>CM067564.1:44452950-45652950 GCA_034336665.1 Luscinia megarhynchos | reverse complement strand
CAGGTGATCTTTATGGCATCTTCCAACCCAAACCATTCTGTGACTGATTCAGCTAATCTGCTGGGAAATTTGGAATTTTTAAAGCATTAGCAGGTGCTGTGCAAGGACGGGAACCCCCTGAGGGATGCTCATCTCATCTGAATTTCAGGTGTCTGACTTGGACCACTTAAGTCAGTCATCCTTTAGATGTGATTCTTCTTGGCGTGGTTTAGGCTGGATATTTGGATCAGGTTCTTCCCCCAGAGGGTGGTTGGGCACTGAACAGGCTCCCCTGGGAGCTGGTCACAGCCCTGAGCCTGACAGAGACCATGCAGTGTTTGCACAGCACTCTCAGGCATGTTGTGGGGTTGTTGGGCTTGTCTTGTCTCGGCCAGGGGTTGGACTGGGATGGTTCTGGTGGGTCCTTTCCAGCTCAGGACATTCTGTGATTCTCTGACCCTGCAGCTTTGCTGCCACTCTCAGGTGTCACTATGCTGAGGGGTGGGACCATCTCCATCAATGTCTGTTGCTGGATCTTGGAGGGGCCAAAATCAATCCCGGATCACTGGGAAAGCAGTGGAATTTGCTTGTCCACCATTCAGGACTCAGCATTACCACACCTGGTTCACTATCCAGGCAAGAGGTTTCAGGGATGCAGGATCTTATTTGTCTTCCTTGTGCCAATCAAAGTGTGCATTGGAGGGAGAAAGTGAGTTTTTCAGGAGTAGCTGAATTTGTGTGTGGGTAAGGGACCTCTCCCTGCAGAGAATTACTCCAGAGGAAGAAAAACCAGGGTGGAGCTGACAGGAGATGGGAAATGTAAAATGGTGTGAGGAAGCCAATGCTGTGCTTGTACAAAGCCAATATTGATACAGATGACAAGGCAGCACGCTGGAGATAAAGGCAGGGCTGAGACTGACAGCCGTGGGAAGAAGGAAATAAAAGAGATTCTTTATTATATTGCCTGGCTTTTCCTGCCTGTGAGTTAAGAGCCTGGATCTGAATTAAACACCAAGGGAATGGGAGCTGCGTGGGGGGAAGAATTGGATCAGTCTGAGCCACCACTGTGCAGAAACAATGAGCAAGGGATCTGAAAAACAGGGAATTTCCCCCCTCCCTGCTCTTTCAAATGCATTTCATAGGATTTTCCTTTGTGCTCCTGCCTGGTGTAATGTCACCTTGAGCCTCTTTTGGTGCTGTTTCCCATCACCTTGTTCCCAGGCTGGCATGGGGCTTGTGGTCCTCGATTTGGTTTCCAGTGGATTTCACACTGGCAGAGGAATTGGAGTACAGTGGTGTGTGCTGCTTGTGTAATGTTGATGATTGCAGGCCAGCCAGTGTGCTACTGTTAACAGTATGGCTGGGGACTCTGTTTGAAGTGTTAATTAGCAGCAATTAATAAGAAGTGAAAAATTAATACCCTGTGTCAGCTTTCTCTGCTAGTTAGTTATATCAACACTAAAGCTCACAGCTATTTTGAAGATGGTGATTGCATAAGCATTTGGTATTGTTGTCACATGGTGTTGGGAAAATACTGAAATGCACTCCTACCATAACTGGTAAACTTGTTATTCCCAAAATAAGCCAAGTAGTGGCCTCTAATAGATCCAGTTTCCTTGGGATGTGGATGCTCTTAACATGACATTTCAAAACCAGTAAGTTGTCCATAGCTTAAGCAAAAAATGCATTAAATAGAGTTAAAAACCCAGAAATGTTGATGATGCTGAATGTGCCTCAGAGATTCTGGGTTTCCCCCTTTTAGTTGAAGTGGGCTCAAACCCAGTCCCAGGTGGGGCACTGAGGGTGGGCCCCAGTTGTGTTGCAGGTACCTCGGGCAGGTTCCTGCTGATTTGCCCATCCACTGATGGGAAATTCCATGATCCAGGGGTTTCAGTCCCTCTCAAGGGTCTGGTGGCAGATTTGTGGCTTGGCTGTGAGAAGGAAAAAAAAAGCAAATCCTGTTGTTGTCTGATTGGGCATCTTCAGCTTTTTTTATCAGCTCATAACTTAGTTTTATCAGCATCATAGAGGCATCACAAGATTTAACTACTATGCCAAGAGGATTATGTTTCTTCTTGGTATTTATATTGTTACCTCTGAGCTCTCTTTAAAATGATGGGTTTGTTGTGTTTAAATTGATCTCTCTGTTTCTCTCCATTCTTTGAATTTTTTTTTTGGTAGACCCAAGTTATCTTCCATCCATGTCTGGTCCCTGGCAAAAATTAAAACAGCCACATCCACCCAAGATTTAGCTTCAGCTGGCATCTCCCCTCCTCTCCCATTAAACAAGCCTGATGTAAAGTCCTGCTACTTAGCTAATTTATTATTAATGATATTTACGGAAGTGTCTCTATCAAAGGAAAAGTGGTTTGTTTTTTTTTTTTTTTGACTTTCTGTAAACTGATTGCTTCTAGTTTCATGGTTAATTGAAACTTAATATACACTGGGGATGAGTGATGTGTATGTTCTGAGGTTAGCTGCACTCAGAATGCTCAGAGTCTATAATACACTTAATTCATTAGCAAGTCTCATGTCAACAGAGAATAAAGATGAAGTGCTGTAGTGGCAGTGGGAGAAGGGTCATATCTGTGGAGTACTTACAATCTGCTGAGCACTGTGTGAAGAGACTAATGCTCTGAGCTGGGTTATGATCTTCCTTTTCAAAAATACTTTTTTTCCTTTCATTAGCAGATTCCTTTGGGGCGGGGAACAAAAATTTCTAAGTTTGCCTGAACAGCCTTCAGTGGGAGTTGAATCACCTGCCTTGGTAATTTGCTTCCACCAGTGATTTTTTTGTGAAACACCTGTGGTTTTTGCAGGTTTTAATTGCAGCTGTGATTGCTCCAGCAGACAGTCCCACCATGGTCCAGCTAATGGATATCAGACACTTGACATGCTCCTCATCTTTTTCAGCTCTAATATAACTGCTGACACACGTCCATTTCTTCTTTTAAATTTCCATGGGAGTGGCCTTAAACCTGGGAGTGAGAAATCCACAGCAGAACACTCTCCTCCTTTCTGTTTTATAACCATCATATCTAGTCTTCTAGAATATGCCTCCAGAGTAGTAAAAGCTGAAAAAATCCCATATATTTTTACAATCTTATTACATCCTGCTTTGCCTGGCCTCTGGCAGTAAACTTCTTTCCTACTTTTAGTCACACATTTTGCAGAGCATTTGGCACTGGAGCTGCCAGCACAGTCCTCCCTGTCATGCAGGATTTGGAGGCTTCTCTGATAAGCAGGACCAGTCCTCCCCATCAGAGATTCTGGACACACACCTTCCCTACTGCCTGTCTTTGCTTTAGCATATCTTGTGTGAGTAGCTGGTTCCCTCTGAGCCCATAACCCCCAGCTCTTGGTTTCTCGTTTTCAGTCCTCCTTTGACACCTCATAATTCATCAGCATCCCAGAGTTTTACTGAAAAGCTCACTTTGGAGTTCTTTTTAATCTACTCCTAAAGGTGTGTTTCAGGGTATTGCTTGTCTGGTGGCTTAGTGTGGCTGGAAATGCAGTTCTCATTTAGTCTGATGCAGGATCTGCTCAGCCTGGCTGCCTTTCCTCATATCATTTTTCATTCCTGTGTTTTTATTCCACTTTGAATTTACTACGGTCACTCCTCCTAGAAGAATCTCCTCTGCTAGCATAACCCAATTTAAAATGAATTAGTATTTGCATTAGTATTAGCCTGCATGTTAAAACTGGTACAGTTACCTTAGGTCAGTCCTCATTCAATAAACAGTTGCACTATTTCATGAAGATATCTGCATTTTTTCATGCTTAGTTTTATTTTCTAGAGTTACTCTTTCTCATGAGTATTTTCACTTCAGTGTTTGCTCTGATCATTATCACAGATCTCCCCCTTTGGAAGTTTGAATATTTATGGAGTGGGATCCATCTCACACAGTGCTAGCCATCAAAAAGCTGGAAATCAAGGGCTGAAATGGCTGGAGATGGTGGAGATGGTTTTTAACTTGGATTGTGCTGCCTTGTGGGCTCATCCTTCTCTCTGTGTTGATGGCATTGGGAGCTGGAGGAAACTGAGATGTGAAGCCTCTGGGTGCTGTTTATTACCTTATTATCTTCTCTGTTGTCATTATTTTTGCTGTTGTTGTTCTGATATTATTGCCACTAAGGTCCTTTGTTGTGGTTTTCAGCTTGAGACAAGAGCAGGATGGAAGGGGTCACCATCAGAGAGTCATGGAATGTTTAGGCTGGAAAAGATGTTTAAGATTTTTCATTCCAGCTGTACCAAGATGGGATGACATGAAAACCACCAGGAAAGGCTGAGGCAATGGGGTGGTGTAGGTAGAACAAATCACTCACTGCTTTTTTTTGCTTTCCTTGCAGGTTGTCCTCGTTGCTGCAGGATGAATTAGGGAGGCAAAGCCTTTTGCTCTGAGCCATGGAGACGAGGGCATCCTTCCTTGCCAGCATGAGAGAGACCCAGCACCTCTCCCCAGAGCAGGATCCCAGCCCTGCCAATGGTGATGGGGAGCAGTTTGACTCAGGTGGGCTCCCTTTAATCCCCTTGTCACTGCTGCAGCTCCTCACACGTAGAGCTGGGAGCCAGGGAGGTGTTGGGAATGGTTGTACAGCTCCAGACCTTTTTTGGGTCTTAGGGGTTGGACTGTGTCCTGTGATTGATGGGAAATAGGAGATTTTCTTCTTCTGGACCTCATCTGCAGTATGTATCAGCTGTTCAAAATTAAACAACCATGGAAAACCTTTCCCAAGGCATCATACTGTGTTCTCCCAGCTTCCCCACCATTTGTTATTCTGTTGAAGTTTTGTGGTTAAGAGAGATGAAACAAACATTCAGAAATTTACAGCATTTCTCCTTTGCTTTGGCTTTCCCTCTCCTTTCCTTCAGTATTTTTTGGAGTGCTGCAGGTGAGGGGGCTTCACAAGCACTGAGGAGAGGAGAGCTGGTCACACATTGTCCTTGTGCTCATGACTGGATGCTTTGTAGTGCTCTGGGATGGGCTCCTGGAGGTGTGAGGATTTGCTGTGCTAAATTTGGGTGTTCTGTGGTGGATGCAGAAAAGTAGATGCTACTTTCAGGTGATTTCTGATGGAATCGGGTGCTTTAACTTCCCATATCCAGCTGTACCAGGAGGAGACTGTGTCATATGATGAAAAAGTACATTATGGCTACACCTAACCTACTTTCTTTCTGAAGCCAAGCTTTTCCCTGCTTCTCCCTCAGTTTGTCAGAAATTTGGCCACTCAGCCTTCAGTTCCCTCACTTCTTTTAGCAGCTAAATGATTCTCCTGTTTCCTTGGACTCCACATCCTTGGATTTCTAGAGCAGGCTGATCTAGTCACCACTGGATCTATTTTTATCTGTGGTAGAGAGATAGGAGTCTCTAAGGTGAGATTCAGTTGGCCAACCATAGGCATTTTTTGGGGGATGAGAAGAACTAGCCTGCAGTGCCTAAATTTTGGTGGGGATAAGGATTTGGATGGCTCTCCCAAGGCTGTGCCAGAGGTTTATGGTTGGTCTGTGTGTCTCCCTCTCCCCACACCTGTTGTGGGAGCATTTCAGTGCTCCATTCACTCAAAAAGTCATGTATGTAATATGTAGGTGCTATAAATAAGATATCTAAGCAATTTGCTCTAAATACTTTCTCCTTACAATAAAGCCTTAAAAAAAAACTAAAAAAAACAACAACAAATCTGTGTTCCTGGAGCCACAGGGTTTGGGTCTTTTATTCCTTTTCTTTTCCATAGCTGAACATCCCAGGGGGCTGTTAACAGGTGGAACAGTTGCATTTTTACAGTGGCAATGCATGAGCACTTTAAAGCCATTGAGAGGCTGGCAGATAATGACTTGTTGATTTTATTTGCCATCCTGGGCTTGTTTGTACATCACCCTATTGTAAACCAGCCAGCCTTGACTCTTTCATTAAGAAAAAAGCTCTGGACCTAAGTACCAATAATTGGAAAGGGAGCTGGTATGTAAAATAGGTTTAGTGCCAGATTTATCACCTTTCAGGGTGTCCTGTGCTCCTCAGCAGTTGGGTTTTTCTGATGGATGAGGAGATTTGTGTGCAGCCCTGTTGTGTGTGTATCTGGGTGGTGTTGGCTCCTTTGGGCTGGTCTCATCCCTGTGCCACTCTGGGACTGCTCTGGATGCCCCCCTGCCAGAATTCCAGCAGGGAGCAAAGTCCATTAAAAAACCATTTTGAAAACATACAGTCTCCTTCAGAATTCGTTGTGGTGAAATGAAGCAAAATAAACCACTGATGCTGTGATAAATGAGTACTCTGACATTATTTTTACAGACCTTGTAAAAGTAATTTCCTGATAAAGTCTGCAGATAAAACATGGTGGAGGAGCCAGGCTGGTGATGTGTCAGAGAGGAATGAGCTGACAGGGAGGGAAGGCTCACTCTGCTTTGCCTCTGGGCCTTGAAGCCTTTTTGTTTGGGTTTAGAAAGGAGAAATGTAGGTGGTGTTTTGTTAAACAGGTACTTTTGTGAGTTTTTTGGGCAGCATGTGAAAAAACCTGCCAGAAGGAGTCTCTGTGCTGGCCCATGGCAGAGGAGGTCACGGTTAATAAGGTTGTGAAGGACTTGATGCATCCATAACTAGCATCTATTTATATTTGTTAAAAAGCTTTTTCCAAATTCTGGAGAAGACTGTGACTCCCCCCTGGAGACATTGCTCAGCCCATCCCAACCCCACAGACACAGGTGGATGCAGGAGCAGGGAGAGATGAGTGTGGGAGAAACAGGACCGTTGGACAGTAAATTAATATGATTTACTGTTTATTTTTTAGTTTTAATGATATATTTTAAGATTACTGTTTACATGATTATGCATTTTTGATTGGTGCTTTTATGTTGTTTATGCACGAGTTTTTTAGGTACAATGATTGGTGGTTGTTTAGAACTTTACTGTTTACTTTTATTTTGGGTTTTTTAATTTTGGTATTTTATTTTTGTTAGTTATTTTTTTATGAAGTGCAATTTATGTTTTAGTGGTTTTGAGGGCTTTTAACAAGTTGTAGAAAAACACTCAAAAATGGCTTATTTTGTGTATTTGTTATAAACACTGGTTTAAACTGAGAAATATACAGAAAAACAGCTAAGCATGTGAAGAAACAGCAAAATATGGAGAAAAACAGCTAAATATAGTTTGGCTGGTGCATATGATACAGACTATTTGTTCAGATATGTCATTGTGGCCCAAACTTGGATCAGTATTGCTACAGATGAGGCAGAGGGGGTGATGCACTTTAAGCTTTTCATGCCAGGTGCTTCTGACTTTTGGTGGGATGGGGATTGGTTGTGCTAAAAAGGGTAAAAAGTTGCTTAATGGGTTTTAAGCCTGGAATGGAAAATCATATCTGCCCATCTACTGATGGACTAACATGCTTGGTTTTAGAGGCTCAGCCTTTGAAATCTCTGCACACAGCTCTTCTCTGTAACATTAACTCTGCAGGGTTGCAGGCATGAGGGCTGAAAAATATCCCTGTTCATCTAAATTGCTTGCCTGCATGATACAGAATTTTTCCACCAAGCTCCTACCTTGTGGTTAAGTTGTGGCTTATCATTCAGTCAAGGTTGAACTAACCCCTCATTCTGGGTTAGATATCTCAAGTGGAGCCAGCTACAGTGCCTGAAGGTTTTCTGCAGTGATTGCAAAAGTCAAAACAAAGCCTGTTCTTTATTCTGCAATGAATTTGTCTATTTTTGGATTGTAATCATGGAATTGGGTTATTTCTTGCTGAGTTGAAGAGTCATCTGGTAGCCTGTTTATCACTGGAGTAAATGTTGATTTGCATCTCCATATTTAAGAAGATGACTTGAGTTTAGGGCAAGGAGTCAGACTTGATGCAGCAGCATGCAAGTGTTTAACAGTGTTGACAGCTCAGCTTTGAACTCTCAGACAGATCTTTGCCCTCCACCAGCTCTGTCTCAAAAACCCTTTTCTGATCTCCTTTTTTTCCCCTCAACTACATGGGTCTGGTGCCACAGGCAGCAAATAAAAACTGTGTCTTCCCCTTTTAATAATGAGAGATTCCCCTTCCACAACATAATTTTCTCTGGTCCTGGAAACTGGAGACCTGTAGCAATAATTGCAATAAATTAACCCTGCCTTTTTCTTCATAAAACTGTCTGGGGAAGGTTCTTAATTCAGTTTGTCATGAGTCACTTTAATTACATCATGAACACACTGATGAATGTTTGGGCAGGTAAAGGGTCTCACAGAGTTTGGCTGATAAATGCTTATTGCAAAGAGCTCATTGCTAGACTGTAAATATTTTTGCTCTGGGGATGAAACTGGGCTTGTGAGATTGCTTGGGAACAAAATGAAAACAATCAGATTTGGCTGATTTTCTGTAAGTGAAAGAAGATTTATTTTTAATTATTGCTGTGTGTTTTTCAGAGATGGTTTGGGGCCTTGGCTCTGCCTCAGTGTGTTTATAAAGGAAGAGAAGGAAGAGTGGTCATGTCCAGCCCTTGCTGTGGGGAGGGATTTTGTGGGGCAGTGGTGTGGGAGAGAGAATGCAGAGCCCCAGATCTGAAGGGGAGCAGGGAGTCAGAAGGCAGTGGGGGTCTAGTGAGGTGTGCTCAGGGGTTTGGGGAAAGCAGCTGTAGCCTTGGGGAGCCTGGGGGGTTTGTCAGAGATTTATGGGTGCAGTGATGCTGAGGAAGGAGAAGAAGGGTGGCAGGAGTGAAAATGGGTCTCACTCACCCCAAGGGTTGGGGTGTTTGGTCTACAACAGCTCAGCCAACAGGATCATCTCCTAATTTATCACTGGGGCACTGCTGTAGTTAGCAGTGCTGGGGGAGCCTCTTGGAGGGCACAGGGACATTGCACCTCAGTGGCAGTGGGCAGGCAGCCACCTCCCTCGCAGCCAGGGAGGCATCAAATGCAAAATACAACAGCACAAGTGCCTGTTGCAGCGTGTGACAGTCTTGTGCCCCCACTGCCGTGGAAGCAGAGTCATTTCTGGTCTCAGTGTTGGCTGCTACAGCCCCAGAGTCTGCTGAAAGCATGGGAAGAGCTGGTCAAAACACAGATCCTTAAAGCAAGCTTTCTGTTTTCCCTTCTGTTGATGTTTATACTGGTTGCTATTCTCACCCTGAACTCTTTGACACAACTTTTGCCTTCTTTGGCTGTGTTTTAGGCTGCTTTTCTTTCTCCCATTTTTTAATTTATTTTTTTTTCCTTTTGAACAGATGAGGGCTCCAGCATTGAGGATGCAGACTTCAACTGGGACGAGTTCCTGGAGGAGACAGGAGCCAGTGCTGCTCCCCACACCTCCTTCAAACATGTATGTGCTTCCTCTGAGCCTTGGGGGGTTGTGCATGTTCCCCCTTCAGGTTTTCAGGGGCTCCCTGCAGAGCTGTCCTGTTTGGGGAGAAACTCCCTCCACACGTGTGACAGCCTGAGTGGGAACAGCCCCCCAGCCAGTGTTAGGTGACCTTGGTGTGTTTGCAGTCACAGATTGGAATTCTGTGTCTCTGCCACTCCTTTATCTTCTGCCTTTGCATCAGATTTTCCATTTTGAAGGCTTGTGTTGCTCTCCTTTGGCTTACAGTGCACTCATGTTTTTTTTTTTCTTCACCCTCTACATTCATTGTTGTCCTTGCCAGCCTGTAGAGATAAATCTCACAAGAGTGTCTTATTTCCCCAAATCTCCTTTTAATGCCTGATTTACTGACTGGCAGAGTCACTCAGCACTAGAGTTCAGTGTGGCTCATAGGAAACCATCTCTCAGCCTCCTGCCTGGATATTCTGTCTCAGAGGTGTGGGAAGCAGGGGCTTGGGCAGGTGGTGCATGGAGCATGCAGACAGCTGTGTGTGACAGGTCAGGGCTCTGCTCTGTGTCAGCACCAGCAGCCTTTGGAGGCACCTCTGCAGATCACCTGGTCTAACCACCCTTGCCTCCAGATAATTTTCTGGCTTGTCTTGTAGGGCTAAAGCAGGTCCAGGGATGAAAAATCCTCTCTTTTATCTAGATCTGAAAAACCAGTAAAGTCCTCCATTCCCTATTTTGCTTCCATTTTAACAAGTTAACCCAGAGTATTGCAGGGTGAAGGACCATAATTATCCATACTGCAGATTTGCAGGGCAGTGCTTTTTGTGGAGTTTATTCTTGATCCAGCAGCTGCTTGGAGAGAATATCTTGTCCCAGATTTCTGCTCCAGGCTCAAAGTAGAAAGTTTTGTATTTTATGAAGCTCTTAAGGGTGTCTTCAGTTGTGTGGAGATGCCCAGTTTATCCTGCTGGTCAATCCTGGGAATGTCAATGTGGGACAGACTGGTGCTGGGAGCAGTCCTTGGTGACTGCTTCACAGTCTGGAACTTGATCCTTAAAAATCTGGCCAAAACCTGGAAGCTGTCAGAGAAGATTGCATTATCTGTCTGATTCTACTCTTGATGTGATTTCCAGTCACAAGTCTCTTGGCTTCCAGAGCACCATGGTGATGTTATGGTGAGCACAGGGAGAAAACCAAGAAATGAATCACTCTGCAGGCTTCAGGCTCAGGTGCTTTGAGCTGCAGCTGCCAGTCTGTGCTGGGAGGAGATCCAGTTTGTGCTGGGACATGGGCCAGTCTGTTCCCTGGATTGTTTATGAGCATTGCTGAGATCCTGTCCTAGCACTAAGTGAGGCAATGCCTGTCACAGACCACCTTCAGTGTTAGGCCATCTCCACAGGTCCCTCTCAGGTGTTCTGTGACTCTGGGCACTGATGCTGCTGGAAATGCCACACAGGGAAAGGCACATGGAGTGCAGGTGGTGAATGGGTTTGGCTGGGCAGCCCTGGGGGCAGAAGCTGGAGTTGGATGAGTGAGGGATTGCTGCTGCTGGGCCAGAGGAGTGTTTACTCAGCAGCTTGGCCTCCCCACAGCTGTGACATCCTCAGTTGACCAAGCAGACCATGTTATATTTACCTCTGTAAGTAAGAGTCATTTTAAACTGCCATTTCAATTGCAAGTTAGTTAGAGACAGGCTTACCTAGATTTTTATAATCCCTCTGGATTCAGTAGCTGATAAGAAATCTGTAAGAATTTATCCTTAAGCATCTCCTAAGGGGTGACAGGTTACATTTTGGATGGTTTTGTGAAGACAAGGCTGGCACCTGACCAGTGCACTGGCATCCACCTCTTCTTTATCAGCAGCAGCTAGAGGCATCCCACTGGTCCTTGGAACACAGGTTGTGCTGCAGCAGGCCCTGGTGTTCATCAGCAGTGCCAGCAGTGCCCCGAAGAGATGCACTAGCATCTCCAGTGACCTAAGGCAAGCTACAGGTGACCTGTCACTGCTGAGATAAATGGAATGACATCTCCATCCAGTGGCAGTGACCCAGACTTCTTTCAGTGACAGGTCATACCTTGTTTCCAAGGTGCTGGGAGGAAGAATTGGTTGAGTTTTGAGCTGCTGAGTGTGGGTTCGGTGGAAATTCTGTCCTTGGACAAGCATTCAGCCCTTGATGCTTGTCAAGCCTCTAGAGGTGCTTCAGTGTTGTTATGTGACTGATTATTGAAGTTTGCCTTCACTCCTAGAGGTGCTTCATACCTGCCTTTCTGTGTCCTGTGATTTGCCTGGTGGGAAGTGAAACTTCATTGGAGTTATGCTGACTGTACCCGAGGCATTAGTGACATTTAGGGGTTGAAGATGAGTGCCAGTCCTCTCTTGGATGTAGTGCATCTGTGTTGTTGGATACTGCTGGGAACCAGGGAAAAAGCAGCCTTGAAGCCTTGGGTTCCTCAGACTGCTCAAGGACAAGGAATTGTAACAATGATTGAACACCTGCAGGGTTCATGAAAGATGTGTTGTTTTGCAGAAAACATGTTTTCAAAGAGGTGTTGCCTTGTTGGACCAATGAGCCTTTTCTATTCTGTATTGCATGAACTACCCTATATAATTGTAGTGTTTCTTTAAATAAAGCTCTCTTTTGCTTCTCCATTACACAACTATGTGGCATTATCCTTTCTGCCGCTCCTATAGCCAAAATGCAACACAGCTGCAGGTACCACTCCTGCACTTTGGAACCTGTAGGCCTTGCATGATGGGATATGAGGCAGAGAAGTAGGAATGGAGCTGCCAGACAGGTGGAGAAGGAGGTGTTTGGATTAAGAAGCACAGTCAGCTCACGTCCTGTGCAGGGCTGCTCCTCAAGGGCAGCACTTCAGGGGAGGGGAGGGACTCTCCCTGCAAAGCCCAAAAAGTAACACCCGTGCCTTTCTCATTTTGCAAGGTTGAAATCAGCCTTCAGAGCAGTTTCCAGCCAGGGATGAAACTAGAAGTGGCCAACAAGAGCAACCCAGACACGTACTGGGTGGCCACGATCATCACCACGTGCGGGCAGCTGCTGCTGCTGCGCTACTGCGGCTACGGCGACGAGCGCAGGGCAGACTTCTGGTGTGACGTGATGACAGCAGACCTGCACCCCGTGGGCTGGTGCACCCAGAACAACAAGGTCCTGATGCCTCCAGATGGTGAGTTCTGCCTGGGGTGGTGGGGCTGTGCTCTGCTGTTGGGCTGTGGGTTCGTCTCCTGGGTCGCTGGTGGGTGTGGGATGGGTGCTCCAGGTCCTCAGCTGGTGGTGGGTGATGCTGGGGAGGGTTGTGTCCCCACAGGGTTCAGTTTGCCAGTCAGCCAGTCAGCCTTCAGCAAAGGCATTATTGCACTGGTTGGTGACAGCAGAAAGGCACTTCTATAGGGAAATGTCTTCACAGAATGACTAGGCTGGAAGAGACCTTCAAGGTCATCGAGTCCAACCCATGCCCTAACACCTCAGCTAAGCCATGGCAGCAAGTGCCACATCCAGTCTTTTTTTAAACACACCCAGGATGGTGACTCCACCACCTGCCTGGGCAGACCATTCCAATACTTTATCACTCTTCCCATAAAAAAAATTTTTCCTAATATCCAACCTGTATCTCCCCGGCCGCAGCTTGAGTCTTCTTACTGCTGAGCTGTAATGCTGTGATTTTCACTCTGGGGAGAAAACTGTTCTGTTCTTGTAGAAAGAGGGGTGAAATTCAAGAGAGAGAACAAACTAAAATAAGCAAGATTAGTTTGGGTGTAACCAAAATCAGAAGCTGACTTTGCACTCAAAAGTGTTTTGCCCTGAAAATTTAAAATCTTCCACTGCCAGACTCCAGTAGCTTTTAATTGTAATGGTAGATGCATGTGATTAAAGATAGCAGAATTTGGTCATTATTAGATAGGGCATGTCCTGATTGACAGCTTCTAGGTGCACAAAAGCTGAATGGAAGTGTTGTAGGTTCCTGAGTGGCCCCATGTGGAGGGGTTTGTTAATAATACAATTTGATCCCCAGTGTATAAGAATATAAATGTGTATATATATATATACACATATATATGTATATACATATATATATGTAGGCTGTGTGCATGAGCAGAGCAGCTGTGGTGTACCCTTGCTGCTGCATTGCTCCAAGCAAAGGCATATTGTCAGTGTTGCTCCTAAGTATTCCTGCCATATATCCCATTAATTCTGGATCAAGGGAAGAAGAGATGAGTATTCAGCCTCCAGCTTGTGCATACATTTAAGGGAAGTCTCATTTAAGGGTTCTGCTGCTGAAGTTACTATTTTCCTTTCTGCTATGTGTGGCCATTGAAAACAGTGCATGTGCCATTTGTGCCATGTGGGAATTCTCCTTGGAGTAAGTGTTCCCCGAGTTCCCCCTGAAGTGAGTTGTAGACACAGTCTTTGAATCAAAGCTGACATTTCTGCCTTGCATAAGCCCAAACTGTGAGCTAAACTTATCTTTTTGTTCTGGTCTGTGTGTTTTGAATAAACACGAGATTGATTGCTTTAAAAAAGAAGTCTTGAAGATAAATACAGCTGAGAAATCTCTTGGCTTAGTACCAGTAAATCAAGTTGATGTGAGAGGGGTGAGGTAATTTTATTTTATTGGCCTCTTAAACTGCATTTTATTATGTGGATTACAGTCAGTGTTACCAGAAAGGTGTACAGTGCTACAGACTAAATCTCAAATGTGAGGGTCAGGGGGGTAAGAGAGCTTGCTGAATGTCATAATAGAAAATAACAATTCCCTCATAACCTGAGGCAGCTGCTTTTCATGGGTCTGTTGGAATTTGCCCTTTGGGTCATGGCACTCTGTGTGAGTTGCCTTGCTTGAGTGACTGCAAGTGTGCAGTGTGTCCTGCATCCCTTCCTCTCTGGTGAGTGAGGTAACTGTACACCAGGGTGTTGAATGTGGGCAGCTGCCCTGTTAGTTTAGGGGTTTTTTTGTTTATTTTCCCACTCCCACATCTTCAGTGAATAAACTTTGTTGAATATGTCACAGTGTAATTTTCAAAAATAATCAATTAAATGAGTGGGTTGTTGTTATTTCAGAAGAGATTTAAGCATTTAAGAGCTTGGGTCATGATTTGGAATGAGGCATCTAACATGCCCAAGAGGATCTGAGCCCTCAGGACTTACAGAATAGGACCTGTGCATTGGTAAAAGAGACACTGATGTTCTCTGTGAACTCTGTGGAGATTTTTTTTTTTAAACCTCTTTAGCATTGCACTTTATTTTGTTGTCAGACCTTTGGGGGGAAACAAAAACCAGCTTTAAATTGCATGGACCCAGTTTTGAGGCATCATTTCTGCACATCTTGATTACAGTGGTTGGCTGGACCATGCAAACAGCATGGCCAGGTTGTCTCTGTCATTAGGCTGTGATTTTAATCAGGAGCTGAAGGCTTTGGTTAAAAGGCAGAGCTGCCAAAATGGACTTGTTTAACAGCCAGAATGGCAGCACTGGGACTGTGCTTTGTTCCTGCTTACGAGTCAGGTTGGACTGATGGGTGCTCATCCCGTAAATGTGATGCCAGACAAGAATGGTGGAGTGATGGGACAAAGAATTTCATTAGATGGGAGAGAGATGCTGCAAAATGGGCTGGTTCAGTTCAGCAGATCAATAGAACTTGATTTAAAGTCCAGCACACACAGAGCTTTTAAGAGGCGGCTGCCAAATAATTGTAGTTTATGATCCAAATCGGAGGAAGTTGATTAATTTGCAGACTGCTGCACTGTTATTTATGGGGTGACATTAGTTGCATCATGGTGCCTGTGGCCTGTGAGTAAAATGTCAAGTCATGTTCTGTCCTCCTGTGACGTGATGCTGCAGTCACCAGATCAGGAATACCTGAGGTGGCAATAAAATCTCTTGGTTTATGGCAGGATGGTGCCAGTGCACGTGTGCCTGTGAGCTTCATGCTCCAGCCCCCTCCTCCACAGGAAATCAAAGGAGTAAAATTGTAGTTACTTCAAGCTTTGCCATTAATTATATTTTTCTCATTACAAATCGGTGTGTAATTTGAATTGCAAACTCAACTATCCTGGCAGAATAGATCTGTTTACCATTCAAAGCAAAATGAAAATTATTTAAATTAGTTAATGTAGAACTCATTTGAATGAATTGGATGTTTATTCATGAACTAGCTGAGGCAAGTGTGAAGCTGTCCTTATGGTCTGTAGCTTTGGCACTGATCAGCTCTAATGTCACGTCCTGGGACAGAGATTTCTTCTTTATTGCATATTAACTGTGGTGTAAGCAGTGGGTAACTGCTGCCTGATGAGGCTGAGTGCAAAATTTTCATCCTTCTTGACAAAGGCTTTCAGCAATTGTAAGTCATATGATGAAGGAAAACCTGCTTCAGAGTTCACTGGCAGTGGCAGGGCTGTGGTGGTGTGGCAGGCTTTGTTTCCTGCCCTGTAAGGGTGGGATATAAGGTAGATTTCCCATCAGTTAGTTAAAATTTCCCTGTTATATCAGCCTGCATGGAACCAGGGGTAGCATTTATCCCCTCCTATGTCTTACCCAAACACTCTTCTTTTCTTAGTGCAGTCGTTTGTCACCATCCTTCATCCCTTGGGCTGTTTTACCCATTGAGCACTAAAAATTTAAGCCTAGCTTAACTTTCCTGACTGGTGGAAGGAAACGAGGTGTCCTTTAGCCTGTTCATTTCCAAGTGCTGTTTTCCTGTGCTGGTGACAGTTGAGTTCATGGACACATCCACCATCGGGCGCAGGGGCGGCGTGGAGAGCCTGACAAGTGTAGCAGCTAAATTATGCATTGTGAAAGAGCAGGGACGTCCTGTGATTGGCACTCGGGGGTTTTTGTACAGATTGCAGATTTACAGCTGAGCTGACAGAGCCCAGTCTCTCCTGGCACTGTTGTAATGCATCCTGGAATGAGCTGCAGACACCGGATGACGGGATTGTTGTGTGCGCTCGTAATTGCAGCAGTGGCTCTGCTTTAGTGTTACTGACAGATGGAAATTCAAACGGGGCATTTCTCTGTGCAGGTCTGTGAGCTGGAGGTTGGAGGTGGAAGGAAACAGCAGGGAGAGAACTGGGTCTATATTTTGATTTTGTGGATGGGAAAACCTCTGAACACTGGGCTTGGTGACTAGAAGATCAATCACACTGTGATTCTGTGCAGGGAAGCAGCTTTTACTTCCCTGTTGCATCAATACAAGGAGGATTAAAGTTCAGAGGTCTAATCCTGAGTTGAAATAACCTTGTCTTTCATGGTGCTGAGCTTGAGAAAGTTTAATCATCACATATACCATTAAGAGGGGTAGACCTAAAGCACTGTGCCTGGCCAGGCTTTCTGTGAAGGCAAACACCATCATTTGCTTGAGACAGGTTTTCGTGTGGCTTTCAGGTGAGATTAACTCCTATCTCAGATCTAGGCCAAAGGAAGGAAATTTCACTGTAATTCCCAGTGCTGGCTCAGATTCTGGGCAGGATATGGTTGAAAAGGGAAATAAAACTTCTGCCACGGTGTGTTGGGTTGCCTTCAAATGACAACTTACTGCTGTTTTTGTTTGGTTTGTTTTATATATTATCATGTGAATATATCACAGAGCAAAATCCTGCTCTTTGAGGTCACTAGTGTAAAGGAATGGAGAAATGGATCTGGTTGGCCTTGTCAGAATGTACAGCATGATGATTCTGAATGGATTCTGAATGGCCAGGAGATGGTCTGCTGTGTTGCAGGTGTGGATTTGGTGATCCAGGTGATGTGACCCATATCCTTGGCTTCCAGCATCATTTTTGGAGCTCCCTTGCTCAATGCAGAGCTTCTCCATGGGCTCTTAAAAAAGGGACACAGAGATCAGATAACGTTTCTGACAATGGATGAGGGTGTTTGGAGATTCCCTTTCAGAAAATGCAGTCCTGGATATTGCTGTTTTGTTTTATCTTTCTTTTTAAAGGCATCTTCCCTTTGGTGATCTCATCCCAGAGGAAGTAAAAATTAAACTTTCCCTGCAGGTCTGTGATTACAGCACAGGTAGAGGGATCAGATGGGCAGGGTGGACTTCTCCTTTTGCTTTTTTACTGGTGTGGAGAGCAGATCTGGCCCCAGTTTAGCTCTTTCACCTGAAATAGTACTTCCTAAGAGCTTGAGGCTGGAGAAAATAAGTAGGCATTCACTGAGCTTACGCTGTTTTACATCAGCTAAGAACTGGGCCCTCGAGCCAAGTAAAATGAAACTCGGAAATCTTCTTTGGCAGGTTGCACTGTCAAAGCCTGTGGATGTTTCTAAAGCAGTATACAGGGCTGTTTTTTAAAATCTCTGCCCAATCTTTATCCTGTTATTCCATCAAAATTGAGTTTAGACTAACCTAATGTAAATAGATGGCAGGATTTCTTTATTTTAAATGCTGCAAATGACTCTTAGTGCAGTGTTTTATGTGTGCTTTTCAAGTCGACTTCAGCAGACTATTAATTATGCAGGGGTGACGTTAGCATAAATAACTAGTCAGCAAATAAATGTCAATTAAATATTCTATTAGCATAGTAGGCAGCTTTATGCATTGGCATAGAACATTTAGCAGATTATACTTAATGAGCATATAAAAAATAGCTTTTTTTTTGTTTTCCTAGCTCTCCTGATGACGGCAAAGAGGAGGAGAGGAGGTAAAAATGCTGGCTTTGGCTGAAATTTGCTGTAGTAGGAGTCAAGTCAGTTGACTCTGGTGTATCTTGGGAGTTTCCAGGAGCTGGAATTCACTGGACCGTGCCATGGTTTGGCATTTCCCCCCAGCCCCTCACAGCCTTGCAGAATTGCTCCTGAGAAAAATATATTTTCAGTACAGCACCCTCAGTAGCTTTTTCTTCCCTTCCTTGGCATGATTCAGATCCCTCAGCTGGGATGTGAAAATTCAAGAGTCTGCCTGTGGCTTGTGTGGCATCAGGATAATGTTGTCTTGATGGGGGAAATGGTCTTTTCACTGTTGTGTGAAACTGCAAATCTTCTGCATGTGCTGCTGGCTTTAGTTACTTTCAAAAGACTTAGTATTGCCAAGTGAGGCCCTTTTGGGGTAAACTGAGCACAACAGGCCCCCACGTGTCCTTTGGGAATGTAATTCATTGTTGAGCTACTGTGTAAATGTGGCTCAGCCTGGCCAGTGGGTCAGGCTTTGCAAGAAGTTTGAGTTGTAGAGTTTATCAAATGCAGAGGGTTTTGATCATCTCTAGGTCTGCTGGGCTTGAGGTCAACATTTTCTGGTTTGATTTTCCTTTTAATATAATTTTTCAGGTCCACAGGCATAACGGCAGGGATGAGATGCTGGCAGGTTTATTAGGTGGAGTGTGGGGTAAATAATTTATTCTGATGTTTCATTTGTGAAACTCAGACAAAAAAACACTTTCTGAGTGGGAAATGTGAGTTGTGCACTAATTCTGGCTATGACCACTTTGAGTGATGGAGAAAATTGAGGGGCAAAACCAATGTTTGATTAAACACAGGTCTTCTTGTTTGAAGTTTTTTGGGAGTGCAGTAGAAGTGGTCTTTAGGAATGTGCACAAGGCTCCCAGCCTTGGCTCTGCAGGGTCCCTGTGGCCTTTGGGGCACTCTCAGCTCTCTGCTAAGAGAAAGTTTTCCCTGAGGCCAAGCCTCCTCAGCTGGGGTCACTCTTTGTGCTTCTCTTGACTTCTGGTGGAACTGAGAAAAGCTCATTCTTCCTCTTAATGAAACCATAAATTCAGAGCCTCTTCTTTGTACTCACCAGTATTTTCCTTTGGGGGAAAAAAGCAGAGTTTTTCCGCTCAAAACCATCAGAATGGCTGGTTTTGGGTTTAAACACCCAAAAAACGGTCTTGAGTTGCAGCAGATTCAGCACCCCAGAAGTGGAGAGTCCCTCCTTTGCCCTTTTGCCTGAGTTAGACTTTGTCTCAGGAGGTTTTGGCCCCTCCTGGTGCATCCATGTTGGGATTCTTCTCATCAAGATGCTCTTGTGTCTGGGGAACCCAGCCCTTGCTGAGGATCAGGCATCTGAAAAACTGGAGCCGTGCAAGATTGTTTAGTTTTCCAGTGAAAAACAGAAAGCCCAGAGCTTGCACATGAAGTAGGCTCTGTTTATTAAAAGCATGAAAAGAAACACACTTGTATCAAAACCTAATTTTCCAGTGAGAAGCCGTTTCAGCAGAAACATGCCCAGCAAGCCTAGTTTCCAGGGACAACAACATCTGCTTATACTGTATTTATATTTATTTATGCTCACAAACAAATGGAGGAAGGGAAAGAGGAGCAAGTCTGACCAGAGAGCCTGTGGTCCATCAAGCAGGGATGTGTGCAGTGGCTGTGGGCACCAAAACTGCTCAGGACCCTGCAGGGCACCTCAAGGGCCTGTTCAGCATCTGTGTTTGGGTGCTTTTTTATCATAGAACCCAAGAATGGTTTGGGTTGGAAGGGGTCTTACAGACCATCTCATTCTACCCCCTGCCATGGGCAGGGACACCTTCCACAGAGCAGAGTAGTACTAAGGAGAATTTGGAAAAATCAGATTTGGCTAAATACCACTTGCACTAGATATCAGTGCAAGTCAGAGGGTTGACAATTTCAGTTATCCCCTAATGCAAATCCGGGATTTTTGCAGATTTCTTGGTGGAAAATACTTTTCATCTGTAACTATAGCCTGTCCTCATTGCTGTACTGGACTGAGCCATGTAGTCAGCAAACCTTGTAAAAAAATATTGCTTAGTTTTACAGCTAACACTGGGGATAATGCAGCACTGTTTACTCTAGTGTGTTATTGACCCAGCTCGGAGCACGGGTTTAATCTGGAGGTTGGCTGGCAGCCAGGGAAGGGTTCAAGAAGTGGTTCTCCAGTGGGTGAGCTTTGAAAGCCAGTGTCTCAGGCATGGCCCTTCTGAAATGAATCCACTCTCTGCCTGCTTTTCCCTTGCTTGGGTGGACTCTCTGTTCTGCCTCCCATCCTAAAGGAGTGATGCTGCCATTCCTGTGGTTTGCAGCATCCTGAGGGTCCCTTTTGGGTGGTGCAGGGAAGGCTGAATGATGAACCCTGTTGTGATTAAAGAGCAGCACCTTGTGCACGAGCAACAGTGGAGCTGAGGATCAGGGATATTGCAATGAAAACTGAAAGCCTAATCCTTTTATAAACAGTCTGGAAGGGGGAGGAAGAAAAGCAGTGATTTTAGGGGACTTTGACAAGTTATAAATATATCCTGAGTGAAACCAATAGTGTGGAGCTTTATGAAAGATTTAATGAATGAATATTTCATGCCCACATGGTGCTTCTTCTGTAAAGTGTGCTGTTGGTAAAAAGCAATAAACAAAGAACCTCCTTCAGGGTTTGTTTGGGCTTTTAAATTAAACTAATTTAATCAACTTTTTCAGTCAAGCTTGATATTAGTTCTTTTTTGTACACAGCACTGTACTCGGTTCTGTTTGTTTTCTCCTGATACCTGTTCCTCTGTTTGGAAGATGCTTGAGTATCAGAGAATGATTCATTTCCTCCTGCCCTGGTGCATCTGGGTTTTCAAGGCAGAGAGCACAGTCCTGACTTTTTCCTTTTCCTAAAACCTGAGGAGCCATCCATCCTCTGCCATCACAGCTGGAGATGTTACAGCACTCCAGCTGAGGCCATTATCCAGCAGGAAAATCACTTGAGCATGCTGGTCATTTCTGATGGCAAGCAAATAGGATTTTTTGGGGGGTGTGGAAGCCTTCAGCACTCAGTTTGCTGCTGCTTGAAGGACTAGAAGTAGCCCAAAGAGCTCTGGAGTCTGGCCCCAAATGGCCAGTGAGGCTTGGACACTTCTGCACTGGATATCAGAGGCTGATGCAGGCAGATGGAAATTCTCTTCAAGCTCAGGCTCTTGGCAAGGCTGGGGCTGGGGTGTGCTGGTGAAGTTTCTTTATGGTTGGCAGTCATGACAAATGGCCAGGAGGAAATCAGGGTATGTGTTAGCTCTGTGTTCCATGTCTTTTGCAATAATTTCTAAAAAATCCTCAGGGACGTGATTTCTCCTTGGGAACAGCAGGGCTGAAGCCAGTTGATGTTTTCACAGCTGGACCGGCCAGTGAAAAGCAAATGAGGCACAGTAGGGAGATAAAGCGAGGGTGATTGGAGGAGTAGATTAAATTTGGGAAGGCATCAGCATGAGATGGGGATCCTCTCAACACCACACCTTGCACAGAGTGGTGGGATTGGTGTTGCATGGAATGAGGCATTTCTTAGCTGCTTTTGCCATGAGAAGGAACAAAAGTGCTTTTTTCTTTTTTTCCTCCCTTTTTTTTTTTTTTTCTTTCCCCTGTGGAGCCAGTTGATTTTGTAGTGGGCAAACTTTGGGAACTGAAATTTATCTCCCTTGGCTGGATGGAGTATGGCCCCATGAGGCTTCTGCTACATATGAGCAGAGCTTTTCATTAGAAAAGAGGTTGTGTTAGAAACTGAGAGAATTCTGCTTGTCCAAACTCTCACAGATCTGAGTTCCATTTTTTTTGGTAGTGTTATTAGGCAGTGTGTGAGATTCTGTCTTTATAGATCAAGGATCAAGCCCATTGCACAGGAAAAGCATTAAACTTCAGCAAATACTGATGCAGCAAAACGCCTTGCAAGTGATGCTGAGCTGCAGCAGCTGATTTATCCAGCCCAAAATGTTGGCAGAACCGATTTCTGTGGCAGCTCCTGACCTCCTGCAAGGAAATCTCATTTCAGTGGGACTCAGGCTCTGTTCAGGATGCTTGGAGCACTTGAGGTGAGCAGCTGAGACCTGTGGCTTTGCCTTCTGTTGCTGATAATTCTGATCACAGTCTGCAGGGTAACTCTGCAGCCTCCACCGTGACCAAACCATTGGTTTTGAGCCTGATTAGTGCAGGGTGTGCTGGAGGAGCAGAGATAGGGCAGGAAAGGAGTAATTGCAGCATGAGACTGTGAATGAGAAGCTGCATTTCCAAGGAAATGCTGCAGGAAAAGGCTCTGAGGAGACACCAGACTTTCCTGAGAGTAGAGATTTCCTGAGATTTCCTCCTTGTTTAGCAGTGAGTGGAACAGGGTGGATTTTTGGATGGTACCTTTGAGACCATTTCAGAAAAAAATCTCCCTTTGACAATTCTTGCAAAAACTTCCTCCATCCACTGAATGAAACAGCAGAATCATCCTCCCAATACGTTAAAGTGCCAAGATGGAAATTATTTCATAATCTGCCTCTCTGAGGCTTCTTTAAAAAAAAAAAAAAGTAAGTTTAAGAGCTACTGATCCTGTTTCTCTGAGTTTAACCAGTGTTTGACATCATCCAGCTCTGTGGTTCAGACCATATGAATTTGAAACAAAATGAAGAAAAGGTGAGATTGTGTTCAGTATCAAAACAGAATTTCAGCCCCATTTTTAGGCTTGGTGTGCTGTCACTGAGCAGACTACAGTGTCATTTTTCAAGCAGTGCACATTGACATGTGCACCTTACTCATGATTCTGGAGGTCTCCACACCTTGAATATCCAGCAGTGAATATCCACAGTTGTTCTTCCACACTCACACCATATCCTGGGACTTCTGCTCTGAAGCTGTGGAGCTAAAAAGCCCAGAAACCACAGCAAAATGGGAGGCTTGACCCTGAAAGCATAACAGTGGGCACAGACCACTCATTTTTGTAATTGTCAATTTAATTAATGTCTGGCTGAATGCATTTTTAATAAAATACTCTTTAAAAATTATTAGTTTGCGGGAGATTTTTTAAATAGTCATTCTTGATAATTGCATTTAATTTCCCTTCCCCAGTCTCCTGTAATTTTCCCCAGAGGAGTTCTGGAATGGAAATGCCACCTCAACTGTAAGACTAGACTTAGGTAGTTAATGATATAATAGGTAAAGCATGGTCAAACTTAATTAATCTCTATTGGAGACATCTGTGGAGACTAAAAAACCCCCTATGTCTTTGATGTTCTGAGTTAGATACAGTTTTGGGTGTTTATATCAGAGAAGGAGGTGATTTTTGGTTCATTGGATAGGAACTAGGAAAGGTGAGTAGCCAAAGTTGAAGTACACTTTGAAGTTTGAACATTAAATTATGCCTTTTAGTCCTGAGCTGAGGATTTTCTGAGCTCTCTCAGGCCAAGGACAAGCCAACATGTCCAGTGCCTTGTCTTCAGCAGAGCTTTCCTTCAGGTGCACCTCGGATTTGTGAGGAACGGGCGTGGGGTGAATTTGGGAAGCTGCTAGTGGCAGATGCAGGCACCAGCATGATCCCAGGCCAGCTGTGACTTGCACTTAATTTTTCCTTCATTATGCATGATAATGTGGGCTCCCAGTCACCGTGGAAGGGGCTGGATTCCTGAAGCAGACCATATGCTCCTGGAGCTGTGGAGGTGGCTGATAATGCAGTGCAGAGGGTTAAGGGATGCTCCTATAAAGCATTTCCCTGATGACAGCTAAAAATCAGTTCTTCCACCCCAGATATCAAATCCTGGGTCAGTTCTGACCCCTCTGCATGACACTGGAAAACTTTTGCTCTGAATTCCCAAATAATTTGTTTCTGTGTCTCTGTGTACATGCTCTCGCTTCCATTTGGTTTTGGTCACAGAAGGAATAAAACCCAGACCCACAAATGAGCTTAAGGACGTGCTGAAACCCATCCTGATTGATGGTTTATTTTGTGTTGTGAGGCAGAGCATCCACCTCCTGGGTTTGTAGCTAAAAAAAGCTTTTTTTCCCCATGCTGTCACTTGGGAATGAAGAAACGAGGTGAAAGTCAGCGTTTTTAGGTGTAAAAATGTAGCTACTTACTCAAGTGCTGGAGTTGATGTAGAAGATTAATTATATCCAGGGAAAACCTTTCAGGAAATCATCCTGTTGTGTGTTGTACCAGTTTTACTGAAGAGGCTCTGCCATGATGAGTGCAGAACCTGGAGGGGGGAAATCCTGCAATTCTCCTGTGCCAGACAGCTCTGGGAATGTCACTGGGGTGTCCCGTGCCCATGTGAAGCATCTACACCCTGAATGTTTTGACTGCTGGAATTACCTCTTCCATAGATTGCTGCTTTCCTTTGAGCAGTTCTACTCTTGCCCTTGACCTTTTCCAGCCTGGTTATCAGCAGATGGATCTGTTGGGAAGCCTTCTTCATGTAGAACATTTAGAAAGAAGCCAAAAAAATCTTGAGGAAGGTGAGATGAAGGGCTCACAAACCAGTTGAATGAACCATGGCTCTGCACTAATATTTGATTTAGCAGTGAAGGCATTTGAGTTCACTGGAGCATCATCAACTCCAGTCAGAATATCCCAGCTTGATGGAGAAGCTAAAGTTTTATAATTCAAAGGAAATTTAGAGCATTGTGGAAAAGCTGCTCCCATTTCAGGTCCTGCAGCACATTGTTATTCTCATTTCAGACGTTGCCTTGCATAATGTTCCATGTTGATCTCTGATTGAGATTTAAACTCTTCAAAGTTTCAGAAGATGTTTTTGATCCTGGGATTTATAGTTCAAGCCCCTTTTCTGTTTCCAAGTGCAGAAAACACATGTTTAGCAAGCACAAAACGAGCCTTGATGGAGTATTTCTTTGATGGTGCTGTGGTGATGGTTATGAATTTACATTTTGTGCATAGGATGTTGAGCACCTCATGGGGCCTGGCCGTGCTTTGACTGTACCATTAATTTGGGGAAGGATGCATGATGAATGTTCATCAGCCCTCCAGGTTCTGATTTGTGGTGCTCACATCACACAGCTGAGGGGCTCCAGAGTGATTAAACGGGATTCAGTCATTAGGAGCTGGCAATACAAATGTGATTAATTACAGAACGCACTGTAAATTGTGAAATTAATTTGATGGGTGGTTTTGATTTTTATTTTTTCTTTTTGGAAAACATATGTTTCTGCTTCATGGTGTGTCAGAAGTGGAGTTCGTGGTGAATGAGGCTTGTTTGCTGTTTCCATGATAATTTGGGAGTGTGCTGGGTCATGGGAATGGTTAGATTTCCATTGTTGTCCCAGGCTCTGGGTGTGTCACAGGCAAGTCCAACTCTGCTGTTTATACCTCAGTAGCTCAAGCACAGTGGCACCAGCTTCTCCCCGAGTCCTGACAGAATTTTCCATCAAAGAATCCCCTTGGACTCTGGGATACATCTTTGTGTTGGGAGTGTCAGGCTGAAACTAGTAATGGCTTGCTTTTTGCTTAGAAATCGCTGCTGGTGAAAAAAAATAAAAACAACCTGGAAAAAATTTGGAAAGCACTGGCCAGAGAATTTGTGTCTGCTCCATCCCTGGAAGTGTTCAGGAGCAGCTTAGAGCCACCTTGTCCAGTGGAAGGTGTCCCTGCCCATGGTAGGGGGTTAGAACAAGAGGATTTTAAGGTCCCTTCCAATCCAAACCATTCTGTGATTGTATAAAATACTCCCTCAATTTTAAGTATTAACCAAAACTTCAGTCCTTTTTTTTTTTTTTTTTTTAAATTGGTGTTTCTTTTGTCATGTATTAAACAATATAATGCATACAATAAACTGCAAGCATCATCCTCACTCATTCTCCTCTTGCTGTAGAATACAGAAAATAAAAAAAAGCTCAAAATCCCAAATCAGAATGGATTTCTTGGACATCACATCCCTCTATTTGTCTTCTATGTTTTGATGCTTTTATTTGTAGTGGATATTTGCTGTAGACTCTTGGCACTACCAGGAAAAAAAAAAACATAATTGTGCAGTGAAGTGGTTTATGCTTTATGTAAGAACATAGTGCTGCTGTAAATTTGTTGGGTTTTACAGAGCTGTCTCCAAAGAATATCCTTCAGAAAGCGACCACAGGGTTTGGGGGTGAGAAAATGCACTTAGTATGGGGGATAATTGGATGGAGTTTGGAGGTGTGAGGTCAGAGCCCTGGGCAGGATATTTATACTGCAGTGACATCCCCGGGTGGAATGGCCCATAAATTTTAGGTACTGCTATGCCACAAAATCTATTTAGGGCTGGTCTGTGAGATCCCAAAAACACAGGGCGTGGAGCTGCCTCTTGTGTCCATTGCCAGGGAAAGCCAAGGGGAGAGTGTTTGGTGTTCAGGAAACCCCCAGATTTTCTTTCTGTCACTGTGTGGCACCAGTGACACCTGGGGCAATGCAATTTTATGTGACAGACCCTAATTCATACCTGCTGTGGGCATGGGCCAGTGTGTGCCCAGGGCTGCCCAGGAATACTGATTCAGTCTGGCTTGCAGTAGTTCTGGCTGTGGTTAGGAATTCTGACTTGGATGGGATTTATCTAGGAATTCAGCATTTTGCTTTGTAGACATACTTTTTTTTCTCTTTCTGCATTTCTGATGGGGAGCTAGTACACAAGGAACTGTGGAGTGCTACAGGAAGTCTTTACCAGGGTTGATGGCTGGGCAAAAAGCACAAACATCCTCCCCCGTGGCTTTCAGAACTTTTAAATCAGGATTTTACAATTTTTGTTACATTTGTCTGTGCATTTCTGTCTACCTGCAGCAGCAAATCTCTTTGCCTGCAAAGATGGCTAAATACTTTTTTTTGGTTTTCACCCAGAGGGGCTACAATTTGGAAGGAAATAATGGTGCAAATACCTGATAAGTGCAAGGAATCTGGTGTATGATGTTCTTGTGTCTCATACAGGTGAATTCATAACTTCTCAAGCAGTCACACTGAGCTCTGTGATCTGGTTTTGCTTCTGAGCACTTTGATTAGGATGCTGATTTTGCCTGGATAACAGCATTCTTGCACTTTTATTGTTATTATGTTTTTATCTCTATGGGATAAAAACTGATAAAGAAATTACAATCACAATACCAGGTTCCCCCCTCTTTTCCCTGAAAGCTCCCAAACTGCTGATTTGACAAGGCTTCATTAAGACTCCTGGGTCTGGAGATTGGGAGCTGGAACTCTCAGTGCTCATGATCCATCTCTTCTGAGCCCTGGGCACGGTGCTTAATGCACACAGACAGAAAAAATAATCAGGGAGCGTGCGTGGGGGCTTGGGGTTAAGTGCCACGAGCTGCAGAGTTTGGATGCTCATTTTCACAGTGAGCCATCACCCTAATGGACATGGATACTAATGATGGCAGAACCCCTGTGGTTATGTGGTGTGTGCAGAGCTTTCCAAATCCAGGCACTGCCTGCCTCTCAGAAATGCCTTTCAGGAGCTCTGGGGGCACATCCAGGAGCATTTAAGTCAGCCAGCCCTGATTTGTTTCTAAGGCTCTTGTTGACAACAGTGGAATTATTTACCTTGTACCTAAAATTGAGTGGGGCAGAGAGCAGTGTTGTTGCTGTGTTTAAAGACTGTGCAGTTTCTGTTCAGGTAAGAAATTTTGGAGGAGCACAAACCACTCGCTCTGGGTGAAACATTCTGACTTTGTAGTTACGCCTCAGGTTTTTTTACCTCATTTATCACAGAGGTAACAGACTAAAATCAGCCCGTTTTTGCCATGTTGGATTCTGTAACAAAATCAGGATAATCAGCCTTCATTCATGCCTGCAGATACAAGAGAACAGATAATTGACCCACTGTCCTAGGGTGACTTTATGCTGGTTGTGTCCCCAATCTGCTTATGTTCTGCTTATGCTGGATATTGAGTGCTTTCAAAACTAGATATTCAGAACAACAAGAGGTTCCATTGTTTAATATTACTCATTTTTATGGGAATGCTTTGCTTGTTAAATAAACAATTTTTTTCCATTTTTGCTCCAGGGAGGTTTGCGAACTGGTTGGGGGAAGGACTGCTTGAATTTGCTTTCTAGAAAAGACCACTTCAGAAATTTCCTTCCAAAATTTGCCTTGAACCAGGACACCCACTTAAAAATGGTTGTGTCCAGAAGATATTTTTTGCATTCCCTTCCCAATTTTTGGTGGTGTTAATGAGGGTGGGTGTTAGCACCTAGTCTAAGTGACAGCATTGCAGAATTGCATTCCAGGTAAAATCAGTGTAAAAACGCCTTAAAAAATAAATAAATAATCATAGAATTGCTTGGGTTGGAAAAGACCTCTAAGATCATTGAGCCCAACCATTAACCTAGGTTGTAAATATGTGGTAAATACTCTAACCAATTGAATGTTTTATCCTTAAATTCCAACCTGTTGAGGCTGGATGGCCACGGGTGACTTTTTGTGCTGAAGGACCAGGTGAATGAATTGGTTGCATCCTAGCAAGGTGAAGGTTGGGAGGATGTAAATGTGGTATCTGCACCACTTAATTAATGGCTTGTCTTCATTTTCTTCTGTCTTCACTCAGAGTCAGGATTTAAAACACTAAGGTGATGAATTTTCTCATGTTTGGACTTGGTTGTTTTTTAAATCGTTTCTGAAGTACAGAGAGTTCTGCAACACTTTCAGCTACCAGCTAAAAGTGAGCAGAATGGAGAGTGAATCTAGCTGCTACAAGATCTTTTAAAGCTAAACAGTCCAATAAAGAGCTAACATCTATCTTACTTACACTTTTGATCCAATAACCAAACTCCTGTGACCTGCAGTGCAGCACTAACTATTCAACCAAAAACTGCTACCTGAAACCATGAAGAAGAAGGAAAAAGAAGACAGAGGAGAGACAATACCCAAAATCTTCCATCTTGTCCCATACCTATTACTATATTCTAAAACCTTCAAATTTAAAACCCTTCACCATGTGAAATTACACACTTATATTAACTACACACCCATGACCTTAACTCCATCACTCAAATTTGGGAGCCTTCTCCAAGGCTTCAAGTCAAAAGCAGTGTTCTGCTGGGGGTCAGTGCCAGAAAGCACAGGAAGCTCAAACATCCCAGGTTTATGGGTTTAGGAGAAGGAGGAGGAGATTAGTTCCCTTCTCCTCTTGCCATGTCCCACCTGTACCTCTCTCCCCTCTTCCCCCATTCCCAGATCCCAAGGGAGAGCAGTGCTGTGTGGGGTGATTCCAGGCTGGCTGGTGCTGATCACACTTGGGTGAAGCCTTGAAACAAAGGGATGTGACAAAGTGCAAGTGGAGCTGATGGATTTGCTGCCTTTCCTAATCTGCATAATCTGATTGCAATGGATAAGTAACGCCACCAAGACAGAGCAGAGTCACTTCCCATTATCAGCATCCCTCTCTTTTTTATCCCTATTGAAAAAAAAATATTTAAATACTTCAGTGCAAGCCAAGTATTGACTTTGACTGAAGGGAGGTAATTAATCACAGTAGTTATGAGCAGATCATTTACTGCTGGATGGGTACTGAGGCTCTGGTGCTCAGGGAGTCAGGGCAGGCTGGTCTGGGTTTGTGCCACTCTGTGCTCTTGGGATCTATGAGGCAAATTTCTTTTCTGATCTTGGGCAGTTTGACTTGGAAGAAGAAAGCCACAGCAGTGGGGTCCAAGAAGAGTGTGCCTGCATCCATAATGTTTTTGGGGTGAAGACAGCTGATCCTACTGCATGGGAGTGCCTGAGTAGTTGGTGGTGACCCTTCTGCCAGGACAAAGTGTCTTGCTCAGGTTCTTGAGGTGCAGGGAGTTAATGGAGGTGATTTTCACAAGATTTTTCATCATTAAAAAAAAGAAAAAACCCCAGTATAATAGCATCCACTCACCCTGTTGGTTTTCTCCCGCAGCATCCCACATCCACCTCTTCCATAGTTCTGCAGCTGGGTAGGAATTTGTAGCCAGTGCAAGCTTCAAGAAACGAAAAAGCAACTCCCAAACCACCCACTGCTTTTTTATTGTTAAAAAGTTAGAAGTTAATTAAGGATGGAGAACCCCGAGGGGAATGGTGTGCACATCTGTGAAGGGCTCAGAGGATGTTGGGAAGCAAAGTGTCCTGTGGACAGTGAGGCAGCTTTTTGCTCATGGACTTGCTTTTTTTGACCCAGAGGATATTAGTAGATCATTTTTGGAAACCCTGAATGGCAGCAGGAAGGATAAAAGTCCCATTGTAAAGAAATTCAGTGTAGGTGAATAGAAAAAACTGTAAGGGAGTTGTTCAGGTGAGAACCTAAATCATGTCCTTGTGCCTTTATCTGGCTTTTTTTTCCTCTCTACTTTTTCTAATCAAGGAGTGCTTTTTCATGCAGAGTGTGGAAGGATTTAATTCTGTGTGTTGGCCCTTTCTTGGGTCAAGACCATAGAAACTGCAGCATAATCTCTTAGAAATGAATCAGGGTGGTTTGGATCGCCTGAAAAAACAGAGGGCATCAAATATCCTGTAGAAAATTAAAAAAATATGCAGAATATTGTTATTAATTTAAGCAGCTCACATGGGCTAAACATTAATTTGAAGTTTGCACTCACTCAGTTTTATTTTTAAAAAAGTAAGATCATTAAGAGCAAGCAGATCAATCAACAGCTTAAAGAATAATCTACTCAGAGAGTACAAGAATGTTTTACAGACATCACACTCCCTTCCAGCATCTGTTCATTAGCCTGTTGTAAATTCACATGACTGTGACCACAGAGCACTGCTGGTCCAGAAGTGTATTTTGAGCACCTGTATTTGATGGACAGTTGCTTATGGCTTCTGCTTTCCATGAAAATCCTCTCTATGTAATATTTTCCTTGAACACTCTATTTAATAGACAGGTGTATAGCAGGCAATGCCTGAGCTCTGAAGTTGGGGTCTCGTGATATTTGTGGCTTATGGCTCACAAGGAAATCAGATCAACAGCTTTTGATGATTTCTCTTTTCTTTCTGGACTGAATTTGCATTATTTTGTGATCCAGTTCAAACCACAGAACTCTGCTGTTGTGAGAACAGACGACTGTTTGAAGTTTTAAGTAAGAAATTTGTTTGAAGATGTCTTTAGCCCCATTTGGCTTTTTTTCAGGGAGCCCACAAAAGAATTCAAAGCAAACAGTCATTTTTATAAAAAAAAAGCCATTAAAGCACTAAATAAATTTTTTTAAATGTTGGTTTTACTTAATTTATTTTGGAAATTCTTCATAGGGGATGCAGTGGAGTGTGTTCCCAGCCCTGAAGGTCTTGGGAAGGGTTCAGAAACAGCCTGAGCCTTTTGCTTAGGGACAGCACTCAGCCCCCATCCTGTTTTCACATCCAGTCTGGTTCACAGGGATGTAAATAGTTCAGCAGGATGAATGAAAATGTGGGGATTCAACCGTTTCCTGTCAAAATGCTGTTTTATCAAAATGGAAATATTTTGTGAGAACATGTCAGTTTTGACAAATTGTTTTGATGGGTGAAGTCTAAACAAATTGTTTTAGCATTCTATGTTATTTTGATATAAAGACATCTCATTTCCACTCCATCATTTAGACCTTTATAACATAGTTACAACATTTATATGTTAATATTTTTGTAACTTATAAATATTGCATCAGATGTGTGACAACTTTAAAATTAAAAGAAAATGTCAATATTGTAAGCTTTCTATAGTTTTGCAATATGCTGTTTAGCTTTTTAAAAGCAGCATATCTTGTCACAGAGTCACAGAATGGTTTGGGTTGGAAGGGACCTTAAAGATCATCTTTTTCCACCTCCCTGCCATGGACAGGGACACTTCTCACTAGACCAGGAAGTTCCAAGCCCTGTCCAGCCTTAGTTTTCCTGGCTGACCTCTGGCAGATTTCCACTGTAATGTCACCCATCCCTGCTGGATGGAGTGGCTGGAATTCCTTGTGTTGCTCTTCAGGTGCTCTCCTGCTGATCTGTAATCCTTCTCTCCAGGCTCTGGGCATTTCTTTCTGGCACCAGCAGCTTTACTTTAATGTATCTTAAATGTCTATCTGATTTTTGTATCTAATATATAAATGTATATCTAGTTTGTATATCTATATTAAATTTTGAAAATCCTGAATTACTTGTTTAGAAAATTAGTCAAACTGGTCTTTTAGTGTGTTTCCTGGTATCTTCAGTTTGGTTTATTTATAACCTGGTATTTTAGTTTATTTCACAATGGAGTGAGAAGAATTGCCTGGGTCCTGCCCAGCTATAATTCCCCTTGTTAACTATTCTTGTTCATTCCAGTCCTAGGAAAGAGTTAAATTTTTAATGATAAAAATAGTTTCCACACTGAGAGTGTTGTCTCTTAGCAGATTAATCGGAAAGATCTTAAACCACTTTGTAAAACTGTTTAAGATGCTGTTCTTCATATATGAGAAAATTAAAACTCTGCTGTTTAGAGGTTGATGGGTTGCAGTGGGGACTCTCCAGCAGAGGTGTCAATAGGTTGCTGGTGATCCTGGGTTATAAATAAAAAAAGAAACCCACCATGTAGAGTGTTCTGTTTTTTGGTTGGGTTTTCTTTTAGGTATGGGCAAAAATGAGCATTATTTGATGTTACTGCTTGTTGGGCACATCTATCCATGGGGAATGCTGAGGTTTTTCCAAGGAGTAACTTATTTTTAGGTGCTGTATGCTTGTAAGTTATTTGTGCTACCATTCCTTTATTTTACCAAATGTAGCAGATCTTTCAGATCCCTGAGTCTTTTTTTTGCCAATCAAGTGGGTGCCTTGGGGGGAAAAACAGTCATGAAAAGTAAAACACCAACCATGTTCTTTCCATTGTCTTGACAGTCTTTCAGATTTCGAGGTTTTGCCTGCACTTTGCAGTGTCCTGTTCTTGGGGGAAAAAAAAAAAAAAAAAAAAAAGGGAAAATGAGAATTTCCATGTAAACCCATGACCTGACCTGAGAGGAGTGGCTCTCAGCAAAACAGCAACTCCTAGAAAAGGAGAGAAAATTCCAAGAGTTGCTAATGTGATAATAGTATCTCACATTCATTGAATGGAATGCCTGTGCCTCACTGCTGTCATGGGACTGCCAATGTGCTTTTAATCTCGTATTCCTCTAGAGGGGCAGATAAATCTGAAGCCATTATGTGCTGAGGCTGAGGCAGGGCACAGAGATTCAGGGGGTTGCAGGGAATGAAGCTGCTCTCCTGCTCTGTGTGCAGGGGGATTGGAGGGGATGGGGTGTGCATTGCTCCAGCATTCCCAGCTGCTCTTGGAATGGTTTTTGCAGGCACAGAGCAAGGGGAAAGGGCTGGGTTTGGGCAGCTGGTGGGGAAAACCTGAGGATAAATACACTTTGCACATCAGCCAGTGACCAGCTGGCAGCAGCCCCTGCTCCTCAGGTGATGCCAGGTCCAGCCTGGAGTCTCAAAACACAAAATGAGACCAACAGGTAAAACTGAGGAAATGGCAGTGGTTCAGAAGGGGAGAGAGGAATGGGAGTCAGAAATATTGTGGACAAGGTGAATTGAGTAGACAAAAGTGGAAGAAAATGAGGGATATTGGATATAATCTGTTTTTGGTGGAGTTCAGGTCTCTGGAAGGGTCACTCAGTTTTATAACATGAGTCAATATGTTAGAAAGGTCCTTTTTCTTTCTCATTTAAGAGTTTGCTGTAATATTTGCCAAACGAGAAGGCGATCTCTGAAATAATTATTTTTTCATGGGAGCTGCAAGGACCTGGTTTTTACTTCTGCAGGTGTGGATAATCTCACTGACGGTGTGCTGGGAGTGGCTCAGCCTTCACCAGCCCATCACTGGGTCTGGGAACTGGTGCATCACTCCAGCTGCTCCTCAGGAGCTGGGGAGGGAAACTGGGATCTTTCTCAGGTGTTTCTCTGGTGGTCTGGGTTCAGGTGGATTTTTTTTCTCTGTGCTGTTGGTTCTGAATGAGCTCAGTCTGGAGCAGAGCTACAGGGGAAGTTCAGAGGGGTCTTGTGGGAAGATGGATCTGTTGAAATGTGAAGAAAGCATGGCTGGCTGAGGCCCATGGACCACTCCTGAGTCACTGAATTTATTTAAGGCAGGAAAAATGTTTTGAAAACAGCAATACTAGAGGAGTTTAGGTCACCAAGGAGCAGGATTCTTTATCCTGGCCACCTTCCCTTCCCACCAGCTGGCCAGCCAGCTGCAAAAAAAACAACCAACAAATCAAAACAGAGTTCCCCCAGCCTGTCCAGCAGTAGGAGAGGTTCAGCAGAGCCTTTTGCTGTAGCTAACAAGGGAAAATGGGAAATAGGATTGAAAGTTCCCTGCTTCAGTCCCCAGGTGCTGAGTGTGATATGCCAGAGGAGCACCAGCATTGCAGGAGAGGGGTGCTCAGGTTGGGCACCTGTGCATTGCACTGACAGCTATTTACCCAGCAGATTTTCCTTAGTTTGGATATATTTGTTTAACATTTTGCTTGGTCCTCAAAGGCTTTTGCAGATATCATGATCATTCAGATTCACTTCATTACTACTAAAAATTAATATTTGCATTGTGGTGACTTGAACTGTGAAACTGAGAAGGCTGATTGTGCTCTATAGGCACAGAGGAACCTTCAAATCCTTGTTTCTACAACTTGCAATGCAATTTATTGTCTCTCAGAGGTTTTCAGTGTTGTTTTATCCATGCTACAAAAGCAGAATAAAATAAAGGACAACCCTAGAAATTAGATTTGTATGAGAAGGATGGTTCTGAAACCACCTAGAAACTGAGAATAGATCTTTTTTCTTTTTTTTTTTAGTTGAGCTTGTTTAGTCTGAAAACAGAGGTCATGGATTTTTGGACTTCAGAAGCCTCCAATTCAGACCTGAATATGGAGAGAGGCATCAGCTTATTTAGATGTCAAACTGAGGTGCAGGTCTTTTAAAAAAGGACAGGGGATGTTTTTTTTTCTCTCTGGAAGGGAGACTGACTGACAGACAGCCAGATCTGTGGATCAGGCACCGTTGTGACATCTCCAGTTGGGCATCTGGAAGTGGGAGCCCCTGAAATCTGTTAATCTGTTGTCAACTTCGAAAATCCTATTCTCCCCCTGTCTCCACCCCCCCCTCCACTCCTGCCAGCTTTGAAAGTTCAAACTGTGTGCTTTTTATCACATTTGTCATTCCTTGGTAGTGAAGCTCTGGCAGTCAGAAATTTGGATGACAACTTTGTGGGCATGAGCCAAAATCGAGTTCAACTTGCACCTTTGTGTGCTGCACCCAGTGCTGTTCTCAGGGAGAGGCAGAAGTCTGAGCTCCAGGGACTCCAGCCTCGTTCATTACCACAAGTACTGTCCTCTCCCTGATGCCAGAATTCAGCTTGTTTTCTTTATCCTGAGGTGGGTGGACAGGAACTGATGAGGTGTGTTGAGAGAGAAAGTGTCACATCTAAACCACTTCTTCTAAGGCTGTTCTTTTGCCTTAAATAATGCAAAGGTCATAAATCTTCTGGAAGTCGTGCAAAGATCAGTGCTGCAAAAGACTTAGAATGGTTCCAGGCAAGTTCAAACAGTATTTTTTGCAGGCTCAAGTCCAGCAGTGCAAGGTTTGATAATTTTAAATACATTTAAATGCACATTCAAGGTAATTTTGATATCTAAAATGGATGTTTAGCTCAAGCTGGGAGAACTGGCATTTGGGGAAGGAACACAGCTCAGAAATGAGGCTGAGGTAAGGTGCACTGGGCATAGTTGTTTATCCAGAGGAAATGTTGAAATTTTCAAATGCTTGTGATTTTTTCCTTCTGTAGGTGTTTCTAAGTTAGCAACATAACTGCATTCCTGATGATTCTCTCACATTTAAGTAAGATAATTTTGGGGAAAAAACAGTGTTTCAGATGTAATTTAATTCTCATTTACAGGCAGGTAGATTTAAAGTCTAATTTCTGAATTTCTGATTGCAACTGTACAGTGCATTTGAAGAGGCATCTCTACCTCTAAAGCTGAGATTTGCTGAATTATTGCCTTCATGTGTCCACTTATTTCAGTGTGAATCCTAGAGGCAAAATTTCTGTATTTCAATTCAAATATTATAAAACTGCATAGATGTCCTAAAGTGACGCTGGTTCACAGTGTTTGCCTCAGAAATTATTCAGTTTTTTTCTAAATGAAACAGAAGTTCCTGAATAAGAAAGACTTTTAAGACTTTCTTCTTGCTAGTGTATTGATTCAGCAGCTGATACATGATGTACTCGAGGGTTGATTTTTCTACTTTGTTGGAAAAGCACCTGGAGTTTCTGGTCTCCCTGTCAAGGAATTGAAAGTTTGCACAGCTTATTTTTTTTTCCCAGAGGTCATTAGTGGACATACAGAGAGACTTTATAAATCACATCTGAGCCCAGGTGATAAGCAGGGAAAGGAGTGGTTACACAAGCAGTGGCCAGTTCTGAATGGGAGAGATGGGGATGATAAACCAGGGTGTTGTAAATCACTGTCAGTGGCTACAGTGGATCAGCACCTTCCCTTTTCTGGGATTTAACTGTGTGCACAGGCTGTCCAAAGAACTGGACAACAAACCAGCTTTTTCTCCTGGTCTGAGTTGCTGTTGTATCCAAAACTTTAGAGCTGGGATGTTTCTAAAATGATTGAATCACAGGGATGGTTTGGGTTGGAAGGGATCTAAAATGCTCATCCAGTCCCCTGCCATGTTCAGGGACACTTTCCCACTGTCCCAGGGTGCTCCCAGCCCCATCCAGCCTGGCCTTGGGCACTTCCAGGGATCCAGGGGCAGCCACAGCAGCTTCCCTGGGCACCCTGTGCTAGTTCCTCATCCATTCAATAATGAAGAATTTCTTCTTAATAAATACACCAGGTCCACTGTGTGACACACACGTGGCAAGTCTTCAGTCTGCTGTGCTAAGAATTTCATTTCTTCCCTCCCCTTCCCCAGCCATCAAGGAGAAATACATGGACTGGACAGAGTTCCTCATCCAGGATCTGACCGGCGCCAGGACGGCCCCTGCCAATTTGCTGGAAGGTGTATGTATTAGATTGCAGTTCCTCCTCCTCTTCTGTGTGTGCTTGTGTCTGTGTGCCTGCCCTGCCCCCAAAAATCTGTGCCAGCCATGCCTGGACCCTGCTGCCTCTGCTTCTGACCCAGGCACAGGGAGCTGGTTTGTGCCTTGTATTTCTTTAGGAAGGTGGGCGCTCAGAAAAGGCCTGGTGGGGGAAGGAGAGCATGGGGGGAATCCAGAGAGGGGGAACTCAGCCCTTCTAACCCTGTTAGAGCCATCAAACTGGTGACCTGAGCTGCCAGTCCATCTCTGCCCCATCCCTGGAAGTGTTCAGAGCCAGGTTGAACAGGGTTTGGGGCAGTCTGGGGTGGTGGGAGGTGTCCCTGCTCATGGCAGGGGGTGGAACTGGATGATCTTCCAGTCCCTTCCAACCCAAACCATCCTGATTCTGTGGCACAGCTTGGACAGGGGTTTAGTAGTTGATGGGTGAGCACTGTCAGGTTTATCTTTACATGGGCACTGCTCCCTCGAGGACATTCCCTCCACATAAATCCAGCAGTTCACATTTAGTTGGGTGAGGTGCCCCAGAAGAGCAGAAGGGTCCATCTTTGGGTGCCCCCACACAGTCTGTACAGCAAATCCACAGGGTGATTGCACCTGGGACAGCCTCAGTGCCTTGGGATCCTGGATAAAAACCCCACAGCTGCACTTGTAACCACAGGGCAGCTTTTGCATCACCTTGCTCTTGTGTGGGTGCTGCAGGAGCCCCTCATTCTTTGTGCCTCTGTATTTGGGCTGAGAGGAGGGCATACAGGAATTTACCTTTGTGAAAGTCTCATGTGGACTTTGTGGGAGGCCACTGTGCATCCAGGCACCATTTTTGATCATTTTGTCCCTTGCTTCCACCATCCACAGCTGCATCCTTTTTCCACATGCCCAAGCAGTGTGAATGTACCTGGCATGGAGAATTATTATTGTCCCATTAAAGGCTTTTTCCCCCTCCAGTCTGAGGGATGAGCAGCCTTTACAGACCCCACATAATCCCCATTCCTGGGCTGCTCCCAGGTGGCACATACAGAAATTTGCTGGTGTCCAAGCCCCATCTCTTGTGAGCCAAACCTCCCCTTTCTGCAGGCAGGAAAGAGAGGCAGCCCCAGGCAGAAAAGCAGAGAAAACATTGTGTTGGCTTGAAACAGTTTCTGACCCTTTTGTGGTGTTTTATGTGCTGGGTGCTGTCTGTGTCGTGCCATGTATGTCGGCCCCTGGTGACAGATTTGCTGTTCATGAGTGCTGCAGGTTGTTGTTAGACTGTTAAATCAATATGTAGTGCTACTTTTAAAATCTTTTTTTTACGTGCTGGCTATGCATGTGAAGGGTTCTTGCATGATGGTAAATGTTAATATTTCATGCAAGCTGATTATTAATCCTTAGCCATTCAGTTCTCACGGGGTAAGTGACAGCCCATTGGCTTAAAATTTAGCACACAAATCAGGGAAGCAATATTCACTTTAATACAGCCAGGGATTTATTATAATAAGTTAAATCATTACACCATCGTTTCATATTAAAGAATATTTTGTTGCAGTGAAGCAGTTGTATGAGGGGAGAAAAAAAATTCACATTAAAGTGGATTTCTGCTGTATTATTAAATTCTGACACTGCATTTTGCCATGAAATAATATTTGAAGTGATTATACCGATGCTTGCAGCTTGCATTGTAGAAAAGTAGCTTATTATGGCAAATATATTGTTCTGAGAAATATCTATTAATCATAAAGCTGTTTAAAACTGTACATGTGATAAGCTCTTAGTTAATTTTAATTGCATTTTTTTGCCATATTCTTATTTTCTTGTCTGCTTTTTTGGATTAAGAGTTGTATGAAAATCAGTTGCACCTCAAAATTTGAATATTTACAATATTCAGTAGGAAAAATAACTTTTTAAAAAATAAGGCTTTATCCTTACTTTGTTTTGTAGCCACTGTTAGAAAGAACCATCCTGGACTGACTCTTGATTTACAGAATTAATATTTTAAAAAGTAATGTGAAATGTTTATATGGTTTAATTAAGTCAAAGTGGGACAAACAGGAAAAAAAAAAGTGTGTTTTTAATGTATTTTGCCTTTGCTTAGCATCTCCTTTGGGGACCAATGCTTCCAAGTCTTGGGGTCATTTTAATGCTGCTCTTAAAACCCCGGAACTGAGACATTGCATAAGAATTCAAACTTGTAGTTAATAAAAAAATAAGAAACCTAACCATTATGTTAAAGCTTGAGAACACAGAGATGCTCCCAGTAACAAACCAAAACCACTGAGCCCCAAAGGGGTTGTTCTGCAGAGCATCTCATGGTTTTTTAATGCCTGTGCTTGCAGGTGGAAAGTTACACACGTGTGTAAAAGGCTGGGATCCCAGAAAATAACCATGTGGAAGCAAATAACCTCAGTCACTGGGATTTCTTGGGCATGGTGGATTGAGCCAACAAATCCTGTGTGCCTCAGGCTTGGATCCAAACCTGCTGTGGGCTTTGAGCTTTGGAATAACCCCCACAGACTCCTGCATCCATGGCTGGGGGGGATAATTTGCTCTCCGTGCCAGTGGAAATAAGATAAAGCTGATCTTTGGTGAAAGACATCAGCACACAAAGTGAAATTTCTGGGTCATGCACAAAATAGTCACATTTTAGGTAAATATTAGGGTCCAGTCCTGTGGTTGGTTCTTATCAGCTGCAATCAATGAGAATTTGTTTGAAATCCTCCAATACAACTGGGCTTTGAGTAGTTCAGAATGTCCTAAATGGATGTGCCTTAGGAGCTGTTCCACCTTTTATTATTCTTTTTTTGTTGTTGTTGTTGATGATGTCGGTTGAGAAATTAGCACAACTGTTGTTTTCTGTTTTACTTCTGAATTTGCACTTGGAAGACATTGGGTAAAATAGAAGAAGAACAGACTGTTTGCTGATCGCTTGGATGATGGTGTGAAAAACAAAAATAATCTTCTGCTGTCATCTGTTTCCTTGAGAAGTCTTCAAATAAAGTTTAAAATAAGGAGTTTTGCTTCTATTCAAACAGCCTCTGCGAGGAAAAAACCCTGTAGACCTCATTACAGTTGATTCCTTAATAGAGCTGCAGGATTCCCAGAATCCCTTTCAGTACTGGATAGTTAGTGTGGTTGAAAATGTTGGAGGAAGATTACGCCTTCGCTATGTGGGATTGGAGGAGACTGAATCCTATGACCAGTGGTTGTTTTACTTGGATTGCAGACTTCGACCAGTGGGTTGGTGTCAAGAGAATAAATACAGAATGGACCCACCTGCAGGTAAAGAGCCTCCCTGAAATGCTGTCTCCTTTTGTGGTGTGCACTGATGTTTTGAGATACTTGTGCAGCACGTTTGTCCTTTTCCAGCATTCACATTGCTTTGTCAGTAGTTTCTGGCTGTGGCACAAGTGGGAGGGGAGATCCATCTAATTTGGGTCCAGGGTGGATCAGGTGAACTGCATTCTTTATGAAATAAATTCAGTTGATGTCTTTGCTGTATGAAACTCCCAGGAGATTACAGCTTGCAGAAGAAGCTCTTTAGGGTTGAGTTTAGTTCAAGACAGCTTGGATGGAAAGGGGCTGGGACTGCAGTTAAGCCAGCCTGGGATCACAGGCTGATCCACCTTCTCCTGTGTAGGTTAACAACGTGTCCAGGTCTGTGCCTCGTTCTCTTTGTGCTGTGGGTGAAGTTCTTCCATGAGTATTAAATTCCCCTCTTCTGGGAAGGTGTTTCTGATGTGGCTTCTGTCCCTCACCTGATGAGGAGAGTTGACCCCAGTGTGGTCAATTCTCATATTCACAAGTTTGTCTGGGACTTGGGTCTTGAGTGCTTTTTGGAAGTGTGGTTTTTTCTTCACTGATAGGTAGAAATCAATGTTCCTCATCACTTCTAAATTAGATGTGAATGTTGGAGAGCATGAATATCACCCACTCTGTTTTACAGAGTCTTTGTGTTACAGAGAAACAACTTTTTCATTGACTATCTCTGAAACCTCATGGCCTGTATAGGTTTGGTGAACTATAGAAATGGCCCAGAGGAGATCTGTGCTTCCTCTTAGTTAATTCCATTTGCTTTTTACTCTTTCCTCCTTTTATCCAGTTGCACATCCTTCTCTGTGGATTCCTCATCCCTCATGCCTTTCTTTTCTTTTTTTTTTTCAGTTGTCTTTCTCTAAACTTGTTGCTAGACTCTTCATTTTCTGGAGTTGTTTCCTTTTCTTCTCCCTTCTCCCTGGATTTAACTTCCAGAATTTCTGTCTCTAGTTCTTACCTGTTTTAGCTGTTTCCTCTCCTTTCATTTCTCTAGTAATTCACTTTTTAGTCAACATTGTTATTAATGGATTCAATGCCCAGATCTTCTTCCTGACTTACATTTACTTAAATAGATCTTCATTACTTTACATCTCCTAAATCTGAGCCTTGTAGGAGTTTGTTGAGAAAAGACCCTTCAGGTCTGAACTCCTCTGGTTTTGCCCAGATCCATTCCTGATCACTGCTTCTGGGGTCTGTCATTGATCCCCTTTCTGAGCCAGCAATCAGGCTCTGCACTGCAGGGAGTGCCAGTGAGGAGTGGAAATCTGAGGAGTTTCTGGAGGCAGCAATGCTGGTTGTCCCACTGGTGATCATTTGATGTCCACCTAACACAGTCACTGAATCGTTAAAGTTGGAAAAAAAACTCCTTTAAGATCTTCTTGTCCATCTATCCAACGTGTCTGTGAGGCACAGTGAATTAATAAAGTGTGTGAGACATTAACTGAGGGGAATAAGACAGAAAATACCCCAAGTGGCTGGTCTCATGGGATCTGCTTCAAATTAAAGTCTCTGCAAAAGGATTCTTGGAGCAGTCAGGGAAGCAGCAGTGAGTTGTGAGGATGAGATGCTGGCAGCAGAGAGCTCTAAAGAAACTCAGGGATGAGGCTGTTAATTCAGCCACAAACTCAAAAAATGAGGTTTCCTAAGGACCTGAGGCCCTGTGTCAGGGGTACATCCCCTAGTGAATTCTTTAGGGATGAGCATCTGGACTAGGAATATGTCTGTTGTGTGAAAGACCTAGTGTGGATCTTCGTAGGAAGGAGAGATTCTGTGGGCAGTATCTTGTTTTTTACACATCAGGGATTGGATTCACCTGCCATGGTGAAGGCATCAAAAGACAGTTCTGCATGATAATTTGCTTCTCTTTAGAATGAGTAGGGAAAAGAGGGTGCTAAGACACAATGAGCATAGGTAACATGGAATGACAGCTTTTTCAGCCTATTTTTTCAGTCACAGGGGTTGAAACCAATGAACACACACCTGGTTGTCCTAAATTTTTAACATCTGAAGCCAGTTAGGCAACTCCTTGATTGATAAAGGGAACAGCCTCAGACCGTGTATCAAAGCTGTTATCAGTCTCCTCTGAAGAGATGCTGAGGATGTGTAGCTGCTCCCAGATGAGGCTGTGTGTCCCCTTGCTATCAAATCAGGATGTTTTTATGTTTTTGTACATCACTTCTGCAGGTGATGACAGTGATGATGGATGCTTGGATGCTGCACATCCACCCTGAGCTTTATTTCCCTCTGTGTCTGGGGTGTGACTTTTCCCTGTGACTTTACTCTGGCTCCTGCCAGGTTTCACTTCCCAGTAAGTCTTTCAAGATGCAGAGCATCTCAGATAAAGGACCCATGGACTCAAACAATATTTTGGATGGTGGGGTCTCTTTCCTGAAGCCACCCACATCCTAACACCCACTTAATGTGAAAGAGGGTCATCTGGGGCTTGGAAATAGATCATGTCTAAGGTCCCTTCCAACCCCAAACCATTCAATGATTCTTTGAAATAGCATCCAGCTGTCTTCTCCAAACAGACTCTGTTACATCTCACAAGCCCATTTAACTGAAGCAAAGGGGTTATAACTTATTTTTTCATTCAGATGTATATCTGAGTCTGGAATAAGCCTCCTTGCTAGTGCAAATTGGCACAGGCTGCTTGACACAGAGCCCCTGATGGCCTGAGCTCAGCTGTTTATGCAGGACCAGATCATCCCGTTTTATGCTACTTTCTATTTGAAGACAAATTGCCAGTCATTTTAATTGCTCTCTACTTGTGAACTCTAATACAAATTGACACAGTACACTTTGTTCAATTACCTGCAACCCTGGCACTTAAATAAAATGCTTTATGCTCTTTTAACCGTGCAATTTAGTGTCCATACACTTGCCAGCATAAGCGAGACACCACTAATTAAATGTGCACATGATATTCCTTGCTGGCCCTTGAAAGCAATGGAGTTGCCTCTGTAGTTTGAATTTTGTTGACACTGCCCAGAGAAGCTGCTGCTTGTCTTTGATGATTTTGGCCAAAGTTGCCTGAAACTTGGCCAGAGTTGCCCAAAATGCCAGTTTCATTTTTTCTGTGCTTCACTGGCATCACAATAGAAAATGAGGATCTGTTTCCAGCAGGAAAGCACCAGGCAGAGTTTTCCTGAACTCAGACTAGAAACAACGGGCTGGCTGCAGCCTGGGGCAAAATCATATTGTCTTAAGTATTTCCCTGTAAATTCAACCAAAAAAACAAAGAAACAAGGCGAGTGTCCCCCTCCCTGCACTTCATGCTGATCAGAATTCCTGCAAGCAAGGGAGAAGTGGGCAACAAAACTATAAAATAATGAACAATTAGATAAAGAGTGCACTTCTTAACACTTGTGCCTGCTGCACACGCTGTAAACAAAGACTTGAAATCTATATTCCCATTAATAGCCCGACAGCTGAGGAATTAAAAATACTGCCCTGAAAGGTTAACATTCCCCTTCAAGTGTGTTTAAATTCATATGCATATCCTTGATGTCTGTTCTGAAGTAGTGAGATTTGATACAGTGGAAGTATAAATACATCCACTTCAGTGAGTGATTCTGCAAATCCTGTTTTGATAAGGTCTTAAATCTGTTGAGTTCAGAGCATAAAATTCTCTTGTACCATCAGTGCTAGGTGGAAACAGTGCTTGCCAATTCCTTTTTTTTTTTTAACACATATTTTTTATTCCCTCCTTCAGAATTGTAAGATACAGCAGTAAATCTTCTGCTAGCTAGTAAATATATATGGTTATTAGATGTACAGGATTTAAATGCAAATTGGGCCAAATTGAACCTCAGTGTGAATGTGGGAAGCCAGACTGGCCAGAGAAAAGCTCTACACTCTTCATATCAAGATTGGAGTTTATTATTGAGCAAATGTTCATTTCCATTTTAATAATTGTTGCAGTCTATCTACCTATCTTCTCTCTTTGAGGCCTTGATATGAATGTTCTGCAATAACTTGTTATGTGCAAGATAACAATATGTTTTCTAGGGCAGGAGTAAATCCAATATAATGTTCCTCATCACGCTATTGTTTCCTACATTGTTCCCTTTGATGATTCATAGGCATTTCACTGCACTGAACCATAAAGGGCTTGTTAATATCATGATTTAATAATATTAAACCTGTGTAAAGAAACTCACTGGAAGCAATGTGAAGCTGCACAAAGATGTTGCCTAAAAGTGTAATGATGAAAATTCATAAGTGTAAGTCCTTGCTCTGGTGTGATGCTCTGGTTTGAGTGTGATACTAAAAAATGTGTCTAGGTGGAGGTTTAGCTGAAATGTTTCTTTCCCCAACCCTGCAATTAAAAAAAAAAAAAAAAAAAACCCAAACCAAAGCCCAAAACTTTTCTGATGAACAGGTGCCTTAATTATGATAATTTTTGTTTTGTTGAAATGTAACAAATATTGGCTGAAGACCTGAGGCTCCTCAAACTAGGAAACATCAGGTATTTTAAGAAATGAAAATCAAAGGAGAGGTTTTTCACTATTATCAAGCAATGAGATAATACAATTCTTGTTCCTTCAGCAATATTTGAAGGATGTGAATTTTTCTGGGTTTTACTCCAGGATATAAAACACAATCTTCCTCCAGTGTGCTCCTGCTAGTTGCTTTTGTGTTGAATTTATCCATGCTGCACAGCTTGGAATATAGACACTGTTCATTTCACTTGCTCTGTCCATTCATATGACTTAAGAACTTTAGTCTTCCAAAAATGTTTGATCTCCAAACAGTCACCTCTTGGTTTTGTTGTTCTTTTTTCCTTTGTGTTATTGTCATTCCTTTAGATATCTATTCTCTGAAGACTATAACTGAGTGGAAATGCGCTCTGGAAAAATCCCTTAATGATGCAGCAAATTTTCCTCTTCCAATGGAAGTGTTCAAGGTAAAGATACTTTTCCTTTGCTTGTGGAACCTGTGATGAATAAGCAGCATGCCATGTTTAGCAACTTGTTTTAAACTTTTTTTGGAAAGCCTCTTGCTGTAATACATAGGTCACAAGTTGGATGTTGGTATAAAACACTTTTTATGTGTGGACTTACTTCTTGGTGTTTTCTGGGGCCTGGGGGTGACCAGCAGGGATTTCTCCAGATGCTTTTTGTGTGTCTTACTCTGTTAGACTTATGCAAAGACATTGTACACAACTGTGAAATAGTAAGACTGTGAATATAAAATCTGACACAAACTGGACAGATTTCTGTGAGCCTTGCACCAAAGTTTTCACCTGATCACAAGGCAGAGAAACCTCCTTCAGGGACCTGTAGTGGAAGTGAGAGATAATTTTGTTCCTATATCTTCTTTTTTATTTTATTTTAATTCTTGTGCTTCAGCCCCAAGGCACTGGCTTTAATTTCCCATGTAAATCTGCCCTAGTGTTAACCATGGTGGCTCCAGATAATCCTGATTTACAGTTCCATCCTGGCAGGGGTGGGATGGGCAGTGATGAGAGGATGCTCAGGGAGGTGCCTCTTGCTTGGGGACCTGGTGGACCATGTGGCTGGATGCTGCTGGGAACCAGGGAAAAAGCAGCCTTGAAGCCTTGGATTTCTCAGGCTGCTCAAGGACAAGGAATTGTAGCAATGATTAAACACCTGTGAGAGATGGGTTGTTTTGCAGAAAGCATGTTTTCAAAGAGGTGTTGCCTTCTTGGACCAATGAGCCTTTTCTATTTCGTTTTGCACAAACTAACCTACTATAAGAGTAGTGTTTCTTTAAATAAAGCTCTCTTTTTGCTTCTCCATTACACAAATGACTATGTTGCATTATCCTTTCTGCTGCTCCTATGGCCAAAATGCAACAGGACCAGGCTGCCCTCTCCCCTGGGGACCCTCTGGGTTCCTTCCCAGCCCTTTACAGCAGTGCACTGGGATTCTCCAGAACATCCTTGGAATGTTGCAGTTCGTGTGTGGATGTGGCACTGCTGGGTTAATGGCTGGGCTTTGATCTTAGAGGGTTTTTTTTCTGAAATGATTTTATGGTTCCATAACTGGAATAAGGCTGTTACCATGTCCTGTTCTGGCTGCCACAAAACCCCAGTGGCACCTTCACCCTCCCTGCAGGGATGTGCCAGCAGCTTCCCCTGAGGAGTCAGGCTCCTCACCCAGCTGAGATGCACTCCAGTTTGCAGCATTAATGTGGGGACACTTTGCTGCTGGCCCAGGCAGTGGCTCATTGGCAGTGTGGGAGCTCTGCTGTGCTGGGAGGGAAGATTTGTGTTGGCCTTGGGCACAGATGAGGGCTTGAGGAGCCCTGTTCTGGGATGGAAGTGGCGTGCAGAGAGTTCTGGGTCTCTGCCATCCGTCTCATCCAAGGCTCCCATCTGCCAACTCTATTAAAAGTTTGCACTGGCAGCTTCAAGATCAAAAATGCTTTGTGTGGGGCAGGGATTAAATCACAAAAGGGAATGTCTAATGTGTAAATTTTATTCCTGTCTGTGTGAAAGAGTGAAGAATGTTTCTGATGAGGCTCATGAAACATCCTTTTTAAAAAAAAGTTTATAACTAACAGCTGTGTTGCTGCCTCTTCCCAGCGTGCCAGACTTATACCCACTTATTTTAATTATTGCATGCAGGTCATAAATTTGAATTCAGCAAATTCCAGTTGCTGTGCTGTGTAGTTGGAGCTTGCAAAGATGTTCCTCTTGAAAGACAATGCAAAACCTTGGAATGCTTGAATGGCCCGAGAGGAGAATTACTTTGGTTCCAAAAGTGGCAAAAATGTCAATGTTTAGGTTCATGATTAGGTCAGTAGGACTTCTCTGTTTATCACAATGTGGAAGGTGAGCACAAGATGAGCAGAATACAGAGTTTAGTGCTGTCTGAGTCCTGGCTGTGCTGCTGGGAAGTCAGGAGACTGAAGAATTTTTTTGTGTGTGGGCATCACTTTATTCTGCCCATTTAGGGGTGAATCTACCCCATTTTGTACATTTTAATTAGGGAGAAAAAGACAAGATGTCATCTGTGCCTGTGAGCAAGTCTTCCTCTAGTAGTGACTTACACATGAGTTAAGGCTTTAGGAGACTATCTGGGAGTAAACTCAACTGATACTGCAAAGATGTGTTTGGGACCTTCAAGTGAAATCCCAGATCCCAGCAAAGAGTGTCATATCCAAAGGTGTCTTTTACAACTTCTTTTTAATTTTAATTGTTTTTACTTTATTTACAAACCCAGCACAGAAGTAGTGTCTCTACACAGTGCCTGGGGCTCCTTGCCACTGTAGCTGTCGTGTGTTAGCTGAGATAAAAAACACAAGGTTTGACAGCTGGCAGCTCTTGGAGATCTTCTGGAAAGCTGAAAAAGTCTACTTTGGCAGACGTGGTAACTGCACACTGAGCAGTTACATTCTGTTTTTCCCACATTTCCCTGCAGAATTCCATGGCTGTAGGTGTGCGCTCACCCTTCATGAGCACGTCCCCTGGGCTGGATTAAATCCATGTTGTCCTCAAAGCTCTGCCTGACAGAGTGTCACTGTGGTGCCATCAAGCTGTCCCCAGGAGGTGGCACTGGCAGAGCAGAGCCACCTCTGTAGTGTGAAAATTGGCTGCTCTGTCAGCAGTGACACTCCTCAGTTTTGGTGTCACAGGCTCGGGTTCTGCCTGGGAGCTCCAAGACCGTGGGTTTGAGCCTGAATTATCAATGCTCAGTGTGGCAGAGCTGAGCTTGGCCTGTGGTGTTCTTCAGCAGCAGCTCCAAAATCGCCTTGCAGAAGCACAGCCCTGATCCTTGGCATCCAGGGAGAGGGCACCAGACCACAGGAGCCTGTTGTAAAAATGAGGGAGAAGGCTGCAAACAGGATTTTCTTTTCTGTTTTTTTTTCCCGGTGCTGTTTTACACTTGGCCATATGTTGGAAGTGTTTGTGAAATGCTTTAGGATCCTTTGAGAAAGGAATGTGATGTTTAACTGCCAGAAAATGCTGCTATTATGCAGCTACTAAACATAGTGTTTTGCAAACTGCACATCCTGGAATAAATTTTCCTCCTCACAGAAGCTTTTTGCATTGCACCTGCTATTTTGTCGTTCCCTGCTTTTCAGAAAACATGTTGATCCTTGAAGAAAAATAAACAGACAAGGTTTTCAAGGATGTTTGAATGGCTTAGGAGCACAAATCCTTCCAAAAGGCCACAACCCAAGGACACGTGTCCTTTGCTGTGTCTGCTCTGATTTCAGGGTGCTGTTGGGGTGCACCTACACCTGGCTTGGTGCTGGTCATAGATGATGATTTGGGTTTCAGGGGACACCTGGTAAAATGGTCAGGGAATAAAGATGTGAAAAAAGATGGTCCAAATGTTACTGGGGTGTGATTTTGAGTTCAGTGGAACAATTTCAGTGATTTGCTTCAGTGCTGGCATTGCTGGTGCTCTCTAAGAGAGAGCCAGGATCCAAACACAGCCCTAATACCACCAATAAGTGCATATTTTAGAGTTACAGCCCAGCAGCTTGTATGAGGTGAATGAGTTTAGTTTCCTGGAGAGAGGCAGACAGGAGATCCTGGATATCCTCTCTGACCTCCCATTCTGTTTTCTCCAGTCTCCTGTGCCAGATGTCTGGGTCTCCTGCAGATGTTGTGGATCCTCACCTCAGACACCTCTCTTTGGGCAACTAAATCCTACCCAGGATTTGGGGTGCTCATCGTCTTTCCATGGATTTTGGCTATTAGCCTCGTGTTCCCAGTTCCTGTGAACTGAATCCTGATGACTGGTTTGGATGGAGCTGTTACCAGCCACATCTCTGAACCAAACCCTGATAAACTGCTTTATCAGGAGAGAGAGGTGGAAGTTGCTGATTTAGAGCCTTTGGTCCTGTTCCTCTACCCCCCTCTCCTCCTTTCCTGAAGTTGTTGTTTGTTTTTTCCAGCTCTAAATATTTCTAGCAAAAACCTCCTCTATATGCCCAGCCCAGTATTCCCCTATTTCTGACTAGAGCTTCTGGATGTCTCCTGTTACCAGTTAATAGTATTAATTAATATTAAAACTAATGGCATAATCACCTGGGACAGATCTCTCCTAAGGAGGCAGATGGAGGGACCATCCACCATCCAGGCAAGAGCTGCCCCTGAAATTCAGGACAGAGTGGTGCTTCTAGTTCTGCACTCACAAGCCTGAAGGCAAATATTAATCAGGACTCCTTCCTACCAAAAAAAATAAAGTTTTTCCATTGGATGAACTGTACATTTTAGTAGTGAGAGTTAGAGTGACACTTTCTCCAACACCTTGATATTTTTTAAAAGGAAGACAACATCTCTCAGAATTTAGGAAACATTCTGGGTGTTTTAGTGTGTTTTCTTCCAGTGTTTTTGTATTCTGGAAGAGTTCAAATTAGAGATGGGATTCTTTCAGCTCACGGGCAATCCTGACCTGGCTGCATGAGTAGCCTTGAAGTTCCAGGAGGGTTTTTCTGTCCTCATCCCTGCTCAGTGGATGGGCACGTGCTGATGCAGCAGCTTAAAAGGAGCGTGCCTTTGGCTTTCCTTGGAAGCCAAACCCCAAACCTGAGCTCCTTCATGCCCTGATGGCTGTGCTGGCCCTGGCTCTGCATGCTGAGCTTTAATAACCCACGAGTTGCTGTGTTGTCTGCAGGCTGCCAGATTATTTATCCTCCATCTGTTCCTCCCCATCCAGGCTCGCCAGCCCTGCTCCATGGCTGCTGTTTGCCTGGCTGGAGATGTGCATGGCTTCCCAGTCCCTCTGTCCTTCTGATCCACTCCTCCATGGAAACTGTTCATCTTTGTGAGGACCAGGGGACAGCACAGAGGGAGCAGGGATGTCCCTGATACCAGAGGGTGAGATGGAGCCTGGTGCTGCCTCTGTGAGCAGGGAACAGCTCTGACCCTCTGCAGCTCCCTGCTGACTGGGCAAGGCTGTGCAAGGATTTGGGCTGGAAGAGCAGTCCAAGGAGGTGGCAAAGCCAAACCCTGTCTGAGGTGCCCCCAGCACCATATGAACATCAGGGTTGGGAGAGAAATGCTAGAGGCTGTTTGTGCCAAGCAGATGGGATGAGTGAGAACCAGGTCCCTCAGCCTTCCTCGTCCCTCTGGCATTGTAGATTTCTTCGTTTCATGCTGGGGTCTCTCGGGTTTGGCAGAGGTCAGCCAGAGAGCCTGGTTTAGTTAAACCACTGCATCCAGGCTTGGTGTGAGGGAGTTTATGGCATCCTGAGCTCCTGCCTTCCACATCCCTGGGCAGTGTTTTCCACTGAGAGGGGCTGATGTGCACCTACAGCACCCTCTGCTCCCATGTACAGGGTGGGTGATACCTAAAAGTCATGCATTTTAGGACATTTTGCAAGGGCATGTAGTGATAGGGCAAGGGGGAATGGCTTAAAATTGAAAAAAAGAAGGTTTAGATCGGATACTAGCAAGAAATTCTTTCCTGTGGGGTTGGTGAGGTGCTGGAACGAGTTGCCCAGAAGTTGTGAATGCCCCATCCCTGGAAGTGTCCAAGGCCAGGTTGGAACAACCTGGGATAGTGGAAGGTGTCCCTGTTCGTGGCAGAGGCTTTGCAATGAGATGATCATTAGTGTCTCATCCAACCCAAATGAGTCTGCTTTGTATGATCTAAAGGTGAGTTGATGCCCTCAGAGAAAGCAGAAGCAGCTGGGGTGTGTGGCTGTTTTTCAGGGTGGTTGCAGCTCACACCGAATTAGCTCCTGATCCTCTCTGCTCTAAAATTCCTGCTGATTTCTCAGTAGCGATTCCTGCCACGATGCTACCGAGGGCATCCCCAGTGAATCCTCACGGCCCAGGGGCTGTGTGTGGAGGGGGTGGAGCAGAGCACTGCTGGTTTCACTCTGAGCACTCAGGTGGCTGTTCCCACCTGTGCCACCCTTGCTGGGTGACTTTCCTGGGCGAGGAGCACAGCCGCGTCTCACCGGCGAGCGCTTACGAAGCGCTCTGAGATGCTGAAAAACCCAGACCAGGCACACCAAAACCTCCCCAGGTGGATGAATTCCATCTCTTCTCCTCTGCCCACGCTGCCCGTGGCCAGGCAGAGCCCAGCAGGCTGTGTGGGAGGGATCTTTGCCCCGGTGCCGTCTGCCGTGCGGGGAAGGTGCGCTCGCATCGCGACCGGCTGCTCACCGTGATGCTGTTTCTATGGTAACTATTTTTTATTCAACGAGAGGAGCTTAAAAATCCGTAGGGCTAAATCCAATCCTCGGCAGAAGCATCTGCAGTTTTCCAAGGGGCTCTTCAGCAGGTGCAGTTTGTAGCTGGCTCTTGTTGCTGCTGGGTCGTGGTCTCTCTGAAACCTCCCTCCTGTTGCCCTTTCCTTGTCATCCCACCCCACATCTCCAAATTTTGGTCTTCCTCTGGTGTCAGAGCAAGGGGACAGTTGGCACATGTTGTGCCTTACAGGGAATTTCTGTCTCCCTTCAGGGAAAATTTTGTGTTTAGCAAAGGAAGTTGGTGAATCACTAACAAAACTGATTCATCTGCAAATAATGCAGAGGGTTGCATTTGGTGGCGTTTCTTTTTTTATTTCCTTTTTTGTTTTTTTTCTCAATTAAAAAAACAAATGCCAGATTTCTGTGGAGGCAGTTTAACCACTGCTGTTACTGTGTTTGTGGCTGGTTCCCGCACGTGAGCTTTGTGATTAAAATTAGGCTGTTAGAAACAGCCAGTTTCTTGGAGAAATTAGAGAAAAGATGGGGGGAAAGTGATTTATTCAAAAATAAAAACCAAATCAACTAATAGGTTCCCAGGTATACCAGGTCTGGCCTGCTCCTCTGTGTCCTTTATTAGGGTGAACCAGGAGAGATGGGAGTGAAGACAAGAGTATTTCACACTGTTAATGGTTAAAGGAGGCTCAGGTCAATAATTTAGTAAGTGGTCAGTGTTTTTAATCAGCCTCTCAGCCTTGCAACTTTTCAGCATTCAAACTTAGTTCTGAATTTTGCATGAAGTTGCAGTTTTGTAATTTGTATGTATCTGACTGTCCTAAACCAGAAGAGCCCTGACTGTTAAGACTATTTGAAAATTAGCCACAAATTTCCAAAATTAGACCCAAATTAGAGCCTCTTGCTCTTTTCTATACACTGTGTAAGCTGCTGTGTTTAAATTTTCATTACTCCAGTGCTCTTGAGGAGAATGGGCTAAAAATGGACATTTCACAATCTGAAAGTGATGCCCTTCTTTGGGTTTGGGGACACAGATAGAACAACCAGCCCAGAGTGCAGCTTCCCTGAGTGTCACAGACAAAAGCAGTTTAGCCAGGTTCTCCTGCTTTATCAGCTTTACCCAGTGCACTGTAAAATTTCCTGAGCTCCACTCTTGTGACATGGACAAAATTGAGTTTATTGACACCCAAATGGCAATTTTTTTGCATAAATTACATTTGTTGACCTGGTATTTAGCTACCAGGTTGGGCAAATGGCAGTGATGATTTTGAAATTTCTCTTTCTGAGTCTTGTCACTTAAAACTAAAACTTACTGACTTCATAATCAGGATTAAGCATGTCACCCACAAAGGTACTACCCTAAGGCTTACTCACATCCTAAAGAGTTGCAATGCTTTTCTAAATCTGTGGATCCCTTTTGGAGTGACATTTAGGCTGCTATGTCACCTGGCATTTCTGAAATGCACACTGGTGGTGGCTTGTTAGCTGTGAGGGAGAAAATTATGTGGCTATCTCAGCCCCTAAAAAGGAAGTCTGGGAATTTGGAGCCTGTTTCTGCTCCCAGCACTGTGACTTGTTACTTGACCTCCAGATGTTGCAGTTCCCAGGGCTGGACGTGATGCTGGGTGCATGAGCTGTTGCCAAGCCCATCAGTAATTTTTGCAGAATAATTAAAACACAAGCCATGTAAAGATGGAAATCAGGGTGCAGATGTGTGTCCAAGCAGGGCTGCCTTTCAGGTGGCCCAGAGGGTCACAGCCTGTGCACTTGCAAATGTGCCCCCTGCTCTGAAGCTGTGAGTGTGGGGCTGAGTTTGATTGCTTTTTTGGGATTATGGTGAGAGCTGTGACAGCTCTGGCTGTTGCCAGTGGGTTTGGACTGTGAGTGACAGGCATTCTTTGAGGCTTTTGCAGTGCTTCACTCATTACCCATGAGCTGTAATCCATCATGTTAGGGACTGTGACCCTTGGAGTGAGCAGCTGTGGTGCCCCTGCCACGTTAATTTGTTGAATGTTTTGTGGCAGGATTTTTTCACTTTGCTGTGAGGGACTCTCCTGCATCCTTGTTGATTGTCAGTCCAAGTTACTTGACTGCTCCTCAGCAGCCAGGGGGGATTTCCATTCCCCTCTCAGGCCTTGTGAACAAGGACAGGCGATCTGCTGATATAAATTATAGAATCACAGAATCATTGACTCATTTAGTTTGGAAAACACCTCCAAAATCGAGTCCAACCATTATCCCAGCACTGCCAAGCCACCACTAAACCATGTCCCCAAATGCCACATCCACACAACTTTGAAATCCCTCCAGGGATGGTGACTCCAACACTTCCCTGGGCAGCCTGTGCCAATGCTTGGCAGCCCATTCAGTGTAGAAATTCTTCCTAATATCCCAAACTTCTGTGTGGTCAGCAAGGCTGCTCCTGGGAGTAGGAATAAAGGCCCACCATGCATGAGGCTTTAAAATGCTCCAGCTGGTCAAAACTATTCTGCCTGTTGATCTCCATTTCAAAGGAAATTGAAAGTCACTTGGAGAAGTTGCTAGAAAATAATGGCTGGTGACATCCTCACTGGTGGCATTGAATGCTGTGAAATAGCAGCAGAGGGTTGAATTCTGCCACCCATTATCATTTCAGGCATTTCTTTTGTTCAGCAGCAGAGCCTGGCGGGGACCAGGAGAAAGTCTCAGCCCTCCAGCCCTCTCCTTGTAGCTGCTTTTATTAAACAGGCGTCGTTCCTGTCAACGTGAATAAAGGCAAGAGAGAGCAGTTCATTATCCAGTGTATCACTTTGAGTCTAATACTAATTAAAAGCTTTGCCATCACTTCTCTGGAACCTATTCTTAGAAATTATGTAAATTAATTGGAGTTTTGAAGAGGAGCATATGCCAAATCCTAAGTAATTCCCTGCTGGCTGAGGCAGCTCCAGTGCTGGAACCGGAGAATGGCATCAGGAATCTTTTTTTCGTTCCTTTTGTGGCTGCAGAAATATAAAGCTGCTTTGGTAAATTTTGATGATTCTCTTATCCAGTATAAGAGACAGATGAAATACCCAGACCCTGACCATTTTCCAGAGATGTACAATACAAAGACTTTTTCTCCATAAAAGCTTTTCCATCTCAAAAATGACATTTAACACAGAAAGGGTTTTTACTTCCACAGCATTTCTCCAAAGAAATGCATGTTCCCTCTTCAAAGAGGATTTTGACCCTCAAAAGGGAGACATACTTGAGATCCCATGAACCCCCCTTGTGAGTTCACTCTTGCTGCTAATTTAATGGAAAATATTTACTTGCTGTGCTGAATGACAAGGGAGATTTGATCCCAAGGTACACAGCGCTTTTGAAGTAAAATACCTTTAAATATTATTGGTGCTTTTTTCCCTCCATCTGATTATTTTTCCCCTTTGAAAAAAAAGCCAAAACAAATAGGAGAAGAAACACCAAAGAAAATGATTCAGATAAAAAGGAGAAGCAGTATGGTTTGGTGTCAGTATATTTTGGTCTCAATCAACAAATCACTTTAAAAGTTGATTAAACTACTTGCATGTTTAAAGAGAAACATGATTAAGTACTTGGGTGGATCTTGGCTTATTCCAGATGGAGGCTGGATCCGAGCGTGAGTTGAATCATGGAATGTTTGTGGGGAGATGCTGATTCCAGATGCACATTTTGCAAAGTTCTCTTTTCTTTACAACCTCGCCTCGAGGATTTAGAGACTTGGAGAGTGGATCCTCAGGCAGGAGGAGGCAGCCCTCCAGTCCAAAGGCAATTTTTCCTTTAGGGGTTTGAAGTTCAGTGCTGGTGAGATTGGAGTTTTGCAGCCGTCCTCTTTTCCCTCTGCAGCCTTTTCAGTATTAAAGGTGGCAGTTTTTGATAGGACTCATCTCCTTTCACTCCCCTGCCATGAGCAGGGACACCTCCCACTATCCAGATTCCTGGCCTTGAACACTTCAGGGATGAACATCCACAGCTTCTCAGGGAAATGGGTTCAAGTGACTCACAGTAAATAATTCAGTTCCTTCACAGTAAAGAATTTGTTCCTAATAGCTGATCTAAGTCTGCCTTTTTCAGCTTAAAATCTCATTCTCCCTCACCCTGTCATTTCAGGCCCTTCTGAAAAGGATGCTCAGACTCCTGGATGTCTGCTCCTTCCTCAGCCATTAGTTCCTTGGGCACTGAGCCTGTTACTCTTAAATATTCCTCAGTTTCTTCATCAGTGTTTTCTTCTCCTTTGAGACAAAATTCAATATAGTTGGTGTTTTTTTCTGCTTTTTGGTTCTTGCTTAAAGGTGAGAACCTCTGTAACACTGCAGGTTGGTAAGATGAAAACAACCATTAATTTAGCAGTGGTTGGAGCTTGTAAAAATCCTTATCTCTGGCAGCAGTTGGAATGTAAGATCTCAGAATAGAAGTTGTTAAGCCCTTACAAGTGCAGACAGTTCTTGGGAAAAGCAAGCACAATGAAACACGACTTTGGATCAATAGAAAATCATTTTAGAACAAGAATAGCATGTGTAGCAATGAATGTAGATGGGGTTATTGTTGCTAACCACTTACAGATAGCAAGCTTTCTACATGTATTTTGGAGTAGTCTGTGAGTGTATGCTAAATACAACATCATCTCTCTTTATGCTTGTGTTGGCTAATGCACCAGTGGTTAGAAATACTGTGTGACATTTTTACTGAATGAACACCAAATGCAGTCATTACCCTGGAATTAGGGTGGCAGCTTGTGTGACTGTTAGATTGGGGTCACAAGGGATGGAGTGATTAGGTGTTAAACACTAAACTGGTGGCAAACCAGGAAGGTGAATCTGGGTTGTTTCTGAATTTCAGGAGTGCATCCTGCATCCCCAGAGCTGCTGTGGGGAGCCCTCTGGGTGCAGCAGGTTTTATCCCAGGTGGAAGTGTTATGTTGGGCATGTACTTGAACACCGCCTGTTTTGCAATTATCATGTTCTCTGGTTGCCCACATTTTGGGTCTGAGTTCACTGTCCAAGCACTAATCCATTTCCAGTCTCCTGGCTGGAAAAAATGCCTTGCCATCTTGGGGAGACCAGCCCAGGTGCTTATTTTGGCACCCTGCAGGTGCTGGACATCCATCAGGGTAAATCAGGGCCATGCTGAGCTGTTTGCATCCCTCTTGTGCATTACCCTGGGGGGCTTCAGCTTGAGTCCTGGCACCTCTGGGTTCTCAGTGGCTCCCAGAGGGTGGTGGCTGCCAGAGGTGGAGAGGCTCTGCCCAGGGGAGATTTTCAAGCAGCAGTTTCTCAGCCAGGTCCTCATTTTGGTCAGCACAGTCTCCTTGTGGACCAAGTTCTTGTTGAATTGCATTTCTGGGAGGGACATGCCCTGTGCTTTAGGTGTGGTGGGCTTGGTGCTGTAGATGTGTCCCCTAGGGCTGAAGTTGTCCCCTCTCTTTCTGTGGTGGGGTTGGCATGAAAAGAACATAGGACCAGCTAAGTTAACAAAACCCACCTGGACACCTTTCAAAGAGATTTTCAGATGTATTGGCTCCTTCTTGGTGTCACCACGTGTTCCTCTTCCCACAGGACCATGCTGATTTGAGAAACCACTTCTTCACTGTGGGGATGAAGCTGGAGGCAGTGAATATGAGGGAGCCATTTCATATCTGTCCTGCATCAGTGACCAAGGTGAGTGCTCACAAAGGAGGGATGGAAAGAGCCTGGCTAGGAAACCCTTCCTGATTTCCCCCACATTTAGGAAAAAACCCAAGAGTGGTACTTAAGTGGCTGGAGAGCACGTTAAGAAATAGGTTTAAAATCCATGGATGTTCCTGATTAATTCTTTTCCACAAGCATCACCAGCTGATTCCATGCACTTAAAACCAATGGGGATGAGCACATTCATCTACCAAATGCATATTAAAAAAAAAGGATCCCTCTTTTGCCTTGTCTCCCCTCCATCCATGTGTATTTTCCCTGCACATTTGAGAAACCTTTGGAAATAAAACAGCTGAATGGAGGTGAAAGGCTCAGGGGTCTTCAGGATGATTTCCCATTGCTGCTCAGCTGTGGGTCCCTGAACCTCAGTGCTTTCCATTGCTTCATTTTACCCATCTCTAAAACTCAGGCTTTGATCTCTTGAATGGAAACACTTTGATGAAAATGTTTAGGTGAGAGCAGATTATTTTCAGTGGTTTGATCCCCAGGTTTGGCTGTTTCAGCTTTCTGCATTACCTAATGTTGCAGCAAATCTAACTCCTGATTTGGATCTCTTCTTTTTCACCCCTTAGGTTTTTAACAATCATTATTTACAAGTGACCATTGATGACTTGAGAGCTGAACCCAGCAAAATCTCGATGCTTTGCCATGCAGATTCCTTGGGGATCTTGCCAATACAGTGGTGCCTTAAAAACGGAGTCAATCTCACACCTCCCAAGGGTTTGTATTCCTTCTCAGTGAATTTTGGGTTTGCTCTGAAAGACATTTGCTTGTTATTATTGCCTTTAAAATTGTGGTGGTGGTGGCTGCAGAGGAGCAGCTGAAGTATCCCAAGCCAGAGTAGTTCTCTGGAGTAGTTGGGGCTGTTGTGGCTCCTGCCAGCCCCTGAACATCTCAACAAGTATGTCTTGCTGGTGGATTGATGTTCCTGTGCCTTGAAATCTGATTCAGGCTTGTGAAATCCTTGTGAATTCCTGTGGAATGAGTCCTAGCAGTTCTTTGTGTGTGTAGAGAGCAAAAGGAGCATTGAAAGTCCAGACACTGTAGAGGCAAACCCTGTTTCATCCACCTTGCTACAACACCAAGCAAAGCTCCTAAATCTGAATGTCTGAGCTAAAAACAGCTGCCCAGGGGTGTGGAGGGATTTCCTTGGCTGTCTCAACAAATCCCAGGGCACACTGCAAGCAGTGTTCAGGTCAGAGCCTGGAGAAACAGCCCTGCTGTTCCTCAACTTCATAGCAGTGCAGTTAATTACTCCCAACTTCAGACAACCACCTGTGGTGCCCTGGAAATACTTCTTTGCTTGAAAAATGTGTTGGTTCCCAGGAATTTCAGGTTTTTGAAGCTGGCTGGGTTGTTGGTCTGTTGCCAAAATCAGTGTTGCTTGGGAGAAAGAAATGCCTCAAACAAAAACCCCAAAATCCAAGCTAAGTTTTGTGTATGAACTTTTGTCTTCATTTTGGAAAAAGCTGCCAAACCCAGGGAAGGGAAGGGTTATTCCCTGCCAGATTCAAAATCCTCTTATGTATATCCAGAGTGCTTCTTCAGCACATGTAACTTGAAATTCCCACCAAAGTCCTGGAGCCCTGTGCATGCAGCTGCATGCAGTGCATCCATGATTGCTCTGTGCTGCTTCTGCTGAAATAAATGTGCTGTCTGGGGCTTTAGCTCTCTCCTGCTGAAACCCAGGTGTGATGATAATGTGTAAACACTCACTGATACGGGCCAGAAAAGTTGCTAAAAATGAAAGTAAATGGAATATTTTGGGTTTTTTCCACCCAAATTCACATGCAGCTTGCCCCAGGCAGGATAATTAACTGAAGGAGACCTTAGGCTTAAAAATCTCCAATCCATGCTGATACAAAGCCTGTCTGAGAAGCTGTTTTATGGGTCAAGTGTGTGTGAACTCTCTTTTAGATGCCAACACTTTAAGGCATATCTGAAGCATCTGTCATGTGAATATTTTTCAACTTGGCCAGGTCTAGTGGGAGATATCCCTGGGATGGAACTGGGGCACCTTTTAGGCCCCTTCCAACCCAAACCATTCTGTGGTTCTGTGATCTTTTGTGACACCTGGCTATTGGGATCCACCTGGGCACCTGAGAAAGTGCAGAAAGTGTCTCTTTATTCCCCTGGTGAAAATCAAATTTGCTTTATGCTGTGAGATCAGAAATCCTGGTGGAAGCTATTAAAAAGGCATAAAGCCAGTGGCAGATAGATGCATTCTGTGTTGCTGTATTTTTTATACTGTATATTTCTTTTTATGTGTATAAGGGCTGCATGTCCAAACTGAATTTTAGCACCTGAAATCCTTTATATGGGCAGACACATTCTTTGAGTTACTAAAATGTAGTCAGATATTAGAATGAGTTATTTGAAAATAAACACAAATTAAACACAACAAAAACCCATAAACCACCAGAAAAGAAAAGCAGACAGAAAGTGAAAAGCATCCAAACCCCTGGTTTAATTTAGGCTTGACAAGGAGGTTTTCTGGTCTCAAAATCAGCTAATTTTTTTATCAGAACAATGTGCCAGGTTGGGATATTGGAGTTCAGAGTCCTTTATTTGTCTGATATTTATTCTCTTGCCTTTTTGCCTATTAGGGCTTTATTGAAGACAAACAAGGAGTAAATGGGTCATGAACAAGAGGTGCAAATATTTGCTACTCGAAATAGAGAGCAGTGTTTTCCTGTACAGTGCCAAAAATGAATAGCCCATTAACTGCTGCTGTATAAACATTGAACAAGCTCTGTTTATATTTGTTAGAACAGGATTTATGGACCACTTCCCTTTAGAGTAACAATCATTGTTTTATGAGCTATTATTAAGTGGGGGAAAAAAAAACATTTTGATAATGCTCCTGTGTGCTGAGGGAGAGCAGGATCACAGAATCAGGGCATCAGTGAGGCTGGAGAAAATCTCCAGTCAAGCTGGATCATCAAGTCCAAACCTGTGATCACCCCTTGTCAGCCAGACCACAGCACTGAGTGTCCAGTTGTTTCTTGACCCCTTCCAGGGGTAGGGACTCCACCACTTCCCTGGCCAGCCCATTCCAATGCCTGGCAACCCTTTGGGTGAAGAAATCCTTCCTTGTATCCAACCTGACTCCCCCTGTGGGAAATAGAAAAAAGTAGAAAACTCTCAGAAAGTTGTGTGAAAGTAAATTTTAGAGTGGAGTAATGTTGAAGATGTAAGGATAAGAAACACTAAGGCTGTGAGGGATGTTACTATTTCTTGTTTCTTACTCTGTAAAATGAGGCTGGTGATGCTGATAAAATAAAAGCTTGGTGCCATTTCCTCTCCTCCTGTCCCTGTTCCCAGAGCTGGACTCCTCCTGGCTGTCCCCTCCTGTCAGGGAGCTGTGCAGAGCCACAAGTTCCCCCTGAGGCCTCCTTTTCTCCAGCTGAGCCCCTTCCCAGCTCCTCAGCCTCTCCTGGTGCTCCAGACCCTTCCCCAGCTCATTTCCTTCCCTGGACACCCTCCAGCCCCTCCAGGTCTCTCTGGCCACAAAAACCCAGAGCTGGACACAGCCTGGAGGTGCAGCTCTCCCTGGACAGGCCACAGATCACTCAGGGTTTATTTGAAGTCAGTTCCTGGGTGTTCCCCTCTAGGAATCCTCCTGGAGGGGCTGCAGTGAGTTACTGTCACTCCCCAGCTGCTCTCCCGGGTTCCAGCCCTGCTGAAGCCTGAAGGAAAAGGGATTCCAGTGACCCCAGTGCTGCAGGGCCAGGCCAGCAGGTGGTTGTGGGGTGACAACACAGTCAAGGTTTGTTCCTCACTAAAACACCTCTAATGTGCCTTTTTCCATCCACTCTGACAACTTCTGTGTAGCTCAAAATCGAGATGTGAAGCCCATCCATGAGGGGATTAAATTGGAGATAAAAAGAATAGATGAAGTGTGAGGAAAATACTGTTGCAGAAATTGTTAAAAAACAATGCAGGGATCTTTTTTGTATGAAAAAAAAACCCTCATTCTTTATCAGTAACTGCCCTTTTTTTCCCTCCCTGTGCATGTTTAGTTTTTTAATTATTATGCACTTTAATACCCCACAGAGAACAGGCATCTTAGCTCAAGGCTTTATCTCAGTAATTTGTTTGTCATGAATGCAATTATTAGGATTAGAAATCATCTTATCCAAGATACTTGGATCTTTAGCAGCATGCTTGGCACGTTTTTTTTCAAAAATTTTACCTTTTTTTTTGGGATCTGGCAGACTGATAGGGGATTACACTCAGTATTCCAGTCCTTGCCTGTAAAAAAAAAATCACAATTTTCATTGTCATAAATGATTCATTCTCATTTGATCTTGAGGGTCTCTTTTTGACTGTCAATGCAAAAGGCATTTGGGGATGTTCTGTGAAATGAGGCCAGGCTGAGATGCCAGGAAGGGAGATTGAGGGGAGAATTTGGCCTTTGGGTGACTCCTGAAACTCTCCAATAAGAGTAGTTCTGCAGTAATGTCATTAGAGTTTCACAGGCCCCTGGACAGGATTAGCACTCCCTGCTTCCAAGCACTGCAAAAACAGAGATGAAGAGGCAGGCGAATAAAAAGCCCCCAAAAGCAAATTATAAAAACAAAAAACATTTCTGTTCCAAGAATTTTTGCTTAAATTGCCAGGTAAGAATAGTGGATGAACACTCTGTGTAATGGGACTCCTTGAGAGATGCTCATGTAAAGGAATCCCTTTATTTACCTAGAACAGAGGCTGAAGGGATGATTGCTGGCTGAGGTCTGCTTTCATTTTCCTGCTCTGCTCCAGATTTTAGTAACATTCTTACTGGGATGGGATTCTGCTCACCCACCCTGAGCTGCTGGGAGTCAGTCAGGGAGGAATGAATGAAGAGAGGAGAATTTATCTCCTGCTTCTGACTGTGCTGATCCTCTCCCTGCCCACTCCTGACCAGCAAATACAACCCCATCTTTTAGACTTGTAGCTAAAAGCAGGAGAAGGAAATCCATAACTAGCCCCATGTGAAAATTTGGGACAGTGCACTTCTCATTAGTTATGGGTTTGTTAAAAGTTGGGAGATGCTCACAGAAAAGGGAAAATATATTTTTCTGCATATTCCTTAATTTAAACCAATATTTAGAACAAATACACAAAATGAGACATTTTTAAGTGTTTTTCTACAACTTGTTAAAACCCTTCAAAGTTACTAAAACATAAATTGTGCTAAATAAAAAAAACCCAAAAAACTAAAAAACAAAATACCCAAAATTTAAAAAAACCCAAAATAAAAGCAAACAACAAAGTTCTAAACAACAACCAATCACCATCCCTAAAAAACTCATGCAAAATGTGTAAATGGCATAAAAACACCAATCAAAAATGCATAATTGCATAAACAATAATCTTAAAATATATAATTAAAACTAAAACAATAGAACAGCTTCTACATAATCATATTAATTTACTGTCCAAAAGTCATGTTTCTCACCTGGGGCCCCTTTTTGTCCTCTGTGCTGTGGAGTGGTGGCTGATGGCTCTTTTTGTTTTGTCCTCCTGCAGGTTACTCTGGCCAGGACTTTGACTGGGCAGACTACCAGAAGCAGTGTGGAGCTGAGGCAGCACCTCACCTGTGCTTTAGAAATGTAAGTTCTTGCTTTTGCTCCTGTGAAACAGAACAGCTTGCACAGGAGCTGTGCTGCAAGGCTTTGAGAGGCTCCCCCAGAGCACCTGAGGCTGCCTGGGGCAGGAAACTGGGGGAGTGTTCCAGGTTTTCCATCACTAAAAGAGAAAAAAAATCTTATTTTAGTCTTGTCTTTTTCTGTAATTAGCCTGTTCTTCATCCCCTCTCTGGTTTTGTACAGCACAGAAAGCATCTCAACTGGTTATTGCAATTAATTCAAGTGCTACTAAAAATAATTTAGGTGAAGAAATTGCATAGTATCATTTGCTCCTTTTTACCTTTCAGGTGTTTTCTCTGTATCCCAGGGGGGTTACATTTAAACAAACCACACGTATTAAAATTCTAAACATTGGAAATATGTAAGAGGATGATCAACCCTCATGGATGCTCTGTCCTTGGGACAGTTCCTGTCATTCCTTGATGCAGCAGCAGTGATGTGAGAGTGATGGATGCCATTGAGATTCACAGCTTTTGAAATAATCTTTTGCAGGCTGTTTCATGGCAATGGCAGCCCTGTGTGGTTTGATCTGACAGGTATTCATTGCCTGGGCAAAGGCAGATGTAGCCTTGTGCCTTCTCCAGTAACCTGGTGCTCTCCTTGATGTGCCCATCAGCTGGTGGAGGTTGAGATCCCATCAGTGACTGAAAATGCTCCTGATGGTGATACCTAAATCTTAATGATCCACCCAAAATGAACACAGAAGGCTTTGCAGAATAAAGTGGTGGTGTGAGTGATGGGCAGGCAGATTTCTGTAGGAATTGTACAGTTTTCACAGCCTCAGAAGTCACAGGGCTGAGGGATGGGGTGTTCAGGGGAAGCAGAATGGAGACAGGCACCAGCTGTGGTTTCCCATGGCCTTGCTCATCTGTGGTGGCTCAGGGGCAGCCTGGCTTTGAAGCTTTGATGGTGAATTAGTGAATTTTTTGTTGGCACATTCAGAGAACTTGTGCCCTGAACAGAGTCTGACTTAGGAGTCAAGCCAGAGCAAGGATTTCTTTGCCCCATAAAGACCTCTTCCTGAAAGGAGTTAAAGCAAAGATTTCCAGCAGTCCTGAGGGAAGCTGGACAGTGCTGCATCACACCAATACAGTGGGGCTGTTTTTGCATTTCTCTTCTTCAAGCATCCCCACATTTTCTTTATATCTCTTTTCATTTTGCCACGTAGTGAATCTCTTATCACTGGCAGCATTGAGAAAAGTCTTGCATAATATCCTCTAAGATTGAGTCTGGTCTGAGCATTTTTTGGTCCTTTGTTTTTTTAAGGATGAACATGTGTCTCTTATTCTTTCACTTTTAATAACACAATTCTTTTCAGAGCTCTGTTGTCACTTGTGCAGCCTCCTGGCTGCTGGTCCCCTTGCTTTGTGGCTCTGAGGGGCTCCTTTTGATGGAAGCTTTTTGCATCTCCCACCTGGTGCAGCCAGACCTGGTGCTGGCAGTGGAGGTGCTGTAGCTGTTTCCCCAGGAGGGATTTTTAACAAGGAGAGGCAGTTATGAAATGGATTGACATGCCCAAATGCTTAGTGAAATAAACTCCACCTAACTGTTTTGCCATTGATTTTGTATAAACGAGCCTCCAGCACCAAAGTGCAATGAAAGGAGCTGGGGTGATGATAAATGGTGTTCCCTTGTTAGGCAACATAAAAGGCATTTAAACAAACTCAGCCTGCATTCCTGCAGCCCTGGCCATTAGCTGCTTTTGCAGGGTGAAGCTGATCTGTGTGCTGAGCAAGGCTTGAGGCAGTCCAGGCTGTGTTTGGGAGTAGCATGTTCTTAGATGGAAAAGAGACCAAAGCCATGAGTTTTTAGTTTCTCAAAAGAGCTCTCAGTGGTTCAAGGTGAAGTGTCCATGGTCCTTGGTGTTGTACCAGTAGGAAAAGGGTTCAATTTAGGCCTGACTTCCAGTTTCTCACATAAGATGAGGGTTTGGTGTCATTTTGAGTCAGTAGCAATTATTTCCCATGCCAATTGTCATTAGCAAAAAATCTCATCTCAGAGAGGAAACCATTTCTGTGCTACTGTGTGCAGAGAGATGCAGAGCAGGTGGAACAGAGGGGAGGGAAATCCAAGGAAGGGAAACCCTGGTGTGGACACAGGTATTGCATTAGTGTGTTTTCAGGGAGAGAGATTTCAGATGGGAGAGATACTGGGAAGGGACTAAAAGTAGGTGACAGGAGGGAGCAGTGGCAATGAACACAGCTGGATCCATCTGCACTCCAGCCAGTGTGCCTGAAAGCCTTGTTCATTGAGCTTACAGTAGAATCACAGCATGGTTTGGGTTGGAAGGGACATTACAGACTCCCCATCCCATGAGCACTGCTGCCACCCATTAGACTGGGTTGCTCAGGGTACTCATCCATGAAAACTCCATGAAGAAAAACATACTTGAAAAGAATACTCAAATGTCTTCAGTTTCAGTCAGCTTGGGTGACTGAATATGTGAAGAAGTTTCTGTGGTCTCAGGCAAGATGGTTTTTTGCTTTTAAGGTTCCTCCTAGCAAGGTGAGAGATGCTTCAGCACAGGAGTTGTGGGAGCCCTCTGGGTAGTATCACATGAGCAGAAAATGCATCATTGGCAAATATTCAAACATACTTGGAGCTGATGTGGACCAACCTCCTCCCAGGAGTCAGGGGTAGAAGATGATGTGCATTTCATCACTGATCTTTCATATGGGTGTTGGTGCAAACCTGCTGCAGCATGGGCTCCTCTCTCCAGGGTCACAGCCTGCTTTGGGTCTCCCTCTCCTCTGATGGGGTCCTCCAGGGGCAGCAGGTGGGTCTCTGCTCCCCTGCAGACCCCCACGTGCTGCAGGGGCACAGCTGCCTCACCATGGGCTGCACCAGCACAGCTCTGATTTGACTCTGGATGCCTGTGCATTCTTCAGGGTATCCTGCCCTTCCAGAGGAAAGCAAGCCCTGCTGAATTTGTGCTTCCCAGGTTGAAGCTGTGCATGTGCCATGTTTCAGCATTGTCTCTTGGCTCTTTCAGACATCCTTCAGCCGTGGCTTCACCAAGAACATGAAGCTGGAGGCAGTGAACCCCAGGAACCCTGCAGAGATTTGTGTTGCCTCCATCACCTCGGTGAAAGGACGGTTGATGTGGCTGCACCTGGAAGGTACCTGCTCTGAAGGATGCTCGTGTGTCTGCTTCACTCACTCACTTACTCACTCACTCACTCACTCACTCACTCACTCACTCACTCACTCACTCACTCACTCTTAATTTTGCCCTTCGTCCTCTGCACAAAATTTCTCTCTCCAGCTTTTCAGTTTTACACACATTGAGCAGTTTTATGTGTTATGAGGAATTACATTCACCTGCTCTTTCTCTGGTGGAGCTGCAAGCTTCTCCAGCCTCCTGTCCACATGGTCTTTATCACCTTGATAACAGCCTCCTCTTCCATCATCATGCACCTGCATCCTAGGAATAGAATTTTGCCTCACTTGTGCAGCTGAGACTTGTACAGCAATTCCCAACCTGACAGTTTGTACAGGAGGAGAGGTCTCTCTCTAATCACAGCCCTTAAAGTTGGCAAGAACACTGCCAGGTAACCCAAACCTCCCAAGTGCTTGCTTTAGTAGAGCTGCCATGTGTGCAATGGCAGATTTTGGTTTTTATCTCTAAGCTAATTCTTTGCCTTCACCTCTCATCTGCACCTTGGTCCAGACACAGGACCAATATATGTTGTTTTTTTTTAATTGCTGAAATCAACAGTTGTTTAAAATTCCATTCTCACTAAGGCTGTTGTTGAGTTTACACCCATCTGATCAAGGAATCTGACCCATTTTGGCAACTTCTCTTCTTAAATGACCAGGTGCCTTCACTTGTATATGCCAAAGACGTGGATAGATGCAGGAAGAGGGCAACACTCCCACTTTGTTTTCTTACCTCTTTCTCCCTGCCTGTTGCTTTTAATTTCTTACAGCATTTTTTTTTTTTACAATTTACCATAAGAAAATCCCTGTGTGCATCTCCTTTCTTTTGAGTTCTGATATATAGATGCTTTAAGCTTGGTTTATATCCCAATACCAGGAACTGAATGATCTGTAATAAACAGAAAAGATGCAAAAGACTGCAGAAATAGAAAGAAATCTTTGCTGCTGTAGGAGTACATCACTACAGTATGCACAGTGTTATACTAAAAGCAAGCATTAAAAAAAAACCACAACCAAAAAACCCCTGCTTGCAGAGTTGTAAAATAAATGTGGCTTGAAGTGTGGCATGGGGTTTTTTGACTCCATTAATACAGTGTTGTTTCTAATGGATTATTTATATTCTGGAAGCAGCAGGGCTCCCCTGCTACCACGGGAGCCCCTCCCTGAAGACCTCAGGTCCCACGTTTATCACAGGCACCTCTGAAGCTTTCACTGTTGCCCTCCCAGCTTCCCAGTTTGACAGCCCAGGCTGCAGCCATAAGCCAGGAGCACAGGAGTTAAGCAGAGCCAAGTTAGACATGGGGGAACATTGGGTGATAAATCACACTTTGTACAGTAGCAGAACCCTAAACTCGAGGGCAAGTTTAATGAGCAGCAGAGCAGTCCCCCCGTGCTGGAGGAGAAGCTCAGGACTGATGGGATGCTCTGCACTCTCTGCTGCTTTATTACTCATCATCTGCATTGTTAATTTTTACTGGTTCATTTTAGATTTTAGAGCTTGAAGCTTTCTGGTGTGAATTTATACAAGTAATAATGCACGCTGCCTGCACAGCCCAGGAATTTGAGGAAAACCCTTTGGTTAATCACTTCTCCAGGGAGGTTTCCTGTAATTTCCCCTTTTACAGTTTTCTAGAGTTGCTGCTCTGTTCTACCCATCCTGTAAGATTCATAGCAGGACACAGGCATTTTCCCCACCCTGTTTCCAGTCTTTTCTCCCTTTAACCTCCCAGTTCTCATGGACATTTCTTGCTCTGAGAAGAGAGCAGCATAAAACACAACAGATGAAACTAATGAGTCTCAGAAAAGCTGTTTTCCACACCTGTGAGTGTGGCCAAAGGAAGCAGTAAGATATTGGAAGTGGAAAGCTGGGTTATCAATTGCCAGAGGGCAGAAGCAGTGCCAGGGAGGACAGAGTAGCTGTGAATATGTCCTACAAGATGAACAAGGTGTTGCAGGAGAATGCTGCTTTCTTGCTCTTCAGGGTGGCTGCAGCTGTAAACTTCAAAACCAGAATGTTCATGGAACCATTTTGGTTGGAAAACACCTTCATGTCTCATTTATTGTTGCTTGTAAGCAGCAAAGTACATTTGATCTGGTTACTTTATAATAATTTAGCAATGTAGAGTAATTAAGATTGGAAATAACCTCTAAGACAATTGAGTCTGTTTTGTCAGAATAACACCATTACAATAATGAAGTAATTGGTTTTCCCAGTCCTGGTGACATTTCAGTGGGGACTGTGTTGATTTCTTGCTCTGTTCAGGGCTTGATCCATGGCTTGCTCACTGGATGTGTGTGTCTTGCCACTGACTCACTGTTGTCACATGGGCTGCTTGCCTGGATTTGTGGTGTCAGGTGGAAGTGGAGCTCCCCACTGGAGCTTCCACCAGGTTCAAGCTGAGCATTGACCATGGGGTATTATCTTGTGGAGGGATATGGTTTTTCAGGGAATTTCAGCTGCTGAAATCCTGTATTCAGCAAGTTGTGTCCTTCCCCTGTGCCTTCATCCCATTCTCTCCCCCATACCCCAGTGAAAGAGGCACTGTATTTTCAGTGGATAGTGCATGAACACAATGCAGGGCTCAGAGAAACACCACAAAGAAGTCCATGAATTTACACAGACATCATGAGTGCATTTTTTTCATTATTTCCTCCAGCAGTGTGATCACCAGCACCTATTTCCCTGCCTCCTTTGGGCTTTTCATGCAGTCACACACTCTCAGAGCAGCAGGTTTATTAATGACCCAAATGCTGCACCTCACCCTCAGTGCTGTTCCCATCACAAAGTTCAATTACTGTTTCAATTACACCACAAGCCCTTGATGAACAGACATTAGTGGGAGCTCCCTGTAGTCATCTGGCTGTGCACAAACACTTGCTGCCTTAAGCTGGAGGCAGAGATGTTTTAGCAGATGCCAAGGCAAGGGTGATGCAGGGCAGCTGCTGATCCTTTGGCCCCTTTTATTGGGAGTTCACCCCATGCTGGTGCTGGAGCTGTCTGTCTTGGGGTGGAATTGGCAGAGGGAGGAGGTGAAGTTGCTGGCCCAGCTGTGCCAGTGCAGTTGAACTTGAATTGGAGTAATTAAATGGTGCCTTGACTCAGGACACAGTGTAGTTTATGGAAGAACTCAAAGCCAGTAATACCTTAATTGGATTTTGAGTGGAAATCAGGTAAATTAGAAAAAAAAATAAGTAGGAAAAATTTCCTTCACTGAAGGAGTGGTCAAGCACTGGAATGGGCTTCCCAAGTAGTGGTGGGATAATTGTCCCTGGAAGTGCTCAAAAGTCATGTGGATGTGGTGCTGAGAGACATGGGCCAGTGGTGGGATTGGCAGTGATGGGTTAATGGTTGGGCTTGATGATCCTGGAGATCTTTTCCAACCTAAATAATTTTTTGGTTCTGTGAGTGGGACCCACATAATTAAGACAGGAGGTTTTCTTCTAAAGGAGGTGTAATAACCAAACTGGAAGATAATTGCTTTAAATAGAGACTTCAGGTGAAGTTTTGGAGTCAGCATCATGCCAGAGACCTTGGTGCATGTATCCCACTTGGATTTTTATACTGCTTTTCTCCTGTTGGGTGATCAGCTCTTGTTTCATGTGAGGAACCCTAGGAGAATTCATGGCACTTCTTGGCAGAAGAGTGGCCACCTCTCACCCTGAAAAAAGGGACTCAAGGGCAGAGCTGAACAAAAAAGCTGCAGGGAAGCACTGATACATAAAAGCCTCTCTCTCACATTAGCTACCTCCCTGGGAAAGCCTAGACACACTCTCTCACCATTAAGAGCAAGCATTCAACAAGTCCTTCTAACTCACTTATGCAACTTTACAAAATACCCAGGGGTCAGCCAGGCCATCTTGTTGAGGGCAGTTATGTATGTTTAACCTCCCTGGCTTTTGGCTGCTTCAGTGCACACCCTCAAAGTGCTCTTAATGGCCTTTTCCTCTGAACCTCATTGCACTTAAATGCAGCAGCCCCATCCCTGCTGTCTGTGCAAAGCTGGAGATGAAATGGGGCCTGGATTTTGGTGAAGAGAAGTAGGTTTATTTTCACACATTCTGTCATTCCCTTCCCTGGGCTCGTGATGGATGCTTGGATGGCTCAGCTTGGTGTTCCCATGCCTGAACCCCATTATGAATTTGTGCTCATAGGTTCACAGATGCCCTCTCCAGAGTACATTGTTGATGTGGAGTCAATGGACATTTTCCCTGTTGGCTGGTGTGAAGCAAATGCTTATAACCTCACCCCACCACACAAAGCTGTTTGTAAGTACATGGAGACCTGAGCAGTGCAGATGGTACATCAGTGGATATATCAGGGGTTTTTCCTAATGTCTACAATCCCATTTTTGACACTATCAACCTACCCAGCAGAACCAATAACCAGGCTGGAATTGTACTGCAGTAAATGGCAATAAATCTTAATTAGTGACCAGACTGGAATTATGCAGTTTGTATTTATCTCTGTGATCAGCCCCTCCAAAATTGGGGTTGTCTGTGCTGGGGAAGGCTGTTCCATGGTTTGGGGTTGCACAGTGGGATGTGGGTTTGCAGAGGGGTTGTTGGTCAGTGGGGTTGTCAGAGGGAAGCCAGGTTTTGTTGTGCTGAGCCAGGTTCACTCAGGCAGCTGAGTGGATTAAACCTCAAATTGAAAAAAAAACCCAAACCATAAAATATCAGGTGGAATGGACATCCAGAGGCCATCCAGGTGCCCCTTTCCAAGAGAGGATCTGCTCCATCTAAATGGAGAAATAGTTGCTGCCATTCTGTGATGGAGTTCCTGCCCTTTCCCAGGGTATCTGTGCCTTATTTCACTGCCCTTGCCAGCTCAGAGATTTTCCTAGTGTTCAGTTTAAATCCCCCCACAGCACAATTAAGCCCACAGTGTTTTGTCCTGCCTCCAGTGCATATTAAGACAAATTTCTTTCCTTTTTATTTGCATTTGAAGGCAGTTCATAGAGCTCAGTGGCTTGGTGTTACTCTCCTGTTCCAACATACCCAATCTCAAGCCACCAGGTGAAAAATGGGCCTCACTGTTTATATTAATTAACATCTGAAAGGCAAATTTTAAAATTTATCAGCCCTTTCGAAGAGTTAAATATGCTTAAGTTAAAAATCAGACAGCCAGAGCCTAATTTAGGAGAATACTGCTATGGCAACATTATGCAGCCTTATCACAATTTATAGCTGGGGATAAATTATGCTGGAGGTAATCATGCTTGTAAAATGTAATCTTATCCATATGTGTTTCTGTATGGAAAAATATTTGTGTTTTTATTTTAATTTTTTTTCTTTTATGCTGATCCCATAAAACACGATATTAGCATTCCAGAGGAAAGATTAAATGTATTATTACATCCTTAAAGTAGGTTTTAATGATGTAGTGACTTACTTAAAAAATACCAAGAAGAGATGGTGATAGTAATTAAGTACCATTTCATTGTGTTCTAAGCTTTTTTATAGTCAGAGCATTTGCACAGCTTTTTATGCATTCTGGGTGTACTTAATAGGACAGAAGGGTAAAAAACTGTTTGTTTTTTTTTCTTCCTTGCTTCATTTTTGCAGTGCGAAGGAAGAGGAGAATTGCAGTTGTGCAACCAGAAAAACAGTAAGTTGTTTTGGTTTTGTTATTTAAGGTGGTGTTTTTACAGGAATGCATCAGGTCTTCCAGTGGGGATAATACACAGCAGCTGTGTGACTTGGTAACTACTGCCCAGATACTGCAGCACAGCCAGCAAGGGGATTCTTTTAAGTCTGAAATATTTGTTAGCATACTAGAAAGTCTCAGTAACAGCAATTTTTTACTGGCTGGGGCTGTACACCCTCTGTCTGATGGCCAGCAAGGGATGCTTAGGGAAGATGGACATGTACCAGGAGGGCATTTCCCTGTCTAGCTCCTGCAGTTTGTAGAAACTTGAATTTAAGGGATTTAAGGGAGGGTATTTGAAGCCTGGAGGTCTAAAGCTGACACATCAGAGTATATATTTAGAGAAGAGGTGGGTCTGGCTCCTTCATCTTCTGTGATCAACCATGTGGGAATGGAATTGTGTTGGAGGTTCCTCATCCCAGGCTGTTGCTGGTGTATCTCTTGGTCCAGCCTGACTGGTTCTACCCCCTTGTCCTGTCTGACTCTAATAAATGCACCAAGTACTCCATTAAATACATCCAATTTCTCTTTTAACAGGTTACCATCCACAGTGCCTGTTGAGAAAATACCTCATGACCTCTGCCCAGTTCCCTCAGCTAGACACAACAGGTAAGGATCCTTATTTCAAAGCCCCATGTGCTGTATGCAAGGGGATGACCCCAGAAGGGTCAGGTGGACTGAACCCACCTGATGTGCAGCTGGTGAGGGTCTGGTTCTCCACGTGCCTTGCTGGGGCTGTCAGAGTTCCCCTGGAGCTTTCCCATTTTAGGTGATGGTATTAAGACAAGGCTAATGAATCTCTGGTGGGGATGGGTGCAGGTTGTTAATTGGCACTGATGAAATTGGGTACAGCAGGACCTGATGGGTCCCCTGGGTTACATCAGTGTGGTGTGGCTGCTGCTTCTGCTAAAGGCAGATTCCTCTCCCCTTCAGCAGTGGCAGGAGGCTCTGAGTGCAGTATTCATCCAATTAATGGTGTAAACCCAGCAGCAGGGACAGGATTTAACTCACTTTACTAGAGCAAGCTGTGGGACACATGTTTGCATTGCAGCCAGCACCTCATTACAGTCAAATGGGGAGGATCAGGGTCTTTGTGGGTATGATAACCAAAAAATGTGGATAACCACTTGGAAGGCACCTGAACCACATCTAGAAGTTCCCATTTCTCTCCATGGGCTATAAAGGAGCCCAGAGTAGTTAGCCCAGACAAGGAAGAATGCTCTGTAGACCCATGCTGGGTCAGGAAATAGCACTGGAGGGCTTGTGGGGTTGGACAGGAGCTGAGGAGGGGTTTCTGAGGCTTTTCACTGAGAGAATGTTCTCCCTGAGCTGATTCCTTTGAGATTCCTGGTTCCCTGCCTTTGAGGCTCAGCTCATACATCCCCTCCTGGCAGGTTGCAGTGAGTTGCTCATGTCCCCCTGCAGTGTGAGTTCTGGAAGAGCCCTGGCTCATGTCATGGATTAAATCCCTCCCCAGTCCTCCTTTCAGCAGGGTGTGCAGCCAAATCAGTCACTATTAAAAACACTTCCTTTTCCCATGCTGGATGGACTTGAATAGCAGAATACCTACCTTCTATCCCAGGGTAGAATTTTGTGCTTTCTTTATTCTCCTCCTCTTCCTCCCACATCTAGGAGGAAGAAGTGCCCTTGATTTATGGTGTAAACGTGCTCCAGGCACCTCACTGCTGCTTTCTCCTTGCAGGCACCATCAATGGGAGATACTGCTGCCCCCAGCTCTACATCAACCACCGCTGCTTCTCAGGTCCATATTTGAACAAAGGCAGGATTGCAGAGCTACCTCAGTCTGTGGGGCCTGGCAAGTGTGTGCTGGTCCTCAAGGAGGTATGGCCCAGCTCTCTTTTGGGGGCATTTCAGAGGAAAGTATGAGTCATGGTTTGCTAGACCCAGAATTGGTGAGCAGTGCACCTAAAATTGTCCTGGAGTGGTTTCCATGAGAAAGCCAGGAAGAGGGGGCAGGTTTTGCAATGTGGGTTTTGATGGGAGAGGTGATGTTTTTGAAACATGAGGGGCTTCTGTTGGTTGGGAGCAGCTTTAGTGTGAGTTGCCATCAACCCAGGAGCAAATAGCAGTGTCATGGGGACATGGGCATCTCGTTTTGGAGACATAAACAACTTCCCAAGGAGCAGGACAATGGCAGTGGCCCAGCCTGTGTTACCTTGCAGAAAAAAATTCAAGCTTATTATGGCCATAAACTCAATCCTGTTCTGGCCATGAGAACCAGTTCCAAATTCTGGAAAGGGTGAGGAGAAAACATTTGAAGTGTTGTTGTAAGGGAGACAGAGCTGATTTCTGGTAGCTGTTGCTGAGATGGGACAGGAGCCAGCAGCTGAGAGAGCCATGGGCAGGATGGAGGTAAAAAAATGCAGCACAGTTGCAGTTCCTGATGCTCCTCAGCCCTTTGCACCCATGGTCTTGTCCTTGCCTCCACCACTGATGCAGTGAAGCATCATCCTGTGTGTACCCTTGAATCCCAAAGTCTTGGGTGAGTAACAAGTAACTCCTGTGCAGTTTAGTACCAAACTTACTTTTACAGCCTAAGTGTTCATTGTTCCCAGTGCCAGCACAAGTTTTCTCCTGGGACCACTGGATTATTGTGGTTTCTTTCACTGTAAGAAGCAAGAGGTGGCAGTGCCTGTTGTTTGACATCAGCTTCAAAGTTTGTCTCATCTCTGAGGTATTTTCTTGGAAAGCAGGTTGAAATCTGGAGCCAATTACAATGGAAACATCAGCTACTGCCATGCAGGCATTGCACCTGAGCTGAAGAGTGGTGACTGTAAGGCAGCTATTCTGTATAATAAAGGCTGACTTGAAGTTAAATTAAAATAAATACATGGTCAGCTTTAGTTCTAGTTCTGGGGTCAGAATATCTAAGAAGCACAGTTCTTCATATATGCCAAGAACACCTCAGCAACATTGTAAAATAAAACAAGGTTTAAGACTCCAGATGATCTGTAACCCACATATCTTAGAGAAATGTTGTAAAGATTAATTAGTTTCATTGCTTACTGCTCTTGCTATTTTTAAGACACTTTGCTCTTTCTCTATTTAAAAAGAAAATGGACTAGACAAAAGATGCCTTTTAGATTCTTGATCATGTAATAAAAGAATCCCAGGTAACTCTTTTGTTCTCCTCTCTCTGTCCCACAGACACATCAGTATTCCAGGTTAAAAAAAAATAACAGTTTACTGCTCTGGTTTGAGGCCACCCTGGGGTTTAGCATCTCTTGTTAGGTAGGAGGTGTGGGATTATATCTCAGATATAGGAGGGAAACTGAGTTTCTCCTCATAAGAATGCTGATCATTGAGGTCTTGAACAGGAGAAAAGAGTTGTGATCATATTTTTAGCTGTACCTTGTCAGTGGTATCTCCTGAGAAAACTTCATCCAGGGTTGAGAGTGTTTCAGGGGGGATGGAGATGGGAAATGTGTGAACATCAAAGAGCTGTGATGGGAAGAGAAGTGCTGAGCTACCAGTGGCATCAGGCACACCAGATATACTCAGAAAAGAGCCCCTGTGCACATGAAAATACATTACATGGAGAACTTTATGAGTATCAGGTGCTTGTGAGGGTGGGCAGAGGCTTGTGATGGTGCTCACTGGTGTGACTTACTCAGGTCTGAAAATCCAAATCAGCAGCATCAAAATAAAACCTCACTGATGGATTAGAGCAAAGGCTGGGCTTTCCTAATCCCCTCCTGTGCTGCAAGGCACAGGTGGCTGCACCCAAACCATTCCTGATGCAGAGAGCTGAAGTTAAACCACCAAAATCTCAGACTGGTCACACTCCAGCCAAAGGAAATTTGACCAGGCTGAGATGGTTGATGTAATTTTCCATCTCCAGAGAAAGTTGGAAACTGGTCTAGGTTTCTTAACTGGTTTTGTTTAAATCACAGTTAATTTTTTTTCCAAAAATCTATTTGTTTGCATTTAATAGAGTGCAGTATGAAGTGATAGTGTTGCTAGAAGTACCACTATTATTGTGATGATGGACCTTTGTTGTAGGGTAAAATGCCAAACCCAGTGACTCATTTGAGATACAAGAAGAGTAAAAGCCAGAGATTTTAATTTTTTTTCCTTCCCTGAAAGGGAAATAATTGTTCTTACAAAACACTCTTTTTTTTTAAACTGAGTTTAGAAGTTTACAGAGTTCTGCTGGTGACAAGCCAGCTCTGAGAAGAGTCCTGGCACTGTGGGTGCCTGTGCAGGGCTGGAGCTGATTAGGTGTCTGGGAGAACGCCCAGACAGGGCCACACTGGTATTGCAGGGTTGAGTTCTCTTTTCTTGCTCATTTCCCAGCTATTCTGACAGCTCATACAGGCAGCAGTACACTGGTGAGGGGGCAGGACAGCACTGTTGGTGGAAATTGCTCTGCAGGATGCTTTGTGCCCCAGATGTCACAACAGCCAACAAACTCCTGCTTAGGGGTTAAATGACTCCCTGGATTTGCTGATCAAGGCACCTGATGAGCTGTGAATGAGTGTGGCAGCTCCCCAGGCACTTGATGTTTTTGAAAACTCACTTCTGGCTTCCTGACATCAGGTGTCAGAGGCCACTGTCCCTCAGTTTGTGTGGGGAGGGACTGACAAAGAAGATGTGGGTGAGCAGCTGGAAGGGCTCACTCAGAAACTGTCTTTTCATAGCATTTTAGAATGGTTTGGGTTGGGTGGGACCATAAAGATCATCCAGTGCCACCCCCTGACATGGCAGGGACACCTTCCACTGTCCCAAATTGCTCCCAGCCCCATCCAGCCTGGCCTTGGACACTGCCAGGGATCCAGGGGCAGCCACAGCTTCTCTGGGCACCCTGTGCCAGGGCCTCCCCACCCTCACAGGGAAGAATTTTTTTCTCATGTCCAGTCTAAATCTACCCTCTGTCAGTGTTTGGTGTCTCTAAATGGACTTTTTTGAAGAGTGGTTTGAGTAATCATTCCAAGAGCCCAATGATAAATTAAATTTTGCTTCTAGTAAATAACCTATCCAAGCAAGTCCAGCCAGTGCCGTTTTACAGAGCACTTTGCAGCATTAAGTGAAGCCCTTGCCTGAAAATAATTAATCCTGTAGGGTTTTCAAAATGCTAGCAAATCCTCAGGTTGCTGGATTTAGAGGGGGAAGAAAAACCAACTCAGAGAAAACCAGCCAAACAAACATAAACACAGTGGTCACTGCACTATGACCCAGTTATTTTTTCATTTCTGATGAACTGCATTCATGGGTGCTGGATAAACTTAATATTCATCATACTGAAATCATTTGCAGGCCCCCAAGGAATTAAGAGCAGGCGTTAGGTAAAGAGCAAAATTAGATGAAAACCAATCCAGACTCACTGTGGGATCATTCATGTGCATACAATGCAGAGTGTTCAAACACACAGTCTGGTGCTGTTAAGAGATTTGTTTTCCTTGTGTTTATCTCCCTATGCCAAGTGTAGGCTATTAAAGCTTGCATTTCCTGAGCCAATGGCAGGAATCGTTTTTATTCTCAGTGACTTTGGATTAAAAGGGTTGGCACATGTGTTCTCTTGTACAGAGTGGACACACACTGGGTTCCAGGCACACCTCCTGCAAACTCTTTTTGTGAGACTTCATTGCTATTCTGGTAATACAGTCAAGGCACACAACTCTCAGGCTCTTAAGCACATTGCTGACCTCAAATGTGTGAATTTCCCCTTCAGTGTTCACTGTGTGCTGGTGCACATGACCCTGCTTGTGCCTTCAGAACTATTTCTGTCTTTATATTTTTATTAAACTGGTCCATGATGGATGCAGTCTATGGAATTTGCTTGGAGTGAGAGGGTCACAAAGACAGAATCACTGGTTAGCAGATTTTTGGGGTTAAATAGCAGCATTTAATGCAGTTACCTTATCAGAATACCTATAATATATCTATAATACATATATAATACAGCAACAGTGATCCATTCTGGGACCCCTCCTCCTTGCATTCAGCACTTAACCTGTGCAACCAGGACAGAAACAAACACCTGCAAGCTACAGGCAGCACCTGGGATCATACTCAGTGTGGTCAAGGACTTCTTCTAAACCCTTCATTGTTGTTGGTTTTATCTCCCCATAGGTTCTCAGCATGGTGATCAATGCAGCTTACAAGCCAGGGAGTGTTTTACGAGAACTGCAGCTTGTGGAAGACCCTCAGTGGAATTTCCAGGAGGAAACACTTAAAGCAAAGTAAGTCTTCAATGTGTGTTCTTCTATTTGGGAGGTTTCAGAAAGGGAACTGACTAGGAAAAAAAAAAAAAAACAAGGAAAGGTTTTTTTTTCTATTGTGAGAGTTTTACTTTTCTAATTATCGTTTTGCTTCATTGAATTGACTCATTCCATAGTAACTTCAGAAATGAAATATTCACCTGAATGGTTCATTTCTATTGTCTTTCTCCAAGCAGCCATCTAGTTTTTGATGAAGTCAAGTCCTGAGTTTTTTGATAAGCTGTTCTTATAAGCTTGGCTATTACTGAATGAACTCAATTCCTGGCTTTCTAAAAGCAGGAGTATTGCTGCTTTTAAATTAGAGCCTGTCAGGCTAATGCAGAAAAAATTGGTGAGAAAGAATTGCACCAAGAAAAATTCAATCGAATTAGCAGGGACAGATTTTTGAGCAGGAGTGTGATTAGGGTAAAGTAGTAACAGATCAGAGATTCAGGTCAAGATTGGATATATTCTTCAATTCTCTTCTAAACAGCACCAAAGAATACTGAATTCCTTTTTCCAGTATTAAAATCCAGCTATTTATGTCTTCTTTATGTAATGGACAGTACACTTAGGATGTATTTCAACAACCATTGTCTCTCTGAAAGAGGGGAGTCTCACCTAAGCTCTCTCCAGAGTCCCTCTGAAGAATAATTCTTCCCACTTGAAGATGGATGTCAACAAATATTCTTTGAAGAAAGCTCTCTTTGTTGGCTAATGGTCACCTTGACTTTTTAAGTACTGTAGTTAAATGCAGTGAATCTCACCCTTTGTACTGAACTCTGTAACTCCTTTTCAAAGAAAAGCAATTTTCTCTTGGTTATTTGATATGAATAGCTTCCAAACACAGCACTATTGATGGCTGCTGTATTTGATCTTTGCCCATGCAGATATTGCAGAGGTTGAGGGAGGGAGTTAAGAAACTTTTGCTCTGCGTACACTTAAACTGCTTTCCTGAAGGAGGATTGCAAACTGAAGTAAAAATCTACTAGAAACATCCTATTTTTAATTTGCATCTTTGACCCATGTGGATTGTCAGGCTTTTGTGTTTGTCAGTGATGATGCTGTGGATGGAAATGTAAAAGTCAACCTCACTCATGCAGGTTTTCATTTAAACAGGTCTTTGTCCATGACCTGGTTCTCATTGATTCCAGGATCTCACATACTGTGCTAGAAACATCAGATAATTCACTCCTACAGGTACTTAGCAGTTGTGAGATCAAGTTGTAATGCCCTATATTTCTTCACATCCTGCAGAGAACTGAGCTTGAAGGCAGTTTCCCTATCAGCAGTATCCTGAGTAGGATTTTTTGGAGTTTCCCATTTGAGTGTGGGGATCTGCCTTGTGCAAAAGCAGAAATACCTATTTCTTAAGCTGCAGTCCATATTTCTAGTGAGAGCTGGAAAATGTTAAACTGACCATCCATGATAGTACTTTATGCTGGCCCCCCAGTCACAGTCCCTGTACTCTGTGCTGGCTGCCCCAGCAGGCACCAGCCTCAGCTCTGCAGAGAGTCAGGCAGCATCTTCCAACTTTGTCAATCCACACAGTGGATCACCACAGGCTCAGGGTGAGGACAGCAGGTTTTGAAGTGCCTGCTGAGAGCAGCAGTGGGTTCTCCAGTGTGGCATTGCTCTCTGGCTCCTGAGGGGACAGAGCTCCTGGGGCTGCACAGCACTGTGTTCCTGCAGCTCTCTGGCTTCTGCAGCTGGTCTTTTCACTGAGCAGGGCTTGGTGGCCATGCCAGCTTGCCTTTTAAGAGTGGATGGCAGAGGGTTGACATGCTCCAAGACTGTCTGGCTACCCTAGAACTTCCTTCTATTTTTCCTCATTTAGTTTGCTTGAGTTACTCCACCCAGAAAAAAAATGCAGTCGTGAAACCAGATACTGTGGGACATACAGACATCACATGGCACCTTCCCCCAAGTGTGACAGTGCTCCAGAATCTGAAACAGAGACCTGAAATGGGCAACAGAGACCTGCAGTGGGCAACCTCCAGCTCCATGGGCTCTGGATGGTGCCTGTTGCTGAGGATGACAGCTCCAGAGCCAGCTGTGATGGGACACATTGTGTCACAACCTTTCTGATGTGGACTGGCACCTCCTTGGCTCTTGGCAGTGCTGTTTGGTTGCAGTGCCTGCAGTAGAGTAGAGCAAAGGGATTAGTGAAGAGAAGTCTGCTTTTCCCACTGTCCCAAATGAAAGTTTTTGCACTGCCAGGAATGCATTATCTCAGTCCTGGGGCAGCCTGCATTTAGTTCACTCTGCTGGCATGAGTGACCACTGTGGAATCAATTACTCTCACCTTGCAAAGAAGATAAAACAATTTAGATTGTCCAGAGAGATGGGTTTGCAGTGTGTGATGGCAGCCATTTCCCATCAGTGCTGCTGGCTCTGTGTGAGAAGAGTCAAACCTGATTTATTGGTGATGATGAGTTAGAAATGTCAGGCTTGATCCTCTGAGTTCCCATGAGGGGCAGTTGAACTGTCAGCATTCAACCCTTACAGTTTTGATGCTCTTAAGTTCAGTGCCTACATCTTGATTTGCCTTCCCCATTTTACATAAAATGCTTAAGGGACTTCATGCTTTGCAAGGGTTTTCATTTCTAAGGGCTGACAAGGGGCAGTTTGGATTTACCCATTTTTGCAAGACTTTGGACATAAACAAAAGCAGTGTGTGCAGAAACTAATCTCCTGGGTCTTGCATGAAGCCTGGTTGATCAAAATAATAAAGATGAGTATTCCTGGACTCCTTCATTAAATGAAATGGTGAGAGCTGCTCAAATCCTGTAACTGAACTATAGGAATATTTACCCCTATGCCAGGCATCATTGCTTATTTATGAGGCTGCATTTCAAAGAAAGCCTTTCCACTGCAGTTGCTTTAGAAGACTGCCTTTAACTTGTGATAGGTGAGGCTGAGGTGTTTGAAATGTTCTTTGCCTCAGCCTTTGCTGGTGAGGGTTGGCTCTCAACTTCCCATGGCCCTGATCCTGTTTGAGGGAGCCAACTGTTACCCACAGTGGATGGAAAAGAATCTAAAGACACTGGAAGCAAAACTGGATGCACAAGTAGTTGGGCTGCAGCCAGCTCTGCCTGGGAGGACTGGCCAATGTCATTGCAAGGCCACTGGCTGGCATGTTTGGAAATTGATGAGGATGAGGGGAGAATCCTAATTTTTGAGAAAAGGCAATTATCACACCCTTCCTTAGGAAGGACAGGAAGGAGGATCCAAGTATCTACAGGCTGTCAGCTTAACTTTCCTGGAAAGGTTATTAGCTCAGTCCTGTTGGAAGCCATTTCTGAGAAGATACAGGACCAGTAGGGGACTGGCAAGAAGCAAAGGGCGAGTTGTGCCTGATGTGATGAGGTAACTGGTTTGGGGTTGAGGAAGAAACAGTGAAAATTAATTTGTGTTAATTTTGAGCAAGGCTTCCAAACCAGGATCAGTGGAATGACTTAAACCTTTTATTTCTGTAATCAGAAGGAGACTTAATGAAACAAAGCCTTTACAACCAGAGCATTCCAGTGCCCTTTCCTGAATCCTGTGTTCAAGAGTACAAAATGCCCCTGGGTGATTAAACACCTTTGAAGGAATTTAACTGTTTATGTTTGGCAGGCTTTTAAGGTAGACAAACAAAATATAAATTTCTTGCAAAGAATAGAAAGGAGTTTTCAGTCCCCCGAAAAAAGGAAATTGAGACTTTTATCTACTGAGTTGTTCAAATGAGTCTCAAGAATTGTCAGAATGCCTTAGAATGGGACTTTTGAAAATGAGGTTCTCAATGTTCTTGCTGTTTGAAGTTTTTCAGCACAAGACTTTCTGTGTCATCACACAGCAGTCCCTGACTGGATCTTCTAGAAGGCACTGTGTTCTCATGACCCTCTAATCTATTTTAGGGAACTTCAACAGAAGAATTCTATTGCAAAGTGCTGTTCATTTAATATTTTTGCTCATGTATCAGCAAGTGTGTTTTTCATGGAAACAGTGCCAGCCTTAAGGTTTTCTCTGAGTTTGGGATCTGAAGGCAGAGAAGGGAGAAGAAGAAAGAAAGATTATTTTAGTTTTAGCTGAAAAAGTCTTTTTTTAAAAAAAAGAACAGTGATTTCTAAGAAAACCGAAAATATTATCCTTGCCACAGCAGTTTTCCAAGTCTCCAGTGCTGCCATGCTGTGCATGCAGATACTTGCTGCTTGCAAGTGATTGGGAAGACAGGAGCCCTGGTACAAAAACATAAATAGAAGTATCAGTAGTTGGTAACTTTTTGAGAGATGCTAATGGAAAAGGTTTTCTGACAAAGAAGCTCCTTCCACATGGCTGTCCTAGAAACAGCTCAGATTACATTTGGTGGTGCCTGTGTTAAAAATCTTCAGTGTGTGAGGAATATGGAAAATATTAGCAGAACCTGGTTTATAGTTGAAAGAGGTGCTGCCAAGACCAAAATGATGTAAAAAAATATTGCTGTGGCCAGTATTAACCCCTTGGTTATTGAGACTGATTGCTGCAGTCATGGAGATCTCCATTTTGCCATCCTCTCTTTTAATTAAAATATGTGTTGCATTCAAAGCAGACTATGAAATCAGTCAGTTGTTCATTTTCCTAGTTTCATTTTTTCCTTTCAGCAGGCACTGTAGTACAATGGGGTCCTTCCTGGGCAGCCAAACACAATGGGAAGCACACAGTTAGAAAAAGTCAGCCATCCTTGAATAATACCCATCAGGCAGCTTTCTTAGCTTATAAGAAAGAAGATCAAGAAGCAATTTGATTAGAGTGCTTTTGCAGGGAAACAAAACCAGATGCAGTCTTTTCATCCTAGTGGTGAAAGTCAGAACAAGGACAAATAAATGTGAGTTAAATTCAGATGCATCCAGACATAAAATGAGGTGTGGGTACAAGTGCTCCCTGTGCCATGATTCTTCCAGTGTGGAGACCCTCGAGGCTGGTGCTTGCCTGGAAGTGCTGGTTCAGTCCAGGCAGAGTTATTTGGGTCCAGGTGAAAGCAGCACAGTGAAATTCTGCAGCCTGTCTAAGGCTCACTGACCCAACAGTCCAGGCTGTCATTAAACTTAATGGCTCCTGGAGAGGTAATAAGTGCAGGAGTCTTTTCAAACACATTGAAAAGAAATATAAAACTTTTATAAGTTGATGCATTTAAATGCCTGTGGCATTTGGTGGTTTTGGTTCTACAGCTGTTTCATAGGGAAGCTGGGACCATAATAGTGCTCTGTACCTGAAAGGAGCACTTTTCCCTTTTACATCATCTGTCCAGTTCTTTCAAGGGTTTGTGAAAAGTTGGCTCATTAAATCATTCATGCATTCAGGTGAATGAATCCAGGATTGCCTTGGCACCAAATGAGGTATCAAAGCCTGGCACCTTGCAGAAATGCTCATCCAGGTTTTATGCTGAGTTGATAATTTGGATTGTGACCTGAGGATGATTGGACTGGGCTGTTCTCAGACCCAGGTTTCATTTGGGTTTCCCCATTATAACACTTTATGTGCCACAGCTTCAAACCCTTTTTCCACAGCCCTTTGTTTCAGTAAGAGCTGTCTGAATGTTTTTAGCTCTCTGGTCACATCTTTATTTCACCACCTCCTCTGCCATATCTATCAGCAGCTGCTAGGAAACTGCGGATCTTAATACACCGAAAAATGCTTTGTTTAATTTTTCCTGGTGACTGTATCTTTGTCTTTCTTTGCCTCCCATCTAGTAATCTTTCTTCCTTCCCTCTTTTTCTTTCATTATGTGTTACTTTTCCCTCCTCTGAGCACATTTGTAGTGCCAGCACCGGGCTCTGGCATGGTTGTCTCTCATGTTGCATTCCTCAGGATGCGTAAGAGATGTTTTTAAAACCTTATCTCACTGTTTACAACAGCTTGCTGCTGCTGTTTAATAAATTACAGGGATAATTGGTTTTCCAGGGTTCACATCTACAATGTAGTACAGCAGGGATGTAACTGTATCTTTCTCAGCCATTTATCGCTCACAAACCTTTCCTATGAAACACGAAATAAATGTTTTACTGGCGTAGCAAACTTAAGACAAACCTTTCATTGCAGGTTTCTGCTCCAGGCATTCCTGGTAGGAATCAGTTTTTAGGGCCTGTTGCTGCAGCCCTGTTAAATTACTGATGAGTTCCTCAGGTTTTGTAGTGCCCACGTCTCAGAGTGGTGAAGTCTTCTGGTCCCAGGGTGGCAGAGATTGTTGTTTCACCCAGATACTTCTTCACAATGAGTGTGTCCTGATAGCCACAGCTGGCACCATGAGTCTTGGGGGATTGTTGGGAGCTGGAACACGATGTGGGAGAAGGAAAGATGGCAGTGGAGAAAACCAAAAGTGCACTGGGGGCTTAGAGAATTCAGTCCAAACACAGGGTGGTGACCAGAAAGCTCTGCATCGTGTATAAGCATCTGATTGTAGGTCAGTATATGAAGAGAGACTGCATCTCTCTCCCAGAACTGTGTATCAGTTCACAATAGGGCTTGCTGTCCTGTACCAGTATCCTCACCAAGCCCGAGATTTTTTCCTTCTCTTGTCAGTATCTACAGATATATCCAGTGTGCACACAGATTCCTTCCCAAATTATGTCCACACCTTCTACTTATTTCACCCTTTCCTTCCTCACTCCATCTGAAATGGAGCCACTAAAAAAGTAGACCTGTTCTTCCTGCTTTCTCAAGGGAGACACCCTCCCAAAAGTCCCTGGGGAGGATCTCTCCCTGGCAGGGGAGAGTCTGGTCTGCAGCACCCCAGGATTTTGCTGGATGGGTGATGTGGGGTGCTGTTCTCCTCCCTAGGTACAGAGGGAAGACGTACAGGGCGACGGTGAAGATCGTGCGGACGTCGGACCAGGTGGCAGATTTCTGCAGGAGGGTCTGTGCCAAGCTCGAGTGCTGCCCCAACCTCTTCAGCCCTGTGCTGGTGGCTGAAGTCTGCCCCGAGAACTGCTCCATCCACACCAAAACCAAGTACAGTGAGTATTGGAAAAATGCCTCTTGGTGCTGGCTGGGAGCCAGAGAAGTGGGAGATGGTGAAGAGCAGGAGTTGTGTCATATGTAAATACTGATGAGGATTCATCTCATCTAAGAGCAGTTATTTAATCATGAGGACACCACAGGTTCCCTTAGAATCCTGTACCAGAAAACTGTCCCTCTCACTCCATCTTTTTGAGCATCATCACTTTTTGGAAGTCTTGACTTCTCTTCATATCTAAAATAAACACAAGGGGCACATAAAGGGAGCCTGCAGTGGGAAACTGAGATTTTAACTTGTTATATCTGAGACAGCTTCATTAGGTGAGATGAATCCTCTTGGTGAAGAGTTTATGGAATACACACCAGCACAGGCCAGAACCACAGTGCTGAGGTGCTGGAAGGTTTGGGAACACTGACTCTCTACTCAGGTGTTTAATATTTAAATATGATCCTGCCTGCTCAGGAAGGCTGTTAGTGTTCAGTGCTTTTTGTTGTCAGTATTACTGGGATTATTGGCTCTTAAACAGGCCAGGAAAGTGGAAGAGAGTGTTGTCCTGCTTCCACAAAGGTTGCAGAAAGCAAGATAATTGATTTAAAGCAATTCTCTTGAGTTTGGTGCCAGGATAGAAAGAGGAATGTGCTCAGGGAGATGCTGAGATCACTGAGGATGGGTTTCTTTAGAAGTTTATCCTGAGCTGGAGTCCTGGCTCCCGCTGGTAGCAAATGGAGAGCTGGAGGAGGGCAGCTGGAGGAATTCTAGCTGAGGTTGTCCCATCTCAAAGTTGGTGGTTTATGTGACTAGATGAATCTTTCCTCAAAACTCCATTGATTTGCTGAAAGGTTCAGTTCAGTTATGAACTTGGGCATGGGTGCCAGGAGCCATTGTAGTTGTCCTGGAATACCCTTGCTGGTCAAGGACAGAGTGTCTTTCATCCCCAGAGTGTGTCAAAAGGCATTTAATACAAACATTTAATGTAAGGTCAGAGGACTCTCACATCCTTAATTTCAACATGGACCACAAAATAGTTAAAAGTAATAAAACCCCATTCCTTTGGACATGATTGAGGGTAGCTGGCTGTTTCCCCTCTCTGCTGAAAACTTTAGCCAGTGGAAGGGTCTCTGAGACTGTTACCTCACACAGAACTGCACTGGAACAAATCTGGAACTTGTTGGCCTCTTTTCCTCCAAATCACTGCTCAGCTCTGCCTAAACACATTGTTAAATTCTGAAGTCTTCATTCATCATCAATAAATCTGGATACATAAGAGCTGTAACACTGTGCTAGTCCAACATGACCTATTTATGCTGCACATTTTTTTCCAAATCAATTTAGTTTAAAGTTTAAATTGCACTTAGAGTACAGTCCTGAACCTGTAGCAAGGAGCAAGCCAAGGTTCCCTTCTTTCGGGTGGCTAAAGCTTTTAATGGGCATTGTGCTTCATTTCTCCAGCTTATTATTATGGAAAGAGGAAAAAAATAATTAAGCCACCGATTGGGGAAAATAACGTGAAAAGTGGCCATGTCAAACCAGCCAGGCGCAGAAAGAGGCGGAAATCCATCTTTGTGCAGAAGAAAAGGAGATCATCAGCTGTGGATTCGAATGCTGCAGGTTCTGCAGAGGTTTGTGTCACACTGGGGTATCTCAGCAAAAACCCTGGGTGCTTTATTCTTGTCCCCCATTCTGCATTTTCCTTTTGGGGGCTTCTCAGCACACCTGAACACTTGCAGTTTCTGTTTTGGATCCTGCCTTGCTACTGTTTTCTTCTAAGGTCAGACTGGTTTTATTGGGGCACTTTGGGGATTTTTACTTTCTCCATTTCAGGGGTAACAAGCACATTTTTTGCTCCCACATTCCCAATGCTCACTGGCTGACATGCTGCCTAATATCTCCTTATTTTATTTCCTTCCTTAAAAGCAGGCACATGAACCTGTTGGATGCTTTACACAGCATTTAGCAGAGTGAAGGAGCTCTGTGATCTAAGATCTCCAAGTATTGCAATAAATAATAACTCATAGCCATTGTGGTTTCAAGGAATTTTATTTTTTTCATTAACTGTTCCTAATATTTTTGGCTCACAATATCAAGCCTTAGCATACAAGCAAATGGTTTGTGTCCCAGCTACATGGAATTTGAGGGCTCAGTCTTGCCAGTCTGGTGTGTGATACAACAGGATCTGAGCCTCGGCAAAGATTCATGTCCAAATTAAACCTGGAATAGACTTAGTTCTGTGTGGGCTGTTTTTTGAGGGCTTTTCCCATGGTGGCAATAGCAGAGCTCATGTGTGGTTTCAGTTCCTCAGCTGAGTGCCAGTGATTGCTGCTTTGTGCAATGTGAAATAAAATTGGTTTACTTAAATTCCCTTTACTTCAGCTAGAGTAGGTTATTTTATTCAGCTTTCAGTTGATTGCCTGAATCTTCATGGCTTGGTCCTCATCTAGGTGTAGTTCTGCTTCATTTCCTTAGATTATACCTGCTTCAAAGGAACTTAAACTTATGTTAAGCCTAAATCAACCATTAGGCAAGCTTTTCAACCTTTCATCCAATACAACTATCTTTGTCTAAATTGCTCTTTCACTCAAGACCTGAGCATATGGCTTTGGGTGCATGCTCACACTTGGATCAGAGATAAGCTGTCAAAGCCATTTGGGCAAGTTGCATGTATATAAAGTTCAAAATGCACTATTTCCATCAGTTGGTGAGTGATTGTAAGCCCTGTGTGACAGAAATAACAATCTGGTATAATACTTTAAATGGAGCTTTGGGCTTCACCTGCAGCAGTTCAGTGTTGTGCTGAAAGCAGGGAAATGTGGGTGAAATCCTCTGTCCTGAGTTTTACAGAAATGTCACTAAAAGAGTGCTGTCTTGAACATCTAGACATTTTCAAAAAGTCACCAAAATTTCCCATTTTTCAGGACCAATACCACCCAAACCAGTTTGAAGCAATGTGAAAGTTTAAAGTCAAGCCTGTTTCTGATTTTATTTCATCTCAGCCAGCCTGAATTTCATTTCACCCTCTCAGTATTTTCCATGTCTCCTCCTGTGCATCACAAGTTTTGAGATACCCCAAAAGAAAGAAACATTTCATGCCAGATGAGTTATTGCTGTTGACCTTTAGTTGGGAGGAAAAAAAAGAATTTCCTGCCGCGTGGTTTTTTTTTTCCTTCTGCATTTTGTAACAAAGTGAAATTGAACTTAGTGCTGTAATGAAAATGAGGTTAAAATAAAATCACCCCGGACCAGCATGGGTGTGGGGAGTCCAGGGTGTTCCCCTGGCTTCCCTGGATGCCTCTAGACCCCCTGGGCAGGGGTCTCAAAGGCCTTGGCACAGTACCCAGGACCCCTGTGGACTGGATTTAAGCCCCTGGGAAAAATTACCATCATTGCAGGAAGAATTACAAGTCACAAAAAATAAGTAGAGTATAAATTAGATTGTTAGAAGATAGAAAAGTGAATTTTTAGAAATGTTTATATTAAAGGGTTTAAAGCTAAGATGGAGGATTTTGGGCATGGTATGTCTTTTCTTCTTCTTTTCTTCTTGTTATCCATCTTCTGAGCCAGGATGGCACTTTTCGGGATTGGTGTGAGGGAAAACTGGACAGGGCAATGTAAGGGTCATGTATTGGAAAGTAATAGAAACCATTAGGTATGTAATTTCTAGTATAAAAGATAAGACCTGCCCTCTGGCAGTCAGTGTGTGCCTTGACCAGCGTGCTAGACAGATCTCTGTACCTCAGAGAAAGAATTCCATAGATAAGAAACAATAAACAACCTTGGAAAACCCTGAAAACCAGCTTCTGCCTTTTCTTGGGCGCTCGGGCTGGGAAGAACACGGCCTCTAAACCACCAGGTGTCCTGCTGGGAGGGATCTCAGGCATAAAGAGACCCCAGGTGGGTGGAATGCATGGTGGGAACGCAGTGTGACTGATTCTGGATTTGCTGTGTCCATCTCCTGATGGTGTTTGTGCGCAGGAGAGCGAGGACGAGGAGGCGCTGGAGGACGAGACGGGCAGCGAGGAGACGAGCTCGGAGCTGCGCGACGACCAGACGGACACGTCCTCGGCCGAGCTGCCCTCGGCCCGGCCGCGGCGGGCGGTCACCCTGCGGGGCAGCGCTGAGCCCGAGCGGCCGCCCGGCCCCGAGCGAGCCCGGCGCAGCCGCAGGGCCCAGCCCCGCGGCCAGGCCGAGGGCGCCGCGCCCGCCAAGGAGGTGAGCACAGCTGCTCCTCCTGCCCTGAAATTGGTTAAGAGAGGCAGAATCCTTTCTTGGAATGGACAGTGTAAACCCCCTCCCTCTGGGCCCCGAGCAAGCCTGGCACAGCCACAGGGCCCAGCCCCGCGGCCAGGCCGAGGGCGCCGCGCCCACCAAGGAGGTGAGCGGGCTGCTGGTCCTGCCCTGAAATTGGTTAAGAGAGGCAGAATCCTCTCTTGGAATGGGCAATGTAAACCTCTTCCCTCCGGACCCTGAGTGAGCCTGGCACAGCCGCAGGGCCCAGCCCCGCGGCCAGGCCGAGGGCGCCGCGCCCGCCAAGGAGGTGAGCACAGCTGCTCCTCCTGCCCTGAAATTGGTTAAGAGAGGCAGAATCCTCTCTTGGAATGGACAGTGTAAACACCCTCCCTCCGGGCCCCGAGCGAGCCTAGCACAGCCACAGGGCCCAGCCCCGCAGCCAGGCCGAGGGCGCCGCGCCCGCCAAGGAGGTGAGCACAGCTGCTCGTCCTGCCCTGAAATTGGTTAAGAGAGGCAGAATCCTTTCTTCAAATGGACAGTGTAAACACCCTCCCTCCAGGCTCCAGGCCCCGAGCGAGCCCGGCACAGCCACAGGGCCCAGCGCTGCAGCCAGGCCGAGGGCGCCACGCCCGCCCAAGGAGGTGAACACAGCTGCTCCTCCTGCCCTGAAATTGGTTAAGAGAGGCAGAATCCTCTCTTGGAATGGACAGTATAAACCCCCTCCCTCCGAATTGGTATGGTTTTGAAATTAGGAGCTCTCAGGTGTTGGTGTTCCAAGAGCGGCAAGAGAACACAGCAACAAGGCACTCTCCTGCTTGGTGTGAGAAAGAGCAGTTTATTGAAGGAAGCCATGGCTTAAATAAGACAGTTCGTGAAAAACAAAATACAGACAGTTCATTGGTAAGAGAAAGAGACACCTTCCGTCCCTGGCCTTCCCATGGATCCTGCAGGTGTTTATCTCTTGTTATGATTCTTTCTCTTGTGTTTACAGTAAAGAAAAGTCTCTAGCCTGTGAAAAATCCTGGCTGGAGCTGAGAAGGTTTCAAGGCCTGAGGAAAAAGACTCAGAACCTGAGAAAAAAGCCTGGCTGAAATGTGCCTAGGCCTTTAGCAGTGTCCACACTCAGGCAAAGATACGGAATAGGATTAACAGTTTTTTACTAGGAAAAATTAAAGTAGAAATACGGTATTACAGAAAAACCACTGACAGAGTCAGAATACAGCTCTGACACCCTGTTGGTCAGGGTAGTCTTGTGCAAAAACCCTTATGGAAAGCAGAAGGTTTAGTCCTTTCTTGCCAAGGTGCCATACTGATGTCACATAGGCAGGAATCTCAGTGTATAACAGGTAATGGCAATACCAGGCTTTCTTCAGGCCACGTGGGTTCCATCCTGTTCTAAAATACTGTCTGGGAAGCAGAAGTCTGCTTCAAGCCTGCTTGAAGCCCAAACTGGCTGTCTGAATTTTGCCATTAACACCTAGGTAGTAGTCCAATTAAACGGTGGCTGCATCCTCCTGCAGTGACAGATGTGGTTCAGTTGAAGCAGTGCTCCTGTTGAAGGGTGCTCCTGTTGAAAGGTGCATTCAGTGATGATGTAGAAGGGTCTGGTTTTGCTCTGGAATTCAGTGGCTAAGGGCTGCTTTGGTTTTCCAAATCTCAGTTTTTATCTAGGTAGGAAAGGCTTGGCTTGTCCCCCTGGCTGGAGCATCTCCCAATGGGATGATGTAATTTTATCAGTCATGCACTGGGACTTTAATGGCCCATTAACAGAAGATACCTCCCTGGAGGAAAGATGAGTTGTGGAAAAGATGAAGAGCACTGCCCCGCCTGGTTTTAACAAATGGAGATAGAGCACATACTTTTGGTTGCATCCTGCTTTGCAAGCCAAGACACCATTTCATAGCAGAATTCCTCCTGAATTAACCTTCAGTACCAAACCTTGCTGGTCTGAGGAGGGCAAGCCTGCCCTGGTTATCTACAGGGGGTAGTTTGCTTTATGAAAGTCTTCCATTGTTTTTTTCTTACTTGCAGGAAATTAAGCAAGAAGAGGAAGAGAAACTCGTTCTGGACAGTAACCCCCTGGAGTGGACTGTCACTGATGTTGTGAGGTTTATTAAACTCACTGACTGTGCACCCCTTGCCAAAATATTTCAGGAGCAGGTAAAAGTCTTTTGTCACTTGTCCCTTTGTGTCTGTGGTGCCTGTTCATGTTACAACACATCCCACCTTGCTGGGCCTGGGGCTTTGGTACAGAGACTGTGACCAGACTTCAGATCCATCGGGCCAAGTTATAACACCAGTTTTGGCAAGGCATGAAAACACTTAGAAAGTTGAGTCAGAGCCTTGCCAGATCCTCTCTGGACTCAGAGAGTCCAGAAACTCAATAGCCTTGTGAAAAGCCCTTGTCAAAAGCAGGAGGCTTAGTCTTTTCATGCCGAGGTCTATGGCACTATACTGATGTCCCATAGGTAGGAACCTCAGTGTAAAAAACAGGTAGTGGTTACCTGCTACATACCAGGCTTTCTCTAGGCCACATGGGTTCCATCCTGTTCTAGAACACTGGCCTGGGAAGCAGAAAAGTCCTGTTTGAAGCCCAAACTGTCTGAATTTTGCCATTAACACCTCAATGTCCCAAATGTGTAGACACCTAATTCCTAGCTATGTTCCTCTGAAGATCTGCCAGGTAGACCTTGGATGACCTAAATTTAGGAGATGCCAGTCTTCTCCCCATTAAGCAGATAGGTTTGCAGGAGCAGAAGCCAGTGTTCTTCATCTCAAGCCAGTGTGAGCATGTAAAATTCATGTGGGAAGAGCCCTTCCTTGGCTAATGAGCAGCAGCCACTGCAGAGGGTAAAGGGCAGCACTAACAAGCCATAGTTAGGAGGAAGCAAGTGTGGGTAATTAGTCAGTGGTGTGGCCAGCTGCCCGTTGAACTGTCTCTGATTCTTCACCATGGATGCCTCCAGCTGCTGAGGCTGGGAGAAGGTGGAGGGTGAGTCTGGAGTGAGTGAAACTCCCCAGAGCAGGATGCTGCAGTTGCTGTGTCACAGCGAGCTCCAACCATTTGTTAGCAGCCTGGAACAGTGCCAGGGCTTCGAAGCTCTCTTTTGCCAGAGAGTTTTATAGGGGTTGAATCAAACACAGATGACTGGAGCTTTTCCTAGTGAAGCCCTGGTGCAGTGGTCTGTGCCATCAGCCTTCAGTGGTGGATGGACCTGAGCTGTGGACAGTCCTGATCAAAGCAGCACTTCAGGTAAATCCTCCTTGTGTTCAATGCTGCCTAACCAGGGCTGTCCTGGGGAGTTTATGTTGGCTGTGAGTTGCTGTGCATAGACTCTGATCTTCCCTAAAGGGTAAAAAGCAGTTCTGTGGCCTGATCATCTCAGTCCATTAAAGAATAAAGAGAACTTGAGCTCTTTATTAAGAGGAGGATCATAAAGCCAGCAGCAGTTCCCAGGGTACTGGTTCACAGAGTTGGGTGCATAGTTATGCTTGAAGGAAAGGTGTGACCTGCAGAGTTCATTTCCAGCCTAATTCTGGGATTGTGGGACATCAGAGATTGCAAGGGCTTTGGGTGGTCCAGACCCCTCTCTTGGTCATTCAGCAGTGGAACAAGGCAGGTCCTGGTTGGACCTGGGTGCAGAGCATGGAGCAAGGCAGACATAAACCTGTCCTGAGCAAATTGTGGGCCAGAGGATGTGGGGAAAGAGCCTGACTTGGCAGTGGGACCAGCATCAGTTTCTCCATTCAGCTGCCTCCTGTGTCTCCTGTGTCTGTGTGCAGCCTGCCCCTTGTTTCAGTTCCTCAGGCATGAAATGGGACTGATCCCTCTGGACTCTGCAGAGGTTCTTTAGGTGATCCCTATATCAGCAGCTGGGAGGCTTTTCCTAAACTGAGAACCTATTAGGAGACACTGGACAACTTCTGAAAAACCATGTTGTATCTCAGGGAAAGGAGATGGGCAATGTCAAAGTGGGGAGTAAAAAGCAGAGGATAAAAGAATTTAATTTTTAAGGCAAACTTGCCTTTTTTAGTTCCTCCAAACTTGATTATGCATTCTACCCTCCAGAGTCCACAAACAAAACCATTTTCCCTGTGTTTCTGTCCCCAGGACATCGATGGGCAGGCCCTCCTGTTGCTGACACTGCCCACGGTGCAGGAGTGCATGGAGCTGAAGCTGGGACCAGCCATCAAACTGTGCCACCAGATCGAGCGAGTGAAAGTTGCTTTCTATGCACAGTATGCCAACTGACTGCTCTTCTCCATCCCTTCTTGCTCCCTGTCTTTTTTACCATTTCAGCTTCTTCAAGGGGTTTTCTTCCCCCATATCCTTTTTCTTTTCCATGAACAAGTGGAATTGGAAGCACTGGGAATTAATCCATAGGGGGAAGAAAAACAAACACAAAATGAAAACGAGCTACAAATGGAACTAAGTTTTCTGTACTTGTAAAGCACATGGAAAGACTGCTGGCATCTCTCCTCATGAGCCTCTCCAACCCGTTGCCCAGTGGTGCAAGGCCAGCATGTATCAGGTGGTTTGTCACCAAACCAAACCTACCAGTGGCAGACACATTCCCAAGGAGAAGGGTCAGACATTTCCAGGTGGCCATGGTTTGTCTAGGACAATTTCTGGACATGAACATTTATTTTAGACAACTCTGACACTCTTCTTTCATATTGAAATGTAAGTCATCATTTGTAGCATTACCTGGGATTTAACTGCAGGTTTGACCTTGGTGATCAATGGACTTTTTCTTTTTTTCCTCCCACCTCTCTGGTTTTACAAAAGGAAAAATAGTTATATCAGGCATATAATGGTTATTCCTTGCTGAATTTTGAGAGGGGACTCAAGCAACGGTCTCTGTGATATCAGACAAAATTGCAGTGGACTGACAGGAGTGACACAAGACCTGGTGGGGCAGCAGCACATCCTGAGCCATGCTGGCTCTGCACAATCAGCTGAACATCTCTGTGATAGGATCTGTACAATGCTCCTAGTACAGGAACATGAAGACTTTCATAGTCAAAATCTTAACTCTTAAATCCAAGTCAATTTAAAGACCTGTCTCTGAGCCATATGGTGACAGCAGACTGGGATCAGCGACTCCTGCTGACCCCTGTGCTCCGAAGAACCTACTGACCAACACCAGGCTGCAGCTCTGCATTTCCTTCATTGGTTTCCTTCTTAAACTCTTTGGAGAAGAGGGAGACCTTCAGATAGAAATACTCTGGAATACATCCAGTTCTTGCCCAGAAAGTGTTTTAGGCAAGAAGCATTGACTCTGCCATGTATCACTTGGGAATTTCCAGCTTGTCCTTCAGCAAGTTTCCTGATTTGTCACTGAGGAATGGGATGGGTGCAACTGCTGCAGGCTGGACCAGATGCTGAGACTTCATCAGAAATGTGCTTACATGGGAGATGAGCAGGACTGGATCTGTTCTCAGCTGTTGCTTTGTTCTGAAGATCTTGTTCAAGTTTTAATCAGTTCAAGGCAGTATTAGTTGCCCCTGCATCAAATGATGGAGTTTGTTCTTCAGAAATCCAGGGACAGGGCTCTGTAGTGGGACAGATGTTAAAAAATGGGGTTTGGACTGGATTTCCTACTGACAGTAGCAGTGAAATGTGTCAGTGCAACTGATTTGAGAACTAATTTGGATTCCTCTCGGGGTTCCCTAAAAGTGTTGCTCAGTGAAGACAGAAGGAAAGAACAGCTGAGAAAACCAGAGAGGCTGCTGCTCCCAGCTCCTCCTCACTTCAGCCCAGTTCTGGTGTTTCATCTGTCAGCAGGAGACAGCTCCTGGGAGGATTCTGTCAGGAGAGCTGGAGCGTGAGGACATTCCAAGGAAGGGAAGCATAAAGGCTGTTTGCTAAACAGCAGCCCAGCACCGATCCTTTACTCCTCAGATCCAGCTTCTGCTGCTGCTCTGATGTTCTTGGAGTTCCTGGCCTCTGGGATTTGTCAGAGACATTTAATGCCTTCTGGGACACACTGCAAAAATGTCATTATTTGTCTCCATCAGCCTTGTAACTGTAGATATTCCTATGGCAGCTAATTCCTCGTGGAGGCATCACTGGGGAGCAGAGACACACAGACTGAGAGCAGCCAGCTCTAGTGCTGGCCAGCTAGGGAATGGGTGAAGCATTGAGCCAAGAACATGGGAGTCTTTACTGGTTGTTCAGGGAAGTTAAATCATATTCAAAACTCAAACTATTAAACAAGAGAAAAAAAGTTTTAATTTTATCTTGCACCGGCTCTTTTATTTCCACAGGTTTCTCTCCCCTCTCTATTTGTCTTTCACTTGATTTTTCTACAGTGTTGCTTCATTTATCTCTTTCTGTCCTGTCAGAGAAATTGATAACCAGAAATTATGCTAAAATCACCTTGGGTGGTAAATGCTTTACTATTTCCTTTGAGTCTGCAGGTTGGGAAGAGATACAGGATTGGGGTACTGTTGTCTGTTGCGTTGATTGCTGTCCAGAAAAGCTGGAGCTGAACTTGGGCCATTTTTTATACAAATGGAGAATGGCTGGTATGGAGTTTAACTGGGCAGTGTGCTCAGATGGAGCAGAGATCAGAAGGAACTAATTACTCTTGCCTGGACTTCGTTTCAATTCTGGAACATCAGCAAAGCTTCGGAGTAATGAACTTCAAAGGAAGTGATGGAAATCCAATCTTGCTAGAGTAAAATACCACTTTACTTTGCCATGTAGAAGTGTAAACTGCTGTAAGTTTGTGGGGTTTTTTGTTCCAGATTTGACTGATTCTAAGTTAAATTCAGAGCTGCTGCATTTTCAGGACTGCACTAATGACAGTGGTGAAGCCACATCTCCCCTCCCTGTTGTGAATTTGGCATCCAGGCTGAAGTTTGTTGTGATATCAGCTGCAAAAGGCAGTGAGTGAAGTGCTGAGCTTGGTTATCCAAGACTGTTTTCAAGGGCTGGGGAGCAGCCCTGTTATTTCTGGGTGTGGGATGCTGACCTTCAGCACACTGACACTTGCTCTCACAGGAAGGCTGTGCAGGTGTTACTGGACTGCTACAGGCATTGGACCAAAGGTGGGCATTTTTGGAACAAAAGAGTGTATGGTGCCCTGCACATCTTTATCTGCACTGGCTTCTTTGGAGCTTGCTCTCAGGCTGAGCAGATCCATGGGCAGGTCCCTGCTCCCTTCACAGCCCTCACCTTGACAGAATCAGCCAGTTCCCACTTTTCAGGCCCAAAGTGTCCATCTCTGAAATTGGATTAAATCATTCACTTAAGGAATGTCCATGATTGCCTCAGTGGTTGTCCTGCCTTCCTCCTGCTGTCATGGATGCCCTTCAAGAGAAGTGATCTTTGGTTTCAGGGCTTTTCTTCCCTTTTGCAGCTCACAAATACAGCTTCTAGGCTGACCAAACCCTGGCTTTTCCTGCCCCTCAGAGGCACAAAGGCTTCTCAGCTCTGAGGAGGATTTCAGGGTTTCCAGCTCTTTTGTGTTACCCATATTCCATAACCCCTGATAGTTTGGTCCTGCAGGGTGCATAAACCTCCTAAAAATGCTGTGTGCCCTCAGGAAACACCAAAGTGCAGGCACAGCCTGAGCTTAGGGAAGGATCCAGTGGGTGCCTGTCCTAGCTGAGATGGCCTGACCCACCCTGACCAGGGGTATTTGGATGCCTGCTGGGATTTTAAAGGTTTCTCAGTGGGACACCTGCACTCCTTTATTTTACTGTGGGCAAACAGCTAATTTGCCTTAAACTGGGAAGTCTGCTTTCCTTGGCTTTAACTTTCAGCCTGTTGCAGTCCCAGCTGTGTGGTGTCCCCATCTCAGCCTTCTGAAGGCAAACCAGGCAATGTTGGGCTGCCAGAATCAACATTTAGTCACCTTAAAGCCTGCCTTGCTCTTTTTCAGGGCACAAAGTTGAATTTGGCAGAGCTGCTGTGCCATCTTAGTGTTTCAGCAGCTCTGTACAAATCAGGGCACTTCAAAAACTTTGTGTTTTTCTGGTGCAGTGCATCTGGAGCACAATGAACTCAGAGTGTTCCTCTCATTTCCAAGTTCAAGTGCCAAAAGAGAACAACATGCTGCAACTGAACACCATTAAAACCAGCTTTATTACAAGTGGATAAATACAGTCCCAAGGGCTCCATTTTGGTGCTAAGATATATCATGCTGTAGTTTCCATTGCTTGGGATTGCAAAGCTGATTCCTTACTCCAGGAAATATTTTCTGTAATCTGCAACATCTTGAACATTAGGATTTGTTTTTTTTCTTGTGACTGTACACTTTTTAACTTGGATACACTCAACAAATATTCCTTCACCCACAGTCCTGGGAGTTTTGGAGACGTTTTTATACAGTATATTTATGTAAAAATACTTTCAAAATGTGGATGCATGTATATTTTCCCCTCAGTAATACTCTTTATTACATCAGCTGACCCAGAACTAAAGAAATCTGTTACTCAGGATTTGATCCAGAAAAAACTGAGGTTGGTGTTAGGGCCCTCATAGATGTGTGGGCTGTGGGACCAATTCTTCACCAGTTTCTCTCACATAGAAGTCAAAAAGTCTGCACTTCATTAATAGAAATTTAAATGCCTCTTTCTCCTAGCAGGCAGAAATGCAGCTGCAGCCTGCTAGACTTCACAAGAGAGGGCTTGTGTCCTTAGGTGCTCATGAACTCCCAATAAAGGAGCAGAAGCCTTTAATGGTCTCATTTATTCTTTGGTACAATACTCCAGCAAGAAGTGTAAATGGTGTTAATGGCTGCATATAGAATATGAGCCAGTCATCAAAGATGAGAATTTTATAGCCCAGCAGTGCTTTAAATGTCAGCTGTCCTGCAGAATAAGTGTAGTTTTGCAGTGATTTGGTGCCATGCACAGGAATTCTCTTGCAGAAGACACCTGAACTGCACAAACCTGGGTCATAGTTACAGATACTCGTGGCCTTTCTCTTTTTTTAGTCTCTGGTGTTAATTTTTGCAGTGAAAAAGGTAAGTCTTGGTCACTGCCAAGGATGTGGGAGAGGGGAGAGAGGGCTTCAAGAGGAGAGAGCCTGGAGTTGTGGGTTTGAGTTGTTTTTATGGAGAGGGACTTCTCAGAACAGAAGCACAGCTGGGCTCTGTGAGCATCATTCCTGAAAGCTTTTCTTTTCCACAGCAGAGATGGTTTTTGAGTCCCAGCAGGGGCCAGGTGAGAGGAGGGAAAGGAGCTGGCAGTAGACTCAGAGCTACAATGCTGAAAGGTCCTAATTTTGTTTTCCCAGTGGAGATGGAGAAATCTGGCTCAGATGTCTCCAGGCTCCTTGGCTGGGTAGGAGGGGAAATGAGCCCTCATTGTACCCAACTCCTGTGTGTCTTTTGGGGGCTGAAGACTCTCTTCTTGCACCTTCCAGACCTCCATGGGAAATACCAGGCTGAAATTTGAGCTCTCTCCCAAAGGAAAAGGTAACACTGCTCTGAGTTCAGGTTGTGGATTTACAAAACAACTCTGCTCTGTGTTGTGTGACAGGATGAAAATGCTCATTCCCAGGGCACCCCACCTGCTTCTTGTTGCTCCAGCCTCAGTGGAGATTATGGACATACAAATGTCTGTAGTTTGTACATTGTAAATGTGTGCATTCCATTTCCCAATCCCTCTTATGCCAGACCTGGTCAGCATGTGCCAAGTTGTTCCAGGGACCTGGAAAACCTGGGGAATGGTTCCATGACACTCTCACATGCACAGGCAGGGGTGTCCTGGGTGTTCCAAAGGAGGTGAAAGTCTCAAATGCAGCCTTGGAGGGGAGTTGAGTTTTTTCATGTGCCTTGTGCTTGACAAGGCAAGCCCTTAAACCCTCCTGTCTCTCCTGGAGCAGCAGGAATTGGCTCCACAACCAGCACTTAAACTCCATTCGTGGTGGTGCATGTTGGAAAACTTTGAATTCTTTTGCATTCCAGTTTGTACTGAAGGTTTTGACTCGAAGTTTGTGTACATAATCCCTTTGGTGTGTTGATACATATGTGTGTATATATATATGTATATATATGTGTGTGTATATGTATGTGTATATATATATACATATAAATCAATCAATGCTGGTGTTTTTACTTTTTAAAGTTCCCAGGGCCAAGGGCATGTTGTCTGTTTGCTGTAAGATTCTATTCTGTATATATGTTTCCATGTAAATAAGTGAAAATCTATATTCAGAGTTATATTTTAATTTTTATTCAGAATGAAATCCCTTTTTACTTGAAACAGTTGTAAGCCACGTTGTTAATAAAGTAACAAGAAGTCATATATCTCTCCAGGGTAGTTTTTTTTTGTTTGTTTCACAGGGCTGTGTTTTGATGTATGTATATTTGCCTTCACTAAGCCCCCAAACTTCCAGAGATACAACACTGAATAGTTTGGGTTTATCCATCTTGAGTTCTTTCCCAGAAGCAGGACATGACACAAGAAAGGTGGTGGGTGATGAGGAGACACAGCAGCATCCAAGGACATTTTAAGAAAGTGATGGGAGCAGGTTGAAAGACAGGAATGAGAATAATTCAATGAGCAACAGGCAAAGGAGGGGGCAGTGACAGAGGAGCTGATGGTGGCAGGATGAGTTACAGCAGCACGTGGAGTAGGGAGACAGAAAATAAAACTCCCCCAGGTGCACAGCAGCCACTGAAGGTGGGGGAAGCTATTCTGCTGTGGGGAAAAATAGCTGTGAATTCAAAGGGTGGGCTTCAGACACAGCTGCTTTGCCAAAACCTTGTGTGAATTACGTGTCTCTCGACTTTTCCCCTGCACTTTGTGCTGGGCTTAAATTCCAGCTTTGCACATCCTGACACCTTTCAGAGCTCTCGATGGCATCCTGAGTCCTGCTCTAAAGCTCTCTGTCTGTTGGGCTGGCTTGGCTACCAAGCATTTGCCACTGGTCTCAGCCCATCCTCTGCCTCAGTGAGAGCAGGGAGGGGCACACCCCACAGCATCCACTGGTGTGTGCATGGGAGAAGGTGAGCACAGAGCCAGCAGAATTGGCTGACAAGTGTTTGGATGACTCTGTTTTGGTTTTGCTCCATCAGTCCTATTTAGATGCCTCTTGTGGATATGGCAGAAGGGGAGAAACAAAATTTCTCCCTCTGTGTTCTACTGTTTCTCCCATTTTATCATGACTGGCTATTTTCCATCAGGCAAAAAGCACAATCATGGGCAAACAAATGGGGGTAGGGTGACTTAAAAATAATCAAGCCATTGAAAAATTGTTATTTTACAATGTCAACCAGTCTTGTGATGATAATCCTGTGGTCTGTCTGACACTGCACTAAAGCCCAGGCTTTGGGATGGGCAAGAGTGCAGGTGGTCAGTGAAGTGACCTGTCCAGCCAGCCTTGGGAATAAAGCATCACACCAGTGGGTACTGCTGGGTGTTGACAAATGGCCAGCTGGGCCACAGAAGAGCTCACTGAAAGGTGATTTATCAAAGGAAATCACTGAAGGATTTATCAAAGGGAGTAATTCTGAGGTGAATCTGATGGCAGCATAAAACCAAAAGAGCAAAAACTTAAATGGTTTATTACATTCTTCAGGATCCAGAGGTGAAAATAAATCCATATATCTCCCCATAGCTCATTCCATAGACGTTTAAAAGTGATGCAAAGGTCAGACACAGTTTTTTAAATTTCTGCCCCAGCTCAAGCAAGACAAAACTCTGCAAAGAGATGATTTTGGGAGAATATGAAGTGATTCTAGTAAAACCCTGGCAAGATACTCCAACTGAATTCTTCGAAATTAATGGCCAACACATGAAATATGGTTGCCATATATCATTTCCTCAGGGGGAAACACCTACCAGCCAGTCTTGCTCCTGGTATCACAGGCCAAGATTTTGAAAAAACGTCCATTTTTAGTATTTTTCATGTGCAATAAATTTGTGAAAGATTTCTAGATACTTGGTCTGATTAGCTGACACATTCAAGCACTCATATAAGTGGAAATATGAACACCAACATGCAGTCAACCATCCTGTAAAAAAACACCTACAAAACAAAAGTTGTATTTTCAGGTCTCCGAGGGAACATCATCCTTCTTTCCTGCGTACAAGAATGAACAAAACAAGCAGATAGTTAAATTTCAGTCCCAAGGTTTCTAGACAGACTTTTCAAGGCAAATAATTATTGTTTTTAATAACTATGTTGTTGGTGTTACTGCTGCTGTTAATAGCAGTTTTATTGCTTTTTTAATTTCAAGATTCATGCGTTTCTGTGAGATTTAATGATTCTCCAAGTCCCTCTACTGCTACAATATTTACTTAAGACTGATACACCTCTTGCTGTAGTGTCTGTACTCAATTACTGTGATTTTATAACTACATCTCAGCTGAAGTTGTAATTATGCTGTCTTCTCTAATATGTCATAAAATCTTAAAACCAGAGAAAAAATAGTGCTGCAGGACACCTTGAGGTGTCAGGCTGACTGCCTCCCCTCTGCAAGGCAGGACCAATTAGACAGATCTTGTTCCTATTTGGCATTTGTTTAACCTGACCTTCAGATGGGTGTCAAAATAAGACCTCCAGCAACGAGCCTTTCCACAGCATGTAAAACAAAAAAAAGTGATGGCATTTGGATGGTGAAGAGTGATATTCCCAGAAAAACCACAGAGCTGGTGTTGTCATGGAATGGTCATTTCGTTTTGAAAAGCTCAGGCTTACTGGTGATTAATGTAGCAATTAATAAAAGTAAAAGCAGAAGATTCAAGGTTGAGATGGATTAGATTTCAAGGAAGTAACTGAAAAGGAAGGGAGGGAGGGAAGGAAGGGAGGAAAAAGAAAGGAAAGGAAAGGAAAGGAAAGGAAAGGAAAGGAAAGGAAAGGAAAGGAAAGGAAAGGAAAGGAAAGGAAAGGAAAGGAAAGGAAAGGAAAGGAAAGGAAAGGAAAGGAAAGGAAAGGAAAGGAAAGGAAAGGAAAGGAAAGGAAAGGAAAGGAAAGGAAAGGAAAGGAAAGGAAAGGAAAGGAAAGGAAAGGAAAGGAAAGGAAAGGAAAGGAAAGGAAAGGAAAGGAAAGGAGAAAGGAAAGGGCACCCAGCAAAAGGCAGGGACCTGTTTAGGGATAGAAAATGTTATTAACAGTTTAATGGACTTGTCACATAGTCCTGGGGACCTTGCAGGAATCAGGGACAGTGCTGCCATGGTTTAGGGTGAGATCACACTTGTGTCTAGGGAAGAGTGTGCTGGGGGAGATCACCACATCAAAATGCAAACCTTCCTCTGAAATTCACTGTTTGCAGCTGGAAGGACCTCGAACATCCAAACTGTGAAACTTCAGGTTTGCACAGGAAAACTGCAAGCTCTGCTGAGCCCCTGCACGTGTGATTGACCTGAATTGCATTTTACCAGTGCAGTTTTCTGTTCAGAGCCTCCAGAGCAGGACTATCCCTGGCCAAGGAGGGATTTGGCACAGTGGGTCCCCAGCCACAACCACTCAGTGCCTGCTCCTGAGTGCCAGGCTTTGTTTGACACCTTGTTCTTGTGCTCTGTCATAAAGGCAAGAGAGAGAAGCACAAAGGAGAGAAGAACAGGAACCTGGACCATCTAAGATCTTCTCTGCCTTCAAGGATCTCCTCAAGCCTGGATTAAAGCACTGAAATATCATCTCATTGAGGGAAAAAACCCTCATTTTGTTCTGTACTTGCTCAGTATCTACAGCTGCAGGTACCTTGGAACTTGACTTCATTTTAACCTCTGTTATTACAAGTGATAAATACATTAATGAGAATATCTTCAACCAAGAGCTTGGAATGAATTCACACATCCTTGTTCAGTGGGGAAGTCCTGCTGTCTTCTCTTGTCACATGAACCACTGAGGCAGGCCAGGAAGATCCTGCACATCTTGCAGTGAAAAAATTTGGAATGTTTCCTCCTGCTTCCTGATCCAGGGTCTCTAGCACAAGTAAAAAGTCAGTGTATAACCTTACCTCTCCTTCAAGTGCTTGAGAACACTAAAAAGGGTGGCTGAGTGGTACCTTGGTCCATGGTATTTCTGGGTGAAATCTGAATTTTTATGGGAGTACACTGTGTTTGTGTGTGGGAGGGAAGGGTAGAAAAGAACCCAAATATTTGTTAAGAATGAAGTGGTGGAGGAAAAGACTGTGCTACAATTCTCAAAGAAGGTTTCTCTCTTGTTTCTCTTCTGGGAATGAAGTTGCTATTTGAGGTTGATGTTGGGGGCCTTTTTCTTTATTCTTTTTTTTTCCTTCCCCAATTTAATTCCTTGAATAAGAAGCAGCTTTTCTGTTTTCATTTAAAGTTGTTAAGCTGTGGCATCGATGTGCCTGGATGTGTCTCTGTGTGTGAGAGTCTCCAGTCCATTGTGAAACACAAACCAGAATATCAAGTCTTTGCATTGCCTTAGATGGTGCTTTTTATCTGATATTGGATTAAGTAAAGGGCTTAATGTTCAAAGTGGTGTTTGGGGAGTTGCTTGCTCAAATTCTGTTATTGCTGTTAATGGGATTTGTGCAGATTGCTTTGAAGATGAGCTCCTTCATGTAGAATAGGAAAAGACATTCTCAATTATAACTTATTTCAGACAAATCTATCTTTAATTTTTTACTGATAGGGGATTAGAGATGTGAAGCAAAAAAGCATTAGATTAATTTTTTATTAGTATTATTGACAGGCATGTGAGGACAGGTTTGGTTCAGATAATTCAGTGGATATTTAGGTAATTTTTAGATGTGGACAGAAAGATAGTTTAAATTTTTGAATAATGATAAAATTTGGTGACACTTCAGAAAAAACTACAAAGCTGGAAAGGAATGGTCATAAGACATTTCCTAAACATCACCTTACCATGCAGATTAAATACTGGTGGAAATCTTGATTTAGAGAGTGAACATCTCAGCCTGCAGCTCAGATATTTCACCAAGGGATGACTCCTGTGGAAGGTGTCCCTGCCCTGGGCAGAGGGTTGGAACAGGATGATTTTTAAGAACCCAAACCATCCTGTGGCTCTGTGACCACCCTGGTTTTAAGATGTGGCTGGGAGCAGAAAAGAACTGGCAAGCCTGGCTGATAAGGCTGCAGAGAAAAAGATTTGAGGATCCAGCATCATGCATTTTCTGGAGAAATCTCACCCCTTCTGACTCCAGAGAGGGGTCAAACAGGTTTGTCTTATATGAGCTGAGAAAAAGGGAATTCTGGGCTGATCAGGGCACCTGAGGGTTGCAGCCACTAGAGCAGAGCAGGGCAGGAATATTTTCAGTGTTATTTAATTTTCAGGTGCCTGGGCAGAGAGTTTCTCTCCTGACTCCAGCCAAGGCTGGAGATTGTGATACCCCAGGGCACCCAGACATGAATGGGATGGCAAAGGCAAGGAGAAGCCACACTGTCCTAGAGCAGCAGAAGTGGCATTTTGAGGTCTCTCAGGTAGTGGTAAACACCTGTTTTATGTCAACTTATTCACATCCAACCTGGATTTCTGCCTCTGCAGCTTCCCTGGCTGTGCCAGGTGCATTCACAGATACTGAAATACTTCCAGACATGGAGATTTCCATTATCCTTCCTGGGAGACCCAAGATCCACACTCCCTTTGTTGTCTCTGTCTCTGGAGGGATGCATGGGGTGACAGCCACCCTGGTCCAGGCAGCTCCCCTGGGATGGATGAGCAGTTCAATGCTGCTTTTCTCACTGCTGGGCTTGCACTGAAGATTTGTGGGCTGCTTCCTCCTCAGATCCTTGCAACCCCTATCTCTTATCCTCTGATCTGGATAACAAATCTGACAGAAGCTGTATGAATTAGAGTCTTTGGAGTATTAATGGACTGTTTCTAAATGATTAATTACAGGGGATCTCTTGCATTCACAGATCAGTATTAGTGAGTCATGCAATATTATTCCAAAATATCTCTTCCTCAGTCAGCCTGTCCTGGATGGAAACAGGTTGGTAGTTTCTGAGCACAGAGGTGTGAAGAAGTCACAGGAGGAGAAGGAGTTAGTAGGGACTCCTGTGCTTTTTCTACTTGTCATAACTGCCTAAATATAGATTTGTGGCTCAAAGTAAACAAGGAGGAATTTCATGCTCTCAACCTACAAGCCAAGGTGACTCTGTGGTTTTAGAGGGAGTAACTCCTGCTTCACTGAGTGGTCCCATCCCCTCCTTTCTCCCTCATGCTCACATCAATATTTTGGCAGCTGGGAAATTCATCTGGTTAAAGATTAACTCACATTGAAAAGCTCATTTTTCCCAACCTGGATGTGCAAGCTTTTCAATCAGTGTTTTGGTGTGGGGAGGAAGAAGCACTTGGGAGGGAAAGAAGGAAAGCATCATCTTTTTCAGTTGCATGTGGATTTACACTGGAACCAGGAACAGGAGTTGCCATAGTCCTGAGGACAAGGGCAGACACTTCTTCACACCACAAGCAGAGCAGCAGAGTTGTGTCTTACACAGCTCAGTTATCCACACTTTTCAGTTAGATAGAAACTTGTATTTTTACTCCATTTAAAAAAAGAAAAAAAACAAAAACAAAACTTTATGTTTTTGAAATGAGATTTCCCTCTTCCTTTCCCAAAAACCTGAAAAGGGAATACTCAGCTGTATCTTCAGGTTCTTCTAAAAAACTCTTCCCTAAGGCATCAACTCTTTACCACAAGCCAAAGCAGGTACTTTGCTAAATAAAATGATTCCTTGATAATGCAATTCCCAAGGTAGAGAGGGACAAAAACAAGGACAGCATAAGAGACTTTAATTGTCTCCTTTTTCCAGCAGGAAGCAAGTTGAAGGAATAATTGTTAATTGCTGTTAATTGTTAATTGCTGCCTGCTCCATCTGCAAAGTTTCCATTAGGAATTAATGAAACTTTGAAAGAGCTTGGATGGGTGTATTGTTCTCTGGCTCTACAACTTTTTTCCTCCATAGCAGGAGCAGGGTGAGTTTTCCACTGAGCTTTGTTTGCAAGGATGCTCAGAGTTTCTGACCTGCCATGTGTTTCCAGCCATGCCAGAGGGGCACATCTCTGGGAAGAGTTCAATTTCTTCCACAGTGTGATGAGTATTTTGCTATTTTTTTCATAGAATCACAGGATGGTTTGTGTTGGAAGAGACCTTAAAGATTTCCTCATTCCAATCCCCTGCCATGGCAGGGACACCTTCCACTGTCCCAGGTTGCTGCAAAGCCCATCCAGCCTGGCCTTGGGCACTTCCAGGGATGGGGCAGAACCCACCAAAACAGGTCTTCAGGACACCCACTTCTGCTGCTCTGCCTCCCCACAGCAGGTTTTTGTGCAAATGAATTTAAGGGCAATTCATCTGGAGCAAATATTGACACTGAGACTCAAAAAGGAACTGAAAAATCAGCTTCTCATTCCTACAATCAATTATTGTGCAGAAAGTGTTCTGTCTGTTGACAAGTTTTGCATCTCCACTTATCAAGCCTTTTACCTCATCCAGCCTTATTATTTAATTCATATTTTAGTCAAATCTGGAGGCACTGGGCTGTTCTGGGACAGGAAGATGGCAAATCAATACCAGGAGCTGCACCTGAGGAGCTGCCTCACCTCCTGCCAGCCACTGCATCTATTTCATGTATTTTTTCCATCTCCTTGTCTGTAAAATGTGCAAAGTGTTGCTTACTGCACTTCAAGAATCTTGTGAGTTCCTTAGCTGTGGATAACTAAATATTATGACATATAAAAGCACAGGGTATAGATATATCGTAGACTTCACACTTGTATTTCACACTCTCTATTAATGTGGCACTCCACAGTGACATGATATTTACCAAAAACTTCCTGGAAGCAGATTCAAAATTTTATTTTTTTTTTCAGGGCTAAAAAACTGTTAAGCTCAGTGTTTATCTGCAATGGCAAGGCAAGGTGCTCAATGAATGGTAATGAAAGGTTTCTAGTCCTAAAAATAGCCTTTCCTAGGCTGAGGAAAGAAAAAGAAAGAAAATACCCTGTGAGATTTTTTCTGGCATTAAGGTAGTCAAATTGTCTTTTTAAATAGTGTGAAAATTGACAGATTATAAAAAATAGAGAGAACAATCACAGGAGAGTGTACGATAATCTGGCAATATGGAAATTACAAATTTTAATATTTCCCCAGAGCAAATGAAATATGCAAAGGAACAACTGCATAATGCAGCAGGCTCTGTGTAACCCCGAGGTAGCTTGAGTTAGCAAGATATTCTATCCCAGTTGTTTTTTTATTCTTGGTTAATAACAAATCCTCCAGATTACTTCAATGGTGAAGGACAGAAAAAATCCTCTCTGAAGTTCAACTGTTGCACAAAGCTGCTCCATTAAATACCCAGATTTAATGATGCTCTGGTAGTTCCTGATCTTGCTGAATTCTTTACTGCAGCACGAGAAGTCAGTTGTTCTAAATTGGTGCAGCTGCCATCAGCATTCAGTTGCCACAATGGATTTTCCTGGTGATCCATCAAACCCAGGTTTTCCTCCAGCAGAAACCAGCAAGCCATCCAGAACTGTGGGGAGCTCTGCTCTCCAGCTTGAAACTGCTTCCCTGTTTAAATCACAACATTTCCCTGCAAATTTGGGAGAAATCTGAATGGATGTCACATGCAGGATTCCTGCCTGTTTGGTAATGAAACTGCCGAGTAATTCCTTCTTTAAAGAACAATCCCTTCTTTACAGAGAACAAAACATTTTAACAAACATCAGTCACCAAATGACAAGGTGTTCCTTCCTGCAGACAAACAGCAGCATCAAACTCACCAAGCAGAGGCGAGTTCTGCTTCCGAGCTTCTTTTTCCAGGAGCTTTTGTTTGATTTCATTGCCCAAGCTGCATTTGGAATAATGGATTGCAGCAATTTTAACATCCAGCAGAAAATTCAGCCTGAGCTGGCTCAGGCTGCTGATGCAGAAGAGGTCTTCAACATGTGCTTAATTTGAGCATATGCTTGAGGGTCTGAAGGGCTGAACAACACACTTGTGCCCTTCTAATTACTCAAATCATGGCTCAACTCATCTTCCCCTAAAGCAGAGCCAGAAGCAACTCCAGTGGATGAAAAATCTACTTCTGACCAAAAAAAACCACAAAAAACAAAAAAACAAAACAAAGATATGCCTATAGTTAGAGTTACACAGGTATGTTCTGGGCTAAACTAAACAGGGAGATACTGGCAGGACTGTCCAGAGAGTCCTGAATGTAGAATTTGGATAAAACATTGAAATCACACTGATTTTTTTCAATCCCCTCTGGCTTTTACATGGGAGGCAGTCTCTCTGTGAAGTGATGCTTGCTTTGCCTGGAGAGATGATGTTGACAGTTCATGATTGACCCACCTTAGGCCCAGACTCACTGAACTTAGGGCACCATGCAATAAACTTTGCATTGTGCCAGACCTGGACAAGTAGTTTTCATTGAAGGCAGGGTTCTGCACCAGTCAGATTTTGTCATTCAAAATTTCCACTGAAAAACTTCCTGTTTCCAGTAGTTCTGGCTGTAATTCTCCCAAATACAGGTGCTGCACACAGGAAATCCTCCTCACACACCTTCCCTTTTAACAACTAAACCAATCTGCCTTGCAGTGCTCAGGCTTAAAAGATTTCAATAATGGTTTTGATGCAAGTTTATCATCTCCCTTCCCTCTCTTTACAAACTAGAGGGTTTTTTTGTTAAATGTGATGGTTGTCCCTGGACCAACAAGCCAGAATAAATATAATCCTCCAGTAGCAAGAGGAGCAGCCCTTTTTCAGGGGGAGCAATCAATCCCCTCCAGCAACACGTGCCTAATGGATCTGTCTCTTTCATTAGCTCTGGGCTCCTAATAACCACTGTCTTTGCCAATTGAGGGATGTGTTATGTCAGCCTCCTCTGCCGTCCTCTCCTCCCTTCCCTGCCTTGTCAGCAGCATGCTAATTTATGTAATCAATTCATAGTACTGCTTAATGAATAGCTTTGAAGTCGTTAGATTCATCTGCTGGTGAAGGGGCTGATTGGTCAGCCTCTGAACAGTTTCCATTTTCTGAGGCTTGAAAGTGTCAGCCAACATAATTGCTTTAGAAACACCCTTGGGAGACACTTGGGAAGTAGCTGTACAATCCCTCTTTATATTTAAGTGGAAGACAAAGTGGAACAATAATAATACTTAGCATTTTTACCACACTTCATATCATTAAAACGCTTCCCCAAACATTAACTAATCCTTGCAGTATGCCCAAAAGGTGAATCATTGCTTCACTTACACAGAGGAGAGTCAGCAGCAAAGGCAGTAGATCTCAAGATGCTGCAGCTGATGGGTAATTTTGTGCTCAGGAACATGTAAACCCAGATTCACAGAGTCCCTTCTCCTATGGAAATCCCTGGGGAATGTGAGCTCTAGGATTTTAAACTACAAAAAAGGCAGGAAAAAGCACGTGGTGGGATTGTTGGGGTGTCTGTGCAGGGAGCTGAACTTGATCCTTGAGGGTCCCTTCCAACTCAGGATATTCTGTGATCTCTCTGAAATTCTGGGAGCACTTACAAGACGTTATCCTGTTTCTCTTTTTTTATCTGGACAGCTCAGTGGATGCCAGCCAAGCACCATTCTGTCTTCACACCCAAGTCCTGACCTCCTGATGGAGAAAGCTTGTTGAATTCCCAGCCCAGAGTGGATGTGCTCAGAGGGGACCCTGTGTGGATGGAATTTGCTGCCTGGATCTGGCACTCAGGTGTGTCCCAGACAGCCCCACCTGCACAAAGGCAGGCTGGGACAACAACAAAAACATCCTGATTTAGCTCAGAAATGGAAAGCAGAAGGTGAAATTTCCTATCAGCTCATCTGCCTGCTACCAACAGAGTGGAGTACTTCTCTAATGACATGAAAACTTTGAAGCACAGACAGTTTTTCAGTGCTTTGTAATGTTTATTCAGACTCCACAGTGAGCTGTGATGCAGGGTGCCCTCTGGCCACACCAGCTCAGTAATGACTCTGGCATTTCTGACAGAGACTAATAGTAGAAATTGTTATCAACGTTTTTAGCAAAATACTGCAAGCTAGAAATTGGATTTCCCCCCTTTCTGCATCCTCCTTCACTCGTTAATGAGCTACTTCTTCAAGGTGCCAATGGTAAAGCTGTAAAGTGAGAAGGGCAATTTATTTTCTGGGCTTGAGACCCTTGGACACAGCAACACACAGTTATTTATTTTAATGCATCATTCACATAAAATTACATCATGCTTTACAGGTGTAGCAGGAAGACAAGTTTCCTTATCCCTGGGACTTATGAGGAGATATTGAGAACAAAATGAATATGAGATGAGGAAATCTCTCACTCCAGGTGTGGGTGAGGGTGGTGAGAGCAGTTCTTGCTATGCATTATCACTGGGACTTTGGGAATTTGGGAATGGATAGGACATTTCTTTCTTGATAGGAATATTTGGACTTTTTAAAAAAATCACTGGGGAGGTACAACATTTCCAATAGAATGATTTCTCCTGCACTAGTTCAGATGTTTAAAATCAGTGAGATCAATAATTCTTCATTTCAAATTCCCTATTTCCCATGGTAGCCAACAGCAAATCTGTAACAACTTCCAGTGTAGGTGTTTCCACCTACAGTCATAGATATTTCTGGACTGGTGTTGCCTGTGCAGTAAAATTGCTTTCCTTCATATTCTCCACCCTTTCCACAGCACTCTAAGTTTTTGAGGTTGTTCTTCAGGCTTTAGAAATATATGTTTTCTCATACTGGATGGATGAGCTTTGCTCTTTTTCTGTGGAAACTCAGGCATGCATCATTAGCAAGAAGCTATTTTATAAGCATATTAATATTTTTATTAAGGTAGGAATATATTAATATTTATGGATATATGAACATCCCTATTAATATTTTAAGGAAAATACAGAAAATAGAATATTCAAATGTGCAAGCATGTGCCAATCACTATCAGTGCTGCCCCAAAAATTAACTTCTCTCTGTCCTGTGTCACACCAGCCCCAAGGGGGGTCAGCTCAGGCATCCCAGGAGGGCACAGCCAATCCTAAAGGTCTCTGTGAGAGCAGCAGCCTTGTGCCTGGACTGAGCTGAGGAGCACAGCAAAGATAAACAGGCACTGAAGGGGTTGGGAGAGGTTATTCAAGAAGCCTGAGGGAGGAAGAGCCTCCCCAGAGGTTACAAAGCATCTGGGAGGGTAGGTATTGGTGTTTAAGGGGAAATTCCCCTTCAAGCCTTCAGGAAAGAGTCACTCTAATCTTCTGGATCCTGCAAATTGGCAGGTGACATCAGGGAAGGACTGTGACAAGGTCTTGAGTCTCTACTCCAGGTAGTCAGGGATGAAGAAAATATGTTCCAGAGCGGGGACAACTCAGACCTGGGCTTTTTGAGGCAGGAACAGTATCCTAGGTGGCTTTTTCTTCCTTGTACTTTTTTCTGTTAGTGCTTTCCTTCCATTTGCTGTGAAGGCACGCTCTACTCTCCCCATTTCCTCTTCCAGTGGAATGGAGAATAAAAAGAGAGTTGTGACTTTCCCTGTGATCACAGAGAGGCAGCACCTGGTTTTCCAGGGGAAGGTTGCAGTACCAGCCCATCCCAGGAGGGAATGCACCCCCAGGATCTGTGTGACCCTGCACCTGTGCCAGCCAGACCCACAAAGTCACCACGAGAGGAGGGGCAGGGACGAGCAGGGACACGGGGGGGAACTTGTCCCTGAGAGGGGGCACCAGGTGAAGCTGAGATAAGATAGGACACAGGGGACAGCAGGGACACTCTGTGTGGGTCCTGGCCATCACTTTGTTGCTTCTACTTCCAGAGAAGTCAAATATCACTCTTCCTGTCATGGTCTGCAGCCCACGCCACCACAGGAACCCAATGTGTCAACAGCTTCCCATCCCTTCTGCATTGCTCACCCAGCCTCAGTTTTAAACTCCAGAGGAGTTTAAACAAGAAAACCACCACCAGCAACCGACAGGCTTTGCCTTCACCATGGAAGCAGTTTCATTTCTTGATGGAATTCCAAAGCAATCCCTTCACCTGTGGTATCTCACATAATTACTGACAGCACTGAGAGGAAAAACCTTGTCCTTGCTGCTCAAGAATGTCCAAGGGACCCTAGTGCACTGTTATTATTTTGCAAGATCTCCTTTCATTCATGATTTATATGATTTGATTTGATTTATAAAGGGAGACAGCAAAGCAGTTGTCACCTCTTCTTCCCATGCAGGCGTCAGGTCTGAGCAGAGACAAGAGGTGAGTGGTGCTTGGTGACAGGTTATTGCCAAGGTTGAGATATGGGCCCTTTTTGTTTTATTCTCCATCTAAATTAGTTACTGCAAAGAGATTTCCCTGGTGGGAAATGCGTTTCAATATTTATTTCCTACCTGACACTTTATTATTCTTTTATTGAGTGGAATGTGTTCTTGCTCTCTCCGAACAGGTTTCCATGCAGAATTTGCAATGACAGTCCTTTGGTTTATAAACTCACACCATGTGCCTGATCCTGTTGGAGTGCAAAATGAAAAACTGTCTGGGGGCTGACCCCTTGTCCACCCTCAATTAAAAATAATGCAAATATCCAGTTCATATTGACTCAAGATGGAAATAATAGACCTTTTTTTTTAATATTAATTAAAAAAAGAGTTGGGGGGCACCTAACACAATATTCCTATGAATTAGCAGAAGAGTTTCATTCAAAGTGTTTAATTGATATTTTGATAATAGGACAATAGGAGAGTAGACTAAGGTGATTTTTATCCACTGGGGAAGGGAACATCTCAGGTTTTTGAGACTCCAGAGCCTCAGATGTTGTTCACTTTCTCTCTCTGCCTGGGAAGAGGTAAATCATAGAATCCTTAGGTTTGGAAAGTAATATTAATTAATATTTATTATTATTTATTATTATTAAAATTAATATTAATTAATAAATGATGCATGGTGATGTTCTGCCTCTGCACCGTGGGGTTGGACTAGCTGGCCTTTAAAGGTCCCTTCCAACCCACAAAATTCTATAATCCTATGGTCTGATTCTCTCTGCTTTCTGCAATATGTTCAAACATGCACTGGAGAGGGGCTGGAGATGTGACCTAGAGGGCAGGGACTCCTGGGCACAAGGGATACTCCCTTCTCCAGTAGTTCCCTCTCACAAGTTTTCTACAGACAGGTAGGGGCATATAAATATTGCACAAAAAAGTATCAGACTTGTTTTTCATGGTGACCCAGGTCTCCAGAAAAAAATCCCCAAGTGAGCAACCAATGTAATTTTTATATTTGCTTCCCTTGAACAAATTTCAAGATGCATTGTATGGCTCCAAGAAGAGAGAGCAACACTCCTCCCTGTGTTACACCTCAATCTTTCCATTACAAAATATGAATGTGGTTACAAATTCCTGCAGGTCAAGGAAATTGAATCCTGGTCTTCCAGCTCACAGCTGGATTGCAAAATAACAGACCTTAAGTGATTTAAATATCTTAAGCGATATAAATATCACATACTAAGCCAAAAACACTGCACCTTCTTAATGCTCTGACTTCAGCAGAATTTCAGTAATTCAGCTGCCTCTGGGGCCCATTTTATCAAAATATGCTGTAAACACATGGAAGTCACCCCTTAAATATGATGGAGAATGACCAACCCTTATGGTGCTTTTCCTCAAAATGCATCAGTGGTAACCAAAACTGAGTTGCAAATAGATTTTATGTATTATAAGGTACAGTGGAAAAGATTTAGCAAGAGAATATTTACAATAGAGCTTTTTCCACAAAATAACTCTATGCAGGACAATATAATATTACAGAACATATCAGACCTTTACATTAAGAATGTAATCTATTTTTATAATGGAACTATAAGAGTTTTTGTTGATGTTTTGAAGACTGAAATGTGTTTTCCTCCTCCCTGAGCTGATTATTTTTTCTCAATTTGGCATTTTATTTGTATCGTTTCTTCTTACACAACTTTATTGTGACATCTGGCTGTAAAATAAAAAATGTAGCCTACAGGAAAACTTAGAATTGTACTCCCCACAGTGCATCAGTCAGACAATAAAATAGCCATCAGTAGAAAAGTGTGTTTACAAAATCTACTCTTTGTAAATAGAGAGGTTTTTTTCCTGGCTTTACATCTGAATGAATGCATAGGGACAATATTTCAGGTGGGGCAAGCTGGGGTCAGGATGGATCTATCAATTTTTCCTTTCTACCACTTCTGAGGTCATTTAAAAATGGATCTCTGTTGGGTGAGTTTGGGGTTGGGGTTCTTTGGGTGGCTGTTTTCTGTCCCTGTGTGTGAGGATTGTCTTCCTTTGTGTCTATCCCACCATTCTTCTCATCCTGTGACCAACTCCTCCATGGTGTTCTCAGTGATGTGTGTCCAGAGTTAAGCAAAGTAATGGTAATTTATGTTTCAATATCCTCCTTTGAAAACAATGAATAATACAGCTAACAGGTCAGTGGGAGAGTTAATACTGGATTAGAAGCAGTTCCAAGATTGTTATCAGAGCATTAATACATTTATCTACTGCAGGATTAGGAAAAGAAGCAAAGCAGCATGATTGCCTTCTTACAAATTGATTACATCCATGCAAACACTGCAGAGGAAAACTCAGGCAGATCAAAGCACAGTTTTGACAGCAGACTTGCTGAACAAGTTATTTTAGCAACTCCTTAGTAGGCAAGAGAAAGAGAGTCTTGGCTGGGGGCCCCATTGCATGAGCAAGGCTTGACAGAAGGGAGGGATTGGTTTGAGAAAAGGTTGTTTGGAGCTGGTAATTCTGCTCTGTTCACCTGATTGTGCTGGAAAAGGATTGTACTAAAAGGATTGTACTAAAAGGATTGTACTGCAGTGCTGCCATGCACTGAAATAGAACATGGATGTAGAGATGAGATGGCACCTACTCTCACAGATCATGGAAGGAATCAAACACTCCTCAATATGAACTGGTTTGGATGGTCAGTTTAGGAGAAAATGAGGTGTGCACAAAATCTCTTTGCCCCCACTCAGAAAAGAGGATAGGTGACCAGTCCAGATTAAGAAACCTCCATTCTTGTTCTCTCAGTGGAAATGAATCCAGACAGGATTTCAGGAATGGCTGGATTTGGCCATTTTTTAGGAGAAATGATAAGACAAAACCCCAATATCTCTGGTTTAACTCCCATGCTCTTCTGGTAAAAGTAGAATCACAGATTTCACAGGATGGTTTGGGTTGGAAGGGACCTTAAAGATCACTCAGGGTAGGATGTAGGCAAATACAGCAGAACCCAACCTTGTATTGCCACAACACTCAAAGAGGTTCCTTTGCTTATCAAAAAACTTAATGATATTTGGAATGGCTTTAAGAGTTCCTCAGTAAATCCACAGGTACTCTGCCAAGTGACACCTAGGAAGAAGATAATTCCAACCCATTTCATCTCTAGGCACCTGTAGCCCATCTCAACTCATCTTGTTGAGGCTATGGTTTTGGTTTTTTTAGCATCTTATCACATGGTAATATTTATTATGACCACAGCTCAAATAAATCCATGTAATTAAATTTTTTTGCTGGTAATTATCTGCTCATCCAACTGTGATTGTGCAGATCAGGGTAATTGCACTAATGTTATCCAAATTCCACAAGCCTAATCAGTTGTTTTGTGATCTAAGACAACCCACAGAATGTATTCCTTGACCCCTCTTGCTCACTTCACCCTTACACAAGTGGAGGTGATAGTTGATGGGTTGAATGCAGCCAAACTGATCTAAAAGGTCCTCCCCTACATGTCTCATGATCTTGTTGAAGATTTTAGTCAGGAACAATTTATGTCTTGAGAAGGAAACACGGCAGCAGGGCCTGAGCAGCACAGAGTCGAGACAGAAGAGCTGGAAACAAGAGGTGTGGATGTAAGAAGCAATGAGAATAAATTGTCCTGGATGCTTTCAACCAACCAGATTCTTAAAATTTTCTGAGTTTTGCTTCAAAAGCCTTTGGTGATTCTGTCAGAACAGGTGCAGGAATCAGTTGCATAAGGGCCAGAGTGTGCAAAGGAGACAAGAACAAAGATAACTCACCACTTCCTTCTGGTATTTTTCTTCTTCCAGGCCTAAACCTCCAAAGCAACAACCTGTGACTTGATTATCTGTGAAGAGCCCTTTGCTTTTCAGTGGCTGCAGATGGCACAGGTTAGAATCCAGCTGATCAGATATGCAACCCACTTGTGTTAAATTAATTCCACTTATACAAGGTGCAGCACAGCATTTGAGCTGATAATCCCCAGCTCCCTGTAGGGGCAAGGGACACAAATATTCCTTTTTAGAACCCATGTGACTGATTGTAGACAATTATTTTGCAGCCACATAAATGATCTTCCTAAAAGTGCAGTGCCCCACTGACTGTAAAACTAGTCCAGACAAGTAGTTTGGTTGTAGGTACTGGAAGCATCTTGATCAAGACAGATGGGACCACTCCAGGCTGATTTCATACTCAACCTAACATGCAATCCTTTCCAGACCAACAAACAGGCATTTTATTAATCTTTAAAATGTTATAAAGGTGTGAATAAATACTAGAATATTTACCAATATGGGGTCTTGAGAGTACACAGTCACATACTTGATTTTTTCAGATTAATAAGATGCTTAAACTTATGTTGACAATATTTCAACATCAAGAATTGGTATCTGTCTGCAAGATGAGATGTGGTTTAGCACAGCTTGTTGATCTGGAACAGTGATAGCTGTAAAATTTATATATACCTGAAATTAAATATCTGTTTATCTATCTATATTTATAAATTGTGTCACCTTGCCTTTTCTGTGGTGTAGTCACAGCATTTAACTCAGATATTGGTACCAAAGGAAAATCATTTCCCAGTGAGTTAAACTAACATTGTGTAATTTAATTAACCAGTTGATACAAATATAGAGCAGTGTAGTCTCGGACTGTAACATTTCTGATGGTAGCAGAAATACACTGTGGATTTTTCAGTGTCGTATTTGCTGACATTTTTCTTAATAAGCTTAGTGAGTGAGGCTCACTGAAGCACACCATCTCCAGAGACCTTCCCATTTAGTTTTACTGTGGATTTGGATTTTTCCATTGAAGGCCATTTGAAATCCCAAATGGTCTCCTTCAAAGCGACTTTCACTTAAAAGAAAGTTGCTGAGCTCCCTTAGAAATCAGCTTATCCAAATCATGGCATTAAGTGGGGCAACAGTATTTGATTTCAAACAGTCAGGAAATTGACTGTTACACAGCTTTGGTGACACAAAGATGGCTGGTAATTTCTAATTTTAAAGGTCTTTTGGAGGATTCATAAAGCCCTTGAGGATACTGCAAAGGAGCACAATACTGTGTTCTGCTGCTAACGAAACAAAGTGTGTGAGGGATTAAGCAGAGGGAAATCTTGTATTAGAATAGGTTGACAAGACAGATGAAACATTAGGAATTCATTCAGCTTATCAATAAAGATCTGACTAGATCTCAAAGAGCAGAAATTTCTATGCAAACCTCACTTGGACGCCTTTAAACCTGAGTCTGACATGCCAGTGTCATGTAATTCTCCTTTTCCCAACAAAATGGTGTAACAGCTTCACTGAACAGAAAAATGGAGAAATTGTATTTGCACAATGCTAAGATGCAAAATTACACTCCAGTGTTGAGTCCTCCAAGACTCTCTTTGTCTGGGGATTCAACTAGGGATTGATCTCTTGGAATCACAGAACCATTAAAGCTCGAAAAGTCCTCCAAGATCAAGTCCAGCTTTTGACCAAGCACCACCAGGCCCACTAAACCATACCCCAAAGTGCCACATACATTTGTTTTCTGAACACTTCCATGGATGGTGATTCCACACTTTTCTATGGAGCCTGTTCCAATGCTTAACCATTCTTTCAGTGAGGAAATTTTGTCTAATATCCAACCTGAACCTCCCCTGACACAACCTGAGGCCATTTGCCATTGTTCTGTCTCTAGCTGCCAGTGAGAAGAGGCCAACCCCATCTTGTTACATCCTTTTGTGAAGAGGCCACTGATAAAATCACCACAAAAACGGTGCGAGTTGGATCCTGAGATCAAGAAAACCAACTGAAGAGTGCAATAAAACATGATTACAAGAGTTGTTCACTCAGCAAATCCCACCCCACTGCTCACCAATCTAAGTCAAACCCAGAAAACATTTCTTCAGCTGCTCCTACAGCCCAGGCAGTTCTGTTGACAGGAAAAGAGGTTTTCTAACTTTATGGGGAAGAAGAAATCAGAAGCTGAGTGTCAAATTTGGCCATCCTCCTATCTGCCTGCTTCAGTTTAACAGGGGAGACTAGGGGATGATGAATCCACCTCATCCTCACAGGGGCAGCAAATCAGAGAAGTCATTCTAGGTCTGAAAAATGAGCTACAACTAAATGATGTCAGTATATCGATGCCCTTGCCTTCTCTCTCTGCTGGCATTTTCCTCCCTATAGCTGAAAATACCGCTCAACCCAGGAAAAGGAGTGACAAATCCCCATGGAATGGTGTCTTGGGTTGCAATATAGGATGTGGCCAGCAATGTGTGTTCTGTCCCCATCTGCTGCAGCCGGGTGGGGCAGTGACCCTGATCTCCTGGCACACATTATCTGCTCATGGGCCAGCCAAAAACCAGCTGGGCAATCATCTTTATCTTTGCCACAGCCCATCCTCCCTCCAGGAGATATCTCCTGTTCATGGCCATGGAGTCCCAGGGCATGACTGATCAAATTCCATCATCCCACTGGGAGATGCTCCAGCCAGGGCAGGAGCCAAGCCTTTCCTACCCAGAGAAAAACTGAGATTTGGGACACCAAGGCACCTTCTTTCCACTGCATTCCAGAGGAAAACCAGACCTTTCCACATCATCCCTGCAGCTTCAGAGGAAACTGCACCTTCTCCAGGAGCACTGCTCCAGCTGAACCACATCTGCCACTGCAGGAGGATGCAGCCACCATTGAATGGGACTGCTGCCAACACCCTGACTGCCTGACGGGTGTCAGTTTGGATTCTGACTCTGGCAGGGTTTGGGATTGTTCTTTGTAATACTGCATTTCTATTTTAATTTTCCTAGTAAAGAATTGTTATTCCTAATTCCCATCTCTTTGCCTGAGAGCCCCTTAATTTCAAAACTATAAAAATAATTTGGAGGGAGGGGGTTTACATTCTCCATTTCAAAGAGAAGTTTCTGCCTTTATTGGCAGATACCTGTCCTTCAAACCAGGACAAATGGGAAGGGAAACACACCCCTGCTGCCTGCAGATCACACGAGCTGAAGGTTTCATGTCTCAGGATGATAACACTGCACGTGGAACAGCACCAGGAGCTGCAGGACCAGCGTGCCACTGATCCATCCCTCCTGCACACAGCAGCACTCGAGGCACGTTTGTCCAGCTGATGGTTTGACTCCATCTGAGATGTTTCCCTGGGTCACTGACCTGTTAATTGCAGGCAGATAATAAATGGTCGATGCGCTCCCGAGCCAGATCCTTTCCTCACAGTTACCAGGCAACCTCCTCCAGCTCTGCTAATTCTTTTCCCTCCCTTCCCACTGCAAACTTAGGGATGGAAAGCATGTGCTCATTGGAGAGTAAGAGACAAGGCAGGCCATATTTAAGTTGGATGGCTTTTCACAAGCATTAAGCAATGCACTCCTGTAATAAACAACTATGCCAGAGCTAATACTCAATAAACAGTGTGCTTTATAAGCAATTAGGGACTCACATTGTGGAACAGCCATTTCAGGGGAAGATACACTACCCCAGCAACGCTTAGCAAGATAAGTGGCTTGTTAAAAGCATCATAATTCTCCTTTAAAAATCAATTAACAGTTTGGTGCATTTTTTTTAGTGTAAGGACTGCTGGGTGTCTTATTCAAATGACAATGAATCCAGGGAACTGCTTCTCATGTTCTATTCATTTGCTGGTGTTTAACCCCAAAAAGTGCAACTGGAAGCAAACCTGCAAAATAAAGAAATAAAATTATTTAACTGTAGTCAAGTTCAGTTGCCACGAGGCTGCTGAAGATGCTCAGATGAGTCAGATAAACTCATTTTCTCTGGGCAAAAGAGAAATCAGAGCACATTATAAAACCATTTCCTTTGTGTTTCTTATTTGGCATATGGGGTTTTTTAAAATTAAATTCATTAATAATCTCCTCCCCAAATCACAATGGATTAGGCAGCAGAAGTTTAGTTTAGAGATATTTTATTGTGAATCCTACCCCAAAAGGCCATGCAGAATCCTTTCCCTGAAGTTACAGAATGTCTTCTTTCTCTTCTAACAAAACTTGCTTTATGGGATCCCTGGGAAAGAACAGTCTATCAGGGTACCAAGCACAGAAAAGAGGGAGAGAAATAATAGGAGAGGATCAGCCTTGCCATGCCTCCCCTCCCTGACCAGCAGCAGGGCACTGGGGAGCCAAATGTCCTCCTCTTTTCACCTCACAGAGCCAGAGGCGTTTTCAGCCACTTCTGCTTGCACAGCTAAAAAGCCAAAGCCTTTCTCTAAGTGAGACTGAATATTTCCAGCCTCTCTAAGCATTCACAGGACTATTTTTCCCAGCCCAGTCTGATGCACTCCTTATTTCTGAGCAGCAGCGTGCTCTCCTTGCCATTGATTTCCCACCAGCCCTTTGCAAATGCCTTCAGTCTTCACTCCCTGATTAATTATTAAACTATTAAATCAATTGCTGCATCCAAGAGTTTGCAAATCAAAACACAACCTCCACCTGCCTCTCCTCAAATGCAAAAGGGTTTGGACAGGGTTTATAATCCTGCTGGGCTGTGCTGATCTCATGGATGAATGTACCCTCACACTGCAGAGCCTTGGAGGTGATAAAAAAGCAAATTTTGTGGTGTTGATGGCACACAAAAATGGAAAGCAAAGGATTTCAAAATCAACCTTCAGCAGGAATTGTGGTGCAACATGAGCTGTTCAGAGAAGTTTCCAGGTGTCCTGCTTGGATTAAACTAGCTAGAAAAGTGCTTTTCTCTCATCTACCATGCTTTGTGCTTCTTGGAAATAGATGGGGAAAAAATGAATACTTTGGCTGTCTAAAAGGCAAACAGTTTCACTCCCCCCTGTGCCAGGGCTGCAGGGTCAGTTGGCATTTCTCTACTTTCCATCCCCTGTCTGCCCCAGAGGATGAGCAGTGGGGCTGGTTCCAGTGGTTTTCTACAGAGCCACTTCTGCCAAACTCCTGTTTTAATCTCTACACTATAAAATAATTCATAATTGAGCAGGCTGAAAACTGGGAGGTGGTGCCTTCCAAAGAGGCTGCCACTGCTGCCACAGCTGGAGATGTGTATTTCTCAAAATTGTGATTGCATGTCAAAATATTTACTTTTCCAGTCTAGTAAATTTCTCATGTCCACCTAATTTTTTTTGATCTTGACAAAGAGCATCTTCCACTAAAAAACCAAAACAAATGGCACTGCTGAAGATAAACCTGATCTCACATACCCAGGCCAATATATAAATATCAACCCAATAGCCAGAATCAAAGTCAATAGAGAAATCTGACTCTTACCCTAAGGCTTACTCACCAACAAAAGGTTTGCAGGTACAACCTGAAAAATAAATTATTCTCTATATCTCCTTGTGGCTTTTTTACTCCTTTGATTTTTTAAAATTATTTTTTATTTAAATCACTTTAGAATGGGATTATTGGCAGGTCAGAGAAGAGCTAATAGCATTTCTTAGGTGAAATTTCATTATTCCATTTTATTTCAGGCAGATCAGACCCTCCTCAAGAGGAACTGAAAGGTTGTTTGCGACCTTTTGAGTGAAAAAGTAAGATTTTCAGTAATTCTGGAGAACTTTGGAGTGCTCTTCTATCTTTTTGCTGAGGTAGTAAAACAAGAGTAAGGCCTGTTAGCCTCTGTAACCATATTTATACAGATTGCCTATGAGAAATTTGCATTTAATTAACAAAAGCAGATGATTTTAAAAATTTTGCTGGGTTCTAGCTATGGCAAGAATTAAGCTGTCAGGTCTCACAACTTCTTTCTTTACCAAGTCCTACTACCTTTTTAGCCTTGGTTTATCAAAAAAACAAGCACATGACTGAAATCCTGACCTTTTTCCCCTGCAGGAACCTGCTGAATTTAGAGGAGATAACCTCAGCAAGCTTTGAGGGTGGCAATGCTGTCTCTTGGCCTCCAGTCCATTGTTGCAGGAGCACTTCAGCTGTCACTGAAATGAGAGTTCCCAGGCTTTGCAAGGGGAAACATCTCACTGAAGAGATTCCATCTCTTTCAAGGCCAGACTCTAAGGGGTCAATGGTATCAAGATTTTTACCATGTTTATCAATAGAACTCCTCTCTTCTCTCTTCTCTCTTCTCTCTTCTCTCTTCTCTCTTCTCTCTTCTCTCTTCTCTCTTCTCTCTTCTCTCTTCTCTCTTCTCTCTTCTCTCTTCTCTCTTCTCTCTTCTCTCTTCTCTCTTCTCTCTTCTCTCTTCTCTCTTCTCTCTTCTCTCTTCTTCTTCCCCTCCCCTCCCCTCCCTCAACCTACAGGTCACAGAGTCACAGAAGGGACCCACAAGGATCATTGAGTTCAGCTCCTGGCTTTGCTCAGGAGCCCCCTTTAGTACTTAACTGGGATTTCAGAGAGCAGCTCCTGATGTCCATTAGCTGCCCCCTAACATGCTGGCAGTGCAGTGTTGGTGTTTATGGGGCAGCAGGACACTTACACATGACAAGTTTCACTACTCCAGGTATCTCTGAAATGCCTGTTGGATCTGGAAGCATTTGAGAAGGGAAGAGTGTCCCCCTCTCCCTTCTCCACTCAAAGGAAGTTTGTTATCCTATTTAATGCAGCATGAACACTGCCTCATTTAGCATGACAACTATAACTGTGTGTGTGTTAGCTCAACCCAGTTTTGACTGTGAAATTATTCCTTTCCTGGTTGGAAATGAATGACACAGACTAGAAAACATCTCATGCTGAAATCCATATTTTACATGCAGCGTGCACTCAAGTTGCACAAGATGTTGCTTCCTCGGGCCATTTTTGTCTTCTGAGACTGTTCCAGCAATCCTCAAGCTTTCCCCAGTGGGTTGGGAGCAGCTGCATGTTCTCTAGGCATGAAAAACAGCAGGAAGAGCTCTGAAACTCTCCTGCAATGACACACCTTGAGCTCCAAGGACTGCTGATACTTGAACAGTGCAGACATAAAGCAGCTTCCACCACATGGCCTGGGGACCATGGTCTGTTCCTTGGACAAATCCCAAACACCGTAGAGATGGAGCCTATATAATCCTGGCAATCACTTATCTCCCTGAGGACAAAGACCCCATCTGCAAAATATATGGAATAAATGTACCAGCTTTGTAAAGCTTTAATTCAGCTCATGGCTGCAAGTCTTCTAATAATGACACATGACAGCTCTGTAAAAGTGGTTTTAGCTGCCAAGACAAGCACTGGGAAAGGAAGGGCAGATTATGTTTGAGTCTACAACCTGAATTAACTTCCCTTGTCTTTGCCTGTGCAGGTGGAATGCATTCTGAGGCAAAGGGGATTTGTCTTGAGCAGAAGATAGGACTTAAATATCTCCTGCAATGATGTGAATCCAGAAGATCAGGGAAGCAAAAAAAGTGCCTGGCTGCTAAAAAGAAAAAAAAGGAGAAACAAGGAAATGCTGATAATTCAATTTGACTTCAACTTCCTTTCCAGAGCAGAGCAAGCCAATATTTACACAATATAGAGTGAACAAGTCGAGGGTGTATGTGCTCCTGCTGTTCCCAGCAGTGTGGCTGTATCAGCTGGGCAATAGCCTGCAGGACAATGGAAGTCATTCTGCTTCTGTCCCAGTGGCACCCCATGTCTGGTTTTGATATCAGCCTTCAAGGAAAATAGTTGGGAGTGTTCCCAGGGGCAGTGGAGACCATGATCATCAGTGTGATGTGCATGGTCTGCAAGAACAAGAGGAGCTGGAGCTGTTTAGCCAGAGGAGAAAAGCTCAAGAGGAAGATTTAGCAAGGCTCTTACAAAGGAGAAAATAAACTTTTACATGTGCCTGTGGGTGGCAGAACACTAAATGATGGATCTAAATTTCATAAAGAAATTTTCATAAAGAAATTAACAGTCTTTTTGATTCTCCCACCATTAGCTCAAGCACCATGCAGGGGGATGCTCAGTGTGCCTCCCATTCTGATTCCTTTCAGAATACCTTTTAACAGAGCTGCTGGAATGCAGAAATTGATGGCTACCAGAGATGTCATTGCAGCACCTCCTGCCACAGCCACAAATCTGCCCATGAGGACATCAAGCATCTCCTTATGGAGCTGCTACCCTGCAAGTGGACTTGCTCCAGAGCTGACAAAACACATGAATATCAGATAATCAACATCACCTGGCTGCCTCTCCTCCCCAAAGGCTTCTCCAATCTTTCTTCAACAGCATATGTCTTTTTTTTTTCTCCCTTTGAACCTCCCTTAGTTGAGTCTGGAGTGCCCCATTTCACTCTGCCCTAAATTCCTCCAAAGCTCACCCTGCTGAAAGAATCTGACCTCCAAACAGCATGGCTGCTAATGCCTCCAAATTTATTTCCCAGGAGAGTTTTACTAAAGCTTGGATAGCAATCTGGGATCCTCTAGCCTACCATATACAAAGGAATATTAATTTCCCATTGCTCCCAGGGAAGCAAAAATGCAGAAGAACATCAGATACATCTGGAGTTATATTTACAGTCCATTGAGGGGGGAGGGGCATTACATCCCAGAGATTTAGCTTCAGGAGGAGTTCTGCCTGCATCAGGGTTTGAGGCAGTCTTTGATGTTAGTGAAATAAAAGAGAGAAATATTTCCCTCAGGAGTGAGAAAAAGATATCCAAAATCTTCAGCCTGAGGTTTTTTGTATCGCTGCTCCAGCTACTGTCTCCAGAACTCATTACAATAAGCAAATACTCATACATCATTGGTTTAATATGACAACTGTGATGCTTAATAAGCCTGGAAGAAACATCACTGTGACTCTATTTGAGCCTCCTAAACAATCAGTTATTGCTGAGAAGGTTACACCAATTTTTATAGCTCAGGAGCTGATTTGCAATTTGTATTCATCTTTCATTTTGACTAGACCAATTGTGTGTTCTATCTGCATTATCAGCTCCATAAAAATTCATTCCTACCCATAAAAATAGAAGATTTCTAATAATGCCTCTCCTACTTTGTATGGCTGTATTTGGTTCTATTTAGAAGAGAAAGGCAGTTAATCTGGTAACTGGGCTGTCTTCCTGTCCAGTTTCACTGCAGGACCTAATCCATCTACTCTAAACCCATCCAGTCAGATTTAAACTGAATTGTTTTTATGATGAGATGGGAGAAATTTGTCTTTGCACAGTGACAGTATGAATTCTGAGTAACTGTGAAATTATTGCCTATCAAGTATTTCCCTGTACAGAGTCACTTGGGCACATGAGGCTCCTGGCCCATGTGGTCTGAAAGGAGGTAAAGAACTGAAACAATTAATGTTTGCAGCCTGATTGAGCAATTGATGCTTCTAAGCTGAAGGTACATATTTAACCAAGGTCTGTCTCCAGAGAGCTGGAAAATCCCAGTGAAGCAGCAAAAATGACAATATAGGTAATAAAAATTATAAAGAAGTTGTGAATAAGAGCAGTAACAAACTTGTTTAAGCAGTGACAATACCTTTGGTGTCAAAACCAGCCCCAGGGGCCTCAGGCACCTGTGATCTCCATGACTTTCAGGTGAGTCTGTGCCTAGAAATACCCTTAGATGATGTGCAGGTAGTTGAAAAGAAAATAGTTTGCAGCTTTTTCACTTTCAATATGATGTGCAGGTGTGTTGGTGGTCCTGGATGATAGATCTCAACCATCTCTAAATATCCTTTCTGAATATTTTTTCCAAACCAGCTGCTATTGCTGATCATTGTGATACAATTAATCCAGGGTCTGCAAGGCCTTTAATAGGGACAGGACCATATTTTAATTAAGAATATAGAAGGGTGCAAAACCAGGCTGGCATGATAAAGAGGCAGAAAGCACCTGTCTGATCTCAGTGGGTGAAAAAGACAGAAGAATTTGTCTTCAGGCAAGTGCACTTCCAGAGGAATCCTAGAGAGATCTCTCTGGCCCTGCATTCTTCAATGTTCCTGCAATTCCTGAAATCTGTGAAATCCACTGGGCTGTATCCATTCTACCTGCAGTACATAAGGAACAAACTCTCAAGTTTTGTCTGTGTCTTCTTCCCCAGGGCCCTCAGTCCTGGCAGATCCCTGGAGGAGCAACCTCAGGAGTTCATTCCAGCTTTGCAGTGAGATACCACAGCAGCTGTGAGGCATCACTTGGGTGTTTGTTGCCCTAAGGCAAGAAATTTAGGCGCTAGTGGCTTTTACAGGACTGGAAAGAAAGGCCATCAGTCCAAAGAGAAGAAAGGGATGGGGAACTGGAGAAGGGACAGCTCTGGATCACTTGTTGACACAGAAAATGACAGGCAAGACCTAAATGAACATCTTTACACTTGGCTCCTTCCTATATGAGACTGGGAAATAAGCATTTATTTCTCACCACTGTAATCAATTTATATCCAAAATTCTTTGTTAATCATTACATGTGTGGGGTCCAGCCCTGCTCCTTGCTTCATCCCCACCTGCCTCAGTGTCCTCCTCCCAGTCCATCCCCCAGTAAAACATGTCCCTTTGTCCCCACCAAAATCCCACTCTGGCATGGCTGGACTGCCAAGATAGTTCTGCAGCTGGGGGCAAAGTGGGATCTGTGTTAGGGTGGGAACAAAGTCACAGGGAGCTCTTCCCTGAGTAGTTCCTGGTGCCCACAGTCCCTCTTGCCAGCCCTCCCAAAGTGCAAACACAGAGGTTGGCCAAAGCTTCAAAAACACCTTTCCAGATTAATAAAGACACCTCCAGAGCCTGTAGCTTGCGCTGAGTTGTAACCTGCAAAATTCCCCAAACCACAGCTGCTTCAGTCTGAGAAACTGTGGCATTACCTGCCCAAATCTTAGTGAATCCTGAAGCATCCTCTGGCTACACCCTGCACTCCAAGTAAAGGAGTTTCTGGGCACCATTCAGTCCATTCCCTGCTACAAAGTGGGACACTAAATTCAAGTTTCCTATTTGCTTCTGCAGATTACATTGCATTCACCACAAGCTGTAAAATAGCTTTAAATACTTGAAGCAGCAAATGTAAGCATCTTATCTGTGTCCCATTTGCTAAGGCTCTTCATCTGTCAGCTCCCAGGCAAAGATCCTTAATATTCAGGTAAATAATATGAAAAAAATTGGAAGTAGAAAAAGACTTATTATGGCTGTAAGGCATGTCAGGACATGATTATCCTGTTTCACGCTGTCAGGAGAGTGTGAGATAGAGTAACTGACAACAAGCAAGACTTAATCAATCTGAAAAACCTGAAAGGAGACAATTTTAAATGGGAAATTTTCCAAACCATCCACTTTGCCAGTTTAATGATCAAATGAATGGATTAGAACGGGACCAGTCAGTATGAAGGGCAATACATAGATGCTTTCCAAAAAGCTGTTTGTGCACATACCTTGTATGTATGTATGTATATATCTGGGATACTATGTCCCAGAGAGAGGAAAATTCACATTTTTAGTCCTTTTTACTTATCCTTTATATCCTAAGCCAGTATAGGTCAACACCTTGGCCTAAACTTTACCAGCTTTCCTAAAGAATGGATGTTTATATCAGAAAGGCATTACTAAAACCAACCAGTTACAGCTGTTTCTCCAGAAGACACAATAGGAATTGGTGGATTATAAATTGGACCAGTCTGCAAAGGTCTGGAATTTAGCTTTTCCATGGTACAACCAAGAAATTGTGGTTTACCACCTCAGGCACCTCATGTATTAAATTAGGATCACAAAACCTCTTTGAACAGTGCTAGGAGAGCTATAGAAAGTATTATTATTATTATTATTATTACTATTACTATTACTGTTATTATTATTGTTATGAATAATGCAGTAACCATGCAGTGCATGAAACCATGAACTGTGGATGGTGGGGGAAGAATATTTTCCTGATATTCCCAGTCCTATGAAACATAAAATGTGACACAAAACCTAGCAACCTCCTCCATGGTGGATAGCAACATGGACCAAATGGATGAAGAGAAACATCTTCCACCCCTGTGGAGCATCACACCAGAACAAAAATAATGATAACAGCTGAAAAATTCCTTTGGCTGGGAACAGCTGAGATGTGGCTTTGTCCAGTTCCCATTTCATGGAGGGTGTCCATTCATCTCCTTCACTCCTTCCCACAGCCCCATTCTTTGAAAGAGTATCTCAAGAAATAATCAGGGGGAGTAGATGGAGGTGTTTCATGGGGAGGGGGAAAATTCAGCATTTTTTGTCTCAGCTCCAACTGCACAAATGACATTAACACATCTGGGACAGCAGAGAGAAAATCAGCATTTCTGGGGAGGCTTTGCTGGTTAAGAAACAGGAAGCAGCTCTGGAGAAGATGTATGGAGCAATAAGAGATGATTTTATTGTTTGAATACTCTCACTGCCCCCATCCGTTCTCGCTTGCCCCCGCGCGTGGCAGTCCTCCCTGCCAGAGGATGACACTGCAGCATTTGTTGGCCTTCCCGCCACTAAATCATGAGGAATAGCTGCTCCTCTGCCTGGATGGAGAAGAGAAATCCATTCCCCATGCTGGAGCTGATAATGGGAGCTCTCCATCAGGCTGCCAGCTCACGAAGCAGGTACAAGGCAGAGTGGGAGTTGGCAGAAGCGGATTCGCAAACGTTCTCGTAAAACCCCCAAAAAGGAAACACTTCCCAAATTACTCTGTTCTTGTGTGCTCTCATATCGTGGCACTTGCCATGAGCAGCCTTCTTCTGAGGAAAAGAAGCAGAGAGAAACACACAGGGTCTGTGATGAGCAGTGCTGGTGCAGAACTTTGATATGACGTGGACAGCTCAGAGTGAGGGCAGGGCTGGGGACGTGATGATGCTTTCCTGAGATGGGTCTTCCACTGATGAGCCTGCCTTGGTTCTTAGAGAACCAGGGGTAAACTTCAGCTTACTCCTACTCAGGCAGGTACTGGTGGAAGAGGATCCAAATGTGGCTGGTGACTTTAATGAGGAGAGCCTGAGATCATTAATTAATGGCTTTTAGGTGAAGGAAGGTAGATTTAGATCAGATATTAGGAAGAAATTCTTCATTGATGTGGGGGTTGGATGAAGCTGAAGAGTGGCAGATAGGGATATAAAGTAAACTTCTTGAAAACCAAATGAAAAATACAAGAAGTTTTCTATATATTTTCTTTGGAGTTTTGCATTACTTCAGCCTTGAACTTTTCCTAGGAATGTAAGAATTAAGTCCCACAAGAAGCCTTTGAATCTCATTTGAAGTCCATTACAATGACTTTGGATTGGGATTTTCTTGTTTTTGTTACATGATTTTGCCTCCTTAGTACAAATGGGCTCTGCAAGAAGAGTTAATGTTGCAGCCCATAATGGTGCAACTGATGTTTGGTTTTTTTTCCAATTGTTTTATTGCCTTCCCCTAAAGGTATGTTTATATGCATTAGATTTTGAGAGGAGTCCTAAGTTATACAAACATCTCAGTAATTTAATCTATAATCACAAAGCCAAGTTATGTAAAAAGGGGAAATAGCTGGAATTAGGAACATAATGGAACAGCCAATTGACTGTAGGGCAAATTATGCCTTTCCCTGCAATCCAAGTCAAGCACTCCTCACAGCTTTGGGGCTTAATTAGTTAATTATTATTTTAAACTATTTAAATTACTATTTAACTTTAAGAAGTTAAGTAACTTCTAGCTCATTACTGAACATGTGCAGAGGTTTCCTTTCACAGTTTTGAAACTATTCAGCCCATTGCATTGCTCTGATAGTGGCCACATAACATGATCCACTTGGAAAATGCTGGACCTCAGCTGCACAAGGATGCAGAGAGTCTGGGAAATTATCCTGAGGAGTATTCAAAAAAACATGATAACAATTCTGATGGCAACTGCTTAAAATATCCAGGAAAAAATACTATGTGTTGGAAATCTACTCTAGAATTTTCTAGAAGGGAGAAAGAACTTCCTGGAGGCAAAGGGAAGATGTGACTGCTCTTCCTGGCATATTATCTCTTTCAAGATTTAATCCCTTCTAAGAATTTTTTACTGACTCTGCTTTTTGTCATTTGTTGGCCAAGTCTGTGAACAGCCTAATTTTGTCTTTGGAGATGTGTTGTAGCATGGTGATAACTTGGTCACATAATCTTGCCTAGGGCTTGATGAACCCCATTATTATCATATTTAGCTCAAGGCATTATCAACATGTGTGCAAAACAGTAGAATTATTTTCCATTTGATGTTGTGTCTCTGGTTTCAGTACAACTGCAGTTAGCTGTGATTGCATTCTCTTTAGGAGGTCCACAAACTTTCCAAACACTCCTTATGATTTCCTTCCAAAGGACCAGTCTCTAAGATGTTTAAATTGAATATCTTGCAAGGAAATGCCCTCAAGCTGCAGTCAAGACAAAGTTCTCTGTCCATCCTGTCCAAAAGCCTGAAATAGTTCCATTAAAAACATTAGTTTGGTTCAGTCTTCTCACATTGACAAAGGATGATTCATCAGCTGTTCATTTTTCCACCAGATTTGTTCCTTGTTATTTTTAATAAGCTTTCGAAAGCAAGCAAAAACATCAAGGGAGAGATTAATTTCTGTATAACAAGAAAACATAACAGAACTCCAAGCACAAAAGCTGAAAGTTTACATCTTTTCATACCTAACAGGATAAATGGAATGAAGAAAGACTGAATCATCTTAAAAAGAAGTGGAAGGGAATTGTTTTGTTTGGGTTTTTTTGTTTGTTTGGGGTTTTTAATTTGTTGGGGTTTTTTTGTTTTTTGTTTTTTTTGTGCTTTGTTTGTTTGTTTGTTTGTTTCAGAAAAGCAACAGTCCACTAGAAATTGTTACAGGCAAAGCTCTGAAAGGATAAAATCACTTTTCCTCACCTCTGCTCAAGGCTGCACAATCACAAACCATTCCAGCAGATGCTTGTGCTGTTCTGAACAGGTTTGTCCTTGCAACCCTCCAGCACAACAAGGTGACAGCTGCAGCTGCTGCACAAAATTGCTTAGAAAAAGTTGTCACATTTAGAAGCCTCTCCCAAACTCCTTGAAAAAAATCTTCTTCTGGCTTCAGCAACACCTTGATTTAGTTCAATATTCAAGAAAGCCACCTGATTCCACCAAAAATTGGTATGATTTTTTCAGGGATCTCCATGTTTGGGAAGAAGTACCAATGCTGGAAATCCTGAGGGGATGATAATTTGGGGACACAGGAGTTTTTGTCTTTGATTTTATCTATTATAAAGTAATACCTGTATTAGAGATATGTACCTGGTAGAAAGGCTTCTGTGATAGATAGTTTCTCTTTCCTTCTCTCTATTCTACACCAGTGGTGTTTCCAGCTCTCAGATATAGATTTTCAACCCCCTTATGCTCTAATCAGTTTTTCAGTGCACATGAACAATCCAAGCTCTCTGAAAACAAGGCACCCCAGATCAATAGTTAATGGTTGTCTGAGTATCAAAGTGGAGACATGGGAATAGATTTATATTGGATAGTCAAAAGAAATTCTTGACTCTGAGGGTGGTGAGGCCCTGGAAGAGGCTGCCCAGAGAAGCTGTGTGCCTGAGATGTCCAAGGCTGGGTTGGATGGGGCTTGGAGCAGCCTGGGGCAGTGGAAGGTGTCCCTGTCCATGGAAAGATGTTGGAATTAGATGATTTTTAAGTCCCCTTCCAACCCAAACCAGTCTATGATTCTAGAAAATCATGGCTAACCTGGAAAGACCTGGCTGACAAATTGGAACCAGGAAATTCCTGCTAGAATGGCAATATTATTCTTGCAAATAAATCCAAGTGTACTTGAAGGCATGGAAAACTCCACAGAATGAAAGAACAGGAGGAAAGGTTGTGTTTGCCAACATTAAATACTGGGGGGTTTGTGTATTTAGTCCATCTGAAAGCAAAGTTAATGTTAGCAACATCATGATAATGTGTTGAGTGAATATGGGAATTTGAGGCCACACTATAATCACCTCTTACAAAAATCTAAAAAGAAAATATGCCACTCAATTGCTCCAGCCTACAGGCAGCATGGTGAGAAAAAAGTGGCTTTAATATATCTATCCCAAATTTGGGGCAAATCACCATAGTTACTGAATTTCAGTGAAATTTCCCTTAATTTACACCTTTGGCAACATAATTCAAAGAGGAAACCCTAGCACCCAAGGGTCAAAACATGCAAGAGGAGTTTCCTCACCATGGCAGGATCTGGACAACCAAGTGCATTAGTGAGCCTTGTGAGACTGTGGCTCACTCAGAACATGCACTGTAATAGTCAGGTAATTGCAGATATTTGTGCAGCATCTTATTCCTCTGCTTGTCAATGTGAAAGAAAAGCTGCTAGGAAAAGGGAAATTATTTGTATTTATCTTTTCAGTGAGCATTTTTCTTGTCTGCCTCACTCCAGTTCTTTTCTTTCCAAGAAAAGAGTAATTTATAGGATGATAATGCAGAAAATGACTCATTGGAAGTATTTTACTATAAATTAGTAGGTGAATCTTCTAGGCTGTGTCTTCTTACATCATCACATTCACTCACTCAGATGTCCTCTGTTGTTACCTGTAGCCCTTTATTCTACATATGCCATGAATAAATCCATAAATAAACTCTGTGTGTTTCCAATGCTTTGTGTTTCCCCAAACTCTTATACATTTCTTTCTCTTTTCTGCTTCTTTTTCTATGCTCTACCTAAATATTCATCTGTCCTTTAGAGAGCACCAACACAAAGTGATGTCTGTTTTCTCCTTGAACAGCAGCTGTGTTCTGGATGTGACTTTATATTCCTGTTTATATTTAATATTTATGTGTGTCTCACATTAACTCACAGAGCATCCACAAGTGGAAGAAGGAAGGGAAAGGGAAAGGGAAAGGGAAAGGGAAAGGGAAAGGGAAAGGGAAAGGGAAAGGGAAAGGGAAAGGGAAAGGGAAAGGAAAAGGAAAAGGAAAAGGAAAAGGAAAAGGAAAAGGAAAAGGAAAAGGAAAAGGAAAAGGAAAAGGAAAAGGAAAAGGAAAAGGAAAAGGAAGGAAAGGAAAGGGAAAGGGAAAGGAAAAGGAAAAGGAAAAGGAAAAGGAAAAGGAAAAGGAAAAGGAAAAGGAAAAGGAAAAGGAAAAGGAAAAGGAAAAGGAAAAAGGAAAAAGGAAAAAGGAAAAGGGAAAGGGGAAAGGGGAAAGGAAAGGAAAGGAAAGGAAAGGAAAGGAAAGGAAAGGAAAGGAAAGGAAAGGAAAGGAAAGGAAAGGAAAGGAAAGGAAAGGAAAGGAAAGGAAAGGAAAGGAAAGGAAAGGAAAGGAAAGGAAAGGAAAGGAAAGGAAAGGAAAGGAAAGGAAAGGAAAGGAAAGGAAAGGAAAGGAAAGGAAAGGAAAGGAAAGGAAAGGAAAGGAAAAGGAAAAGGAAAAGGAAAAGGAAAAGGAAAAGGAAAAGGAAAAGGAAAAGGAAAGGAAAGGAAAGGAAAAGGAAAAGGAAAGGAAAAGGAAAGATGATTTCACCATCTCTTTTGACTGCCAGTTTTCCATTTGCCTTCCTGGAATTCCCTGGAAGGAGCATTTCTCTCATGCTGGGGCCAGAATTGTGGCCAGAACTGTGGTGTTCCCATTCGCTTCCAAATTTGGGACCTAAAATCCTCATGCTAATTGTATTTCCTATTATCCATTCAACATCTTCCACCCAGAAGACCCTAAAGCAGGGAATAAATGTCCCTAGGAGAAGGTGGGAAAGGGGGTTTTGGATCATTCCTCAATCTACAAGTGATGTTTGGAAATTGAGGGGCATTTTGTGGGCATCTGAGTCGTGTTATGGGGCTAAGCATTTTTGGGATTTTTGAGGGCTTTTGAGGTCCTGTTGCAGATCAGAGAATGTTTCCAGGGAGGTCAGTGTCAAAGGTGGAGCTGACTCTAGACCCTATTTAGGATTCCTAGGTCCTGACTAAAGAATTTCATCCCTGGTTTGTGTCCCTGCTGCTAGAGTAGTAATTGTACTTGCAAATAAAATCATCCCCAAAAATTCCAGTGAGCATCTTTGCTGATGCAGAGTGGCTGTTACCTTCCACCCCAATATCTGGTGAAGGATCTTTTTATTTATGGCTCAGGAAGCACCTGGGAGTTTTTAAGGATGATTCAAATGACTCACAAATGTACATTCTAATCATTGTCATTCAGACTGGAATCAGCTCTGTGGTGCTTTATGATTTAGGGTTTTTTGTAATATTATTTTTCTGTGTAGGAGGGCTGTTAAATAATATATTCCATTATGTGGCGAAGTTAAAATTTTGTATTTTTTATTTTTATTTTTTGTGTTCTCTTAAAACACTCTTTCTCCTGCAGACACTGAGCTTTATTCTACATTTCAGGTGTGAGAGCTGTGGCTTACCAGGATGGGATCCAGCATTTCTAATGACAGATGATCAAGACCTTTCCAGTCTAAAAGCTTTTCTATATATACATACATTTTTAAGGAAACATTTTGGGAGTTTTGTTAAATAGTTATATTTTCCTTTTGGGCTGCTCATAATGTGCCTCTTTTGGAAACACCTTAGCAAAGTATTAAACTTCATTTTCCTGATGCTGTACAGCCTGAAGGGGCTGGTAGTTTTAGCTCCACTTTCACCAAATAATTTCCTCAGAGGATTGTGCTTCCACTGAGGAGCAGGGCTGAGTTCCCACCAGCCAAGCAATGTGGTTTGTCATGGACATTGCATTAACTAGTAATTAGCATGTAATTATTATGAGCAGGAAGCCTGCTCTAGGAGAGTGGGGGAAATGTGACTGTTTCTGTTTTAACTGCAGCTCCCACAAGACCACGTGCTGCTGTGAGAAAACAAAGTTGAATGTTGACATGACTCAAAACAAAACCTTTCAGCAACCCAAATGGAAAGGTTTTGATTTCAGGCATGTCGAAACATTGCTCTTCAGCTGAAAATGTCAAAAAGAGCATTTGACATCTGTTGTGTTTTGACCTTTCCAAATTGAATTTCTTTGTCGCTCCCTTGTCCATTCTGTAAAAAAGAATAACACACATTTCTTTTGTCCTGGTGTGGGGGAAAACACAGATGAGAAATATCTAGGGGATTTGCCACGAAGGGACATTTTTCAGTTTCACTTAGCTCTTCATAAGAAAGCTTAGGCTGAAATAAAATACCCCTTTCTCCAGTACCTGCAGAGGACTGGCACTGCAGCACAGAGCAGGGGATAAAGCAGCAAGTGTGATCCTGGGGCACTGTGATTGCTTCCTGGGCACCTTTCCTCTCTGGGCACACAATACAGAGGTAAATAACTCTGCTCCCTCCCTCTATGTTCCTGCAGCAGCTGAACAAATTGCATATATTCCTTCTTTTCTGTCTCTTCTTTGCTGCTATCTCCTGTGACACCCTGTCTGGTTTATTCTTTGTGCATCTAGTATGAAATCGAACAAATGTCCTATAAGTTACTTTCATCTCAGCATCTTCATTATTTTTGTGTCAGAAGTGTCTCAGCGAGGGAAATTCAAGTTTGGGTGAGCTCACAGACATTTCTTTTCACTCATGAACAAACCATCTGGCACAGTTAAGCCACTCAGCATGATCCTAAAACAAAGACAAATGCTGCCACTGTTGTTTCATTGTTTAAAATAGACATTTTTGGAGCATGGATTATTTGAGTCCAGACCTTCCAGCTCTTTTTTGTTAAATCCATACATATTGATACATGTCCCTGTATGTCTCATATAGCCTTAAGGAATTGTCTCTTTATAAATGATGCACATTAAGTATATATAGCAACAATTTCTGTGCTGTGTATCATAATTCTAAAATCCATTTAAAATAGCAGTGAAAATAAATGGGATCTCAGCACACAGTGGTTTTTTACTGTAGACTCAAACAAGGCAAGTCCCATAGAATCATGAAATGATTTGGGTTGCAAGGGACCCTAAAGATTATTTAATTCCAACCCCTTCCATGGGCAGGGACACCTCCCACTAAACCAGTTTGCTCCAAGCCCCATCCAGCCTGGCCTTGGACACTTCCAGGGATGGGGTGTCACCATTCCTAAATCTTCTGGGGTTGAACACAACTGTTTGAGACTTTGTTTGTGAACCATAAAGGTGCCCATGGAGGGACAGAGATCTGAGCCATCCTGGGACAGAAACAGTTGAAGCATCAATGGTTTGGGGAAAAGCTTGAGCTCAGTTTTCTCATGGATTTCTCTTGACATAGGAATTTGCAATACTTTGTGTTCTCCAGAGAGGTCCATAAGGACTGGGAGAAAATATCCTGCTTTCAAGTCCTTCTAGAAGCCATTTCCAAATGTCTAAAGAAAATAAAGCACTTGAGAGAAGTCAGCATGGATTTTTGAAGGTGAAACTATGTCTGACTAAAGCGTTCTACAAGGAAATAATTAGACAATGGGTGAGAGAAGAGCAGGGATAATTCCAGAATTTAACAAGGCTTTTGACACTGTTTGCCACAACATCCTCCTTCTCAAGCTGGTGAAATACAGGTTAGACAAGTGGACAGTGAGTTGGATTGAAAACAAGTGAAATGCTGGACTCAGAAAGTCCTAATTGGTGGTGTGAGGATCAGCTGGAGATCAGGCACGAGGGGTGAGCAGCAGGGCCAGTACTGAAACCAGCAGAGTCACATCCTTATCAGTGACCTGGCTGATAGGGCAGCAACCTCTTTCTGCAAGTTTGCAGGTGATGCAAAACTTCAAGGAATGATTGATACATAAGGTGGTTGTGTTGTGTTCTAAAGTATCTTGATAGGTTGGAAAAATGGTCAGTGGGGCAAGCTGTGAAATTCAACAGGAGTGAATGTGGAGTCCTGCATCCACAGAGCCACTGAAGGGGAGGCAGATGATTAAGAGATGCAGATGATTAAGAGTTTGCAACATCTGTCAAAAAAGAAGCCTGGAGGAGAGAAATCTCAGGGGGATCTCATCAGTGTGTGTAAACATGTGGGGAGGGGAAAGAAGAGGGTGGAGCTCAGCTTTTCTCAGAGTTGCCCAGTGACTGCACAAGAGACAAGGGGCACAAACCGGAAAACACAAAGTTGTTTGAATGTAAGAAATGGTTTTTTATTGTCAGGGTGATTAAACACTGAAACAGGTTATGCAGAGAGGTTTAGTGTCCATCTTTGGAGATATTCCAAGAACTACTGGACCTGGTGTGGGGTCCTGTGCTAGCTGAGTGCTCTCAACAGGGCAGCTGGAATGATGTCCTCTTCCAGCCTCAATGGCTCTGTGGTTAGGAGGGTTGCAGAGCTTATCCCAAATGGACTGCACTGCTACCAAAACAGACCATTTTCTAGCATTGATAGATTTTCCTGCGTTACAGAAAAGTTCTCTTCAATAAAATTGTCTCTCTGGGGACTCAGAAGAAAGTTTTGGCTGTTTAAAATGTGCTTACAGGAAATGGAGCAATGCTTAAGGATTCTGTTGCCATCAGCTTCTTGTGTGCTGCAGTTCCACTTGCCTTCTTTGGGCATCTGCTCCTGTGTGATTGCATTTTTATTCTTTTTCAGAAGGGCAGATGGTATTTTTTTTCCCTGTGTGCATAATTAAACAAACACACAACAAACTCATCTAAAGATACTAATTAATTCATTTTCCTAATAGATTGCAGGCAGTCTATTAATATTACTCACTCCTGGGACTAAGAGTCTGTTAGCAAGAGCTTCCTCATCTTGCTGTTTTTCCTCTTCCCATGGTGAGACTGGTGAAGTGATCCACCACATCCCTTTACACACAGCCAAGCTGGAAGGAGCTGTAGCTAATCCTGGGCTGGTTTTGGTGATAGGCTGAACCTCCTTCACTTGATTTGTTAAATATTGCTCAACTTGAGCCCCTTCATCTTCCTTTCTTTGATGCTCTGTGCCTGAGTGACCATGGTGCTGCTTGGGTTCAGCATTGGCTGAGGACTGGGACAGGGATTTTGGGCTCCCTGGTATCCTTGGAAAGGGTGTGACAAAGTAAAAGAAGTTTAATTGTTCTTCTCTTAATATATAACTATATATACATGTATTAAAACAAAAAAGGTGAGATCAAAAATGCCGTTGGATGGCACCGAGTGATTGTCAGCTCTGTTATAATTACCCAATTAAAGAGGTGATAATGAACCCAGACTTGAAATGCTGGAGGGAGGAAAGGAGAGTGTCACAGCAACTCAACATTTGTTTTATCCTAAATCTTTATTGTAAAGTAATCACCTGTCAGGAAGTCTGCTGAGGAGAGAGCAGCTACTCTGAGCAGTGCTGTGATCACAGAAACAGGGGGGGGACAAAAGCAGCTCTGACAGATTCAGGTAAAGCAGTTTCCAGCCCAGGAAACCTCAGCAGCCAAAGTTTTTTGAGGAACTCACCCATCCTGGGGACAAGAAGGTGCAGCTTGAGCTGAGGACATTAGGTAGAAGCTGTGCTCTCTCTAGGTGGTTTTATTGTTTATAGGGTAAGGTCATATTTTTTTTACACAGGACAAAAAGTAATCCAGGAGCTGTGTATTCACATGTTCAGCCTTAGAAACTCTGCTGAAAAAACCCCCAAAGCTATGATAATCTGCAGTTGGTTCTGAAAGGAACCTGGGGTTGGTGATCAGCCTAAAGTGTGAATGGGATACTGGCTCATCCTGGCATAAATATAGACAGAAGTTCATGGGAAATAACCTCCTCTTTTGACTTGGCATTGTCAGGCCAAATGTGGATCTGGTCCTGTTGGGTGAGTCCAGGTGAGGGTCATGGAGATGCTCTGAGAGATGGAACACCTCTGGGAAGACAGAGTGGGAGAGCTGGGGGTGTCCAGCCTGGAGAAGAGAAAGCCCCAGGAGGATTCAGAGCCCCTTCCAGAGCCTAAAGGGGCTGCAGAGGAGCTGAAGAGGGACTGGGGACAAGGCATGGGCTGACAGAGCACAGGGAATGGCTTCAAACTAACAGAGGGGGGTTACATTGGACATTAGGAAGAAATCCTTGGCTGTGAGGATGGCGAAGCCCTGGCACAGGTTTCCCAGAGAAGCTGTGGCTGCCCCATCCAGTAGCCAGCCCTTCATCTTCCCCCAGACTGATCCTTCCAGAAGTTTATTCCACTTTTGGGACTACAAATCCCATCAGTCTTCATTGTTGCCTCAGTTATGAGCATGGTTGTGCTAGACTTCAGTGGGCCACAGGAACAGCAGGACAAACCAGGTGAATGCTCCCTTCTGAGAGACAGGGAGGAATGCATTTTATTAAATTCTTTCAGCTTTTAATGTGTGCAAAAATGTGTTTCCTTTCATATGATCCTCATTGCTGGATTTTCACTCGTGTTCAAAGATGACAAAATGAAAAAGATCAAATGATAAATCAAAACAACAGTAACACAAAAGCCTGAGGGATACAGAACTGACAACAGATGATCACAGAAGAAAGTGATAAAATTCTTGCTTATTCCAGAAAAGCCATCCTTAACTAAGAAATATTTCCTAGATATATGTGTAAATGACACAAAAGTTTTAGATTGATCATTTCTACTGGATATTGTATGATAGAAATTTCAGTTTATTAGAATTATAACCAGCCAGTTCATCATTTTCAAGGCTGATTAGTACTAATATACATATATAAATATTTTAAAATGCATCGAACAAGGCAAAGACCCAGCAACTAACAAATCAATTTCTTATTAGTTTACACTGGAAAATAGAGTGTCCAGAAGTGTGAGCCATTTGTAAATATTAGGTGCATCAATCTTGGTTCCTTCAAACAATCAATTTCCCCATGAAAGGAAGACAAACATTGAAGGGAAAAAGCAAAAAAGAAAGAAAATAAAACAACCCCCCAAAACCTGAATGCAGTAATATCATAGCAATGTAAATCTAAATCATTGCTGTTCTATTGTGAAGAATAGATACCCTCTTTTTTATTTCTAGGGTGGGTTTTGTTTGTTCAGTTTTGGGTTTTTTGGTGTTTTTTTGGTTTTGATTATTTTTTTTCCCTAACTGTTTTGAGTTTTTTGACCTGCTGTTGTAGCTAATTATAATGGCAACTGGCTCAAAAGTGTTAAGAGGGAAAGATAAATCACTTCTGAAGCATGTTTTGTAGTGGGTGAGTTAATGCTAGAAGCCTTGCCACGCTCACTGCAGTTATTTCCTATGTGATGGATTGGTTCCAGCTCCTCTCTGGTGCCTGGGTGTTGGAGTCAGTGAGTCTGAATTCTGAATTCTTCAGAGAGAAATCAGAGTGCAGGGGTTGAATTAAAGCCTGTGGATTGATTGAACTATATTAAGCCACTCACACATAAGGTAGAGGTGTAAGTTTAAGTTTTAAGATAAGTAAGTAAGTCAGTAAGTTTTAGTATGAGCTCTAATGCTTTCAGTAAGTAAAAGGTTTAGATACCAAAGTGGAAGTGCAAGTTCTAGTGAAGGTTGAAAAACATATCCATGTTTTCTGTAGAGGCTCTAGGACTGTATCTGTAGACAGTGCTTAGACATAATAGAGCTGTAGTAAGAACATTGTTTACATTTTTCAGATAGAACAAGACAGGTGGTATGTGTAGTTTATACGTAACCTGGCGTGTTAAGAGACTGGAATTCTAATAGGGTAAGGAGTGGTGATCTGATTTTGTGTCTTAGCTTTTTGAGAAGATTCTATATAAGAGTTTGTATTGGGGAGAGTTAGTGCCTTTTTTGCTTTTTTGCCATTGCTGTTTTTTTGCTTTTGTTCACCATCAACTCCAACACCCAAGAAGAAGACAGGAGCTGCTGCAGCAACATCAGCCCCACAGGACCTCCAGGAACAGCTTCTGCTCCTGTTTGGGACTCTAAACTAAAACCTACCATGGACTTTGATATCTGTGACTGTGCCTTTTGAGACTCATGTGCTTCTGAAATAAATAACCTTTTAGCAACTATTAGCTGCCTTGCTCATTTTAAAAAATAACCCAACGAAGTTGGTGCCTAGAGCACCAGAGCTCATAACCTCACAACTTTGGGGATTTCTTCATCTGTCATGAGGGCACCAGAGGAGAATCCTGCTCAGGTACCAGAGCTCTGGGCTGTACAGGTGAGGACAGACAGACACTTTGCAGTTCTGTGTGGGCCCAGAGCATCTGGTTTGGGTGCTGTGTCCTCATTAACACAACCTCAGGGCCATCCTGCATCACTTCACCATGATGCTCTTCCTTTGCTGTTGAGCCCCATCTCACCCTGAGGTGTCTCTGTGTGCTGGCTAATATGGGTGCACTGTCTCAGCTATGAATCCACGAAATTCTTTTGGGATCTTTGCACCCAGTTTTGTGTGGACATGCAGTGCCCTTGAGTTCCCTTGGATGATGCTGACACCTGGTTCCAAAGAGCCAAGGATCAGTCTGAGATCCTCAGGTGGTCATGGCTGGTTTGTGTCCTTGCTGCTGAGGGTTTGAAAATGCACAAGTTTTTTTTTCCCTTTTTGTTTAGCACAATAGACCTTCCCCAAAACAGGAGCCCCTCCTGGCCTAAAAGGAAGGATCCTTGTATCCAGCCCCTGGGGATCAATGAGATATCACAGAGATGCTCCTTTGGGAAAGCCTATGGAATTGTAGGGAATTGACTACAGGTGCATCACAGCTGTGTTCTCCTTTATGAGAAAAAAGAAGAAAAAAAGAAGAAAATTAACAAGGATTAACAAGCAGAGAAAGGCAGGGCTGCTGATTGTGGCACTGCAATCAATAGGGCTGGAAAAGACCTCCAAGATCATAAATCCAACCTTGGCTTCTTGCAACTGCCAGCTTGTGAGGAGATGTTGATCACCACCCTTATTTCAGTGCCCACTTCTCCAGATGTCCACTCAGGACAAGAGATGTGGCTGCTCAGCTTGACAAGCACGGTGTGGTTTATTCATGTTGATGTTGTTTTTCCTCTCAGCTGCTGCAGCAAGTGCTCTCTTCACGGGTCTCTGATGAGAATTCAGCAGAAATGTCATTGTGCAGTGGTCAGAGGTGAGTTTAAACAGCCAGCTGTGCTTGCTTGTCTCAGGAAACAAAAGCTTCTTCCAGCCTAAACTGAAAACATACACTGGGGCTTCTTGGAGGTTTCTTCAAGAGAATGAGCATGAAGGAAAATGTGTGCAAGGCACAGTGGCCATTGGTGGGACATCCCTTCTCTTTTGCCCTCATCAAAAAGCACTAATTTTATTTTATTATTTCACTGCTCAGCCATTCAGCTGGGATTTGGATGTTCCCACTGTCAGTGTGATGGAAATCAGACTCCTGGATACTGATAAAAAATGAGTTTAGTTCAGATCTCCACGCAAATTTGGGCATGATGACTGAATTTGAAGGACTTCCAAGTAGCAACCTCCTAACACACAACCACAGCTCTAAATGATACCTTTTTTTTTTTTAAAACTTGAAGAGGAACAGCTGGGAACACAAGGAGTGGATTCCCAATTGATATGTGTCCACCTAAACATAAAAATATTCCCTATTTTCAACAAAAACGACAATAAATGTGTACATTAACACACATATTGCTGTACTTTTTATCTAATGTAGTGCAGAATTTATTAAAAGAGTATATATTAAAGAATTCTGCTTTCCATGAAGGCTCAGGAAAGGGCAAATGTTACTGCTTGTCTTTCATAAAATAAATTAAATTGAACACTACAGTTAAGCAGGACCATCAGTAAAGAGCAGGTATGTACCACTGCAGTGATGAATGGCTCAATATAAATGACAAAGGTGTGCTAAGCCAGGGATAAAGCCCAAACAGGAGATCAGTAATTGCATCCCTCCATTAAAACTGAGTTATCCCTCAGCTGCAGCTCCTACTGCTCTTGTCTAGTTGAGTTTAAAATGCTCACTCTGGGGCCCTCACAAGCTAATGCAGCTGGGGCTGAAGGTGCTGCACAGAAAAGCAGCAGAGCTCAGTGACAGGGCCAGAAATCCAGAATGAGGAGGGACATAAAGCTCCATAAGGGACAGCTGTGAGCCCAAAGAAGGGGTGGTCCCAATGTGGCCATGACCATGAAGAGCTGATGATTTTTGTCTCTTGATGTTCCTGCAGGAGCTTTGCTGGAATGTTTTGCTTTGTGCTCAGCTCTTCCCTTGGCACAGCCTCTGAATTGGCCTTTGTGAGGGTGGCTTCAGTGAGAAGTGCAGTGCCCTGTAGGCTGGGGGTGAAACCTGCAGCTCAAATCCCGTGGTGAAGGTGTGGTTGTCCCTTCTCGTATTTCTTCTATGCTCCACTTTTCTGAGACAAGTAACACATGAATTTCCAAGTCTTTCTTTTCACACCAACCCTACTGGTTTCCAGGCCATTTCTTCTTCTTCTTGGACCCTCTCCCTTTCACATCATGCACATCACTGCATCCCATGCATCCCATTCATATGCCCCATCCCAGTGCTGAACCTTGCTGATGTGGTCCTGCCTTGTTTTCCTTCACCCTTTGTTTCCAGCTGATATTCCCAACCTCCTTCCATCCCTTCTTGCTTCTCTGCCCTCACCACTGCTCCTCACTTTGGTTATGAGCAGCACCTGTTATTTTCTTTATTATTGGCAGAGCAGAAGCCAGATCTGCTGCTCTCCAACCTGATATCACCTCCAGGATATCTCCTTTTAGCTCCAGTCTTAGGTGACAAACATTGCCTTTTGTTTGCAGACAGAAAAGTGCCTCCCCCTGAATTAATTCCAGTGAGTTTTGCTTCAAATAAGATTTCCCAGGAGGTGCTGGGAAGTGCCTCTGGAGCTGTGTCAGTATGAATAGATGCCTGTTCAGCCAGGCACACACTGTGCTGTAACAACCATGGACATCTCACACTGTCTTGAGGGGAAATGTGTCTGCTGAGCTTGAACTGAGCTTCAGATGGAGCTGGGAAACCGTGCACTAATTAGTTAATTGGCTGAAGAACCCTGTATTGTATTGGATGGATTCAGCTTATAAACTGACCCTAGTTTTGTGAGAAAAAAAAATATATATATAAAGCTTTGCAAAGTCATAGACCTTGTTAATCCAAATTTTGCCTCCACTCATCCCAGCATTATATGTGCAAGGGGCTGACTGATGTTACTGTACTCAGGAATATTATTCAAGCATAAAATCAGGAGTGAAGTCTGAATCACATCTCTTCCATGCTCTGCTGTGACTTGTTTGCTTTGTTGTGGAAAGACAGAATGAGTCATGACTCAAATAGAGGCAGCATAAACATACTTTTATTTTTTTTCTTTACACCAGAAAAGCACATGTTTTTTGAGAAAATCAGAGATATCTACATACAACCAAGAGGCTTGTGACTGACCTATGCACCTGAGCCCCGAGCCCATCCAGAAACTGCTCCTGGATGGGAGCACAGTGATCCCTCCCCTTTGTGCTGAGCTGCTCCTCCAGGCAAGCACATCTCATCTCTTTCAACTGCATGAAGCTGTGCCAGGGGAGGTTTGGATATCAGGGAAAGGTTTTTCACCCAGAGGGTGGCTGGTCACAGCACCAAACCTGCCAGAGTTCAAAAAATGTTTGGACAATGCTCTCAGGCACAGGGTGGGGTTGTTGGAGTGTCCTGTGCAGAGCCAGGAGTTGACTTTATAATCCTTGTAGGTCCCTTCCAACTCAGGAAAGTCTATGATTTTTGATTTTTCTTGGCTTTACTCCCCTTCCAACATACACATAGATCTCACAAAGAACTTTTCAGAGTAATCAAGACATATTCAAAGTTATTACTGTTTAACTCTGAACTCTGTAAAAATAAATAATTCTTGACATATGGGAAGAAAAACTTTGGAGCTGTTCTGGCATTTGGGGTTTTGAGATGTTTTCTGATAGCATGGTGCAGAGTGGAGGGGGGCTTCTGTAGTGTGAAGCAGAATAAAGATCACAATAATGAGGGCATGAAATTAGCTTGGCAGTATGAACTCCATGATACTGTGAAGGATTTTCAATTAGGATGAATTAAATTGTTGCCAAAGTCAGAATTGATGTAAGGATTGAGCCGGGTAGGAGGGAGGGAAAAGGTGAGCCTTAAAGATAATGGCTTAGAGAATCTTCTGTGCTTAGGGAACAGCTCATTCATCTGAAAATGTGCAAGAGAGAATCACGAAAATTACCTAGGAAATAAAATATGTGTATGTGTAGTGAGAGTGAGAATCTAAAGTGATGTCAGGGAAATGGCAGCAGAAGAATAAGTGATGATTAGAGCCTCTCTCATTCTGCAGACCTGCCAGTGCTGCATCTTCCAAGAGCACAGTGATAATTTACACCATTGAAAAACATAAAGGGCCAGATTTCTTCTGTGGGTAATGCCAGGAAGGGTCAAACACGCCTAGGTATGAAAGCTCTTCTGAGCAGCTCAGTCTCCGTGGTTCTGTACACAAAATGTCTGTAGGATTTAATCAGAGCATAGGAACTAGCCCATTATGTCTCATTTTATTTATGGCAAATTTCAGAGCCGTTCAAGCGGTGCTCTGAGTTTTTATGAGGAGTGAAAAAGCAACGATTTACCCAGAATGTTCTTCTGTTCAGCAGGAGTCTGATTTTTGAAGACACAGTCTTTCAAGAGTGACAAACATTGAGCACCTTCCAACAATCGAGGTTCCAAAAGAAAGATCCCACATTGCAAATCCCAGCCATCCATCTTTCCCCATGTCTTCAGATGGAAAAAACAGAGAAGTGCTTGAAAAGCTTAACAAGAAGTGCTTAGGCACCTGATTCCCACAGAAACACATTTGATGTTGAGTGCCACTCCCCTTCTGCATTTGCCCACTTTATCCTTCCTAAATAGATTATAATGAGTGATTTTAATATTCCAATCATGCAAATCTTCCCCCAAGATTTCAATAATGCCAACGAAGTCTGATGTATACTCATAAACGAGCTCCTCCAATTCCAGTTCTTGTTTATTACTCAGGCTCCCAGCATTAGAGTATAGGCAATTAAAGAATTTCTTCCCTTCACGTCCCTTGGTGCCTTGATTAATTTTGTTCTTGACATCTTAATTTCGAGCTAAATGAATGCTCATTCATTCCTCCCTCTCTGCCTTCCATCTTTCCCAGTTTAACACTCTCCTGACTACTCAGCCTGGCACCTTGGAGACTCTCCTGTGAAGATGTAGAGTGTTGGAACACAGTGGCTTTGTCTTCTCACCACATAGGTGATTGTATTTCTTGCAGGAAAAAATATCTGCCTCACTCTACCTAAGACTAGAGGTCTTTCATTTCCAGAGGTTTTTGCCTTCTTCTGCATTTTGGAAATAAGACTTCTGGATGGAATATCCTCTGTAGTATCCAGGAACTCTTCAGCCACCTTCAATCCTTCATATCAATCATGAAGAATGTCCACCACCCTCAGTGGGATCCTTGAGCACTGTATACATGTTCTCCCTTGCTCTAATAATCATGATGGGTTTTGGGAAGAAAATGTCAAATTACTTATTTGTCTCTGGGAAATTTAATTGCATTTTGAACACAGTGTCTTTGCCGCAGTTGATGGGATTCCTTTGACCAAATGAGGACATGTAAGAGGTAAAAATCACCATTTCTACCTTTATAGTCAGAAGAGAGAAATAAGGCTTTCTGGGGAGAAATTGGTCTGAACTAGTGCAGATGAATCATGCCTGGGAAATGTCCATTGCTCTCTGTGGACTAGGAAAAATACTTCATGATGTAGTTTTCTGTAATTGAGACCTGTAAAGCATTCCTGGGGTCATTTCTACCCCATGACACAGCACCAAAAACAGCATGTCAGGCTCTTGTACTTTTACTTTGGACTCTGCTCTGTGTGGAGGTTTGTAGATGTGCATTCAGAGAGTGTGTTATGCCAGGAATCATATAGAAACCTGGTCAGAGGCAGCCTGTTCTCTAGGGAAACTCTAATCTAAATGAAATCTTCTATTCTTGTCTCTCTCCTGGCCTGGCATAATGCAGGGTAACTTTTAAAACATTTAAACCCCTTTTTCAGGGTTTTTTTGCAGATCCTGACTGTTTCTCTGCCTGAGCATTTGAGATACTGAAAAGCTGATGATATACCATAAGAACATGCTGAGTTCAAAACAGACCACGTTCCACAGCTGGGCATGGAGCAGCTTCTCCTGTGTCCTTGTGCCAAATAAAGTCATGATGCTCCTGCAGCATCTCCAAGCCAGGCACTTGGAGTACAATTGGTAAAAAACCTGTGGGGGGGTTAGGTGCTGCCTTTGGAGCTAATTGCCATGCAGAGTGCTGGATGGTGGAGTGGCTGCCCTACACAGACAGGGAGCAGCCCCAGCAGCTCCATGGAGAGCAGGATCAGTGTGGGATGTGCCCTCAGTGCTGCTGCCTGTGCTGTGCTGTCTGCTCAGATGTGGGACAACCAGGTTCAGCACCCAGGGTGTGTGTGAGGCAGAGGAGATTGGTGTGAGCTCCTGGTGTCCTGCTGAAAGGTGTGCCCTGGGAGAGCCACAGCAGGCTCAGTGCCACCCTGGAGCTGTGATTTACTCTGGCCTGGTTTAATTTGTGCAGGTGCTGATTAGAAGTGCCCACAAGGTTTGCAGGTGGAAGGAGATGATCTAACCCAACCTTCCTGCTCAGGCAGGTACATCTACAGCTGTGGTTCTTTGGAAACAGCCCCTTTTCCCATTTGGATGTTTTCTTTTAGATGAGATTTGAAGACTTTTTTCAAGTTCCTTGTTTGAGCCAGAGCGGAACCACCTCTACAGAATTACAGCTGATAAAAGCAGAGGTTTTAAAACTGTTTCAGCTGTGGAAATACAAACATGTCCATAATCATTTGCTCTTCTGACTTAACCTTTTCTATTTTACCCTAATCTAATGCTCAAAGACTTCCATAGGTGAAATTCAGACTGGAACCTGTCATTTTTGCTGTGAGAAGCACAGGCTTGCAGATGAATCTCTGGAGACTGAAGCCAATCTCAGCTCATGGGGTTTCTTGCTCATGTTCCTGGAGATGTCGAGCTTGTTTCAGTGAGGAATTAATCCTTTAGCTTTCAGTGCAGGCCTTACTCTGCAAATTAACACCTTTGGATCTCAGAGTCTCCATGGACGTGGTCCTGTGCAAGTTCTGATTGTAAATTCCCAGTGTAATCTATGCAAATGTGTGATGGCATCCAGCTGTCTGAGCATGGTCTAATGATGGTTTTGGTGGTCTGGGGTATCCTCCTGACCTCCAGCAACACTCTGAGGGTGAACACCTCTAAATCACAGCTGCATCTCTCAGTCTCACTTGGACACCTCTGATTCCTGGTAACATTTCAAATGTGACTGCATATCCATGATTTGTGGCTAAATTAAGATTCAACAATTACCTAGAAGAGTAGCTCTTTTTTAGCTGCATTTTTTTGCAACAAGGGCAGTGGGATTTTTTGCTGTTCCCTCTGTGTCTGGTTCCTGCTCCTGCGTGGGGCTCATTAGAACACTGCCATGCCTGATATGCTCAGATCTCACTCAGGGGCTGATCCTGCCTGGATCTGTAAAGCATGAAGTTATTAGCAGGCCCTGTTAGATCTGCATCTGTGTTCAGGGAAGAAAAACCTCCTGGGACCAAGCACACAGCAGTTCTGCAACAGCTGAGAGAGATTATCATAAACACCAAGGAAAATCAATGTGGGCACAGGGAGCACCTGAGCCTTCCCTAAACCTGTTCCTCCACCTCCACAAGTTAGAATAGCTTTGGCAGTGTAACACTGGAAACAAGAAGACTGTACGCTGGAAAACTCTTTTTAAAGCAATTAAGCCAAACTGTGCTACATGGTGTTAATTTAGAATTTCAATTAGTGCTTACAATTTGCTATCAGCTCTGGCCAAGCCATTTGCTCAAACCAAAGCTTCTTCTTGCTTGTCTGTTTGCTTGAAGAGTATGAAGATGGAAGCAATTTGTTAACATAATCTGGTTTAATATGATGACTAATGATTTTCAGAAGAAAGTATAGATTGGGTTTGTCAGGCTGATTAAATCTGAAGCATGACAGAGGAGGGGCTCTTTCATCTGTCATGATCAATGCAGTTCTGCAGGACCTGAGCTGCTCCTGGGCTTTTCCAGGGTAAATTCCAGGTAGTTTCACTTTCCTAGCTAATTGTAGGATGGGTTTCTTTAGTTATTATGGGCACTTTGAGTTCCCTCCTCCCAGGATCCTGTTCATATTTGTAGGAGGCAGCAATGACTGCCCAGTTCCCTCCTTCCAATTAAAATTACAAACCTCCAATCCCACCCTCTCCCTTCATTCATAGGTAGTCACATCCCTGCACCCAATTCACCTTGCTTTGCCCTCTCAGGAGAGCTGCTGGCTGTGCAAACCAGTTCAGAGACCAGGGCTGTTCAGTGGTGGGTGGTTTTGGGTCAGCCTTGCAGAATTGTCGCTGCATCCACGGCTCTTGCCTCAGTCACTGAAGGGCTGACCCCACATGCTGCAGTGCCAAAGGAAAGCTTGTGCTGGGTGGCCAGAGGCTCACTTCTCTGAATACCCTTCCCTGCTCTGCCCCTTGGCCAGTAGTTTTGTTGTGACTCATGTAAATATTGACATTTGCCACGGACTTGCCTTTGTGCTTTCATTCCCTGCTGAAAAGATTTGATGTTTTTCTTCTGACTTCGCCTGGACTTTTTCCTTGCTCTTTTCTTTTACACAGCCTTTCTCTGAAGAGCCTGGAAGAAAGAAAACCTCTTTTGTAAAGGCTGGGTTTTTGTTTGGTTTTTTGGTAGTTTTTTTTCCCCTGGAAATGTTAACTCCCTGTGCAGATATTCTGGGAACTTTTCACTGTTCTTTTACCGCATGACACAAGAAACTAAAAGAGGAACATTATCTCTTCGAGGCAGCAAGTCATTGTACTTGCTTCTAAAAGCTGATCTTGTTTTGTTTGACTCACTAGCTGTTTTATTCTGGCAGTGATGCACTAAAATATCCTTGAGCTAGCTCACTTGCACTTGCTTTCCTTTCTTTTAATGCCACATCTCTCACAGCCACACTGTCCTCACCATCAACAAACCTATCAGCATCTGGCCCATTAATAACAGCTCGTTATGAAATAAAAATTAATCAAGCACTGAGATTATTGTGCAGCATTTCCCAGGACTTAATACTCAGAGTGATTGTGCAGGCATCTTGTTGCATGGGGGTAGATTGTAGTTTGCCTGGAATTTACTCACAGCAGCTGCTTTATTGCTGTGATGTATTATTATTTATGCAGGATGAAAGATGTGAATAGCATTTGAGCACAGCAGAGCTGTGCACAGAGGAGTTTGCAGGCTGAGGGAGAGGCAAGGCTGGAGCAGAGCACGATAAAAAAGGGAATGGGATGTGTGTTGCTGCAGCTCAGACCATAAACTTCAGCAGAGCCTTTGTTTCTCTGAGCTTCTTGTTCTTCCTCACATAAGGCACAGTTATAAGCAGCATTAATCAAGGAGGTGAAGAGTCAAGAGCTTTGTCTTTAATAACATTGAAGTGTTTCTTGTTTAACTTTCTCCCTGTGGACCCAGTTCTCAGATCTGGCCAAGTTTCACCCTGTTGAGGAGCCAAACAAAGCAGATAAAAGAGGGATTTATGTCAGAGGAACAGCAAGTAAATTTTCATCTCAGAGACACAATGATTTGGTACAAGAGTGCATATTAAGCATCTTAAAATAGAGTTAAGCTGTGTGCTGGTCTTTACTCTGAAGCCACATTGCTCAGCTTCTTGTACAAATCCTGCAAGATAACAGAAGGTGCTAAACAAGTCACTGGGAAAAAAAAAAGATAAAAAGTGACATATTTTTTAAAACAGAAGTAAGACCAAATTGATTTGCAAAGGAAGAATGCAACTAATTACACAGTCAGAGCTTTGCAAAGTGTCTGTGTACCAGGGTCTTGAAAAGTTTGGGATAAGACTTATAACCCCTGAGTGGGGAAATATTGAGTGATTCAGACCAAGGTGGATTTGTGTGAAATAGACCCTCTAACTCCCACAGTCCATTAAATATTCCTCTCACCCACTCCATCACCCCCCAGTATATTCACCCCAGCCCCCTGCCAGTTTCAGTGTGTCCCCTGCCCCAATGCTTTAATTTTTCTGAATGTGTTTCATGATGTGCTTTGGCCCAAAGAAATGCCAACAGATCTGCCATCAGCTGCACCTTGCCTCTCCTCAGCAGAGTTTTTAGCTTTTAAGAACACTTCAAACCTGCCAGGAACAAAATGGGATATGAAGAACCAATTTCAATTACAGTGTGTGAGGCGGTTTCCCAGCAACAAGAGTATTTAAGAGCAACAAAAATTAACATACCTTCAAAGAAAAAGCAGCAGCAACAGCCACTGATTTTCACAGTGTAATATTTTGTATTCATTAAAATGTGGTTTCTGAGCATTGTTTCTGCCTCAAGGCTCAACCCCAACTCATCTTAAAATCATGTTTCTCCTTTCTTCACTGAAAAGTACTTTATAAAGAACTTTATAAAGAGACACAGGAAAAGGATGGAAATAAAGAGACAGGCTGGGCTGCTAGCATAATTCCTTGGAACTAAGATACTGACTCCTATCTTGCTGGAATAGCAAAACTCAGATGCTCTCCCAAGGAATAATCCCTCCTCCTTTAGGATCCAACACCTCTTTTGAACCACAGAAAGGAACACTTCACCTTAAAATTGGTTTTTTCAAAGCCTTCTACCCCTTTTGTCACTGTACATCCATCCATACCTATCCTCCCTGGAAAATAATTGCTCTCCAAAGCCTCTGGTTTGACTGATAAATCCAGGAGAATCTGTGCTCTGTGAAAGAGCTGTTTCCAAACAGAGTTAATAAATCACAAATGTTGTGGTCCTGAGCAGGTAACACAGATTTTACCTGCAAGGGAGGGAGGGATGGTGCCAGTACAGACCAGTAAAACCCACAACATCCCAGTAAGCTCCAGTGCAAGAAGGAACTGGGACAGGAGGGTGATTTCCATATCCTTTTACATTGAAGGATTTATAGTGCTTGAGTTGCTCCTGTCTTTTAACACCTTACACTTGACAACAAATATGTGTGGCAGTGATATCCCTGTCTAGGGTGCTACTGCCCAGGTATAAATAAAAAAAATTAACATTTGATGCTTAAAGTGAAGAATTTCTGGCCTGCTCAAAACCAAAACTGAAACCATGCAACTTCTTAAATTTATTTCACAGTCCTTTTTATTCCCCCAAAGAATTTCTCAGAAAAACATTTGAATTTTCAGCTCAAGTTGGACAAGAAGAGCAACCCATGCACCTGTATGGCCTCAGTTTGCATTTCCCAAGAGTGGGGATAAAAGTCATCTGCTGCATTGCACAAAACCTGCAGGACACAGATCACTTGCACTTCAGCCACTGCCCTGACAGCATCAATCTTTGGCATTTTGGGACGTGCTGAGGTAATTTTGGTTGATCTGCTGTGTCTGGCTTGCTAGACATCCAAAATTCCTGGCCAAACCATTAAATTCCATTCTTTCTCCCTTGAGTGAACAGCATTTCTGAGCGACTAAGGGAAGATATATCAAGAAAAAGCTGTTGGAGAAAAAATGTAGTCTTAAGAGTAGGGACAATAAATATTTTGTTTCTTGAAACACTGCTGATTGATAAAAAGATTGAGAGGAGCAGATTTATCTACCTGCATCAGTTCCAGCAGTAGAACAAAATCCTGTGCCACATGGTCCAGTGTTGAGCAAACCCACTGGTTTGTGCATCCTCAAATGAAGACTATTTTAAGCAGCCAGTGATTGCTCTAATTACAATAATACAGCAAGGATTTGAGCCCCTTGCCTGCAGACAGGAGCCCCTGTAGGTTTGGCAAGTGCCACTGTGGAGCTGCAGGAGCCCTGAGGCTCCTGGAAATTGGGGGCAGTAAAACCCCAAATTTCCCCCTGTGTTCAAACCCCAAGGCGAGAGTCTGGATCCTTCCCCAGCCTTGTGTGCTCACTGCACAAGTGACCTTGGAGCAGCTGAAGTGGCAGCCAAGGAAGCTACAGAGCATAATGAAATTATGGAGATATGAGTGGATGTAGCTGCCTTTCCCCTTCCCTGAGGAGAGCAGAGAGGAGACCCCAGAGAGACCCAGGAGCTCAGGCTCCCAACAGGTGAACTGTCAGCAGAAAGTCTCAGGGAGTAAGCTACTTGCAATTTAAATGGATTGAAATAAAAGGAAAAAGGCATGAGGAACTGGTCAGCAAGAAGATAATTTGTTAAATTCCGTCTTATACAAATAAATAGTTACTTGACCTAAGTGCTGCCATCCCTTAATTCAACATGTTCTCTTCACAGTGCCCATTCCACACAAGGCCACATGAATCCTGACATTTCATTTACTCTGCTGAATGGCAAAATTCCTTCTAAAGCATTTTGTCTCCCTCACATCACCTGCCCATGGCCCTTTGCAGTGTCTCTGTGTCCCTGCAGCTGCAGGAGTTTCCCTCCTCAGCAGTGTCTATTCACCATCACCTCCTAGGTCACCAGTGAAGCTGAATTTCTTCACAGCTCCAGCCACACAAACCTGGAACTGGATTTTAACCAGGATTTTCAATCAGAAGGTTAAAAAAATTAATACAAAGCATGAGGGATGAGTTTTATCACCATGGCAATTGTGTGAAGCAGGATTTGGTTGAGTGATGGAGGCTCTCAGTTCTCTTGAGGGGCTGTCTTGAGGATGATGCACCAAATCCTCAGGAGCCAAGAACTGTGACCAGCAAGAAATGTACAACCAGCATTAGAACCCCTTGTACCTGACATTTTTTCCTGAAATAGGGATGTGTACCTAGCTTTAATAAGGGTGGCTCCCACTTTCCACAATTTCCAGAGAGGTAGATACCCAGTGTGCACAGAAGATAAAATGGTTTATGAGATGGGTCAGCCTGTGGGCAGTTAACACATGTGGAGAAGGGAATGAGGGCAGCACAGGCAGCAGTGGGAATCAGGGGGAAGAAAAGCTACTGGGATGCAAAGGAAGCAAATTTCTGAGATATTACATCTGCAGTTGGCTAAGTTATTTATATATATATATATAAATGAGCAATTGGTGGAAATTTTACAAAGCACTGTGAATTCAATTATTTTTGAGATGTTTTAAACACATGATCCAGAATGACTTTAGAATGGAATATTTAAAATCTGAAGGTAACAGTGGGGTGAGGAAGATGCAATGTTTTCTTTTTCAACCATCAGTGTGCCATTCAATGTGGAAAAGGTTTCCTCATGTGCAAAAAAGATTGTGGTTCTTGAGGATCTTCACAGAAAAATAACAGAAGTTAAAAGGCAACGAAGCACAACCAGTGTGTGCTGATTTCTCACTCTGAAATTGTCTTGCAGTCATATCCATGGAGAAGCTCTTGGATTCAGGAGCTGCTGGAATTGGGCCCAAAGCCCTGCCTGTGACACCCCAGGGGTGCAGAGTTACCTGGTGGTGGGGCATGTGTCACCTTGTGGGGACACAGAGGGACCTGGGCACAGGGAGTGGGCACACAGGACCAGGAACTGGAAAAAGAGGAATATTCCACTTCCAGACCAGGACAGTGTAACTTATTTTGCCCTCATTCTCCAGTTTGCTTACAGTGTGAGAAGGATTTAAAAATATTGCAAGGCTGATAAAAAAAGACCAAAAACCTGGGGATGATGTTGCTGCATTTTGATCTTGCTGTTTGGGTGGGGGTCCAGGTGAGTTTTGATTTCCTGGTGTAACATAGACAAATGATTCTTATCTACTGAGGCTGATGGTACAGAGGAGAAAAACACATCAGCTGCCTCAGCTGGCTGGAAGATGTGGAGTTAAATACATTCACATTTACAGCTTCTGACTTCATTAGTAAATTACTGTATAATGAACTGGTACACAGTAACCTTCCTATACTCTTCCCTGGCTAATGCCCTGCTAATATCTCATCCATAGGCTTATTTTACAGTGCAGCCAACCCATTCCAACAGCAGGCAGCAGCCTGGTCCCTCTTGGGCTCATTGTGAGCTGGCCTGAATGCTGAAAGTGGAGATGGGGGGAAACACAGTGATGGTTGTGCTGGGGGGAAGAGTTCGACCATTTCATTAACCCTGCTAATGGCTCAAACAAAGACCTTAATAGCACAATCAATAATGCAGCCTGTGATCAGTTTGTTAGCCAGCCTCCAATGCTTTGCTTTCAATAGGGCACTCCCAGAAGGATCATGAACTGTTACTTGCAAGCAGTAACTCAGGGTGCATGGAGAATATGACTCTGGGTCTTATTTTGCATTTTTCTGACAAGCACAGTCACTTCCCTATCTCCTTAGACTGCTGCTGGATAATTCACCCCAGGAGTCTCAAAGATCTCTGTCCCTCATCAGCCTGGCATTTCTCAACAAATTATTTGGATTATCATTCCTGTCCTTAATGCTTTTGCATGAAAATTGAGTCTCTGGGCTTGTCCACATTTATGGCAGAGCCGATGGTAAAGGATAATTTTTCATTAAAGAATTACTAAAGAGGGAACAAACTCTTTACTGTGAGGGAACAGGTTGCCCAGAGAAGCTAGGGATGCCCCATTCCTGGAGATTTTAAAATCCAGGGTGAGAAACCTGGTCAATTGGGTGTCATCCCTGTCTGTGGCAGTGGAGATGGAACTATTGATATTTTAGGTGATCTTTAAGGTCCCTTCCCATCAAACCACTCTGTGACTGTGATTCTGTGATGGGACCCCACATTCAGTCTGGTATTTTTCTCCAAATCTGAGGCTGTGCAGCTGGGACAGGGTTGCACCAAGCACAACCTTGCACAGGCTCCATGGATCTCATTAGCTCAGCTCAGCTCACTGCAGTTTCCCATCTGCCTGGAAAACCCCACAAAGACACCTCCAAAATAGCCTCTGCCCCTTTGTTTCCCTTCTCCCCTTTTACTCTTCCTTTCCTTCTCTTCTCTGCACCAAAGGTTTCTCCCTTAACTGATAAAAAGCTGCTTTGGTGTGAAAGCCCTCTTGAAACAAAAACCCCTTGAAATTGGCCCAAATCCTGCAGGCACAGATCAGCACTCCATTCTCTGAAGGCACTCTGCTCAAAGGAAGGTGAGCAAGGAGAACCCACATAGAAATATTCAATATTTTGAGTGGATGCAAAAGAGCAGAACACATTTTTTGGTTCTCTTCCATTCATAAAAAAAAATTAGAAATGCCCCCTTTCTGCTTTCCTGGCTAGAATTTTATCTTCTGGTTTTGCCACTTATTAACTTTCCACTTATTAGGCTGCCTGTGAGGTTTTTCATTGTTGAGGGGTTTTCTATTATTATTTAAAAGATTGGGTTGTGTGTGGTTTTCATTGTCACATTAAACAGACTGAGTAAATAGAGTCCCTGGAACAGGAGATTTTATCTGGGAAGCTCAGATGAAATTCCACGGCTGGCTGGCAGTTGTTCAGGTGAGCCCTCTCAGCCAGACTACAACAGCAAAGGAAATTCTTCCTTCCCTTTGCCTCCTCTTCAATATGCAAGGGAGGGAAGGGAGCAGAGCAGAGCAGGGTCATCTTGGCATTGCATTTATTCTGCTGCAATGCCTCCACTGAGCACAAATAACAAAGCATTCCCTGTGAGCACAGCACTCAGCACTGAGATTCCACCGGGTGTAACGTTGGACCTGACCTGCTCCAGGATGCAGCCACTTGCTAAATCAGCACGTTTCTTTCCCTTGTCCTCACTGGGCAGAAGAGCATGTGAGAAGTGAGCTGAGATTATGCAGTTTCCTACCCAGGAGTGTTCATTGCTGCTGGCATCAGCTGAGGGAGCCTGGATTAATGTGTCCCTGCAGTGGGGCAGCTCTTAAAGGACATGCTCTGCTCTCTGGGGAAGAAGTTGTGTCTGAAGGGGAAAAGCAGATTCAGACTTGTCTGTCAGTGCAGCCTTCATGTGGTTCATGATGAAAGCAACCACGTTGCTGTCAGGAAGAACTGAACTGTGGAGGACTGTGGGTGGTCGGGGCAGAGAGGGGGTAAAGCACTCAGCACACCCTGAGGGCATGGAAAGGAGTCTGGCATCCTGTGGAAGAGCATCAGGTTTGGGATGAGGGAATCAGTGAGAGGGGTTAAATACTGTCAGGGCGTGGGAATGGCTCAGGGTTACACTTGCTCAGCATCCCTGAAACTGCTGTGCTCAAATCCAGTGAGATGGAGCTCCAGCTGCAATGGCAGAGGGGTGGCAGGTAAAGCTCAGGCCCTCACCAGCACTGGAGCAGGCTGTCCAGGGAAGCATGGAGACAGCAGCCCTGGAGGTATTCAAAAGCTGCAAAGATGGGATGGATCTGATACTGTTAATGGTTGAACTCAATGATCTTAGAGAGCTTTTCCAAACTTAGTGATTCTATTCTATTCTATTCTATTCTATTCTATTCTATTCTATTCTATTCTATTCTATTCTATTCTATTCTATTCTATTCTATTCTATTCTATTCTATTCTATTCTATTCTATTCTATTCTATTCTATTCTATTCTATTCTATTCTATTCTATTCTATTCTATTCTATTCTATTCTATTCTATTCTATTCCATTCCATTCCATTCCATTCCATTCCATTCCATTCCATTCCATTCCATTCCATTCCATCCATAAGCTTAATTCTTTATTACAGACAGGTCTCTCATTCTTCAGAACATGTCAGGGCTTCCAAAACAAGGTTCATGGTACTGACTTCTCCCTCAAGGCCCCCTCCCTGACAGTGCTAAATGGCTTTCACATAAAAGAAAACAGGCCTTTACCAGATTGCCAAACTTTTCCTTTTGTATTTTGCCAAAACCCAAAACTGTGCAGCCAAAATGATGGGAACTGAACTGGCTCCATGACCCCTACCTGAATTCAACAAAATGTGAAATAATTTGGATGAGAAAGAATGTCTGTGTGATGGATCACAAAGAATGTCACAGAGGAATGAGGGACAGGGAAGGGCACCACACACTTTGCTTCCTGAGTCTCATCTCTCTCAGAACATGCTTTGGTTGTTTTGTTATCAGGAACGGGGGAAGCTCAACTCATTAATGCCTTAATTAGGATTATAATCCAAAGATTCCTTATAGTGATATGTAGGAGTGGAGCCAGAGGAGGCCACAAAGGTGATTGGAGTGATGGAACAGCTTTTCTGTGAGGATGGAGCTGGGGCTGTTGAGGCTGGAGAAGAGAAGGCTCCAGGGAGACCTAGAGCATCTTGCAGTTCCCACAGAGGCCTCAGACAGATGGGGACAGACCTTTTGGCAGGGAATGCTGTGACAGGACAAGGGATAATGGTTTTACACTGAAGGAGAGTTGATCTACATCAGGTACAAGGAAGAAGGTATTTTTTACAGTGAGGGTGATGAAACACTGGCACAGGTTGCCCCACACCTGGAGCTGCTCAAGGCCAAGCTGGACAGGGCTCTGAGCAGCCTGATGTAGTCCAAGGTGCCTCCTTTGGTCTTTGCTCCACTGTCACTGAGCAGGGACATCCCCCTGCAGCTGGGACATGAATCTGCAAACCCTCCTGCAGCTGCTTGGGGCAGTTCTGCCACTCTTGAACCACACTGACCTTTTCACTCCTGGACATATTCTGTTTGCATCACATTTTGTTTTAATTCAGTGCTTGGGCAGGGTGGGAGACAGTTCTGAGGAAGAGACATTTTGTGACAATACTATTATAATTTCACTTGTGCACATTTTCCCCTTCTGCTAGATTGGTTTTCACTCCAGCTATATTTCTTTGAATGTGACAGTTTTTGGTTTTTTCTCCGTGGTTTTTTTTTTTGGTCCTATCCTCTGTTTAAAAGCAAGGTCATCAATAATTTTAGATGAAATGCATCAGCTGTAACACTTCAGGACAACATGGTTTGAATATTTTGATTGATTTATGTCTATAAAAAACAAACTGCATCAGCTGTTTGTCTGTAGAAACCTTTGTTTTCTTTAAAGGTACGAGCCTTGTGCCTCATTAGTCTTCCCAAGCTTTCCTTTTGGTACCTGTTGTGTTTCACACATTTTTATAAGCTGTCTGCCTCTAATAAATGAAATTATACTTCAGCTGTAAAGTGTTCCCATAAGCAATCAAAGAAATGCTGCCTTGTAGTCTCTGAGAATAAGCACCATCAGTACCATTGTCACATCATCAGGACGTAGCTCAGCCTGGTTATTAGTTTTGTGCTGCTCTGACAGCTCGGGTGGTGCAGCTTCTCTCAAAAAGCAGAGCTGGAGGAATCAAAGAATGGAGGATCAGCACACACCAGCCTAAGGTGCCTGGCACTGTGATATTTTGGCTGATTTTTAGAAAGCTGGCTTGGTTCTGCATAAGCTCTTGACTGATGGTATTCAAGGATCAGAAGCCAAAATTAAATGAATTCGAAGAGGAAATCACACACAGGTTTGTTATGGTGGCTGGGAGCTGTCAGTGTGAGTTACAAGGTCTGTGACAGCACCTTCAGGGAGCTCCTGGGAAGTTCATCCAAACCTCCTGTAGGATCCACAGGCAGGTAGAAACTTGTATGCTTTTGCTCTCTTTTCTGGTTACAAAGAGAGAGGATTGAAAGGATTTTGCTTTTCCCTGGGACATCCTCACGTCAAACAGATGAATGAGGCTGTGCACATGTTCTGGTGTGCTCATTTCTTGCACTTAGCATACAAACCAGAGGAAGATGAGCCAGCTTGTGGCATACAACATCATTTTATTTCAAATGAAAGCTGGCTGACAGCTCCCCGTTTTTCTAGCACCGATGGCAGTTTTGAATTCCTGTGGGTTTTATGCAACTCTCCCAAGTTCATGGCAAGATTCACTAGCAAAGTTTGGGATCTGGCAGCCTTTGCTTCCAGTACCTTCCTTGAGTGTGCACATCCAATGCTGTATGAGTACAGAAACCTGTCTGCTGTCACCATGGAATTGTTTAGGTTGGAAAATTCCTCCAGGATCACTGAGTCAAACCACTGACCCAGCTCTCCCAGGTCCACCACAAAACCATGTCCTGAAATGCCACATTCACACTTTTTTGAACATTTCCAGGGGCAGTGATTGCACCACTTCCAATGCTTGACAACCCTTCCAGTGAAGTGTTTTTTAAAAAATATCCAGCCTAAACTTCCTCTGGTGCAACTTGGAGCCATTTCCTCTTGCCTTACCACCTGTTCCTCTTGTCCTATGCCAGTTCCATCCCAGCTGTGCAGCTGTGAGGGGGAGATATCCATGGCAGACACATTCCAGCTCAGAGCTGAGGGCACCCCTGACTCTGGGTGGAATCAGGCCTGTGAGACCCAAAATGCAGAACACCATGTAAGGACAGGGCAAGGATGTTGCTCAGGGCAAGACTAAGCACAGCACAAATTGTCTTTAATATTTCAACAACTTCTCAGCTTTTAATTCGCTTCAGCTGGGTCATCTTTAATTATGAACACTTTTTTTTTGCCTTTTTTCTTTTCAGATGGGGATGAGGCAGAGAGGAAATCAGCATTCAGAACTCCTCTCTACTTACATGCACATAGCATTGCAAAAATGAACATTGTGTCTGGTTCAGTTGGATCAACTTTGTAGGCAGATTATTTAGTAATTAAACCAGAGATATATCTCGGAGGCAAAAGCAAAAATCCCATTGATTCCAGTTTAGCCTTTTGTAACCCATCCTAGGAAGCAGCAAAGCATCAGAAAGCTCTCATTATTTATGTGTATATATATAAATATATGGAAATCAGATAGCAATCCTTCATTTCCCCACCCTCCCTTTCTGCTTAGAAGCCTATTTACAAACACACAGTCAAAATCCTGTTCTGAAATGGGTGATTGTGTTCATTGTTCCAGAACACATAATAGCAGAGGCAAACAGGAATGCTGAGGCAGTAATAGCTTAAGTTGTTCAAACAGGAGGAACAGGGAAAGCAGCAAATGATTGTTACAACCTAAAGGCTGCAGAGTCCAAATCTTTCACTCTGTGAGTCTTCCACACTTGTTGAGCTACTGTAATGTCTTGGCAATGTCATCAGGATCTGAGATTCAGCCACAATTCCTAACACCTGGTCTAGATGCTCCTAAATTCTGAACCATAATTCAACAAATACTGGTTTTATGGTGACTGAATTGAGTTTTCTGGGACTTCTAAAATCAGAGTTCCCTCCATGTGTACAGTGGTGAGGCAGGGTCATCTCTTGGATTCCTTTTGGGAAAGAGCATCCAAGGCTTGGTGAGCTGGAACAGGGAACAGGTATTTACTATGTAAATACTTGCTATGTAAATACCTGTCCTGTGCCAAGCCAGGACAGGGTGTGAAGGCCAGGCAGAACGGGAAAAATACCATTTCTTGCAGGGCTTGGAAGGAGCAGAGTTATCACAGGATGAGACAGAAAAGAAATAAATCTTCAGCTCACTGCTTAGACACAAATGGATGATGATACCCCATCCACCCAGGAGCCCCTGGGCTGGAAGTCAAACCTCAGTAAAGTCTGTAGAGGACAAAAATTTAGCCCAATCTCCTCAACAGAACCATCCATAGCCCTTTTATTTTTGTTCAGCAGAGTCTCCCACAGATCCTCCCCACACCAGACCTGTCAGGGTAATTCAGGTGCCTCCAAGACATCTCAAGTGATGTCAGAAGAGCCCTTCCTTTTTGTTTTTTCATCCCTTTTCCTCCTCATTTTGTTATCCCCATTTCAGTGGAACAAGCTCAGGTCTCTCAGAGCTACCTGGTCAAACCCACTCAGGTGTTTTTGCTTCCTGGAATTTTTTAGTTTCCTGCACAAAGGAAAAACCATCAGGACACAAATTTTGTGCTGAACATCTGCCCCAGCAGAGCAATTAAAACCAGAATTGTGAAAGAGCAATATTATTTTAAAAACACAGCACAACCTCTGATATGAAACAGCTCCAAGAATGGACTTGTCAAACACCATTAGTTTTTCATTTTATTTTTTAATAAAAGAGGGAAAGAAGGAGTGTTTACAATCAAGGCAGTCTGTTCTAGAGTCAAAATACTCTCTCTCTGATTATACTCAGGGACCAAGCAATTACCAATGATCAAAGAGGGTAATTGTTGTTAAAAAGTTAATAAGGATAAAAATATCACTATATTAATTTTTGGCCATTTTTCCCCTCCAGAAATGAAACCATAATTTGTCAGCATTTGAAAATATAATCCTCATTGCTGACTGCCTTTCTTTGGGGGCAGAAACAAAAAAAAAATTAATAAGGAAAATTCTTCAATTAATCCAGTTTTTGCCAAAATATACCTTATTGGGTCAGATTTACAGATTGCACAAGGTGGTTAGTTCAATTACAGCAGGGAAAGAGTAATTCTGAGAACTAATTAAATATGCTGGTATGCAGATGGTTAATTGGATTAATAATTACCTTGCATATGTAAAAAGAGGTTTTATGTTTGCACAGGCAATTTTTTATCAGGACTCTCCTGGGATAAAAAAAAATCATGCTAATAACTGATTGTTTCAAATAGTAAAATGATTTTGCCTGGTTTTGACTCAACTTTAGAGGAAAAAGCTTTCTGCTCCCATCAGAAGGTAATTTAAACAAACAAAAAAAAGATTTCACTTCCATTTTTTTTCCTGAACACTCACCTAGAGCTACTCTAGGGAAGAGAGAAAAGCAAAGCATGTTGTAATCTGCAGAAATCAGAAGACAATGGAAAAATCTGTTTTTAAGCATTTTTGGGGGGTGGGAACAAATTGCCATGGCAACTCTCTAAACGGATATGTCTTCAAGGAAATCATGCTGTTCTCTTGAAAAGTGAGATGCATAATACAGCAAGCACTTGAAAGTTATCTTTGGAAGGCATGTGTACAGGAAAATCAGAAATATTTTATAAATTCAAACTTATGAAACATTCATGCTGATTCACTAATGTTTCACACAGCAATTATTCCACCCAAAGGCAGGAGCTGAATAACCTTGCCATGTATATGTGCATTTTTAAGAGTGTTTTGTGGCTGGGCTGATCTGATCTATCAGCACCTTCCCTCTGCTTTGCCAGCACTCAGAGTTCCTTGCCATCAATATATAAGTTGCTGCTAACTCAGATGGTGGTTAAATCAGAGCCTGAAATATTTAACCCATTTCTTAAACCCTTTATTTTCCTGACAGGCTGTGTCAGTCAACATTTCCTTAGCAGCAGCATCAGTGGCATCAGTGTGCTGCAGAGTGGGATGAGAGGGGAGGATTTGACCTAATAACTTTTCTTGGAAAAGCTGTTCCTCCTATTTTAAACCAGTCAGATGGTTTGAGGCATCTGGTCACACTCAAAATTATATTTTGCTCACAGAATTGAAAGATTCTCATCCTGGCAGAAGGGTTTTACCTCAAGACTGGGGCTAAATTATCTTCAAGGTGCCTTCCAACCTTAACTTTCTATGATTCCCTGCCCCTATTAAAAAGAAGAGGATTTTCTTTGCCATGGGTTATTTAGTTCCTAAGCTTCTGGCCTGAAACAGTAATAAAATAAACAAGACAATAACTAATATAAAGTCAAAATCATGACATTTATTTGCATCCTTGAGATGGAGCTGCCTCTGTGCTTCTTGGCTCCTTCTGACAACTCCTGGGCTTTTCTTCCACAAGGATGAACCATTTTAATTAATGCAACCCAAACGACTTGCTTTACATAAACAGACAGAATAACAAAATATGTCCTGACTGAAACCAAAATCAGCATCTTGCCCACAGCCACGTGCACCAGTTTTAGCGAGGTAATTTCAGAATGTCACCTCAGACTCACACTTTACGTGGAGGAGCTCTCAGGGTGGCCTCATTGCCAGGTCTGGGTGATTTAATTTGAGGTGTCAGAACAACTATCATGTCTAAAAGGCAGCAAATGGATGGAACAATTCACTAATGTGTCCCTGAGGGTCTTCTCCACATGTCACTCTCTGTACTTCAGGGAGTGACCCAGAAGCCACTGTGCCAAGCCAGGGCAATTAGCTGTGATTTCAAACACCGGGAGCAGATTGTGAACAACTCCCTGATTTTCTCTCCCACGTCTCTGCCTGGTATCCTCGAGTGACTCAGTTGTCTGTTCAGCAGTTGTTCTTGGAAGGAGAACGATCACAGCAGCCAGAAGAAGGAATCCCACTCTGTGGGAATGGCTGGGACTGGGAGGGCTGGCTGCAGAACAGGGACACAGCTCATCTTGGCTAAGCTCTCCCATGATTTTTTTTTTTTTTTATTTTTTGAGAAGCAAGTAAATATTTTGACAATTTCTAGCAGAAACTGGCCCTCAGGAGACATCAGAGTAGAAAAAATTACTGGTGGTAACAGACAAAAATAGCAGAATACCTATCAGGGATAATAATTGCTGTATCTGAGGAATGCCTAAATCCAAATTCAGAATTCACAGCTTGAACAAGGGCTCAGAAATGAATCTGATTTGAAAACCCTTCATCCAATGCTATGGAATATCCCTGTGGTCAGTTTGGGCCACCTGCCCCAGCTATGATCCCTCCCAATTTCTTTTGTGAACCTGGCAGAGCATGAGACAGAGGGAAAAAAAAACAACAAACTGTCCTTGACTTAGGATAAACACAGCTTAGCAAAAACCCAAACCATCAGTGTGTCATCAACACCATTCCCATCCTGAACCCAAAACAACACTGGAACAGCTGCTGACAAGAAATTAACTCTACCTGAGCTGAAAACAGGACAGTGATGTTAAAAATCTCTTCCAACCCAAACTAGTCTATTATTCTATGACTTTTCATATGGCTGGGGGAGGTTGTTGCTTAAAACTGTGGAAGAGCAAAGCCAGGCCTAGGGCAGGGCAGGCTCTGCTGTGTGCCAGGGTGATGCTTGCTAAGCAGGTTTCATGTGCTGTGCTCACACTCTGAGCTGTGCAGCTGAGCTGGCACAGCCTGCTCCCAGCACAGCCTGTCACCTGCTGTCACCCCTCTCAGCTGGGGCTGTCCCAGGCTGAAATGACCCTACATGAAGTGGTGGCTGTGCTGTGACCCCACAGCATTGCTGAGGTCCCCCCAGCCATGGGGAGCCACCCTGTGCATGTGTGTGAGCAGCAGAAAACACCCTGGGTGAGGGAGGGAGGTGCTCTGAGTGCTCTGGACCATTCAAAAGGACTTTGGTTTCCTTGAACCTGGTCCCAGGTGGCACCTCCATCAAGATTAATGTTCTTAGAGCTTTCCAGCAAGTGGGTGTCAGCTCCAAGCTGTCAGCTCCTTCAGGTGGGTTTGCATGAACAAGGGTCTCACCCCACTTGTGTTTAATGGGAAAGAAATCACCAGGATTCAGAAAGTTTGCCCTAACCATCGAGATTATTAATTTTTTTTAATTATACCATTTCAAAGATGAAAAGGTCGTTTGTGCCTGCACACATTTTTTCCTTGACAAAAACATGGGGTTTTTGTGTACATGCTAAAGGAATGTTAAAAATACACCCCAGGAAGTCCTCCCATAAATATTTTAGGAGTTTTCTAGGATAGCAAGGACAGGGCAAATCTGTGGCAGTAATCCTGGCAGAGGCAAGGCAGAGATAAAGGTGTTAAATGGCCAGAGAAATTGTATAATTCCGTGGCATTTCTTCTGATAAAGGAGTGTTTAATCTGACAGCCACAGGAACTGGGGTGTGACATGAGCACGAGGCCAGGAAATGTAAAATGAAGTAATCACCCTGAAGAAGGAAATACTTTGAATAACACATGATGCTGGAAATCTTCAGTGGAGCATCAGATTCTGTTGTTCAGTGCCTCATCCCAGCCACTTGTCATTAATTTAAATATTATTGAGAGAATTCAGGGCAAAAAATGTTTCAAAAGTGCCTGCAGCAGCATGAATGTTCTTGCTAGAGAATCTCACCATCAGCCTCAATAGTTACAGAATTTGATGTGACATATTTTTAACAGGGATTATTTTAAAATGATGGGAGAAGAAAGTTGAGGGGAGATGCAAGGTTTCCTGTAGGTCACTATCGTGAATGGGATCAAAGCAGACCAAGGGTTTTTTAGAAAGGGCCCTGGATTAAAATGAGAGTCACTGGAGGGAGGACTCTGAGACAGTCAAAGGAAAGACAGTATCTTGTAATATGGGAAGAGGGGATTTTGACCTTACACATACTTGAAAATAAAATATTTGGCAACAAATAAAAGCAAGGCAAGGCCATAAGTGCAAGACTCAAAACCCAGGTGCTTTAAGTTTATTTTCTGAAAATGCATCTGGAATAACTAAATAGCATCCTCCTGTTGTCCCATTGAAAATGTCTCAGGGGTAATCTTTAGCAAAAGTAAAAGAAGGTTTGGTAAGCAGGACATCATATTAGCATTAGTGTATCTTTAGCCTTCTTACAGTTCAAGTTGAAGCAGAGAGAAGAACATAGTAAATAAAAATAATAAAGACAGGGTGATGCTCCCCTTTGAGCTGGATTTCTTTTATCTAACATTAGCCATCTGAAAATGAGGCATCTGGCTTAGTGCAGACATCTGGACTCTCTCAATAGTCAGTAGGGAGAAGCAGCTCCAGAGGTGATCCATCACAGCTCTTTTCAGAGCAGGAATTGCCCTGGGAAGCTCCTCCAGCTGCAGAAGGAACCTGGATAACAAGCTTAGCATGGAGACCCACCTGTTCACCAGCAGGAACCAGCCAAGAAAAGTCCCATCCTTGCTTGCTGTGATTAAAAGAGGTCATGGGTGATATTGTTCCACTGCATGATCTGCCCAAAGCTGAAATAATGTGATTATTGTTGATGACAGACAAGGAGGTGGAGAGTTATTACAGAACAGGTGAAAGTCAGAAAGGTGATTTCAGTGGCTTTGCTCATACTAAGGATGATCCCATCTTTTCATTCCTCAACTTCCCAATATCCTGGGAGGGCCAGAACCCCCACATCTGGTGCCTAAACCCCAAAATCTGGGTCCTCAGCTGGATTCCCTGTCCTTACTGAGGAGAATGAAACCCTCAGGAAGGAAGGGAGGGAGGGAGGAAGGAAGGAAGGAAGGAAGGAAGGAAGGAAGGAAGGAAGGAAGGAAGGAAGGAAGGAAGGAAGGAAGGAAGGAAGGAAGGAAGGAAGGAAGGAAGGAAGGAAGGAAGGAAGGAAGGAAGGAAGGAAGGAAGGAAGGAAGGAAGGAAGGAAGGAAGGAAGGAAGGAAGGAAGGAAGGAAGGAAGGAAGGAAGGAAGGAAGGAAGGAAGGAAGGAAGGAAGGAAGGAAGGAAGGAAGGAAGGAAGGAAGGAAGGAAGGAAGGAAGGAAGGAAGGAAGGAAGGAAGGAAGGAAGGAAGGAAGGAAGGAAGGAAGGAAGGAAGGAAGGAAGGAAGGAAGGAGCCTCCCTTGCCCTGGGGATGCAGGGCAAATGCAAAGCCTCTTGCAGGGGAAGTCCCTCCCTCTGCTGATTTTGTATTAATTTATTTTTTGGTAATGAAGGAATGGAACCAGTTGTCAATTTTCAAATTGGCAAACCAAAACCAGTACACTAAATGTGTGTTTCCACCCAACTTCAAACTAAAACCACAACACTCCCTCAAGTCATCAGGCCTTGGATTAAGGCCTTCATCCTCAGAAATTTCTCCTCCTTCCAACTGAAGACTTATCCTCATTTCCAAGTGAGACATATTACAATGCCTTTTTATTTATTTTTTTTCCCATGGACAGGTGCAAGGGTGTCCCTCCAGGAGAAGAAGTGTTTCTCTATGCCCCATTTAGACTCCAAGCTTGCCAAGTTATTTAAAATGAAGCAGAGGAAAAAAAATAAATAAAATAAATGCAGAGGTAGACTTCATACCCCTGATCTCAGCTATTTTTCCCTTGCAGAAGACCATCTTTGAGTACCATGTTACTGAACCTCCCTGTTTAATGACCCTTCTAATGCACTGCTATCAGGTAGTGCCATCTGTATTTGGGCAAATGTGCTCACTCGTCTGTTTACTCAGCATAAATTATCTTTATTTAAAGTTTAATGGAAGTTACATCTATTTGGACATCTGTACTTAGCTGATTACTGGCCACGTTGGGCCGCCTGGTGGTTCTGCATGAACTTGCCAGCTGCTCTGAAATGATAAGAGCCTGACATATGTTAAGAGCCAGCAACAATCACAGTCAGGGTGTACTTTTTTATTTTTTTTACTATTTCAGAGCTGGCAGTTAATAGCAGCAAAAAGAAATCCACCCACTTCCCCCAACTGCCTCCTCCACCCCCATGCATGTCTCTGCTGTCAATCCAAACCTTTTCAGGAGCACATTAAAAAAAGGAAAATATTCCTCCCCAGGAAGTGAGGAGTGAGTGGAGCTCTTTGTACGCACCATTAGATCCACGTGCAGTTTGTTACCTGCTGCATGCAGTGAAACACTTCTGGCCGTGGGAGTCAGAGCCCATCTGGGCTCATCAGCATCCACAGCTGATTTGGAAAGTTGCTGCCATCTATAGATAGGGATGAGGATTTGCTGGCATGAGCAGGGAAAAAGGCTCAGACATCAACAGGATTCAGGGAAAAGAATCACAGCATCAGAGGCTGGGAAAGACCTCTAAGATCATCAGTGCAGCCAGGTCCAGCACTAAACCAGTGCTGAGCTGCACAAACACCAACAATCTTGGACCTCTGATTCTTTTATCTTCTTCTCCCCTGTGCCTTTCCTCCCCATTCCTGCTGCTTGCCACACTGCCAGCTGAGCTGTGTCCTGAAAGATACAGCTTACCTGAAAAGTCCACAGCCTGGAAATGCTAGTTTTTAGCTAATTAAAAGCTTGTCTGTGAGTGCAGATGTTAGCCTGGTGTCAGCTGCTGCCGTGGATCCACACTGGTTAACAGTTTTTTGCAGGTAGTCATGACTATTGTGAAACACCAGTTAATGTGGCCTTTGTGATCCCTGAAATGCTGACTGTAGTTATTTCTCTGTGGTAGGAAGAGTGCTGTACACCTCTCAATTCCCATCCCATCCCATCCCACAGACCTGGGGTTGATACAATCATGCAGATTTCCCTAAATTCAGCTCCCTGCACAGAGGGAGGAGATATCATTATTTTTGGGGTGTTTCAACCCTCATATGCCATACTCTACTGAGTACCAAAAACCAACAGTTTATGAAAAGCTTCTTTACTTTTCCTCTGGGTTTTCAGGGTTACTTTAATCCTTTCATACTTAACTCATTTCTCTCAGGGTGTGGTGATTAATTTCCACCTAAACCCTTTGGTACAAATTCAGCCCTGGGGAAAGCATCTCTCAGCTCCAATTTATTGTGGGTATCTATTGGCCTTCATGACTGGATTTTACTTAGATCCCAAAGAGGGTCCTGCTTAAGTGATGGTGGAGCTCCCTGGAAGTAGAACTGGATTTCTGAATATAAACTCCTAAAATCCCATTTTAAAGCTTTATAATTAATCAAAGTTGATAGAGTCTCAGTGAAAACTAGCAGCAATCTACTCTCATAAATCAGGAGAGTCATATCTGTAGTTAGTGTGGGTTTAAAGAGTTCAGCATCAGGCACCTATTTCTGGAAATCTTAGTGGAGTGGAAAAGGCACAAAACCAGTCTGTGCCTTCTGGAAGAAGAGGCCAATGGTTTTCAGCTGCAAAATAGTTGTAGGGTGAAAAGCCTTGTGTTCCTGAGATCAAACCACACTCTGCCTCGTGGGCTCTGACCTGTAGGATTTGGGCTGTGACTGGAGAAACACCAGGTGTGGTCTTTGGAGCTTCTGAAAAGGGATGGAGCATCATGGATTGATGGAAGAGGTGTCACTGTTTTCTTCTCAGGGCTCAAGGGCTTTTCCTCTCTTGTGCAGCCCCATGTGGAGTGGTGGGACTTAGGACAATTTCCATCACACATCTCCAAAAATCTTCCTCCTTGGCCCCCACAGGGAAGCCATGCATGTGCCTCATCTGCAGCCACAGAAAGATTCTGGTCTGAGACAGAAAAGATCAGAAAAGCTGCTCATTCTGCTTCTGTGTGTGAAATGAAAGAATGAAATTTGTCACTGGGGCCTCTTAGTCCATCACTTCCCATTGCAGCTGCCTTTGTCTTCTTCAGCCTTTCTGGTGTGAGACAAATTTGGATGATGTGTGGTGGCTCCTCTCCTGCTGCTGACACTGAGAATTTCTTTTATTTACTGTCATGATTACATTGCCATATGTTGTGTTTTCACCACATGGCTCCGTGTAGTGATAGATATGTTTGCAACCTGAGGACTGGATGTCTGCAAATGGACCTTTTTATTCCATGTTTGTGTAGGCAAGGCTGATGTCTCTGTTCTTATTTTTCATCACCACAGCAGAGCTGGTGCAATGCAAGCACAGCCAGCCTGGCTGCACAGGAAAATACAAAACAGACCTAGAAAATATTGGGGGATGAGACCTGCAGTTTCTAGAAGGGATAGAAAATTCTTTGGTCCATGTAGTTCAGAGCACCTGAAGTTCTGTGCCTTTGTTGGCAGCAGTTTCAGGTCCTGAGCTTTGCATGGGGTGGACAGGTTAATTGTTGGCATCATGTTCTTGAGTGCTGCTCTGCTGGCAGCAATTCTGCATTACAGCAGGAGGAGTGAGATGTAAATCAAGCTATTAGTGCTTTTACACCCTAAACCAAACACAGGGGATTAAATTAACTGTAGCCCTAAACTCCAAACAATTTATACCTCTGCTTTGGTTTTAGTGTTTTAGTTGACATGACAATTCGTTCTTAAAGAGCTTGAATGAAGAATTTTTGTCTCTCTAAATTTAACATTTGCTTATTTAAAAAATTAATTGAACAGTGATCTCTTCCCCCAGCACTAAATCACACAGAGCTTAGAGGCTCAAGGAGAAAAAACCTTACAGTGTGGAGCTGCTATAAAACCACTCTACAAATAAATCTGCACTTTAAGCCAGGGGTATTTGCCAGGGAGAAAATATTTTTGCTCTCACAGAAAATAATTTATTATTCTTAATGTATTCAAATCTTAACAGCTCCTAAGTTACATTAATAGCTTAAAAGTTATGATATTTTTCCATTTTAAGTGTTAGTATGTTTTTATTTACCCTCTTTTTGCTTCTAATGCTCCTGCTCTTTCACTTCTTTTTTCTAGCTGTGAACTTTTCTATTATAAAAAGTAGCTCAAGTCTCTCACAGGGTCAGTTGTCTCCAGGGGACTTGGACATTCATGAAAACCCCTTAAAAACAAGTGAAAAAAAAATCTCAATTTTACCTTTACATTTTACATGATGTTTGCATACAAAAGCCTGAGATCACAAGCACTTAACTGGGTGGGTGATTTTTTTTTTTCCACACAGATTTGTCAATCTGAGTGCAGATGTCTCAGGAGCACTTGAGGAAAAAACACCTTAAGGACTAGACTGACATTACAGTATGTGGAATTTGGGAGTTAATGAAAGTTTACAAAACATTTTGAGGTCTTGAGAGGTGTGCCACATCTAGCCAAAAGGTATTATTATTGTGTCACATGCAGAGCAACTAAACATTCCTGTAAAACACAGAATGCACAACAACAGAGAAAGAAAAGCACCAGATTATTGACAGAGCAACAAATACTGAATTTGTTGACAATGAAAGGTTGGGGGGAGGAAGATTAGAAACACTTAAAAATGTCTAAATCATGAAAAGCACTAATTTATTGCTGGTAGCCTCTTTGAGAAGGAATGTTGCCAAACAATCCAGCAGCAGAGTAAATCATGTGGAGCAGAACTCCCTGGGAAATGGCAGGTGCTCACAGAGCTGCAAACACACTGAACAAAAACAAACCCCTGGCTGACTAACCATTAGGTTTTTTGAAGATTACAAAAGCAAGTACCTGGCCCAGAATGTTAACTTGATAAGGAGTCTTTATGTGGTTTACCTGTCATATAAATAATGGATTGTTTCCCTTTACATGACTTTTTTGGGTTTATTAGCAGCTTCCATTAGACAACAGCTTTATTCCCAGGGATCTGCAGGGATTTGCCTTCAATAACAGCACAGCCTTCATCTTTTTCCCCTTTAAATTAGATTTTGATCCTGGTTCACTTTCTTCTGGCAGCATGAAGGAGGCAGGATCTGTCCCTGTGGGAACAAACCTGTCTCCCATGGGGAAATCTCCTCCCAGCACTCAGCCCTGCCCTCATTTAGCAACTCAGGGAGCAAATAAAGCTGCAAAGTCACCAGCCCCAAGCAAGCTGCAGGTGATGGGAGGTGGGCAGGGAAGCTGCACCTGTAGAACCTAAAGCTGCACCTGTAGAACCTAAAGCTGCACCTGTAAACCTCTTTAGCTGCAGCTAGAGAACCTGTAAGATTGGTAAGATTACCTGCACAGAATTGGTGAGATGATGTATTTCCATATGAGCAAAGACTTTGAGTTCATATTCCTTTCCCTGGTTTGTCCACCCTCAAACACAGAAGGTCTTCAGCACATTGCCATTGTCCCTCCTGAAATATGGGCTTCAATGAAATGTGTACATAGAAAATACAAACACCGGTTGTTCAGTTAAAACAAGCCAATTGAATGGGAATTATTTTTAGTCAACAGCAAGGTGATATATTGTGGTAAACCCGACACAAGTGGTCTCTGCAGCCACTCAGAATGCTGCTTTAATGACTTATCCAATGCAGTTAAGAAATACTTGGAAAATTGATGTGTAAAGTAGCTAAACTGTGATACAAAGCACATGTTTAACAGGGTGGTTATCTGGTACTTTCCTCAGGGTAATGTTTTTGTGATTTTTTTCAACCAAATTCTGCTCAGTGCCATTGCAACAGGGCAGTAAACTTCCACTATAAAGCAGAGAATTTTAACTCTATTTAAAAGGACCTCTGTAATTTTTCCATAAACATTTCAGTGTGCCAAGTCAATAAGAAACTTGGCAAGGCCTGTCTTATTGGGCTTTGCTGTATCTTAGTCATACTTGGAATTCTGCAATCCTTAACCAGGATAGAGCCTTAAACACCATCAAATGGAAGTTACACCACATCATTGTACAGCAAGTGAGAGTCCATCCCAGAACTTGACTCCAGGCATCTTTTACTCCTGTCCTTCTCTAATTAGAAACCAATTTACTTGAAGATCTAGTCCAGGTTACACATTAGACCTAGTCCAGGTTACAATTAAAAGCCAATTTACTTGTAAACCTAGTCCAGGTTGCAAACCTTCACAGAATTAATGCAAACAGAGTTATTTATTCACTTTGGTGCTGAGGCCACCTGGCCTTTCTCCTCAGCTTGCTGGAAGGGGAAGAGCCCTGTCCATCACCAGCTAGTGGGGGCTGTAATCAGAGTCATTAGACTCAAATGACAGGTTCCACTGGAAAGGAGCAGAAATGCTGTTCTTTGTGTTAAATTAATGGCTGCAGCTACAGTTAAAAGCCCATCGGTTCCACAGCAGTCATCTCACCACGGGGAAAATGAAACCCTTGGCTGGGTGTCAGGGTTTTAAGTGCAAATCCACACCTACCCTTCATGGAGATTGGCTGTGCCACCTCCTGCTGCCCTCACATCTCTGACCCCCAGCTGTAGCTCAGCAGCAATGAGGGGAGCCATGTACATCCCCCAAGGATGGTAATTTTCTTCCTCACCATGGTTTGGGTGGTCCATCTGCTGGGCCAGTTGTCCTCTGACAGATCACTCTGACCTACAGTTTACTACCCATGGGACAGATGGTGCAGCTGTGACTGGCAGTGGAACCAGAGATCTTTTTTTTTTTCCAAGCCAGGAAGACTGGAAGGTGAAGAGCAAAGTCATGAACAGGATTTAGCAGTGGTTCAGCCAGCTGGTCCCACCACGAGAAGGGGTTAAATTTGGAGCAAAGGGATGCTGTTGCTGACATTATGCTGTTGGATGGACCATGCTTGGTCAGAAGACATAATTCCATGGTGGCCTTGCCCCAGCTCCCAAGAAGTTCTGCTCCAGAGATGGTCAGGGAAAGCTGTTGTGCTAATGTGTCCAAACCTCTTTGTTATTGAGCATTCCCATGAGCTCTTTGCTCCTCCTTCCCAGAGGACACAAAGTCAGCTCTATTTAATAGCAGCTAAACTCAGGTGGTCAGTATGGAAGCAGGGAAGGCAGTGGAATTATGGAGGAAAGGTGAGGACTCTTCCCTTTAAATGTTTATTTGGGGTCTCTCATCATATGAATGTATTGAAGCTATTAATTCAACTTCCTTCACCACTCTGGTGTTGGAGAGAAATGCTATAAAATATGCCTGGTTTACAAAGACCTGAACCCAGTGAGATCCCTAAACCCCTAAACCACACAGATTTGCACGTTTTCAAACTGGGATTCAGCTCTCTCTTCCAAGGTGGAAGTAAGGGTCTTCTGTGGCAGAAATGGGAAATGCAGCAATGTTTTCTGGCTGCTCTAATGTTCAAGATGAAGCTTTAGGTGTTTTTCCCACATGGAGAAGACCTGGAGGAAGGATTGTGCTCTGAACTAAGCCCACATAAAAAGGGTGCTCTCCTCTTGCTCAGAGACCCCCATGTCCCTCCCAGCTCCTCACCAACCACCACATCCATCTCCTGGAGAGACTGCAGACAGCTCCTGCTTAAAAAAGCACCCCCATAAATCATGCAGAAACTTATTGCTAAACTTATTAGAAGGCGTTATAACAAATCAGAACTAATAGTGTTGCTCAATAATAAGATTTTTGTAAGCAGATATTATGCCCATATACATCACCATGACGAGCTGGGTGGCCTCTGTAGGATCAGGTGAGGATGATTGATCCACTTGTCTTTTCCCTCTTCTGATTATAAAGCCAGGCAGCTTGGATCCAGAATATTAAAGTGCACCATAAAATACATTATTAATATGTACAACAACCCTCTTTTTACAGCCTTATGCCAGTTTATTGCTACAGTATCCTTCTGAATGTGACATTAATAAAAGTGGTGCAGTAACACAGACTCTAAATTGGTAGTTATTGGTAATGAGGGTGCGATTCACTGGCGGGGTTTGTTGGCAAAACTGAAGGCCCATTATTAGTCTGATGGCTGATTAATTAGTGATTATTATCTGTTTTGTGACCCAGCCCACTGTTTTTTTAGAGATAGTCTCACAAATATGCAGTTTTTAAGCTAATAGCCAAAACAGAAGTAAAATAACAGTCTGCTGCCTAAGCAAGGAGTTTAGGTTCTAAGACAAGCAGCAAGAATTCCTCATCCTCCCTCCCATAATCCAGTGCTGTAAAATTGCAGGGATCTCCATATTCCTGACTGTATGAGAGAACCAAGGCTGACATTAAAAAAATGCAATTTTTTGGACATTCTGAAGTGGTCAGATGTGTGCATGAAACTGCCTGAAGGATCTGCTAACATGGGAAGAGTGGAAAGCTTCACTTCCCCCCAGGAATGTCCTCTCCATTTTTAATACCTTTAGATCTGCAAGCTGCTGCTTAAGGAAAAAAAGCCAGGGCAAATATTCTGGGGTTTTATGTGAAATTTTCATCCCTTGCAAAATCTGTTTTTATAAATCAAAACAATATAATTAATGTCTCAATGGTATTTATATTGCATTTATGAACAGCCATGTCATCTACATTCTATTACATTTTTACAAAATATTCCCATCAGTGATTATGTCCACAGAAGCAGCAGCACCACCAACAACTTCTACAGCATCTGGACATCTTCCCAGGTTATTCTATCTGCTAAACCATATCTATCTGTTTTCCTAAGTTGCCAGAAGCTTTGCAGTTAATGTATTTTATTTTTTAAAAATGGGAAGGCCTGATTTTGCTAAGACTTCTATGAATAAAATAACAAAACAATATTAAACCTGAAAGCTTTTAAAATATTTTGAATGCTTTGCCCAACAGAAAAGTATCACTGTTCTTTCCTTGATATCACTAGAGACAGGATATCACCAAGGATATTTGGATGACCCTTCATGTGAGCAGGAGCCCTCCAAGAGGTATTAAATCCCTAATGTTTGCCTCTTCTCCCAGCTCTTGCCAAGGTGAGCTGATGATCCCAGTCCCATCAAAAAGGTGAAAAGATGATGGCAAGCAAGTAAAACTGGAATTTCCATGCTTGTGTTCACTGCAGACAATTGTTAATGGGATTTTCTAACCTTCCAGCTGAAGTTTGCCATTGTCTCTAGAGATATGACCAGGGTTGAGATCACTCTGAGGTTCACACTGTACATGGATTAATAATAACTGGAAATCTCAAGGATACAATTTTTTTTGAACAGTGCTGACCATCCAAGGAGGTCAAGATCAAATGAGGCTCAATGAAAAATTGAGAGGGATTGTTTTAGTGAGTTGGACATGAAGATAGAAAGCCCCAGACTGACTTCCTGCTGTGGTCAAGATCATGTTACCTCTTGTGATAATCAAAGGAAGAATTTTATAAAGCCAAACTCTACTCATTGCTCCTTCCAAATCCACAAGCCCTTTGCCATGACAGAAACAGCAAATATTGAGAATTATCAGCTTGTCAGAAGTTTCTCTTGACTATTCTTTTAAATCATGTATTTTATCTATTCTACTGTTCATTTAATCATGAACCTGTTAACCTTTCTCACATTTTGAGAAATGGGATTAATGAAAACACATGCATTTTTGCTGTTATTTCACATTGAAATTTAGCTGTTCTGTCTTGTAAGTGGTGGAGTTGGGGCTGAAGAACAGGCTGAGTTTATCTTCACCAACATTTTGTGTTGCTCATATACCCTACACTGCATGTACACCCCAGGGTGAAGACAAACCTCCCTGAGTTCTGTGTTTAAAAATGAATTCATTTGCATCTAAACCCCTCCCACAAGGACCTGAGAAATTCAGAGAGACAGAAGAGTCACAGCCCATTGACATCTTGTCCAAACACAGTCACTCACTGGTGCTCAGATGTCCAAGCTGTGTGACTTTTGGGCTTTTGGGCCCAACAAATGAACAGCTGCCAGACTTTACTGCCTCGTTCCACCACTGCAGACCCCTCCATTTTCTTAAAAGAAATAAAATAATTTCACATAACAACATCCACTGCTGTGTGTCTTCTGGCTGGCAAACCCAGGTCCTTTCTCCCCATGCAGCCATGAGAGGAAGCTTTACCAAATTCACAGCATTGAGGAGAGCAATTTTACAGTTCATCATGAGAATTGCTCCCACTGGGTCGTGAAACAGTAGGAAGAGAAGAAAATCTTCCCTGGATTCAAGTTTTCCAGTCCCACATGCTGAAGTGACACCACATAGAGGACAGTTCAATCAGGAATTTTTTGGCACGCTAAAAAATTATGTTGTTTCTCTGTTCTTTAACTAAACCATTAACTTCTGCTCCCTGTGCAAAATGTGTGTCAGAAAAATAGGGGAGGGAAGAGCCTGCAGCTCAGAGGGAAGGAAGAAGATGGCAGGGGTTAGGGAGAGCTGCATGTTTACTGACTTCAGAGGGTTCCTGCGTTAGCTGCAGGCTCAGGGAAGGGTGTCACTGTGATTGCACGTCTGTCAAAGGCAAGAGTGCCTCTTTTCAGGTTTCCAGGCTGTTTTCTGAAGTCATTAACAGTTGCTGACTTGTCAAAAAAGTGCATGGTGCAGCCTTAAGGGGTTTTGAAATGTGAGATGAAAAGGACACGGAGGGGAGTTCAGACCCCAGCTCTGCTAGTCTTGCTATCAGGCAGAGGCACAGGGATGCACTGGTGGGGACTGACTGATCAACAAACCAAAGAAGGACTGGGCTGGAGCTGATGCAGGCTTTAGATCCTTTTTCATCTCCTTCAAAGTAATATTTTCCCTTTTCCCATTCCAACTCCTCATATCACTCCTCGGAAATAGACAGGCAGCAGTCAGGAAGGAAGTTGGTGAAGCTCATCCAGAATTGGGTGATAGAGTGGAATACTACAAAACAAACAAACAAACAAAAACAAAAAAACAAAAAACCAACAAAACCCCCCCTCTTGTCTGGAGTAAATAAATAAATTTATTATTGCTTCAAATGGGAAAAATATGGAACTGGAGGATGGACAGGGCATGGTGCCCTCACTGCTGAAGAGAAAAGGAACTTCATTTTACATCTCAGGAATTCTACTGGTTATCAGTTAAGGAGCTGGTGATGGTACAAAGTGGTCAGCTGTGAGGAATTTCTAACCAGAACAAAAGATTGAGTGCCCACAGCAACCCCTGAAAATGCCATTGCACCACATCTCTGCAGCAGGGTTTGTGCAGGAAAGGCACCACGCTCAGAAGATGCTCAGCTGTGAAATGAGCAACTGAAAGGAAGAACAAAAGGAGGTTGGATCCAGCAAATCAGCAAAGAATTGCAAAACTCCAAAAGGCAGCTCAGCATCCCCCAGAAAGGACCCCTTTGCATTCAAAAAAATACATCTCTGGCAGAGACTACAATGCAGTCTTTGGAGCAGCTACAGACTGAGACATGAATAATGGAATAAAGAGAGAAAAATAAAAATGAAGCTTCAGGAAAAGAGTTGAAAATCCAAATTAGTCACTCTGGGCAGACTGCATCCTCCCTTCCCTTAGTACACTGCTGTTAGAGTGATCTGACTGAAGCCAACAGGGTGGTTGAGCACTAAGGGGACTTGAAAGATGAAAAAGGAATTTAGAATATGGCCTTTTTTTAAGAGAAATTATGATAAGATGAACTGAAGCAAATCCAAGAGTTCAAGAGTGATGAACACTCATCCAGTGAGAAATATGTCAACAACTTTAATGCATCCCAAGCTCACTTTTTCCCCCTTCAGTTTGGTGTATTTCCAACATCAAATACAATAAAAATGATAAAAAACAGGAAACCTCAACAGCTAACAAGGGTAATTTTTTTTTTGTGCTGCTTTAGTTTTTGATGTTTTTACACCACAAATATTAATCCAGTTTTTGGTGAGCTGGCAGTTTAAGGTGACTGATCAACATCTTTCAAATTAGCAAGGCTAAAATTTCAGAGGGTGGCATTTCTGTTAAGTCAATCAAAGATGTTTATATCATTCAAATTCTACCTGCAGATCCCCCTCCTATGTTTCATGATCTGAAGGAAGGAACAAAAGTGTGAGATTTGTCACCCACATCTCTAGTCACAATGTTGTCAGACCCATCTGAGCTGGTTGTCTAACCTACATCATCAGTGGAAAGAGAACACTTCTATAAACGTGATTCATGCAATTTATCTAAAAATCTCATTAGTGCAAGATGAGTCACACCCTACAGATGACTGCAAAGGGAGTCATGAGCTGTGTGGGGACTGAGCTTTCAGACAGTGAGCATTAGATGAGGCACAATTCACATCTAGAGTACAAAAACATGGGGAGTTTTGGCTCACACAGCAGGACTGCAAGGGTTCTGCAAGGCTTTGTCAGGAAAGCAGCTGTAAATCCTGGGATCTGACATCTTTCCATAAATTCTGACTCAGCTGTTGCCCTAAACCACTAAACCAAGCCTACTTCACTAAACCAAGCCCACGGGGTACCAGCCATCCTCTCAGCCATGCCCAACATCCTGCAGAATGAAGCCACAGCCTGCTGCAGGTGGATGTGCTAAAAATGCTGTGATCCCAGAGAAACTTCCTGCGTGGTATGAAAATTTTCTGTCTAACATGTAGATGACAGAAATGCCTCAAAAGTTCATTCAAGCTTTAAATTACTCTGTATTTTCATTTTTTAAAAAATGAAGAGGAGAGTCCTGTGTTGCAGACCACCATGTTCTTCTGTTAGGAACAAGATCCATAAAGGAGACCTGGGAGTTAATTTACATTGTGCTCTGATTTCCCACTGTTCAAAGGGGCGTTTTGGCTACTGGATATTAAACAATCCAATAAATTCAATAAATTGGTTTGGTCCTGGATAGAAATTGCCAGATAACACTATATCCAAAAAGCTCAGTCAAAGCAATTTAAAGTGTTGCTCAGCATTGCTCATCTGTTGTTCAGGTGAATTTACATTTTTTGTAATGGCCTATATTTTCCCAGGCTGATTAATGAAGTGGGAAGAGGAGCATTCCTTTCTAACCCAGACAGGAAAAATCCTGCTCTCAGTGTGGAGGTGCCTCTGGGTCTCACCTCTCCCCAGCTCTCAAGGGCACTGCACTGACACTCATCCTGCCCCTGGGAGGTTGTTTTGCCACCTGGGATTTCCTCAGCTCCCAGGAGCATCTCAGGACCAGAAGAAAGGGCAGCGAGCTCTGGCTTTGCCTTTGCAGCACAAAGGGAAGTTGGCAAATGGCCCAGGCAATCTGAATAAGAAAATAAAGTGGAAATCCCCCAGAGAGAGTTGAATATTCAGTTTTTTCCTATATTCACACTGCTCCATATGTAAGAGGGGCAAGGTTGGAGGGAATGGACTTCAGTGAACTGTTTGGTTTTTTTTGATCCTAAGTATCCCCCATCTCCCTAGTCAGGAATTATTTGTCAAAAAGCTTTTAACATTTTTTCCTGCTTTATGAATAATTGTTGCTTTTATAGGATAATTGTACATGTTTTAAATAGTCACAGCCTTTCTAGGGAGAAAAATCTCAGGACAAGTTCCATCTTGGAAAGGTCTCATGCTTGTTCAGAGTCAGATAGGAAAGCTTCCATGCTCCCTTTCCTGGAGTGGTCATTCACTCCCTTTCCTGGATGCTTTTAGTCTGCCACAATGTGAGGGAAAGAAGGGGAAGAAGCAATCTTGATTTGCTTTTTATCATTTGTAAGATAAGCAGAACGTGTCACTGCACCACTGATGTATTCTATCACAAATAAAAGTGTGATACATTCACCAAAAGAAATAGGAATGTTTTCCCTTTTTTATGTGTGCTTGAACAGTTCAGAGTACCTGAAGTTTAATTAAGTGGTTATTGCTTTTAATGTGAATACCTGCCTCTCAGCAGCAGTATGATGACTCAGATCAGAAGCCAGTGAGAGGGGAAAACACTCATGAAAAATGAAACCCACTTCCCCCTTATCACTGAGCCCCATCCAATCTCGCTGCAGGCACTGCAATTTATTGTTCCTTGTTTGCTTCTAAGGATAAATATAACATACAGGGTGTTGGTTCACTGGCTTGAAATTGTGAAATGCTAAGGATGTTTTTCTGTGTAGAAATATATCTTTTGAATGCCCAGTTGAAAATAGTCCTTAATAACCCCCTTTTGATCTGGTGTGACCTGCTGGACTTTACACCTGCTCTCTGGCTCATCTCACATATTCTTCTCTGGCTGGCAAGCACATTGATACCATCTCAATCCTCCTGTTCCTGCCTTCCTTTCCTCATGGGATACAAGGAAATCTTCCACTTTACTTGCCAATGTGGTGCTGCAGAAAGGAGATGAAATTCCACACAGATTTTAATGGGATGTTTTCTGTTCATGTTGCATTTACAGGAGCTGGTAGTGACTGGACAGGGGGAATGGCTTTAAACTGAAAGAGGGCAGGTTTAGATTGGATATCAGGATGAAATTCTTTATTGTGAGGGTGGTAAGACACTGAAACAGGTTATCCAGAGAAGTTGTGGATGGTTCATCCTTGGAAGTGTCCAGGGCCAGGTTGGATGGAGCTCTGAGCAGCCTGGTTTTGTAGAAGGTGTCCCTGCCCACGGCAAGGGGTGGAACTGGATGAGTTTGAGGTCCTTGCCAGACAAAAGATGGCTCCAGTAGATTGGAAGTGGCAGCTCACCTTAGGTCTTTAGTGTTCCTCATTGTTCCAACAGGAGAGAGATGAGCTGGAAAATCTTTCCATCTCTGGGTCCTGAGCAAAGCCCACTGGGCTTTGGCTGAGCTATGACTGTACACAACATGATTAGCAGACTTTCCAGGGTTTCCTCTCCTTTCTAAGCCACTCCCTCAAGGGACAGAGCAATGTGACTGCATCTCATCAAGATCTTCACACGAGCAGAGTATTGTTTACGGCGACAGAGAGGGAAATAAGATCCTGGCAGCTGACTGCCATTCCCTTTCCATTCACAAGCAGCAGCAGTGCCCATGAAGACATCATTGTAAAGTCAGTTTTGATAATACATAATTCAGTGCCTTCAATTTGGCCCTCAAGGCAACTGTGGTATTTTATATAATGGCTTTACTCACGAGGGGGAAATTAATTGCATCTTCCTGGCTGGTTGCTCAGAGCTACAACTTCATGTGCAGGAGGCAGACTCCCCTTAGGAGTCCTGATTTTTGTCAGAACAATCTGAAATTGTCTCTGTGTCATTTATTATTACAACAACAACAGAGCAGCCTATATAAAATACAAATCTAGGTCCATTTAAACCCCATACGCTTTATTGCTACTACGAACAGCATGTTTTAATGAAAGTCAAGGCAGAATAGATGTCTGTGAAATTTGCCTGCTGTAATTTTGGGACACTTGGCTGTGTATAGGAAATGCTCTGAGGAAAACAATTGTGGACATATTGCAAATGGATATCTTCTTACTTATTCATTCATGCTTTCATTTGGCCCTTGGGGCTTGTAAAGAAATTAAAATGGCAAAAGCAGAACAGGATGACTCCAGTAACCCCTGCTGTCCAAGCTGTCATGTATCAGTAAAGCCACTCACCTAACAATGGATTGTTCACATCAGTGTTCCCTGCTGTCCACACAAAGAATCATTATCCAACCTGTCTGGAAACTTCAGTGAGGTGAGAGTCCGTAGTCATGGGGATTTGAACTGCAACAGACAAAAGCAGAAAGTTTCTAAAGTGTGATTACATATTTATTATGGCATCATCTCACATTGGAGCCCTAATTACAGACAGGCTTCCTTTGTGCTGGACAAGCAGAGAAAGAGTAAAAATTCTCTTTGCTTCAGGCCTGTGACAAAGTTGTTACACCTGCCTGTTAATTCTTTGCAGAAGCTTTGGAGAGGTGTTGAACTGCCCCAAAATCATCCCTACACAGTTAACCCTGATCTGGGGTTTATGTGGAGACTTGTCCATGTCTAGCACTGATGGAGCCTGGTCCAATCCTTTCTACCACTCAAGGTACTATTAAATCTCAGTGATTTTGCACCAAAAACTTCACCTCAGGGTTTCCCAGTCATGAAAAAATCTTTAGACCCCTTGGATTGCTGCAAATTCATCTCCCATTCTTTGATTTTCTCATTTCTGCAGTGTTGAACATCTCACATGTTTAAGTCAATATTTCCTTGGGACATATAAGGGACTGGTGCTGCATCATGAAACACAAGGGTTTTGGTGTTTTAGAGGCAATTCCTTGTGACAAAGTGTGTCTCTCTGCACTCCTGGCACAGATGCTCCAAATCTAAGTTGCACCAGTCCAGCACTGGAAACAGCTTGGCAAATCCAAAGGTTTCTGGCAGGAATTGAGTCTTTCAGGGCTTTCACAGAAGGAAAAGGAGCAGAAGAGGCAGCCTGGAAAGGAAGAAAGCTCAGTTTCCTACGAAGTTCAGCAGTGGAAGTGCCTTCATGAAACATTCATGCCCACTTTGAATATTATATAAGAACTGTTAGGGAATGATTCATGCCGTGTGTCATTTACTCACCAAGTGCACAGATTGTTTATAAATATGTTATGGTCTATCTTTGGAAATATAAACGACTGTAATTAAAGACTCCTGTTTTTAAGCCTGGTGAAGTCAGTTAACTGTGGATAATGGTTACTGAATGCTGTTTTAAAATACCATCTGAAAGGTCTTTACATATTCATGGGGCTGTTGCTTATACCTTGCTGTCGGGGACTGCAATTTGTTTTTCCAGATAGGGTGTTAGAGAAGGGCTTTAGATCAAGGGTACAGCTTGAAATGCACACTAGCTGGAAATCTCAACTTCAATTTCTGTTGATTATAGTGGACCAAATCCTTTGTTGGTGTAAATCTGCTTACTTAGCTCTCAGTATTGAAGAACTCATCCTGATCTTCCTGGTTCCCATTTGGATTTTACTATTTAGCTGTGCATTTGAACAAATGAGCCCTAATGTTAAAGACATGGAAAAGTGCTTTTCTTCAACTTCTGTTTTCACTTGCATTTAGATTTGACAATATTAGTTGTGAAAGCTGGGATCATCCAGGTATCTCTGCTTCAGACAGAGTTATTTTGAAAAGTCTAAACACATTTACCAAGATTCCCTTCAGCAGAATGGAAAGAAAATTCACTGCTATTAATTTTTTCCAGGTGCTTCTGGTTGGAAATTGGATTTGAAAGGTGATAGAGGGAGAGCACTTCTCTTAGCAGAAGGCTCCAAACTTTGAACATCATTTCAGTGCACAAGGCCTGGACCAAACTCATCTTCCTGAAGGATACACAGGTAAGACCATGGATAAAAGAGTCATCTTCTTCTCTCACTGAACTCACACCTCTCCCCCTGGATGATACTCAGTGTTGTGCATTTCATGGGACTTCTTATTGTTATTCATGACAGTTCCCATATTTTGGATCCAGTTGCAGAGCCATAGGAGCACCAAAAATTTATTTCAAGCCCTGATGGCCCAAATAAGAAGTGGTTAGAGCTGCCTACAGCAGGTTTACTTTGGACTTCCCTTTTCTTTTTGGTTTATTTTGGTTCCTTAAAGAAAAGGAGAGGGAAGTGTGAGGAATACTCAAGCTTAAGTCAGGCTTTGAAATACAAAAGTTGAACAGCAAAACCAGGTAAATGGCAAAATTGTGGGTCTCCAATGCAAAATGTAAGTCAGGAGAGCAACTCTCCAGATTTAGGCCAGGACAAGTGGGAATGTAAAATCCATGCAGAAAAGGAGAGAGAGGACCAGTCCTGCAAGGCCTGGCTGGTGAGAGGCACCAGTGGTGGGCAGGGAGGCACGTTTCAGCTTTGAGCCCAAGCTGCAGCACTGGAAGAGGAGTTTGCAGGAGGAAATTAAGGAGGTCAGTGATGCTTTCTGGCTTCCTCCCTGCCACGAGCTCAGCTACACTGGCAGCCTCTTCCAGGGCTGGAAATCCCTCACAGAACTCTGCATCCCATTCCAGCAGTCCCAGTTTCCTGTGCTGGCCATCCCCTCCGGGCAGCTGAGGCCAAGCATGTGTGCACAATGGCAATCAGTCAAAGAGAAGAGATTGCAATTTAATTTCAATTCAACCTCTCACCCGAGCTGTTAGCGCTTGGGAAAGGCTTTTAATAAAATGGGACAAGCAGTGATCTCATTTGCCCTAACTAACACTATCTTTACAGATGCACCATCTGATTCCAGGCACAGAAGAACAGAGGATTATTGGATTAATTCTAATCTCATAATTGATTCATTCTGGGTTTAGTCTGCTTGTAAAGCAAGATAAGATCTTAATATCGTGCATTCAGCACAACAACCACTTGCTTTTCAGAGCAGCCTCTAATTTCTGTGAGTGATTAGCTCATACCACATCCCCACTTTGGCACACACCCAAACTAGGGGGATATTTTGAGCAACATCCAGACTTCACAGCTGGCTCTTATCTGAAGAAAGGGCCTGGCTATTTTCATGGGCATTCACCATTCAAGCAATGTTAAACTCTAGAGCTGGACACAAGTATGAGTTTAATAACTTACAAAAAAGGAAGAGATTGTCCCAGTAGGGGTTGCACCAGCATAGCTGATTTGACACCCAGGGAAAGGGGGAAAACAATGCAGTCAAAGATGTGATGGGGAACAAAATACTTATACTCCACATCAATGCCAGGCCTGGAGTTAGACCATGGGAACAGACACAGACATATTTATTGCTCTCAAGGTTAGGACCTGGACATGGTTAATGGTTATCCTGGTATTACTGATGATATGGAAAATGTTTCTGGCTGCTCAAAGGAGCTCTGCTGTCAGTGTGCACTGTCAGGGCATGGCCTCAGGGCATGTTGCTGTGAAGTGACTCCTGTCTCACTGTGCCACATCTACTATCCACCTGAGAACCTCTCATCTCACCAGCTCGACACATCTCAAGGGAAGGATGAGCAAGATCAGCTGTCAAAACCTATTCCTGTAAGGCATTTCAATTGGTTTGACATCCACAGCACTCTTGTCTCTGCCTCTAGCCTCTTGTTCTGCTGTGTTTCCATTAAGATTTTAAGCCTTTAGAGAAAGGGAATACATATGTCAGTCTGATTTTTACAACACCCACCCAAAGCTTTGCTCAGAACTCAAATCTTTCCAGCCACAGGTTTCAGCCTCAGTGAGTGGAGAAGACTGAAGTTTGTTCAAGGCTAAGACCAGGTGAGATGTGCAGAGGAGAACAGTGTCTGTGTGCAATGAGACATTTGGGCCTTATCTTGGCAGGCAGTAAAATCTCAAGTTGCCCCTACAGATGTGCTTGATATCATTGGCAGTGCCTTGTACCTTGTTCATGGAGTGCCAAGTCTTGAATTCTCCAATTTATGAGAGAATTTACATTTACAGACATGGGAGCTGACACAACCTTTTGCCTGCACCAGCAGTGATTTCCCTGCTGGGAATAGAAGTTGAGAAATTGTGTAGATGGTGCTGGTGGGAGTGGGTGACTGGTGAGATCATCAGGTAAGGTAAAGACTCTACTCTTGTTCATTCTTCAGCACATCTGATCATCCAGACTCACCACAGGCTGTCATTCACTCTGCCACACTCATGTCCTCTCAACCTTGATGCCTGAATTCATGAACTCAACCTCATCCTGAACTTCTGCAGCAGATTCTTGATTGCTGTTGTTGTGGGAGGACATTCATGTAACCCAGTCAAGGGCTTTGCAGTGACAGGAGGCAGCAACTGCCATGGGGAATCTTGGTTTCAACAGGAGTCATAGAAAGACTCCAAAAACGGGCATATAGTGCAAAAAGTTTGGGAATAAAAGTATTAGCACACCAACACAGTTGTCATGTCTGCTGTCTGCTCCCAGCTCCTCTGATCTCTGTTTTCTGACTGTTTTTTATGGATCCTACACCCAGCAATTAAGTGGAAACCACTACCCATCATCTCACCAGCAACCTCCTCCCTCTTCCCAGCTTGCTGCAGAGCCACACATCTGTGTGTTTTGGGTGAAGGTGTCTGGGCTTTGGAATGATCAGGGACATGGAAGAAGACTGTGAAGAGCCTAAACCCAGGAGGAGGAGGAGGGAGGGAGTACACCCAAACCTCCACCAATGGTCTGTGCTTTGTTTCTCTCATGAGAAGAGCCTTAGGACCTGGCCCTAGAGACAAAAGAAGGGGTTTCCTCTGACCCATAGCTCCATAATCCTCACTGCCAACAGGATCACCATACCTGAGAGCATCCAGAGCCTCTTCTCCCATCTCTCATTCTGATGAAATGGCATCTTCCACCAAGCCCACCTGGGTTACACACACCCTGTGAAGGGACTAGTGTCCCTGAGGCTTCATGGGCTGAGACCACCCCAAATGTCTGCTGTGGAATAAAGAGAATTATTTCAAACCTCCATCCACTCCTGGCTGTGCCTGCACCATTCCTTTGTCTCTTTTTCATATTTGCCTGCATCCCTCCAAGCTGAATTTTTTCTTTTACAGAATAACAGAATCCAAGATCATAAAGTCCAACCCTTTGCTCAGCTGTCATTGGCACCAAGTTTTCCACCCCCTGCTTTAATAAAATCACCCTGGCCCCTGCTCCTCTTCCTCAAATAGATTACTCCAGTATTTCAATTATTGTGCTGGTAATTAGAAATGCTGGTGAATGAATAGCTGCTTCATTTAAAGAGAGGCCAGAGGAATATCTTCTCCCCCAGACACATCCTCAAGCACTTTGATTGCTCCTGAAATGCTGCTCAAGGCCAGCACGAGGACCATCAGTTGTTATGGGATGGCTTTTGAAAAGATGGGGTATATCCAGCATGGCTGAGGACTGGCTGGCAGGAGATGTTATTTCTGTCTTTTTTTTAATATTCATAGAAAAGGGAGAAATAGAAAGGGAACAGTTCTTCCCGTACTCAGCATCTGCACCCTCAAAAATAACACCTGAATACAAGCAATGAGCCTTTTAAAGGCTTTAATGTGGTTTTTACCTAATTTCTGGCTGTAGGATTTATAAGCAGTAGTCAGGAAAGAAACTGGAAGCTGAGAGGAGTGTTGAGCACAAAGAAGTGGGGTTAGAAGGCAGACACAGTATGCCTGTCTCTCAGGAAGTCTTAGTGCCAGCTGTACCAACCACATCAAACCAGGGCACTCCCCTATGGCCCCATCCACCTGGACACTCCACCTGCAAGCTTCTAGAGGCTTTGTCTTGTTAGAGACAGAAAGTGCATGAACCAGAGAGAGCTGCCAGCTTCCAAGGAATTTCAGTTTTCAGGGGATGATCTAAACCAAAAAGGAAGGCAATGAGGTCTTTTAGTAAAAGATTTTTTTGCTTTTCTTTCAATGTAACATTTCCCTAAAAGAGGTGCTTTTTGGACAATTGTGCTATAAACTTCAGAAGAATTGCAGGTGGAATGAAACATTGCAATGCTATTAAAATTATTTCTTATTATTTGACTTTAATATTACTCCAGCTGTGATTTGCTGTAGGAAACTTATGTAGAAGAGGTTGGCTGAAAATCACATTGATCCTTTTCACTGCTGAGGGTTCAGGGCAAAGTTTAAGTGGCATCTGGAGTGCTGATATCCTGGACCAGAACAACCTAATTCCTCTTGACAGCAGTCTTGTGTTGCTGTTGGTACTTCTGCAGCATGGCAAGGCATCCTTGGTGCTGGGAAGAGCAATGGGGCTTGGTGTGTGTCCCTGCTCCTGCTCCAAGAGAGGAAGAGCCTCACTAGACAGGAAAAAAGGAGGGAAAATTAACATTATATTAATAGAGATATAAATTTCGGCCTCTAAGAAGACCCCAGTATTTTTCAGGCTGTCTCAGAGTAAATTCCTGGTCTCTGTGAAGCTGTAGGAGTATTGTCAGGGACTGCAGGACAGGTAACAATATGAAACTGAGAAGTTCAACCTAAGAACCCCCCACAGAGGCCTGACATAACTGCATAGACATAAACCCACTGTGCTCCAGCAAGAGAAAATGAATAATTTGAACTTTTTAAAGTGTTCATGGAAACAGATTCAACCTAGCCAGCATCACACAGAATGGATCCATTAAAGCCACTGCCTTCAAATGACTTTAACTCTTTGCCCAGCCCCAGATACATCCTTAACACATCTGCAAAGTTTTGTTGCTGTTGTCCTTTGATCAGGACAATTTTTATGAGTGTTTCTCCATGGAGTCTGAACATCAGCCAAGTAACAAACACTGAGCATGTGTGACTGTAACGTGTCTTGCTGTTTAGATGATGCTACTTCAGACACAAAGGCAAGAGCAAAGATAGGGAATGTGTCCCAGATGGCAAATATTGGCAGAAACCTTGCAACTTGGACAAAGAGCATTGTCTTTTTGTTACTACCCATGCAGTGAATATAAAGGCCTTGGGTACAATACTGAGCCTTGATCTTACATAAACTCTGAGCATGAGTAATTGAATACACAAACACATCCTAATTGAGTTCAGGTTGTCCTGTAATTACCTACAGCTCTCAGCTGACACCAGTCTCTCATGTTGGCTGTGTAGGTGCACATCAGATAAATAACAAAGCACAAGTGGGTTGGGACAGGAGACATGGTGCTGCACCAGATCATAGAGAAATCAGTGCTCAAGCTTGAGAATTCCCACATGGGTGGACTTGCTGGGAAGAGCTGCTTCTGGGAGGACTCATATGCACCAACAAAAAATAAGATTTCTGCCACAGAAGCTCCATCTGCCACTTTCCATGCAACACACATGATTGTGTCCCATCTGACCCAGTGACTGGAGATGCTTCAAGGTCCCCCAAAAATGTGTGGGGAGGAATTATTATACAAGGTGCCCACTGCAAAATAAATTACCAGCCAGGTTTGGTTTATGTCATAATTTCAAGGTAAGTTTGCATTTTCAGAGACAAAGATTTTAAGGGCAAATGTGTTCTTTTGCAGGTTAGTCCAATCCCCCCAGTGCAGTGAGGATGTTCTGTTTCTACCATGGATGATGCAGTTGGGTAGAAGGAAAACAAATCCAAGGACTACCACGATGGCTTGGCATCAGGATAGCCATCTTCAACTCCTTTCTTGACTGTGGATGCCCTGGGAAATTCACTTAATCTGATACCCACAGAGATGTTCCTTATCCAGCTCCTGTAGAAACAACATGGACTGCATGCAGGATGTTTCTGTCTTGCCATCAAACACCTGGATGTCTTTGTTGAGTGGAGCTTTGGACTTTTCTCATAATTTAAAAATGGCCAACTTTTATGTAAATCAAAGATCAGGCAGTAAAAAAGGTGTTAGTGAACAGAGAGTGGCCAGGCAGAAGAATAATGGGAATTATTATGATAACCACAGCACAGAGTAGTTCCTGAACAGGCCAAACCTCAGAATATCCAAAATGCTTTCAGGATTTTCTATCAAATGTCTTTACTTTGTTGAGGAGAAACCCTATTTGCCCTTGAGTGACATAATTGATCTGGTTTGGTGAGAACAATACAACCAGGCCTTATCAGAAACACCCCTTTGAGCCTTGAAACTAAATATTTTCCTAATTTTTAACTGCTTTGGTGGAACCTCTGCCCAAAACTTTTCCATTCTTCAGTTACCAAAGCTGTCAAAAAAACACATGTAAGAGAAAATCAATGTTTCTGCATTTTACATCTCTTCATGTAAGCAGTTGTTGATATTTCTTCTACTGCACCTCCTTCAGAGAGAGCAGAACAAAAGTTTCATTTTGTATGAAAAGGAAACTTTAGGGGTCTTTTATTGTGATCAGTCCTTTCTGATCTTATTCCTGATTTTATTTGCACTTTTCTGAAGGCAGACTTCATCTGTGGGGTAAAGACAGAATTATGGGGAGTGTTTTGGGCTCTGCATTTAGTGATGTGCCACTGGAGTCAGCAGCTAGCTGGGTAGTAACTGAAATCCTCTGATTTTTAGTGAAAAGGATTTAGTGCATTGATCTAGTTTTCAGTGGACAAAAGTCATTACTTCTGAATTAAAGACATCACAGCTGCTCTGCCTGCCAGTGGCCCAATACTGAGAGCTGCTGCTAAGTGACTGTGAAACTGATTTGTCACTGCCACAGCTGGGTCAGAGCAGCACTGAAGTGTGGATCTCTGCAAGGTGAGCAGAGGGACTTGAAAGCCCCATTTTAAAGAGAATATTCCAAGCACAGTTATGGACTCAGATATGAATCAGAGCTACTTTGCAGTCACAGAGAAAAGCATTTGTCTGAGCAATGCAGTGTTCTTGTAGCTGTGGGAAGCTTCAAATCCTCAACTCAAGCCCATTTGATAAATGCTTTCTGTGGCAATAATAAGATTTCTCACCTCACAAATGCCATCAGCAGTTAATCCTCACACATGTAAATATTAGATCTTTTTCTCCCAATTGAATGTAAGCTTTGTAAGGAAGAAAAGCAAATTCATACCCACACGGCATCCAGCAAGAATCACTGCATGAATTATTAAAAGCCAGCATTCAAACCCTTCCCTTTCTGGGAGCAAAGGGTTGCTGAGGTGTACATTCCTCATAAAGCCCAATTTGAAATTAAAGAAAAGCTTATATCCATTTTGGCACTTATCTTTCTACCTCTTCATTATCTATCTGGTTAGGACTCTTTCAGGCTTTTGAACTCAAGGTTAAATTCTAACCCCTCTAGAGATAATAGGGTTGAGCCATCAGAGCCAAAAGGATTAAAATGACATCCCCAGTGATTTTCCTGGGAGCTTACACAGCTTCCCAGAGCCCAGCACTTAGTAATAGTTCAGCAAATTCAGAGACTGGAGGAATTAGCATTCCAAATTGTAAACAGTGGGGTAGAAAAGCTGTTGTGTTTGCCTTCACTTTTTGGAGCAAATTCTGCTAGGATGTGTGTGGAGGTGGTCATGCAGAACATACAGTTCCAGTGTACCCTACATGAGAAATCCTCTTTCATGTCACTCCAACCTTTTGCAGGATGAAGAGGAAGGGATGGGTATTTTGGGTGTTTGCAGCCATCCAGGTGTCTGCTGCCTGCTGTTGACTCTGCAGCAAGAAAGTCACTCTGTGGCTGCTTTGGTTGACATTTAAGCTCAAGGAAGAGCCACAGATTTCATAGTAAGGCCATAGAAATCAGTGAAAAATCCACCTTCACTTCCTGGGTTTTAGGTAGGCTACAGTTTTATTTCATCTGTACACAGGTGTTGAATCCTCCCTCCTCCAGTCCAGGGCTATGGTCTTTCACAGTCCCAGGCAGGGTGTGCACTCAAAAAATTGCACACTTAAGTCAAAAACACCCTGAAGTAATTTTTCTTTTTTGCCTTGAGTGGACTCCAGAACAACATCCTTGGGAGATGTGTCATTGCTGTAGCTCTGTCTGTGACCAGAGACCACGTTGCCCCTTGTTGAAGCTGTCATTTGTCAGGGATGCCCAAGCAAGAAGGTCTGGCAGGCACACACAGAGCTTTGCTTTGGAGACAGAATGAATGAAAAATGAGCCACTGAGTGTCTGGCTCGTGGGCAAGCAAAGACACAGCACTTCATCCTTTGGACTGGTGCCAAAATAGCATCTCAGCTGAGCCAAAAATGGCACATTCAGATTCCAAATGGCAGAAAACCCCTGTTGGCCACACTGCAAGACAGGAGTGCATGGCCTTGGTATCTCCAGAAATACTGATGTACACTCATGCACTGGGAATTGGTCTTACCCAAATTAGCTGGGCAAAGCATCAGTAAAAGTTATATCCAGGGCCTTTATTTCATCCAGAGATGGAAATCCACTCCCACTTCCACCTCTTCTTGAATCAGCCCTCTCCACCACGGGCTGTGCTCCTCCTTTTTTTTGGTCTCTATTTCCACTCTCACTGTTTCCTCGAATTAGGACCCTTTCTACCTACCAGCTCTCCTCATCCCAAACATTTAGGGATAGCTTTTCCCTAGAAACAAGTCCCTGGAAGCACTGATGTCACCACAGAGCACGGATCTGACCCCCCTTACATACTTTAAGCAGACCAAGCTACAGCCCCTGGCAAACTGTGGCCCTTCTCCCCAGCACACAGAATAATTAATGGCAGTATTGCTCTTCACTGCACTTCCCAGACTCAGTTGGCATTCCAGAGCCTCTGTTATCAGACAATTACAATTTAATTGTCTCAGCACACACACTTTTATTTAAAAACCCTCTCCTATTATTGCAATTGCATGTTGTCTATAATTTGCTTTCAGAAAGGAAAAAAGACATCAAGAACAACATTCAATCTAAAGGCTCATTTCTAAGACATTTATAGCAGGCTACTAAATGCCTGAAGAGGAGCTGAAATAACTAGTTTATCAGAACAGCTTAAATGGTAGAGTCTGTAAAAAATTATTGAAACACTTAAACTGGATTATTTAAACAAGCTTTTCACAAAGGTAACATCCAGTTAATTTTTAATTATTTTCCATTGCATGGAAATTTACAAGAATACAAATTACCTTTTTTTCTTTTCTTCTGCAGAAATGCCCCTGTGGGATATTTAGTGTTGCTGTCTCTACATTCTTGTCTGTGGATAAAGAAGACCTGGAGGGTTTTACATCTCCTGCAGCTTGTTAGGGCCAGGATTCCACAGAATGTTTTTTATTCCCCAAACGTTGATCCTTCTCTGCTCTTCTGTAAGGACAACTCATGTTTTATCCTGAGGCATATAGGAGTGCTGGGAAACCTACTGAGTGGAAGCAAATAATGTTCTAGCTCACCCCCAAAGGCAGTTACAGCAATTAGGAACTGACTCTGTTGCTTATTTGAAATAAAAATGGTACTGAAATTTGCATGCATTTAACCATTTCTAGTCAAGAAGAATATTCCAGCACCTTACATCTGCAATATCTGTCACTTGCTCATAACACCATCATTATTCAGCTAGAGCAGCACTTCAGACTGCTATCAGCTTTTGAAAAGGCAACCTCCAGACCAAAGTGAGATCAATAAGATTTAAAACTATACAAAATGCTTCCAGGATGTGCAGTAAAAAAATCCCTGGGAGTTGCCTGTGAGGTTTCTGTATCCAATGCTTTTGGGTTTGTGCATTGGTTCCCCTCTGTAATTCAACCCTCTGCTTCAGGGACATTATCATCCAGAGCTCAGCTGACCCTTGGGATGTGAAAGGATTGTTTTGTAAGCATTGCAAAATCAAGCTACACTGTGGCAAGTTAAAAGGGATGCTATTGCAGCTATTAGTTAGGATTTTCTAAAAATTGCTGGCTGTTCCATAGTGTTGCTCATGGATTCAGAGGATGCCTCCTCCCAGCACAGCTAGGAAGATGGGTTGGTTGGTGAGAGTGTTGGGGTGGGAATCCAAGGGTAGGAGAAGTTTAATCATCTTTTCCCAAATTTGTTTTCACTAGCCAGAGGATTTTGTAGATAGGAGAGGATAAATCCCTAGCAACACAAACCCCTGACAGATGGTGTTAAATGGTTTTGAGAATATTTCAAAATCTGCCCTACTTTTTATTCCCCAAATGTTGTTCCCTCTCTGCTGTTTTTTTTTTAATACAGAATTTTCCTACACTGTCTCCCACATTCTCATTTGTGTTATAATTTATGCTTCCTTATGCTCCAGACCAGAATCCAAATCACCAATTTAAATGGAGAAACAACCTGCTGAATTTTAAAGCCAGTTCTTTTCCTCCTGTTGAGCTGGGTATCCAATCTGAGAGGAAGGAGGGTGTATCAGGCTGATCAGAATTTACTTCCGTTCTCCAGGAAGGATTTTCTGGATACAGCACATGTAAATCAAGGGAGAGCTTGTAACCAGTCCCACTCTACAGAGAAACCAGCAAATTCTCTTTTCACGTGAACTTTGTTGAGTAAAAACTTTGTCTCTTTGGTTTACCAGGATGGGAATCCTGTGTATAACTCCATGGAGCATTGTAGGAGTAGGAATGACTCCTTAATGTGATGCAAAGAAACAGAAAAATGTGAGGTTAAGAAAAATGAGGGAAGAATCAGCTTTTGCAGTTGACATTATAAATCGTTGGTGTTTAGGAAGTCTCTGGGTCTGCCCCCTGAGAGGAACTTCATGGGCTCCAGCTTTCTTTGGGACCCAGATGCCACCTCCTTCTTGCAAACAGAGCCCAGAATCCAATCTCTGAGACAGCTGATGATGCACTGACAAAAGAACAACCCTCAAAAAAAACCCCTTAAACAAGAGCAAACAACCCCCTTGATGCACACTTGTGCAATGAAACACACACACACAAATCCCCAAAGCAAACAGAAAAGAAAAGGTGCATCTTCTTTTGGTTGGTATGAAACATCAAATCAGGACAAATCTTTTTTTCTATAGAAGGGTGGTGTTGTCCATGTCTTCATCAGTGCTCATAAGTGACCTCATCCTAAAGCAAAGGAGGATCAGAGACTAATTGCTGTCCTTTGCAGAGGGCTCTGCTACCTTCTCCATGGAGATTTGTTCCAATTACTGCTCTGAGGGCAGCTGCTTTTTCTAATCAGAACCTGCAGATGGAAAAGGCAACCTCACCTTTTGTCCAAGGCTTTCACCAAGGGAGTCTCACAGCAGTGAATACAGTTCCAGGGGAAGAAATCCACAAATCAGAATCTAAAATTGCACAAGATAAAGGAAATTTCCTATTTCATACCCCTAGAGATTTCTTGCCAGCTCTGGTCACATGCTGATGTACATATTTTACCAACTCATTGGATGATTCTGAGAGCCAGAGATTCCCTAGCCTGGCAAAAAAAGAACCTTTCCCTTCATCCCTTCTTCCAAAAAAGAAGGGATAATGAGCTGTTTTCCATGCAGTTCAACAAGCTAAGCAGGACCAGAGCACTCTGATAAGCAACAGCTTCAATACAAAGGGGAGGCAGAGCAGGAAAGAAGACAGAAGAGCTGGCAGCAAGAAAGAGGAAATGAGAAAAAAGTGTGTGACAGATCCTGCCTTTTCATGGCAGCTCAGATGTTCCTGTAGTCACATCCCAAATGTGGCCATGAAATGTATTTTTTTGTTCCTGCTTTTACTTTGTGCTAGTCCCATTAAGTCTGGAACTGAGTTTGCTGCAACAGGGGACCTTGCACTTTGAACTTTCTCCATGGGTCTGGGAGAAACAAAGTTCCACCAGTACTTTTTGTGGATTTCAGATTTTAAGGATGTCAAGGCACCCTTAAGTCTGAAAGAACTGCCCTTCAGGACAAGAACACTGAATATTTATGGATGCCTGAAGAGAAAAATGTTAAAGAGCTCACAGCTGACAGCATTTTAACAGGATGCCTGAACTAGATTCCTGCCTATTTTCCAGCATGTCACTGGGAATGCTTGCTAATAGACAGAAAAAAAATATGCAAACTTGTTTTCTATGTATGGATGATTGCTACTGAGCAGCCAATTACAAGCAGTGACCTTTTTCTGGTAGATCAGCCCTTGCTCCAGACAGGGATGTCTTTATGTCCCACTGGAGATACCTGCACAGGGAGGCAGGGCTGGCTCTTGAAGATATACCTGTGGCCTTGAGGGCTTTTAGCTCAGCTGAAATGCTGGAAAAAAAACCTGTCTGAATCCAAATCTCCCTGGAGACTCCCAGCTCACCCTGCCTGGCTGGTGGCTGTCTATTCACATCTCCCTGACCAACTCCTTTGTGCCCAAACATCTTCCATGACAGAATCCACCCAATCCTCAAATGTTAACTGCAAGCCCCAAAGCCCTTCTGCTTTCAGCTGGGTGAAGGTTTATGCATTGTGTGGCCCCAAAATCTTTCTCTGCAGAGCAGCCATCCTTAGGAGCTCCCCAGGATTCCTTTGCTTCCCTGGGTGTCTCTGGCAGTGCAGCCTCATGGAGGTAGAACTGCCATGGAGACCCAAAGCAGCTCAGTGTGGATGGAGATAAAGTGAAATAATTACTCAGGCAGCACTGGAGAGTTCCAAGGGTGACCACTACATTACAGGAATTGTCACATCCAAAGGCCACAAGAACCCCATGAGGAAGAAAGGGTCATGGAGGATGTGCTAGAAACTGATTTATCCTGATTTTGGTGTGGATGTGAAATTAAGAAAAAGATCATGCTCAGGAGCTGTGGTGTAAAGGGAGCTGACACTGTCTTGTGAGTTGTAAATAAATATGTTTAGATTAAATTATCTTAGAGGTATTTTCCAATGATTAATGATTTTATGATTCTTTATTAGACTCAGTGAAAGCCTTGTCTATAGTTTGCAAACACTTGCTGGAACATCATTTGCAGAAAGCAGTTTTCAAGTTTCCAGTTGCCAAACATGCATTTTCCCCTCTCTGAGGAAAGATCTTCCCTCCATTGGACAAATTTAGTGGAACAGAGAAAAAAATCCAACCAAACAAACAGACAAAGAAACAAAAATAAGAGTAGACCTGGGTCTGGCCATTCTGAGATTCACCAAACAAATGATAACTCCCTGACAGGGAACAGAGACCCAAAAGCCATAAAATCAAAATGAATGGAAGGTTCTGGAGGGAGAAAGACATATTTCCTGATCCCTAATTCTGAGGTGGGGTGTTACCAGGGAAGATTCATTTCTGTCCCAGTCCCTCTGGTGTTTTCTACAGGCAGTGATTTAGATACCAAAAAAACATTGCATTCCAGAAATATTTAAAAACATTATGAATGAAATTAAATTGGAATACACCAATAAAGCCACAGCAGAAATGGAACAGATATTAATTAAAGACTGGTTCCTACCCATTCAAACAGTGATGTTTCTGAGCAGTCTTTGCTTGGTTTGAAGAGGGAGCAGGTAATTTTATGGAAGATTTATATTTTCTGAAATATATTTTCCTGCCATATTTTTCTACCAATATTTTCAAGCCTCAAATTGCACTAATCATGTTGTACACAACCAGTCACCACCTTAAAAAAAGAACCTCAGCCCTCCCATTGCTCCACCAAGGTTATTTTGTTCCTGGGCAGAGCTCAGAGATGGCTTGAGGCTAAAAAAATCTTGATAATAATTTTACATGTAAACTCACATAAGTAATTACAGGAGGAGGTTATAGGAGGGATTTTGCAGGTCACCTTTCCACTGAATGAAACCAAGGCCGGTGCAAAGATCTTTGGGAAGCATGGGAAGGTGATTCCCTCTGTGCCTTGCTGTTTCTGCAGAACACCCCACGTAGCCCAGGTGCTCAGCTGGGTGAAGCATCCCTGCTTTGGGCTCTCTGATCTCCAGCACAGCTGCCAGGTACAGGAGAGGGATTGTTTTGATGTGAAAGGCTGATGAAGCCTAAAAATGTCACTGCCCTACCAGACAGCTGTGAGGAAGCAAAGTGTGAGAATGTATGGTATTGAGAGGAGGCAGGAAAGAAAAAAAATCTGTTTACAAGAGCTTGGTGAGTCACATCATCTCAGTAACTCAGAGATAGACGTAGTTATGCAAATGTCAGACATCATGTTTGAACAAAAGGTTACTCACTCACATAACCTGAAGCTTTTACTGCTAATGAAGCATTAACTTCCCTCTCAATATGGGACCATGAGGAATTTAGGACTTTTTATAGCTCAAGTCATGAATGATTGAGCGATATAAAAATAACAATATCCTCTCAGTCATCTGAGACAGAGGCTTTAGTTTTTTCTTTTCTGTCTACCTGGAGTTTCTAATTGACAGAAAAACTTAAATCTTGATTTTTGTTTGTCACTTTACATTGTGGGATGAGGCAGTTAGAGAACAGTGACAGCATGAGATGCAGGTTGTGCAAAATGCTGCCAAGCCTGTCTTACACCAGTGAGGAAGTTGGGACATGGGCAATTACAGGCCTGTTTTAGGCACAGATAAGAATATGTTTTCTAAATGACTTAATTTAAAATGTAGGATAGAATAGAATAGAATAGAATAGAATAGAATAGAATAGAATAGATTAGAATAGAATAGAATAGAATAGAATAGAATAGAATAGAATAGAATAGAATAGAATAGAATAGAATAGAATAGAATAGAATAGAATAGAATAGAATAGAATAGAATAGAATAGAATAGAATAGAATAGAATAGAATAGAATAGAATAGAATAGAATAGAATAGAATAGAATATCTGAGGTGCCAACCAGCACCTCAGATCCCTCCCTGCATGGCTCCTCTCTTGCCACTCCTCCCCCAGTTTACACTTGTGCCTGGTATTTCTCCATCCCAAGTGCAGAATCCTGCATTTTGACTTGTACATGGAATAGAGACAGTTGTCTTCCAGGAGAACTTCACCTGCAAGTCATTACTTCAGTCCAAACCATAGTCCAGGGGACTGCCCTTTGTGGTCTGAAGCTTTTATGCAAAATCAAATTAAGCACAGCAATTTGCAGAACTTGTCAGTTCTAATGAGCCTGAACCATGGGGAAGTTGTAGAGTTCATGGAGATCTGTAGTTGCTCAGAGGTTTGGGAACCACTGGCACAGGGAATGCAGCCACTTCATCCAGGGCCAACAGCAATCAGTGAGAGGTGCTGATTTGGAAATGTTTGGTTGTTGTTGTTGTTGTTTTATTTTGTTTTGTTGTATTTTTTTTTTCTTTTTTTTTACTTTTTTTTTTTTTTTGGTCAGAGATGAACATAAATAAATAACAGAAGCTGTCTTTACACTCATGACTTTTAGATGACTGAGCCTCACTGCAGGCTCCAAACCTTCCTACCCCTGCAGAGGGATGTAGACAAATCGTCCTGGTCACCTTGTGCAACTAAAAGAGATCAAATCCTAACCCAACACCCCCTCCCCAGCATGGCATCTCTGCTTGATGAGAGCTCATATTGCTGAGATATAGAGTTTGCAGGGAAAATATATCTTCTTTAGCACCTTTGCACTGAAGGTGATATGTTGGCAGAAGGGAAAATGAAGCAGTAGTTTTAAAGGCAAGATATTAAACTGAAACACTTTTGAGGGGGTAATAATGGAAGGAGAAGGGGGAAAATGAGTTAGATCTTAGTAAGACCTACCTGGGTCAGGGGGTTAATGAGATTTTGGGTAAGGCAAGATCTCTACACACAAACATATCTGTGTCAGGGACTGTCAACCTGCTCAGCCCACTGGGCTCACCAAACATTGTGCTCTGAGGCTGCAGCCTCACACCAGCCTAACTCAAGTTCTCCCCCTCCCTTCCCTCCTCAGCTGCCCATTCCTGTCCATTCCTTTTGTGCCAGCCCCAGATTTCACCAGGTTCTGCTCCCTTGAGTGTATGAGTACAGAAGCAAATCTAGTATGATCTTAAAAAAAAATTTTTTTCAGAAGGATTTGTTTTTGGAGTGTGAGAATTGTTTTTGGAGCACAAGGTTGCCATGTAGTCATCCTAGTCTGCTATGAACTGGTGCTGAAGCTGAAAAGGTTCTGTGATGGCAGAACCCTCCAATTGCCAGCCCTGCCCACTCCCTTAGGTGATACTCCTGCTCCTGTGAGCACAGAAATTTAAACTTGGAGGTAAATTGGGATTTGTCTGACCATCCATGCTCCTTATTTGTTAACACATTCCATGGTGGGTTCTTAGCAGAGCCTCAGTTTTAGCAACAATTTTTTAAGTGAAGAAGTCTTGAACTTCATTTGGAGGAGACAATTTTAATTCTGTTGCTGAGACAGAAATATTCATTTAGACAGAGGTGGCTTAAAACAGAAATCTCTCCATGATTTAAAGGTCACTCTCACATACATAATGTTAGAAAACTTGCACAGGCAAAAGGGAAACCACCTACATTGCAGTGATGGTTTCCAGGTTCTTTAGAACTTGCACAGAAACTCTCAGAGTTTCTGCAGGAGGTCAAGTAAGAGGGGCAGAGAAGCAGCCACATTACACATTTCAAAGGGTCAACCCCAACAAGAGTCAGCAGTTCAGCAGATTTTCTTTTAGGAAAACATAAGAAACACATAATTTGAGCAACACAGAATCAAGTAAGCTCATGCAGAGATGTTTTATATCACATGCTGGTGGGATAGCATGGAAAACAGAGTGAGCACTGCAAGTTTAGGGAAGATCCAGGGTGGCAACAAAGGACAAAGATGAAGGGATGTTATTCAGAGATGAAGTGTAGGGGGTTATTTCCACCTTTGTCCATAGAAAAGAACCTCCAAGCTTTAGGTCTTTTGGGACACATGGACAAACTTCTCAGCATTGGAGTCTTTGGCCAACTTTTTCATTTTAATGTCTGTTTTTTCTTAATCTAGGTGATAGCATGAGTCTGTGACACGGGGAGCAGGGTGAGGCACTCACTGCATGCCTGGGCTGGCATCAGTGCATTTACAAGACACCCATTCTCCCTCCCAGAGAGGGAATTCTCCAGGCTGTGGAAATAATTTGTTCTCCTCCCAAACTAAAGTGAGATTGGGTGACTGAACAAACGCCCAGATTGGATGGGTTGGGTGTACAAAGTTAGGTGGGTCCCTAGGAGTTAAGATGTTGTGAGTGGAAGAACTTTTGCTGTGTCCATTCCAGGACTGGAATGCTGAGGTGATGACAGCACAGTGAGTTCTGGGTCAGGAATGGGGTTTCCATGGTGCACTAACAAAAACAGTAATTTGAACAGGAGATAAGTGCCATAAAGCCTTCAAAAAAAGTCATCTTTAGAGCCTGAATGAGCCTAAGAGCTTAAAAACTGCTCTCATCAGGATTTTTTCCTTAAGGTGAATCACTGTGATCCTCTTCAAAGCCATGAGAAGTCAAATGTTTTCTTTAGCAGCCCATAGAAAGGCATTAGAGTCTGGCTGCTCTTTAATAGTAATAATGACAGTGACTTAAGGGACAAATTTAGCATTTGGTAGAGACCACAGATGGTCTTTATCTTAACTAATAGCTAAAACTTGCAAATATTCAGGCAGAGAAAGACCCAAGCTGGTAATTTCTCAGACTCTTGTTGCCTGAAGTCCAGAGCCTTGGTCTGAGCAGAGACAGCTGGAGACTTCCTTCAGATTTCCTGTATCTCATTAAAAAGTTTTAAAACAGAGGTGGAGATTCTGCATAGATCCTCCTTCACATCAACTTTGTGCCAAGGTTAGATCTTTAAAAGCAATAGAGTTTCTCCTCATTACTGCTAGAAGCTGAGTGATTTTATTCATTTTAACCTCTTCCTGGAGTGTTAGGAGGTGCCATTTCTCTAGGTATGACCTTTATCTTGATGAGAGTTATGAAAGTTATAGTAAATACATTTTTATAGTAAATAATTTTAAAATACCTCTTTATCATATAGTTAGAGCCAGGCTGTGTAATAGCAACCCAGTGAAATTTTGTCTGTGGTGTCCATTGAGTAATATTCCATATTTACCTCTCCAGCCTGCTCATGGTGCAGACTGAGGGAAGGAAAAACAAGTATTTTGTGCTGTCCTACCACACAAGACACAGATTTATCAAAGGTGTGATCAAACCAGGAGGTCTTTATTGGAGATTCTGACCACCAAAACCACCTGCTAGGTACCTGAGCACTGGCCCTGGATATCTGGAGTGGCAGCCAGGAAGACATAAATAGTAAACTGGAAGGCAAGCAAGCTTTGAAAGTCAGCCTTCAAGCCATCACTTCATAACAGAAACCACAAAATCTCTGATGCAAAAATCGAGGACCCTGAGTGGGAGGGAAGGCAAGGAGTCGTTTCTTCTCTGCAGGCAGATGAGGAGCACAAAAATAACACTGGGAGTGTCTCTCTCAGAGCCACTTGGAGAGGGCAACAGCAGTGCTGCTTCCTGAGAAGAGCTGAGTGCCAGGTGTGAGCTTGTAACTTAGACATTCTAAAAATCATCCTCATCAAGGCTGTTCTCATTTTGTTTTTTTTCTTTTAAAAACTTCTCTGGTGCTTTGTTGTTGGAAAGAAACTCTAAGAAGTGGCCAGAAGTGAGCACACTGAGCATCTGGGGTCTCCTGCCTTCTTCCAGTCAAGTGATTCTGATGAGGCCACATCATAAGAAATTACTTATTTTGAGTGATGGCTCAGGAGACTTTGCCAGCTGATTTGCCCTGAGGTCTAGTTGGAAGATGGGAGCTGGGAGGTCTCCATCACTCAGGCTTTAGCTTGAGATGACCCCTCAAAACACCACAAGACTGGTAGAAGTGAAAAACCAAATTATTCTACAATGAATTTCACCTGGGTGTGTTTTTTCTGCACAATGCTGACTTGTTCAGTACCAAACTATTCTTTCTTATACTTTCTATCCTTCAAAGAAAAATAATTTAGGGTTCTTTGCAGCACAGGGAACATAGAGCTCAACTGTCATGAGAACAGTTCAACTCTATTCCCAAAAAACACTGACATAATTTTTTGCCCCTTGGAAACCCAATTAAAATTTTGGGCTGGGTTCTGCCATGTTTATATTAGAGATGTAGTAAAGAGAGGCAGGAAAGCAGTGAAATTTCCCCAGCAGTGATTTTTCAGAGTGCACAGGGGTGGCCTACCCATCTGTGGATGCTTTTATATATTGGATGATATTGATCGTTGATCATTGATCATGGGTGATCAAACTGTGCAAAACCACTGGTCTGAGTGGGAATCCCTTCCCAGTGAGGACTGCTCAGTTCATGCCTCATCAGGAATTTTAACACACCCTCCCTGTTATCTCTCCTTATCCTACAAAGGATTCACCTGGAGCATCTGCAGCCAAAGTTACCCAGAAGGGCACATTCCACCCTGAGGGTTTTAACAGGAATTCCAAACTGTGAGCTGATGCCTCCCAACAGGCAGGAAATTGTCATGCAGAGAGGTCCCTCCCTGGCTCTAAATCATCCTGCTGAGATGCAGGGATCCAGCCACAAATCCTGTTAGCTTGGGAGAAATCAATGCCTAATATTCCTGTACCTTTAAATTGTACACTGCCATGCAGAGACACACCTTGAAATTGTTTGTAAATGTATTTAGTTATACATGTAATTACACAGATGCATGTAATATATGCATGAATGTATGTGTCACACAGGGTCAGTAAATCATTGATATTTTAGACCTGTAAAAATACATATATATCTAGGATATAGATATTTCTCCCTCTTTTTATACATATATAAGTATACATATAAAGTCTGTATAAATAAATATAAATAAAACATATAATTATATATCAGCATATAAATATATATTAAAAACCATAGTAAGTATGTAATATGCATGTTTTATATATAATATGTACATACAAAAACATATATATAATATAATGCAATACATAGCTATTATATTTATCTATAAAATATATGATTTATAGGCAATCTTGTACAAATTAGCTTCACTCTTCTGCTTCATAATTTGATGCTGTTGAATTTCTCAGGTTTGGTTTGTTTGGTTGTTTTGGTGGTTTTTTGCTTGAGGGAGTCTATACAGAAATTTAAGATCCTTTTGCAGTTGCCCAGATTTAAGTTTTGTATTCTGATGGAGTAGGAAAGTTTGCCAACCAGGCAGCTTCCCACTAGAAGCACCAGGGAATGGGAATTCTTAATCACAGGGTGCAAAACCAATGGATTTTTGCAATGGATGTTTCGTCTGGCTCTTGGTTTATCATTTCTGAGCCATCCCAATTAAAGACCTTGTCAGCACAAATGATTTGTACTGAGCTGGTATCTGTGGAGAAGGATCTCTGCAGCTGAATTCAGCAGGGAAGGATGCACAATCCTGATGCAATTCCCTCCTCCAGAAGCCACACAGTGTGGAGACGTTTCTAAAAGAATTGCTAACAAGATTCTTCTTCCTTTAGGAAGTTTTTCTGCTGTATAAAGAAGAACAGTTGCTTGTTCCTGGTGCTCCCAGGGTAAGGCTGACACAACAAGGTTCTGCAAATCTTAACTCCAGTTGTGACATATCCACCTGATGTCACAGTGTCAGAAAACTCACCAAAGAGTTTCCTCCTGCTTGAAACCTTCTGTTGACACAGGCTTCTCTCTCAAGAGCCTCTCCTGACACCACACCAGTGGTAGCTGCACTACACAGGCATTAAGGCCAAGAATCCTTCTGAAACACCCAAACCTAGACTAGCTAAACCATTAGTCTCCAAGAAAAATCCTCTTCAGCTCAGACAGGTGAGACTTCACCTTTTTTATAGGCTTCAAAAGTTAAACCCAATTAAACTGAAAGAATGGACAGCACTTCTGTGACATCAGTTTTCTCATGTAGAAAAGCCCTGAGATATTTGTCCTCTCAGACTGGAGTGCAGCAAAGAATGTTGAAGTAGCAGAAAATATTTGAATTTCTGTTAAAGTTTCAAAACCTCACAGGTATTACCCAAACCTGTAATAATTTCACTGTCCTTATGCATCCAAGTTTTGATGTATCAAAACAACTCCCTCTGATTTATCCTTCTAACTTGTGAATTTTACTCTATGATCTATGGGTTTATTCTGGTGTGTTAACTGTATAAAAAAGGCTTGTGAAAGGTTATTAGGAAAATCAGTGTTATAATTAATTGGCCAGAATTTGGTTTAGGTGGGATTCTTCCAGTGGGAAAATATCAGGAGCCTATAAATAATGAAAATAAAAAAGATAAAATCTCTACAAATTAGGCAAAAGACCCAACTTGTGTTTTCTGCAAGTCCAACCATATCAACATATCACTTCATAAAATCTCCAATTTATACTCATTTGCAAGAAAGAAAGAAGCAAATTTTAATGACCACAAGGATCTGCTGCAATCCAGAGTACAGTGAAATAAATGGAATTTCCTTGCACAAATCAGACAGAGCCAATGGTGGGAGCAGAGGAAGCTATGTGAAGCTGAGCATTTAATGAGATTTGGATAAGATGATTTCACAGGTCCTTCTCAGGAGCAGTGCCCAGGTTCCTGAGGAGCAATCTTGGGATCTGACCTCAGACACCTGCAGGTTATGAGAATCATAACTCTGATCAGGCTTCTGGAAGTCCCTTCATCCTTCTGCAAATAATAATTCTGAATGTGCTAAAATTAGTAATTCTCACTGTTTTGATTATTCTCGGTCTGCCAGGTGCAGCTTCATCCTTTTCCACCCAGCACTTCCCTCATTTATTTAGTTAATTATTTATTTTTGTCTGGCCCTTTCAAAAACACCAGGAAGATATGTTCAGCTAATTGCTTGTGGATGATTTAATTGCTATTTAATACCAGAGCAGTGCTGTCTTCCTCCTGTTTCTGAACATGTTGGGTCACAGGCTCAACCTGCTTCTATGTTCTGGTGTTTTGAATAATCCTTCAGGTTGGGAAATAGGGGTAGGAACCAGAGTAACTGCACTGCACAAAAATGTCTGAACAATCTTCTGCAGAAAGAAACAAAAAAGAAAAAGAAAATCAAGGAGAGAACAACTGCCTTTGGGTTTTGCAGGCTAGTAATTTTCAGCAGTGTATTAAAAAATTTTAAAAATTTTAAACTGCATCACAAATATTTGGAAGTCTGTGACTTTATCATCCACATGCTGGAAGTTTATGGATAGAGATGCTCACAGGAAGGTCTGTCTGCAGGCTCAGTAAAACCAATTCAGGAGAAAGCAGAAAACCACCAGTATTGGCATTATTTGATATTTTCTTTATATTTCATGATGATCCTTTATTATGGTGAGAATTGGGCAGTGATGCTGCTTGGTGCAATACAAAATGAGTACAGAGTGAGCACACTTTTCACATCAAGAAATACATAGAAAGAAGAGAAATAGCAAACCAGAAAATTGAAAAGATGAGATCCTGCAGAAATGTTAAACAGTTTTTATTTTGTAGAGATTTATTGTGCAGTTTAAGTTAATACAGCTTTTCCTACAACTCAAAAGATACAATAAATACTTAGTTTGGCTTCCTGAACCACCCTCTCCAGGTGCAGTTTCTTTTTGGGGATGCCAATTTACCTGACTGAACCTCTTGACTTCAAAGTGAAATATTTAATTATTCAGCAAGAGAAACATCTCCAATATTTATCACTGAAGTGGGAAAAACCAGACTGACCATTCTAACAAACCCAGGAAACCTCCAGTTCTTTTAAATTCCAGCCTCATCTCAGGCTGGGAATTATTATCCATGACATGTGTCATTATGTCACTTGAAGTTGCCTAGTGTTTTTTTTGACACTCAAATAATTAGTTATCTGCTATTCCCAGCTATTTATAGTCACTGTGAGTGCCTGTTTTATTGGGTATGTGTGCTCTTTGAATGGTGCACGAGCAGCTGCTTCAGCTGCTTAGCATTTTATGTCTTTATATCATACTAAGATCACTGTCTGACATGTCACACAGAGCCAGAGAGCGATAAGAGGCTGGGGCAGGCTGAGATTAACTCATGAAAAGACAGATTTCCCAGGGATGAGGATGGTGTTCCTGTGATGTCACCTGATGGCAAACATGGTCAGTGGTGTCAGGAGGAATCCCAGCTTTCCCTTGGCTTTCTCAGCGATTTTTCAAAAACAAAAGCCATCACCACCCAGAAAAGGATTTTCGAGATGCTATTCCAAGGCTGAGCAGTGCTCAAGGAAGATGTGGGTTTTGCTGAAGGGATAAATTGATTGGAGAGATAAGAAAGGATGCTGCCAGGAGAAGTGACTGCATCTCTGTCAGCTTTAATTTACACTGCCCTTGCTGGACTTGATGATTTCTTTGAAAATGCTTCTTAACTTACTAGCAAATAAAAGGGGCCACAGGGCAACACAGTGACACCTGAACCATCTTCTGAGCCCAGAATGGGCCAAGCTCTTCTGTGCTGTGTCCACACCCTCCTTGGTGTGGTGTGAGACCTGGGGCAGGAACAAGCCAGAGCTAAAACATCCAAATAATGACTTTATCTGGCCTGAGTAAACTCCTGGACATTTTTAGTTTACTATCAAGTGTAGCCTGAGAGACACAGCACTGGGAGGTGATGGATGCTGACCTACAAGTTGCAACTCTTCTCATACTCCCTTCTCTTAGGACATAAATCCATGTGTTTGTGGCCTCCCTTTCCCCACTGCATTTTCTGTGCAAGCCCCAAAGTCCAGCTGAGGTCTTTCCTTTGCCCTCTGCAGCTACAAAAGAAACAGTTTATTCTCACCAATGGTGAGAAGGTTTTTGGCATTATTCCCTTCAGCAGCAGGGTTGTGTATCCTGGAAAAACAAAGAAGAGCTAAGTGGCTTTGCTGAGCTCTATTTGAAATTATAAGTCTGGCTACAAGAGTTAAAAAGTGATTGCACAGCACCTTCCTTCTTCCCAAACATTGCTGCTGCCTCTGGTCCGGTTCCAACAGGGATGGCTGAGTGCCAGGAGCATTAAAAAAAATGCATATTAGCATTGTTTTATAATGAGATTTTTTCCTTCATAATAAATTTGCAGGATATTCCACAGTATTTGTCCAAAATGGGATCCCTCAGGTCTGTGTGGGAAACTGAAGGCAGCCCATCCCACCCTGCCTTGTGGCCCTCATTAAACAAAAAAATCACTGCATATGACCACGTTTTTTGCATACTATTATTATGGATGCAGCTAACCTGGAGCACTGTGGAAGTCATTTATTATCCCCAAGGCCAGAAATGGGATCAGATCCTCCTCAACCCAGCCCCATCTGTATGATCAGGAGAGGAGCAGAGCTGTAAAACCTGAAACTGCAGCTGCAAGCCAGCAGTGGAAGCGGGCAGAGCTGTCATTCCCTGAAGAGGAGAACTGACAGAAGTTGCATTTTAATACCTGATTTTACACCACTGCTCCTTGTTTAATCAGATCAACACAGATCAGGCTGATCATACTGGGAAAGGGGGAAAAAAAAAATGAAACAACCAGTCAGCCCGGAACAAACACGTTTGTTGAAAAACATCAGAGTGTTTGGCAGATTATATAATGTTGCAGTAAGTAACTGCATAGCTTAATTTTATGGTTTCCATGGAAACCATCAAAAATGAAAAGGTAAGGGTTCAGTGTTCTTGGCTCTGAGGATCAAATCTCTTCGTTGGGATGAGCATTTGGGGGAGCAGGGATTTCAGGCTGCAGAGGGAAGGGAACTTTTGGAAGCTGTGGGGATGAGATTCTGGTCTGGGAGGTGTCTGAGCCGTTCCCAGCCCCAGCCTGGCTGCATAAGTGTCTCAGATGCTGAGACAGCCTCATGAATTTTATATTTATTTTATATTTACACGTGGTGTGACCTGCTGCAGATCCCAGCCGTGCTCACACGGGCTCCTGGTGTCACTGTGGGCAGCTGGTTTTCCTGGGGAAACTTCTAAATTCAAAAACATCCACTCTCACCTCGTTCAGGGGGGAAAGAAACAGAAAACACCAAAGCTGCCAAGGGTTGCTGTAGAAGCAAAGGTTTCTGGCTGTTTCTGTTAGTTTTGGGAAATATCAGAGCCATTGCACTCTTCTCCTTGCTGAGGCTTCACCCTGCAGATCTCAGTGGTGCTGACCTTGGTGAATTGTGGACCTGATGTGCTTGGGTGAGATAGTTCAGGTCTGTAATTATATTTAATGCAAAATGGAGACAGGGTTGAGAAGGTGCTTGAGCAGCTGTGCTGGGTTGCAATACAGGATGTGACCAGCAATGTGTGTTCTGTCCCCATCTGCTGCAGCCGGGTGGGGCAGTGACCCCTGATCTCCTGGCACACATTATCTGCTCATGGGCCAGCCAAAAACCAGCTGGGCAATCATCTTTATCTTTGCCACAGCCCATCCTCCCTCCAGGAGATATCTCCTGTTCATGGCCATGGAGTCCCAGGGCATGACTGATCAAATTCCATCATCCCACTGGGAGATGCTCCAGCCAGGGCAGGAGCCAAGCCTTTCCTACCCAGAGAAAAACTGAGATTTGGGACACCAAGGCACCTTCTTTCCACTGGATTCCAAGGAAAACCAGACCCTTCCACATCATCCCTGGAGCTTCAGAGGAAACTGAACCTTCTCCAGGAGCACTGCTCCAGCTGAACCACATCTGCCCCTGCAGGAGGATGCAGCCACCATTGAATGGGACTGCTGCCAACACCCTGCCTGACTGACGGGTGTCAGCTTGGATTCTGACTCTGGCAGGGTTTGGGATTGTTCTTTGTAATACTGCATTTCTATTTTAATTTTCCTAGCAAAGAACTGTTATTCCTAATTCTCATATCTTTGCTTGAGAGCCCCTTAATTTCAAAATTATAATGATTTGGAGGGAGGGGGTTTACATTCTCCATTTCAAAGAGAAGCTTCTGCCTTTATTGGCAGATACCTGTCCTTCAAACCAGGACAGCAGGTCAGAGCCATCCATCCTGCCATGGCTTTGCCCCTGACACAGACAGAGACTGGCAGGTGGATGGAGAGGCTGTAACACACTGGCCCAGCCTCCCCAGGCAACATGGGCAACAAGAGGGTCTCTTTCTGTCATAAAATCGTGTCATTCTTTCAGGTTGGAAGGGATTTTTGTGTTGTCTTGTTCCACCCCCCCTGCCTTGGCAGGGACACCTTTCTCTGGACCAAGTTGCTCAGAGCCCCATCCACTTTGGCCTTGAACATTTCTAGGGATCCACAACTTCTCTGCACAGCCTGTTCCATCAGTTTGTCATGCCTGGTGCTTTATCCCTTTCTGCAGTGCCTGCACCCAGCTCCCCTTTGTTACATGGGGCTGCACTACTGCCAGCAATCACCTAAATAAACTGCTTTTCTGGAACTCTGAGACTCATACAAACCATGCACACAGGTGGATCTGCAAGGAATTTGGAGTCCAGCTGTCCTTGCCTCTGCTGAGCTGCTCTGCTGGAAGGGACAAATGAGTAAAGTGGCTCACAAGTGCTCCTAGAACCAAACCCTGAGGGGTTAATTCCTCACTCCAAATTTCCATGTGCCTCCCTCACTGTGCACACAGCTCATTTCTTGCTCTACCCTGTTGCTATCAGAGCTGCAAACGAGCCACCACTTTAACAAGTTTTCTTTTTTAAAGAACCACAATCATGAGGCAATACCACTTATTAGGCTGTATTATTACACATTTTTCATGGACTCAGAAGAGACAGGCTGGCTGTATGACAAATAGCCAGAGCTTGGGAGCTCCCCAAGCCATGCTGAGTCCTTCCTGGATCTGAGACCTTGGGTTGGAGCCTTTTTCCAAGTGAACAGAGAAGAGCAGTTGTATTACATTTGCATTCTGCCTTAGCTGCTGTGAAGTACCTTACTCTTTGTTAATCCTGTGCTCCCATATATTTTCTTGGAATGTGGGAAGTAGATGCCCAAAACCATTTGAGTGTCTGAGCTGTAATACCTACACTTGCAATTGCTATTTTAAAAGGCTAAAAAAATAAGATTGAAGCAGATGTGCAAGTATGTTGATCCTTATTTACATAATATATCCTCCAGTCTATCCCCCTGTGTAACCCTGATGGCTGAGAAGTGCAAATCTTTAAATCTGACACAGATTTAATCAGGGGGTTTTTTGCTCTGGAGAACATGTCTTCCTTCATTATACTGCACTCTTGTGTCCTCTTCTGCTGCTAACTCTCTTCTTCTTGCTCTGTTAATGTATTAAAAATCCAAAATGCATGATGCTCAAGGTCCCATGACAACCTGGGATCTTAAATGAAGGACAGTTGTGTCCCTTGGCAGCCTCGTGGCTCTGCATGGAGCCTTTGCTCCTTCTCCCATAGATTCATTTGGGTTGGAAAGGATCTCAAAGTTCACCAGGTCCAGCCACTAACCCAGCACTGTCACAGCCACCACTAAATCATGTCCCCAAGTGCCACACCCACACAGCTCTTAAACCTCTCCAGGAATGGTGACTCCAGTGCTTAACCATCCTTGGAGTGAAGAAATTTTTCCGGATATCCAGCCTAAATCTTCCCTGGTGCCACTTGAGCCAGTTCCCTCTTGTCCTGCCCCTTGCTGGCTGGAAGCAAAGCCTGACCCTCACCTGGCTGCACCCTCCTGTCAGGGAGTTGTGGAGAGTGTTTCAGTGTGATTTGGGGGGTTCTTTTAATCACCTCTTACGTGGGGTTAATCAAACTCTTCTTCCATTCCCAGTAAAACCAGCAAGCCTGCTGTTGGATGTAAGGAACAAAGCTATTTCTAATGGCTGGATCCTAACACTAACACATCTGTGTGCCAGAATCAGAAACTGCTTCCCTATTTGCATAGAAGAAAACAAAAACCAATTAAAAAAAATATCTGACAGAAACTTGATGGTTCTGTGTACCTGTAGCAAGAGCACTTTGCTTATTATAACAAATAAACACTCAAAATTAAGCTGTTTATAGTGCAGGATGGGTTTCTGTAAGAGATGGTCACCCATTGGTGCTGAGCATTGGGAACTTTTACTGATCTCCAGCAAAACTCTACAAGGCTGAAGCTTTCAGCAAATTAAACTGGCAGATACCAGTGGGACTCTAGGAAATGAGAAATGTGTAGCTCTTCTCAGAATCTGTCCCAAGTTCTGCAGTATTGTTCTCAGGAGGGTGTGGATGCCATAATGTTACATGGGGTCAAAAAAGCAGCAGGAAAAACTTGTGGAAGAAAAAGGCATTGAGGGCAGTAAAATATGATGAGTGTGATTCTGTCTGGTGATACTTTGAGGAGCAAAAAAGAGGGAAAGAGGAATTTCTGGGGAGGCTGCCTATGTGAAATACCACGAGGGATTTGTTCTTGCCTTAGTGGTGGAGGTGAACTGCTGGCTCAGGACAGAATTTGGGCTGTTCTGGAAAAGGGAGCCCTTCAGGAATAGCTTTGAGATCCTCAGAGCACAAAAGGGGTTAAAATGTCCCTGGGCACTGTAGGGATGCACACCTTGAGGCAGGTGGGTTATCTTAGCCAGGCAGGCTCTGCCACTCACTCCTCATTTCAGAAGGTCTCACCCAACTCCAAATACTTCCCATTTAAAAATTCCCCAAAGGGAAGCCACAGATGGTAATGCTGGAGGTGAGAGTGTTCCTGTCTCTACCTAGTCTTGTTCACCCATCAACCTGATTTTATGGATGGGAGGGGTTATTGTCTTCCTCAAGAAATTTCACATGCATGATGAACTCTTTGCCAAGGAAAATTAGATCATATGTTCACAGCATCCTCCACGGGATACAGGCCCTGTTGCAAAACATTTGCTGCCAGATATTAAGGCAGGAGATCTTTTCTGCCAGTGGCATTATTAAACAGCATGGGGAGAGCTTTGCATCCAAAATCCACCTTAATATTGATGTGTTCATAGGAACAGATGTCTGCTTGCTTCCTGCACAATATGTTACCAGATTAGAGATTTTACAGCAACAGCCTTAATTAGAAGCATGTTATTATTCATACTAAAAGCCTCTTTTGGAGGTGTAAATCCCTGCAACACAGGGATCCAAACCTGCCTCCTCTCCAGTCCATCTACTGTGAGCAAGAGACCTTAGCCCAAACATTTTGCACTTCAGAGATACACATATATCCTTATTTTCAAGGTGGGTCTGAGCACTGGGTTGTATCTGAGCTTGCCCAAAATGGGACAGAAAATCAATGTACAGCAGGGCAAGGAATACAGATCCATGGCCCAGAAGGGCTGGCAATGCCTGGTGACAGTGAATTCTCCTTTGCATGTGGGAATGTTCTGACTTTATCCTGGTTTTGCTGTGAGTATTAGAAAGCTGCTCCCTATCACCTTTTCTTTCAGTCTCTGCAGTTGCTTCTTTGCTTTTTTTTCAAGGAACAGTCTCTGGAAGAAAATCTGGCAATGATGCAAATGGTGGGGAAAAAGGGCAGAAGGGAGAGACACTGAACACCAACTAATTCTGTGATGTATAGTGTATGTTAGCTTGAGTAAAAAGCCTTTTTGTGTGTGTCCCAATGAAAAGATTTCAAGGTAGGAAAAGTAATTTCCTTGTTTTTTCTTACAGCACCCACTAGCCAGTAGCTCTAATGTCATTTAGTGCCTCTAGACATGACCAAAATATAAAAGTCAAGTAATTTCTCTTTCTCTTTAAAAACATCAGCTTGGCACATGGATACAATCACATGAAAAAAATTGAAGAAATGCATCAGGTGGCTTGGTAAACTTCTTTTATTGTTCTCTCATCTTTCTGTGGGAAGGTTTGCCAGTTTATAGCACAGAATTTTTATAAGAAACTGCTTTTAGTTATAAAGGATTTCAGATGGACGTGTGTAAATGAAGAAGAATCTACGTCTCAAATGAGTTTTTAGTTCAGATTTCTTTCTAGTGCCTGTTTTCTAAAGTTCAAAAATGCCTTTCCGTTTAAGAGAGAAAGAAATGCCTTTGACCTTAAGGAATTTATTTACTGTTCTAAAGTACAGCACAACTGAACATCAAGAAAACAAAACAAATAAAAAACTTAGTTGAGAATGAACACAAAAAATTTAAGAGAAGGAGCCAGCAGAATTATTTCTGGAGATGCTATGCAAAATGTCTTGATTGAATTTGATATCTGAAACAACCTGGGATCAGCAGAAGTTGTTTGAGCACTTACCACTCTAAGCTGGCATCAAAAAAAGAGAGTCCAAGCATTGCATGTTGTGTCTGAGAAGATGGGAGGGTGAAAGATTTTCAACCCCATGGGAGCAAACCTGGGTTTGAGGGTAAAAGGTTCCATTAAGTCTGAAGAGGAGAAAAGCCTGGCATGACCTTCAGTGAGAAGGGAAACATCTTCCCAGGTATTTCCCACATGGACTTCTCAGTGCCAGCACACAAGGACCAGGAGCAAGCTCCAATAAAGCACTTGAGACCTCCAGCCATAGAGGGGCAGGATTTGCTGTCTGCAGGAGCCTCTGATCCTGCAGAGGTCTCTTCTCTTCCTGGGGTTGTGCAGGTTTGGAAGATGCTCAGCTCTTCTGGACCTTGACCAGTGCTCCTGGCACCTGGTATCCAGGTTCAGGTCCAAGGAATGGAAGCAGGTGAGCCTGGGAAGAGCCCATAGGGAGGTCTGAAGGCTTCATGGACACACATATCCTGATCCAGGGCTGAACTGGTGGCCTGAGCAGAGCCAGCTCTGTTATCTCCACAAATTATCTCTTGCTGTCATTGCCATGACAATCTAGACTTCATTTCTTCACTGGAGTTTCCAAACCCTGTCATGTCTTCCTTGGAGACATTAAGATTCAATGCTTACATTGGCTGAGCCCTTGGAAGGATGCTGTCTCTCCTCTCAAAAAGCCATCTAAGATGTGCTGTTTATTTGATTTTGTTTTCTTGTTTTTCCTGTTTTTAAACTAGTTTCTTATTCCAAATCTGTAAGGACCCTGGTAACTCCCTTACAAAATGCACCAGAACTTTATAAATAGCCCTGAAGGAAAGTTGGGCTGTCTTCGACTTTCAGAAGAAGTTTGTTCATTTCAATAGCATTTAGAATGCATTTGCATCTCCAAAATGTCTTCAAACGATTTCACAGACACCAGAAAAGCAGCAGCTGTTCCAGACTCCTCCTGAGTCCTGCTCTTCACGTGAGAGGAGCAGCATCACTCCCCATCACCTGGAACCAGAGGAGAACTGCAGCTGGTGGTTTGTCTGCTGGCCTTGCACAGAACTCTCCTTTGAGAAGTGCTGGATGGCCTCACCTCCCACCAAAGTCAAGGCAAGGTGAGGATGCTCAGCCCCTTTGCTGGATCCACTCCCTGGTTTCCAAGGCAACTGTTCTTGGGTGAGAGTTAATGAGAAGGTGAGGACAACCACGAGGCCCCTTTGAGCACAGGGGAACACAGAGCTCACAGAAATGATTGTGCTTTTTAAGGGAAAAGGACAGGCAGGTGGACTGAATGGACAATAAATTGTCTGACATTTTAACGGGTTAACATGATATTGCAGAAAATGACCTGAATAAAGTGGCTCAATCCCTGTGGAGAAAAGTAAAATAAAATAGGCATAATGGAAAGAGGGGCCATAAAAGGCTGGAATGGGGGTTTATTCAAACTGTCTGAATGGAAGTGAAAGGAGCAAGTTACAGCCCTTGTTACAGCCTCTTAGCAGCAGTTGGTCTCAAAATGAATTGGAAAAAAATGTATCTGTGATAACCTGACATAGCAAAGCTGGTTGGGTAAGCTCCATAAAACACAGCCTTTATATCAGTGCCACAAATCAGAAGCTATTTGCAAGAGATTTTACAGCACAGGCAACAGGTACTTCTTGTTCTGATGTCAAGCAGTGTCATCTGCTACAAGAAAAGTGGAATTGTTGCTTGTACCCAAAATGTCTCAGATCATGTTTATGCTGTCTCATGCATTTCTTCACCCTGGAACTTTCCAGGTTTATTATGAGTAGACTTACTTTTTAATATCAAAAAATATCTTGTAAAAATAAAAACCTATCTATTCTGTGTGTGGTGTGGAAGAGTTAAGGAGATATAGATTTCTAATTCTACAAGAAAGACTGATATTTTAATACTATTCCCATTGTAATAATGAACCTTTTTCACAAGGATAAACTTTGAGCCTTTTCAATTTAGTATTAGAAACCTTCTTTATTTAAAGTCAATCTTGACATGAAAGAAGCTCTGTCCACCACATCTCAAAAGGTTTGAGCAAACTGTAAGAGTAATTGATTCTAACCTTAGTAATAATGATTTTATGATTTTGAAAACTCTATTTTGGGGAGATGAAGGGAGGAGAGTCATATAAGATCAACTGAGAGGGCAAAAAGCAGTTTTTTAAAATTAATTAAGATATGTTTCAAGTTAAAACATTTTGTATGGCTAATGGGGCATTTGTAGTGATCTTTGTACTTCTTTTAAATGAAGCACTGGCACTTTCACACCTGAAAATAATTATTTCACAACTGAAAAGGAGTATATTTACTTTCAGAAGTGATGAAATAAAATGTTCTAACTAATGTGCAAGGCTGGAAAAATTTTTAGAAAGGGAATTTTTGATAGAAAGGTCTTCATCCATTCCACCCAATCAAAAATAATTCAGGCCCTGCTGTCACCCTCTGCTACTCTGGAGTTGAGTTTTGATGAATGAAGTGTTTATAGAGTTTTAAATAAAATCAGGAGCTTCAGCCTCATGACAGAAAGACATGAAACCATTGTAAGGACAACTACAGAGCCAGACTGCCTGGTGATAACCACAAATTTTGGGGGAAATGGTAAATATATGCTACCCTGAGCCAACAGCAGATTTAACCAAATACAATTTCCACAGCCCTGCACAGGTTAAACCTCCAGGTGCTGCCAGGGTGAAATAAGAGCAAAGATGGAGATGTAAAAATCAACTTTTTCTATGGTTTTGGTGGCCCTGGCACCACTTAGCCTGGGTGGGATGTCACCTCCTCTGCTGCACAGGCAGACCCACAGCACCTGGAGGCTCCTGCAGCCTCTGTCCCCAGTGTGCAGGCCAGGCTTTACCCCATTTTTCAACCTGATATTCCATGTATTTTTATGAAGGGCTGCTTGTTACCAGTTCCACAGAGGGTGTTGTGCTTTAATCCAGTCCTTTGCAGGGAGAGAAGTGAGTGAACAGTTCCCCCTTCACCCACAATCCTGAAGGTCACAATTTCAGCATCTATGAAATGGGTTTGGTTTTTTTTTGCCATGCCAGCATATTTTTTTTGCTCATGCTTCTCTATGGATGAATTTAAAATGGTGTCTCTCTCCAACCATAAAATTCTACCAGTGTTTAATCTCATCCAGTATTTTCTTGGATGCTGTAGACAAGATCACTTGACTAATTCAGCTTGCAAAAATACTACTGGGAAGGAGTATTTATGGTAGTCCCAGCAAGGACAACCAAATTAGCTGTAGCAAGCAGCCAGCCTGAAGAAGAAATAAAATGAGGGAGTGAGATAATTTGGAACAAAATGTAAAAGACACACAAATCATCTAATAAAGGTTTTCCCTGAAGGAAACTTTCCAAGCAGCTGATCACCAGGACAGCTGAGAGAAATGAGGTCAATTGTGTTTAGACACAATGTGTACATTTTATTTTTTAAAATGATCATCATTTATCAAACTTTATGGGCCAGCTTCTTTCCTCAGATTAGCTGATACTGGAATTGAACTCATTACAATAAGGTTTTGTCTTTAGTAGACAAGAAGGTGGAGAGAGTGATTTATTTCAAGGAAACTGTAAAATATTCACTGAAGTGGAATGGTATTGTCTATAACTGAGAAACAAAAATGGAGTATAATCAGGGAGCAGGATGGAGTGGCTCTGCTTTCTCAAGAAGTGCAGCAAACAAACCACAAATACCTGTAATTCTTAAGCAGGAGCTTGGGTTAGAAAACTCTCTTGAACATAGGTTCAACATGACATATTTTACATTCTTCTCATTGAACTAATAAATCTAAAGTCCAGACACACATAATAGAAGCACTGGAGTCCAGAGGTACAACAGGTAAAAGGAACAAATGCTCTCATTGCCAGAATAGAAATGCTGTTTCCATTTGCAGTGGAAAGGGAGCATTAGAAGCCACAGCTCTTGCAGATGTAGCCCTGAGTAGATCTGGTCACATCCCAGTGCTGACTCAATGCCATGAAGAGTGAGGCACCACAGTTTGATGTGAGTAGAAAACCCACCCTGGCATTTAATGACAGGGAAAAGGAGACTGTTTGAGATGCTAAGAAGTCATTTTTTTCCTAATTTTTGTAAAAATCAGTCATTTTCTCTCTTAGCTGCTTTTATATTGCATTAACCTGAATAATAAATTCTGATTAAAGGAAAAAACAAAAAACAAACAAGAACCAGAGCTGAAGGTTATTCATCCCCTCTGGAGCTGAGATAACACAATCTGCAGCAGAAAGCACAGTGGTATCCATGAGACAGCTCTGCTGCAAGATTCCAGCATGATTTTATCCTTTCTTGTTTGCATCCTCCTCAACTGCCCCTCCTCTAAAATGAAAACAAATCAAATTCATTTTTACCATCCTGGATATATCCATACACATGCACTGGAACCATCACAGAATGGCTTTGATTGGAAGGGATCTTGAAAATCATCCAGTTCCAACCCCTTGCCATGGGCAGGGACACCTTCCACTATCCCAGGGTGCTCCAGCCCCATCCAACTTTCCTTGGACATTTCCAGGGATCCAGGGGCAGCCACAGCTGCTCTGGGCATCCTGTGCCAGGGTCTCACCATCCTCACGAGGAAAAAATTATTTGGCCTTGGTAAGAGACACTTGGGAAGTTTATGACATGGATATATGGATGGATATATGGATATATGGGATGGATGTATGGATATATGGATATATGGATGGATGCATGGATATATGGATGAATATATGGATATATGGATGGATATATGGATGAATATATGGATATATGGATGGATATATGGATATATGGATATATGGATATATGGATGGATGGATGGATATATGGATGGATATATGGATGGATATATGAATATATGGATGGATATATGGATATATGGATGGATATATGGATGGATATATGGATGGATATATGAATATATGGATGGATATATAAATATATGGATGGATATATGGATATATGGATATATGGATGGTTATATGGATGGATATATGGATATATGGATGGATGTATGGATATATAGATGGATATATGGATATATGGATGGTTATATGGATAGATGGATGGATGGATATATGGATATATGGATGGATATATGAATGGATATATGAATATATGGATGGATATATGGATGGATATATGGATATATGGATGGATATATGAATATATGGATGGATATATGGATGGATATATGGATATATGGATGGATATATGGATGGATATATAAATATATGGATGGATATATGGATATATGGATATATGGATGGTTATATGGATGGATATATAAATATATGGATGGATATATGGATATATGGATATATGGATGGATATATGGATGGATATATAAATATATGGATGGATATATGGATATATGGATATATGGATGGTTATATGGATGGATATATGGATATATGGATATATGGATGGATATATGGAGGGACTGGACCCAACAACACCTACCAGAGGGATCAGGCCATGGAGAGTGGGATCTGCCCTTCCCAGCAGTGACCTGTCCCTGCACAAGTAGAGACATTTCAGCCATGGAACCTTGGAAATTGTTCAGCAGAGAGAGGAAAAGCTGTGAAATGCAGAGCAGACAAAGCCAAGGCGTGGCTGGGACTCGTTTGCTGCAGGTTTTCCTTGCAGGCAGCAGCCAGTGAGAGTCCTGTTAATTAAAGAGGCTTTGCTGGCCATAAATCACATGGGCATTCGTGGGAAGGGGAAAGCTCCTTCAACAGCCATGGTTTCTCCTGTCCCCTCTTGGAGCTGGGGGGCCCAAGTGGCAGCAAGGTGAGTGTGTTTGGCACACCTGTCTGATGGAAACCACAGAGAGGGGAAGGCTCTCACAGGGAGGAAACAAAAGCAAACAGCACCACTCCAAACCCACACCCAAACCCACACCCTGCCTATCCTCCTGCCCACACCTTGCTGAACACATTGTGTGAGCTCGTTTTCTCTTCGAGGCCCGTTTTTATTTAGTGCCACAAAGACGTGCTGCTTGGAGAGAGCACGGATCCTTTGAAGGTGTAATTGGGGGTGAGGGGGGGACTGTCTCCCTCTGCCCACAGACTCCCAGCTCGCATCTGGGTGTGCCAGCTTCCCCAGGCACTGGGGGAGTGAGGAAACCCTCGAGACTGGGGAATGAAATGAAAGCAAAGCAATGCAGGCAGCCTCAGATCTGCTGAGAAACACCAGTTTAGCTATGCTGTTTTTTTTTAATTGACATAGCCCTCCATCCTTTGATCTTTGAAGGGCATGTTTATCCAACATTGTTCAGTGCAGCTACACTGCTTCTGGTTACAAATTGTGAGAGTCATGTTCTGTTTCAGGGAAACAATAGGATTTAATTATTAGCAGCCTTCAAAGACAAATGCAGGGCTCAGAGTCTTCTCTGATTACAAGGTCAGAGCAGCAGACCAGTGGTTGGGAGCAACAGAGTTAACAGCATTGTTTACATTATTCTGGGAGAAAAGACTTCATAGTTTTACATCCACTTTTCAAATTTTCTGTATTTGTAAAAAAATTAAGTAATCTACACATAAATCAGAATCTTGATTTGATTTCACTTAAAGATGAAGTTTATTAAAAGTTAGTTGTCCTTATGAAATGCATGCACTGTGTTTGGATGCTAAGTACAGGAATAGAGGGGACAGCTGCTGTCAGGAAGTCAAACAAGGTGAGCAAGATATTTATTCTGGGCTTTAAAAGATGAGGAAAACCTTAGTTAAAAACTTTAGAAATTCTGCTTAAATGGGAAGGTACTGACATACTCTATCAGAGGAGTAATTCACCACAAAATTATTGTAGGCACAGAATTAAGTCACCCATATGTGATGGATTCTCCATTTCAGGAATTTTTAAGAACAGGCAAGGGACCCTCTACTGTGGATGTGTGGGTACAGATTTCTGAAATGAAGCTTCACTCAGGTTCCCCAACAAAAACAGGCTTTGCATGTCGTGATAGCCCAAGGAACATCAGCTTTTACTGCTAATAATTATAGATCTTAATAATTTAGTCATATGTGTCATTCCAAGCACAAGATGTGCTCAGTTTATGGCCCAGTGAGACATTCAATTAAAGATAAATCATCTTTGACATCAGTCTCTGCAGAAGTTTTCCTGTGTTTTCCTTGTGTCTGTGGCTACTAAAGATAGAGGTATTCTAGGCTAAAATCCACTAAAGAAAGATAAATGGATCTGAAACTTTGCTTGCAAATTGCTGCTTCCAATTAATTTTTGGCTTGAAAGTTTTCATAAATAATCTGCTAATTGTCTTTCATATATTTTCCTTTTTCTCTTAATGAAACAAGGCCTGAAGGCACCAAACAAGGAGTGCAGAATATGAGATAAAGCACAAAAAGCCAAAAAGAACTATAAAAGTTCCTTAACTCAGAAACAGGGCTATTTTAGATTAATATTTCACTTCATTTGGAGTTATTTGAATAATTAATTTTGTCCTTTGACCATTCTGCTGTGATAATAACATTGGGTGAGGAGAGAGGAGTCCTCTCCAGATGTCAGAGTTCACCATCCTCATCACAGAGCCCAGCAAGGATTTTGCCCATTGGTTCAGGGACTCCATTCTAACCCAATTTTCACCACTGAGTGGAACCCAATAGTGCTCCTTAAAGGATAAGGAAAGCAAGAAAAGAAGCTTATCTGGATAAACCTGGTTAGAGTGTAACCAAAATGGGAAAAATAAGAAAAAAATGAGCAGAGTTATGGAAATCAAAGAATTTGCACCTAGTGCAAACCTCAGTTTCTGGGACTGGTGATACCAGAGGAGTAAAGAATGGCAAGCATCAGGGAGAGGAAGGTGATAAAGCCTTTGAAATTCCTGTGCTCAGCTGAGAATTACTGTGTGTGGTCTGGTTCAGACACAGGCCTTCCCTCTCAATGCTGGATTGTGTTCTCAGTTTGTAAGGTTTGGACTTGATGATGAAGGATGAGGTTGGACTTCATCATGGACTTTTTTTGCAACCTTAATGATTCAATGGGTCTAGGAATTTTTTGGTGTTTTTGGTTTTTTGGTTGGTTGGTTTGGTTGGTTGGTCGGTTGGTTGGTTTGGGGGTTTTGTTTGTTTTTTTTAAATTTTTTTCTTTTTTTTTTTTTTTTTTTTTGTTTGGTTTTGGTTTTTTGTTGATTTTTTTTGTTTGGTTGTTTGTAGGCGTTTTTTGGTTATTGCAGTTTTGCTTTGTTTGTAGGGGGTTTTTTTGGTTATTGCAGTTTTGGTTTTGTTTGTTTGGGGTTTTTTTTGTTGTTGTTATTTTGTTTTGTTTTTTAATTTCCAGCTGAGAGAAATGAGAAATTGTTGAGCTTGCTGCTATTTTAGCTTGGCTGAGAGCATGAACAGAAGTCTGGGCATGAAAATATTTGGAAGGAACAAGATCTGGTGTATCTTTGGGTCTACAGGCTGGTAAGTAGCCAACAAAATGTTATTTCTATATCATCATATCAGGCAGAGGTGTCTGATTTCCACTGAGACAAGCACCTTTCTTCCTTCCTCATCTCTGGAAATCTTTGGAGCTGTTTGAAGATACCACATAGCACAGTGTCTTGTTCTGGGATTAGTCCCACTGACCTGCTGGGTTAGAGGAAATCAGGTTAAAGTAAATCAGGTAATTAAGACCCCAGCCCACTGAGATTCTTTATTCATTAGCTGCCCAAAGCCTTGTCCAGCAATTAGCATTGTATTCCCAGCACAGCCACCAGAGCAAACCGTGCCAGGGTTTTATTTTAACACACTGAGTTCCCATTCTGCTGGCTCACCCAACACCCACATTTCTGCTTCAGGAGGTGAAGCCCTCAAATCAGCATTCATGGCTTGGGCTGCAATTCCGTGGCAGAAGACAGGATAAAATAAAACCTGGAGATAAAGCAAAATCCCCAATCGTATTTATTGCCGTGCAACCACAGCTGGACCATGTCTGGGTTTTGCTTGGTCAGGCTTTTCTTCTCTGTGTGTTTTGCCTTAGGGGAGTCCTGTGACACAAGCCAGCCCCGTTCCACAGAGCATCTCTCACAATCCCAGTCCCCAGAGACATTATCACCGTGGGGATTACAGCAAAGGGCAGTGATGCTGGTTTAAACGCTTCAGCCACTTTCCCCCCGTGACTTTTGATGCCTGTTGTTTGTGCTGGGATTGCTCTGTGTGTGTCAGGGCTGTGCAATCTCACAGCATGAATGATTATTCTTGCTGGATTACACCAGTTCACAGATCTGAGTTCAGCTCCTGCCACACATTTGCCAACAGGATCGTGGGCAGATGGGTCAACTCTGTTGGGTTTTTCTTTTCAGTCACATAGGTTCTTAAATCTCATTAATTTCAGTGCTCAAAAATCTTGTAAAATTTGTGTTTTTGGGCACAAAGCACCCTATGGAATTTTAACCACCTATTTGAGGATATTATATCTAAAAATCCCCCTCTGCTGCTGGAGAAAACAGCTATTTTCAAGGGAAGTGCAAACTATCCAAGATATCTCTTGGTCTGTGAGTGAGCTTTGCACACCAGATATGCACCTACAGAATCATAAATAAAGTTAAATGGAAAAAAAAAGTGGTTTCTTTTTTTTTCTCAGAATTCATTCTACTTTTAGATTGCTGCAGGATCTGGAGCCCCAGGAGAGGCTGATAGAGCTGGGAGAAAATGAGGCTCAGGGGGGACCCTGTGGCTCTGCACAACTCCCTGACAGGATGGGGACAGCTGGGATGGGGTTGGGATCTGCTTCCAGAGAGAAAGTGAGGACAAGAGAAAAGGGCCTCGTGTTGTGCCAGGGAGGTTGAAATGGGATATAGTAAAAAATTCTGCACAGAAAGGGTTTCCAAGCATTGGAAGTGGCTGTTCAGGGAAGTGGTGGAGCCACCATCCCTGGAGGGATTTGAATAAATCATGCAAATTTTGCCTAGAGATACAGTTCAGTGGTGGGTTTGGCAGTGCTGGGGGAATGGCTGGACATTAGATAGGATATTGGATGTCTTTTCCAGCCTCAATGATTCTATGATTCTGCAAGATGGGAAGGTTGAGACATCACTGACACTGAGAATGTGGAGGGGAGCTCAGCTCAGCTTGGACACCCATCCCCAACTCCTTTCAGGCAGCTGAAGAGAACCAACCACATGGCAATTAGTACTTTAATTAGGATCAGCCTGAGCAAATACTTAGGCAAAATACACTGCTCTGTGTGAAAGGCTTCAATCTGAGTTGGCATCAATGTCAGTGTGCAGGATTGTTTGTGCTGGATCATGGAAAAGTTAGCAAGAAGCCAAATTCAAAGGAATGAATGGAGCTGGGCTGGGAGCAGGAAGAAGACATGAGTATTTTGAGTATTTTTGCAGGCTAAAGACAATTGCTTTAATTATACTCACTCACAAAAAATAAATAAATAAATAAAATAAAATAAAATAAAAAATAAAATTAAAAAAAAAAAAAAAACAAAAAACAAAAAACACAACGTTGCTGAGAAACACTCTTTTTCAAGCTTCTGTTTTCCAAACCTAAATAATGATTTTTATACTCATTGACAGGCTTCATTAGCTGGAATTAAAAGGTGTTTCTTACACATTCTCCTGTTCCTCCATCCCCAGTACATTGTCCATCAAGAAACAAGGAGAAAGAGATGTTTGAGATTCCTGTGTCAGAACCTCAGTGGGAAAAAACAGAAGTGCATTTTTCCTGGAGAATGAAAACCACGGCAATAACTTACACAAAAAATAGCAAACACCCAATAAAATGAACTAGAGAGAAGAAAGGAATATCCTGAGATAATTTGGTGGTGGGGAGGGGGTGAATTTAGCCCAACAGCAGGCAAAAATGACTGAGACCTTTGTAATAACAACGAAATGTGCACTGTGTCTAAATTTAGCCACTTTGGGGTTTTTTTTACGGGGTTTTTTAGGCGGCATTCATCCCCTCGTGCTGACGGACAGCTCACACCATCCCGGCAGCATCAGGGAAGGGACTGGGTGCCAAACGCTGAGTAAATGTCTGCTGCCCTCCTGTGTACAGCCACAAAACACACACGCCGGGATGCCCGGACCAGTCGGTCCAGGTTTCTGCTGACGGATCCGAGCCCTTGCTCTCCCACCATCTGTGTGTTTGGATGCCATTTGTTGCCAGCACCCACAGCCTCCAGTTGTGCAGAAGGATTTTTTTTCCCCTGCAGGAACGAGCATCAGTTTCCATCAGGTAAAGCACAGAAATCACCCACCCAAAGGCAGTTTTGGCCTCTCCACTGCTGGAAAAAAAAGCACCTCAAGTCATATTTTCACTTGAACAGAATTCACCCTTCCCTGGGGAAGCAGGCAGTTCACAGCATCACTGCCCCTCAGCCCTGCTCCCTGAGATTTGTCTGTGATTCTTTACTTGCAACACAATTAAATGGAAACTGAGAGTTCTACGTGTTCGTTTCTGACTGTGAGAACTCCTGCACAAAGTTTCCTGCTAAGCACAGATCAGGGTTTAGGGTGAGTGCTTTGATGGTGATCATTTGGCATATTGTTCTTGGCACTGGCTGGCAGTGAGAAAATAACCATCATGTTAAAAAATACTATGCCAGTGAAAATGCCTTTTAGACCTTCTTAAATCTGATAGATATAGATATAGATTTAGATGATATATATCTAGATTAGATATAGATATAGATATAGATATAGATATAGATATAGATATAGATATAGATATAGATATAGATATAGATATATAGATATACATTTCTATTCTGCATCCTTTCCATGCTTAAATGGGGCTTATGAAAAACAGGGAGAGTGAATTTTGACATGGACAGATATAGGGGGAAGTAAAGGAGGTGAGATTTAGATTAGAAGTTAGAAGAAAGAAGAATTAGGAAGAAATTCCTCCCTGTGAGGGTGGGGAGGCCCTGGCACAGGGTGCCCAGAGAAGCTGTGGCTGCCCCTGGATCCCTGGAAGTGCCCAAGGCCAGGTTGGATGGGGCTTGGAGCAGCCTGGGAGAGTGGAAGGTGTCCCTGCCCATGGGCAAGGGTGATCTTTAAAGTCCCTTCCATCCCTAATCATTCTATGATTCCATGATTTTTCTCAGGATAAACACACATGCACACAAAAAGTTGCATTACACTATGCAAAACAAGTTTCTTAGCTCCTAATTTTTTCCTAAACATGGGGGAAATTTATTTTGTTCAAGACACCTCCCTTCTGCATGGTTTCAACTGTGGAAGGTAAGCATGTTTTGAAGAGTTAATTATAAAGCTTCTGTTGGAGAAGTGTGAGACTAAATCTTGTTCTTAGATGTGCTACCCCCTTGGTTTCAGCTGAGTGATTTCAATAGGAAATCCAGTCATGCAGGTGTAATCATGGAAAAGAAAAACACAGCCTAAGAGTTCAACAGTCCTAAAATATCCTTTAAAATGATGACTGGTAAAAAACCCCAAAACCAGTAAACCTGGGAACCTAACTTTTCCTGTTTGCTCTTGTGTGTTTGGGATAAATTCAAGTCTTTCATCACAAAAACATCTAAAATGAAAATAAAACTAAAGCTGCTATTTCACTTTATTTCATTTTGGTGTCAAAATTTGTGGGTTAGAGGGATTTCTTTTATAGGATAATCGCTTACATGGCAGAGCTCTGCAAAACACCGAGACCTGGCAGTTTGATCCATGAATTTCCTGAGCTGAAAAGCTTCCCTGTGGAATAAGATCAGGACAGAACAGCATGACATTACACAACTGTCGTGCAGAGTTAAATAAACAGTGTGGGGATTAAATGCCATTTCTCAGATAGGACTAAGCTGTAATGGTTCTGGCTGCTTTCATGTAGGGTTTTTTATGAGTTGTTGGATGGAGAGCCCAGCTGACAAGGACAAGTTTCCAGCTCCATCCCTTTTCCTATTCAGCTGCTTTGGCTGAGGGAGTCTGCAGGGCTCTGCTGGGGCAGAATTATGGAGCTGACACTTTCTTGGCTCCATGTCCCTGCAGAGGGAAGGAAAAAAGAAATCAGGAGTTCTGCGCCAAGACTTTGCGATCCTGTCACATCCGCCTGGCGCTTCTGCCAAGGGTGACAGGGAGGAGAGGGGTGAATGGAGGCACCAAGCAGGGCAGGGCAGTGCCTGTCTCCTCCAAGGGCTCACCCAGGTTCTGTGAGCTCCATGCCCAAGCTGGAGAAACTGTGAAAAGCCCTGAATACAGCCCAAAGATGAGGGGAGGGAAAGGGCAGGTCAGCTCCTCACACTGGCTGCAACCCTGGTCCCTAGAATGTCCCCAGAAGATGAAGTGACACTTCTTTGAGCCCAGAGAGCCACAGAGATTGCCTCTACCTCAGAAGATCTTTGCCCTGGGTTTTTTAGGGGGTTTGGTAGAGCTGGCTGACAAGGGTCAATATTTCCTTCCAGCAATATCTGCCTGCACTGAACTTAGAATGCAACTGGGTGAAGCAAGCCTGGAATCTCCAATTTGTTCTTTCATGCAGCAGTGCTCAAATTGAAATTCTGCTCTGAGGGAACCCGTCCTGAAGGAAAACTCTTCTGTGGTTGATGTGCAGACTTGTACAAGGGAAGAATTAAAGTATTCCTTTTCTTCTCCAAGTACACAAAAATGTCCATAGGGAGTTTTCCATGGAAAATAGCAGTAAGTGAACTCTAGGGAGTAAAATGCTGAATTCAATGCCCCAGTATGTGTAATGAAAACCAGAGTTTTCATCAAGACATTAGATGTGGTGGGACTTGAGCTCTTGTCTCCATTTGTCAACCAATTTGGAATAATTCTGAATCAGAGTGAGGGGAGTCACATGAGGAATTTGTTAAATGGCTCAAAACTGTTGACATGACTTCAGAAATAAGAAGGCTGGTTGGATTTCAGACGGATTAAATCTTACTTATTTATCTCCTGCCACCCCAGGAAGGAAACATTTTGGTTTTGTTACCTTCTCTTGCTCACTCACATGTCCACTCTTTACTGCAAGGACGTTTCTGTTACTTTTGGGTGTAGTTTAGTACCTACCACATAAAGGACCTCAATCTTTCTCTTTCAGAATATAATTGCCCATGACTAGGACATTCCTTTACTCTCAGACTGGTGTGAGGTTTCTCAACATGACAGGCAAGATTTTGCCACCTTGGAAGAGAAGGAGCAAGGACAGGACAGGCTGTTCCACTCAGGGAAGTAAAAGGAGGGGGTGAAAGCAGAAATACAGACCCAGGATGAATCCTAAAGCCATGGGTGACTTCTCTCCTTGTCATGGGCATGGTGATTGTTACTGTGGGTGGCCACACTTCAGCAATGGTCACTAACCCAAAAGTCCTGGCTGTGCCTTCAGCAGTGGCTGCTTTCCTACCAACTTCATCCTAAACAAGTCCTCTTGTCACTTCTGGTTGCCTTTACTTCTGCTGGAGCTGGAAATGCTCATATGGGATTCTATCACATCCACTGGGAGCATCCTGTGGGAGCAGGGTATGGTTGAAGGCAATTCAAGTACTCAAAGGATGGTCCAGTCACATGAAAATAACTCCACACATATGTTTTCTCAGGGTGACTCCTTCATCTTCTCTCTCTGCTCTGGCTTGAGTAAGAAAAACTTGCTGAACAGGCACCCCAGGGGGTTGATGTATTCCACAACCAACGCAAAGCAATGCCAGCATCTTCCCAACAAATGCTTTTTCCTGCACATGCAGCTCTTTCTTCCAGCAACTGGTTGCAAATAGGCTTTATTGCTCAATGGCTGGCTCAAGTAGACATTTAACAGGCTTTAATTCTTCATCAGGCTTCAGATTTTCCACCCAGGAAATCTTCCTCCTTTTTATCGCCTCTCTTTTCTTTCCCTTTGTCAAGAGCGGGACATGACAGCCTGCAGGGTGATGTCTATTGTTGTGAGTTGAAAGATCTAGCACACTCCAGAGTCTGAGAGCATGAATGAATTATTAACAGCCTTCCCCACTGCTCTGGGTAATGTATGCAGCACTTGAAAAGCCTTTTCTTCCCTTTAAAGCAGCGTAGATGTTCAGCAGCTATTCAAAACAGCCTGGCAGATGCTGTGTTAATATTGCTCAACCAGGCCTTGACAGGGGTGAGTTTTGGATCCTTCTCGTTGAACAGGAGAAGGACCTGGCCCAGGAGTAGAAGCAGCAGCACTGCAGCTGTAATTAAACAGCTTTGTCCCAACAGCTGTGCTAATTAGAGCAAGAGGAGGAAGGTTGCACTACTCAGTTTTCAACTGGGCTGCTGCTGCCTAACTTCCCTCAGATGAGCAGGTTAACCAAGCACAGTCACCTGCAGATCACCCTGTGGTCAAAGTGCTCATTTACAGAATCACAGAATTATGGAATGCTTGGGGTTGGAAGGGACCTTAAAAATCATCTTGTTCCATGGCACGGACACCTTCCACTATCCCAGGCTGCTCCAAACCCCATCCAACCTGGCCTTGGGCACTTCCAGGGGTGTGGCAGCTATAGCTTCTCTGGACACCCTGTGCCAGGGCCTCTCCACCCTCTTAGCAAAGAACTTCTTCCTCATATCTAATATAAATCTACTCTTCTTCAGCTTAAAGCCATTCCCTCTTGTCCAGTCATTATGTGCTGCTGGGAAAAGTCCCTCTCCTGCCTTCTTGTAGGCCTCCTCTAGGTACTGGAAGGCTAATTAGCTCCCAGAAATGTTTTGCATCATTCTCCAGTTTTATCTGTCCCTCTCCACTGAGATTATGGAGTGTCATTGTCACAGCCTGTCTCCTCCTCCTCAGTGACCCTTCTGCACCACATCCCCAGCTCCTGCTCTGCCCCAGCTGTGGTTGGAGCATCCATCCTTGTGATGCTCCTCTGCTGAGCACCCCTGCCTGTGGGGATGTGATTCCCTGTGATTCCAGGCAGTCTGAGCTGGGAGCCTTTCCTGGAAGTGGGATAAAAGTCACCAGACTCAGTGCTAGGTTGGTCGATGTCCCTTCCATCAGCTGCCATGAACACCTGGAAGGTTGTCAGCCTCACTCGGTGGGGACAGAGGATTCCAAACACACTTAGAACACTTTCTAGCACATTTTGGAACCAAAACATGGCAATTGTCTCATACATCAACACAGGAAAAGGTTGAAAGGTTTGGATTGCAAGGGGTGAACACAAGTGTTATCCTGTCGGTAGCAAAAGAAAACACCACTAGAAAAATTGTCCCATGGGTTCTTTGTTCCTGAATTTCTAGGCAAATGTGAGGTATAACAAAATAGCAATCATAATCTCTTCAGGGACAATTATTCTGAATAAAGAAGTCTGATTTCTTGCAGTTTGGTGTCATTTGGCCTCATGTTCTCCCTTCCCCATTTACTGTCCAATCCTCTATAAAAGTCATTCTCCAAAAGTTTCTTGCCTACCCTCTGTTACCTTCATTTTCTTCCTGCATCACATTTGTTGCTCTGAAATACCTCAAGTCTCCTCATGTCTCCTCAGACCTTCAACACTTCACTTAGCTGCCTGGTCAGAAACATTTCTGCTCTCTGGGCTTTCCTGGTACTTGGGAATAATTTAAATATTTTCTTGAGAGAAGAGGCTGGGAGTGGAAAAAAGAAGAAATCACAGGCCAGAAACATCTGCATTTTTTTCATGCTGTTTTTCATGCTAAAAACCAATCAGCTCTGCAGCAGCTGAGTGTTGACTTGATCTGTGATTTCATCTTGAGGGCTGAATTTGTCAAGGCTCCACAAGGGTTTAAACCCCCAGGCTGAAAGCTCTTGTGGTAGTGAAGGAGGATGGTGTCAGACAGCCCTGAGCAGGTGATATCCAGGAGGTTTCTTATGCCCATGGTGCCATGAGAGAGGGTCCTGTCTGCACTGCCCTGACCTCTCTCCTAGGGCACAATCACAAAAATCCAGGGTTCTGGTCACAGACATGATGTCACAGTGGGATGTGACACTCTCCATTTCTCCTGCTCCATGCTTGATGCAGATCACAGGTGTGAGAATTACTGAGAGCACCCCTCAAAAAACCAAAACTGGGCTCTGCAGTGCTCGCTCATGGCCAAGCAGGCAGCCCCAACACAGATATTCTCACACAGACAGAATTGCTCTTGTCCCTTGCAATGAAGGTGCAGCTGCTTTGTGCTGCAGGAGGGTGACACCAGGTGTCACCAACTTCATGGTGTGGGACAGTCTGGAGACACAAAACCAGAGCTGGTGAGTGGGGACCCTGACACATCTCACTTTGGGGACCCTCTGCACACTGTGGACATTTGCACTCCCAGCCTCACAGTGGTGCCTTGTGGATAGCAGTGCCAAAAGTGTTTATTTCTCTTTCTGAAGAGAATATAAAATACACAGGAAAATAGGGGGGGTTTGTTCTTCAAACATGCTCAGCCTTAAATCCTTGCTGGGATTCTCACAAATTCTCCTTCTCTGTGCCCTGTGGACTTACAGCTAATAACACATATGAGTACTTTGTTAGCAACTCACCCAGATTACACAAACCATCAACTTTCCTGAATAAATCTGGATTTTTTCCTTCTGCTTCAGGTCAAGATAAAGCATTTGGTGGACACAGTGGCTTTAGAAGGCTCCTTCAGAGTGCACAGAGAAGGAGCAGCAGGAAACTGTCTGAGATCAAAGATCTGCTTTGCCAGGTTCTGCCCCCAGCAATGTCCAACAGAAAATGTAAAAAGAAGACCAAAAATATCCTGACATCAAGCAGCTCTGAGTCTTCAGCAGCTACCAAGATGATGTTGTAAGTCCTTAATTATATTTTCTTCCCAGAATATGTTCTATCACTTTTTGAAACCTCCTAGGTGTTCTCATCCCCTTGTCTTTTGGCAAAGTGTATCACAGCTGTACTTCACCCTGCTACAAGAAATATGTCTTGTTTTTTTCTGAACTAATCAGACAGCAATGATATTTGATGGTCTCCTGGGGTTTAGTGCTAGGAAAATTAGATACAAGTTCCTGTATTCATTTTTATCAGATACACCCTCAGCCACCTTTTTTTCAGACAAAAAAGATCCTAGAGTTTGTAATTCTTTATTACAGAGAAATAATTCTATATTTTAATGTTTTGTCATGCTGCCACTGTTTCCAGTTCCAGGACATTGTGCTCTCAGGTGGGGAGACAGGACAGCAACAATAAATAACATCAGCTGAAGGCCATGGAAAGATTTATATACTAGTGCAATTGTGATTTCTGTTATTGTTCTGTTAGCAAAGGCTGCATCACAGAACACAAATGGCATTTTTTTTATCGTGAACTTTTGTCTTAGAATAATTAAAAACCCCAAATTACTCTCACATCCATCATGGATCTTGCAGAAGTGACACAATTAGAGAGCAGAAGTTCTGGTTGCCCAGGAATTTCACTGATCTATTTGAGAGTCCTCAGCAACCCCAGATGGTTCATTCTCTGCTGCAGCAAGAATTCTGGATGAATAGAAATCCTCATGCCAGTGCAGTTCTGGAGCCTGTCTTTCCTCCCTCCCAAAGCTAGTAAGAAAAAAAAAATCTATTTTTAATTTTAAAAAAGACATTTTTTCATTAAAAAATGAGCATCAAGACAGCACTCTGAAGAACTAGAAATCCAGAGGATGCATCTCAATACCTGGACACAGATACACACAAGACAGTAATGCTGTGACTCTCTATATTTGTAAATCCCAAGGGCTTCATATTTTTCAGACAGACCCAAATTGTCCCTTTTGTCTGAAACATTAACCTTGTGTCTCATCAGCTAAAATGGCTTTATTTTCAGAGACATTGGGGGTAGAATTCATCCCACTAATATCATCTCTGTAGGTGTTAGTCACTCTTTCCCCACTCACAATTTAAGAAAAATATGGTCATTTTAAAGACATGATTCATCTGAGGTGATTTCCACATCTATGATTGTCTGAGTTTAATGTTTTCTGGAAGGGCCTGTTTTTCTCAGGATAAAAACCCTAAACTGCAGTGGATGCTGAGCACCCATCAGATTCATGGGCTGGCACTTGCATTCCAAATTTGAACATCTGCATCTCTCTGGGTTCCAAGAAGAGATGTATCATCTCCTTTCCTCTCTGTATTACATCCATTTGCTTTTCCAGGTGGTTTGATCTTATTTCACAAAGATTTCTATGTGAGGGGAACAGCCTTCCCTGAAGGAATAAAAAAACAACAAACCAAAAACCCAAAAAGCAAACAAACAAAAAACAAAAATCCCAAAAAAACCCATAAAACCCAATGACCTCCCTCCAATGCACAGACACATTCCCTCATGTTTTAATGCATGTTTTATGTCAGGCAGTAAAATTCTCGTGTGTCGCTGTTTACACATCAACACAAGGTACAGGATTAGGCTGTAAAAGGAACATGCTGATTTTGGTTCCTTCTGCCAACAGGGGTAAATTACTCCATATGTCAAGTGGAAGTCTTGGTGTAGAGCATTAGTGGAGTTATCCTTTAATACCTGTGGGCTGGGGCCAGAAGAGGATAAACCTTTGTTTCCTGATTGTTGGGCAACAGCTGGGAATTAACAGATTTAATAGTACTCAGGGAAAGAAATACTAAAGGAAATCACAGGGATAAAATGAACACAGGGATTTTGATGGTATTTTCAGCTAACTTTTTTTTTTATGGTAGGATATACAACCCAGAACAAATCCAAGCAGGGGGTGACATCAGTCTCTCCCTGAGACAGCCTGGAGCCACTGGCTCTTATCCACTGCCATTTATACTCTGGTCTAGCTCTGAGCCAGGACTAGTTAGGAGGGACTCAGACTCTCCCAATAAAAGGGTTTTTCAATAATTGTGAGCTACTGAAGGAAAAACAGATGCATTACTCAGAGAATTGGGATAAACTACCACTAATTTGCTATGATGGAAAATAAGATAAAAGTTCAACTTAATCACAGATACAACATTTGGTTCTGGCTCCAGCATCACTGACATTCATGTTTGAAATTATCCTTTTCCAATTTGCTGAAACTACAAGTCCACACCTCAGAGTTATTTCTACTAGGCATTGGCTCCCCAACAGCTGTTTAATTTCTTCTCAGAAATCTAGGAATAACTCTGGGAGCCCTAGCTGTTAGGAAGGTTCATCCATCCAGATTGACATGAACATAATAATCCAAAGGACAAAAATCTTTGGAACAAAGTGTTCCTCTTGGCCCTCAGAAAAATCAGTCTTTTAAGTGAAAGCAAGCCACACACATTATTGGTATTCCTTTAAGGGAAAATAAAGCTGGCATGTCTTTGGGAAAATTAGAGGCACCTAGGGAAAACATTCTCTCTTTTTCTCACTCTGAATAGGAGGTGACTTCAGATGTTCATAGTACAATTTTTTGACCTGTGAAATGCAGCACATCAGATCTGTGGCACAGTTTCCCCTATCAAGTTCTCATTTTATAGTGAGATCATTACCATTCCATAGGTTTGTTTGCACTGAAGTTGAATATATTGCAATATAAGGGGCACAACACCCTTTAACTTATCACAGCCCCCCTGCCTGAAGTGCAGGCCTCCCTAGCTCATGTCATCTACTTTTGCTTTCACTTATAAAAGAAAATGTGACTGTGCATCAAGAAATTTACCTACATTGTCTTGATAAACACCTGCTTTTTTTTTCTGCAACAGTGAGTGCCTGCAAAAGAGCTGAATAAATGGAGAAAATGATGGAGAAAAATCAAGAAGGTGGTCTTAAGAAATAAGTGTTATGTAAGGAGAAAAACTCTGCTTGTGCTCAGTGAGCTCCACACTGCTGTGCACATCAAGCCTCCTTTTCTTTGGAGACATCACCCAGGGACATTGCAAACACCAGCTTAGGCAAGACAGAGGTGACCTGTGTGAGGGTAAATGGGAGGTGATGATGTTGTCTTTCAGGGTCTCTTTTCAATTATTTCCTGTAATTGATTCCCTTATTGGGACTCTACAGGACCCAGGACCCATAAGAAAGGACAATTTCTATGTTCCAGAGTTTTCTTTCGACAGCAAATGATGGTAACTGGTTGAGATCACGAGTATGCAGCAAGGCTTGCTCCTAAACATGTCAATGAAAAAATCAGCACTTTTTAAAATTAGCACTGGGAGGGAGATGATTCATGGAATCATGTTTTAAGAATGGGGATTTATACCCTGACAGCCAGAGATGTGGCTCAGACCACCAACTACCCCCTGCAGACCTTCATCACCTCCTCATGTATTTTTGGGCAGAGGCTGGATCTGCTTTCTCTGTTCACACCCTGCACTGATCAATCCTCATCCCACCCCAACATCAGCCCAGGCACACGGCCCAAACTGCTTTGGGTGAATTGATTCCTGGTGCACCTTTGCTCTGCTCTCCTCTTTGTGCCTCCCTGCATCTCTGGGAGTACAAATGCTTCCATTTGCCATGATTCTTTCATCTTTCAGGCCCTGCTATTACAACCCTCTGCATGTTGTGTAATTATTGGAACAGCTCCCTTCGGGCTCCACTCATTAGAGCTGTCATTTGATTAGGTTTTTGTCACGGGTCTTTTAAAGAATGGCTGTACCCTTCACACATAACATATGTTAATTTATTTCCACAAACATCTAAGTGTCTCTCCTCAGCTTGACAGTGACTTGATCAGACTTTGTGTTTCTCTTGCACATATTACTCTCTTTTAACTGCTGACCAGATGGAAAAGACAATCTCATGCTTGATCATATTTGTGCCTATAATTTACTCTTATCAACAGATCCAACAGATGCATTTAATTTACACATGTGAACCAGCATGGGTTCTTTGGACAGCTCTGTAATCATAAGATTAACATTTAAAAATTCGTAGTTTTCCTATAAAATTTTATTTGTAGGAAGAAGAAATTCCTCTTTCTCATCACTAAGCTGTCTCAGTGTGCTTTTGCAGGATGTTTAAGTTTCCACTGGCTTCAGTAAATGTCTAACTCTTTCAGCTGTGGCTGTCAGCTCTCTGATGGAGCCACACCTGGAACATCTGTAAGCAAAACACACTCAATTCCTACATTATCTTCTACCATGGATGTTCTTGAAGAGCTTCATATGATTGAGAAATGCTCATTTCACTTATACATTCTTGGCAATTATTAACCTACTACACTCTGACCACATTACCAGTCACTTAAAAATTGTCTAATATTCTTTTATCTGTCTTTGGACCCTATTTGTTACTAAGGTGACAAATCCATCATAGGATTTATGCTGTCCTGATCTGTAAACTCAACTCAGCTCAAACTATTGACCTGTAGGAAGAAATTGTTCCTATGTTCTGAGCTGTTGTAGTCATTCAATTTTATGTAAAATTTTCTATTCAAGCAGCTGTTGCCAAAGAATGATTTGGACTAGCTCCCTGGTAGAAGAAAAAAAAAAAAAAAGGAGCAGAACTAATACCCTCCAGCCATCAATGCTCAGCACCACAACATTGTGACATCACAGCTTGGTAAAAAGATGATAAAAAGCTACACCAGATGGTTTGGATGCCTGGTATCATTTCCACCTAAGGAAAATGCAGGAACTTGCAAAGTGACTCAGTGGCTCACAGGGTCAGTAATGCCCAGCCTGACACTAAGATGTTCCTGCACAAATGGACAGATGGATTTGCTGTTTTGGTGTCCTGCACTGCCAGTGACAATGCCCAGCATGACAAATACTCATAACTCAGGTGCATCTTCCTTTGGCTCCACGTTGTCCAAGCACACTGTATCAGAATGAGGGAAACACAACAGGAATTTACAAAATGGTCCCTGCTGACTCTTCAGGCCCCCAAAAGGGCTGAAGAAAAATGGTTCCTTTAACTTTCCTCACTGATGTGGATGGGTGAGGCTGCAGCACTGAGGGTTTTCATGATCTGTTCAGCTGCAGAACAAAAATTGTGGTGGCTTCCTGTAAAGGAACCATCTGCTGAGGCAGAACATGACAATCTGACATGCCCACTTCAAACAATGTGTGCTCCCTCCTGCAGCTTTTGTTCCAGACACCCAACAGTAAGTCGGGAGGAAATTTTAGTTATTTTTTCTAAAAGTGCTGATTTTATTTTCGTTGACACATTTAGGAGCAAACCTTGCTGCATACTCATGATCTCGATCAGTTATCACCGTTGGCTGCAGAAAACTTGGAGTTGTCCTTTTGTCTGAGTCCTGGGCCATGTAGAGTCCCAATAAAGGAGCCAATTACAGGACATAACTTAAAAGAGAGCCTAGAAAGCCAAGACAACATAAAATCAAGGAATTATTAAGGTTGGAAGAGCCCTCTTAGGTCAACCATTAACCCAGCACTGCCAAGGCCACCACTAAACCATGGTGTCAAGTGCCACCCTAAGTGCCACACATCCTTTGAACACTTCCAGGAACAATTCCATCACTCCCCTGGGCAGACTGTTCCAGTCCAGGTGCTTGACCACCTTTTTGATGAAAAAAGCTTTCCTGTTATCCAGTCTAAACCTCTCCTGCTGCAACTTGAGGCCATTTCCCCTCCTCCTGTCCCTGTTCCCAGGGAGAAGAGCCCGATTCCATCCTGGCTGTCCCCTCCTGTCAGGGAGCTGTGCAGAGCCACAAGGTTCCCCCTGAGCCTCCTTTTCTCCAGGCTGAGCCCCTTCCCAGCTCCCTCAGCCTCTCCTGGTGCTCCAGACCCTTCCCCAGCTCTGTTCCCTTCTCTGAACTTGCTCCAGCCCCTCCATGTCTCTCATAGTGAGGGGCCCAGAGCTGAACTGAACACACACTCCTGCACCTGCAGCAGGGGGATAAATAGGTCAGGACACCTTCTGTGCCCCCTAGCAGAGCCTGCCTGGTGTCTAAACCAAGCACACAAAGCCAGACTAACCCCTCAGGTGCTGGGAACATCTATTTGGGATGGTGAACATCTCTGCACAGAGCTGGAAGCTGGGGACCGTGGTGGGAAGGATGTTCCTCTGGTCCGTGTGCCAAAAAATATCACAGACAGCTCATGCCTGTGTGATGTAAGTTGATTGTGTGCCAGACCATGCTTATTTATCTCATCCTGCTTCGGTTTCACACATTAAAAAAACAATAAAGAACCAAAAAAAAAAAAAAAAAAAAAAACAAAAACCAAGGACTTCTTAACAGCACAGTCAGAAAGTCTGATTTTCAGGGAGCTGCTTTGCTCCTGCTGCCTGCCCTGCTCCTCCAGCGCCGTGGGCTGCACATCACGGGGGAGAGATGCCTGAATCCCCCAAAGGTGGGAAAGTTTGCAAGTATCCCTCTTCAGGAGGCAAACAGCTGCATTTGGGTGTTACATTTTTCCACCTCAAGCCAGCCCTTGGTGGGCCAAGCAGATAAAGCTCCACCGCAGGCTATGTGCAGCTCATGTGACAATTTTTTCTGCTGAAGACTCGAAGGCAAACGGTTGACACACGTCTGATTTGTAACCACAGAGACAATATCTCCTTCCTCTGGGCTCCGTGAGGAGGCAGAGGCTGGAGAGTTTCTCACTCTTCCCTCAAGTCCCCTGAATCATTCATCCTCAGAGATACCTGAGCAAGAAAATAAAGTCAAGAAGAAACCTCAGGGGCAGTTTGTGGTCTCCCATCCAAATCAGTCCCAGCTAAGTTTGGAGCCTTGATCCATGGGGCTCTGCAGCTCTCCCAGGTGCAGGAGTCCCAAGCCCCAGTGAATCCACAGTTTGGATCCATCTGCTGTTTCTGTCTTCCCCCCAGGGAAGAGTCATGCAGTGCAGGAGAGGCTGCTGGGGTCTGGTAGGTGCTACTGAATCATCATAAACAGGGTCAAAGGAAAACAATAAAAATGTGTTCCCATACTTCTTCTCTTTTCTTTCTTTTTTTTTTTTTTTTTTACTTGCCACAGGAAATAGGCATCAAAGGGCTGCTCTGGGGAGGCAGAGTGAAAGCAGAGCTGCTCTCATAACAAAGGCCCTTTGTGATTCATGATCTTCTGCTTTTCCTAGAAGGAAAGTCAAATATTATCGTCCTTGTTTATGAGGAAGTTAAAGAGGAACCACGCTCGTGGAGGCCTGGTCAGAGGATGTGAACCTGTGGAAAAGTCTGTGACTCAGAGACTCCATGCCCAAATTTGCCACGGTCACACCGTGCCACCAGCTCTTGCATGGTCCCTGCACAAAAACATCAGATCACATCATCTCAGAATATCCTGATTCTGAAGGGACCCACAGGATATTTCACTTGGCTCTGGGAATTATAGTCCCAAGGAAGTTTTGAAGAGTAAAGAATAGGGAGATCATCATTTCGTGAGAGGCACTGACTCCTGGTCCCTGGACCAGGTCTCTCCAGAAATTGCAGCCTCCAGGCCAGGTGGTACCAGTTCAGATTCATGATGAGTGGGACAAGAAGTGACTGAAACTGGTGGGGTGGGTCAGCAAAAGACATGGAGATGGGCTCTGGCTGATGAATATGTGAGGAAGATAACAAAAGGAAAATTTGGGGTGGCCAAATGTGCAAACAACCTGGGCAGAATTCGACAAAGAAACTCACCTCTAAAATAAAAGAGGAGTAAAGATGTTGGGATTTTGTATTTCTGCTTCTCTAAAAATGAAATGTTGGTGCTCTGAGCAGCCTGTTTGCTCTGAGAAGTGGAGTTAACTGTGAACACAGACAGAGGGTTAAATACAGGGGAAATAAAAGAAACCACTGAACTTGGCAAGGAACAAAACATTTCAACCTGACTTAAAGAGACCTTCTCTGGGTGGCTTTGCTGATTTCCAAAGAACTCCCCCCAACACCTTTATTCTATGAAATCATCTCTCACTTCCCGCCTGTACTTTTATTTTGTTGTTTTCATCTACTGAGCCCAGAAGTCTATGAGTGCCCTGGTTCTGTCCACTTCTTGACTCAACTTGATCTCCTTTTTTTTGCTGCTGGAGGGGCAGCTGGGAGGTAAAAGCCCTTCTGCACCCCTTCAAAACACAGTTCTGCACATATTCCTTTGCCAGGCCCATATGTCCATAATGCCATCAGAAGAATGACAAGAGTAGCTATAGTCTGTACCAACAGAGAGCAGAACTTGAAATGACCTCAGCTGGTCATGGAGATTCATGGTGCCAAGTCCAGGTGTCACAGTTCTGGCTGTGTCTCCCAATTTTTCCTTAATGTGTCCTAATCACATTGTCAAGGCTTAATTCTCAATCTGCCAATATTTTTCTTTTTCTGATGTTTCAGTTCCTGATTACCACCACACTCTGAGCTGCTATCAAGGGATCTAGCCTCCCACAATGCAAGAATCTCTCTTCAATCTTAGATCATTCATAAAGTCTTCTGTGTTTTCAGCTTCTTTTGATAATAGCCAGTTTAAAGGATCACTCTCACACATCTTGATGTGGAATGCACTACTCCTTCCATCCCTGCTGCACACTTCTATTGTAAACTTCCCCTGCCTGAGTTAGCTGAAAAGCATTAAAAGAGCAAAGTGTTTCACAGCCAGCTGCTGTCAGAAAAGTTTTCCTTCCATAGCATGCTTATCTAGGTGATGTAAAATGAAGCAGTTGCTCTCCTCTCTCCCTAAAGGTGCAGTTCATTTAGTGTCAATATCCAGGCTCATCTTCCAGGCACTGCATTACTCCTTCACATTATTTTAGTTTAATCCTTGCACATAAATGTTCACTAATCACTCTCAATGGCTGTGCCAGGGCCCTGCTTTCTCCAGGGTTTGAGTTTCAGCTCCTTCTCACTGTGGAACCAGGATGTTTTAACCCTTGAGGATTGCTGTGCACTGTCCTGTTACCATTATTAGCTGCTTCTGATCGATTGCTTGTGTTTCCCTGTTTTCCAGTCCATGGGAGCTTGCCTAACCAGAGCTTCCCAAAGGCAAGGCTCTTTGTCTCCTTTATTTAGAACCACTGAGGTGTCTTGCTCACACCTGGTGGTTTTCAGTAACTGTGATGTGGCTGCAGCTCCTTGTTCATCCCAGAATATTGATTCCAGGATAAAGGTTCTCATTGTTGGGAAAAGTGTGTAAAACAGGCTTGGTGTATTGATTGGCTCATTACTGTCTTGTGAAATGAGATTCATGACCTGACTTCTGCTGCTCTGTTCAATGCACATGTGTGCTGCTGGAATAATGCTTGAGCTGCCTGCCAGCCCTGTCAGACAATAAATCAAGGCCAGAAGAGATCTCAAAAGTTTGAAAAGCTGAGAAGAGTTTCAGTGCTTCATTCCCAGTTCCTCAGTCCCAGCAGAGTTAATTCTCCTCCAGCACATCTCCCAGGATCTGATAAGCTGACAGTGTTAAGGGAAGCTTCATTTTTGGGTCCTCAGCAAAGAATTTTAAGAAAGCCTCATTTTCAGGGGTTGACACTCAGTCTTTTTTGAAGTTTATCCCTATCATATACACAAAAATCCATCAGCAGCTTCAAAGTATTTCTGCAAGTCCTGTCCTAAGAGGACTGCTCAGGTTCCTACTTTTTGCTTTGACTTCCAGACTGGGACTCTGGCTCTCCAGACAAGTTCAGCAAGAATGAGTTTGACTCCAAGTGAACAAGCCTCTGACATTTCATGGTCGATCTATTTCAATGACAATTTCAGTGTGACCTCAGGGCTGCTGACCATGTCTGTTTAATGCTGCCACTTCCTCTCTAGTGCCCATCTTTCTGAAACAGACCACTCATCATAAATTCAAAAAGGAGAAACTCTCCCTCATTGTCAAGAGAGAACCTTTATAAAGTTCAGAAAGTAAAGGAGTCATTTACATACTGCAGTAGATTTTTCTTATGCAGTGCTCCTTTGTCCCATTTAACTTTAGACAAATTAAATATTACCAGTTTTAGGATTTTGAGCTCAGGATTTACCATTCACAGGCTAACAGCAAAATTTCGTTACATTAATCATAATTAAAACTTTTCTCAATTCAACATCCAGATGTACAGCAGTCTGTAAACATCTCTTATTTTCTGTGGTGTTGCTTGGTCTGTAACTCAGATGCATAATTTCCATTAAATGTGACGTGGGTTGGAACTGTACCACCGAAACCCACTGAGGTTCTCATCTACAGTAATTGCTCTTCTTTGTGCTGTACACAAATATTTACAGAAAAATATAAATCCAAACTCAGAGATGGTGTGAGTGTATTCAGAGAAATCGTAGAATAACAGTAAATAAAGATGTTAAGAGATCATCTCTTCCATGTTCTGTCTCAAGTGAGATCAACTCTACCTGTTTCAATTCTCTATAGCACAGAATCACAGAATGGGCTGGAAGGGACCTTAAAGATCATTCTGTTCTACCCCTAACATGAGCAGGGACACTTTCCACTATCCCAGGTTGCTCCAAGCCCCATCCAGCCTGGCCTTGGACACTTCCAAGGATCCAGGGGCAGCCACAGCTGCTCTGGGCACCCTGTGCCAGGGCCTCACCTCCCTCACAACGAAGGATTTCTTCACAATATCCTATCTAAATCTCCCTTTTCCCAGTTTGAAGCCACCCTTCCTTGTCCTGTCACTGCCTGACTTTGTTTCATTCCTCACTGAACTCTCCCACAAATTTTTGTACTTGTCCAGGTTCACCTGACTTGTTCTTCAGACCTCAGCTGATGGAGCATCTCCAACAGATTTTCTGGGTCACCTCTGATGAAACAGCCCCAATGAGTGCCCTAAATCCCCCTGGCTGGAGTTTAAACCCATTACTGCCAGTCCTGTTCCTGTCACTGTGAGTGAGCCAGTGAATGCACCTCACAGAAAATGCCCTTTGGTGTTTTAGGGTAATAATTGCCTTTTTGGGGATCCTTGTTTACAAAGGAAGAATATTTAATAAGGAACCATTTCTTTTTCCTCTTAAGCACTTGCTGTCAGAGAGGCAGAAAGTCTTGCTCTGACAGCAGGGTGGTGTGTCATACATTACCCCATATGACTTCCTATTTAATTAATAGCTCCATCCTGCAAACATTTGCACAATTTTATTCCAGTAAGCTTGTGGACACATAAATATTGGCAACACTCATTCAAAGAAACATATTTCTTCCATTTTTTTTTAAGATTATGTGCTGTTCATGAGCTTCAGGCCTGATTTATAAATCCAAACAGCTGAAGTCTGAATTGATCCTCATATTTCTGTAGAAATGTGCTGGGAAACAGCCTTTCCCTGAATTATTGCATTTAAAAAAATAAAAAAAATAAAAAAAAAGGAGAAGAATATACACATTTTTACAAAACCCTACATGAATAATAGGTTACAAGGATGTGCCATTATCCAGTCAGTTTTAGAGCTTGCATCATCTGTTTTATTTTGGCATGTCATGCTGTCAAACAATCTTCAAAATTTCACATTTGAGATTTACCTCTAACATAAATCCTCTTTAAGTGGTGCATTTCAAGAGTCTGTCAAAAAAACCCCAGGATTCAATGTGTTTTACTGAAATTCAAAAGAAAATACATATCATACATATGCAAACACATACATATATGTATATGCATATAAATTTATATATATTTAATTTATATGCATATATGAATATGCATATAAATGTATATATATTTAATTTATATGTATAAATGAATATGCATATAAATGTATATATATATATTTTTTTTTTTAATTTATGCAGCTTGAAATCCAGATTTAGCCATAAAAACTCAATTCACTGTTTTTCTCTTCGTATGGTAAAAGATGAGTCAATCATCAACCCAGTGCTTGGGTCTGAATCTCTTCTCCCCAAATCTGGCACAAACAGAAGTAACACAAATGAATTATTTGGAGTTGCACCAACATGAAAGTATAGCAATGGAGAAAAGAATAACAATCCTCTGTGCATGAGGCTGGAGAGGTTTATTTTAGTTTCATTTATTCCCAGGCTTTTCAGCTGGGAGTGCTGGAGTTTTTTTAACTTCATATGGTGTAACTTGAGGCTGCTGTAAAAACTCCTTTATTCTTTTAACTATTCTTTCTTCTTCCTTTGTAGCATCTGTAGCCCTTGACTCTCTCATGGAAAATGTGTCCCTCACAGAAGGGATTGATTCAAGGTTGGTTTCATCTTGATTGCATTTTGCAGGACGTGAAATATAAGCAATGTTGACCTGATCTTATGACCTGAGGTATGAAAAAACAAATAAATTAAAGGCAAAGATTTACATTTGGCTGTTTACCCATGGGGTCAGTTTTAAGGACTTGATGGCCCCACATCCTGCAGGACCTGGGAGCACTATCTGCATGGCTTTTGCATAAGCCCAGGTCTGATTTATCCAGCTTGGATCCAGTGCACCCAGTGCAGGTATTTCCGAACCCTGCTGTTACCTGGTTTGTTAGCAAGTCCCAAAAATTATCCATGTTGAAAGTGGTTAGCTTTTTTCTTCAGCCTTCACTCAGAGTCAGGACTGAATGCTAGAGTGACAGATTTCAGACTTGGTTGTTTATTCACAGAGAGTTCTGCAACACTTTCAGCTAACCAGCTAAAAGTGAGCAAAAATGGAGGTGAATCTAGCTGGCTACAAGGTCTTTTAAAGCCTAACTATCCAATTAAAAACTAGCATCTATATTATTTATACTTTTGACCCAATAACCAAACACCTGTGACTCACACTGTGGGATTTTCTATCCAACCAAAATCTACTACCTGAAACTAAGAAGAAGGAACACAAAGGAAGAAAGAGACAGTGCCCAAGAACCTCCATCTTGTCCCATACCTATCACTATATTCTAAAACCCCAAATTCCAAACTCTTCACCATGTGAAATTACACACTTCTAACTACACACCTGTGATTCTAACTCTGTCACTCAAATTTGGAAGCCTTCTCCAAAGCCTCAAGTCAAAAGCAGTGTTCTTTTGAGGGTCAGTGTCAGAAAGCACAGAAAGTTTAAAACTCTCAGACTTCAGGGTTCCACCATGTCAGCTTCCTCCACTTGCATCCCAGCATTGTTCAAGGCCATTCCTGCCATTTCAGGCCAAAATGTCCTCAGCAGACACAGAGAAGAGATACATCTCTTTCTTTGCTTCTGTTGACTGGTTTGAAAGAAGTTGGTTTATTATGCTTTGCTGCTCACTTCTCCTGACCTGAACATACACCCTAAACCCTGTTACCATCCTCTGGCCTCCTCAGAAAACTCATTGGAACCCACCTGGCACTCATGCAGTCAAAGAGAAGATGACACCTGGATGGCCCAGCCTTTTAACACAGGTTCCCCAGTCTGCATTAAAGCAGCAGCTTTTCCTTTCCATGGAGCCTGTTTCAGTGGGAATTGTCCATTACATCCAGCCTGGCTGGATTTTTTACTGTTCAAGCCCCAAACTAAGCTTTGGTTGAAAGTATTTCCCTAATATTTTCCTTTCCTCTTCTGTTTCTGATCCCACTGTTTATTTTGCTTAATTTAATATCTCAGGATGATTCAGGAACTCACAGGAGCCCAAAGGAATTCCAGCCACCAAGACTGATCTGTAGCAGCAGCCCTGGAAGCAGCACAGAGCACCAAGCTGAGTGTTGTGCTGTGCTCCAGATCCAGCCCTCTCTTCCTGCCTGTTGCTCTGTTTCCACCACATATTCCCATCCCTGGAGCAGAGTTGGTGGAATGAATGGCAGGATAGATCCTTATCCTGTGAAATCACACTCTGCAGTGATGTCATCTATCCTAAAAATCTCTATAGTGGAAGCTGTGGGGTACGGTGGTAAAACCAGATGGAATTTTTAACCTTTGAAAGGTTTATAAACATAGAATCACAGAAGGGTTTGGGACCTTAAAGACCATCTAGCTCCAAGCCCCTGTCATGGGAAGGGACACCTTCCACTAGACCAGGTTGCTTCAATTGATAATAATTCATCCCAAACATCAGGAAAAAAAAAAGCCAAAGTGGAATCTCATTACCAAGGAATGTGCACTTTAAGAAGGTTCATACATTGTGGATCTTTTTTCTTTATTGACTGTATTTTAAAATACCATTAATTTTATTTGCTTATCTTCTGACATGACATTCTTAGAGTATGACATGCATTTATCTCATCACCACTTAATATCAACAGTGCAGATCCACAGGTCCAAATTAGTCAGCATGAGGATGCCACTATGACATTGTTGAAGGTGCAAAGTGGAATCAACAGAGTAAAATCTGAAATAAATAAATAAATAAATTTTGAAATGGACACTTATTTTGATGCAGGCAATATTATCTGGCAGAGTAAATCCATGAGAAGAGGTTAATGGCAACCCAAAATACATCAGCCTGTCAATTAAGGACATCTGCACCATCCCAGCAGTTTGCACTGATAAGAGTATGAGGTTAATTAGCTGGGTAGCCAACAGCACTGCACAGCTTTTAACCCTTGCATTGAGCACCTTTTCTCTGTAAAAAAAAAAAAAAAGGAAAAAGCAATGTTGGAGGAAAATGTCAAATCTTGTATGATTCCAGCTAGCAACTCAAATGTAGCTAAGCTCATACTCACAAAAACCATTCTCAAAAGGGTTTTAAATTGGACTTCTCTATTGGTGTGGTTTAACCTGGTAGGAAGCTTGAACAGAGCTGCTCACTCACCCTCAGAGGCATGGGAGAGAGAATCAGAAATAGGTTAGGATAAAGACAGTTTAATAGCACAGAAAAGGCAGGAAAAGAATAGGAATAGGAGTAGGAATAGGAATAAGAATAAGAATAAGAAGAATAAGAATAAGAATAAGAATAAGAATAAGAATAAGAATAAGAATAAGAATAAGAATAAGAATAAGAATAAGAATAAGAATAAGACAAGTGATGCACATTGCAACTGTCACCTCTTGCTGACCAAGGCACAGCAAATGCTGGAGCAGCAGCTGCCACCCCCTGGACAATTCCCCCCTGTTCCATTTTCCTGTTCAGAGAGATGCTATAAGGTCTGGAATATCCTTTTAGCCAGTTTGGATCTCCTGTCCTGGCTGTGTCCCCTCCCACTTCCTTGTGTCCCCCAGGCTCCTCACTGCCAGGACAGTATGAGAAGCTGAAAAGTCCTTGACTTAGTGGAAACACTGCTCAGCAACAACAAAAACATCAGAATCTTATTAACTCATCTCATCCTAAATCCAAAATCCAGCCCGGCACCAGCTACAAGAAAGAAAAATAACTCTATCCCACCCAAACCCAAGAAATACATCCACAACTCAGTGGTTTTTTTCACCTCTTTAAATCTATCCATTGCTCTAATAAAAACATTACCTCTCTCTACAAACCTTGTGTTACTGATATCCTCAGGACATCAGGGCTACAGAAACACTTCTAGTAAAAAGTCAAATGAATAATACATTAAGGCGAATTTCTCTGTAAATATATCTTTCAGGTCTTGTGTTTACTCACTTGTAAAAAAACATGAAAGAGAGAACTTTGCTTTACAGCTCAAGAAAGGTGCAGAGAAAGATGACAAAGATGATAAAATAAAATAACCTTGGACTCACTTCCAGACTGAGGAGTACAAGAAGGGTCTATCACACTTCTATCCCTCTCGTAAATGTTTTTCCCTTGTTTGACATCAGACTGATACCCTGCAAGGAGAGCTCCCACAGCATCTCTCCTGGCCCTGCAGGTGCTGTAAAAATGAAAGAGGGATGGGGAATAAGCTCAAGGATGGGGTGCTGCTTGCCAGCTTCATGCCCACCAATATATCCTCACACCGCATCCCAAAGGACAAAACATGTGCTGAAAGGTTCCTGCTGTGGAGCACAAGTGTATCAGACTCCACTGCAGCCTTATGGTCGTGACCTTGGCCTGAAAACAAGACCCTAAAGGGACATCTCAACCACAGGAACATAAGACTTGTCATGGAGAAGAGCCAGGCTGTCTTGGGTTGTAATAGAGAATGTGACCAGAAATGTGTGTTCTATCACCACCTGTTGAAACCAGGTGGGGCAGTGACCCTTATCTCTGGGAGAGATACTCCCTGCTAATGGGCCAGCTTTAAACCAGCTGGGGCAATCATCTTTATCTTTGCCACAGCCCATCTTCCCTCCAGGAGATATCTCCTGTTCATGGCCATGGAGTCCCAGGGCATGACTGATCAAATTCCATCATCCCACTGGGAGATGCTCCAGCCAGGGCAGGAGCCAAGCCTTTCCTACCCAGAGAAAAACTGAGATTTTGGACACCAAGGCACCTTCTTTCCACTGCATTCCAGAGGAAAACCAGACCTTTCCACATCATCCCTGGAGCTTCAGAGGAAACTGAACCTTCTCCAGGAGCACTGCTCCAGCTGAACCACATCTGCCACTGCAGGAGGATGCAGCCACCATTGAATGGGACTGCTGCCAACACCCTGACTGACTGACAGGTGTCAGCTTGGATTCTGACTCTGGCAGGGTTTGGGATTGTTCTTTGTAATACTGCATTTCTATTTTAATTTTCCTAGCAAAGAACTGTAATTCCTAATTCCCATCTCTTTGCTTGAGAGCCCCTTAATTTCAAAATTATAATGATTTGGAGGGAGGGGGTTTACATTCTCCACTTCAAAGAGAAGCTTTTGCCTTTCTTAGGAGACACCTGTCCTTCAAACCAGGACACAAGCCCAAGTGCAATGTTCTGTGAACACAGCCAGGAACATTCCCAGGACAGCAAACAGTGCCTGGTTTGGTTAGGTATTAATAAACATTTTCAGGTGTTTCTCCACAGAGCAACAACCTCAGCTGCTGTCTGGGAGAGACCAGATCCTGGTCAAAAACAACAACAACAACAACAACAACAACAACAACACAAACAAAAAAAACCAAAAAAACAAAAAAACAAACTAGTGAGGCCACTCTACAGCAGAAAATATCTTTAATTCCCCTACCTGTGGTCTGAAGACTCTGTTAGGTGCTGAAATTGACTCCCAGCTCCTTCTTCCAAGCCACTGCTATTTTTTAAATGTTAATCTCCTGTGTTTTCTGCCACTTCTATGTGTGCTACATTTTGGCCATGCAAACATTTTGCTTCCTCTGCATTTGAGACAGACCCATGGTCCTGGGCATCTGTTTTTTATTTCAGCCTCACAAGGGAACCTGTAATACTGCAGCAGTGGAAACAATTCATTATCACAATTAAATCAGTGTTTCATTTCTCAGTTTAATCTGATTTTTCCTGGCCTGCAAAGGCACCTCTGGGATTTATCTCAGCATTGGACATGGCTGAGGAACATTTCTTTGATGTGTCCCTGACTTGCAGGGCAGTAATTTCTCTGGTGCACATGCTTGGAGCCACACCTCAGCCTGGGGCTTGTGGAGCCATATGTTGTGTGTATCCCTTGCTCCACACCTTTGGATCAGTTTAAAGATCAGCCTGAGGGCTCTAAAAATTTCACAGAAATATGGAAGATGGGGATACATCCACACCCAGAAAAGTTGTAGTTAAAAACAACCTTTATCAGACCTTGGAGAATCCACACAGGCAAAACCTCCATGCTACTCCTTGCAAGAGGGTGAAAGCAACAAATTTCCTGCAGCAAATCCACAGGTTATTCATGGAATGACTTCTTTCCTCCTTAAACTGTCAGCTCTGAAATAACCCAGCCCATCAGTTCTGCTTCTGTGGGAAAGGGGGAAACTGAGGCAGGGCCTTGTATGCTTTGAAGGAAAGAAGACCCCAGATTTCCTGAGCTGTGTGCTTTATCCCTCACCTCATCCCACACCCTAAGCTGTAGAGTTGCCATCTCTGCTTTTGTGGGACAGTGGTGCAGGGGCTGGTTACAGAGAACAGCCCAAAACCCCCTTCTGGCAGCTCCTGTGCCATTTCCCTGCACCAGGACAGCCCACAGCTTCCCCTGTCTGAAACAATTCCCCCACCAACACCAAATGTTCATTTCCTTGAGCTGGGGGGAGGCCAGTTGACTTTTGTGGAGAGGAGAAAGGCAGTGCTTGGCTAGAATGTGGGAGGAGGCCAAACACGAAAGATTGTGGTAGAAATTGTGGGTGAAAAACCCAGAAGAAGACAGGATGTTATCTTCACCAGACATGGGTAAGAGCTTTGTTTGGATGTCAAAGAATTGGTCAACCTTTTTTTTTTTTTTTTGCCTTCCAGGAAAATTGTGTTGCAGGATTTCAGTTTATACTTGAGCAAACAAACTTATTTCTAGCTGGAGGTGTAAGACTGTGAGGTGTGAGGGACATATGAACCCAAGTGATATTCTGCATATTCATGGAGCACTAGGGAGCCTTTGTGAGAGGGAGTTTGTGTCTTTCCCTTCCAAGACTCTCTGAAGGTTAGTGATGACAGGCCCAAAAAGTGTGGGGAAACATCTGAAGATTATAATTTCAATGAAGAACACGGATCATTCTTTAATTGCCTGGTTCGTTTCTGTATTTCAGTGGAATGCTCCTAAAGCAACCATTAACAAATTGAATTCTCGTGAGAAAGAGGCAGGGCTTCTTTCACTGACCTAAAGTGAGATGCCTGGAACCATCTGGGGTTCCCTGAGACATTCAGGTGAGGCTGGCCGTGTAGGACCTGTGCCTTTCAGGATGTGTGGTGCTCAGGTACATCTAAAATTACACCAGACACCTGAACAGAACAGCAGCCTGGCACCCCCAGAGCCCAGGCCCCACAAAACCATCTCCAGCTCCTGCTGAGGATGTGACATTTCAGTGCAGTGCAGCAAGAGCTGAGCCTCTAAATGCCAAGGAAAGTTAAAGAGCAGTCTGGCACTTCACAGCCAGCCAGCAAATCCCTAAAGCAAAGTATTTTACTAACTTTTATTTTAAGCTTTCCTTTAGCAAACATAGCATGTCTGAATGCAAATTATCACAAAGATCAAGATGTTCAGATCTGAAAATACCTCAAAACAACTGTCTGCTTTAACCTTTGCATATTTTACATATTTTTTCCTGATAATCAGATTCCACCCACTACAGGATTTCAGAAGCACGGGAAGGCAATGTTGCTACAGAGGGTATTTGTTGGAACATAGTATCTCCTACAAAATGTAGCTGGGAATTATTAAATATTATCCTGAAATGGATGCTCCTTATTACACCTATGCTAATTCAGAGGATCATAGCATTTTAAAATAAGATGGTACATGCAAATAACATCTGTCTCATTCCTAGAAAATGGCCCCACCCTTAAAAATTTGAGTCTGGATCTGCATCTCACACCTTGTGAACTGTCAAGAGCTCCAGGCTTGGGGTCTTGCTGAATAAAAGAAAAAAAGAAATAGAAATAATACTAAAGCAGAGGTCCCAGGACCCAAGTTCTCTGATGAGCCCAGAAGCAAGGCAGGTGGGGGATCACAGGTCCCAGATAAAATCAGTGGTCAGGAGTTCATTCATTGGGTCTTCCTCAGCTGCAGGAATTAATTACAGATGTTCTGTACTCCTCTACTGGGTTTTTCACCACATAAATGACATTTCTTCCCAGATTTACCAGAGGTGAGGTGATATATGGTGAGGACAACTAGAGGTGGATGATTACACCTTCCCAGGAATGGAAGGTAAATACCTGGTAAATTCACAGGACTCCAAATCCCTCTCTTTTCTCCCCACATCAACTTTTAAAACATCAGAAGGTGAGAGAAGCCTCTTGTTTGTGGTGTTTTCCTGGTACTCATGGAGGATGATGTCCAGCCTGGAGCCTTCTCTTTGAGAAAGGTATGGAAAAGAAAAGGATGGCAAAAACATCTCAGAGGGTAAGAAAGCATCACCTACAAGAGAAATTAAAATGAGTTGGAGCAATTTAGTGTTAAAACAAATTCAGTGCAGGCAAGGCAATGTCCAGACTCTGAGAGTTACCAACAACCAAAGAACTAAGAAAAATCATAATAAGCCAAACACACTCATTTCCTTTGACATTTTCCACCTCCAGGAACTTGCATTTCCAGGATTTCCTAAAACAGTGAGAGTTCACTGGAATTTAAAAACCCTCAATGGATTTTTATCTGTACATTTGTCTAAGTGCTTTTTCAACCTGCATAAGTTTTCAGTGATCACAACTTCAGTCATCCTCCTGTGAGAGGTTTTATAATTTAATGCATGCTGCAAGAACTGCATCTGCACGTTTGTCTGAACCTGTTTCTTTCATATAATTTGATGGCAATTTGGTGTGCTTGTGCTAGAAAAGACTGTGGGCAATCATCTTATGTGTTGTCTCAATGGCACTCATGGTTTTTAGAGGATAAGAAGTCAGAGGCTTATCATGATGGATTTGGATTGCATGTTAATGATAAATTGTCTTTCTAGTGGTAAAGGGAACGAGGTGGTGAAATAGATTGTATGGCAGGAGGATAAGCTTGATTGCATGTGTCAAGAAGGCAGACAATCAATGCTGTCCATGATGCAGTTTATCCCATTCTGAAGTAAATGTCCACATTCAGTCAATTAAATTGCACTTTAAATTCCACTGGCTATTGACTGGGTCCTCAGTGACAACCATGGAGCTCCAGCAGCCCTACCTACAGAAAGATAACTAAACTTACAGGAGAAAAATACCACCCATTTGAGTCCACCCAGGCAAAGCAGGACTGACAAACTTTCATCTTTAGCAAAACTGCGGAATTATTGGGAGCTACAAAAATGCCATGACAATTATTTGAGCTATTGCTACAAAGACTAGCTTTTCCTGTGTGTTCTTTGATGCCAGGCTCACAGCACCAGTTCAACTCCCATATATGTTGGCTTTGCAAATTGTGATGCCAAGAAACTGAACTGTGGCAGAAAAAGATGGAATCACTTGAGTTCCTTGTTCTCAGCACAGCCTGTAACAAGTGTTTTTCCCATTGAGAGTCCACACCAGGATGCTCCTTCCTTTCCCAGATCTCCAGACTTGAGGGATCAACAGCTGGCCTTCCCCCAAAAGAGCAGGCATTGGCTTTGGGTGGGCTCAGCTCACCCAAAATTATTTTCATGTTGGAAATGACTAAAAGATGACCCTGGCTGTGACAGGCACCACCATCTCAACCAGCTCTAAAGAAATGCTGTTTTGCTTTTATTCTTTTTTTTTTTTTAATTTTTTTTTCTGGTGGATAATGGCCACTCTTCAATCTATGTACCACAATAATGACAATTAATATGAACAGACCATTTAACAGCCATTGCATTGAGCTCAGCACAAGCTCAATTGACATGCAAGAGGCTTTTATAACCAGGTACTCTCTGCACTATCATCAATTATCTCCTAATTAAACAACAAAATTCCCTTGAAATGCCCTGGCTAGACATCATTACTAAACATTTTGCCATCACTTAGTGGATTAATGTGTCTAATTAAATAACTTGCAACATGGAAGCAGGATCATGGCATGATACTTGAAATGAGGTGTGCAAACCTCTATAAATTGTTTGGAGTCAAAACCTGTTTGGCTTTTATTGACAGAAAGGATTACTTTAAAAATCAATAGCTTTCTTCTGTTACTTTTTTTCCCATCTGGATGAATAAAAATAAGGAAACTGCCCACAAATTCCAATGACAAATTGCCACTGGAAATGTTGGATTTTCCATGCTCAGAGGAGAGACAGCTCATGTGCTTGATGTATTCAGGGGTGGGAGTCTGAGGATTTTACACAAGGATTTGATAAAATTTTCCAATTAATTTTCCACCAGTGATGAAATCTGAATCCTTGAGCTTCACCCATGCACCCTCTGGAATGTCACTCCATACTGGAGCTTAACTTCATCTGTAATAAGGAACTCCTGCACTGTTTGTGTGATATTATGTACACCAGAAAGAATTTGGGGATGATCTCCTGGGAGTGACCAAACTCAGGCTACTACTGCTGTGATCACTGGAATATTTCTAGATGCACTCTCCTTCCAGGAAATTTGTGGGTTTGCAGGTCCAGCTTCAGCAGCTGCCAGCTTTCCAGTTAGGGATGCAGACTGCAAAAAAAGCTCTTTTAGGATGAGATTCCCAGTTGGATCTGAGGACTATTCACATGTTGCAGTGACCCTGGCGACAATTTTAACCCTCAAATCCATGACAGCAAAGGGCAAACTCAAATCACTCTTCCTCTGTCCTAGGAAGCAATAAACCAGCAGCCTGTAAGTGAAAAAAAATCAATCTGAGAAAAACACGATTAGGTGAGATATTTTCGTGTCCTGAGGATGTACAGAAGGTTCAGATTTGTGTTCAGATAAAGTGATCACAGTGAAACTGAAACTCCCAGAATGGTAACTACTTCTCACTAATGTCAAGGATGTTGCCTGAATTATTATAAACTCTGAGGCACCTTCCAGAAGCAAGTGTGTCCCAGATGCTGGTTGGCTGGATGGGGTCCTGAGCCACCTGCTCTAGTGGAAGGCATCCCTACCCAAAGCAGAAAGCTGGAACTAGATGATCTTTGAGGTCCCTTCAAACCCAAAGCATTCTGTGATTCTGTGATTATGTTGTTGGCACTCCAAAAATAGTGATGTAATGGCTTGCACACTCTCCACCAGGAGGCAGACATTAAATCCCTTTTAACTTGCAGTTGATGACCTTGAATTTTCATTTAATCTGCACCACTGGGCTGAGCAGAGGCTCCTCTGTTCTTCTCTTTCTGCCAAATTGAGAGCAGAAGGATTCAAAGTGAAAGTCACACACACACACACATATGAAAATGATCCCTTTGGCTTTCCTGTGGTCTGCAGTTTGATCACTGAACTGCTGTGGAAGATTGACTGGCACATGACTGCACCTCTGGCAGGTTGGGCAGATATCCTGGTTGTCCCTCTGTGGTTTTCAGGGTGCTCCCTGCCCTAGGATGCCACTGCCTGCCCTCAGGCCAGCGTGGTCATGGGTCACATGAACTAGAATCAAACCTACTCATCTCCAAACAAGCACTTCCTGCCTTCCCTTCAGCCTCGCATGTGTCATCACCTCCTGCTTATTATAGTGCCCAGTCACAAGTGATCAGTTCCCCTTTCTCCCCTTGCACTGCAGACAGCTCACAAAGACAAAGCCAGGCCCTGCCCAGAGGGGACAAGCTGGTCACAGGGAGGTTGCATTTTATTTGGGCAAGGGGTAAAAGCTCCTGCCAGTGGGCTTGGTACAGCAGCCTGATGAAAAGCAGCAAACAAGGCTGAGCAATAATCAGAGTGATGCTGCAGGGTTTGGGCTGGAGCAGGGTGGTCAGGTCCAGGCTGTGGCTGCTGGAAGGTGTGGCAGTGTAAGCCAGTGGTAAAACTCCTCAGTGAGGAGGTGACAGCCTCCTCTGTAGTCAGCTGGAGAGACAGTGCCACCTCTGCTGCAAGGAACCTGCAGAACAGAGTGTGAAAGAGAACTGGAGAGGGATTTTTTACAAGGGCTTGCAGTGATAGAATAAGGGACAATGGCTTCAAACTCAAAAAGGATATTAGTATAATAGATGTTAGGAAGAAATTCTTTCCTGTGAAGGTGGTGAGGCCCTGGCACAGGTTGCCCAGAGAAGCTGTGGATGTCCCAAGGAAGTGTCCAAGGCCAGGTTGGATGGGGCTTGGAGCAGTTTGGGATAGTGGAAGATGTCCCTGCTCATGGCAGAGGGTTGGAACAGAATGGTGTCTGGGGACACTAGGGCTGGTTAGACAAGAGCAGACACCTCCTTCACAGCCCCACAGACCTCAGCAGGAACAGCAAAAGCAAAACTACATCAACTCTGTTCAAGTGGGAAGAAAATAGCTGTGCAACTCCAACGTGGAATAGAGCTGTAGTTGTTGGTCCTCTCCACCTCCTGCTCTACATCTTCTAAACTGTCTCCTCAAAAGCAGTCTCTCACCTTCTGAAATTTCTCCTACATCTTCTCTAGCAGCACATGGCTGTGCCCATCTCTGCAATTCTTCTCATTTTCCCTTGTGCCCATCAGTCTCCTCAGCTGGGGGACTGGAGCTGACTCACACACTGAGGCACTAGAGCAAGGATTAGAGGTTCAAATATGGAAGAGTCAGCCCATCCCCTTCCACAATTCTTTCACATTGAGAGGGGGAAATGTCTGCACAGGAATAACAGCCTGGAACAGCTCCCCGGGCTCTGTGTCACTGGCATGGCACAGCACATCCCCCTGGCTTCCAATATCTGGGCAAGTGCATTGAGAACATTTGAAAAATTAGCAGTGAGTGGTGGGAATACAAATAAACAGATGCATTAATACTCACATGGGCAGATGGGACACAAGACTGTTCTGTTCCTGCAATTCTCTTCTATCATCTGAGTGTCTCTTTTTATATCTCTAACTTGTTGTCACCTCCTGCTTGCCCTGCTGCTGCAGGTGATGAGGTTTTCTTGTCTCCTTGGTTTTAGATGGAGGCACCTGTGCTCATGCCCTGGGGTGTCTGGGGGTGTGTATTTGTAGGATCTTCTGATACCCTGTGTAGATTATGTCCCTGCTACATCCCTGCATCTAACCATTTCTGCAGAGTGCATGTGGATATGGCTTGGCAGTGTTAGGTTTACAGCTGGACTCGATGATTTACAAAGTGGTTCTCCAGCCTAAGTGACTCTATGTATGAATATGGATTTGCATTCATAAATACCTTGGGGTTTGTTACTTGTATGCCTCTAGATTAATGCACAATGGTTTCAACATTCAGTTTTCTGGCTCTTAAAAAGCATGTTTTATCCTCTTAAATTAGCTCTTGACCTTAACTCTTAAATTAAGATCTTACTCTTAAATTAAGCTCTCACCTTACTCTCACAGCAAACCTCAAATATAAACCAGTCCATATAAGATTTTGTTCCAGCATATTTCATTCTGTCTACAGATTCAAACAAAAAAAACCCCTTCCACGGACACTGAACTAAACTCATTCAAGTATTCCTCTTGATCCAGACTTCTAAAATTATTTGAGTTGTTCCTACTGTGGTTTAAATGAGCACAAACCTCCTCAAATCAATGAACTTATTCTGATTTACAAGGAACTGCATCTTTGACTTCACCCTCTTGACAAGATGGATCTGAATCTGACTGGCAGTTCTTCATGGAAGTGAAATTCTACATGAATTTCAGAAGGAAAATACATAATTCCTAAAGGGAACATATACTGCCTCAGCATCACAGTTATTATTTAGCATTCCTCTTTCACCAGCACCTCAGTTAAAAACCCTCATGCTTGGATGTGTCCAGACCTGTGGAAGTGAAAATTGGTGCCCCAAAGAGCTCAAAGATCCAAATCAAAAGAACTGGGGGAAGAAATGCACACCACTGGAATGAAATTACAAAAAGAGAAGCACAGTCTTCATAGCCAGTGCTAAGTGTAGTGACATTACCAAAATGCACCTCATGACCTTCCAATTGCAATACAGAGCTGATTCCCCATTAGTGAACGTGCAAGGGCATAAGAAATAACATGAATTAGGAGTTTGTGCAGTGACATTTTTAAACATTCACTGACTTTTAGGGAAATCCCACAATGAATATTAAACAAGCCCCTGCCTTTCCTAGGGTTGGTGGGTACGACCTGACTTTCTCAGTTATGCACGGTGACCTTTCAAAATCATTTTTGTTGCTGCACTATTCCCCTGTTCCCCTGGTTCTGCAGCCTCACACACTCTGGGACTTCAAGAGAATTAAGTCTCTTTGGTTGTTAATAAATGGAGCCCTGCATTCTCCCACCTGGAAAAGGACTTTTGACAAATGCTACTGTGCACAGAAGAGTGCTCACAAATTATAAGAGCATTTGAGTGCAAAGCAGAGGCACCAATGTAAAGAATTGCTGGTTTCAGTTGTTACATTTAGTGTTACAGCACCTTGATGCCTTACACAACACCCAGATTAAGTCCAAATCTGCAAGGCTGTACTGGAAGATAAAACACAAAGCCTTCTTATCACCAAAGTCCCACTTGAGCCTTCAAAACAGATTTCAGGTTCAACTGAAGTGCTGCACTCAACTCCTGTGTGGGTGACCCTCTATAATACAGTCATTTAATTTCAGGGCATGTTTGAGCTTTTTCTTATGTATCCTGAAGGAAATCATAGGATCAACCACTTGGGATCAGAAAGCAAGAAACAGATTGTAGTTTTGTTTTTCCTCTCCATCTTTTGTTTCTCCTCTCATTAGCAGGCAAGCCAAGCAGGCTTCCAGCCACCTAATATTCTCTGAGAGCTCTCTCTAAGAATCAGACAAAGCTGGAAGTGAAAAAATGATTCATACACGGATGTGTTTGTCATTGTCTGGAAAGTAAAATGTTCAAATCCACCAGAGACAAAACAGCCTGATGACCTACTTTTAATAATAAATGAAAGCTTCAGGCCTGGGTGTTTGTGGTAAATGTGTGAGGCCCCCAGAGCACAGCTAGGAGATACCCTACAGGAAGGATGCTCTGGGATATTTTCACCCTTCACGTCCTGACCTTCTCCAGAAAGAGGAGATAATGCAGCAATACCATGGTTTTCATTTGTTACCAACAAATATAAGAGCACTGAGGGACAAAGAATCATTAAGGCTGGAAAGTATCACTAAGACCATCATGTCCAACTTTCAGTGAAACAGCCCAGGATTTTTTTCATGCCAGGGGTCCAGAGTACTTGCAGGCAATTGTTAGGTTATCCCAAAGCTGCATTTTCATTGCTGTAGTGACAATACACGAAGACTGTGATCCAAGGCACAGATATCAAAGATCAACCAGCCCTTCCTCCACATCTGTACTGCCACAGAGCAGCTCCCTGAGCAGCCACAAGAGCTGGTTTCAGCTGAGCTCAGGTATTTCTGCACTGTACTGAGGGCATCCCGAGCGAGGTGACATCCTCTGTGCTCACACCTGCCCATGGCACTGTCCCTGCTGTGTGCTGCCCCAAACCCTCACCCCCTGACAGCAACTCTGCCCTTCCCATGGCTTAGGCAGGGTACTGAGGGTCCCCTACAGCAATAATCTGCCCTTAATTTATTTCTGTTTTTTCTCCCCTGGTCTCCTAACAGGACTGTGAAGGTTTCAGTGCTTCTGTCCACACTGCAATACCCTTGGCCACAGTGGATGTGAGTGTCACACCTAACTATGGGGTTGGTGGAGTGACCTTCAGCCATTTGTAGGAGAACAGTAAAGAACAGTAAGCACCAGAGCCATGAAATGCCGGGAGATCTCCCACTTATTTTTACCTATGCTGAAATCCCATTTCTACTCCAGCTAGCAGTGCTGCAGACACTTGGGTGCCTAGGTGGGTTATGATCCATCTGTGGACAGTGACAGAGAGGATCACTGCTAACTTTAACTTCAGGTACCTTCCTAAAGCTGGAATTGCTCAGGACATTGGCCCAAGGATCTCCTCCTGAGCCTAGCTGAGAACTCTGGAGCATCTGAGGGCCAGCTCTCCTGGCTGCCAGAGCTGGTCTGAGGACATTTGGTTTTCACAGGGAAGGTGACACACTTGACACCATCTTATTTTGTTCTTTTCCTTTTGCTGCTGAAAATTGAGTCTGTTTTGTCTCTTTCTGTGTGTCCCAAAGCTGAGGTCATTGATGGAAAAAGAATCCTGGACACCCAGTGGAACTGAGGATACTGTGGCAAGCCATCATTTGGAGAATTTTATGGCCATCATAGAAAGGATCACAGAATCACAGAACCAATTAGGTAGTAAAAGACCTCTGAGATCATCAAGTCCAGCCTGTGACCAGTCACCACCTTGTCAACACAGAATCACAGAATCAATTAATGCAGGGTCACAGAATCAATTTAAATGTGTGGCAATGATGTGACAATGGTTCCCTTAACCAGACCCTGACACGTTTCCCCCAGCCAGCCCTGATGGTAAATGCACTCACATCAGACATTTTCACAGCACTGAGAAAACGTTTTGACCTTTCACCTTAACCACTGAGACAAAGCAAGCCAGCAAACCCACTGCCCACCCAAAATATTCACCACACAGAGGTCAGGCCCGAAATGTTACTGTCAGCAGCCTCTGCTCACCCTGACTTACATTAACTCTGCAGCAGAGAGGGATGATTTCTGGGAAACTTAAAGGAGCATGCAGACCACAGTACCCAGCTGAATAACTCATTATTAGCAAAATTTCACTGGGAAACAACATTGCCTGGCAGCACCTTTGTTTCTTGTGAACAGGGCACTTCACAAGAATTAATAAGTGAGTTCATGTGAGAAACACAGAGAGAATTCAGAGAAATAAAACAAGAACCTTCATAGACCATCTTTGGCTCTCAGCTGCCCATGTGGGTTACAGGGAGAGGTAAAACTCACAGAAGGGCTGGGCTTTGGGTGGCTGGTCCTGGCTCAGGAGGGGGACAGACCAAAGCTCATGTTGCAGCACCCAGAAGGTGCCAGCACAGCCTCAGCACACAGAGGGGCAGCAGGATGGGAGTGGAGCAAGGGGCTGCTCAGCACCCTGTGAGGCACAGAGGGCTGAGTCAGGGTTAGCACCTTCCAAGCTCTGTCTCAGTTCCACAGACCCATTTCCTAAACTACTGATGACTTGTCTCAAAGCCTTTTTTGGAAAAAGCACTGCTGAGAGTGTGAAAGCCTCTAATGAGCACCTGGTATCATTTTGGTGAAGAGGTCAGCTTGGTGATTACATCTCCATCAGTGCTTTGTGCACATCTACCAGCTCCTGCTACATCTCCTCAAGCTTCTCCCTTGCTAAATCAGATCTTCCTTTGCCTAAATCTTCACCATCTGCAGCACTTTCCCTCATTCTTTGAGCAGAGGGTGGTGAGGCACTGGCATAGGGTGCCCAGAGCAGCTGTGGCTGCCCCATCCCTGGAAATGTCCAAGGCCAGGCTGGATGGGGCGTGGAGCAATTTGGGGATAGTGGAAGGTGTCCCTGCACACGGCAGAGGGGTTGGAAAAATCTCTAAGGTCTTTTCCAACCCAAACCAGTCTGGGGTTCTGTCATTAAGTTATGCCACACCTCAGGAAAGACTCCCCAGTGGGACAAATCTCCACTTTTCTCCCCTCAGGCCTGACCTGCCAGTTCTCACCACAGGCCTTGGAGACGTGTCCAAGTGCAAAACACACCTGGAAACAAAATGTCCTGGCACTTCCAAGGTGGAGATGTGTGTCTGATTACCCAAGAGCCAGGCATTGCCCTTCTGTGTCCTGAGGCTTTGATCCCTTGTCTATAAAAGAGGGAAGGCTCTCATTTATCTTTTTCAGGATCAATAAGGATAAACACATTAAAAACTAGGAGATATTAATATAATGGATGTGAAAACCTTTGGTCCTGCCTTAAATATCTTGTTCTCTCGGGCTTTCCCCATCCAGATTATTTGCTGTTAGAAGCTGGTTCCTGATCCAGCACAAGGGGATTCTGTATTGGAGACAATCACTTCCCAATTGTGAGTGATAAGCTGCTTTGATTTACTACTGTATAGCCCAAAATCAAAATTATAGGGCAAAACCTCCCACCTCTTCATCAAACCTCCCACCTCTTCATCACCACATGAGATGGGCAGGCATCTAAGATCCAAACTTGGTGTCTTATTGCTCTTTCTGGCAAACTATTTCAACTGTGTGTCTGCTGAAATTGTACAGATTAAACAAAAAATTTTTTTTATTCCTGGGAGGAGTTTTCAAAGCTGCTGTGAATGAACACTCACTGCATCAAGTGCAAGAGCTTTTAGTTTGAGGGAGGTGACTCCAAGAACCTCTGTCCCACCTCTGGGAGCATCAGCAGCATCTTCCAGCCATGATGCTCATTTCAGACTCCAGTTGTGCTGCAGATTCAATCTTGCTACAGACCTCCATCAGGGGAGGACACCATGGTGGGGGTTGTTGCCAGAAAGGGACAAAATTCAGACATCCACATCTCAAACTGAAAATAAATAAAAGAATCAGCCTCACAGTTATCTTGCCTTTAGAGTACCCTCTAGAGGGGTAAGAAGGATAACAAAGATAAATGTAAGCCTACTGGAAATCTTGCTGATCTCTCAGGCTCTGTGACCTCCCTGGGCAATTCCTTCTACTGATTCTAAATGAAACTGAAAGGTCTTTTAATTGGCAGGACAGGGGATGCATAAATACACAACAAAAAGAACCCAGAGTCATTCTGATGGACTCTCCATCCTTGGAGACACTCAGAAGCTGCCTGGACATGGTCCTGGGCATTCAGGTCTCTGTGGCCCTGCTTGAGCAAAGAGGTTGGACAATGTGACTTCCAGAGGCCCCTCCAAGCTCAGCCATTCTGTGACTCTGTGATTCTGGTCTGTTGATTTTGCTTTAGGTTTCCCTGTGTTACTAGTGAATGTCATCAAAAGATAAGAAATGGTCCTGCAGCCCTCAGACCAGGCACTTTGTCTCCAAGTGTGGTCAGGAGTGATGTCCAAGCTTGGAGTGGCTTTCCATGGTCCCCATTTCAGGGAGAATTGCTAGGGCTGGTGTCTCTGCAGAAATCAGATATTGTTTTCACACAAGCAATGGGGGACTGCCCTCCAGGACAGGAGAGCTCTCATTTCAAGTGACTTTGCATTTTTCCAGCAGTTTCAAAGCAGCTCACCTCTCATGCAGTGTCACCTGGAGTGTTATGCTCACACACCACGAACCTTTGAGAAAAGTGGAGGTTTTCACCCACTCCCACCCCTCCACCTCCTTCCCCTATCACTCTGATCACCCAGCCCTCCATGTGGCCATTTCCTCTGAAAATGATGCCTCTTACAGGCAAAGGGCAACCCCTTCTGCGCTTTTGTTTTTGTTTTTCTTTTTCAGTTTTGCTTTGCTTGTGTTTCTGACATCCAGGCTGTTGTGCTGCTCTGGTTGAGAGCACAGTGAGGTGATGGTTGTGTCAGCAAAGTGAGGAAGCCATAGCCTGCAGTGGGAAGGAAGGAGACAGAGTGTGGAAACCAGCAGGTAAAGGCAGGCAGAGGCTTTTCCTCCCTCAACCTGTGCCCTAAAATGCATTTTATGCACCTGCTTAAATTGATTATTTTGAGTGCTGCTGACAAACCAGAGTACTGAGCCCAAAATGACAGATAAAAAGCTTTGAAACTTTATAAAATCACAGATGAACAAAGTTTATGGGCTGGGAACACATTTAGCACCATATGCTCAGTTGATCCTTGGCATGAGATAACAACATGAAGGATTTTTTAACACAGCCAGTGACAGAACCAGCACCACAGGTGATTTATTTATCTTTATAGCTTGAAAGGGACAATATATATCTTCACTCCAGGAGTTCCAAGGAAGCAAAGTCAGGCTGGACCCTGTAGAAAGATTTACTCAACGTTTTGTGGTGAAGCCTGGGAGTTGGGCATCGTCACACAGCATTTGGCAAGTGGTTTGGTTTGCTCACTGCATTTCCTGTCCTCTTCTGGGCAGGCCAGGGAGCTCCTGAGCTGGAATTGTGTAACCTCCAGCTGGGCAGACACCTATGGGAACAGGGGCTTGAGAAGTGCTGGACCCACTGGTAAAGGGGATGAAGTGACCTCTCTGCTCCTTTCTAAGCCCTTTATTTTATACTGCTAGAACAGACTGAAATGTAAAATAAACCTCATGGTAATATGCAATGCACACTTGTGGAAGAAACAGAAAGCTTTGAGGGTGATAAAAAGAAAAAACAAAAATACAGAATGCTCTGAAAATAACTTGACCTGCTATATTTAATTTTTTTATTTTTCAAACACATTAATTCATTCATTTAAACTAATTCAGAGCACAGACCAAGAGGAATATGATATCTGCTTTCACAGCAGTTATTAAATATGTTTCCTTGTTATTTCTCCCACGTCCTCCTCTAAATTAACAATAAATTACAAGCAACAAGTCTTAGAAAAACAAATATTTTGAGAATGAAACTCTTCAGAATGGCCCACTGCCCAGGTGAAACACTCAATCGGCTTTGGATTTTATTTTTTTTTTTCTTACTGAAAATGTGGGTGGTTTTCAAATACAGGAAAGAAAACACGATGGCTTGTGGTGATATTTTCCACGAGAAAGATGCAGCTTTAAGGGCTTTTGGTTTCCAGATACCTCCACCCACAGGAGTGGCCTCATCTGTTGTAGAAGGCGACGCCTGATTAGTTGTAAGAGTAAAATTAAATGACAAAAAATGACAATAACAATGCACAGCAGTCATTGTGTGTTTCAGTGGAAGCTCTGTGTCAGCTGGCTATTTATCCTGAGTCTGGGTAATTAATATGGCATCTGCCTCCCAGACCACAGCTTTTAAATATGATAAAAAGCTGCTTTAAAAAAAAAAAAAAAAAAAAAAAAAAAAAAAAAAAAAAGGAAGGAAGTGGAAAATCTGTTCTCTGTATCCCTGGTGGACAGGATGGAGTTGAAGATGGGGGTGTGGATTTGATGGTCTTTGAGGATCCTTTGCAATCCAAACCATCCTGGGGTTTTGTGATCCCAAAACAAGAAATGGGATTAAATATCAGCAAAGAAAGTTTAGGTTACACATGAAGGGCAGTGAAGGACAACTTTGGGACAGGCTGTGTCAGGCAGGTGTGGAGCTGTCACCAGAGGTCTGGAGTGAAAAAATCAGTGATTGCCCCTTCAGAAAGGGCTCATGTTGATTTATTTTCCCTTGCAACAGGGCTTTGGAATCTTGGCTTGTCTTGCCAGCAATTTTCCCTGATCTGAGATCTTCTTGTTGCACAGTCAAGTGTTTTGCTGGGGGAAGATGCAGGCTCAAACCTTCTTCTGTCCCATTGCACTCTTTTGTGGGTGATGCATGGACACTAATCCTGAGTAAATATTTGCACAACTGCCAAGTTCCTATAGGCAAAGTGATCCTCCTGCTGTGTCATGCTCTGTCCCCCAGATCACAGAATCACAGAATCCTGGGATGGTTTGGGTAGGAAAGGACCCTTAAAGATCATCACATTCCAAACCCCTGCCATGGTCAGGGACACCTTCCACTAGATCAGGTTACTCAAAACCCCATCCAGCCTGGTCTTGAACACTTCCAGGGATGGGATTTGACCTGTGTGAGTGAAGCAATGGGGTCAGGGAATGGGGGACAGAGCATGGGGCTGCATCCCAGCTGGGGATACGCCAGGACACCACCCAAAGCTTGTGCCCAGGCTAAGGGCAGCTGGATAGGATCCTCTAAACATCAGGTTCACTGTGCAAGTTTCAGCAACAGCATCAGCAACCAACAGAGCTGAATACTTAAGCTTGGGATGGGAATACATGGAGTTTTAATTATCTGCAGCTCGCCCTCAGTTGGGGATGAAAGAACCTATTCTGTATATTTTTGGTGTCAACAGCCCTGTACAATGGACTCTGATGCAGATAGGAAAGGATGGATATGTAAGTTAATGGGGTGTGAGCAATTAAAATGCCACATCATCTGCTTCATGAAATGTCTTTTTCTCTCCTGCCAGTGACAAGAATAGGTATTAGAGTCAGCTCTAATTGACCCAGAAAACAGGAAAGAGCCACTCTTTGAAAGCAATTCATTTTTCCCAATTTCCAAAATTCCAGCAGCTTTTCCCTTTGCCTTGCCTCCCTTTATTTTAATGCATAATTTACATTTTAGAGATCAGCATCAAGGGCAAAATAATTGCAATAATACTCAAAGGGCCATCCCAGCCTGCACAAAGTGAACAGTTACAGGCCCTAAAATTTCTACACACCTCATTTGGGTGATCTCAAACAAAACATCTTTCACAGAACTGGCAGGTGTCCTGCTCTGTACTTTGGTCTTTTAGAGAAACACTATTTCAGATTCTTCACTTTGGAGCCACAGAAGGTGGCTGAACATGTTTTCTGTGGGTACACCAAAGGGTGAAGGACATCTTTATGTCTCCTTGCAGCAGCTGTGATCGTACTGATTTGTCTGTCAGCAAAGCCCATGAGTCTCACAGAGCTGGTGTGGCTCTGGAGAGTGGGGGGATTTCCCACTGTCTTCTCCAGGGGTTTCCTCTCCTTCTTGTGGCTCCTGTCCCATGTTCCTGGGCCAGTTTCCTGCTCCAGATCCACTTAGCCATGACTGCCAGCATCACACCTTTTCTGAGAGCACAGGGGGAAACCATGATCCCTGTGGAGCTGAGAAGATCTCCTAGGGAATAACATCCTGAGCAAAACTCACTTTTGACACCATCAGCCCCTGAAAGGGGTGCCCCAAACAGGTGCCACCCATCCTTCCTCCACACAACAGCCCGGCCTGAGGTCTCTAACACCTATGTCTGAGAACATAACACAATGGGAGAGATGAACGAGGAACGGACTTCCCTGCAGGCATCCCCTCTGTACCCCTCACCAGCCACGACAACAATGCTTTGCAGCCTGGAAAAACAAATTTCATTATTCTGGGAGAAAGTTTGGCAGTTTCTCTGTCGGCAGCAGGGACCCCGTGCCCCACCCTGAGGCAGGGTCCTGCGCAGGACGGACGCGATGCTCAGCTCCGAGCCGGGATGCGCGGGGCCAAACGAGAGGACAGCCGGGGGCGGGGAGCGGGGTGGTGCCGAGGGCGAGGAGGAGGAGGAGGAGGAGGAAGAGGCAGCGAGGGCAGCCCCGGCGTGGCTGCGGAGTGCTGTGCTTCCCTGCGGGGGCGGCGGCAGCGCTGAGCCTGGCTGGGCTGGGCTGGGCTGGGCTGTGCCGGGCGGAGCTCAACAGAGCCGGGCTGGGCTGAACCGAGCCGGGCTGTGCCGGGGGGAGCTCAACAGAGCCGAGCTGAACGGGAGCCGGGCTGTGCCGGGCTTAGCCGAGCCAGGCAGAACTGAGCCGAGCTGTGCTGGGCAGCACCGGGCTCAAGCCAAGCCGAGCTGACCTGAGCTGAACCGGACTGATCCGGGCTGATCCGAGCCGAAAGGGGCTGATCCGAGCCGAGCTGAGCCGAGACGAGCTGCATTGAGCGGACAGCAGGTACCACGGGCGGAGCGGAGCGGGATGCGCTGGGTTGGGCTGGGATGCTCTGGGATGCGCTGGGGATGCTCAGGGATTCGCGGGGATGCTCAGGAGATGCGCTGGGATGCGCTGGTTTTGCTCAGGGATGCGCTGGGATGCTCAGGAGATGCGCTGGGATGCGCTGGTTTGCTCAGGGATGCGCTGGGGTGCTCGGGCAGGGTGTCCCAATGTGCCGGGGCCGGTGGCACCTCCGGAGGGAGAACCTGAGCAGCAGCCCCGGGAAAGTTGAGGGCACTGCTCGGTGCTCTCGGCGTTTCACTGTCCCTGGACTCTCCCCTGCAGGCGCTGCTGTTGCGGGATTTTAAAGGTGACAACTGGACAGAGAGTTGTGTTTTATTATTTTATCTTTTTCCCCTTAAATTGTTTTCAGCTTTTACACTGATGACTCTAGCGGGTGTTTGTGGTTTCGCCATCACATTTTCCTGCCTTTAAAAAAACAGCTTTGTTTTCTCCCGTGTATTTATCTTCATATAACAGAGAAAAGGGGAAAGTGAGAAACACGATGAAAACCGACTACAAACAGTTTTAGTCAACAGAGTGAACAAACTGGGGGAAATATGGAGGGAAAGCCCTTTCTCCTGCAGGGCTCAGTGATGATTTGTAGGTGTTTCATGCAGTATGTGATAAGACAGCCAGATGGAAAAGTAGTTTTAGATGCGATGTTCTATCTCAGGAGTCGAGTTTGTTCCAGAAACAAGAGCTGCTGAGTTTGGGAGCAGGTTTGGGCAGTCAAAGGGGAATGAGTGGCCTCCATCCCTCCTGCACTCCGCAGGGTTTGAGCTGCGTTTCCTCTCGAGGAGGGGACTCGGAGCCCTGAGCACACTGAACGCGAATGGAGTTAAACTCCTGGCTGCAATCGGATCCTTTCTAATTGCAACTGCAAGGCAAGCAACCAACTTTTCGCCTGTACTTTAATCTCCGGGAGTGTGATACTTTTCAGAGGGGGAAAGTTTTTGTTTTTTTGGTTTTTTTGTTTTTTTTTTTAATTTGCACCGATGAAAGAACAGTAGCCAAAAAAAAAAAAAAAAAACAACCAACAAACAAAAAAATCCCTACTTCAACAGCTGAAAGCCACTCAATTGAGTCATGCTAACAGCAGATTATTTAGTAGGGTTACTAGGGCAGGAAGAGATAAAGTTTCACTGAACTTGTTATTAAAAAAAAAAAAAAGGCGGGGGGAGAACTGCAGAACTATTTGCAGTGAAAAGGGCAATGTTTATACTTTTTTATTCTTGCGCAGCCAAGTCCTTGAGGCCCTGCACACGTGGTTTCTTTGTATTTTTATTCTTCTTTTTAATTGAGGAAAGGACATCCCTGTTGAGGCCACCAGGCATTGTGAGTTTCTGGGGAATGAGCTTTAGGAGCAGAGTTGAGGGAACACCTACTGCACGGAGGTTCCTGCCCCACCTGGTTGTGGTGGAGCAGGACTGCATTCCGCTGGAAGGATCACACAGCTCCTAAGATGCTGCTTTCCTGGAGTTCACCATGGAGCTGCCCTTGCCTGATCTCGACATCAGAGCTGAATCTGAATCTGTGTTGTTGCCCTGTCTCTTTTTTGCTGTCTCAGCTGGACATCAGACTTTGGTGTTTGCCAGCTTTTCCTTGCCCAGGCTCTCTGAGCCCTCCTGGACCCCTTGTTTTCCTCACATAACTCTTGAGCCAAGCCCTGTGTGGATTTGAGGTGAATTAAGCAAGTGATGCTCAGCCTGTGCAGAGGTTTTGGCCTGGAAAGACTCCCTGCCTTAAGATGATGCCACAGTTGCACTGGTACAGGCAATGCAGAGTTTAGTTAGACTTTCCCCTCACTTTTACATGTATTTATGATTTGTTTTTTAAGGCCCCTTTGAAGATTCAGATCTCCCTCCTGAACCTCTGCCCTGCAGCTCAGCAGCCCCCTGTGCCCAGGCAGGTTTTGTACTCATGCTGCTACACTGGGGAAACCTTTTTTTTTTTTTTTCCACCCTGAGGAGAGCTGTGAGGGTTATTACACTGCTAGGGTGGAGCTAACAGTTTTTTTGGTTTTTTTTTCCTGCCTCAAGCATGTTTTCTTTCAAAGAAAGTCACTTGGTTGACTCTCAGAGCTTCTCACAGAAGCTGCATGTGGCTCAGTACCCATCAGAGGTGGAGAGCTCAAAGGAAAGAGGGAGAGACAAGGAAGAAGGGATGGAGGGAACAAGAGAAGCAGTTCAGCTTTCCCAGCATGCCAAGTTTTTATTTTTCTTCCTTGGGATCTTTTCCAGGTTGTTTATCCTTCCACTTTGTTCTGAAGGAAGGGATATGGTGAATATAACTTCTGATGGCAACTTTTTGGTTTCTTCTCTTATTATCTGAGTTTAATTGCAAAGAGCTCTGTGGGAGGGGAGTGAAATATGAAGCACCTGCCAGGGCTTTGCCAGAAGGGCTGTTCTGTTCTTGGCTTTTTTAATGCATATGTTTGTGGATCCAAGTTAAAACACTTGGCTGCATGTTCTGCTGTTGCTTCCCATTTTGCTGAAGCCAGGATTTGTGTAAACATTGTGTTGTTCTTTGCCTAAGCTTCGAGAAAGTGACTCTTAAAATAGAAAAGGAAGAGAAAGTCAATACAGGAGTATGAACATCCAAAACCTGTGTGTGTGAAACCATGGAAAGGATTAATCAGAGCCAGAGTCACAGGTACCAGCAGCTTGGCACGTGCCTGTTCCCACACAGAGCCTTCCCTGGATCATGCTGGTGACTGACATGGGGAGCAGCCTGCAAACACTCACAGTTTGTTTCCATCCCTTGCTGTTGTTCTCTGTTTGCCTCCTTGCCTTGCATCCAGCTCCTGGTTGGGAGGAAAACATTGGCAAAAGCAGCCCAAACTGCAAACTCTTCTCTTTAGCCAACTGCACTGTTTTTTTATTGTATTGTGGCTTGTTTGTGTCAATTTTGTGATTTATCTGCATCGTTGCTTCTTTGTGTTAATATTATTATTTATCAGGCCTGTTGGAGATTTTTCATCTCTCACCACCAGCCAGATCCCATCCAGCAGCAGAGATAACATTTATTAACTGTGATGGTGAGAGTGGAAGGGACCCAAATCACTTTTCAAATCAAACCCAGCTGTCTTAGCTATGGATAATTCCTCTGGTTTGTGTCGTACCTTTTAGTAACACCATTGTGTTGACATCTCCTATGGGGCAGAAATTCTGAGTGGAGCAAGTGAATGGTTTTAAAGGATGTACCCAGGGTGAGATGAAAAAAAACTGGTGCAGCTTTCACTAAACTGTGTCCCATCTCTGCCACCTCAGTGCCATATGTAGTGGGGATGTAGGGCTCAGTTATCTTTCAAGTGAATTTCTTGATATTTATTTGAGCCATAAAGACCCATGAGATGCACAAGGGATAGGCTCAACATGACATTTTTCGTTTTGTTTCTTTTTTAAATGGTCATTTCCACCTCACGTTTGACCCGTTTTGGGCTGGAGTGCTCCTCAGTAATCAGCTGCCTCAATTGTTATGGCATTTAATTTGCTTGGCATTCAATGTGAAGCAGTCTATCCTCTTTTCCTGATCATCCCACTTACCTGCAGGGAATACAAACTAATCAGAGCGTTTGCATAGAAAATACCAAAGCTAAAAGACAAAAAAGTTTCTGGTGGATAAACACGTGAGGACAAGGAGGTGATGAATCTTGGGGCTGTCCATGTATCTGATTCTCTTAGAATCAGAGAATCACAGAATGGTTTGGGTGAGAAGGGACCTTGAAGAGCGTCCAGCTCCACTCCCTGCCATGGGCAGGGACACCTTCCACGAGACCAGGCTGAACTAAGCCTTGTCCAACATGGCCTTGGACATTTCCAGGGGATTTTAATGAGAAATCTGCATTCATTTACCAAAATATCACCTCTTTAGACAGGGCACCCACAGTGATGAAGAAGATGAGTTTTCATTCAGGGTTACCAGACCATGGACAGATAAAGGAAAGTATTTTATGTGCTGTCTAGAGGAGAAAGGTAAAACACCTTCCACGATACTTAAATAAATAAAAAAATGACATTAAAAAACTTCTTTACTTATCACATGATAATTATCAGCAAACATGTCAGTGGGAGGAATATTTCCATAATTAAAACTGCCCTGATAGGAACAGGGGATGAGACGGCACATGAAGCCATAAAAATAAAATAATTCTATGTACATATACATTCTTATCTTATCTACAATGTATATGAGTGAAAGCAAACTTAAAGATAATGGTACACATGGAAGTAGAAAAGGTGAAAGAAGGAGGAGGTGTTGCAGCTTTGTGTGTAGCAAGATTCCTGCTCCTTGGTAAAGTGTTACAACAGCAGGATCTAAGCTGGAAGCACCAGGGTTTACAGACTCAGGATTTAGAGGACAAGAGAAATAAAGGTGTTTTCCTTGCCAATATACAGAAGATGGTCAGGGTTTTTTTAAGTTCTTCAATGGAAAATATTTTGGCCCACAACAAGGTTGTTTTGATTCTGAGCGCTGTTATTGTCTCTTGTGGGAATTTAGTCAAAGATGATCTGTGCATTTCCATTCAGTTGTTTCCTGGGGCTTCCAAAGTGCAGCATGACATCTTCACGTGGTGCAGAAAGGTGTTGGCTCCATCTCCAGTGTCCATGGAATAGTGATCAGGGAAGGTGTGGGTCTGTGGATAAATCTGCTTGGCAGAAAGAAGGAGGATATGTGGGAACCTTATGGATGAGTCATTATGGTTGGTCACCTTGATCAAAATGTTTCAGACCCTACAGCAAACCCCATCACTTCACTTCAGAAAATAACCATGTTTTTTAGTAGAAAGAAAGTGATTCTTTATCAGATATGTTTACCAGAATTTTCTATGGCAACAAAAAGCACTTCTCATCATGTGCTGCCCATGGGTTTCATCATTTAGAAAGGCAGGAAAATGATGTTTGAAAAGGTGATGCCAGACACTGGTAGTAACTTGGGAGAGGGTGTGAGTGTGCCTGCAGAAGTGGACCCCTGAGCTGAGGAGGTGGGCTAGACCTCAGAATGAAAAAGGTGCTGGTAAGGAGGTAAATGTATAAGATAAGTCTGTGGTGAGAGAGGTGTGTGGGGCTGGGAACAGCTCCTTCAGGCCTCCCTCCTGCAGAAGGAGGAAGGTTTAAGGTACAGATTCAGCTGTGTTTAGGTCTGGCACATGTTACTGAAGGGCTTTGGTGGCAAAGTTGTGTTTGATGGAGCAGTGGGGGATCAGTGCAATGTGCAGGAGCAACCTGGTCATGGCAAATGATCTTTAAGATCTTTTCCAGCCCAAACCATTTTATGATTCTTTAAAGTATAAGGTATTTGGAAGATCCAGGAAGAGGACAGCAGACAGCTTAGACCCTGAAGAATATCTCTTAATTCAAGCACAGATTCCTCCTCTGTCATCACACTGGGATATTTTATTGCAGAGCAGCCACCCACCCAGGCCAGGAAGTGCAATTCCTGCCTCGAGTGTCATTGCACCACATATTTCTGGACAGGCAAATAAATCCAGTCCATCCCAACAAGCAGAAGGGCTGTCACACCACTGTAAATGCACCCATGTGCTGAGAGTGGGGATTCAGAGTGGCTCATCTCAGGGATGCAGGGATTGAGTGTGAAAGAGGATTCTCAAAGCAGACTGGTTGTGGGGCTTTGGCTGAGTTGTTTTGTGAAGGTATTCTGGGTTTTTTGTGAGTAAGGAACCCTTCTGACAAATGTACTCCTAGCTCTGGACTGACAGCAAGGTTTTTCTTGGCTTTGGGAGGGGAATATTTTATCTTTGTCTGTCCTCATTGATGCAGTAACTCATCACCTGTACACAGTTCTTTCCTTGGGATCAAACACACAACAGCAATTGCCTCATTTGGATTCAATGACTACTGGAGAGGCCCAGATTTAGCTCCTAATCTATATAAACCACCCAGATATGTGACTTTAATTTTATTTTTTAACCCAAAAAACCCCCAAAAAAGTAAAAGAGAGAAAATTGCTAGAGGGTGGCAGCAGAATTGTCACGGAATCATTGAATCACAGAATGGCTTGGGCTGGAAGGCTTCTTAAAGACTGTCCCAACCCCCCTGCCATGGTTAAGGACACCTTCCACTAGAGCAGGTTGCTCAGATCCTGGCCTGGAACACTTCCAGGGATGGGGAAGAAGATCACCCACACTCACAGAAAGCTGGAGTGACTTTCCTGAAGCAGGTTTGCCTTGGTACAAGAGAAGCCCTGATTCAGCTTGGTCTTTTAATGACCCCATGATTTTGTAAATAGCAGGTAAAAATCCCCAGGGACAGGATGGCTGTCTCATTCCCATAGGGGCCAAGATTTGGGGTCCCCTGGTGCCATAATTCCCCAGAAACCTGACTCCAGATTGTGGTGGGAGCAGAGCAAAACTCTCTGTGGTGGGAGAAGCAAAAACTTCAATTTTGTTTCAAATCTAAGCTTACATATGATTAATTTTCCCTTGGATCCGAGTGTTTTCTTCGGGGGAGGTTTTGATGTGGTCGTTTCACTTTGCTGTGGAGTTTCTGTGTGCTGGTGGGGCTGTTCCTCTTTCTCACCTGAATCAGCAGCCAAAGTCAGGGGCAGCTGAGGTGGGAGGAGAGCCTGAGGGAGAGGGGAGGCATTTTGGGCAGAAAGAGCAGCTGAGGCTTATGGAGGTCTGCTCTGACCTGTGGATGGCATTTGAACAAGGTTGTGCCCTGCTCATCCACAGAAAACAGGGACAAGTGCAGTTGTGGGAGTCACTGTTGCTTGTCCTGAAGGACTCTGCACATGCTGAGGGCTGACTTTACCCAGGTTTTCCCCTCCCACCCTTACAGTAACACTTGCTATTTATGTTTTGATTTACAACATAGTGAAATAGTAAAATACTGTGCATCCTCCAGCTTTCGTTTTCAGCTCCCCTGTCCCTCCTCCCCCTGGTGCCAGGGGAGGGTGTCAGAACAATTGTTATTAAAACATGGTTTGAGTAAATAAAAACTCCTAAAAACAGCTCATTTTCTCCCCATCAAAGCAAGGTTATTCTCTGCAATGTATTTTGCAGTGAAATTGGAAAGGATGATGCTTTTACCAAATCTCTTCATTAGAAAATCCAATTATACAGCTTCTGCCATTTTTCCCAGTCCCTAGTCATTAGCATTGCCCTTCTGCCTTATTCATAGACCAGATTCAAACCCCATGGAAAGTAAATAAAGGTTGCATTTTGATTCAGTCTGCTGTGCTTAGGGAGGGCTGAAAACCACCCTGTCCTCAGCTTGCTTGTCTGTGGCTGCAATAAGTATGTTAGCTCGTGGGGGTCTCAATGCAGAGAAAACACCCATGAGCAGATCTCTGAATTAACTCAGGTCTGGTGAGACCCCCATGTGGCAGCCATCCCCACCTGTGCCAAAGCTGGGATGCCAGACACACCTCCAGCTGAGGCAGGCTCTCTCAGCCCTGGGGAAGGAGGCATTTGACCCATTTCAGTCAGTGACAGGGAGATAATGGAAACTGAAAACCCAGCAGATCTCTTTCTTTCTGCTGTTTGTGGAGGGGCCTGGGGTGAACAGTCCACATGCAAATGTGTATGGAGGAGGTGTGCTGGTTCTTATATACACAATACACAAACAGTGGGATGGGAATGCTGGGGCAGCTGTCTCAAAGCTTTATTCCATCACAGTCAGTCTCATTTTACAGAGCCCAGCACAGGAGATGGAACAGCTTCAGCTGCTAACAACAGCAGATGAAGTTCTCTTTGTTAGAAAGTCTTTTAACAACTTTCTAGCCAATGGTATAATATTGTTTGCTTAGGCCAATCAATAAAGCTGCATGTACATCTTGCTTTGAACAATAGCTTGAAACAATGAATAAACTTTGATTATTAAGCTTATATATTTCTACTCTCATTTAACATATTTTCCTGAGCCCTGTCTCTACACTGCTTATACCCCTATTGTTTCTTGTCCTTGCATCTTCACATTCTTGCATTTCTCCATCCTGAGATTTGCTTTCACAGATTTCTGAGGGTTTTATACTTTTCTATTTTGCACAGAGGCAGGAGAGTGAATTTCTGAAGCTGGGTGTCAGGAATTGGTTTATTTGGGTGGCGAGGAGAGGGAAAGGGCCTTCAGCCTGTCCCAGTTTGGGATTTTGGGAGTGTACCTGGACATCTGGGTGTGATTTTCTCTGGGCAGTGGTCTGTGAGGGGGAGCAGCACATTCCCTGTGCTCTGCACTGCCTGGCTGAGCTGGGTCAGTGATGCTGAGGGGAAGCAGATATTGTCTGCATGGGCATGATTTAGCTTTTCACTCAGTGTGAAGATGAACTCATGAAGGTTTGCTTAAGCAGCCATATGGTAATATTAAAAAAAAAAACCTAAAACAAAAAACAAACAAAAAAAAAAAAAAAAAAACAACCCACAAAACAAACAAAAAAAAAACCCCAAATCCCAGAAACTAAATTAGAAACTAAAACAGCAAAACATCCCAAAAACCTGATTCTCAGCCCTTGGTCTAAAATTAATTTTCTCTGTGTTTTATATTTAATTCATCCCACTGTGTGTCCTATATCCCTCTCAGGCAGGGAGATAACAAAGGGCAGAAGCACAGAAATAAATGGTGGATACATGATAAAGTTGATGTGAGTTAAATGGTGAGTGGGGAGGGAAGATATGGAGAGATGGAAAGTCTCAGGAGCTGATCTGGAGCTCTGACACTGAGAACAGGACACCAAACTATAAATGGGAAGAGAACTTCCAGCATGACTGGAGCCAGAGCTGCTTTATTTAATAGTAGTGCAGTTTTAAATTGAATATGACTGAAGAAGAGGAAATGATATATCAGAGTTTATTTAAGGATGTGGCTGCAGTCCAGGGGCACTGGGAGTGGGAAAGACATAGAAGGTGGGGTTGGGATGGTGTTGACAAGAGATGGCTCAGATGTGGCACCAGAAATTTATGGAAACAACAACAACAACAAATTGGGGGTGATTGTGGTGAAGCCATGGCAGCAAAAACTGATGGAGCAGAGAATGAAGGCAGAAACTGTAGGTCTGCCAGCATCTGCTGTGCAAAAGAAATCTTTTTGATTCTAATATATATTTATTAATGGTGCAAGCTGTGGACAAACATGAAACAATCTAGATCGAAGTGAGTTTCCTAAAATACAGAGAATTATAGAATGGTTTGGGCTGGAAGGGACCTTAAAGATCATCTCATTCCAAGCCCCTGCCATGGCAGGGACACCTTCCACTGTCCCAGGTGCTCCAAGCCCCATCCAGCCTGGCCTGCATCTCCAAAGCCCATTTTGTCACACAGAAATCAGGTGTGCATTTCCAGTGTGGGCTCCAGTTATGATTTGAGTCTCCTGTGACAAATTTGCCCATTTTTTTGAGGAGTGTGTGGCAACACCAAGCCCAGAAGAAGCTTCACTGCTGACAGATGGCCAGACAGATACCTCAAGGATGAGGTGACACAGTCTGATGGGTGGCAGAGGGGGAGTGAAATGCTCTTTTCTGGATTAAAAAATGACCTTAAATACCTCCCCTGCTGAATTAGGTTCATCACAGCATTAAACTGTGCCTGCACAAGGAAGGATGATCATAAGGCTGTACCCATCTTTGGAATTTTTTTCTTTCTTTTTAAGAGAAAGAAAATAAAAAATAGGTGCAGATGCTGGCACTGGCAGGAAGTCAGTGCATTAAAAAAAGTCCTGGTACAAGATGGTGAAGTATTTAAGGAACACTCCACCTGTGTCTTTTAAAAAAGCACCAAAAAACACCCAACAGGCCAAAGCAAGAAATCTGTGGACCAGTGCCAAAATCAGAAAAAAAGCAGAAATACAGAAACTGCTGTGCTAATGAACAGGAGGCAAAAAAAACAAAACAAAAAAAAGGACATATTGTAACTACATCTCAGTTTGAAGTATTTTTATTTCCTTCATTATGTTGCAAAGCTCTTGAGAGAATTTTGTGTTCAGTGTTTGTTAAACAGTGTTCTGCCACATCTAGTTTGGTCTGTTTGTTAGCAGACAATTAAAACCTGAAAATATAGTAATAAAAATTATAGAGAAGTACAATGGGGATAATTACTTTGAAAACATTTCTTTTGAGCTTGTGTGGTCCACATGTTACAGAAATGAAGTGAGGCAGGAAAATAAATGAACCAGAACTTTTCTAGGAAAATAAGGAAGCAAAATTGACAAGTTGCTCTTAATACACTGGACCCCAAAAATGCATCAAAAAAAGAGAAAAGTTTTACAAAGGAGAGTAAACTGAATAGTTGGGCATTTTCCCAACAGTACAAGTGAGAAAAATTGCTTTGTTTCAGGACCACACATGACAAAAATTCATTAAATATGACGGAAAAAAAGGGATCTGACCTGGCTTCAGGGACAGGACCTGGAGGGGTTTAATCCAAGTCAAGATTTGGTGGATCTGCTCTGCTTTTCTCTCAAAAACAAGGGTTTCAGCTTGAAAAGCCCTGCCAAGGTAGATAAATTCACATTGTCTGCTGGAAAACAAAAGGCATGTCTGAGAGAGATTCTTCTTTTGGTGTAAGAATTTGTCTCCTTGATGAGCAGATTGAAAAGTGCTCAGGGGTGCTCCTCTGCATTGGACCCTTTTTCCATTTCCAAGCAAATTCCAGAGTGGATGGTTTTGGTGTGGGGTCCTCACCCAGATGTTTTTCACTGTCTCCCCAAGCTATCATCACTGTTACACACAAATGCATCTTCTCCTGGATCAAACCCAAAAATCTGGGTCCTTTTCACTGGACAGCTGAACCTCAGTGCTGGGACTGACCTTGGCCATCTTTGTGTGATCATGGGGCAGAAACAGCAGTTCCAGGGTGGGTTTGGCTTTGCTTGAAATACCCTCTTTAGGGTGGGAAGATGCACCCCTACAAGTGTTTGTATCTCTGTGCTGGGTGTTCTGGGGGCTGGGCTGGCAGCCCAAGTGTGCAGTGCAGCTGTCCCTGTACATTCATGTGAATCCACCCTTAATCTCCTCACAGGCAGCCAGGCCACGGGTTCCCAGCCTCTTTATCCCAACCAAAAGGCAGTTTCTGCACACTAGCTCCACTCATCATCATCATCATCATCATCATCATCATCATCATCATCATCATCATCATCATCACCACTTCTGCTTAGGACAGGCCCCCAAATCCCTGCTGGGTCAGTCAGAACTGGTGCAGCTGCAAACTCGCTGGTCAAGCAGAGAAAAAGAGAGGTTGCTTTGAGAGAATTCTGCTCTAAAGGGACATCAGGCTCTGCTGGAGGAGACTGGGAAGCTGCAATGACAGGGGGAGGGAAAAGCTGAACAAAATCCTTGGGCACAGCCTGCAATGAGGTCAGGTTGAAGGAATTGTTGTGTGGAGACCCAAGGGGATAGCAGAGCACAAATTCCCTGTTTTTAAAGTTGAGGATTCCATCCTCATCCCATGAGTGAATGTAGTGACCACTGGCATTCCCAGCAGCTCTTTACTGCAATTCTCCCAGTGGGATGGACACCAACCCCTCTACAGTAAATCTGTTCACCTGTGTTAACTCTACTGTGGTTTAATCATGTTCAAGATCTGAAAATGGACCTGAGGCTCTGGTTTTGCCTTGTGCACCACAAATGCAACAACAACAACAACAACAAAACAAAAAAAAAAAAAAAAACAAGCAAACAAACAAAAAACAAACCCCTGAGCTCAGCAGAGTCCAGACAGAGTCTGCAGGGTATATACAGGAGTATCCTGTTACCAACATACAGCTCTTGCTCCAAGCACAGCTTCACAAGACATCCCAGAGGGTTTTAAAGAGAAATGCCCATCCCTGTGCCTGGTCCTAGAAAAGTCTGCAAGGCTCATTTCCAGAGGGGAAAGAAATGCTTTGCCCAGATCTTTGTTTCTGCAAGTGATGGGAAAGGGTTTGTGTGGGAGCATCACCTCTGTTTGGAAATCAAGAGGTTCCAGGAAGTTTTGGGAGGTTCTTTAGTTGCATGGAGGCTGGAATTGTACCAATCCCATGAGACAATCCCATGCTGGTCCTGGCTTGCCTCACTCTCTCTGCCTTTGTGAGGTGTTGAGGAAGGGGTGGCTGACTACAGAGAAGGGGGAAAAAATCAAAGGGCTCCAAATTCCCCTCCTTTTCCTCCTCTGATCCACATCCTTGTCAAAGGAAGGTGTGAGAAATGTTGGATGGCACCCAGAGGGGTTCTGGACTTCTTCCTTCACAAGCAGGCTGGTTTGATCTCCTTTGAAATAGCAGCTTATAGGGGCACCCAAAATGAGTCACTCAGGGGGGTTATTTAGATTCCCATTCCCTCCTGTGTGGCTTGTGGGGTATGAGGAGTCAGGGGATGGAGAAAGGGACTTCAGCCATCCCTGCTGGTGTTCAGTGTTGCTGTTGGAATCTGCAGGAAGGCCTTGAGGTCTGTGCTGCTCACGTGCAGGTCTCCACCAGCCTTGCAAACAGATCTCGGGTCAGGACCTGCCTTTTTTGCTGGGACATGCCTTGGAAAAGGGGTGAAAGAAAGTTCATACCCTCCAGCTATAACTCCTGGACTCTTTCCTCCTTAATGATGCTGATCTGGAGATTATGAACTCGTTTTGCAAGCAGATTTGCCTCAAAAATAAAAAAAAAAATGTAGAGAGAGCAGGAAATGTTCCCTCTGACCTCGAGAAAATGACAGTTTGATGACATTTGGAAAGCAGCATCTCAAATCCAGAAATATTTCCCTTTTCAGCTGGCCCTTGTTCAGTAAATTTCCATCTTTACTGTCATACATGCATCCATTTTCAGTCATTGAAAGGCAAAAGCACAAATCCCATCACAGGCAGCTGTCCTCCATCCAGATCTTCTGCTGACTGGGAGCAGGAGCTCATTTCTTCTTCTGCACTTAACCACAATGGATTAAGGATGTTACAGAGTTTATTACTTCCTAATATCACCTGGGAATGATTTCCATATGTTGCTTTATTCTCCAGAGTGGGCAGAGCTCCCCTGTGCCAGCAAAGTGGGGTGCAGCATTGCTGAACCCAAATTACACTGTGTTTAATTAAGGATAGGTTGCAGGTGGCCTCTTACAGAAAGCTGAATTTCATCCTTGATTTTCAGATACCTCCCAGTATCCTTTCCACTGGGAAATTAAGCAGACACTCTCCATATCCAGTGCAGCTGTTTCTGGTGTTAAATTAAACTGCTGCCATTACAGTGAGCCGTGCTGGAGCTGAGTTTTGTGTTGTTGCTTAATTGTTTATGGCCATGGATGCCAGCCAAGTAGCAGTCCTGTAGTGGCAAACGCTGGAAATCTGACCTGGAAAGCAGATGTTTGGGCCAAAGCCAAGGTGGTTTCAGGAAAGACAGTGGAGAGAAGCAGGAAGCCAGTTATCTGTCTGATTTATTGAGCAGGGTAAAAAATCCACCCCAGAGCAGAGTGCTCACACGAGACTGGTACAGCAGTAAACTCGGGTTTTAGCAGGCTTGAGCCAGGCCTTGCAAGGCTTAGAAGAGCAGCTGTTGGTTTTTCAGTGCTGACTCTCACTGTGCCAAACCCACGTGGAAAATTCTCACCTGTCTGCTGGAGGCTGCAGAGCATCCCCTGCCATAAACTGGTTTGTGTGAAGTCTTTTAGATTTGGTACATTGAGGGGATCCATTGAAATTTTAATGGTTGGAGGAATCTGATCAAAACCAGATCTTGCAGTGAAGGTATTTCATGTGAACACATCATCCCCAGGTGTTCCCACTGCCTCCCAGAGGAGGGAAATCTCACATTTCTGGCTCCAGCTCAGGCTCTGAGGGTGGCAGTTTCCCTCAGTGCCTCTCCCAGGAGCCCAGGTGACTGCCTGATGTGGGGATGCAGATGCTGCAGACATCTGGGTCTTGGTGAGATCCATCCCACTCTGTCTTCACAGAAGCACAGGCTGCTTGAGCTTTGAGTGACCTCTTCTTGTCCCCCTCTCCTGTCCAGGCAGGGACACCAGGAGCTGCCCTGGGTCGTGCCCAGATGGCTTTTGAAGATTTCAGGAGTGAATATTCCACAACATCTCTGGGATACCTGATCAGGGAGTGCTTGGTTGCACAGAGCCAAAATGAAGTGTTGCACTGGAGGGGAGGGAGGGAACATCCAGCATTTAAGACAATGAAGGAAAGTTTGAAATGTCACTGCTCAGGGAGCTGATCCACACACCTGAACAGGTGTCTTGTAGCACATCCCAGCAGTGATTTTTGGAGCAGTGATAGAAGTATTTAGCAGGACAAGATGCTTTCACAGTTCTGCCTATGTTGTGCATACATGGATTTAATTGAAGTGTGATGAATTCTGGCCCAAATGTTTAGTCCTAATTTTATTTCTTTGGTACCTAAGTCAATAGTGTCACCACATTTTATTGCTGAGGAGCCATCTAGATGCCCAACATACTGACTAATAATTCTGACTGGCTTTTAAAGGTGAATTTGGAAAGTCCTTATAAGGGAATCTTAACCCTTTGCACTTCCTCCTGCTTGAGGAACAACAGGTTCCTAAATCCAGCAGGGTAGGAATTAGGGATTTGGATGAGAATCATAATTTTCTCTTGCTCAGCAGTGCCCAGAATTGGTGGAGTGTGGTAGAGGCAGAGAGAACATTTCTGTTCACACACAAAGGTTCAGAGATGTTTTGGCTGTTGGTTTTAGTCTTTGGCCATCTTTAGCTTTTCACACTGATGCTACAGAATATACAGCTCCTTGGATTTCTCTTCTGCTGCCAGAGATTCTTTGATTTGTTTTCCTTTTTGTCTTTAAACTTCACAGGCTTCTTGTTCTTAGAAACAAAGGAAATGTCTAAGTAATGCCTCACACAGAGAGGGAAATATATATACATGTATTTCTTCACTGAAGAGATTTTTCCCTTCTTAATTTGATCAGGTTTCTCTGCTTCTGACAGTTGAGGCAGAACTTTCAGCCTTTTGTTGCCATGGAGCACTCACAAACCACTCACTGTGTTTCTCTGCAGTGCCACAGGTCTGTCTGTGCTTGAGGATCTCTGTAAATGCAAGTGGCTCTCCAAAGCAGCTTCATCAGGCACTTGGCTAACGTGAAACATCCTTCAGAGATGCTGCCCTCATCCAGAGGAGAGCAGGATTGTCCTGATTGCTTATGTCCAGCCCCAGCTGGTTCTGGGAATTTGCAGAAACCCTGATGTTTTCCTGGTCGAGGGCAATGCCACGTTCACAGATCCATGACATCTGCATTCCTAGAGATACACAACAGACATGAGTCACAGGACAGTTTTTCTCTGCCCCATCCCCTCTTCCCCAGAAACTTGCTGGTTTTCTTCTATTTTAAGTGCAGTATCCAAGAGAATTTGTGAGTTTTTGCTGTTTTCCTGAAAAGTCAGCCTGGCTGTTGGCTAACACACCCAGGAGCTCAAATGGGAATGAGAGTCTTCAGATGCTGTTTATTGCATAAACTGGCCTGATGTAGAGCAGTAAATTTAGGGAAACCTTCTGGGAAGGCAAATTCCTTGTCAGAGAACATGGACAGTTGGCTTCACGAGCCATCTGTGTCAGAAAATGTTGGAATGTGAGTGCTCAGTGCTTGTGAATACTCAGCCAAGAGATTTGGTGTTCCAGTCCCAGCAATAACTGCAGCTGTTTATGTTTATTTTATAAAACAGGAGGAAGAAGAAGATCTTATCAGATCCAGGATACAAGTGGAACAGCAACCTGCTGCAACCTGGCCATGTGCTGATGAAAAGTTGTTCTGGGTTTTGTAGCAGCCCCAGACCTTTGTACGAGGGGCTGATGGAAACTCATCACTCCACACTGCTGGGGAAGAGAGAAGACACTCAAACAAAGGGCTACATCTTTGTTCCTCAAGTTTTCCTCTCTCCTTGATGGTCTTGCCTCCTGTGTTCTTGAACAGAGAGGCAGGTTTTGAAGTCAGCCTGGCCAGAGGAGCAGTTATTCCTTCAGCTGAGAAAAACCTTTCCATGTTGTCCACAACAGTCATGAAAAAGAGAAGCTTCTCTCAGAGACTGAATTTATCTATCAGGAAAATACCATTTACAGGTAAGAAAATGCTATTCCCAATAAAGAACCTGGAACTTCTTCCATGTGAGACTAGAAAAGCTTCCCTTCAGAAAGATGATTTTTATGTGCAAAATGCAGAAGAGACTTGGCTGCATCCCACACCACGAGTCACTCATCCTTTTGCTGTTGTGCTTGAACAAGGTGTCACTGTCAATATATTTGACAGAAAACAGCTGGTGGTAGCACTGATGTCTTTTAACTCTGGTGGTCCAAGACAGACATCTGCAGCTGAGTTCAAAGGGCCTCTTGCTCCCCATTGACTGGAAGAGAAGCCAAGAATGACAAGCTCAGATGATGAGACAAAAGCTGGGTGGTAAATCCCAGTTTTGGCCCCAGATGGTACAATGATGGGCAGTAGCTTCAGCAGTTATTAATTTCTGGTTTCATTAAATCTTCTCTCTGAAGGTTTTGAAAGACCTTGCAGGGAAAGTTTTGTGGTGTTTCAACCCAAAGGTTTTGTAGTGTTTCAACCCAAAGGCTTTGTAGTGTTTCCTGGCATCTTGGTTGTATTTGTTTCAGTTTTCAGCTGCTTAAAATAAATCCCGAGGTGCTGTTTTTTTCTGGTGGGGTATTTTGTTACACTGTCTATACAGTGTGGTTCATATCAGCTGAACTTTCTCTTTATAGCTTCACTTGTGAATATGGTTCAGCACCCAGGAAAGCCTGAGCTCCTTTCCATGCCCTGTATAAATAGTATACAGTTATTTCACAGTTTCATGTTCAGCTTGCAGGCTTCCAAGAGTGTTCCCAGACCCCTCTCTACTCCCATAGCATTCAAGTTCTTGATGTGACTCAACATAAATTACAGCAGAGCTTTATCCCAAGCCAAGGATGTTCTGATTTCTGACTCCTGTGCATTGCCGTCCTCGCTCCCCAGTGGTCAGCGTGAAGTCATCAGTGCTCAGAGCGGCTCCTGTGGGTTTTCCCAGCCCTGGGATGAGTTCAGCTCCGTGGCTAAGCCCACAGCTGAGTTTCAGTACCTTGGGCACGTCCAGCAGCGCTGGCTCAGTCTGGGGAAGGAAGTCGGAGAGGCTCCAGCTGGATGGATAACTAGCGGCTGCCCGGCGGAGATAAGGCAAACCAGGGCAATTTTTAGGCTCTGTCCCACGTGTCTCCTGTCTTTTGTTTGGCACAGGACTTGCCATGTCTCCCTTCCTGCGTATTGGTTTGTCCAACTATGACAGTGGCCCTTACCTGCCGTCCCAGGGGGAGGTGATTAACCCCTACTGCGCCGTGATGGTCAAAGAGGCCGTGGAGTCAGGTGAGTGGGGGGGGGGTTCAGTGTGAATGGGGCTTTTTAAAGTCATGTCTGTGCTTCTCTGTGTCCTTTCCTGTGTGTAGGTAACATGCTGGCAAATCATAGAATGAACCATAAAATAGCTTGGAAGGGACCTCAAAGATCATTCACTTCCAACCCCACTTTATAAAAATTTGTGAAGCACTTTGTGTGTCCCAGCACAGTGCAAGTTTGGGTTTGGGTTTGGCAAGGCAATCTGATTTTAAGATGCTGCCAAACAAATCTGTATCTCCAATTTGAAGATATTATCAGCTGCATTACAAGCCCCAGCATGTGATGGAGCAGATGAGCTGAGCAGTATTTGGTTTCACCCTTCCGTGAGCAGTTGTTGGTTTGTCAGTGGGACTCCAGACACGTGGAATATGAGTGTGCTAAAATATTCTGGCAGGGCCATCTTTGTTAATCACTTTTTGGGGGGAAACTGACGGACCAAACCACTTCCGTAATTTAAATTTTTTAAAAAGGCACTCAAACAGCCCAGTCTCTGCAGAGAGAGTTAATTTCTCTGTGTAATTGCTGTGCTGTTTAAAAGGTTTGAAAATGAAACCTCCTGAGAAGCTGGTTGCTGTGTCTGGATCTATGGATTGTTGCACATTTATTCTGATTGAACAACACTGATGAGTCCTCCTTCATTTATTATAAAAAAATTATTATATGCATGAAAATAATTCCAGTGAAAGGATGAAAAGTTCTCCAGTTGTGCTTTTGAAGAATCATGAAGAGCAAGACCTTCAAGTTAGGGAATTACTTGTATTGGCTGATATTTAGCTTAAATCTTTGATAAATTTCTAATATGACTGCTGTGATTCTTTGAAAAATAAAATCCACTCAGAAATCCCTATTTATTGAGAATCCCCATGACTGTAATCCCCAGAGGATGTTAAAGTAGTTTAAAAAATTAGAATTTTAAAATAGTTCAGTATTTCACTGGGGTTCATTTTTTGTTTAAGAGTCAGCATTTATCACATTGAACTTTGTCTTGCCTTAAATGATACTTTAAATAATAATGGAAGATGTGGTGAGCAGTAAGTTCAAAAGGAAAGAAGATACTACATGACAAGATGTCCCCAAGATCTCACTTTTATCAGAAAATGCATTCTATTTTAGCTCTGTGCAGAGCTTGGCTGTTTTCTCTAATGAGGCTTTTGAAAGCCATAACTCAAATTGAAACCTCTGTCAGTTCAAAAGTGAGCAAAATCAATTTGGTCAGAACAGACCTATATTTATTTGTCTGATACAGACCTAAAAGTGTTTTCTGCTATCCAACAAAAACAAAAGTGTTTTCTAAGGGATATAATTTTTGTGCTCCTCAGAGTCAATAATCATAATTATTGTAATAATTATAGTTATTTTAATCATTACTGTAATAATTATAATTATTTTAATTATCATTATAATAAATCCTCTGCCAACAAGAAATAAAAAATTGTGTTTGAGGGAACTTTTCTTCATTAGTGAGGGCTGAGTGTAGGAAAAGTGACTTTCTGCTATTAGGAGATTCCTGTTTGCTGGGATGTAATTTCATCTGGTGATGGCTCAGAGCATGGTGGGAAGCCAGAGGGATTCATCAGTGAACCTCCTGGGACTGATTCACCTCCAAGGGTGGGATTGTTAATCTGCTGCTGCTGGAGGGTGTTTAAATGTGTGCATGGCCAACTTCACCTTAAAGGACTGAGAAAAGTGAGTCCCCATGGAATCCATCCGCCCTGTAATTCCCAGATCTGATGTGTGAGCAATCCCAGCCCGAGGAACACGTCCCTGATGAGTGTGGTGAATCACAGCCTGGAAAAGCCCCGTGCTCTCCCCTGGCCAGACCCAGGTCTGTGGCTGACGTGCAGGGAGATGAGCCTGACTCTAAATGCCAGGAATGCTCTCAGCATGGCCATCCCAAGGAGCTGTCATGCTCTAACAGGCTTCAAGAAGGCAAAAGGTCTGCAGACAAACATTAGCTAAATATATTTGAGGTAGAATCACAGAATCATTAAGATTGGGAACATCAAGTCCAGCTGTTAATCCAACACTGCCGTAAACTGTCATAAACATATCCTTGCTTCATGATTATTTTTCTTTTGGTCATAATTTGTTTCCTGGTTTAATAAAGCAATTGCTGCTCAGTTGTAGTGGGATTTTAAAAATATATCTATATTCATTTCCCTGATACACAAATTTTGGCCAAATTATGACCAAGGAGTAGGAGTGGACCAGCTGCACAGCTGGTGAGAGATGCAAATCATCCTGACCACCAGCCTGTGCTCTGACACATGGCCATGAAGAAGTTTTTTCAGGGAATGTCCTGGGTTAGTGTTATGACTACTCCTCTACCTGCCCCCCCCCGCTCTGTCTGCACGGAGCTGCTGCCGCCTCCCCCGCCCGGCGGGCCCGGCTGCTGGGCTGCTGCTGCCTGCTGCTTTAGCTGCTGCTGCTGCTGGCCTGCTGCTGCTGCTTTTGCTGCTGCTTTTGCCGCTTTGGCTGCCGCTTTTTCCCCTAGCTTTTGCCCCAGCTTCTCCTGCCCCCAGCTGCTCCCCCTTTCTCTCTCCCTTCTTCCCCTCATCCCGAAGATCTGCACCGGCTCCGACGGAGGGATCTGAACATCAGAGACTGCTGTCTGGAAGCCTGCCACAGAAGCTTTGCACCCTTCCCAGCAGGGACTGACCGAGCTCGTCCATCCTCGCCACCTTGGTGAAAACGTTTTGTGTCATCTGGGGATTGTTCTGTCCTGGTGTTGGGAAGTGTTTTGTTAAAATAAACAAGTTTTTTTCCACTTTTTTCCCTCGGAGGAAGTTCTTCCCGAACCCGGTAGTGGGAGGGGGAAGGAGTTCTGGGGGTTTATTTTCCTAGGGGGACTCCTTTGTGAGATATCTCCCGTAAATTTGTCCTAAACCAGGATTTCTGAGCAGGGCAGGACATGCCTAAGTGTTCAAGGCCAGGTTGGACAGGGCTTGGAGCAACCTGGGACAGTGGAAGTTGTTCCTGCCCATGGAAGGGGGATGGAACTGGATGGTTTTTAAGGTCCCTTCCAACTTGAACCATTCTGTGCTTCTGTGTTTAGCACTGGCAAAGTGTGGGGTTTTTTGGTTTTGTTCGTTTGTTTGCTTTGGGTTTTTGCAGACAGAACAGTGGTAGATGATAAATCTGTTTGGTTTCCAAAAACAGGGAGTTTGACTTTGGGTTCATGCCAAAGACTTATCAACCAGCCATTATGAAAAGGTCATTGGCACAGAGGTCCCCAGGGCTCTGGGAGTGATGAGCACCCTCTGTGGACATAGGGATGTCACAGCAAGACCACAGTGAAGAATTTCAGAAGTTCTGGGTAGATCTTGGTCAGCCTTTCCACTTGCTTATTTTGTAAAAGGGAACCTTGTCACATTATAATACAATATGAAAAAAACCAAAAAACCAAAAAACAAACCACACCTCCATACAGTTGGAGGTGCTACAGCAATTTATAATTGTTGACAAAATATTTCAGAAATAATACGTGCCTCTGAGATATAAAAAGAGTCTGCCCTTTAAAAGTGGCTTCTGCCTTCACAAGCCACCTGGCCCGGTGCCATTTTGCCACCTGCCTGGGTGACATTTGCTTCACGAAGGATCCTGCTCCGTGTTTGAACTGAGCAAAGCCTCCAGGATAAGCTCTCCCAGCTACAGTGAAAGCTGCTCCCCGGGAAGGACAGTTGCTGCTCCATTTTTTGGGGTTGGATAAATCCCTGGCGGAATTCCAGCGCCGTCAGCGGGGGCGCGCCGGGGGTGACTGTCTGATCCCGTGTAGCAGGCAGTCCATTCACATTCCAGGGTTTGTTTATTTAAGCCCAGTGTCCTGGAGTGCAGCACAAATGAAAGCACTTGTTTTTGCAACTGCTGTGTTTCACATCTGTGGCTTTTTCACTGATGCAGCAAAGGAATAATGGTCTTTTACTGAGATTTCTGTTTTCCGGGATGCTGGAAAGTTTATGTCTCATTTTTGTCTCTGATTTTTTGTGAATTAGTCTTCTCATTTAGGGAAAATTTTTTTTTAGTATGTCACCTTCCAGGCTATCAGCTGCATATTCTTTTCTATCTGGGATTGTTGGAAATAAAAGCAAGGTCTTTAGACAGGGGTCACAGATCTGCTGCTTTTTTCCTCTTATTCCTTCAGCTTCAGCATTTGATGGGTTGAACATTTGCAGAGGGTAACTGTGATATGGAATTTACCTTGAGTAAACATCCAAGACTTTTACAGGGCTGTATGAGGTAAAACTGGCTCTGTGAGATAAATAGATCTGTCTGAGACTCTTTTCAGAGAGACCCAGTTAGAGAGAGCCCTCTGCAAACCTCAGAAATACCCATTTTTTTTGCCCATCACCATATTAAGATGCTGTGAAGGAAAAGGAATTCAGTCATGAGGGAGAGTTTGCTTTGTTGAAAACTCTACATCCTTGTAGGGATGGTTACAGGTCTGCAAGACAGTTTATGTCTTAACATCCTTTAGTTGGCTACTGGGCTGGACATTAATCCCAAAGTGCACCCAGCTTTTGGGGGGCTTGAAGCAAAACTGTCTCATTTTGCAGTGCCTTGGGCCAGATGATAAACGAGGCAGTGTCTGGGATGGGATGGGATGGGATTCACCTGGTTAGAAGTGAGTATTTATGGTGTTGGAGTCAGCATTAGAGATTTCTTTAACAGAACTGATGGAGTCATGGGTGGAAATTCCCTTTTTTAGGGTAGATGTCTGTATTTGTTCTCATGAACTGCCCTCACTGCATGGATTTGTGTTCTCCCTCTCGACAGAGAATGGCCAGGTGTACGTGCAGAAGAAGCCCACCATGTACCCACCCTGGAACAGCACTTTTGATGCCCACATCAACAATGGCCGGGTCATGCACATCGTGGTCAAGGACAAAAGTGCTGAAATGGTCTCAGAGACCACAGTGGAGCTCAAGGTGCTGGCAGAGAGGTGCAAAAAGAGCAATGGGAAGACAGAGATGTGGGTGAGCATCACTCTCTTGTCCTGCAGAACATGCTGGGGAGGTGCTGCAGGGTGAGGAGATGTCCTTGTGTCCCTGCCAGGCTATGGCTGTCACCAGCAGCACAGTGGGGACTGGCTGGAATAATGTTTTGGGACTACTTGGGTGTGACTTGAGAGACTTGTCAGAAGAGAAGAGCTTGGCACTTTTGTTTGAATTGAAACCTGCCCTGTGCTAGTGAGGATCCTGCTTCAGGTGAGCTGTGCCCACGTATTAATCTTTGCTGAGGAAACCCACTGGGAACAAATCTTAGTATGACTGGCTGAACATGAGTTATTTTATGTTCTCTGGGGAAACAGCTTTAAAATTTTTATCTAATATCAAGTAGCTGATTCACAGCTGCTTGAGTTCAGAGTTATGTCAGCAACTCCTTAAAAATCACTGAAGTTACTGTAGCATAGATTTGAAGTGTCTTCAGAAGAATGCTAAATGTAATGTTGTGTTCCCTGGTAGTCCAAGCAAGAAAGATCTTGCCAGAAATCTTTAAAATGTAGTATCCAGATTATACATAGTCCTGTGGATTCAGATTTCCAAAGGCACTTATGGATGATGAGTCAGGTAGGTGGGACTTGCCAAGTCCAGTGGAAGGTCCCCAAAAATGCCCAAATAAGCACCCCTGAGGTTGACTGTAAAGAAGTCAGACTTGTAGAACTGAGTGCCTAAAATATTTCAGCATCACCTGTCAGAAGCTGGCTGGGTTTTTTGAACTGCTCCCACTTTTCCCTTGCAGGATCCATTTGGAACAAGTTTTACCTATAGATAGTGCTGATCCTAATTTGGTGTCTAAAAAGCTGCCTACATCTTCTGTGGTTTAATCACATCCCTCTCTCCTATCATGCTGCTCTGAGGGTTTGATGAGGTGATCTCTCTGTAGTTGCTCCTACCCTGCCTTGTTGCCTCACGTGGGTAACAGCAACCTGAAAATTAGCATTCATTGCTATTCATCAGTTCCCACTGGGAAAAGGAGATCGCTTGAAAGTCATCTGAAATGATTTTTCCTTCTCTGAATGACTCGTTAATGGACTTTTTTTCTTGTTTTTCACTTATCTCAACCAGCTAGAACTGAAGCCTCAAGGGCGAATGCTGATGAATGCAAGATACTTCCTGGAAATAAGTGGCAAGTGATTCTGTTTGTTAATTTAATTTATAGCTGTGATTTCTGGGCTGTGGGGCAGACATGGTGTCTTCACTAAAAGCAGTGCCTATGTTATTACTGACTGATCCATAACAACAAACATAACTGCTTGAAACAAAAACTCCAGAAAAGTAATTTTTATTGTGTGGTGACTGTTCTTCTGTGATTTGCAAGACAGATTTTTTTTTGGCTGGTTTACCACTGAATGGCAGATATTCCCATTATGCTAAACAAGACAGAACAGATACAATAAGGAGCCAGTTCCCTCTGAAATCATTCTGCTTTATGTACTGCAAGAAATACATGGAGGGGCTGGAGCATGTCTGGAGAAGGGAACAGAGCTGAGGAAAGGGTCTGGAGCACCAGGAGAAGCTGGAGGAGCTGGGAAGGGCTCAGCCTGGAGAAAAGGGGGATCAGGAGGGACCTTGTGGCTCTGCACAACTCCTGACAGGAGGGGACACTGAGGGGTTCAGGCTCTGCTCCCAGGGAACAGGGACAGGAGGAGAGGGAACAGCCTCAGGCTGGGCCAGGGGAGCCTCAGGATGGATTTTACGGAGAATTTCTCATCAGAAGTGCTGCATTCTGCTTTGTTCAAGAAAATCAGTTTAAGTCAAAAGCTTGGTCTTATTCTCCCACCTTTATTACCAAAATTCTCACATCCCCAGGTGTAGGTGAAGCTGTGAGGTGCAGCTATCTGGAAGGCTCTTCCATTTCTAGAAAAGAGAAGCACTGACAGCAGCCATGGCCACACTGATATTTTCTGAACCATGCCTGCCTTTAATATAGATTGGACTGCTCTTTGTGTGCTACAGGGTGTTAGGGAGGCCAAAGCACAGAAAATGCAAGTTGTGCTTCTGTTACAAATATCAAGATCAGCATCAGGTCACACAGGAGGCAGTTCCCACAGGTTATCCCCTGTTGGAATCCTAGATACTGAGGATTTTAGACTTTCTGTACTATCAGACACTAACTCCCAAAAAACCACTACTTATAACCTAAAACCATAAAAAAACCCTTCCAAAATTAAATAGTAAACTAAAATCACTAGTATATAGTTAACGTAAAAGTGTGTAATAACACAAAATAAAAAACTTAAAATTTTAAAATATAATAATATATTAAAAAAGAAATAAAAATTTAAAAACAAAAATTTCTTTCTTTTTTATCTTCTTCTTCATAAATCTAAATAATATTTTTATAATTAAATAAAAAAAATCCACATTACAAGTCACAAGTGCTTACTTACTAAATTAAAATAAAAATAATTTAAATATCTGTTTTTAATTAAACAAATTAACCCTTAAAAAACCTTATAAAAAATAAAATACACCACCATTTTCAACTTATTAACTAAAAATTATATAAATATCACTATAATATAAATAAAAATTAATAACATCTAAGTCCAAACACAAAATATCATGTCTCAAGGTTTTAATCTGAACTCTAGCAAAAAAAAAAAAAATTAGAAAAACACAATAACTCACTGTGCATTGCAGGAGCAAAACAAAACAGAGATTGATTTCCTGTGTTAATATCAGATTTGTAGACACATGCAGATATAGAAGTGCATGAGAAGTCAGAATTGGTTTGTTTGCTGTCCCAAAAAGTTTAAATAACTGTGAATAACAGCAAGGACACAGCAAACAGCAAAGCAAGTGTTGGCATGGAAAAATAACACGAAGAATATCCAAGGGACATAAATATCTGCTTACTGACACATGGATATGCACACAGAAAGGATTCTGGTAAATACCTGTATATATCTCTATATATACATATACATGTGTGTTGGTGTCCATATATCAATAATTATTAATTTTTATGTATTTTCATCCTTTTGAGGGTTCTTCTTTGGTGCCATACAGAGTCAGAGTTTTATGTTTAAATTACCTCTCCTTGGGAAATTTTTGTACTACATTTCAAAAGCAGCACTATGTCAAGGGAGCTCAGACTCTGAAGTCTAAAGTCATTTTGGTGTAGAAATGATGGATAAAAACTATTCAAATTAGACTTTTGTGGGTTTCATAAAATGATATTTCTTTGAGTATTCATTACCATGAGGGAATCATCAGCTTCAGTCATGGAGTGTTTGGGCAGCTGCATTTTCTCAAAGTGCCTGATCAGGACAGGGTGCACTTAAACATCTTTTCCTCTCCTCCCAGATGCAAAGGACCTGGCTGACTGTGAGACTGAAGGCTTTTTCTCCTTGCACCAGCGCAGGGGAGCCATCAAACAGGCCAAAATCCACAATGTCAAGTGTCACGAGTTCACAGCCACCTTCTTTCCACAGCCCACCTTCTGCTCTGTGTGCCACGAGTTTGTATGGTAAGTGCCAAAGGATCTGTGCTGCTTCTCCTTTTGACCCCAGCACCCTGCTGGTGCCACTTGGGAACTCGGTTTAGTGTTGGATGTGGCAGATCTGGGTTAATGGTTGGGTGATTTTTAAGGGTTTTTTCCAACCTAAAAAATTCTGTGATTTGCTGGTGAATATCTGTGCTCCTCCTGTAAGACCCTTCCATCTTCTGTGTAGAGTTATTGCATCACTTTAAGGATTTGCAGTTTTGCAGTTTGCAGTTGTAATTCCAACTGTGAAAATTCCTATTAAAATTAAAATTAATCTTTTAAATTTATTGTTTACAAATATTTTTGTGTTTGGCGAAATGCACGGGCATTTCTCATCGGTCCAGTTTGCTCTTTGGAAATCATGAAATTCAGGATGTGAACGTGTGCTGAAAAGGCTGTGAGAACCACAGAGAGTCACTCCACCATTAGATTAAAGGAAGATAATGAAATTAAATAATCCCTACAAAGAGTGATAAAAAGCAAAGGGATTTTATTCTCCTTCTTTGATAATTATTGCTCTCCTTTCTTCTGCTGAGGCTTTCAGACAAGTCAGAATTAACCACTGTTCTGTTCATTTCAGGGGTCTGAATAAACAAGGATATCAATGCAGACGTAAGAAACTTTTTGTTTTGTTTTTTATTGTCATTATTTACTCAATCTTTTCTTATGGAATTTCCTTATTAACACCATGACACACTTGCTGTTGCAGAATGTAATGCTGCCATTCATAAGAAGTGCATTGATAAAGTAATAGCCAAGTGTACAGGATCAGCAATCAACAGCAGAGAAACAATGGTAGGTGGTACTATTATTATTGCTATTATTATTTTGTTGTTATTTTTATTTTATATTTTATTTTATTTTATTACTATGATTCCTTTTAAAAAAACTTCAGTGTCATTCAGATCTCTCCTACATCACGGCAAAGCAACCTCTGATGAAGCAAAAGGTCCTACTGAGCTAAGGACTCTGATCTGATCTGTGCCCTTTGCTTTTTATGTTCCCAATGATTTCATTACCTCCCACTTAAGATTTACTGAAATGCAGCTGCAGAATAAGCAGCTGCTGAATCACAACTGACATTTTTCTAATGCATAAAGTATAACTCAGAGGGAAGTCATGGACATGAGCTGGAGATTTACTGGAGAAAACTCTTCACTATCCAATGTTAGGCTAGACATCAGGCTGAATTTTCAGATTTGTGCTTGAACATCCCATTTTGTGCTATCTGAAACAGTCACTGGGAGATTTGATATCTCCACTATTACTTGCTTTATTTTTCTCATGTCAATTTACTCTAAATTTTTTTCTTTTGGTAGGTGAAAACAGATCTTAAACTCCTGATAGGACTATTCCCTTTGCCTTGCGTCCTACAACTTCAGCTTACTCTCAGTCCCACCCTGGCTCCTGTTCTCCTTTTACAATTTTTATTTATAGATGAGATTGTTCTCACTTCTCCTCTAACATCTCCAGGGTAGATGTAACCAACTTTGTCATCACCTTTCATACTAAAAGAATTACAACTTTGTGGCTCTTCCAAGGAGTGATTGATGACAACAAATGTAGACATCCATTGCAGGATGAGGTGAATCATTTTAAAAGTACCAACGTTTTCCCACTGAGCATTAGGGGAGCCTGGGTATATAAATGAGGCATGAGCAGTCTTTTGGCCAAGGCCAGGGATGAAATGACCCAATTCCCTCTGAATTGCATTCATATCAAAATTTGGGTTTGTGTGCCTGATAGACAGCTTCTGCTTGGCAGTCATACCCCAGGAAAGGAGGGCAGTGGACAAACCAACTTCTGTTGGTTGGTACACGTTTGGCTTTCCACACAGAGCCGAAATGGAAAGGAGGAGTGGGTTTTGAGCCTGGCTTTTGTCTTGCAGTTCCACAAGGAGAGGTTCAAGATCGACATGCCCCACCGCTTCAAGGTGTACAACTACAAGAGCCCCACCTTCTGCGAGCACTGCGGCACGCTGCTCTGGGGCCTGGCGCGGCAGGGCCTGAAGTGTGACGGTGAGTGCCTGGCCAGGGCGGCACCCGCTGAGCCTGGGAGGGCTCGTTGTCTCTGGAGCGTGGCAGTCTGAAAATCCAGACCTCATTTATTGCCCCTCTCTGTGAAATCAGTGTGGGTTTCACCAGTGTGAGGTTACAACCTCCGGTGCTCAGGGCACCAACTTCATTGGGTAGTCTTCTAAATAAGCAAGCAGCTAGTAGTTGCTAAAAAGGTTATTTATTGCAAAAGCACATCAGTCTCCAAGGCACCGTCACAGACATCAAAGTCTTTACTAAGCTTAGTTTAAAGTCCTAAGTTAAAGCTGAGGCTGTTCCCGAAGGTCCTGCTGGGGCCGATGTTGGTGCGGCAGCTCCTGTCTTCTTCTGGGGTGTTGACAACTAGAAAAAGCAATGGCAGCAAGCAGAAAGGCCAGAAAGGCAAGAAAGGCAAAAGCACCAACTCTCCCCAATACTAACTCTTTTATAAGATTTTTCCAACAAGCTACGACACAAAATCGGACCACCACTCCTTAAACTATTAGAATCCTAATTTCTTAGCATTGTAGGATACGTATAAACTGCGCATGCAGTCTGTCTTGTTCTATCTAAAAAATGTAAGCAGTATTCTTACTATAGCTCTATTATGCCTAAGTCCTGTCTACAACTGTAGGCCTGAAAGATATCTTGCTGAAGATATGTTTTCAACCTTCACTAGAACACAAACTACTACTGTGGAATCCAGACCTTTTACTTACTAAAAGCACTGTAGCTCCTACTGAAACTTACTAACTTACTTCTACTTAAACGTCTACTTTATGTGTGAGTGGCTTAATGTACTTCAATCCAGGCCTTAATTCAATCCCTGCACCTTGATTCCTCCCTGAAGGATTCAGAGAATCCCCTAACTCACTGATTCCAACACACCAGGAAGGTGAAGGAGTGGTGTACAGGACTGTCCTTCAAGGAGGCTCATTCTTCAAGAATTAGGACAATTGTCCATATACTGAGAGATATTTGATCCAGAAGGATGATGAGTTGCTTCCCAAAGAGACAAAGAACATCACAGTGATGCTGTTGATCTTCCCAAATCACCTCCAGCATGAACTTGCAAGCTCTATTTTCCCCTGTCAGACCCAAGACATTTCACTGCCTCCATAATCCTAAACCAATGGGAGGATCCTCTTCTGTGACTGCAGTTTATCTCTGAGATAATGGCTTGTAGTTTTAGCAGCCTGTACCTGCAGAGGCTGATGGATGTGGAAATGCAACCTCTAGCCAGAAGAAAACACAAAAAAATGGTCTTCATAGGGAACCAAAAATCTGTTTGAGTGCCACCTCAAGAGCCTCTGACCAACAGCAGCACTTGCTCTTGGCCAACCCTTGACAGCCTTCGTTGTCCTGACATGTTCTCATGTTTTTTCTTTCAGCCTGTGGCATGAACGTCCACCACAAGTGCCAGACCAAAGTAGCAAATCTTTGTGGAGTGAACCAGAAACTAATGGCTGAAGCTCTGGCAATGATAGAGAGCACTCAGCAGGTAAAGAGTTTAAGCATTTTTAGATGATCATCTCATAAGCAAAGACCTCTTCTAGATCTTGGCTTTTGTGGGTCACACTCAAGAAGTTACGGTGTTGTTCATAAGCTCAGCACGTGACTTTGGCTCCAAAATTTGCTGTTTTCTGTGCCCCAGGCTCGCTGCCAGCGTGACAGTGAACAAATCTCCAGGGATGGACCTCTGGAAATCGGCTTCCCTGTTCCTGTGAAGGATGTGACACCACTTCAGGCCTTGCCAGCATCCACAGCAGGGAAAAAAGGTAATTCCTCCTGGTGATCCAGGGCAGCAGCTTTGCTGTTGTTTGGTTTGTAGGTAATGACAGGAGTAGGGAATTTATTACCAAGCTCTAAACAGAATATTTGAAATCCTCCTGATCACCATGGCAAATTTTCTCTCTGATTTCATATTTTTGGGTGGAGGTTGACTTCTGGTAGCCTTGAAAACCAGTCCACTCACCCAGGAGCTGACCTAGGTGTTACAGCCCTCTATGCTACAAGAACTCATGTTTAGGAGGGCAAATGAGAGACTGTGCCCTTTGGGACCCCAAGGAGAAATAAATGATGTCCCCATCTGTGTTTATTTCTGTTCTGTTCTACAAGTAGAACTGGCTATGCTGATGTGGAACAGTAAAGCCTCAGGTGGTTTCACAGCTGTTTCACTTGTGGGTCTGTCTGTTTATCTGCTGGTGGTGTTCAGCACTTTAGGACACTCACAGCAATGGGATAAATCCAGTGAGGGACAAAATCTCTTCCAAGTTCTTATAAAACCAGGTTAGTGGAGTATTGAAAAAACCCTGAGTGATGCCACTCCAGGCCAGCTGGAATGGTTGATCTGGAATGCTTCAGATCCAGAGCAGGAACACCAGTATGAAAATGCCATCCCACATTTTCATCTGGCTTAGCCTAGGGTTTTGAAAAAGATGGATCCACATTATAATGACAAGCAACAAGAAGGACTGAAGAAGACAGGTGGCCAGAAATTAAAGATTTGATGCCACAAAACAGAAAGACAGATGAAGGAGTTTGTAAAGTGGTTTGTAAATTTTAAAAAAAGCAGTTTCCACTGGAGTAAAGTTTATTCTGGAGAAAAAGCAGTGTGGGAGCAGAGCCAATCTACTTGGAGATGGCCACCACACTTTCCATTTGTTTGAAATATCCTTTTAAACCTCTAAGCAGAACACCCGTGGTGTTCTGGGAGATTTTCTGCTCCGGTCCAGGGGTTTATTTGAGTGCTTTGATGTGTCTTGCAGAGCCACAAGGCATCTCCTGGGAGACTCCAGTGGAGGGCACAGTGAAGGGGGAGTCTCTCATAGAGTCAGACGTGGGAGAACAGTCCCAGGAGCAGCAGGAGCACCAAGTGCAGTTAAAACTGACCATTGAGGATTTTGTCCTGCACAAGATGCTGGGGAAGGGCAGTTTTGGCAAGGTAAGGACACCACTGTGTGCATTTGCATGCAGCTTTGTGTGGAATAAATAACATCTGCTTTGAAGGGACACTTAGGAAAAAACATGGAATCATTTAGGTTGGAAAAGACCTCTAAGGTTATTGCATCCAACTGCTAAGCCAGCACTGCCAAGTCCATCCCTAAACTGTGTCCCCAGGTGCCACATCCACGTGGATTTTTGAACACTTTCAGGGATGGTGACTCCACCACTTCCCTGGGCAGCCTCTTCCAATGCCTGTCCACTCTTCCAGGGAAGAAATTTTTTCTAACATCCCATCTCAACCTCCCCTGGAACAACTTGAGGCCATTTCCTCTCCTCCTGTCCCTGTTCCTGGAGCAGAGCCTGACCCCCTCAGCTGTCCCCTCCTGTCAGGGAGTTGTGCAGAGCCACAAGGTCCCCCCAGAGCTTCCTTTTTCTCCAGGCTGAGCTCCTTTCTCAGCTCCCTGAGCTGCTCCTGGTGCTTCAGACCCTTTCTCAGCTCCCTTCCCTGGACACCCTCCAGCACCTCAGAGTCTTTCTTGTAGTGATGGACCCAAAACTGAATACAGGATTTGAGGTGTGCCTCACAGTACAGGTCACTGTCCTGGTCCTGCTGCCTCACATTGGCTGATAAATCTCCAAGTCTTCAAAGAATCCTTGCTCTGGCATGGCTGGATCCTGAACTCCATCTTCTCCTCACCTTCTCCCTGTCCCATTAGCTGCTCTCTCATGACTGCCCATGATGGGACAGGAATGCCACAGGTAGGGCTTCATCTTCCCCTTCTGTGCAGGATGATGGATCCTGGGTGTCCCCAGAGAGCTGTTGGGAAAGGTCTCTGTGCTGTGAGGTGGGAGCTGAGCAGCTGAGTGTGGATCACCCCTGCTCTCCAGAGCAGCAGGTCCCCAGCTGGGAGCAGGAACTGTTCTTTCTGTGCTGGAGCCCAAAGCAAATTTTGCAACAGCCAAGAATTTGTGCTTTTGGAACAAGAACCACCTGTTTTCAGTGGATTCATTAATCCTGATGAATTGTGGATTGTTCTTCCCCGTTGCAGATATCCTCTGGGAGGGGACTCATGTTACTCAGTGCCAGCACAAAGCTGTGAGAGGCAATTTCAGGGGGACTCCCCGTTGTATTTTCACAGCCAGTAAGGAGAAGGAGTATGGATCATGTTGCTCACATCCCACATCTTTCCAAGGGAGAAACTGTGCTTTGACAGAGGGCTATTTTTTGACTGATAAATGATCTGGAGCAATTTTTGCAGCCAGTTCTTGAACTGGTGAAATATTTTCTGTGTTGGCCTTTCATACTTGAAATCACAGAATAGTTTGGGTTGAAAGGAACCTTAAAGACCATCTAGTTCCAACTCAATGGACATGGAAATTTTCCACCAGAAAGTGTTGTGTCTAGTTGTCATGTCCAGAGTTTGCATGGGAACCAGAGCTGAAGCATCTCACAGCTAAACCAGAATATCCCAAACCCACACTCCAGACTAACCTGAAATCAAGAGCATGGATATAATAGAAACATTTTTATTGGAAGGAAGGTCTTCTAATCAAAACCATTCCTCAAAACATGTCTAATGAGATGAGGTTGCTCAGGTGCTCATTTATTCCAGTCCTGAATGCCTCCATTGAAGCAGATTCTGTACCTTGTTTTACTGACATGGACTCTCCAAGACTCTGCAAGCTTCTGCATCTCTCTGAAGTGCACATTGTGGGTGTGGAGGGGATTTAGTGCCTTTCTGCAGCAAAACCTCACCCAGAAGTTTCCTGTGTTGGTGTCACTCCTGGCGCCCTCATTTGCTTGGAGAGAGTCACTTCCCCATAGAGGGCACAGGGTGTGCAGATCTCAGTGCCTGAGGGGTGTCCCCAGCTCTGAGTGACCCTGGGAGGCTGAGGGGCAGATCCACGAGGGCATCTCCCACCAGCACCTCTCTGTGTGCTCTGGCACTGCCTGCCTGCTCCTTGCAAGTCCCAGCACACAAATGCAGCACATTCCCCAGTCCCCCAGGAGAGCAGTGCCCAGCACAAACAGGAGGGTGAAAAGGGTGCCTGCAGCATCAGCACTGTGAGCATTTCTGGTCATTCAGTGCAGAGACAGAGGGAGGCTCTAGGCTCTACTCTCTGTCTGGTGCTACAAAGTGAAATGCAGCAGTAGCCAAAAGGGTAAATAAAACTTTTGTCAGGGCTAAAACATGTCTGAGCTTACTCAGTAAATAGTGTCTGGTAGAGAACTTCAAACACCTCTCTGATGAATCTTACACATTTATTCAGTCTATAAAAACAGGGTCAGCAGGCTGTTGGTGTGCAGATCAGGACTGTCACTGCCTTCCAGCACAGACTTCGTTGCTCTGTGGTCTCTAGAAAACCCTTCTCTGCTGCTCCAGGTCTCATTTCCCCTGCCTATAAAAATAGACAGAGGTCATAACTCCTCTAGGATTCCTTTTCCCTATTCTCAGAGAGCTCCTGCAGAAGGATGGGGACCCAGCCCGTGTGCTCAGACCTGAAAACTGGGAGGAAGGAGAGAAAGACATCTGATATAAAACCAGTCTAATTACTGGTGGACATAATTTTCCACCTGCTGAAGATCTGGTGCAGGGTATTTGCATTTCAAATGCTGATGAAGCAATATTCTGTGTTTTGTTATTTGAAGTCAGAAAACAGGAAATGTATCTCAGGGGTATTTGCATGAGGATGGTTTCTGTTATCAGAGATGTTTGGTTTTTTGGAATATCCTGTCCCTCCAGGCATGCAGGACCCTGCTCCTGTAATTGCCAAGAACTTCTCATCCTTCTCCAGGGCTCAACTTCATAAAACTGTTCTGGGTGTCGAAGTCTTTAATGGCAGAATGAGGCTTTAAGCATGAAGGTTTTAAGGTGCACCCCAGTGAATTCCCAGGAACTCAGCTCACATGGCTGTCCTGAGAGGAGAATTCCCTCTTTCTGAGCAGCTGTTTCCATTTTAGGTGTTCCTGGCTGAGCTGAAGAGCACAGACCAGTACTTTGCTGTGAAAGCCCTGAAGAAGGACGTGGTGCTGATGGATGATGACGTTGAGTGTACCATGGTGGAGAAGAGAGTCCTCTCCTTGGCTTGGGAGCACCCATTCCTCACTCATGTCTTCTGCACCTTCCAGACCAAGGTAGGACAAGGATTGCCACTTTCTTCCACAGGCTGAGAATGCTTTACTGAAATACAAATGCTTGGTGAAGGGCTTCAGCCTGCTGGGCTCCACTTGGGACATGAAGTGGTGCTGAGGGAAGGGATCTTCAGATTAAACACTCAGGAAATGGCTCCAGAAATTTAGTCTACTTTCCCCCACATCAGTCTGGGGATGGGATGGTGTATTTGAGGATTATGGAATCCAAGATTCATTGAGGAAAAATCTACTGTTAAAATCTGCATCCTGGTACCCTGGGCCAAGGATGTGCAAAGGCCACAGCAGGGTGAGGATGTGCCCACACTGATGAGTTATCTGGACTTCTTGGAGCATGATCCAGCTAGCTGGATCAAAGCCAACTCAAGAAACCCTGGTTTTGGAGGATAAGCATGCTGTCATTCACTTCTTTGCCCCCAGTTAGTGTTCAATGGCATCAGAGACTGGTGGTTCTGCAGTTCAGAGGGGCAGCACAGAGCACCACCTGAAATCTCGCTTGTGACTCCAAACCAAAACTGAAGTGACATTTAAATAATGCACATCTTTTCATGCCAACAACCACCAGCTGCTTAGCTTCCCTGAGCCACAACCAGCAGCTTTAACACCAAAGCACACACAAGGCACAGAAGGAAACAATGGAAGTTTGAGTTTGTCTTCTCTGTCCAACCTACTCAAACCATTCCTGAGAGATGATTGATATCTCTTAGCTCAAATTCACAGCAGCACTGTCTCATGGCTGCTTGTTCAGGGTTTTGTTAGGATGCTCCCAGTCCCTGCTCAGCCCCAGGATTTAGTGGCACAAGGCTCAGTGTAAGGTTAGGACCTGCTCAGTGAGGAAGTTCTGCAGGGTCAGGAGAAACAAATACAACCTGTGTGGTACATCCCAGTCATCTGTTCAAAGACACGTTAAATTTATAACAAGGGAACATCTGGAACTGCTGCAGATGATGTGACACTGAGTCCAGGCATTCATGTTTAACCCCTTTGGGACTGACAGTGAGGATGATGTGTCCAAGGAATGGGTCCTTTCCTGGCAAGGAAAAGAATTAACTTCCTACTTGAAGAGGGGGATGGTTTTCAGAGGAAGATATAAATGCCACTACTCCAAAAGCAAAGAAAACCAAGACTTTAATTGAAGAGACAAAACAGTCACAAGAGTCACAGCTCTTTGAGGGAGCTTTTGCTCCAGGGAGTGCTGCCTGTATCTCCAGAGGGATGCTGGCTGAAGCAGAACTGTCTGTGCTCCAGCCTGGTCTGGAAGCTGCAGGTCAGGCTCAGGATGATACAGCAGGGACAGTCTGCAGCTCTGGGTTCAGGCATGCAGGTGTCCCCTTCCCTCATGAGACCACAAAAAAAGAGGAGAGACCAAATGGAGTCATGTCAGGATCCAGTGGGATTTACTGACTGTTTCAGGGGGTGCTTCCAGCCATGGAAAACCTGAAGGATGGAAAAGCAGTGATGCCTGAAAAGTTCATGGGTGCCAGGCTCGAAAACCCAGATGATTTTTTTTTTCTACACTTGTGGGCAGCAGCACAGAACTGCCCTCCTGTCATGGAGAAAAAATCCCCATCCATCTCATCCCAAGCCATCACTGCCACTTTAGAGCTTGGCTTCACACAGAGGGGAACTGGCTGGGGCTGCCCAGGCCAGAGCTGCTCTGGGCTCTGATTGATTCTCAGCTCCTGTTTTTTCTCCTCTGACCTTTGCAAGCCAGCAGTGATCACTCAGTGCAGGAAGGTCACCCAGAGCAGGGCAGCTGTGACAGCCTTGGATGGCGTTCCACTGCTCAAAGGACAGTGTGGTTGTCAGAATGTCTTTCTAGGATCATTTTAGAATCATTTTAGGATCGTGGAATGGTTTGGGTTGGAGGGGACCTTAAAGATCTCCTATTTCCACCTCCCCTGCCATGGGCAGAAACCATGGCACTGCTGTGTAGAGTCCCTCTGTGAATTTTAATATTGAAAATATGACTTTTTTTGTTTCTTGAAGTGTCACTGGATAGATAAGTAGTTTCAAAAGAAATATACATGCCAATGCCATTCTGAATCCCTCATCCTTTGGCTTACCTGAGCTGCTCCTGGTGCTGAGTGTCTCTGCAAAGAGCAGTAAAAATAAGAATATTCCTACACCAAAACAAGGACCTCAGTAGTCCACGTGTTTCCAGAGGGAGAGAAAAAAATCCTTTAAGTTCTCTGAGCTCTGGGATGAGTTTATTCCCCACCTCCACCCAGGTGATGACTGACTGCTCAATTATATAAAGCTGGACAGACAGATTTTGCATGGCACCAGACACTTAATGCCCCTCTCTATTCCAGTGGAGTCTGAATGATCAGTGCTTTCAAAACTCAGAATACTTTTCTTGTTTTATTGCATGAAAATAAATGCAAGCCCATAGTGTTGGATTTGTTTTTGGTCCAACCTCTTTTTGAATTTTTTTGTTTTATTTTACTGCAGTCATCTTTGTATCCAGATATTCAGCTGACATAATTACATAGTGTGAATTTTAGCAATAAGCTCAGAGTGCTATTCTGCTATTCTGCTGTGTTAGACTTAAAGGGATGCTGTTATTTTAAAGAGGAGGAAAAAACATGTTTATAATTCTGTGAAATCCCAGAATCAGTAATGCCAAAACAGTGAGTAGCATCCCAGAGCTTATGTTTTATTCTTTTTTGCATTTCACTGATCTTCTGCCATAAAAATAGGCTTTCCCTTTTTGAAAGTCACTTTTATTTCTGTTTCTTTACTTCATTGACCAAATTTTATTAACACCCTTTACCTAAATGCAAATAAAATCTTGAGGCAGTTTGACTTGCAGCACAAAATAGCAACAGAGAAGACTATCTCAACCCAAAAGAGAAGTAATCTTTACAGCAATTTAAAAGAAAATATTACAGAAATGTTTATTTTCTGCTTTACTGTTGTATTATGTGTTTTCTCCTGGTGGTGAGCCTTTTTCACATGCTCTGTTGCCTTCATGTGCTTAATACTGACTGAAAAATCTCTTACACTGGCAGGAAGGAGAAAAGAATTGTAAAACAGGAGTGTGGTCCTAATTTGAAAATTCTTAGCTTCTGTTTTCCATGAGTATTTTCAGATTTCTCATTAAAATATCTCCTCAGGGGTTACTTTAATTCTTGATTTTTTTTTTTTTTTCTGAGCACAATTTCAGTTTTCTTCTCTGAGTGGCTGTTGAGAGGCAGGGCTGATTTCTTTGCCCTGGATCAGAGCATGGGGTTGGCACGTGGGTATTTCACACATTTTGGATTTTCAGCTCCACTGCCTGGATGTGCCATGGACCTCCTGAACAGCCCCAGCTCCATCCTCCTACTTCTTCTTGGGGTGACACATCAGCTTGAAAACATCTGTCCATCCTCATGGTATTTTGATCTTGGAAAAAATCTGATTCAAGGCCAAATGTGAAGCAGCTGATGGGAAAGTTTAGGAAAGCTTTGAGGATTTTTGCCTCTTGCAACCAACAGGCAGGAAAACTGGCAAGGTCTCATTCAATCCTGGCCAAAATTTCAACATTGTTTAGCAGAAATAGCAGCATCTCAGCAGAGCTGTGGGATTTCTACAGGGTTGTGCCAGAGAGGGTGTGAGCAGCTGTAATTATAACATCAAGTGTATGAAATTTTGCAAGACACTTTTAGGTGGTGTCAGCCCATGTGGTGTGAACAGAGGGAAGGCATTGGCCAGGAAAAGAGGAGGGCAGCTCACAAGTGGGGGTTTTAGCTGATAGATGATTGCCATATTCAATACATGTATTGTCATTGCCTTCCCATTGTCCAGCCTGAGGAAAATCAGCCCAAAATGCATTCAGCTTTGCCTGAGATTTCTAAAATCTGCAGTATAGCTGCACTTTATCCTGAAAGAAACTTAATTTCCTAAAATAAAAACATTAAATTTTTTTCCTGTTTTTAAACTGCTAAAATATTCATGCTTCATGGATTTGGCTTCTTTTTGTTTAGTTTTTGTCTGGTGGGGGTTTTTTTGGTTTTTTTTTAATCTGCAAAACTTCAGACAAATCTTTCTCTAGCCTTGAGAAAATTACTCTCCAAGATTCTGTTGGACACTGATAGGGAAAGCCACTTCCTCTGAGGCTGATAGTGCCTCAGTTTATCAGTGAGTGATGGACTCTGTCTGCTCTGAGTGTGAGTAAAGCTCTTGGGATCTCAGAGCTCGAGTGGAAGCCAAGTCTGCACCTTTATCTCTGCAAATGTATTTTATTTATGTTTATAAATATATTCCTGTGCTTTGTAGCAATGGGGACACCATGCTGAGCATCCCAAATGAGCAGCTTAACACACAGCTAGAAAGGCTGACAGTGCAAGGATTGGAACAAGAACTATTGAGGCAGTGAGAGCAGGGACTGGACTGGATTGTTGGGCAGCTGTAAGAAATGCTGCCATCTCCAGAAGACAGGCTGATATTACACAATATCAGGAGGGGGAAAAGGTATTTTAAACCAGAGAACAGAATTAAAGCTTGGATTGCTCTGGTGCAAATTCCAGTGCAGGTGAGTGCCTGTACTCACCTCTTAGCAAGGAGTAACCCTGTGTTAGCTGTTCCTGGTGACAGCAGAGACAGTGAGGACTGCATTGCCCCATTTCCCACTGGATGGGATGCTCTGATGGGATTGCAACACTGGGTGATGTGGTGGAAAAGGCTGAGAGGCTTTTGGCTGCCAACTATCCCGTGAAATAAAATAGATCCAAAGTGTGGATCAGCACCCAGACTGTGCTGAGCTGCATGAAGAGGTGAGACCAGAACCAGCTGCAGGAATTGCATCATGTTCAGCCTGTCTCTTGGCCAGGGACAGCCTAATTCATTGGGAATTCAGCAGGATTAGGGCACTTAATCCGGAGCCTTTTTTGTCTGGAGACATTTGTTAGGGTAACTGTTCTAAACACAGGTAAAGCCACACTATCCTGCAGTATTAATTATTCTGACAATCATCCTCCTGGAAACCCTGGGAAGAAGAATTTTTGCTCCTCAGTAAATGGTGTTAAATTGTGTATTTATATGTATGCAAGCATTTTCAAAATGCAAAGAAAAGAAAATCTGAAAATCTCTGCAGAAAAGTGCTCTGGAGGGCTTCCAGCTGGTTAAAGGATTTTAAAAGCCTGTTAAAGAATGCACCTTCAGAAGATCAATTTAAATGCTGCCTGCTTTATACCCATTGTTTATAAAGTTGAAAGCATCTCTGATAGTGACTATTCATTCTCCCAGCAGTGGCAGCAGAGCAGGAGCAGGTTGGTTTAACCCCATCCCTGCCGTGTCCTGCAGAGGCAGAGGGAGCAGGTGGCTCTGTGGGGAGGAGAAACCAGCACAGGCACTGAGGGATTGAAAGGGCAGGAAATGGAGTTCTTGCAGTAATCCAGCAGGACTGGGGATCAGTGTTATTTTGTGGGCAGGAGCTGTGTTTTTTGGTGCAGGAGACAGCTGCCATGTCTGTGTTGTACAGCCTCGTGTTGCAGGGCTCTGCCTGCTGTAGGAGCAGCACTTCACCCTCCCACAGAAGGGTTTGTCCTGTGCCCAGTGCTGCAATGGAGAAAGCCCCTGGAAGATGGTCTGGAAATAGGGAATGGCTGGTACATGGATATTCTTAAGACAGCTGGTGTCAAATACATGAGGAATACATCAAATACATCAGGCACATGGTGTGATTCTCAGGGGTGTCCTGTGTAGGGCCAGGAGCTGGACTTTGATGATCCTTATTGGTCCCTTCCAACACAGAATTTCTATGATTTTACAACTGCCCTGGTGCAGTGTCCATCTCTGAGTGCAGGAAGGTCCTTTGCAGTCCTCCTTAAGCTCTGTGGTTGTAAAAGGTGGTCCTGAGGTCTGGCATGAGACCAAACCTTTTCTGTTGTGTGAGTCCAGATCCATGACCAAAAGTTTGGCTTGAGCATTTTCTACCCAGGGAACTCAGCAAGTTGTCTGTCACCTGCCTGCAGGGCAGAGGCAGGGCACTTTTTCCAAGCCTCCTGCAGAGCTGTGTGGGTCTCACCACTGAGGAGCAGCACCCACAGGCAGGACCATTGCAGGAGATAAGGGTATGGCAGAGAGAGAATCAGAGAATGGTTTGGGCTAGAAAGGACCTTTAAAGGTCATCTAGTCCAGCTGCCCTGCAGTGAGCAGGGATATTTTCAGCCAGATAATCCCCCTGGCCTGCCCCAAGTGCTGATAGACTCCAGAGCCTCTCAGCAGCAGGCAGGAGCCATCAGTTAACTTTCCCAGGACAAGAGGAAATGGAGCTGGAGCCTGTCTGCAAGAACATCCTCTGTGCCCCTCTGTGACCTCTAGCCCTCTCTTGAATTTTCACTGGTTTCAAGAATGGGTTTTGCCACTTCCCATATTTAATGTGTTCTGTGGCTCTGTAGATCTCAGGCCTAGGAAGCTGGCCCCAGTAAGTTTTTGCACTTTTGCCCTTCTTGGTTGCAGCTCGCCACTCATAATGACGTAGGGCAGATCTCAACCAGTTCTCCTCCACGAGCTATTCCAGACCTCTGCACTTCTGAAGAAGCAAGGGGAACTTCCAAGCCCCAGAGCAGGGAAGTCAGTGATCCTGTCTGCCTTTTCAATAGGGTTTGTGTACCACTCTGTAGCACCTGATGTATCACAAACTTCACTCCTAAACATTCCCTAAGTAAAGTTTATGTTCTCCAGCTTCATGGCTTAAGGCAGTTGAGCAACAGGGTTTGTACAGATAGATGTAAATTAATCTCAAGGATGCTGCCAGAGTCCCCAGTTTCAAGTCAGAGTCCCTGGGTTCAGTTAAACAGGCACATCAGATGGCTGCTCAAATCCACGAACAAGCAGAGCATGACTGCTCATTCTACTGGATAAACATGGATTTCAGGTTACAGTTAGGGATGTGTGATAAGGTACAGCCAAAATCAGTGGGTACCACAGGGGAACTGAGGGGTTTTCTCCTTCCCAGCCCACTAAAGCTGAGTCTGGCCCATTTCAAGACCCATGAGGTTTCTTCAGTCCTAGCAGGACACATGTGGTTGCTGGTGTTAAACCCCATCACCTCACTGTGTCCTTCCCAAAGAGCATCTGCTCAACTATTTTCCTGAATGGGCTCCTGAGCTCACATTGCTTCCAAGACTTACACATTTCCTCACTAAATTTCCCACCTTCCTTTGGCCTTTTTGCTTGCTGAAACTCATTTATGTGCACAGCCCCCTGCAGATGCAAGAAACACTGAAAACCTGCACCCATTTGGTTTAGTGATGGAATTTGTATTCTTTCCCCAGGAGGCCAGATCTGGCTTTGAGCTTGTTGGATGACAGGTGGGGTTTCCAGTGAGTCCATTTAAATAAGAGTGCTGTAATTAAGAGGATCTGGCTAAAGAAATTGCACAAATTAGAGCAGACAGCTGTTGTTTGAAAGGAACAAGCACTTTTGTGATTTTTTAACACAGCCAGCTCTTGGCTTGCTGCCAGAGATACTTATATTAGCTCTTATGGATAAAAACCTTCAAGTGTTAAAAATATAAGTGAAAATAACTCTATTTCCCCCCCAGAAAAAAAATGTAATGGGCAATAGGCAACACAAGGAAGATACTCATAAACTTTACAGCATAGCCTAGAGATGACTGACTTCAGGTGTGTCAGGCTTTTGAGGGGAAAAAAATATGCATTCAATTTTGTTTTATTCCTGCATTTTTTTTCACAAAGGTGAGATTCCCAAAACAGGAGTTTGAACTGGGATCATAACTCAGTGTGCAGATCCTTTTCCTCCAGAAAAATGTGTCCTTTCTACTTTGTAAAGACAATTCAGCATGGAAGGGATCACTCTAAACCAGCTTCTGCAGGTTCTGGTGGTGAAGTTTTGGCTGATGAAGCTGTGAGAGGATCACTGTCATGTACATGAGCATGGGAGATGTCCCTGCCCAAGGCAGGAGGTTGGAAATTTAGGGGTCTTTAGGTCCCTTCCAACCCAAACCATTCTCTGATTCCATGATTCTGTGTCAAAGATTGGAAAAGAAACCTCAGTGATCAGTTCTGCTCATTATATAGAGAGAGATTCCATCATTTCTGTGTATCCAGGAGGAGAGTTTTTCACTGCCCTTGGTCGAACAACTGATGGTTTCATGCAACTGGGGACAAGAATTTGACTTTTTCCAGGCTCCTCTGACATGCAAGTGCTCACTGGGTATCTAGAAATATGATTAATTCATTACTTTCCCCACCAGCAAGTTACTTTCAGGCTTAAAATCAAGCATGTGCTTAAAACAAATTGCTGTGTCTGGTCAGGGTCTCCGATAACCTGAAAAAGCCAGACCCAGGTGCCTCCACAGGAGCTGTGCAGGAATGCAGGTGACACCAGCTTGAAGTCACACCACTGGATGGACACTGCACTGGGATGGGGACCAGAGGAGAGCTGGGAGTGATTTTTGCCTTTCCCTCTAGTCCCCTGAGAAGCTTGTCCATCTGTCCTTCTGCTGCAGAGGCACTGTAGAGTTACTGACCCCTTTCTGTGAGCCTGGAGCTCTGCTGGCAAAAATCCACGGCCCCAGCTGGTAATGAAGTGGCTTTGCAGTGTTTGCTAATGGTGTTTATAGAATTCAGAGCAGGGAGTGTGAGTATGGGCTTAGGGAACCAAGAGAAGAAATGAGGAATCTAAAAAGGAAGCTGCTTTCTTTCCAAAACCCTCACAGTAATACTTTCCTTCCTCTTTCTGAGTGCTTTCTGAGCTATTTGATTTTTTTTTTTTTTTTTAATATTTAAACTTTTACTTTGCTCTTCACCACCCCTTATTTATTCACCTTGTCTCCTCCTCTAGGAAAACCTCTTTTTTGTGATGGAATACCTCAATGGAGGAGACCTCATGTTCCATATCCAGAGCTGCCACAAGTTCGACCTTCCCCGAGCAACGTAAGCCATTTCTCATTGCCTGTGGGTGCACACGAGGCAGGGGCAAAATGGGCACTTCATTTTATTCCCAGCCCTGCTACTGCCCTGTAGAGGAAATCCTGGGCAGATTATTTGACCTCTCTTCACCTTGCCCAGCTGCAAAGTGGGGATGATGCTTGTGCTGGAGTCTCCAAACTCAACAAAACCATGCAGTCCATCCTGCCAGCTCAGTGAAGGGCTTGGAGTGAGTCATTTCCCACCCTCTTCCTCTCCCACATCCACACTCCATCCACACAGGTGGTTTCACTCAGACATGACCTTGCTTCTTTACAAAACTCTGTAGCCAAGCTGCAGGACCTGCTTAAGCTGAGGTTGCCAGCCCAGTGGTCAGAGGTGAAGCTGTTGTTTGTTAGAAGTAATGGGATCTTCCTTTTTTTCCCCCTTAAAGTTCAACGGGGTGGGGTGAAAGCCTATCAAAAGCACAAAAGGTAAATTTAAACAAAAAATTAATATACCAGCAGAGAATTAAAAATGTATTTAGCTTTGATTAAAGTAAATAGAGGAATTAGAATAAATGAAAGGTGCTTTTGATCCTTCTGCAAGCAAAAGGTATTTTGAAAGTCAATATTGAAACCACTATAGGAATTACTTTTATTTAATAATTTAATAATAAAACCCCCACACTGTTATTTAAATCAGTGTTTGATGATTTTTTTCAAATGCATTTGAATGTCCAGAATTAAATGCTAGTGCATTGAATAAGGGAGAAGATCTGTGCCATACTGGAAGGGGATATGATCCTCTGGTTTCATTCCCTTCTGGGACAGCACTTTCATTCCTCACACTAATGCTACATCTTTGCATCAGGATATGTTGGTGTCCTTTGGGTAAAAATGTGCTGACAGCAATGACTTCAAGCTCAAAAAAACTCCAGAGAAAGGGCACCAACTTGCTGGATTGCCCATACTATGGATAGGCTTTGAAAATCAGAAAAAATTTCAACACTGGAAGTGTGGTCAGTCATTGGAAGAGGCTGTCCAGGGAAGTGGTGGAATCACTGTCCCTGTAAGTGTTCAGGAAATGTGGATGTGGCACTTGGGGACGTGGTTTTTAGAGATGGTTTTGGCAGTGCTGGGTCAATGGTTGGACTCGATGCTACAGGGATTTTCCAGAATGAATAATTCCAGAATTACATGGTTCTTTGAAAAGCAGGGAAGAGGGCATTTTAAAAGCCAGGGAGCCTGTCTGTGCTCCCCATCCCAGATTCCCACCTGCTTTTGGTAATCTCTCATCACCTATCAGTAAAACAGTCACCCCAAGCCTTATGGAGACACTCCAAACCTTCTGGGAACATAAGGAAATTTTGGCTCTTTTGGAGACAAGGTTTCCATCCTTTTGGGTCTAGCTGTAAAAACATTTGGGGAGCTCCTGTTCTAACCTGTGCCTTCTGTCATTCAGGTTTTATGCTGCTGAAATCATTTGTGGGCTCCAGTTCCTCCATTCCAAGGGCATAATATACAGGTAATTTTACTTTTTAATGTAATTAATATGCTAAATGCTTTTCTGCTTTTCCCTGCCACCACCAATGGCAAGAGAGAGGCTGTTTCTTGGCTCTACTTACTGGCATTGCATTTCTCTGCAGATTTCCCTTTTACAGAGTTTGGGTGTTTTATTTGGAAGAGAGAGTGTAGAAAAGGCAGTTTTGGTCCTTCTTTCAGAGCCCAGTCCTATTTCAGTTAACATTAAAACAAACCCTTGGATGCATTTACACAGAGTCATTCACACAGCACCCAGCACAGGCACCTTGTTTAAGCTTTCAACGTATCAAGGTATATTAAGGTCAAGTCAGACACAAGAAATTTGGTACATCTGCTGTGCTGGTTACCTTGGGACAGTGGTGACAAGCTCAACTCAAGTAACAAAAGCAGGGAGACAGTGATATATCTTAATTTTGTGCACAATGGGGAGATGGGATTCATCTCACCAGCATGAATCTGTCTTGTAGTAAGCAGAGAGCAGAGGGCATTTTTAGGTTCATCAAGCCTGTGTTAAAATGTGTATGGGAAGTGCCTAGTTCTACCAAAATGAGGCCACAGTCTGATTTCCCATGGCCAAAAGGAGGAACTGAATTTCTGGGGACCTCTGGTTAAGCTCAGCTTCACGGCAAAATTCAGTTACTACACTGCAGCCTTCTTTAAAAGCAGAGAACAAATAACTTGTCACAAATAAATGGGAAAGCTCCCTACAGCAACGATGTTTGCTGAAAGTGAGCTTATTTCAGTGTTTGTCACATAGTGTGAACATTAGAGCAAATGCTGGAAGTGGATGTCTTGCTCAGAATCCATTCTCCCTTTAAAACACGAGCTTTGATTCTTATTAGTACTCATGTGGGAGCCATTTATAGTCTTTATTGACTGATGATGGTGATTGCATAAACATGAGATCAATATCAATGGCATTAAGCTAAGATGATCTCTGGGGCCTCAGCAATTTCTCTGGCCCTAATTATTATTCTCCATGAGCAAAGGGTAAAAAATTTTTTATGTGCCCAAATCACTTGGCCATGTCTTAATTTTAGTCAGTCTTCTCAGAAAATCTGATTAAAATATATGCAGGACATGGTGACTTTATGGCAGGACTGCTAATGCTGACATTTTATTTATAATTCACATTTTTACTTGGAATCACTGCACCAGTGCTGGGTTGGGGTTTGGGACCCATTTCCTCCTGAAAGGAGAGGGATGCTTAGAGTCTGGAGCCTTGGGAATTGAGGGAAAATTGGGATATCAGGGCACTGGGTAACATGTGAATAGGAAGACATATCTCATTTCCAGGAGTTGGTGATATTGTTTGGGTATCAAGCATTGGGAGAAAAGGTTTAACCAATCCTACATTCTTTTCCCTTTTTCACTGAAGACAATGACAATGAGGTCAGCTGAGAACACAGACTCATCAGTATCTCTGTCAGAGCAAAGCAAGCACGTAGGAAAGTGAATAGAAATAACTTTTGAAACTACATCTCTTGCAATGTCATAAGAGTAATGAATCCAGCTGTTCTGTCTCATGCACCCACGTTTGGAAACATTGGCTTAAATTTTAACGAATGAGCTGAGGCATTTTTTGGCAGAAACTCCAGTCCCTGGAGCCAATGAGTTTGAGACTCATCAAAATAATGAAACTGAATTGTAGGTGATGGGTTTTTTTTTGTTTTGCTTCGATCTACTGGATGAATAAAAGCAGTGCTGGCAGCCTTAGATTGATCTCAATGTTGTAGCTAAAATAAACCATTCCAGCTGGAAATTGTGACAACATGAGTGTCTGCCACTTGGAAGGCAAATGTCTCAGTTTGCTCTGTATTTCTCTTTGATTGATGACTCCCATTTTGTCTTGGGCCATATTCTTGTAGCAGTGAGCAATTGCCCCATGACAACAATTTAGTGTGCAAACACCACAATGTCCCTCACCCTGAGGATGACCTGGCCCAAGCAGGACAAGGAGCTTTGCACAGAGGGAGGCTGAAGAATCATCTTCCCTGCAATTGCAGGCCATCATCCCAGGAGCAGCAACCATTAGAAATAACCTTCTTTGAGAAATATTTCTAAAAAAAATCCTCACATTGCAAAGCAGTTGTCAGCAGAAGGGTGTCTGTGCAATAGCCCCATGGTGTCTTGGTTTGAAAGACAGGCATCTGCTAAGAGAGGCAGGAGCCTCTCTTGAAATGTAAAATGCAAACCCCCTCCTCCAAATTATTATAGTTTTGAAATTAAGGGGCTCTCAGGCAAAGAGATGGGAATTAGGAATTACAGTTCTTTACTAGGAAAATTAAAATAGAAATGCAGTATTACAAAGAACAATCCCAAACACTGCCAGAGTCAGAGTCCAAGCTGACACCCGTCAGTCAGGCAGGGTGTTGGCAGCAGTCCCATTCAATGGTGGCTGCATCCTCCTGCAGGGGCAGATGTGGTTCAGCTGGAGCAGTGCTCCTGGAGAAGGTGCAGTTTCCTCTGAAGCTCCAGGGATGATGTGGAAAGGTCTGGTTTTCCTCTGGAATGCAGTGGAAAGAAGGTGCCTTGGTGTCCAAAATCTCAGTTTTTCTCTGGGTAGGAAAGGCTTGGCTCCTGCCCTGGCTGGAGCATCTCCCAGTGGGATGATGGAATTTGATCAGTCATGCCCTGGGACTCCATGGCCATGAACAGGAGATATCTCCTGGAGGGAGGATGGGCTGTGGAAAAGCTAAAGAGCACTGCCCCACCTGGGTAGGGCAGAGATGGTGATAGAATACTCACCCCTGGTCACATCCTGTATTGCAACCCAAGACACATGGTTAGACCTCTTGCCTGAGATGTGGAAAATCACAGAATCACAGATTCACAGAGTTGTTTGGGCTGGAAGGAGCCTTGAAGATGACCTGGTTCCAGCCCCCTCACTGTGGGCAGGGATGCCATCCACTGGATTAGGCCCCATCCAACTTGGTCTTTTGGCCAAAATATGTGTATGCTGTGAACTAGTGTGAAAAATAACAGTTACACCCTCAGCTGTGGGTACAAGCAAATGTGTCTGGGTGCTTTGGGAGCCCTGAGAAGGAGCAGTGATTGATAGCACAAGCCAGGCAGTGCAGGAATCTATGTGCTCATAAACCAGGTGACCCAAATTCTACCCACATCCTCAGTTAAGTGCAGCATCATTGATCCAAACATTTTACCTGGGTTGTTGTCTCAAATAAAAACAAAATCTTTAGGTAAGATTTTTTCTTTTCTTCTTTTCAAGGCTTTCTCTCCTTTCAGAGTTTTCCTTCCCACTTGAGGACCTCTTTTTCTCTCCACCAGTGGTCATGATTCTTCAGCTTGTTTCCTTTTATTTCCTTCTCAATTAATTTCTGTTTCCTTCTCTATGGCCACTTTGCTTCCTGGAGTATCTCAGAGCCTGAAAACTCAGCCAACAGCCTGGCAGCTGGGTGTGAAAGGCTTTGTAAATCAGATGGTGCAGCCCAGCAGTGATGAGGGCTCTGCTGATGTCTGGGATTATTCTGACCCTCTTCAGGGCTTGTGGGTCACCTCTTGTGACATTTGTAGAGCCTGCACCACAAGGGAGATCTGGCAGCAGCTTCAGAGAGAATGTTGAGATTCCCAGGGGAGGAGAGAGTGAAAATTCCCTGCTCTCTTCTCCAGGCTGTGTTAGGGCAGAAACATCAGCTAGCACAAAGCCCTTCTTAGCTTCTCTCTTCTGCATCCTTGAAGGAAACAGCTTTTAGAAGATGTCTTGGGTGATGTGATCTCTGAACTGTTCAAGGCCAGGCTGGATGTGGCTTGGAGCAGCCTGGTTTAGTGGGAGGTGTCCCTGCCCATGGCAGGGGATTGGAACTGGGTGATTTTTAGGGTCTCTTCCAAGTCAAACCATTCTGCGATTTCATGATTCTGTGTCTTCTCCAGCAGATAAATCAGTGCTGGGACAAGTGAAATGCAGAAGAGGGATGCTGAAGCCCAAGAGAGCAGTTCCTCATTTATCCCTCAGCCTTCCTTTGTATTTCCAGCATGTGGGCACTACACAGAGGCAGAGAACAAGTGTAACAAGTGTAACCTGCTAAAATAACTCGTGTGCTTTATGAAGAACGGGGTTTTCTTCTCCTCCTCCACAGAGACTTGAAGCTGGACAATGTCCTCCTGGACAACGAGGGGCACATCAAGATTGCTGACTTTGGGATGTGCAAGGAGAACATGTTTGGGGATGCAAAGACCAGCACTTTCTGTGGGACTCCTGACTATATTGCCCCTGAGGTAGGTGTGGGGCACAGGGGGTCAGCAAGTGCTGTGGGACAGGAATTGTGAGGTTGTTACCTCTGGAGCTCTTGGCTCCAACTTTGTCGGGTTATCTTAAATAAGCAAGCAGCTAATAGTTGCTAAAAAGGTTATTTATTACAAAGCACATCTTACTACAAAGTACATTAGTTTCAAAAGGCAAAAGCAATGGCAAAAGCAGTAGCAAAAGTAAAAGTGAATGGCAAGAGGCAGTGGCAATAAGCAGATGGCTAAAAGCAAGAAACAAGTGGCAAGAAGCACCAACTCTCCCCAATACAAACTCTTATATAGGATTTTTCCAGCAGGCTAAGACACAAACTTGGACCACCACTCCTTAACCTATTAGAATTCCAGTTTCTTAGCACACCAGGTTACGTATTGACTATGCATACAACCTGTCTTGTTCTATTTGAAAAATGTGAGCAATATTCTTACTCTGGCTCTGTTATGTCTAAGTACTAAGTATGTTTACAACTGTGGGCCTGGAGCTCCTACTGAAAACATCAGTATGTTTGCAACCTTCACTAGAGCTTGCACTGCAACTTTGGCATTTGAAACCTTTCACTTACTGAAAGCATTAGAATTCACTCTAAAACTTACTGACTTACTTTTACTTAAACATCTGCTTTATGTGTGAGTGGCTTAATATACTTCAGTACATCCACAGACTCCAATTCAAATTCAATTCCTGCACTCTGATTTCTCTCTGAAGAATTCAGAAAGACCCCTGACTCACTGACTCCAGCAAGGAATCATATCTTCAGACACGACTGTTGTGCAGTGGTGGAGTTTGCAAAGAGAAACAACCTGGTTTGGAGCAGTTCCAGTCCAGAAACTGGATTTTAGCCAGGCTCAGAGTCTGTGTTGCTGTTTGGCATTGCTTGTTTTTGTGGCTAGTTCCTGTTTTGGTGCAAGTGGAACTGGCTTAAACCAAGAAAGAGAATGGAAATTCTAAATGGAAATTCTTTTTGGGCCATGGCAGAAGGAACTCCAACAGGTCCTGCAGTTGAGGGACAGACACTGACTGGGCCCTTTCCCTTATTTCTTTCAATGTTTAACCAGATAGAATCTATTTTTCCCCCCTGGAAAATTTAGGTGTTTTGAACTATATCCCTCCAGAAAAGAAAATGTTTCCTTAGCCTGATGACTTCACACAATGATAGATCTTAGTTTGGAGAGGCTTTTACTAATTAGGTGGCCAAAGAAAATATTTTTTAGCTCAGAGAAAAACCTACAAGTCATCCATGCATCATGTCTGACATGAGTCTGAAATCCATTTATTTACCTTTCAAGATTCCATTTTGTAATTTTAGTGTTTTTATGATGGATATTGGTACTTTCCAAAGAGCTGTCAAAGCCTTTAGGGTTTTTTTCCCCTCTACTATAATTCATTGGTCCTTCACCGTGCACAAGGGCTCGATTCTGGCTGAGGTTACACCACTGCTGGCTCAAGAGTCTCTTCAAATCAATTGGATTTCTATTGCCTAAGAATGGGTGTAAGTGTGCTCTGCAATCAAGCTGCAATTGTCTTTTATTCCACTTCAGTTTGCTTTTATTTAAAAAGCTGTTTTTTGCTTCTAAAAAAAATAGCCAAATGTTGATCCATTATCTGTGATTTTATTTTGTAGAAGAGAGAAAAACTGAAATAGCTCAGAGTTTTATTTCTGCACCATGTTTATTTTAGGGATTCAACGAGTGCATATAAAACATTTTACCTCTAAATTGAAAGCATTTCTAGAGTTTATGGATCATCTCTCCTGCCACAGGCAGGAGCACTGGACTCTGTCAGTATTTTACTGCAGCTGCTGCCACTGTAATTTGTTGCAGCCATGCAAATAAGAGGGGTTTGGGTCAGTAGACAAGGAATTTTTTTTTTCATTTCAAAGAAATAGCTGGGGAAAACAGCCTGAAATTAAATTGCTGAGTTTACTTTTTTCCCTAGAGAATTTCAAACAAAATGAACTTTTTTCTTTCTAACTGTCATAAACCACTTCCATTTTAATTTCTAGATATTTTAGACTTTAAAAGATAAAGCTTTATAAAAATAATTTCTCTTTTCAGAAGGAAGTGTTGCGATGTTTTTTTTAATAACTGATCCAGAAAAAATCTATTAAGGAGTCTTGCTGATTTTTTTTTTTGGCTCTGAGGGGAACTCATAGTCTATATTACATCATATATTCAAATATCTTTTTTGTCCTTTTGGCATCTCCTCTTCTGGAGACAGATGTGGTATAGAGCATCCCATTGCAAGCCAGATGTGGGCTCAAGAGTAAAGATTATGCCTCAAAATAAAATTTTCCCCTCTACAGCTCTAAAATTCTGGTAAGAATTCTACACACCACAGTCATCATGTGAACCTGTAGATATCTGCAATGTAAAAATCTATATATGAGCAAGTTTTTGAGGCTCTTTGAGAACTAAAGGAGACAAACAGGAGAGACAGACAAAAGGAGACAGACAAAACACCTAAATATTTTACAGATACTTAGGTAGATATTTATCTGGATGTTTAAAATTGGTTGAATTCCCTTACTTGGCTATAAAAGGAGCTAGTGATATCTGGTTCAGCTTTAGATATCTCCACAACAGATATCTAAAGGCAGGTGAGATTAGTTTTGCTTCTCCAGAGAGGAAGTTTGAGAACTTGGTGATGGTCCTATAGACCCTGGGGAGGTCATCACTCCAGCTGGATGTCACTTTATAGGTAAGTGACACTGAAAGGCACAAACCAAGGGACTGACTGAGGACAAATTCCCATTCCCTCCATCTAAAACCCAGTTGGCTCAAGAGGACAGATGAACAATCTCTTCCATATTTTTCCTGGGGAAGATTTGCTGGGGTAGAGTCACACCGTTTTAAGTGACTGATAGTCCTAAAATACCTTTATGCTGCCACATTTGCAATTCTAAAACAGCTAGTGTCACTGGAATAAATCCCAAAATGCTGGTACCTGACCATTTATATCCTCTTGGACTTCAAGCCTGATTTGAACCCCTTGGAGAGCAGGCTAAAGATGACTTGTCTCATTTTGATGTTTGAGATCTCTCTGGTAGCCAAGGATTTTGTTCAAGTAACTTAAGAGTTACTTGCAGCCATGCTGTCTGTGGTGCCAGGGATTATTTTGGCACCGAGGTGTGGCTGTGCCTCGTTGCTCCAGGAGCCACAGGCCATGATCTGTCCACCCTCCTGAAGCTGAAAAACTTGTGTCAGACATTTTACTTCTGCCTTGGTGGCTCCTCTTTCTGGGCAGATACTGCTGGGGCAGAAGTACAACACCTCAGTGGACTGGTGGTCCTTTGGTGTCCTCCTGTATGAGATGCTCATTGGCCAGTCCCCTTTCCATGGCCAAGATGAAGAGGAGCTTTTCCAGTCCATCCGTATGGATAACCCCTTCTACCCCCGCTGGCTGGACAAGGATGCAAAGGACATTTTGGTGAAGGTAAGAATCACCACCCATCAAATGAAAGTCTTTCCTCTAGATCTTACTATGGAGAGGCTTTGACTAATTGGGGGGCCAAAGAAAATATTTTTTAGCTCGGAGAAAAACATACAAATCATCCATGCATCATGTCTTCAATGTATTTATCTTCAGCTGTTGTAGAGAGGAACAGATTTAGTTTAGTCACTGTCTTTCTTGTGGGTGTCAAAGCACACCTCTCCCCTGAGGAGATCTGTGTGTCTTCCTTCTCCTGATTTGTGATGGTGGCTCCTCACAGACACCAGCAGAGATCAGTTTCTTCACAGAGCAGTCCCTAAGGTGCAAGGCTTGTTAACTCCTGGATAAAACACTTCAAACTAAGGGTTACACCAGACTGAGATGTTGAGCATCTCTTTTTGGGGCACATGCTGCCATCTTTCTGCCCAAACAGCCTGTACTTCTGCCAGGATTGGAAGTAGGAATCATCTTTACACCATTCAGTAAACTTCATTGTTAGGAAAAAAAAATCCCAACATTTTTTCCATTATGGCCTCTTCTCATTGCACTGACTCTGGATAATTACACATTCCACCCTGCTTTATGCCTGTATTATCATCAGAGAATTTAACCTATGGAATCAACATTCCAGCTTTTTGTGAGGGAGCCTGAGAGGAGGCTGGGAGCGAGAGGGAACATTCGCCAGCACGCCTTTTTCCGGGAAATCAACTGGGAAGCTTTGGAAGAGAGAAGGATGGAGCCTCCCTTCAAACCAAGAGTGGTAAGGATGGATCTTCTTTCAGTTCCACCCACCTCAGGTTCTTCTAAACTGTGCATTTTTACTGGTTGTCAGACCTGAGCCTCACAAAACTGCTTTGTGGTGGCTGCAAGCCCGGGTCTGGCATGCCCACACCTGAGAAACCACAAATTATTCGTTGCTTTATCACTTACTGCAGCAGGGTAACACCTTCCCTTCATCACATCCCTGCAGCCCATTCTGAAGGGATTATCTTTCATTGCACTGCAGAAGGTAAAACAGTTCAGGAACTGAACTGTTTGGCTAAATCAGAATAATTCTGATTATTAATAACAGTCTCTTTAAATTATTAAAGTCCTATTAATAACAATAATAAAACTTAATTTGACTTCATACTTTCATTTTACAGTCTTCCACAACTGTTACACAATTGGTGAGTTCAGTCTGCCATGTTGCAGAACTGTAACATCCCTGTCTGGCAGAATTCCTGGATCACAGGCTCAGTGCCTCCTTCATAATATTTATGTTTACTGGCTCCCAACTAAAAGGCTGAGCTGAGCCCATATAAAGCAGCCTGATAGGGCCAGTAAAATAGTAATAAAGATCTGACTATTAGTGGTTTGACATAATTTTTTTTTTCCTTTTCTTGAAGAAATCGCCGAGTGACTGTAGCAACTTCGACAAGGAATTCCTAAATGAAAAACCCAGACTGTCCTGTGCTGACAGAGCACTGATTAACAGCATGGACCAAAATATGTTCAGCAATTTCTCTTTCGTGAACCCTAAAATGGAGAAAATATTTTCCTGAGATCTGCCTTACTGAAGGAATTCTCTGTAATGATTTGAGTAGCACTTTGTCAGCTGAAGACTGTACATGGTTATTTTTATCAAGAACCCTCCAGAAAGAAAACACCTCAGTGAAAATTTGTACCATGCCTGGAGGCTTCTGACTTATTCCAGTCCATAGCAGATGCCAGCCCACTCTGCACTGATGATAAAGTTTCTTTGTGGTATCTTTTGGCCTCTCTTCTCTCTCTTCCCAATGTTCTTGAAGTTGAGAGCATCTGAAAATGAGGAGGTGCCAAAACCTGTTCCCCACTACTTGTACACACAGGTTTCTCTGTAAGGAAAAACAGATATATGTGAGCTTCTGGTGATGTCAGTGCCCATTTCTGCAACTCTGACCCAGACCCATCTTCTTCTGAAGGAAAAGTGGTTTTCTCAAGCCCTGAGGGTGTCAGGGAAGACTCAGGTTGGATGCTTTGGTAACCTCCACTTGTACATGTGCAGAACTGCCAAAGTGTGCACAGCTTTGAAGAGGAAATTTGCTCCCTACACCCTTTAAAAATCTTCTCACAGGTGTTAGGACTCATTTTTTCTCCATGGGACAAAGAGATTTTTTTCAGGTGCCCATTCCACCATCTGCACATCTCAATGGATTGTTACCAAAGGAAGTGCCAAGATGGGTACAAAAACCAGAGGTTTGTACTTAGTGCCTGAGCAGGGAGGATGGGAAGTTGCAGAATGCTTTGAGAGCTAAAAGCTTTAGCTGTTCTAAAGCTTTAAGTGTCTGCTCACACACCAGACTCAGGGCAACATCTCCATGGGGCTTTCTGACATTTTAACCAAAAACCACATGAGAAAAATGCCATGTTTCCTCAAACCATTGTTTAAGCGTTGTAAAAGTGTCCTTCCAGTCACAGGATTGGGGTATTTCACTTGAAAGGTACTGACTGGTGCTGCAAAGGCTGATTTAGTTTCTGTTTCTCTAAATGATGTCCCAGCTCTTTGGCACAGCTGCACACGATGGTCACAGGGCAGGAGGCACGTCGGGTGAGGGTGGCCCTCACCTTCACCTTGTGACATTTTACTGTGTGTTCTGTCCCTTTGCAGTCTGTGGGAAGGTAGGTGGGTTTAAAAAAAGGTCTTTTCTGTGATCCTTTCATCATGGGATTCTCTTAAATAAAGGTGCACTGTTTCCTGAGGTTGGAGATTTGTGAAACCACCCAGTTACGGCTTGTCACTGAGATACCTGTGAAAAGCTGGGTTGAAATCAAGTCAGAGCCTAAAAAGAAGATTTTGTAACGGCTTAGGCTTAGGCAGTCACTCAGTCTGGTGTTTGGATCTATTTGAAGAACATACATTTGCAGCTTCATTGCATCAGCCTCCAGTTCCATGGAGAAGAAAAGCTCTAGAAGGTGAGTTATCCTGAAATCAGGCTCCCTTCAGAGGTGCCTTCCTGGTTCTGCTGGTCCAGGCTGTCAGTTTGGACCTCCCAACAGGATGAATGCAGCCTTGCAGTGGCTGCAGGCACAGAATCCAGCAGGAACAAGGGCTGGAGAGCCTGAAGTCAGCAAGAAGAGCAGAACACCCTGAGAACAGTTTCAATCCAGTGACTCTGATGAAATCCTGGTTTGTGCTGTATGAAATGCAGGGGGTTCATCTGCACTCTCAGTTTGTGGAGCTGGTCATCATGTTTAATTAGAACGGTTAACATGAATTTTTTAAATGCCAATGGTGTTTGTACAGTTTAATAAAATGTTGTGTATAATTGGGAAATGGGCATTGAAGTGATTAAATAGGGACAAAGAACAGAGGTGCTTAGAAAAGCCATTAAAATGGCTCTCTGCTGTCTGGGGAACATTTTCCAGGGGAATTTCCACCTGTAAATACACAGCAGCAACAAGTACTTGAACAACTGTAACTATTCCACAGGGCAATATCTAAACCAAGGATTTGGTGCTGTGCAAAGGTATCCAGGAAGAGAGTGAAATGTTCCTTTTTACTGTCAGAGGGTGGCACAGCTCTGACTGGGGTCTGGTATCTCAGAGGAGTTGCAGAGGAGATGTGCAAAGGTCATTATTAAAAGGGGGTGACTCAGGACATCTTCCTTTGGCACCTGACTGAGGCTGGGTCAGCCAAGTCCTGTGATGGCCTGAGCGTGTCCCTGATTCTGACAGTCTGGCCAGCCTGATCCAGACTAGGGATTGCATTTCTAAGTGTTTCAAGACTGGCAGTATCCCTGAAGGACTGTTAGGGATGTTCTCTTGGCACAGCAGGTTGGGCTTAACACCAATGCAGGGACAACCCAAGAGCTCAGACTAAGGAAGGAGGTGCTGGTTCACCTCTTGTGGTTAAGTGACTGAAGAGAAACAGCTCTTAACAGCTCTCTGATCAGAAGGAGGGCTCTCTGCACACCAGCTGTGGTCCCATAGAACCACAAGTAAGCATGATTTGTGAAGGAACTCGTTGAGTAACTGCTAGAGCAGGCACAGCACTAGGGCTAGTGCCAAGCTTTTGCTGCAAACCACAAGAAGAAGCGCCCGCTGCTCTCTGCAAGGCATCTTCAGCTTGAAAACCCAGTGAACCCACTGAGGCTGGGGCAGGGAGATGGGAGGAGGTGAGGGGGAGCCACCACAGACGTGCTGGCTGTGTGTCCCAGCTGTGCCTGTGGGGCGTGAAGAGCGACGTGGGAAGCAGCAAACGCTTTCCTGTGGTGACAGTGATGGAGAGATAACAGCAGGGAGGGCTGGAGGCCAAACACCCACGCTGAAATGAGCAGGAGCCAGGTACCCACAGAGATGCTCCTTTGCCTCAGCTCAACCTGGCACCCCCATTGCTTTTTCTCTCCCCTCCCCTATAAAATGCTGATGGGGCTTGACAGGTTTGGTTATTGGATTGCTGAAGGCTCAATCCTGTTCTGGAGCCCTGTGGGATCACAGCACTACTGGCTCCAGCAACCACCAGGGTCAGACATCCAGCACCACCTGCTCCAGCTCAAGTTTTGGGAGTCCCCAGCACCCAAGTGCTCCTTCCTCAGCCTTGCTGCCTCTCTTGATGGATGTATGGATTCCAACCAAAGCAGGATGAGTGGGAGTCACCTGCAAGTGACAGCCCTGATTTCAGCAGTCCTGCAAAGACTTCCAGGAGGAGATGGGTTGGTCTCACAGCTCCTCAGCTTTCAGAAGAGAAAACCAAGCTCTGTCCTGCTCCCCACCTGCTCTTTGCAGCCTGTGCTGAAAGGAAAGACAGCTTTGCCCAGTTGTTACAAGGCACTCCTGCAGTAAATACAGAGGTGCCATGAAAAGTTCCTGTCTGACAACACAGCTCCAGAGTGGGTCCTGCAGCCACTGGTCCTGGCTCCTCCCTTTGTAATTATATTTGTACCTTAGGCATCTAAAACCCATATTAGAGATCCCAGCTGGGACCTACCCTGCTCCCTCACTCCAGGGATGCCACATCACCTGCAGCCACCAGATCATCATCAGTGTGTGGCTCAAAGTGTGGTGTGAAGCCAGCAGAGCTCAGGAAGCTTTTCTACCTTCCTTTCTTACACAGAAGTTTTATCTCTGGTACATCACAGCACAAGCAGAGCTAGTGAAATACAGGAAATAAGTATATTTTTAGCTTTTCTGTAATTGGCACTGGGTGCAGCCCAGTGATTATACCTGCTGTAGTGGGGTCCATTCCACTGTTGGTAACAGGCACTTGGAGTCCTTTATCTTCTGCATCACATCCGTACTTATGTACACAAAGATAGAATTGAAAAAATAAATGAGATGTGAAACAAAGGAAAAAACAGCATTGAGTTGTGGAAGGGGAAGCAAGCCCAGAAAAGGCAAGTAAGGAAGAAAAGAGGGATACAGGTTGGTGTAATGTTATGTAACACTTCTCTTCACCCATTGGTTTCAGCTAGAGCTCTGCTTTTTCCTTCAAAGCCATCAGTACCATCCTAGAGTTGCTTTTGTAGCCAAAGCACAGAACTTTTTGAGACCAGAATGGCTCTGGTCTGTCCTCCCAGGTAGCACAGAGCTGCCACTCCTGCTCTGACATCTCCCCTAGAAATCCAAATATTTCTGCTTTGAATCTGGATTCAGGTTCCAATTCAAATATTTTAATTAGGCTGCCTGTAGCAGAGGAATGCAGTTTAACTGCTTGCTTTTAGTCAGGTAGCATCTCTGAGACACCTTGAGTTATCCTGGTGGACTTCAGCTAAATATGGGTCTGTCCTACAGCCTGTGGCTTATCCCACAGCCCTGTTTCCCCAAAATACCCCCAACAGCCAGGCACACCTTTCTGTAGGCAGCAGAATCAGGCCTGGAGTTCACCCTCCAACAGGCACCTGCACTCAACCAGTCAAGTCTTGTAAGAAGAAACATCAAAAATTAACCATGAACAAGTTCTCTGCAGTTGCTAAAGAAACTTCATGAAGGAAATCCTCCATCCCCCTGGTGCATCCTCATTAGGGGGGACCAGAGGGCACTGCATTCCCATTTTCACTGGCAAGCATATTCCCTTCTCCCAAAGTAAAGCAGTGATAATGAGAGACACAGGCTCAGTAGTTATGGTGTTTTGAGAACTGTCTTTGCTCTTGAAGGGAAACACTTTCCAGCTAAAAGAAGGTATGTTTAGATCTGATGTCCAGGAATTTATTTTTTATTTTTCTTTTACTCAGATGGTAGTGAGCCCCTGGCACAGGGTGCCAGAGAAGCTGTGGCTGCCCCTGGATCCCTGGAAGTGCCCAAGGCCAGGCTGGATGGGGCTGGGAGCAGCCTGGGCTGGTGGAAGGTGTCCCTGCCATGGCAGGGGTGGAATGAAATGAGCTTTAAGGTCCTTTCCAAGCCAAACCATTCTGTGATTCAATCACAGGAGATTCATCATAGGAGATGCTCAGTTATAATTAAGCTCAAGGGCATGAGTTCTTTCTCATTCTGCATTTTCACATGTTGAATTAAAAAAAAAAAAAAACAACAACCCTTAATCTCTGTTCCAAGAGTCAACTGGATTCTGCCTGTCTGGGACCCAGCAATCACCCAACTCATGCTGCTCCTCTGCCTAAACAGAAACCTGCCAGTGCACAGCAGCTGGGGAGCTGAATCATTATTCTAATAAACACCTAGAGGAAAACATGCTGCTTGAGTGGAGAAAAAATAAAAATTAAGTATCACATTTAATTTATGATGTGGCCTTTTATTTTAAGGGAACATAAACTGAAAATATTCAGACATCAAAGGAAGAATCTCAGCTTTCACTTCTAAATTCTATTTCATTATTGTTGTTAGCCTCCCAGTAGCAAAGGAAATGAGTTCTTTGGTAATCATTTCCATTTAATTTTCAGCTCCCTTCTGTTGATAGCATCGTGTGTAACCTTTTTTCTAACAGTTACTTTAAATTGTGTATTTTGATATTCCATTCAGCTAGCAGAGAAAGAAAAATCACTTCTAAAAAAGCTATTTTATCTCTGCTGTACATGAGCTCAGCAGGATAATGTGATATCTCAGTGAGCATATTTATTTTAAGTTATTGGTATTTTCCACCAGGGTGAAATTGTTCAAGATATAACCTCTCATTGCTTCCCCTCTTCCTGCCCAAAAAATGTCATGAGGCCAAAGCAGTGGAGAAAAAGGGACAAAATAGCAATGCTCATTGAAAAGGAACAATAATCCACCCAGCAAATCAACTCAGTTCTGGTCATTCTGGGCAGAATGAAAAGAGTGAAAAAACCTGACAAAATGGGGGAAATGGAGCACACAGTCCTCATAAGGATAATAAATCCCTGGGCACAGTGGCATTTTTGAGATAGTGAGGTGGAGGTCAGCAGTGACACCGAGTGACCTTTCTTGTAAAGATGCTAAAGCTTAATAATGTGGTTTGGTTCTTCAGGAGATCCAGTGACACTGGAATTCAGATGGGAAGAGGAAGGCTTGTTTTTCCTTTGTGCTGGTCTGTCTCTACACCAAATCACAGACTTGCTTCTTTTTCTTTGGCTCTACTGAAAAGAAAGGAATAAATAGAAAGCCTCCACAAAAGACCACAGCCAAAAGTAGGGCTTTAACCTTCTGAAATGAGGATTAAGTGCCTTAATATTTCAGTTAAATACCTTGTTGAAAATCAGCAATATTTTCACCTATGTGGAATAATCACTGAACAGCTGTAACAGCTCAAGCCACTGCTTTTAGCAGCAGCAACCACCCTGCAGCACTTCCCATGTTCCAAGTGCAGGTCTCCAGTGGAGCTCTGGGGAACTCTGATGTGGTTCTTTATCAGCACAGGAGCAGATGGGAGATTAAGATCTTGTGCTTCCAAAGTCTTCCAAAATTTTATGTCTAGACATAGCTGTGAAGGTGACAAGGAAAATTCAAGGCCACTGCAGGAGGAAATGTGCATTTTTTTTCTTGGTATGAAGAAATAATAAAGACTGGTCGCTGTGGAGTCACTCTCTGAAATGCACATTTCTTCCTCACCATCAGTGCTCAGCCAAGCACTGACACTGAAGAGTGGTGAAACTATTCATTTTCTTCATTTTCAGCAGAAATAACTCAGCACTCCAGTGCAGGCAGCTTTCCACCGTGACTTACCACAGGTGTGGCTCAGTGTCCCTGGCACAATGCCTGAATTACACCAGGCAATCAGCCCCAAACATCTGCCTGTTCGTTTGGTTAGAGATTTTGGATCAACCTTGTGCTGCTGCTGCTGCTACAGAGGAGAGGTCTGGAAAGTGTTTTTATTTGAGTGTGGCTCTGCAAATGACATAAACCTTGCTTAATGTGGTAATGATCCCTTTTCTTCAAGGTCTGTAGACCTGGGATGGATTTTAAGTTTGGAATCTGTTTTCCATGGTAGGACAAGCTTTATTTCTTCATCTGATTTTAGCAATAGATCATGGAATCATAGGAATGTTTAGATTGAAAAAGGCCTCTAATGCCATGGATTCCAGCCATTAATCTGGCAGGTCCAGCTCAACAAGTCAGGGATCCCACAGGATCAGCAGAGGCACATGGAGAGGAAGGTTGATCCCATCCCAAACAGGGGATCAACAAACAAGCCAAATTAAATACTCTCCAGCTGCCTGTAAGACCAACACCAGGAGTGAGTGAATATTGTGCCTGTGACACATTTGCAGCCCAGGTGACATTAAAGTGCTGTAGAAATCTGGTCTGTGATTTACACCTGTACTGGAGTGTGTGTAGTGTGGGTGTTTGTACCTGACTAAGCACAACCTCAGCTCCCTCTGCAGTCACTAAGGACTAATTATTACTGTCAGAGAAACTCACAACCCTCCTACAGCCTGCCCCTGGAGTGCTAAGTGTTTATTACCTTGGTGACAAGCACCAAAAATGCTGTGAAGTGAACCCAGGTGTGATCTCTGTGAAATCCTGGCTAAGCTCCTGGTGATAATGCCAGCAGGCTGAAGATACTGCCCTGATCCCTCTCCTCCTAGTCCTGCCATCTCCAAATAAGGAGAAATCAGCCCATGCTGAAGTAACCTCATAAAAAAAATTTCATTGTTATTATTCCTGATTTACACCACTGTAAAACATTCCAGGTGTCTCCTTAACAATGCTTAACAATGTTTAACAATGGCAGGGCAGCAATGGGCTGAGACCCCCTTCCCCGTGGATCAACCCTCTGCTCTTCTGCACCCCTCTGCACATGCAATGTTCATCCTTCTCTCATCTTTCAGCTCACACAGGGGGATTTCATCTCTCCAGATTTATTTCAGAAGTTACTTTGTGCCAGTCCTGTACTTGAAAATGCCTCTGGCTCTGTTACAGGGCAAAGTAAAGAAAAATCCAGGAGCCTCAACAAATTAACTTGAAATAAAATTTATTCAAATGGCTTTAATGAGTATCAAAATATTCTTCCTGTGAGGGAAAGAAACCACTTTTATCTACTCTGAATCCTATCATCTTCCTTCAATGCTCTCAGCAATGTCCTTAGCAAGTTGAGGTGAATCCACAATTCCTGCATGTCTGGCCATCTTTGGACACGGAGATTTAGTTCATCTCTGTCTCTCTCGGGCTCTTTTCCTCTCATTCACTCACTGTGTTTAAATTATTCCTTCCTTTTTACTCACTCAGCAAAGAACTGAAATTTGCTGATGTCAGGGTCTCAGAACAGATGGGAAAGCAATATTGATTAAGCAGTTGAGAGTAGGACATAAATAGCTTGTTAAAAGTAAATAATAATAGTTTAAATGCTGTGTACAAACCTTTATAAAAACCTAGTGAAGCAAATCGAATAATCCTCCCAGAAATCCATCCGAGTTTTTCAGCAAGGTGATGAAATTCAAGAGCCTTTTTCACTTACTTGTGTTAGTGCTGATGTGAGAGCTGATTGAATCAACAGTCTGGAACTGCCAGAGATGAGCCTGCCTTCAGCATCCCAGCCAAATGAGATGTTTGCAGCTGATGTGTGAAAGGGAAAAGAGAATTGATGAGGGAGAGAGAGCAGGAGGACAGGAGCTGCAGAGTGTCAGCCAGTTTTGTTAAGAGTGGGGAGGGAAATTTATTTTTCAACATAAATTGAGAATCTGGGCCCAAACTCACTGCTGTGTGTGACATCCAAATTGGGGTCTAAGGCAGGGCATGGTATAAAGCCATGGATGAGATGTATCCTTATTGATTTTGGTTCAGGTTTGATATGTACAAAGTCCTTCAGAACTGAGAGCTTTGTGAAGTCTGTGCTTAAAATCCATCTGTTCCTCCATCCACAAACTACACAGTACCCATTGGTTGTGACTCCCAATGATTATGGTAGATACAAAAAGCAGATTAAAATTCTAAGGTTATGTATCAAAGAGGAAATCTGGAGAAAGAAAATTAATTTTGAGCTTGAGCTGCTATTCTTCCTCATATATAAATACCATATTTTCCTGATTCATGTCCCTGCTGATAAATCACAATCAGGACAAAATCTGCAGCAGAGACTGCACTTCAGGAGAAGTGTTCAAAATTATAATAATACTCAAGATGAGGAACAGGATGTTAAAAAAAAAAAGAAAAGGGGGAGGAAGAAAGGAAAAAAAATTCTTGCAAGTTGTTTGTTAGGGAGAAAAGAGGATTTTCCTGTGGGCCCATTCCCTGTTGCTGTCACATTGACCTATTTCACCCAGGAAGGTGCACAAGGACGTGGTGCACCCACACTGATGGCAGGGATGCTGGAGAGGGCTCCTCTGGAAGGACATTGCTTCCCTCAAGTGTTCATCAGTGCTGCTGCAGAAGGAAATGCTGGAATCTCACTGCCTTCATCCCCTGAGCCCTGAATTTCACCCACCATGTGGGGCTGGGCACCATGAACTGGGTCCCTGCTTTCCTCCCACCCTGGAAATTCTCTCCTCTGCACCTTTATGGCTTGTTCAAGGCTTTCAGTGACTGATTCAGAAAAATTGAAATGCCCTGAAAATATTTATTGGGATGTTTCCAGGTGAAATTTCAGAGTGATTCAAAATGCTTTGGAAAAATCCCCATTTAAAGAAAAAGTGAGAGATTCCAACGACTTTTAAAGAAGATTCCACCTCTCAGTGTAGAGATAAATTACATATCTGGCCCCAGGACTTTTAGCAGAAGTGACAGCCTAGGAATTTGAGATATGGGCACACTGGAATACACAGCACTGCAGGGAAGCAAAATTTCTTACACAGCCTCATAACCAAGAAGACAAATCAATTAAAGATTTTGAAACAGCTACATGTAATGAATAATTAACTAGTGGAAATCACTGCTGAAGGATAATGTGGAGTTTAACAGCACACCAAATGTTTCAGTAATCTTGAACAAAAGCACTTGTGGAACAGGAAAAGAATAAAAAGAGAAAACTCACAGCTGGGTCAGATCAATAAATTCATGGTGCACAATCAGCTCCCCAACCATGGTAAGAAGTCCTTGTGCAAGGGAAAATCTAAGAAAAAAGGGATCCTTCTAATTTTCCCTCTCTTTCAGCTCCAAACCTAATGTAAAGAAGGAATAGAATAGCAACAGAAAATATAATTTTGTGGCAGTGGCAATGCAGAAGAGATTTGGGTATAATCCCATTTTCCAGATTTGCCTTTTAGCACAAGGCAAATATTACCTCTGCACACTTCCTTTCCTATGGAAAAGAGATTACCAGCCTTCCTCAAAAAGCAGGTGTGGTAACATAGAGCCAGAGCACTTTGGAGATTATCTGCTGATATGATTATGAAAAATACAGATATTAGATAAAAAGATCAATAAAGGAAAAGTTGTTTAAGTTGTGTTATTCCTGATTCACATGAAAAAGAAGAAAATTCCCACAGTGAAGAATTTTCCTTATGAGCAGAAGGGTGATGTGTAACAACACTAAGGCATCACAGCAACATTAAAGAGAATTGCTGCTATAAACAAGTTATTTGATATATTGAGGATGTTTTGTTTGCCTTAATTATTCACAAACAGGTGGTATTTTTACTAATTTGTTCTCTGCTCAAAATAGTTGGTTTAAACATATTTTTGCCTCTCTGATAGCACATCAGTAGTGTTCTCATTAGTCCTTCCTGGCTATTTGAGTCGCTGTTGGATATTATATCACACATCAGAAATTATGATTTTGCCACTACAGCATCAGCTGCTTCTCAAAAAAAAAAAAGGGGAAAAAAGTCCTTTCCTTTTTTTTAGTTGGCAAATTATCTGCAAAAAGCTCAGCATTGTTTGAATAATAAAAAAAGCTTTTACAGATGGCCACAAAAGTGTTTGAAACAAGAGTACTCTCATGAATATTTATTCTCACCAATTCTCCTGACAACTAAACTTTCTGCAGACATTCTTACAAGTAAACATTCAGTCTCCAAAAAGCAAATAAAAAAGTTTTGCACATAAATACAAGAAAACTCACAGATCCTTTATTTTGCAGCGGAATCTTGAAATCTCACCCAGAAGAAAAGCCCTCTTGTGTTCAGTTCTGTAGAGGCACAGATGAGAAATCACCTCTTCAGTGGAGAGTTTGGTTTAAGTGCACTAAAAAACCAAAGGATTCAATACTCCTCATTTCCCAGACATGGAGCTGATGCTGACCACAGAGGAGACTTCTCCTAAATTAGACAGCAAATAGAAAAAAGTCACAAAATTAGTCTCTGCTCTCCCTGAATAGCCAGCCTTGCACAAGGTTTAGATCTAGGTGCTTTTTGCCAGGCAGTGATTTGGGGATTATTTTTTTTTAGTGCGTGGATTTTTGGCCTTTCACTCTTTGATAACTCCAAAGAATGCACTACCCTATAAAGAGTTCCCTATTTAAAATCTTAGAGTCATGTTGGAAAGGACCTTAAAGACCATTTTGTTCTATCCCCTGCTATGGGCAGGGACACCTTCCTCTATCCCAGGTTGCTCTCAGCCCCATCCAGCCTGGCCTTGGGCACTTCCAGGGGCAGCCACAGCTTCTCTGGGCAGCCTGTGCCAGGGCCTGAGCACCCTCACAACAAAGAATTTTCATTCTAATATCTGATGCAAACCTGCTCTCTTTAGTCTAAAGCCAATCCGCCTTGTCCTGTCGCTCCATGCCTTGTCCCAAATCCCTCCCCAGCTCTCCTGGAGCCCCTTTAGGCACTGGAAGGGGCTTTGAGGTCTGTCTAGAGCCTTTTCTTCTCCAGGTGAGCACCCCCAGCTCTCCCAGCCTGGCTCCAGATGGGCTTCCAGGCCCTGGAGCATCTCCATGACCTCCTCTGGGCTCTCTCCAGCAGCTCCCAGGTCCTTGTTGTGGTGGGGACTCCAGAGCTGGAAGCAGCACTGAGGATGGAGTGTCACCAGGGCAGAGCAGAGGGGCACAGTCCCCTCCCATGCCCTGCTGGGCATGCTGAGATGCAGCTGTGCTGGGTTACAGTACAGGATGTGACCAGCAATGTGTGTTCTGTCCCCATCTGCTGCAGCCGGGTGGGGCAGTGACCCTGATCTCCTGGCACACATTATCTGCTCATGGGCCAGCCAAAAACCAGCTGGGCAATCATCTTTATCTTTGCCACAGCCCATCCTCCCTCCAGGAGATATCTCCTGTTCATGGCCATGGAGTCCCAGGGCATGACTGATCAAATTCCATCATCCCACTGGGAGATGCTCCAGCCAGGGCAGGAGCCAAGCCTTTCCTACCCAGAGAAAAACTGAGATTTGGGACACCAAGGCACCTTCTTTCCACTGCATTCCAGAGGAAAACCAGACCCTTCCACATCATCCCTGGAGCTTCAGAGGAAACTGCATCTTCTCCAGGAGCACTGCTCCAGCTGAACCACATCTGCCACTGCAGGAGGATGCAGCCACCATTGAATGGGACTGCTGCCAACACCCTGCCTGACTGACGGGTGTCAGCTTGGATTCTGACTCTGGCAGGGTTTGGGATTGTTCTTTGTAATACTGCATTTCTATTTTAATTTTCCTAGCAAAGAACTGTTATTCCTAATCCCCATATCTTTGTCTGAGAGCCTTCTAATTTCAAAATTATAATAATTTGGATGGAGAAGGTTTACATTCTCCATTTCAAAGAGAAGCTCCTTCCTTTATTGCAGACCCCTGTCCTTCAAACCAGGACAGGAGCCCAGGCTGTGGCTGAGCTTTCAGAGCACATCACCCAAACATTCTGAGCTTCTCACCCACCAGCACTCCAAGCCCTTCTTCTCAGGGCTGCTCTCAGTCCCTTCTCCCCCCAGCCTGTGTTTGTGCTCGGGATTGCCTCAGCCCAGGTGCAGGACCTTGCACTTGGCCCTTCTGAACTTCAGCAGGTTTGCAGAGCCCTCCAGCCTGTCCAGGTCCCTCTGGATCACATCCCCTATATAATCCCGCTATATAAGCACTTTGTAGCTGGTGCCAGTGCACTCCACATCCCAGCAGAGGCAAGAACTGGAATTATCCACTTTAATGAGCATGGGCTCTCTGGCCCCAGCCAAATTCCACGTCCATTGCACGATTTTTGAAACAAAGGCAGAATCCTTTCATGGATTGCCACAGTGAGCAGCATTTGAATGGCACAGCAGCACTGCTGCAAGGCACAGGGGCTGGAGGTATGGAGGGTGACGTGTTCAGCTGGGATACTTTTCCCCACATGGTTCTGAATCGTTGCAGATTATGCCTGGCTGAAAGGAAACAGTGAATTCTGTGGTGTTCAAAGATGTCACACTCATCGCAGAGCTTTTGCAAACCAGTGAGTCAGCAGGAGGAACACAATGCTGGTTCCAGCTATTAGGCAGTTATTTAAAACAAAACAAACAGAAACAACAACAAAAAAAAAGCCACTTGTGAATTCAACAGATGCAGTGAATTCTCTGCTTTGCAAAGGCTAAAGTGTTTGCACAGAGGGAAGGGGCACTTTTATTAACATAAAGGTCACTGCAGTTCAATTCTTCGTTTGAATGAATTATTCAGTATTTCCTTTTAATCTCGTTAAACGTGGATGTCTGTAAACAAATTCTGAAGGTGCAGAGAAAATCAGACAAGCAAAAAGCATGTGCAGTGATGGAAAAGAGATAGAACTGACAATTTCTGGGTGCACAAGGACCACAGCCAGATTTTAGCTCAGTGAAGGAATCACACATGAGAGCTCAAAATGCCATCTGACTTCTTCAACTTCTTCAATGTGTTTCCAGCAGTGCTTAGAGAATGGGAGGGCCCATGATCCACAAAACCCATCACTGAACCCTCTAGATATCCAGGCCCCCAGGTAAAATAGGATCAAATTTACTCAGGATGGGGTTAGACAGCCCAAGTTCTCCTAAATCCATGTGTTCTGTGTTTCCAGTGGTGTTTCAAAGCCTTCAGAGATGCTGTCTACTCAGAAGGACTGGTTTCATGTAGATAGGTTTAATTTCATTATCAGCTGTAACTAACTGCTTTATATTTTCAGAATACTGGGATGCTTAACTTCCTTTGAGAAACTGGAATCCTGAAGTCAGTGTAGATGACATGGCAGAATGTAATTACACCAAGCTCTCTGGCACAGATGCTCTTTCCCTCTCTGCACACCTATAAAAACACAGGATAGACTTGGATGGACTCTTTAGAAATAACTGGAACTTAAGAAATAATGTTTTTCACTTTTCCATGCATAGTAATTAATATATGCAAAGACAGAAGCTCCAGAGCTGTACATCCAGCATCTGGATGTTGGAGGTCTGGAGCCAACTAAAAACCAAAATAGTGGAAAAGGAAAAAAAAATCACAGCATCTTCTGATTAAGAATTGTCTTTGCACAGACTTTTAATGTTCACCAACTCATTTGTCAGTCCCAGCTATTTGAGGAGCCATCTCATCACTGATCTTTGTAGCTTATTCTTTTGCAACATCTGTCTTTATTTGCATTTAATTAGCCTGGTTGGGTGATGGTCTCACTGTAAATCTTCTCTTTGTTTTGCAGGTTCTGGGTCTAAAACACTTTTAGGCAACCCTATTTAGCCAAAAGCTAGAACTAACATCTCTCCTGGTTAAAGGGAACACTATTTCCAGGAATAACTACATGCTTTGTTTTCATCCAATGGATTCCTGTGTTTAGTTACTAAAGCCCTTGGGTTTTATTTGCAGCCCTGCCTGAGCACAGAGATAAATCTAAATCCTAGACTCACGTCCACTGTAAGCTTCTCCTGGTGGATAGTGATTTAGGCTTGGTACTTTGATCTCCTGAATTGGTTCTCCCCAGATTGAGACAGGGTGAAATAAAATTTTTAAAAGTATAAAACAAGCCAAAATTGTAGAGATTTTCCCTTTGCCAGTTTGAGCTTGTTAGCAAAGGAAGGTCTTGCACAAAACTTCTTATGAACTTCTTACTCTTGTGTGCCAGAGAAATGTTCTATTTTCTCAGAACCCCTCTTCCTTGTAACTACAACTTATTCCCATGGCAATGGCACCAGCCTTTTCTTTTTTTCATAGCTCACAGAACTTTTTTTTTCTCTGAAACAGAAAACCACATTGCAAGTTGATCACCCTTGTGTGTGCTTGAGTCAGATTCAAAAATAAAGAACAGACAAGTTCAAACCCAAACAATGGCATGAAAGAAGGCTCTCCAAGACAGAGCTGGCTCATAATCAACCAATTTCCAGTCACATTTCAGAGAAAGACTTCAAGGGCACTACTCTCAACCATATTTGGTGCTACTGTACTGGCTCTAAATTGTTCTCTCCTTAAACCCTTGGCATAGAAAAGGACAGATCCAGCAATATCCCTCTGTAGTCACCTTTTTCTTCTCAAAATACTCTTGTGTCAGTGCTTTCCTGACAAAGGAAAGAAGGAATAACAGAGCAGCCAGGAGAGGGGTGGAACTCTGCCTCCAGTTCAGGACAGCAGCCTGATCCTGAGCCTAACTTCAACCACCTGGATAATTACCTTTCTCCTAAAGTTAAACACTAACTCGGTCAACATGGCTATTTAATACCTCCAGCGAGTGATTATGGCCACCTAAAACACAAATCTAACAGATTTTACAAAGTCAAGAGGAAAAAGTAATTAAAATTCAAGCACCTGAGCTGAATTTAGGACATAACCCAGACTTAAAGAAGCAGACTTAATGTAATGCAGTGCATGTCTAAAAATATCACCCTGGACACTGCATTGAAACCAATTTCAGTAAAGGAAATATTTCAGTCTTCATTTTCCTCCTCTTTCTCTAGTTAAATAAGATTTAATCCTGTTCTCTGATTTTCTTCTTGGCTCCTCTTTTTTCATTGTGCTCCATTCAGTTTATGGACCTACTGAAAACAAAATTAATAAGCAGAAAAAGGAGAGTGCCTACAAGGAAAGTCACCACAGTCAGGGCTCTTCCTGTGGCCCTGAGGACCCAGACAACAACTTGTTCATCTCCATCAAGTGCAACTCTAACCTTCAAGAAAGGTCCCATCAAAACTGACTTTTGAATTGCCCTTTGACCCATGCTAAGTTTAGGATGGTGGAAGTTGTCTAGAAGAACCTCAGCCAATGGTAGTTTAGTTTTTTGGCGTTTTTTAAAATTGTTCTAGTAACTGCATCATTGCAGTCCAGGTCTTGTGCAATTTCTTGCTATGGACACAACCAGAGAGATGTGATTAAAATGTGCTAGTTCGTGGCAAGCCAAGAACCACCTTTGTACTGCCAGATTACTCCACATCTCTACTTTTTATCCATCAGAGTCTCAAAGGTTCACAGAATTCTGAAGGGAGAAGAGAAGAGAAGAGAAGAGAAGAGAAGAGAAGAGAAGAGAAGAGAAGAGAAGAGAAGAGAAGAGAAGAGAAGAGAAGAGAAGAGAAGAGAAGAGAAGAGAAGAGAAGAGAAGAGAAGAGAAGAGAAGAGAAGAGAAGAGAAGAGAAGAGAAGAGAAGAGAAGAGAAGAGAAGAGAAGAGAAGAGAAGAGAAGAGAAGAGAAGAGAAGAGAAGAGAAGAGAAGAGAAGAGAAGAGAAGAGAAGAGAAGAGAAGAGAAGAGAAGAGAAGAGAAGAGAAGAGAAGAGAAGAGAAGAGAAGAGAAGAGCTCCTCTGAAAGAAGCTGATCCTTTCCAAACTGCTCTAAAGTGGAGGACAGTATGAGCTGCACAGAGAACACATGGTCACTAATTTAAAATAGCTTCTTTCCCTCTTTTCCCTTGGTATCAGCAGATGGGGATTTTTCTTCAGACTCAAACTCAGCTGATAGTCAGGCACTGCCCAATTCCCTTGAATTATTTGTAATTCTTCCACAAGCAACACTTCCCTGTCACAAACTCGATCTGACTCTAAGTGTGAACCACATTAATTGGATCTGATGCCCGTGAGTTGAAAATAGCTCTAAGACCATGACCTTCTCCTGGAACCTTTTAGCAAAGATTTTTCCTGAGAAAACAAGGAATTAAAGAAGATATTTTGTAGCTCTGGGTGACCAAGCCTGCTGCTTTGTGCCCATCTTTGTGAGACTGTGAGCCCATCAAGGGCACTAGCAGCATTTTTATTGTGCCCACCTAAGTGAGTTTTGTACTTAGAGCCCATTTCCAGAGTGCCTGTTTGATTCTGGTAAATTTGAAATCTGCTCTCCAAATGAGTTGCTTTAATTAGATGTTTTGAGTGGAGCTTTCTGCCAGCAAACTCATTTGCTGAAATATGCATAGAAGTTAAATGCAGAAGAATATCTATCAGTTGTGAGCGTGTCTAGAAATTAGAGTGAATATCCACTGCACTGATTTGACAGTAATTGCTATGATGTATTAAAACTGGGGCATTTTTATGCCTGGAACCATGATTCCTGAGTACTGAAGTTGTCTGAGTCTGTTCTAAACATCCACTTCACTTGTACAGCTGCTGTATCCAGTTGAGGTCGGGTATGAAAGGAAGTCATTTTTATCTGACAGCCATTTGTTGGTAACAATAAAATCAGCTGGCAATCACAGCTCATTTCCTGCTGCTGAGAGGCCTCACCAATAATTCCCAACCCTCACAGAGAAGCAGATTCCCTGCAGAGAAGCCTCAGGATGGATGAGCAAGGTTGGTCTCATCTCAGATCCACAGGGTGGGAATTGTGCACCATCCCAGGTCCCCTCTGAGCTCAGAGGGAGCAAAAGCTGCCACCCCTGCTCAGGGCAACAGAACAGGGCACCCACACCCCCCTGAACTGTTTTATGATTAAATGGTTGGACTCTGAAGTCTTGTTCAGCCTAAATGATGCTTTGACTCTATGATAATGCACTCAGGGAGGGTCACAATTGACTTTTTTCTCTCTGAACCTCCTGTGTGCTGCCTGTGCAAGAGCTGCATGGCTGGGAAATATGAAAATTTACATCTTACTTCTTTCCAAACTCTTTAGCCCTCTCCTTGAGGTGCCTGTGTCATTAAACCCTGTGGCTGGAAAGGAAAGGGGAGACTTTTCCAGAAGTTCTCCAGCTGTTATTATCTTTTCCCACACTGCTATGGCTTTGTGGGCAGCAAGTCAAGAAATGCCAGTGCAAAACCTTCTTCCCACTCATGGTATTTGTTTGCATTTTTCCTGCTCCTGTATCAATCTGTCCTCTCCTGTTTTCTATCTGGATTATAAAACTTCCCATCTTTCCAGTGCACTGGGGTTAAAACCATTCACACTAATGAGTGAAATAATTGTGCCAGGGGATGCTGCCATGTACTGGGGTCAGCTTGAATGTCATGGCTTGCCTCTGTGACACTGACCCAGCAGCCAGAGCAAGACTGTGAGCAAACTTCCAGCTGGGAATGGTCCCATTGCCAAATGTGGGAATGGTTTGGAGGTAACTTAGTAGAAATAATCCAAATTTGTGCCAGGGAATGTTCTTATATTTCACAAACATTGGCAGTGGCCAATAATATTTCCAGCACCCTTGACCAGTTTTATCTGCAAAATTATACATGGGGTATGTAGTGTGCTGGTGTGCTCCTGCCCAGGGAGACCTGGTCCACAGAGGGAATTCCTAATTATCCCTCAAGGCAGGTCACATAAATGAGTAAATTATGGTCAATCTCATCCCTTCTTCAAAGCCATGGCCTCTGATCTCACAGTTTTCCCAAAGAGCAGTTATGACACACGTGTTTTGCAACAAATCTGTCCCTGCTTCAAATCTGGTCAAATGTCACCTGGTTTCTCTTGCAAATGTGTAGTGCAGGTCTAGGTCAAAAACTGGGCACTAAGTGACAGCATGGCAGGAATTACACAGAATGACAAATATAAATGTTGCTGTAAGCAGCTTTTTGGACGTGTAGGTTGACTGGGCAAGATTTAATCTGGCAGTGCCCCACTTTTTGCAAAGAGGCCAGAACTGTCTTTAATAGTTTCAAGAGCTTTTTTCTGGGAGGGAATTGCTGGTTGGATTCAATAACACGATAATCAAGTCCAGATACAGCCCATCAGACTAGATAATGCAAAGACTCCATGCACTGAAACTTTACAGGGTGGGAAAAATAATCAGATGTCTGGTTTTAAAGGGTGGTTGTAGTGGCTTGCCAGACCATTTATGATAGCAATGAACACAAAGCTGAATCACCTCCTGGGATATGAGTGGCACACACTTTTAATCAACTGTGATATGCAAAGAATAAAAGTACTACCTGGAGACCCTGGGTGGGATGGAGATGGAGCCTGGCCTAGATTTTAAGCCTCTGTCTTATGTTGATCCAGTGTTTGCCAATAGTTATTATTTTTCTCAGGAAATCTGCCAAAGAGATTGAGAATCTGTGGCCTGTTCAGTGAAGAAAAAAGCCTCAGTTCTTTCTCCAGAAGTGAACACAAGATGGTGCTGCCATCCACCAACTGCCAGCCTGGCTTGTAACCTTACACTGCTTCTAATTCTTGGGATGTTTAAAATGAGAGTTAATAGAAATGCCTGAGCATGGTCATGTAGAAATTAGGGCTTCTCCCCCACAAATGTGGTGGGATCAATAACCCAAATAAAGAGCATCTATACCCAGCACCAAATTGCTTCAAATTGCACCAGAGGAGGTTAAGACTGGATATTAGAAAAAATTCCTTCACTGAAAGCTTGCCAAGCATTGGGATGGGTTGTTCAGGGCAGTGGTGGAGTCACATGGTAGATGAAGCACTTAGGGACATGGATTAGTGTCAGACTTGGCAGGGCTGGGTTAATGGCTGGATTCAGTGGCATTAGAGATCTTGCCCAAACTAAATGTTGCCCTGATTCTATGAAAATCCTCATTATTCTAGGCAGAAAGTGCCAGATGGCAAATGCAACACAAGCTGAGCAAAAACTAGCAATGAAAAATGCACTCTGCAGGATTATGCTGTAACCAAATTCAGAGCTGCTGTGTCTGCAGTGTTCCCACCCCAGTCAGCATTTGGGAAAGACTTCCCAGTCCACTGTGGATGCAATGCAAATTCCCAGCTCTTTGCCCCTCCCTAAGGAAAAGCTCTGACTGATGTGTGTGGGACTGGAGCCACTGGACAAGACTGAGCCAACACCAAAAAGACTCGAGGAAAAGAAGCATCAGCTTCCAGGGAGATGGAGCAGATGGCAACTCACTGCTCCCAGAGTCGTGTGATTATGTGAGGCTCACTCAGAAAAAGATGTGCCAGACTAGCAAATTTTAATGAAAATGAGGAAACCAGTTCCTCATAGAGTGAAAATCCCTCCTCTCCTGGCTCCTGTGGCTGAGCCCTGTAGGCACACGACTGACACAGTTATAATCACATTTATGTTCATTGCTCTTGCACAGGGCTTTTTGTGCCCAGTGACTTTGTGTCCCCTTCATTAGAGGCTCTCACAGAGATTCTTCTTTCCACCAGCCCCATGCTTGCAAAATCCATGGGCATGTCAATTCCTGGGAGACATCTCCCTCCCTCCTGGCTGTGGTTGGAACCAGCCAAGTGGTTCAATGGTTCTTGGTGCACTAAATCTCTTTCCAAAGGAAACGAGGCTAAAGGGAGATTTCTTTCCTTGCTGGGGAGACTTTCCCACACATTAAAAACATGATGCAGATGTTCTTTCCTCTCTCCATGGAGGGAGAGAGCTGCTTTCTGCTTTTGGACTCTGAGAGACTCATATTGCATTTAGCCCTGTCCCATCCCTTATTTCTTGGCTTCCCAGTCCAGAACAGATCATTTGGATCTGTGTCTTTCCTATCTTATGGTGCTGTGGCAGGACCAGCAGCTGTGGATTTGTACAGATATGGCTTCAACATTTTCTCAGGTGGTTTTTTTCCCATCAAAATCCAAATGGTTTCCCCCTCACACAGCCATGCCACTGGGTCCTGGAATATTCTGAGTATCCTGAGTTGGAGGGGACCCACAAGGATCATCAGCTCCTGTGGAGGTGTCTTGAGTTGTGATCCTGGTATCATCCAAATTGCAGCTCATGTGGGTTTCAGTGACACAGGGAAAACCCACAAGCTGTTATTGATATTTCTAACCCTGAACCAAACCAACCTTCTCCTCTCAGACCCCTCAAGCTGGTTTGAAGCCATTCCTAAAGGTCTCCACTCCAGGTTTCCTCCTCCAAGGCATAGACATACATTAGCAAAAGCCAATCCTTCCCTAGGAGTTCCTGTAAATTTTCAGCCTGTAATTTTTCAGTCTGGGCTCTGAGATTTGCCTGCAATTTGACAGCATTGATAGCTGGATGGTCAGAGGTGAGTAAACCAAGTAGAAATTTGCAGGATGGCTCAGATGTTCACCTATTCAGTGGGTGGGCATTGAATCCTGTGATCAAATCCTCATCCTTCTTTAGATCCCACTTAGCCATCCCTTCCCTGCAATTACCTTGATCTTTGTAGTAACCAATCCATTTCTTTGTGCTGATTTATCTCAGGATCATTTGTTTGGAGAGACTTGTCCCCTCCTGGAAAGGCCTTACTGCTGTCACATGAGCATCCTCCTTTCTGTCCCTATTTCTGTGACATCCTATACTTTTAAAATAAATAAGGTATGCATGGGGAGACTCACAGACAGACTCTCACACAGCTCACTAGTCCAAAACTCTGGATTGTTTTTGAGACAGCTAGATGATACCAGCGAGGGTAAATACTGGATGGGATGAAAACCAGTGGAAAACAAGTAGGAAAAGTACTCATGTGAATGTTCAAGTGCCAAAAAGCAATTCCAGGCAAACAGCCTGGATGTGATTCCTCTCAACACCACAATTGTAAATCATGTCCTGCCACTGTGTCCAGCCCTTCCCAGCGAGGAGGATGAGCAGGCTACAAGCCCACAGAATTATCCAATGATTATATGAAACAGAGCTAAATCAGGCAAGTTCACAATATGTCTGAGCTGGGAAAAGTGAATATCAACTCAAAGAGCATCAGCTCAGGGATCCAGTACACACCTAGAGCAAGGATGTACACACAGGTTCCACCTGTTGGAGTGGAGACAGCAACAGGGAGGAGACACAGCAGTCAACAAGGACTGGTCAGGAATTCAGGTCCTTACAGCTGCTCATTTATTCTGTTTATCACAGAGGCTAAGTAGGAACACATTGTCCAGACCACATCAGTGGTCAGACTAATGAGTGGAGGCATCTTTCCTCAAAGGCCAAGCACTTCTGTGCTCCCTGTCAGCAGGTACCACACCTGAGAACACTGCCAGCAGCAAAATGATGCACCTCACAAGTCCCCCTGATTCCTAAAGGAGGGCACAGAATTGCAATGATATGGACATTTTTTGTTCAGAACCATGCCAAGAACTGTCAAACTCATTCATCAGCTGCCTCTGTACAAAGGGCAGCAGCATTCACTGGCCAGAAGCTTGGCAGGGCTTCAGAGCACTGACCTAGAAGTTAAAGGCTCTTTGTTTATTGCTAATCCCTGGAGCTATACAGCCCCAAAGCCATTCCCTTTCTGTGCAACACAAGACCAGCTTTCACAGCCCCCAGCCTGAGCCCAGTGAAGCCAGTAGAAAGGCTGCCATTGTCTCTGGTGACCAATGCACGTCCCTGGATTCTGCAAAACGAGACTGGCTCCTGCTTTTGTTGAAATCAATACAAGAATTACCAGTGGCCACTGCTGAACCCAATGGGCCATGGCACATGTCCCTCAGGAAGCCTGGAATTCATGGTCACCTTTTTCTGAATATTTCAGAGAATGCAGGATAAAGGCTTAGATTTTCAGCAGATTTTCAATATTTTAGATGCCTTTTATTCCCAGGACTTCTTATATCATGTACTCCTTTGTCCTACTCCCACATCACCCTTTCTGAAAGCCTTACATCTCCTAGAAGGTCTTCTCTATCTGGGTACAGCAACACCTCTTTTAGTGCAAAAAACTGAGTGGCAAGTGAAAAAACAGGCAAATAAATATCAGCTAATTGTTTGAAACTCTCCAAGAATCTGTTCTTGTGTTAAAAGCAAAACCCCTGGGTTATATCCTTGAACAAAGCTCCTTCTGGACTACTGGGATCTCCTCTGCTCTCACTGTCTTTGTGTCATTAATAACATCACTGGTATTAATTGGTCCTTGAAAAAGATCAGAATTATTCTCAGACTTAGGAAAAAAAAAATTAAAATAAAAAAGCCATGAAATCATGAGCCAGGCATCCAAGAGGAGGATGAGTTGCTCTCTGGAATTTTCCTCTTCTCCATATTGACCACAAGGAGAGCCAAACCTGTATTTTACACTAAGTCCTTGCACTTTCACTGACAGAACCCAAAGGAAAACTGACCTCCAGAAAGCAAACCCAACACACTCACCATGGCAAACACAGGGTTAAATCACAGTGTTTCAGGTCAAATTTTTCAGAGCTTTCTTCAATTTTGTATAATTACTGCAGGCAAAATGTCCTTTGTAGGTCCAGGTATCAAAAAAAGGCTGCATATTGCTTTTTTCTATGTTAAAAGAATTGCATTGGAATTTTCAATTTTGAGAAATGAAAATTTGCTTCTTATCGGTTTAGGTTATTTTTATTCGGAAAAAAAAGGGTAAGTGGGACATTTCTATGCTGAGTTCACTTTGTTTAATGCACTGGCAGAAAGGCCCAAGACTGATGCTGGTGGAGGACTGACATTTCCCTTTATGGCAGTAGATGGAGCTATATCCTCAATAATGTTCTTTTCCAGCCAGCACTGCACAGAAAAGGACGTGTGCTGATAATTCTCCCAAAACTTCATCCAGAAGAGAATTGGGTGGACAAAGGAGATGAATAAGCAGGAGTGGAAAGAATTAAGAATTTCCAGGACTGGGATCAGTACCCACTTCTCCAAGGGCTTTATTTACCAGACATTTAAAATAGGAGTTGTAACCCCTCTTCTATATAAAGTATGCTAGAAGAAAATCCCCTGGGTTACATCCTTGAGCAAGACTTCTCCTGGACAGCTGGAAATTCCCCTGCTCTCAGTGTCTGCATGTCATTAATAACATAAATGATATTTATTAGTGCTTGATAAAGACTAGAATGGTTCTCAAATAGGGGGAAATAAATAAATAAAATAATAATGACAATTATAATGATAATGATAATGATAATGATAATTGCAATTATAATTATAATGATAATCCAAACAAATAAAAAAGAGACAAAAACCAAGGCCAAAGAACTTGTTTGTTGCCCATCCAAGTGTTTGCATTTCTCCACAATCTGGCTGCAATCAACCTTCAGACCATCACTCTTCTCCCATAGTTGTTTTACTCACTCCTGTTCAAGGGAAGAGCTGGGTTCTTCATTAAATTCCAGGAAATCATCATTTAAATGCCTTAAATCACTTTATTAACCTGTGTCTTCAATGTCCAGATCTGGAAGACCCTCCATCTCCTGCCAGGGACCCTTAGCTCTTGGCTTCCTCTCCTTTCCCATGCAACAGTTTAAGTCCTGCAGATCTTTATAATTTATATGGATTAAAACCTCCTCTGGCATACATCCATACCTCACTGACTCCATAAATTCCTGCAACATTCTCCTTCAGACCTGCTCCTCCCAAGTTTTCATGTATTCTCTCCAAAAGCAGAACAGAGAGAGGCTCCTTCCTCTCCCCTGCGCTGACAGAAGCCATAATTTTGAATATTATTTCCTTGAAGTGGTCGAAAAGTGAATCATTGTGTCAGCACAACAAGACCTTGTTATTTATGGGCAGGCAAATCACAGAAAGCTGTTTTAATAATGCCTGTTTATCATCACAAAAACCTCGGCAACTTTTCCGCAAGGCTGAGCAGCTGCAGCCCAGAGCCTTCAGGTTGTTGGGAAAATGTAAAATCATCTCAGGCTCTAGAAGAGTCTAAGCTGGGTGGGGACAGGAGGGAAAGTTTATTTATTATTTCTCAATCCATTTTATTCTAACCAGGGCTAAACAAGCTGTTCCTGGATGGCAGAGCCTGCCTGGATTTGTTGTTTGGAAACTCGTGGTTGGATTTTTCAATGCCTGTGAGCTTCCAGTGGGGCTTTCCCTCTACCTCAGGTTTTAATTTGAATTCTTTGGTGCCTTGTAAGGAATGATTTCATGGCATAGACCTTCCTTCAGTGGAGGAATTCCTATATTCTGTCTTCCTTCAGGCTACCTACTTTCATTAAACTCCTTGGAATCAGTACTTTTGCAGCCTTTTTCTCTCTGCCAGGTTCAGTTTAAACAGCCTGTAGCATCCCAAAGATGTTGGGATGGAAGGACTCAGCTCAGCATCCTCACAGCAAGAAGCTGAGGATGCAGCTGAAAAAATGTGGGGTTTTGATATGCTTCAAAAACGAGGCAGTTTGAATGAATGTGTCACAAATTTCAGGGGGGAAAAAATTAGATTTCCTGGGATAAGAGCTGCAACTGTTGCCTGAGTGTCTGCTTCAGCTTGCATACCTGAGATGTTTCTGATCTGTGGACAGGGAGACGCTGGCAGAGCGAATTGTCTTTCCCTGGTGTATTCCTCCCTCTCTTCCCTTGCCCTGCCAAGAAAGCAGCAGTGCAGTGACCACTCCCTGGTAATCAACCCACATCTATGTATTAAAAAGGCAGCACCAGGCTTCTGTAGCTTTTAATCTGACCTGAAACATGTTGGGACCGGGCAGAGGGAGCTGAGCTTCGTGGGGGAAGCTGGCAGACGAGTGCCTTGCCCTGCTGGCAGATGAGCAGGGCCAGGGCCCAGGCATGGAGACAATTTTGAAGGAGCTACAAGTCTGCAAAACACTGAGGCATTTCCAGCTGGGAGGCTTTTCAGAGCCCTCCAGGGAGGTTTTGGGTGCTGGTGGAGAGAGAAGCCAGGTAAGAGAGCAAAAGCTCTCTCGGCGTTTTCCAACGTCCCACCCGCCGCCAGGGAGCGAGGCAAGCGCCAGGAACACGTTTCATAACATCTCTGATGTTTTCCCCTCTGCAAGAAAGAGCTCTCAGTTGTGGCTCAGGCACTCAGATAAGATCACAGGGTGCAGGGGCAGAGGGGAGGCACTGACTGGAATTATTGTAACTCGCTCCCAACTCCTCGGTCTCAGGTAGGAGCCGCGTGAGAGCGACGCGCGCCTTGGGAATCCGGGCAGGAGGGGCACTGGGCTGGATCTTGTTTATTGTTCTGGCCTGAGACCAGGCTGGAAGGCCAGGGGGAGCTCAGGAGGACACAATGTACCCTGCTCCCTTCCTGTGTCCACCCAAAGGCAATTTATTCTCAAGCTGAGCCATGGCCCCAAAGCAAAATAAATCCCCGTGTTTGGCTCCGAACACAGAGTACACTGCAGCTAAGGAAACCTTCAGTGTAAAAAGCTTTCCATATGGGAAATATTGATGGAAAATGATGGACAAGGGCTTGTCCCTCATTATTGGCACTCCTGGCTGTCACAGAGGGTTTCTCCTGCCCTTAGGAGGGATTGCAATAGGGTTCATGCTCTTGTCTTAGCTTCAACTCCTCCTTTTGCGTTTCCCCAACTATCCAGCTTGTGCCCACAAAGCTCCCTCTGTCCTGGAAGGATTCTGGATTGTTTAAGGTAGTGAGAAGGACTGAGAAGGATCTCTGACTGTAGGGATGGGCTGTGTGCCCCTGGTTCTCCTGCTGCCCAGGCCAGGGTCACACGCTCTTGGTGTCACACTGAACCTCATGTCCCAACAAGAAACAAAGGTGTGTTGGCAGGGACCAGGGCTTCAAGCAAACCATGAATGGTACTGAACACCATCCTGTGTCTACAGGGCCTGAGTCTTACTCATGTTGGATCAGGTCAGTGACATAATATCTTCAGGAAACAAACACACACCGCAGAAATTCATAAAACTAATTGAAAATGGATCACTGGCAGAGAAGACTTCCCCATTCAAACACACTTTGTCTTTTGAAATTATTCCCTGTGGATGTTTAAAATTAATTTCTTTCCCTTGGATTTAGAGGAAGGGGGAACAGGCAAGAGAACTGAAAATATTTATCCCTAATTATCTAAGCATCGGAATGAAGATGAAACTCTTGCTCTGTGATAATCTGGAAAGAGGGACAAGCATCAGTCTGTCCTGCACATTAGTCAAAGTAATGCAATGGAGGTTGTTTTCTCCTGTCACCTCCTTACTGTGATGAGCTCATCAAACCAATGTCTTGCAGATGTCTTCTGCAAAACAAACACCAGGGTTAGAGTCTCTCCACAGCCAGGGAACATTTTTAGTGCACAATTTATCTGCTACACATCTGCGTTTGGAAAACCGGATCAAACATCACCATCAATAATCTGGACAGTGACATAACTCACTCTGTGTCACCTGCATGAGACTGGCTGGATCCCTGCCCAGATTCCATTGGCTGTTTTAACTAAATCTCCTCTGGGCTCCTAAATCACAAGGAGACACCTCTGGATGCCTGTGTCAGTAAGAAGAATCTGATCCTTGTTGGCTTTGTCCATGAGGTGGAAAGAACAGTATGGAACAACTCTGTGGTGTCTGATTCCTACTGAAAGGGAGGGAAAAAAAAGGTAAATGGACATTTCTCCTGCATTGCCATTGGCCCTGGGATTTGCAGGCCCCTCAGTGTTCTGTGGACACAACAGGTGAGTTCATCACCACTTCAAAAACAGAAGCTGTTTTTAGACCAGATTAGATTACCTTTATGGTAGGTTGTGTTGCACTATTCCAACACGACTGTGCAAGTAGCCATTTCCTTCCTTGAAATGGCAGCACCAAGGAAAATACCTTGATATTCTCTTACTTGGAAATGGGTGGAGGTGAAGTCTGGAGAGGTGAAACCACACAGAATCGCTGAATGTCCTGAGTTGGAAGGGACCCACAAAGATCACTGAGTCTAGCTCCTGGCCCTGAACAGGACAGCCCCAAGAACAATGCCTTGTGCCTGAGAACAGAGCTACACTTCTCCCAAGGGTCATCCAGTTAGTTGGAAATGGTTTCATTTGGTTTCTAAACAGGCAATGAGGACCAGGCAGGTGCTCCAGGCATCCCAGATTGTGGAAAACCATAGAAATTGCTGCCAGATCTGTTGGCACATCACACCATAACCTGTATCTGAAGAAAAAGAACATTTATTTCACACCCTGCCCTGAGCTGATCTCCTTCACCAGAAAAATGCTTGTGGGCTGCTGAGTTTCGATCTGTTCAAGTGGCAGAGTTACAGTGCACCAGCCCTTGGGCACCAGCTACTGAAAAGCAGCCCTTCTGTTTATCTGATCCAGCTCTTACCAAGGCTGCAACCCCTCCTTCTCAACAGGATGGAATTTGCTGGCACTGCTGCCAGCCTATTCCATCTTTTCAGTAATTGCCATGACCGTGCAGCATCCCAGGGTGTTGGCAGATGCTCCTCAGAGGAGGAGGGCATTGCTCTGCATGCCTTTGCTTTCATTAAAAAAATCCCCCAGATTTATTATATCAGCCCCTATTCCCAAAACATGTCTAGACAGAGTTATTTAGGGTGGGCTGTATTACAGAGTCCTGCCCTAAAGAACTAACCACCACTGAATTGTTCATGATTTGTTTATTGAGAGTATTGCAGTCAGAGATCCCTGTCTCCCTACATGCTAATCAACTAGAAAGAAAACACTTGAAACACAAATATCCATCACATAAAGCATGTACAGCCTGAAAAAGATGAAATAAATAAAGAGAGAAAAGAGACCAGTGCATAAGAGCACAAAATTATTTAGGTTTTAAAGACCTTGGGGCAAGCACAGAGAAATTCAAGGGCAAAACTGATGGTTTAACCTGCTTTTTCTCAACCCAAAACTTTGGAAATTGGTTTTCAGGGCGGGTCTTTAGCAAGAGGGAGTGGAGAAAACTATGAGGATTGTTTAGGTTTTGTGAATCTTTTGAACCTTCAAATTTAGAACAAAGTGTAGCCAGATTTTTTTTCATTGGGGGTATCACAAAACATTCCTCCATGCAATTTAAGACATTGTTTGTACAAGCTAGATGCCCTGATTGATTTCTTTGACTTTGTAACTGAATGCAAGACTGTGTTGTGCAAGCTTTAATTATTCTTATTTGGAAACAATTTTCTCTTTTACTTTCAGAGTTCTTTGGGGAATAGGAGGCAGCTCAAAACAGCAGGGTTTGCCAAAGCCAAAGCTAAGAAAATCTTCCAAAAAGTTTCACTCTGTTCTGAGTCTGTGTTGTAGCGATTCTGATAAATTTTAATTTTGTCAGAGGAATGTGTCTTCTCTTAGGTATCAAATATTAACCCAGCACCATTGCTGAGAGTAAAACTCTCTGGGATTTAGTACACATGAACACTTCAGGGTCTGATGGTTTCAAGAGAATAACTCCAAGTTCACTGAGATTGGAGAATCAAACACATTAACCTCAGAGTTTACACATTTTACAAGAAAAACAAAGGAGCAAAAAATGTTGGGCTGGCTGGAAATTCAACCAGAGTTGAATCCTAGTTTAAGCCTCTGCACCAAGGACTTTTCTACACTAGAATCCTCGTTGAAATGTCATTCTGCTGCAGCCATATTGATTTTGGTTTAAAAATCAGTTCTGTATGTGGTCAGTAACATTTATTCTAAATATCACAAAGGTATGTCCCTGAGAAAGTAGAATCATGAGTATTTAGTCTTTCCAGTTTGAACTGTGCCATTCAGGACAGTATGTGCATCCTACAGCTGTGGGACAGGTTAATCTTCAAGATTAATAGGTATAGGGGTGACATTTTCAATTTGAAAGTCTTACTCCAGATCCCACTTCAGACCCAAATGAGTACTGTGACAGGTAATGTGGGTTTTTGTTTTTTTTTATTCAGGATGAAAGTAAACTCATCTGAGCTTTCAGGCTGTTTCCACGTTGGGTTTATGGTTTGCTTTTTTTTCTATAGTGAAATTCATAGAATCACAGATTGGCCTGGGTTGGAAGAGATCTTAAAGGGATCTCTGTTCCACAGTCTGAAGTCTGTACACAGCCTTGCAACCAGTCTTTGTATTCTGCTCCTAATGGCAGGAGTGCAACTTTCTGAGAAAAGCTATGACAAATGGGAGCACTGGGAATCTCCTAAAGGTTAACCAGGTCATCTTGTATCAAGCTCCATCTTGTCTACCAGGTCACTGTTGCACATCTGGGACAGTGTACCTGGAGGATCTGTCTCTACACCACTGCTGGGGGAGTGATGCCTCCCAGTTTGGACTGGAATAAACATAACCTGCTGTGGAACATGATGGCTGATGGTGTCTGAATGTCCTCACAAGGTTTTGCAGTTGAGTTCTTCCTTTCTTTCCCATTTTCACAGCAAACAGCAAAAATGTCAAATCCCTACTTATCCAAATTTTGGACATTTCCTACCACTACATGCTGCAGATGATTGGGCACACCCAGCCAAGGGAAGACAGGGAGCAGCCTGGTCTAGAGGAAGGGGGTGGGAACTAGATGATTTTAAGATCCTTTCCAACCCAAACCATTCTGTGATTCTATGATACTTTGGTTCTGTGATTCCAGGATCAGGGTCAGCTGTTCTGAAGCTTGTTTCATCCAAGCAGCTTCTTGCAGCCCCATCCCACACATGCACTCTGTGCTTTGCAAAGCACACTACATTCATCCCCTTCATGCCCCTACCCATCCACAGCTACAGCACCAGGAAATTTTGGACCAGACCAAGGAGGGACAGTCACCTCCCTGCTTTGCCAGGCAGCCTTTCCCAAGGTTTTTCTGAGATCATGAGCCTTTCCATCCCAGGCGTTGTTGTCTCATGCCTTGAGGGTCTGGAGTCTTATGAGGAGCAGCTGAGGGAACTGGGTTTGTTTAGTCTGGAGAAAAGGAGCCTCAGGAGGGATCTTATTTTCCACAGTTCCCTGAAAGGAGGTTGTAGACAAATGAGGGTCAAGCTTTTTTCACAAGTAACAAATGAGAGGTCGGGAGGAAATGGCTTTAAGTTGTTCCAGGCAGGGGTTATACTGGATATTAGGGAAAACTTCTTCACCAAAGAGTTATCGAGCACTGGAACAGGTTTTCCAGGGAAGTGGTGGAATCACCATCCCTAGAGGGATTTAAAAGATGTGTAGAGTGGCACTCAGGGATGTGCTTTCGTGTTGGGTTAATGGTTGGACTCAATGATACCAGAGATCTTCTCCAATCATAATTACTCTGTGATTTATGAGTACATCCCCCCCAGAGCTGTCAGCTTAGGAACAACCCTACCCCTCTACCTCACCCCTCTGCCTCCCCTGGAAAATGACATGACTCCAGGCAATGTACTGCTAATCAATAGGGTTTAACAGAGGCAGATCCAGCCCCAAAGAAGCCGCTGATGCAGCTGGATCCCACCGGCAGCCAGCGCCTCCACGCCGGCGGAAACCTGCTCTGCCTTTGTCGGCATTTTCTGCTTTGTCTCTCACCAGCATTTGCATCTCCTAATTAACTAAGTATGGGCAACTGTATAAATATATATATAGCATTGCATTAAAGCCCTGGGATCTGTCTGACAGCCCAGCATGATGCAGCAGCATTAGCAATGTTTGCTGTACCGTTTCAAATGACCTCATCTGGAGGGGAATTGCAGCCAGGCTGTGTGTGCTCTAACCCAGACAGTTGCAGGCACATGGGTTTTAGCAGAAATACATCCACTGAATTTCGTTTGGCTGTCCTTTTCTTTGTAAAGGCCATGAGTGCTCTCAGTGAAGTTAATCTGTGCCTGCGCGACTGTGGATTACATTCTGATGTGTTCCATCAGATAAGTGAGCTGTCAAGCTGTGATGGCAAACTGTTGGAAGCTGACAGATGATTCATGCTTGGGAAACTGCAGTTTGGCCTCCTCACACACCAGGACTAGGTCTTCAGCTTCTTCTCCCCAAAAATGTCTTTCTCCTCCACGCACAGGATGAGCAGCTCTGCAAGGGTGGGTCAGTGTTCTGCTGGGGAAGGAAGAACTGGGATGAAGTAAAAGTGATAGAAGCAATAACTTGCTTTGGAGGGTCACCTTCCCCTGCTAACCTTACCTTTGAGGGCGATGGTCTAACCAGTTCTACACAGTCTGATGCATTATTTCCATATCACCTTTTTCTATCCAACCAGTGCAACTCCAGACTCATTTACACACAGATCACTTTCGAGCAGGGCAGTGTCACGTGCAGCCCAGGCTGGAAATGCTTTTCCACTGACATCAAGAGTTGAATTTGGTCCAGAGGTGACTTTACAATCTCAGGAGTCATCCTTCTTCTCCACTGAACAGCAGTGTTCATCCCTCCACTGTTCACTGAACAGCATGACCCGTGTCAGCTATTGCTCAGCAGAAAACAAACAGGGAAAAGGATGATTTAGATTTCTTGAGTTACCTACAAACAAGTTCTTAGAGCATCAATGAGGGTGACAATCAATCCTACCCTCCCAGCTGCCAGTGTTTAAATGTTTCTTAGTCCTCCAAGCAGGAAGCAGGATGGTAAGTTAGATTATCTCATCTTTATCTGCAGGAAGGAGGCCAGCTGGGTCAGTACAACACTGCTTAGCAAGACAGCCAGTGTATAAATAGGATCAGGACTTACAGATGGTGACCAAGGTTAAAAGAATAACTGGTGTATAAATATACTGTGGTCATGCTCAGATTCTGCCTGTATTTCCTGTGCAGGGGGCTGAGCACAACCAGCATTTGTAAAAGACCTGGTTATGAGCATCAGGGGATCTCTGAGGGCAGCCCTGGGCAGACAGGAGAGGGCTGCCCTCTCAGCTGGGCAGGGTGGATCTGTGCTCCCCATCAGCTCCCCAGGCAATGGTGGAAATTGGAAATCAGCTTTCCCCTCCCCCTGACCTGGCACAGCACAGGACTGTCATGAGGACCAATTAGTTCATAAGATCCAATGTCCCCAGGCAGGCAGAGGCATGGATGACGCAGGGTTGGGTTTTCTCTGGGTTCATGCTTCAGTGAAAGCCAAACTAAAGCATCTTCTAGAGTTCACAGCACCATTTGCACAGCACAGGAACCTGCTTGAATAACTGGCACGGCTGAGGAAATCAAGAAGAATGGAAGGGGAGGCTCAGGCAGACCTTGCTCCTCTACACTCAGTTGGCAAAGGCAGGAAATAAAGGTCACAACTCTCCCTAGTGGCTTCAGGAGGCTTTTGGGCAGGTGAACAAGGTGCCAAAGTTTTGAAAATCCATGGGCACTTAGTGCTTATTGCCACAGGAGCTCTTGAGCTTCTGCATCTCCTGAGAAACCTCTCTGCCTTAGTGACCTGCAGCTGATGAGAACAGCCTTAGCTTCTGATGGTGATTTTCCATCCTTAACTTCCCTCCCCACCAAAAAAAATTATATAACCCCATCCATTTTTAGAAACACAGACCCAGGGCTCAGCAGATCAGGCTAATATTGATTGTTTCATGAATTCAGAAAGGCAAAGTCTCCACAGGGTAGGACAGGGCAGGGCAGTGAGAGCAGGGCACTTAAGGGGCATGGGCAGCACTTTCTGTGTTGCAGCATGTGCCCTGGTGGAACAGAGGATGTGTCACCCTGCTTGTACAGCATCTTCTGACCTGCTTTTGACCCAAGAAGCATTTGCATTCATAAATACTGGAGCTGTACCCCTGGGAGGTGAGGGAATAAGAGGGAAGGAAAAGAGTGGGTTTATCAAATCTGGGATCACTGCAGGGCCTGAAAAGAAAAACTTTCTTCCTCTCTTTTCCAGCCCAACTGTAAACCATAGTGCATCCAGGAGGGCTTGTTTATTAGCCCTTAGATTGGACAGTTTTCACTAAGACAGCTCCCCAGTTGGTGAGCTTTGGTTGAGAGCACAGAAAAACAGATTCATGAGCTCATCCTGCTCCCCTCTGTGCCTCCAGGAAGGTGTTGACTGAATAATTTAATTCTGGAAGACTTTACTCTGTGCTGCTGGCCTTTTGGGAAGAAAAAGGCCTGAGAAGGTTCTAAATCAGAAACCACTCACTCTCCACTTTGCCATGTGAGAAACCAGAGAGACAGGGAAGAAATTTGGGGTACAGCTCAAGGTCGGAGGCAAAAAAGGACATTGCAAGAATGGGAATGAAAGCCAGAGTGTAACTGGAAAGATCAGGGAACTACAGGTATCCAGACCCTTCTCCACATTTGGAATATGAATTACAGTTCTTGTTCTCCAAAACAGACAAACAAAACTGGAAGAGATACAGAGAGGAGCAAAAGGAGGGCTGAGATACAGATATGACCTTGCATTTCAGGAAATAAAGCATTTCAGCTAGAAATGGGGTGTTGTGAGTGGAATAAAATTCCTAGAAGGTCATGAATGCCCTGAAAATAAAAACTCAGAGGGAACACCAACCCCACCTCCAGCTCCTGAGCCTTGGCTGTGCCACTCTGACAGAGCTGGCAGTCCCCAGTCCATGTGTCCTGACAAGTGGTTTTTCTTCACAAGGGATTGCACTTGCTAAATCAGGCGTTGCTGAAAGATAATGGTTTTCTCCTGTTGAAAATTATTTTATGCCTGCAAGAGCAGCCAAGGCACGCTATGAAAAACCAACCTGAGAGCCCTAAGGATGCACCTAAAGGACACCTATCCACAAATTTAAAATCTATAGAAACTTGCACTTACTGTAGAGGTTCTGTGGCTTTTGTTTAGGGTTTATTTAAGATAAGGCAGCTCAGTGGTAGGCAGAGATCTAAGTTCAATTCCCTACATTCTTTGGTGGTTATTTCCTCTGGGATGTTCATTACATCTCTCTGTGCACTTCAATTTTCCCAGCAAAACTCTAACTACCTGCCTGAAGAGTTGTGGGAGATACAATAAAGGCTGTAAGGAGCTGAGACAGTGTTGTAACAGGAGCTGTAAAAATACCTACAGAAAATAGAGATCCCTTTATATCAGCACTGGGGCTGATATGTGATGCAGCTGTGGAACAGGCACAGGGCTGCTGGAGTGTCTTGGGCTCACTGGGGGATTCCAGTTACACTCAGCACTAAAATCACAGCATGTTGTTTCCCAGCTTCTGGCAGAGCAGCCAAGTGTTTGCACACAGCTTCCACTTTCACTTCAGGCACTGTCTGAAAGCTCACCCCATACCTGGGGAAGCAGCTCACACCTGGACACACAGTCCTTTGTCTTGCTGCTGCTGGTGGTTTTGGGGGGCTTATAAAAAAAGAGGGAAATAGTCTCCTTATACAGGCAGTGATATGATAGAGGGGAACAATTTTAAACTAAAAGAGAAGAGATTTAGGTTAGAAATTATGAAGAAATTGTTCCCTGTGAGGGTGGGGAGGCCCTGGCACAGGGTGCCCAGGGAAGCTGTGGCTGCCCTTGGATCCTTGGAAGTGCCCAAGGCCAGGCTGGATGGGACTGGGAGCAACCTGGCCTTGGCAGGAGGGTTGGAACTGGATGGTCTTTAAGGTCTCTTACAACCCCAACTATTCAATGATTTTGTTGCTTTTTTTCTTTTAGGTAACCACATTGCAAAGTGAATTTTGCTTACACAAAAGTAAGTCATAGGCATGAGAGTGAGGGAAAACCTGATTTACCATCACCACAAAATATTTTCTTCCCCTCTTTGAAGTTCTGTCTGAGATGATGGGCTCCACTCAAGGACACATTCCTCAATGAAGGGAACATGGAAAGGAGTAAGAAACACAATCCTGTTTCACTTACAAGCATTTCATCTTATCAGAATTTGATTTTTGGCCCCCCAAGGAATTTTGTGCACGAGTCCTTTGCCACGAGGGAGTGTGCCACGGAGCCTGGTTGCAAAAGGGCACAGCCCCAAGCCAGACAGAGCCCCAAAACCATCACCAGCAGGGTCACAGTGCTCCCCTCGGAGCTGAATGTCACCTGAGGAGGAGGAGGAGGACATGCAGCCTTGGGGACAGCCACTAGATGGGGGCACGAACACACACGTCCATGGGCCCCAGCTGGACCCCAGGGCAAGAACACCAGGAGGTGACACACCCCTGAGCTCCCTGCCCCTTGGAGCAGGATTCTCAGGGAGGTGGGTCTGCTCTCCCCCAGATTCACTCCAGAGAGCCCTGCATGCATCCACCCACAGCTCCTCCTCTGGGGTAACAACACCTGGCTGGGCTGTGGTTTTGGGGAGCTTTTTGGGCCATGGGCAGCAGCTGGATACCTCATGTGGCTTCCACTGGAGATCTTTATGGAGCCACAGAGCTTTGGTGTCAGAATTTGCTCCAAAAGATTTCTCTGTTCAATACTTCCAGGCAGCCTGTTCTCCCTCACACTACAAAAAGGGTCCTGCTCACTTCTCTGAGCCCCCAGCTCTTGCAGACCATCTCTGCAAACAGCCTGTGGCTGCTCTCTGCCCTTGACAAGGTGCTGCCTGCCCTTGACAAGGTGTCACAAATTGGCTCTGACTGAGCAGAGCTGCTTCCACAGAGCCTGGAGGGATCTGAGTGTGTGAAACCTCCTCCTGACCCCAACACATCCAACGTGTCCTCCTGCTGAAGGACCAAGTTCCAGAGGCTGCCAAACACATGGAGCCTGAGCAAATCTGTCACAAACTGCAGTGTATACACTCACAGATATATTCCATCCTCCTAAAGGAGGGAGGGGGAATTTTTTACCCTTCTGGGAATGCTAAGCCCTGTTTGACCAGAGGCCTAAACAGTTCCCACTAATGATGTGTCATCAATTAAGCAGTTTTATGAGGGGAGGAGATTTGCCTAATGCACAATCCTGATGACATATCCATGGAAAGGCTCCTTGAGCAGGCACCACTTGGTACCCATCCTTCAGATGATGAATAAGCCAGTGAAACTGGAGCCACTTGGCTTCTTGACCCAATGATGAGGCAAAACAGTGGAGAGCAGCTTCCCTCCTTGTGTTGTCAAGGATGCTCATAGCAGTTTTCCCAGCAGCCAGCCTGTCTCCTGAAATGGTTTTTCTCACCCCCAAAAGAGAGATGTCCCCATCATTTCTTGTGTCCCTGCTGACTGACACTGCTCCAGCAGGTTTTCCCTCTGCCCTGAGGCAGAGAATCCCTGCCATTCACTTTGAGAACCTCTGGGAATTTAGTAGTACATGGCAAGATCATATGTCACACAGAGGTTACAATAAATCCACATCCCTTTTCATCCTCCAGCACCTCATGGTCACCACAGTTTAGAAGCACTTGATCTGAGAACTGGGAGCTGCAAATAATTCTGTCCAGACACTTCCCAGCCAGCCTGACCCTTGATAGCTTCTGCCAGCTGAGGAAACAGAGAGTTTTTCAGATGATATTGTTTTCTCCCTGCAACTGAGGCTCCTTGTTCAACACAAGAAGAAAATAACTCATTGTCAAGCCTGCCTTTGCCACCAACATGTGACCAAAATATCAGTTTCTCCTTTTTGCTAAGGCCCAGTCGCTCCTTAGCTGGTAGAAGGGAAATCCCTGGAGCCAGAGGGCAAAGTCAGCGACACGCAGGCTGTACCCTGTGAGTCAGCATGGCAAAGTTCTCCCCATTCCCCCTCTGCCAGCCCAGAGCTGCTGGGAAGGCTCTGTTGTTGTTGTTGTTGCTGTTGTTCTTGGGTGGATTTGGGTTGTTTTTTTTATCTCAGCATTTTCTGAAGTAGGGCGCCTGCTTCAGTTATGCTTGTGGTGTCTTCATGTGCAAGCAATGAGCAGCTCTGGGTCTACTTAGCATCTGAATTCAAAGAAAAAGCTGTTTTCAACCCTACATGGCAAGGCACCAAGGAGTCTCAGTTCTGCAAGGTTACATTTTACTTCGGGGTGAACTTAGAAGCAGCTTCTCCAAGACCTTCTCTTGCCTTGAAACACCCTTTTCTCTTTCTCCTGTTTTTTGGGGTTTTTTTCCTCTTCTCTTTTGTATTGAGACAAAATCTTTATTGTGTCATGACAGCTGAGGATGGGAGCTTCTGTTGAAATTTTGGCTTTAATCCCTTTCTTGAGGGATTCAAAGGTCTTAGCTCTGCATGCTTGGAAAGGGTTTCACCAATAGCTGGGCACTCCAGGAGGGCTGGCTGGGCTTTGTGCCCTGAGATGGACAAAGATTTTCTCCTTGATCCAGGACTTCCAGGAGAGTGGAATGGGCTTGTTTGGCCAAGGTCACTAACCTCTTTATTTTCTTGTTTACAGGCTGGCAGAAGGAAAATGCTGATTCAGCAGGCACGGGAGAAAATATCAACCGGGGAAAATGCACGAGGGGTATCCTGGCTGCACTTCTGCCAATTATTTCTCCTTTTGCTTTTCATCCTGATTTCCTTGCTTCCTGCACCCAACAGATACATTTGACAAAGTCAGATTTTCAAAACCAGGGATGCTCCACATTGTCCATTTTAAAAACTTCCTACCCCAAACCACAAAGGGGTTTGGTAACTGTGCCTGAAGTCAAACTCAAACAGAGCCAGTAATTCTCAGAAATTTGAGCAAAGTTGTAATACAGCCAAACAGAGACAGAAATTGGTGACAGTGGCTTCTGTGAAGGTTTTTGTGCTCTGAGGCTCCTTGAGTGTGAGTTTCTCTTGATCCTCCTAGGTAGGACACACACAGTAATGGTTGAAAAGAGAGACTGCATCCACACATCCTCCTGCAAGTCCTGAACTGATTTTTATAGACCCATTTTGTGCTCCAGCTCTGGGTGTCCCAGTGACCCACTCCTGGCCCTGCCTCTTGCAGACTGCCCGTCTTGGCTTGCTGCTTGTATTCATTTCCAAAAACAACTCAGTGTGAGCTGTCACATGCTCAGGGCAATTGTCCATCTGAAAGACTTCATTAAACATTTCTGGTAAAATGTGTGTGTCACTAAATGGCTTAAAGATGAGACTTTCAAATGAGTCCAAGTATTTCATTGGGTCTTTGATTCTAAAATAGGCAATTTTTTTTTCCTCACATAAATAAACTCAGATATTTAGGCTGGAAGTGAGATTCAAGGAGTTCAGTCAGGTCAGGGAGATTTGGATAACCTCCTCTCTGTAGGTTTTGAAGAAATAGGTCTTTGCTAGAAGCAGCACAGCCAAAGCATCAGCTGCAGGAAACCCTCAGGGTGAACTTGAGAAGACTGTTTACTTCTCTATGCTTCTGTTTTCCCTTCTGTAAAATGAGGATCTGGTTCTTCCTCCCTTGCTTTTTAAAGATCTTTGAGCTCAGGGGCTGAAAATTTTGTGTAAAACCTTGACATTATTATTTATCTACTCAAACAAGGGATACCAATGTCTTTGGTTCTGCAAAGACTTAATTTTGTTTTAAGTCATTTCACAGCTCTTCAGGAAAACTGTTTGTGAACAGGCACAGAATTAGTCACACAAGGAGAACAAGCTGTTGGGCAAGTTTTGCTTTTTCTTATTTCCACCTGCTACCCAAGTTTCAGGTGTTTCTAGTGGGAAACATTGTCAGCCACTATTGCTGCTGTTAGAGAATCATGGAATCCTTAAGGTTGGAAAAGAACTCCACACAGTGCGTGAGAGACTGTGAGAACTGCCTTGCTTTTCTCTCAAAACATAATGAAATAGAGTTGCCAATTGTTTCAGGCCAAAAAGAAAAAAAGGGAAACACTCTAGAAAATACTCAGAAATAACTGACATCCTTTTGGATATTACTTGAGGCAGCAAAGGTGCCTTGTGTGTGCATGAAATGTTTATCTTTGCATTACTTTCTATTGCTTTATAACCACACATTTCCTTTGCCTTCTTCTCTTGCCATGTCCTCAGCTGCCTGTGCTGGGCATGCATCTCCTGCCTGCACAATTGGGCAATTAAACTGAGATTGTCTTCTGTCATTCACCCGTGGCATTTGGAGCCACAGAACTGTGCTGCAGGATTTTGAGAAAGCAAAGGGCAAAGACCTCGTGTTACACTGAGGCAGAACTTTATGGGCTCATTAGAAAATTGCCTGTTATTAATCCTGCTGAGAGTAAAGCCAGCCTGGTGTAAAAAAAGCCCAGCAACACCCCTTTCAACCCATCTGATTTATTCCAGCGTGTTGTCTGGGCCAAACTCAATCATGGTCAACATTGCTGGACCCTTAGATAACAGGTGCCAATCTGCCATGTGTGAAATATCATCAGCTTGAAACCTGAGATTTAACTGAAGCAAGAAAAATCAGCCTGAAGCTGAAACCACTTGAATTACAAAATCTAATTTGAGGGGGAGCAGGCAGCGAGGAAGATGACAGGGGATGCAATGCTCTGTGGCACTGCTTCAGAAGCTTTTTCACACCCATATGAATATTTGTCAAACCAGACCATAAATCAGACCTTGCTAAATTTTTTTTATCTGCTTTTGGCTTCAGGCATCTGCTTGAAAGGACCCCTTGAGTCTATGTTATGCACATCTTGTGAAATTCGCAGTGGTTTTATTCAGAACTAAGCAGCAATGCACAGTTCATCCCTTTATTTTTACTTCTATTTGCGTGTGTGTGTGTGTGTGTGTGTGTGTGTGTGTGTGATCAGCCTGCAAGAAAGGGAATAAATTAACAAAATACTGTGAGATCATCCACAGCACCCTCATTCACTAAAAAAATCCATCACTGCAGCCTGACCCAGCCAAGGAGCTCCAGCACAGCTGTGTGACAGCCACTCCAGAGCAGTGCCAGAGCACAGAGCTGCAGGGCAAAGGCAGGAGGGGGTTTCACCCAGTGCAGCCCAGGCTGGTGCTGCAGAGCCTCCACCCCTGCACACTCGGGATTGTTGACTTTGCTGCAGACAGTCAGGCTGGGCCTGACTCAGACAGCAACAAACCCTTTATGAAAGCAGCTGGGAAAGAGAATCAAAGACTTCCAGTAACCGCCAGTTCCTGCTGGACGAATTTAACCTGTTCAGCATTCCCAGGCAAACAGCTTTCCTGACCAGCACCTGCTCGGTTCTTGCCTTGGCTCAATTAAACATCAATTAAATTCAATGTCTCCAGAAACATTTCCAGGGCCCATCCCATAGTCATCCCATGATCCAATCCCCACCTTAAGTTTCTACGACATCTTTTTAAAAGCTGGTGTGTGCCAGGATCAATTTTTCCACTCCCCAGGCTAGGTGAGAAGCTGTCACAGAGCTCCCTGTCCTGGTGAATAGGACATGTCCTTGGCCCTAAGGTCTTATGGATAAAAGGGCACCTGGGAGAACATTGGGACTAAAGTTCCATGTTGCTTGTTTTCTTCAAGCCATGATTGCTGCAGAAATTGTGAGCCAGGGTGGCCCCAGCTGCAGGTGACATCAGTGAGTCAGATGGGCTGGAGAAGAGAGAAGGAAATTAAATCAGAGCAGAGCTGAGAGAAGATCTGCTTGGACATTTAACTTCCTCCAGAGTGCTATGGATGTAAAAATATTCTCTCAGGAAGACAAAACACAGCACAGTCTATTCTGAGCTGGGGTAACTCAGTGAGGGCAGAACCAGCACATGGGGAGACAGAAGGTGACAACCCAGACAAAGCCAGGCACTCCCACAGAGCTCTCCTGGGAGCTGTCCTGCATCAGGGGTGACAACGTGTTTGTGCCCATCTGCTGCAGATGGCACCGTGCCACTCCACAGCCTCATTTTGCCAAGGGATGCTGGACTGGGGCAGCAGCTTGCTCAGCCCTGCCAGGGTTTCTGTCCCAGGGGCAGGTGGTGACCTCTGAGCAGGCAGCAAACCAAGCAAAACCAGGGAGAAGTGTGGTGGGGTTGGCCAGTGAGACGCTGGAGGACAACACATCCTTGGGGAACACAGTGCCTGCTTCCTCAGTCATTACAGGGGATCCCAGGCCCAAGTCTGCACATGGAGATTGGCCTGGGCAGTGCCAAGGGCAGGGGAATGTTGTCCCACCTTATCTCTGTTGGTTATAGTTTATCTCTCCCATTTTATTGAGTCTGCAGTAGCTCCTTGCCATTAGGGGCACTGAGGGTGCCCAGCAGCCCTTCTGGGCCCTGTCCACACTCTGCTGAGGAAATGCTGTCCAAGCTGCAGCATCTGCTGAAAGCTGTGGATCTGATGTTCCTCTGGGGCAGGTTCTAAGTTTCAGTGCTGTGCTTCCTCTTCCTTAAAAAGGCTGAGATGAGATGAGATGAGATGAGATGAGATGAGATGAGATGAGATGAGATGAGATGAGATGAGATGAGATGAGATGAGATGAGATGAGATGAGATGACAAGATGGACACTTATTTCTGGGTCACACCAGACATCAGTCTGCAGGAACCACTTGTATAAGACACAAGTTTTATTAGGAGTCCAGTGCTTTGAACTAAATCTACTGCATCAGGGGCTTAAAATATTGTTCTGACTTTAAAGATTGATCAGAAATGAAATGTATTATCTGATATTTAACCACAACCAGATGTATTTCTATTTATACACCCATGCAGAGTGTGTGTAAATATCTGTCTAGCTATTTATATATCTATATATCTATCTGTATATATGTGTGTGTCCATGGACATCTCACTGTTTTTCAGGAGATTTGACTTATTTATATCAAGGAGATTCTAACTGGGGTTTACCCTAGCACTTTGCCTAGAAGCTTTTAGGGGATTTCAACATTCATCTTCCCATTCCTGCACATGTAGATACCAAAAAAAAGTGGGTTTTAGTACTTGTATCCGTACTTAGGAGATGCCATGTGCTGAAAAGCAATTTTCTGAAAAGTTCACACTGTGATCTCAGGTGTATTAACATTGATAATTGCAGTAATGAGAAGACTTGATGCTCTTGGGATCTTTTCCACCCTTAGTGATTCTGTGATTCGAGGAGAGAACCCCTGGCCATATCACAGAAATCCAGGTGTGTCCTGGTCATTTTGGCACAGGAAAGGGCAGCATGGATGTGTCCCTCAAGGACAGCAAAGTCCCCCCTGCTTGTGGCATCTCCACCTCCAGAGCACTCCCAGGACAGCCACACGCACACAGGACTTTGGATTGGAATTATTTACCTTTCCCACTTTCTTTCCAGTAAAACTGGGGGACTCCACTGGCTGCCTGACAGCCACAGGAGGGTTGTGTTTAAATGCACTGGAATTAATTAGTCTGATCGGTGTGAGCTGTGTTAATGGCCAGGGCAGGAGGCTGCCAGTTATTTGGATATTTTCTGGCTCTGGCAGAGGTTAAGTGAGGACAGTGCTGAGAGCTGCAGGGAGATTTGGCAGCCCCGAAGGGGAAGCCTGTCTCAGAGAGCAGCTGCCTGTTTTTCAGTTGAAAATATATTTCCTCAGTTGTCTCTGAAAGTAAAGGTTAAGCTTAATTTAAAGCGGAGCTTTAGCAGCCTGGAAAATAAAAGCAGCAAGAAAAAAACTTGTTTCTCTTTTCTGCCACTCTTAATGTCATTTCCTCTATCACTGTCTTCTCTTCTGTCATTGTAACCATCCACTCCTTGCCCTAAGAAAGATTTTTTTTAAGTCTCAAACAAGTCATCCAGCATTTCTTCCAGCTACCATGAAGAATTTCCAGATTTCCTCACTAAATCCAGGAAAACAATTCACCTGAGTACCCTTGAGCTTCCCTGTTAGTCCTGACACTATCTTGTGCAGAGCAATAACCATCCTCATCTGATTGGGTTGTTGTGGAAAAAACAATGGAAATGCAAAAAAAAATTACAGGAATCACACCTTGTGGTAACTGGACCCTTGTCAGCAGTGGTGATAAACAAGATTTGAGCTGGGATGATTTAAAATGTTGTGTTTTACTGAGGGAATGAAAGGCAAGGCCAGAGGTCTGCTTGCACAGTCACACCTGTGCCAAAGCATGGAGCTGAACCCAGCTGGAGTGGCCAGGAAAAGGGGGGAGAGAGGGATGAGCGAGGAAGGGAGATGACAGATTTTGGTTTGACCTTATGCTAGAGTATAAAACATCAGGCACACTCAGATCCAGGACATGAAGCAAGAGGAATATAAATCCATCAGCCTTTGATGGGGACTGCACTAGTGGTGGCTATAGACACAGTCAGTACCATCAAACACACCACAGTGCAGATAGAACAAGAAAAAGAGGTTTTTTAAAAGGAATTTCCTAATGCAGAAACACTGACAACAGGAATAAAATAACCACATAAAACACACAGATGCAAAAAGGTAAAAATCTTAGAATTTGAGGTTTACAATCCTCCCTGTATAAATATGTACAATAAATCTAACAGAGAGGGACAAATGAGGAGGGATCTTGCCACTGCTGGTCTGATCACTCAGCTCTGCAATTACTGAGTGTAACTTGGACTCAGGGTGGATGAGATGCAGGATGACAACTGACCTTTGAGAGCCAAAGCAAGCAACCCTGGATCTCATTAAACCCCTGAGTTTGCCACTCAGCAGTGATTATTCACAGACACAAAGGTTGGTGCCTGAAGGGGTCACTGTGACCATCTCATCAGCCTGGTGGTGACTCAGCTCTGCTGTCCTGACAGAGCTGGACACTGTAGGAAAATATCCTGCTTGGTTTAAGGTGTAGGGATGGGACTCAACAGCTCAAACACTGTCAGATCTGTCAACATCTGAGCCAGTTGTTTCCAATGTCAACAAAGAGAAACTATCTGGATTGAGAGTTATTGAATCTCAATAGGGCAAATGAATCACACTTCCAAGTGCCTGATGTCTTCCAGGGATTCAGAAGGAACTGTCAGTGGTTAGCTCGAGGTGACATCTGCACAGCAGTCACTGAAAGTGCAATTTAACACACAACTCAAGTAAATGTTGTCCCCTTCCTTTTTCACACATCATTTCCTGGGTGTTTATGGTTTCCTGGGGGTGCAGGAGAGTCAGGTTCTCACCACAAGTGAACCCCTGGAAGGAAGCACAGTGGGGAGATGGACAATTGTGTTCTAAGCACTGCTCTGTTGGATTCCCACAGATCCACAGATTTTGGAAAGCAGGTGAAACTTGTCCTTGCCTCCAGCCAGCTCCCCACATCCCTTGGTCAGCACTGGCTTCTCAGTGGGGATCCCTGTTCTGGGGATGGGACAAGAGCAACGTGGATGCAGTGAGACTGGGAGAGAAGGAAAAGAAAACCTCTGCCTCTTTACTTCAACTTTTGTGGTCCCAAATTCCTTCTCACCTCCTGGGAAGGGGAATATACCAGGTTAGAGGTCAGGAGAAGCCTTCAAATCTTTTGTCTGGTGCTCCCATGTCTGGGGAGAGAGAAGAACTTTCCTCTTCTAAGCCATAGGTTCAACTGCAATGCCAAGGAATGCTGATCTGGGACCATGCTGCAGGACTGAAAACACAGGGTGGAGTCACTTGTCTTCTGACAGGTGTGAAGGCAGATTAGATGGTCATGATGCTCCTTTCTGGCTTACAAAATTGTGACAATTTAAAAAGCAGCATTCCTAAAGGGGTCAGAGAGCCCACACTGACAGGTTGGTCTTTCTGTTCTGAAGTGCAAGGATGTACCTGAGCCTGTGCTAATTCACCTGACATCCAGAATATCAGTTATAGCAACAAAAACTGAACCATTGCTTTCCCTTAATTTAAAGGGAGGTGACTGTAATCACAGCATCATGCCCAGAACCTGCCCAATGGCTTTAGACACTGAAAATGCTTGGATTGAGAATGGAGACAACAAATCCTGGCAGTCACAAGTGTGTTGGGTGTGGCCAATAATCTGACAGAGGGCAGGTTTGGATTAGGCATTAGGAAGAAATTCTACAGTGTGGGGATGGTGAGGCCCTGGTGTGGGGTTTCCAGAAAATCTGTGGTTGCCCCAGCCCTGGAGGTGACCAAGACCAGGTTGGATGGGGCTTGGAGCAACCTGGGATAGTGGAAGGTGTCCCTGCCATGGCAGGGAGTTGGAACTAAATGATTTTTGGGATCACTTCCACCCCAAACCATTCTGTGATTCCCTGATTCCCTTTGCCCCTCAGCAAGGCTGAGGCACCCCTGTGCCACAGCACCACAGGGAGCTCGTGTCTGTGTGTCCTGGGAAGGCACCAGAGCCCTCCTTCAGCCCAGAGCAGGGTGTGTGTGACCATGCCATGCTGCCAGTGTGAGCTACACCAGCCACAGTGGGGCAGAAGGGATGAAAGCTTCACTAGCATTGTCCATCCCTCCTCATCTGCCCAGTAAATCCTACCCAAAACAGTGCAGGGAGAGAAGTTGGTTTGTCTCTGGGTCCATTCCCTCCCATTTCTTCCTTCACCCTCTTAAACTCTCCTCCCTTTCTTCACTGCTGTCCTTCCACATTCCCACCTATCTAGGAGGCTGTTTTTGATGCAATTTTATTTCTCTCAAATGTGTTCCAGGTTGTGAGGGAGGCTGGCAAACCACTCTTCTTCCTGGATAAACGGGCTTTTTAATTTTTTGAACTTTCATTAATTTCTCTTGAATGCTCATGAAATCAAGCATGTCTGAGAAATCCCATCAATCCATCAGCCTGAGGATTTTCTACCCATTTCTGTGCATTAGGTTAATGGAAAATACAATCTCTATATAGCTGGAGGTTCATATATTTTCCCTGCAAATTTGAATTCTCACATGTACTCAGTTTTACTCTTTTCCCTTGGAGAAAATGAAAACAAACCACTTCATTTCTGCTTAAAATCACTTGAACCCATTTGTTTTGTTTTGTTAAGCAGAAAGGAAGCATTTTGCTTGGGTCATGCTGAGCTCATGTTCTGCCTATTTTCATTGTAAAGGGACTTTCATAAAAGTGCTTTCCAGTGTCTTAGACCTTTTTCTTCATCTGGGAGGCAACATTCCAAGATGGACAGTATTTTCCTTGATACACCCTAGACCTTGACTTGCACCGTGTCCATGTTCATCCAGCAAAAGAAGGGGAATGCAGGGCTTGGCTGGGGGTAGAGGGGAGCCTGATATCATTAAACCCAAACACAGATGGTGTCTGACAGCTCAGAAAGATCCAGGTTAATTGTTACGGAGAAATACTCCACAAAAAAATAGCAACAACCCACAACAAAAAATAATAATTTAAAAAAACTAAATCAAAAAACAAACCAAACCCAAGCAAACAGAAACATTATTAAATCCAGGAATTTGAAAATATTTCCTTTGGACTAGAAATACCAAAATAAGGTCTTTACAGAAACATGTTTAAAGGGGAGGGACAGCTGTTCTGGAAATGAGAATATTTCAAACCAATTTGGGAAGAAAATAATGGCATTTTCAGGGCCTGCAGCTCTTGTTTCAACTGCCTGTAATGCAGCCCCACATCCAGCATCTCCAGACCCCCTGGCAACTGGGCAATCCCATCTTTCATGAGAAACACAGTTTGCCCAGGCTCTGTGGAGGTTGGCTCCAGTCCTAGTGGGTGCAAGAAGAGATGGAGGAAAGAAAAATGGGGAAAGGAGAATCTGTAGAGAGCTTGCAGAGCCAAAAGAGGAAATCAGGAGAGTGGACTTGGCTTTGTCTAAAAGGAGGAGGCACAAGTTGAAATGAGAGTGGCCAGCTGAAGCCTGCACCAACAATTCCCTTTCCAGCATCATATGAGAGGTGTGAGTCACACTGTCCCCATCCCTACCTTGGAGGGATGAAGTGCAGCATCACACTTTGCAGTGCACTCGACTGGAAAAAGAATCTTTTTGGGACAAAAGGCATTGTTGGAAGCAGCTGCCATTTCCAAATGCCAGCATTTGGAAGCGTGCAAGGAATGACAGTCACAGGAGCTGGGGTTTGAACAGGAAAAGCAGTGCCAAGGGCTATATTTGGGCATGATCATTGCTGTGTTTGTTATTATTATTATCACCACTCGAATTATAGTTCTGGTTGGAGACCGTGCTTGAGATCAGATCTCCTTTTAGCAAGGGCTGTCTGCAAATGTTGTGAGAAACAGTCCTTTCTCCCAGGGCAAAAATAAACAAAAATGTTAAAAAATATTCCTTTTCAGTCACAGCAATGTTGCCCTGTGTGTACACGGAGAGGGGACTTCAGGATATGCAAGAAAGTTCTGATAAGTGCAGCCCAAATCATCTCTCTGAGAGATAGCTCCTCTTATCAAGGAGTTTTATCTCCCAGTAGATAAGAGAGTGAAGCACTGCCATCTCCTGAGGCACAGGGAGATGAAGCAACTCACCCCAAAACCTACCAGAAGATCTCCCTAAGCTCAACCTTCCTAGTTCAGAGGAGCAGAAACCTGGTTTCTTCTAAACTGGAGTTTGGTCATAGGTGGTTTTGATTACAGATGTCACTGCCTGGACCACCTGACCCAGGACAACCCACCTGGTGTCCAAAGAGATTCACTAAGGGAATCTGGTTGGGCTGGTCTTCTTGGGTGGTCTCACAGCCCAGCTGGTGATTTTAGGGACTATTTTAATAGGCATCTGTTTCCTAGAGCACCAGAGTTTTGGGGTGTACAGGAGAGCCACAGTGCCTAAGGTGACACAGTAAATAAGGTGAGTAAATACAAGCACTGTGTGTCATCCTTCCCACGCCTTCCCAGCAGCTCTCTGCAGCTGCTCCTCAAGGCACAGATCTCTCACAGACTCTGTCATATCTGCCTGCCCCACGTGGGGACACCTCCAGTGACACCAGGATTCTCTGTTTCAGCAGCAGATCCTTCTCCATGTGCAGGTGTCTCCCAGGCTCCTGTTTCAGCCAACAGAGAGGGCTCCACCAAGCACTTGGAGCTGCCAGGAGTCAGGTGAGGTCTTCTGGCTTTCCTGGAACATCTAAGCAGCACAAACACAAGAGACATAAGACCTTCAGGAAAATTATTCCCTTTTGGAGTGGCAGCTGGAAAATAGGAGGTCCTCATATATGGCACAGGACACTCAGAAAGAATTCCCTTCCATCCAGTGCCTCCCTCCCTTGTTGGAGTCAGTGAGTCAGGGGTCTCTCTGGAGTTTTTTCTCAGGATGAGATGCTTTGAACATGGCAGGCTGCTGGAGTGCTTCTGTAATAACTCAGGAAAATAAGAAACTAGCAATTCAGAAGAGATTTTCAATGAAGCTCAGATAATTTTCTTGGAAGTCTGAAAAAATACTTAAAATCATGAGACAGCACAGGGTCAGGTCATAGGAGACCAGCTAAAATAAGAGAGAGAATGAATAAAAAAGAAAACAAAGGAACATTAAATTCACAACTTAACTGATTATCTTCATACATTTGATTCAGGGGCATGTCTGGAGGTTTTCTAATATTTACTTGGAATGTTGAAAAAATTCAAGTTAAACAATAAAACAGAAATCAAAATCATTCTGTAATACAGAATTCATACTCTTAATACAATGGTTTTGAAATTAAATACAGAAACTAAATTTGAGCCTTAAAAATCGAGCTTATAGAGAAATACTGTTTATATATATATATATATTTAAAGGAAATTTTGGCTCGAATTAAATTTACAGTCCAGATGATGATCTTAGAAGCAGTCCTGACTTGTGTTTATGAAGCATTTCATTGATAATTTGAAAAATGCAAACTAGAAATCTACTGCAATTTGGTTTGAAGGGAAAGCTCAAATCCTGATAATAAATCTGTGAGGCATAAGTGGGAGCTCAGAGTAGGAGCCTAAGAGCTCTGGAGTTGGTGCCTAGAGCACTGGAGGTTGAGAACCTCACACTCCCTGTTGGGTCTTAAAAATCTCTCATCATCTTTCTTATGAGCTCATCTGTTCTTGTGCCTGTTTTCCAGCAGCATCCCAAGGCACTTTCCACAGGAGAAGGATGTGCTCCATGGGTGAGGGAAGTGTGGCACAGAGAGGGGAGCTGAGATGCCTGTGGCCCTCCAGAAGGCAGAGCTGGGAGCAAAGCCCAGCTCTCCTGACCACCAATCCAGGCCCTCTAACCACGAGGTGTAGCTCCACGTCCCAGTTCTGATCCTCAGATCCAGCACAGGAGTCAGTGCACTCCAGCTGCTGGCTGAAGGCTGCTTTTTCCCATAAGCAGAGGTTGAAAAGTAGTGAAATTTCCAACATTCATTTTATCTAAACCCCTAAGCCTCACTCCTGAAGTGGCTGGAGGACAGATTTCCATCCCATTTACATTTTGGGATGCTCAGAGGAAGGTTTGAAGCACATTACTATATCCCACTGCTTTGATGCACCCAGAATTCCCACTCCCATTTGCTGCTGGGCAGTGAAAATTTGAAAATTCCCTCTGCCCATTCCCCCTCCTGGCTGTGTGCATTGATATTCTCCACCACTCCAGTGCACTGATGTGACTCTGTGCACTGAATTTCAATTAGTGGGTAGGGGGTACAGTCCTCATGCAGAAATCCATTAGAAGCTGCTTGCTATTGAAGGGCAGTGAGCAGATAAATGTGATTGTCTACAAGTCTGAAAACAAAGGGAATGTGCTGTGATTTTACTGGAAGAAAGGTCTTGTCAGTGGAAATGGTTCAGTATGAAAACTACTCTCAGCTGCTTCATTGAAAAGTCTGAGAAAATTGACATTAATAAGGAAAGCAATTTAGCTAGGAGGGAAAAAAAAAGAGGAAATAGAGTAACTTTATTTTATTATATTGTAACTGTAGCTTTCCTTCTTTTTTCTTTTTTTTTTTTTTAAATTTGTGGGATGGTTGAGTCAAAGGTCAAGAGCCCTGTTCTTCAGAGCTGATGTTCAAGCCCCATGCACAGCAGTGCAGAGCAGAGGTTGCCTTTTCACACTGTGCTCCTGATGTGCCAGACATCCCTGGGGCTTCCTGGGCAGCTTCCTAAGAATTTTCTGACAGATTCTCTCAGCTTTAGCTGGAGCAGCCACTTTCCCTGGGTGCAGATGAGTCCAACAAAACCTCCATAAAACCTGTGGGGGGCTGAGTGCTAAAGGAGGCACCACACCTCGTTATCCCTGTGGATCCAGACCTTAGAATTCCATTATTTCCACTCTTATTGTGGGGAAGTCCCTTGAAGGAGGCACCCAGTGTCAACCAACACGTCCTGGCTGGTTTCCAGCTGCCAACCCCAAAGGCAAAAGCCTTGCCAGCAGCAACCCCCACGAGCTGTGCTGGCATCTTCACCTGCAGATCCTCAAAAAGATGTGACATTAATTTAGTTTAAATTCTTCATAATGCATCTCAGTGAAGGAAAAGCCCAATTCCCAGCCAGGACAGTAATAAGCTACAAACTGACTCAGACACATCCCTGAGTGACTCATCCTCACCTTCCTGTGCCCTCCAAATGTGAGATTTCAACTTTTCTGCCCTGTAGGCTCCATTTCCCAGCCTTCAAACAACAGCCACAGCACAACATATCTGTCTCTACGTGTCACAGCTATAATTTACACTTTAGTGCAAGCCTCCAGGGTTTTGCAGAACCACTAAACAGCAGGGATGACTCTTTAAAGTGGGGGAGGTGTCCATTCATGGTGTTTTCTGCGCTGTGAACCCCTTTGACTTTTTCATAGATTGGCAGGAAGGAAGTTTGTCATTCCAGCACAAGCTTTAGGCCCCAAACACAGAGTTTTCTGCATGGTCCATGTTGGTATCAGCACCAGTGTTTGAAACAGGAGAAACAGGAGAAATGAGGAAGGAATCACAGAACAAATGCAGAGAACTGTTTTAACTGCCAGAGCCCTTCCCTCCTGCCCTTTATTTCTGCTCTCACCCACAGCTGTGTGGCCTCACTGCCTTGAGTCTTGACACATCCAGATCCCACTAATCAGCTCTTCCAAGCAGGCACAAAAATCCCACTTGTGGTCCCTCTGTCTTGTGGAGTTGGCTGGGACCAAAGCTCGATGCAGTTGGTTGTTTCAATAGCACAGAGGCACCCGGGGCCATTTGAGACACCCATGGGTAACAGAAACATCTGCAAAGGACTTGCAGATGTGACACATCATATGTGGGAGCTCAGTAGCAGATCAAGAAGGTGGGAAGTCCCACTTTGGAGCAAATACCTGCAAAGTTCAGAATCCTACACTAAAATATACAAATAGTTCTATAGTAGACACATAAGTCCTAGACATTAGAATTAAAATAGTGTGATCTCTATTGCTCTTCCTGCCTGTTCCCCAGACTTCTCCACCCAAAACACATCAGGTGGTGTCCATTTTTCCTTGACTTTTAATCTTCCATTCACCTTCTGCATCATGTTCACCTCTCCCTTCCAGTCAGGACAGGGTTACACATCTGTTCTCATTTCTTACCCTTCCCCAACCTCACAGCCTTTTCTGCAGGAATAAAGCTACTCCCTGCCTCCATCCACATCCCAATTCCTCCTTCAGGACACCCTGTTCCCTGCCTGGCAGGTCTTCACTCAATCACCTCCCTAAAACAGACACTGCAGCGTCAGTTTTAGGATGACACATCCCATAATGGAAACAAACAAGGGGAAAAAGTTCAACAGAAACTAAATTTGGATTAGGTCACCACTTAAAGACCTGAAGACCTGGTGGGGCTGAAGGAGAGCCCAGCCTTCAGTGAGTTGGTTTTTTTTTTGTAGTTTTTCTCTGTTTTTGCGGAGAGCACAATTTTATGTGTGCTGATTTTACTTCAAAAAACATGTGCTAAGAAATATTGTGTCCTGCAGGCTAAATAAAAGCACTGAGCAACCCCTTGTATGTGGCTGATCCTTTCAGAAGGGCAGATGAGCAGTTGTGATCAGGATCAGGACCAGGATCAGTCAGGTCCTGGTTCCACCTTTCCACCATCAATACAGGGTGTGCCACATTTTTAGGCTCTTTACTAGAGAGAGAGAACAACCAGAAATGCTGTTGCTGTCTCCCATGCCTCTTTTTTTTCCAACTGGCTAATAGCAATGAGAGATAGAACTGGGATTGCAGGGTGGCCAAAATATTGGAGCAACATGAAGTCATGTGGCATTAATGCACCAGAGAGCTTAATGCTAAACTTCCCCTTTAATCATTAATCATCATGTAAATAGCATTAATCTGAGTCTCCAAGGAATTAATCTGCAAAGGGCTTTGATCCCAGCCTTTTTGGGGAATAAAGCCCTTTGGGAGTGATTTTAAAAACACTTTCAATCTATCAAATATGATGAATTGAAGAGAACAAGCACCTCCCATCTTTTTCACTGGGCTTTAAAACAGGGCAAAAATTTCTTCAGTTAACTAAAAAAGGGGAAATTGCAAACACCTGAATTCTCCTTATTTTATTCAAAGTTTTTATTTCCAGAAGTACTAACAAGAGATTATACCAACCTTCACTGCCTTATCCAGAGTCAGCTGTTCCAGCTTCCCACAGCATATCACAAGCTGGCATGAGGCAGAGATAAGCCTCACAGGAGGTCAGAAAGAGTTCAGAAGAGCAGAACGAGGACAAAAGGCAAGAAGCATCCGCGATAAAAAAATGCAAATGCATGAGGCTGAGCAGAAAGGCACACGAAGTGCAGCTGTATCTGCTCACTCTGAACCCTGGGGAAGGGCAGGTTGTCTAGACTGTGCAGCTGCAGCACCCAGTGAGGGATGGAGCCACATGTGATGGAGGGAGAGCAGGGGGAAGCTTGGTCTGATAACAGCCCCTGCAATTCCCATCTGCCTCAACCCATTTACATCCAGAGAGTTCAGTTTGGCAGAGATGCATCCAAGACACAGCATCAGCTTTGGGATTTCTGAGAGGCTGGAGATTATAAAAAGCTTCTCTCAGTAACTTTGAGAAACTGGAGAATAGGTTCATGATTTCTGGCCAATCTCATTGGGACATCCCTCTTAAATTTGTTCACACACCACTCCATCACCTCTCTATTGCACACACACATCCCTGCTCTTCCTAGATAAAGAGTTTTTTAATTTAGACAAAAAAAGCTGTTAAAAATTACAAAGATAGGCAAAAAATGAGTCATGCTGTGAAAGGACACATCTGAAAGGAAATTTAAACCAGCAGCTTCCTCCTGGTCACAGGCTGCAGTGTGCTGCCACATACAAGGGGTTTAGAGAAAAGTGTGAATGTGACCTTTCTGCTCCATGGCCAGGCACATCCAGTGTTGGAATTAAAGTCCTGGGCTCTCCCTGTGCTCACACTCCATCACCCCAGTCAGGGCAGCAGTTGCAGAAGTGAAATCAGATTAAATTCTGCCATGCTTCAGCACAGGAGAACGAAAGCTGTGTATGAAAAAATTCGTGATGCTGCAAGTGACGGCAAACTCAGACCACAGGCAAAGTTCCCACAGTGAAGTGAAACTCGAATTTCCTCACCAGGCCATGCAGAAACACACCAGCTTCACCTGAAATCATCACACAGACATTTTCTCTTTACTGATGCAGGAGAGGACAGATCTCTGCTTCCCTGGTCCTCTGCTTGTCTATACAAAGCCCTGCACCCCCGTAACTGAGATGATCTCATGAAGGAAAACTGGAATTTCAAATAAGAGAAAAGTTTTTTAAAAATAGCCTTGGGGTTTTGTTCGTGATTCGGTTCTGTGGGTTTTCTTCAACTTTTTTCAGAAGCCACAGTCTGTCTGCACAGTCCCATGTGCTTTCAGTCACTCCACCAAGCCACCTGCAACAGGGGCAGTTCAGTCTGAATTGATACTCAGTGCAGACCATCAGGGTCTCATGGGTACTTGGTTTCTCTTCTCACCCCAAGATTGTCTCCCTTCTCCTGCCTATCTAGTGACAAAATACTCCCAGCAATACAATGGGTAAAAATGAGGAAGAAAAATTAAAGCTGCATAGATTTTAACAGCCAGTGACTATTAAAAGATGTCTGCACCCAAGATTTTTTTAAAACAATTATGTTTCCAAAATCTTCTTCACCTCTGATCATTTGCTGAATTCATGCAGAACGCACAGCTTGCTTCTGCCCATCTGAAGCTCTGATTCAAGTCCTGAGTCTTTATAGTCACTGGGACACCAAAGCCCAGTCCTAACCCACATACTGCAAGGCTGAGTCTGCTAGGAAAAAGAACAGAGATGGAAATGTGCTCCCCATCCCCCCACAGAGGCACTGATTGCTTTCTCAATTATCTGAAGTGGTGAAGAAAAAGGACAGTTTACAATACAGGACCTTGGGTCACTTCTGAGCATGTTGCCTCCCTTTTCCTTTAAATCCTTAAGGAACCATCACAGGGAAACATTCTGCCTTAATTTGTCAACCAAGCTGAATATTGGCATTTAACCCAAGGCCACGACTTGCTCCAAGCACTGTCCTACAGGAAGCTGCCACCAGCTTCTAACATCTCCCACCTTAATATTTCCTCCTGTTCCTTCTGCTGACATTTCCTGGCTCTGCACCTTCCACATGACTCAGAGACTTCCCGGACCCCGACTCGGCAGTGACCTCAGCTCTGAGAGCTGCAGTTAATAAACACCACTGGCTATGTCAAGCTGTAATTAGGGGAGGCAGGGGGAGAGGTTTGTTTGGCTTTTTTTTCGAGTGAAGATGTTGAGTTTCCTCTAAAGCCATATTTAGGCCTGAGCTGCAGCACGCCTGCTGGAAGGAATCACTGTGACCTGAACGGCCAAAGGACAGAAAGGGGATCACAGGGCTTTGGTTTGGGTGTCTCAAGAGACAGAAGAATGTGTAAAGCAAACTGTGCTGCAGAACACCTGGTAGAGACATAAGGCAAAAGTCCAGCAGAGCTTCGAGGTGATTTCCGTGTCCTGAAGTCACCTCTGAGAGTGACTTCATCTCCAGGAGACTCAGTGACTTAAAAAAAAAAAAAAACAAACCAAAACAAAGAACAGTGAAGACATTTCAGACAAGCCCAGCATCTGCTGGCTCAAGCTAGCACCAGTAACTCTATAAATACATCTGTTTGATGTTCTACATCCAATTTTTACTCTAAAAAGAAGCAAATATCATGTCCTACACAGCAAAGTGAAGCAGTGCTGGAGCAGCATGTGAATGTCAGAGAATCATAGAAATGTTTGGGATGGGAGGGACCCTAAAGGTCACCCAGCTGAACCCCCTGCCATGGGTGCCATGCACTAAACCAGCTTCCTCAGGGCCCCATCCATCCTGGCCTTGAACAATCCCATGGAAAATTGTGGTATTGATACTGTTTATAGTGGGTTTCAGCACAGCAAATTTTGCACCAGTTTAAGCTCAAGCCACCTAAAATCCTTCATCATTTTGCAGATTCTGAGTTTCCACTGAAATTTACTTGAAATCACAACTTTTCTGTATTTTTTAATATTATTTTTGCTTTTTCTTTTTCTTTGCAGGGTTTTCAGGTTCACTTTCCTGATACCTCAATTTTTCAGCCAGAGTTCAAACAGAGCCACTTGCAACCACGTCACCTTTTCTTTCCAGGACAAGGTGACACACCTGCAGGCACTACCTGGGGCTGTGACTCAGCTCTGCCAGCAGTCACGAGCCCCAGGGACCTGCCAGGACACAGGTGACACGTGCCCACACAGGGCTGAGTGCTGAGCTGTCACGAGAACAAGGTGTGAACCTGCTGGAAATGTGAGCCAGGCATCTCCTGTCAGCACAGGAACCAACCAGGTTAGAGCTGGGAGGTTCCTGCAGGATTTCCAGGCTGCAGCAGGTGACTTCTAATCTGGTTTATCAGCAGGTCATATGAATTTCAGACAAGCTAATTGAATCTACCTCACCCTGTTAAAAACAAAAAAAAAAAAAAAACAAAAAAAAATCAGGCTTCATAACATAAGCAAGATGTTATGAGAAACGCCCCAGAGTTCTGGTAGAGATATTTGTTTTTTCAGCCTGGATTTTTTTTTTTTTTCTTTTTTTTTTTTTTTTCTTTTTTCCTTTTTGGGTGTGTTTTTTAATCTTTTAATAACTGTGTCTGGAATTATTTCTCCATGAAAAGTGCCACCCTTGTCATAAAAGGTAGAAATAATGTTCTAAGCAAATGGAAACAGGCACTTTTTCAATGTCAAAAGTATTAGGGGAATTTGGGGTTGAGGGATCAGAGCAGACATGCCCAGGTAGGGAAATCTTGCCTAGTGTTTCAAGGGGAGATTTTGGCAAATATCAAACTTTCAGGGCAGGGATTTTGAGCTGGCTTTTCCTCCAGGGCTGATGGTTTATTGGCCACGTATGGCAAAAATGGGTCAGCAGCACCTCTGCCCCTCTGGATGCAGAGTGAAGCAACTCCCTCAGATGCTTCCCACATTTCTGTGCCTGGGCTTGAAGGTGACAAAACTCCTCTTCAGTGCTGGCAGAGGTGAACCTGTCCTCTGCCCTGAGCCCTCCCAGCTCTCCCAGTTTATCCTCTCCAGTGTCTGTTGTGGACACAACCACCTCCACACCTCCTGCTCACAGTCCCACAGGACCCCGTGAATTTCTGCACATTTTCCTTAATGTTTAGGGCCAATGCTTTACACTGAACAGCTGAGACCCAGTGTGGAAAAACAGGACTCAGAACAGCCAGCAGCTATGTCCAGAGCTGATGAACCTCACTTTCCAAGGTGCTCAGACCAAGACTTTCCCTCCAACCTCAGCCCTTCCCATGTGTATTCTGTGACTCACAGGTCACTGGAAGGCTGTGCTAGGAAAAGGCTCCCATTTTCTGCTCAGTCACTGTTGGCAGTGCTTCATGTGGACCATCAGTGTGATCCTGTACAGCTGCTCTCATGCTCATCCTGTTCTTACATGTTTGTTTCCTTTAATTTCAGGGATGACATTGGCCCGATCCTCTCTCATCCCACTCTTGTGCTCGTCCTGTGCACTGTGGGCTGGAACCAGAGAGTACAAACACAAGTCTTGTACTTATTTATAGAAAACAACATAAAAATGACTAGTCAAGGGCCATCTAGCCCAGTATTTTGGTTTACAGCAGTAATTCAAAGGAAAATATGACAAGATAAACACATAGTCACATTTTTCCTGAATGCTGTCCCAATGAGTTTGTGCAAATAACTTTCAAAACCCTGAAAGCAGCAGGACTCTGTCTGTGGTGATGGAAAACATGTCCCTGGCAATGGAAAGCATCTGTGGATACACAAAACTTTGCTTTTTCATCCTCTGTGCTTTAAAAAGACTGAGGTGAAGGTGCTGCAGCACCAGGATAGGGGTGAAGGTCCCAGGGAAACAGGAGAGCAGCACTCAGCACAGAAAAGCCTCAAATGATACCACTGTTCCTTTTCTATAGTCAGATTTGGGTTATTTGGGGATATCCAATGGGACCACTACTATCAAATAAATAGGATTTTGCCTGAGCTGTGTTACTGGAATAAACCTGTGATGGGTAGCCCTGCTGCATGAGCAGCAAAGGGTGAATCCAGATATTTGATGTGCTGGATAAGAAACTGTGTGTCCCCAAAAACTGTCACATCTCATGGGAAGAGCTCAGATTTTGCTGCCAAGTGTGTTGGTTGTTTTAATGTCTAGCTGCAAATATCCCAGAAGAGAGACTGCAACGTGGCTGTGACTCTTGGAGGAGAAAAAAGACATCTGAGATATTAAAGGCAACCAAATCATTTTGGAATTTAAAAAAAAACTTGGGAAAAAAAACTTGAGGAGGTGTTAAAGGAATCTGGAAGAGGCTCCCCAGGGAAGAGGTGGAGTCACCATCCCTGTCAGTGTTCAAAAACTTTGTAGATGAGGCACTTCTCAGTATGGTTTAGTGAGCATGATGGCATTTGGTTGAAGGTTGGACTTAATGATCTTGGAGGTCATTTCCAACCTTAATGATACTATGATTCTGTGATATCACAGGATCAAATAACTCTCTTTAAACCTTAACAACTACAGAAAAAATTGCTTTAAATGACTGAAACTGTCAGTGCAATGTCAAGATTTGGTTCAGATCCCATTGCAAGGTAAATGTGAACGCTGCCAGCCTGCATGGTGAATATCTGTTCCTCAGACAAGCTGCTACCTGAGCAGAGCCTGTTGAAGCAAAATCACATCACTTCACTGGAATAATCCTGAAGAGGAACTGTTTTTTGCCTGCCTTCTAGCAGAGAAGCAAAGGATTCCGTAGATGCATGAAAAGCATCACTTGGAAGACCTCAGAATGTTTAAAGTTTGTTTTTTTGGCACAATCATGGAAGCAAAACTCCCTTGACAGTGTCTTGGTCCCTGGAACCTCATCACTGTCCCTGTGGGTTCTTTCTTCTGTCAGTGTCCAGCAGCCTGGAAAGGAAAAGCTAAAGACAGCAGGAGTAATCTGACATAGAGGAGGGAGCCTCCGATGAGTCTGACCCATTAACCCTAATCTCATAATTACCCCGCCATTGATGAGGAAGTGTGCGCTAATTAGCAGAGCGTTAGAGCAAGGCATGAGTCACCAGCCTAATTACCACACCTCCTCCCAGGCCTCACAAAGGCTGGGACTGCAGCAGGTGATGTTATTGTGTCCCCCTGTTTTTGGGCAAAAATAGCCCCCAAGACCGTGAGAAAATGAGTCTTGTCACTTGTCTTGCACCATGTTGCCCTCCTCAGCTGCTTTAGTGGCAGCCTGCTCCCGAAAGAATTTATGTGAAATGCCATTATAGAATCACAGAATGGTTTTGTCGTAAGGGAACCTTAAAGATCTTCCAGTTCCAACCCCCTGCCATGGGCAGGGACTCCTTCCACTGAACCAAGCCCCATCCAGCCTGGCCTTGGACACTTCCAGGGATGGAGCAACCACAGCTTTTCTGGGCAACCTGTGCCATCAGAGTGAAGAATTTATTCCTAATATCCAATTCAGACCTATTTTATCAGTTTATAGCCATCCCTCCTTGTCCTATCACTGCATGCCTTTGCAAAAAGCTCCTCTCCAGCCTTCAGGGTCAGCCAAGCAGAATCCAGCCTTGTTTTTTGGGTGACAAAAACTCAAAACCAAAAGCTTGGGGATTAATTCTCATTTATGTTGCCTCATTTTCTTATGCAAAATGATCTGCAGCCCCTGCACAAAGTAAAGCAGCTTAAGACCACCAGGCTGCAGGATCCACTTTGGATCCACATTTCCCTTTGCTTTCTCCAGCCTCCCCTTTGTTCTGCAGGGCTCTAAGTCCTAGTGGCCCACTGGGGTTGATCCTTGAAGAGATTTTCCACCGAATTTCTCTAGGTGACAGGTTTGCTCCTCCTCAGAAGGGATATGAGCTTCATCCAGCCACATGTTGGAGGTCTTGGGGAGGGGGATTAAAAGGTTTCACCAGGGAAGGACCAGCTCTATCCCCAGTGCTGCTCTCACCAAGATAATGGGAGCTTTTGGGAAGGAATAGCCTCCCTCCTGGGGAATGGCAGGCCCATGGGAAGATCACCCTCCTGTTGCTGTACAGTCACACCTGGGTTTTATTTCAGGAGTTTTATAAGACTTCTTTTGGCAGGCACAAGGTCCAGGCAGAGGCATCACCCTTCCACGTGCTGGTTATCTCCAGGGGAGGAGCTGACTCTTCCCACCAGCCTGAGCTTTAGGCACAGCAGATCTCACAGAGCCTGGGGGAGCTGAGCCAGATCCAGAGCTCCAAAGGGGGACAACGCAGAGAGCAGAAAAAGAGCTTTGGGCTTTGCAAACTTTCACTTCTCATCTCAGGCTGTCAGTGCACTCACCACGGTGGTGCCTGGGACCAAATAACCTGATTTTCACCTGTAGGATCTCGTGCAATGCTCAAGAGGAAGAGCCAGAGACAAAAGCCATTCAATATCAGCATTCCTACAGAAGATAAAGCATTTCTGGTCAATGAGTCAAATAAGGCATTTTTAAAAGACTTTGTTAGTTAATTTTGCAGCCAGAGGAAATTGCAATGTGGGATTGGAACACTTCTCAGCCAAGGTCTCCAGTAGTCCTCAGGTCTAGACAATGAGCTCCAAAATACAGTACACATCAAGCCCTTCCTTGCTCTTTGATCAGGAGTCAGGAATGAGTACACGTAGCTCCTCATTTGCCAACTGCAGTTTTACTTTTGGTTTTATTTCTTCAGATTTCTGATGTGGAAGGAAAAGGAGGCAAAAGCAACAAACAAAGGAAACAAAACAAAAAACACATTATTTTGCTAATAATGCCTGAAAGGTGAGAATAAAATGTTCTAATACTCCAGGAGCTAAGTCCAGGTCAGCTTCCACAACAAAAGATTAATTTGCTAAGAGCAGTATTATTCTGCATTGTGTCTTTGAGAACGTCTCAAAATTAAATCTCAGGGGTTTGGTCTAGGCTGAGAAATTGTCTGCTTGCTTTAAAACTCAATTTTCAGTCTTGTAAGCAACTTGTGACTGGAAATGTTTTCTGAGGTGGTACAAAGTCCAAATAGTAGTTCACTCTGCAGCAAAGATAAAGTTCCACTGCTGCATGTGGTGTTCAGATCTGTTTTGCTCTGACCTTGGGATCTTGCTACTCCATGTACCTGGAAAGCAGAATTTAAAGTGATAATAACGATAATTAATAACTGTACTGGTTTGAAAGCAAAACCAGTGAGAGACTCCAAGTCAGAAATGCAATTTAATAGGGAAATGAAAAAAAAAATAAATACATTGAATAGCACAAAAGAAAACCACTGACAGAGTCAGAATACAATGTGACACCACACTAGTTAGGGTGGTGGTGGCAGAACAAGTGGTCCTGTTGAAGCAGTGATCCTGTAGAAAGGTCTGGTAATTCTTGTCCTCTGGACTCCAGTGGGTAAGAGCTGCTTTGGTGTTCCAAATCTCAGTTTTCATCTGGCTAGGAAAGGCTTGGCTCCTCCCCCTGGGTGGAGCATGTCCCAGTGGGATGATGTAATTTGATCAGTCATGCACTGGGACTCCATGGCCATTAACAGGAGATATCTCCTGGAGGGAGGATGGGTTTTGGGAAAGATAAAGAACACTTCCCCACCTGGTTTTTAACAGCTGGCCCATTAGCAGAGGATATCTCCCACAGAGAGAAGAATCACTGCCCCCCCTGGTTTCAGCAGCTGGTGGTAGAATACAGACTTTTGGACATAATCTTTGCATTATAACCTAGGACAATAACTGATAATAACTGGCCTTATAATCTGTTTTTTCCAAAGAATCTTCAGGTGCTTTAGAACTCCTGGGAGGCTCTGGTCAAGTCAATACCCCACCTCCCCCTGAACTGTTTTCGTTCACTATTGTTTCAAACATCACCATGTTAGCAGGCTCTAAACAAGAGGGAGTGGTGAGAATAATGGAAACCCTTTGTGTTGGATAACTTTGTCCCAGATGTGTGATTCATCTTTATTACCTATCATTTTGGTGAGATTCCCCCCAGCAATGCAAATCACCATAATTTCATTCAATCCATGTGTAAAGTTGCACTGAAAAGGCAGTTCTGCCCCAAGTCAGCCTGGAGGATAGGTGAAAAACATGGCAAACTGTCCTTCAGGAGCTTTTGTTACTCTTACAAAATATTCTTTGTATGTCTTCCACAGATAACTCAGAGTAGATAAGAACCTGGAAAAAAAAATGAAAAGGAAATAAAATTGCTCAAGCAGTACTGACAGCAAAGGATGAAGGGCAGGTATAAGAGATGATCCTGTGGTGGATAAGAGTAAACATCTCCTTTTTCTTCCATTGGGAAAAATTTCACTGGTTTCAACTCTTTACCTGGAAATGTTTATCTCTGTAAATCTGGAAATAGCCACATCTCTGGGAAGATAGACAAAGCTGTGATCTGACTAATTTAACCTGTGTTGGAGTAAAAGTGAAGAAACTTCTGAGTGGAGAAATTCCCTGTGGAAACCACCCACGGGTAGTCAACATGACAGGCAGCCTCAGCTCAGACCAGAGCATCAGCAGAATTTGATTGCCATGGCTACTCATGAAGTGTCACTTGTTCATCAAGTTAGAGCCTATTAATACATAAAGCTTTAAAAATGTGTTATTGTGTGTTTGGAACAGAATCACAGGATGGTTTGGGTTGGAAGGGACATTAGAATGGTCACCTCAGACCAACCCCCCCTGCCACAGGCAGGGACACCTTCCACTGGAGCAGGTGAAAAGCCCCATCCAGCCTGGCCTTGAATAGGGCAGAGTAATCCAAGTTTTCACTTTTCCCCCTGATTTTGGAGCATTTTCTACCAGAGGTGTGGATCCCCTTGTTCCTTTTAGTTGTCATAATCCAGACCCAAACTTGCCATCACAGGCCACTCCAGAGCATGGCGTGGATGCTGAGGTCACAAACTAAAAATGATGAGGACCTTTCCATTCCCTGGCACTGCAGGCATCTCCAGCCAAGCTGCAGACAGTGAGGAATTCGTCCCTCCTGCAGAGTTTATTGTTTCTCCTGTTTAACACACAGGTAACCAGCCACAGAGGTGTTTAAACATCCTGGCCAAGGTCTTGGAGGAGTCTCAGCCACAGATTCAGAAAGAGAGCTCAGATGTCTCCTCTCCAAATCCTGCTGATGGAGCACTGTCAAAAGCTTCTTGTCCCATCACCCCCAGATAGATTCCTTTGTGCTGAATCACTGGTAGCAAAAGGAATATAATAATTAGAATAATTAACTCCTACACAAGCAAGGCATGATGCAGTTTGCAGAGATCTCCAAGAATTCCTTATCAGTAATTCACATCTGTGTAAATGGAAGCACTGGAAAGTCAAATCACTCAACCCCAGGCCTGTCCTTTCCAGTCACAGGCAGGTCTGGGGTCAGAGAGGTCTCTGTGAACTCCTGAAACCCAGATCTCCTCATGGCAAGGTGCTGGGCTGCCAAAGGGGACACCAAAGGTGGGTGAGAACACAAGTTAATCTTATCAGATGCCTACAAGCCATCCCAGAAAGGCTGCTTGCAACACCTCATCCTTGGAGCATTGAGCATGTGATCAAGGTCACATTTTGCATGTCAAATTTCCCAGCTGGAGACCTGGGCAATGCTCATGAGGAATTTGGGTGTGTTTGCATAAGTGTACCTTTATCCAGATATTCAGCATGCCAGGAGGAGCAGCACAAGCATGTCAGCTAGAGGAGATGCTACTCAGGATTTGGTAAAAAACACCTTTTTGTTGTTTTTTTTTGTCAGGAAGTTATGCATTGAGAAGAGTCTGCATTTCTCATGCCCTTTTAGGCTTGGTCTCCAGGACTGGTCTCAGAAAAGGGACAAAGCCAATGTTTCAACTAGAGCTCCATTCCTGCAGAAACCACACTGAGGCTTTTTGTTTGTTTTCCTTGGAAAAAGCTACAGGTTGCTACGCACAGCATTCCTAATTTACCCAGCCATCTGCAGCAGAAGGCTGGTGGTGAATCAACACCAGCTGGAGCTCAGTAGAAGTTTTTAGGTTGCAGTTATGCTGGGATATGTTCTGAACCTTCACTTATGGGAGCCTCCCAACTATCTATAATATTTACTGATGTCCTGATTGATCAGATCCTCACCAGAAGAACAAGCAATAGCTCCTGACATAACTCCCAGCCCATAAACACTCCTAGATGACTGCTGGTGTCACTAAGCACACTGGTTTTAATGATCTCCAATTTTCAGTTCATCCTCCAAAATCTAGTCTCCTTTTGGGCTACAAGTTCCTCAAAAGCTGTTTCTTTCAATTCTCCAGGACCCAGAGAATCTGACAGCATATGAGACCTTGGGGAAAGCAAAGTATTTGTGTGTTTGTTTGGAGTCGGAGCATGCTGAGATCAGCTCCCAGATCTTTCAACCAAGATGTTAGATTATGCCCAGGCCACCTGTAGGATTCCCTGCCCTGTTCCTGGATCACAGGAGAGGAATATAAATTTGAATGTGTACATTTTGTCAAAACTGTGACTTGGTGTCATCCCACAGACCCTCTCATTTGGTCCAACTGATCCAAGTTCCTAATAATGGTTTCACTAACCAGAAGAATTAAGTGCAAACAAATGTATGAGGCTTTGAGCTACCTGGTCTAGTGGAAGGTGTCCCTGCCCATGGCAGGGGTTTGGAACTGCAGGATCTTTATGGTCCCTTCTGACCCAAACCATCTTAGGATTCTCTGATCTTGGCTATTGGCAAACACAAGAGTGTAAAATCAGTCATTGATTGAGTCAATGAGTTGAAATCCATAATTTTCACATCTTAAAGGCTTTGTACTCCATAAATAAGGGCAAGTTCAACTAAAAATGATTGATGTTTTCCCTGGAGCCCAAACATCTTTGCTCACATCAGAGGAGTCCTGAGTGCTGCTAATTTCCCTTATGTTGAAACCCTTTAAGTGCTCTCTGATGGTTTTATAGATGATGTAAAACACTCACACTCTGTGGTTCACCTTCCCCTTTGCCTTGAGGGTGGACTGCTGAGGATTGGGAGATGCCAAAGCTCCTGCACAGCCTTTGGCTTTATCTACAGGAGCAGGAGATCTGAACAGAATCAATTTTGGGTCTTCATTTCATGAAATTAGTAACAACATTCTTGAGCAGGTAGAGAGGAATGTGTGTATTTTGAACCTCTGCTACAGCTGAGAGTGAAGGGCAGGAGCACAAAATGCCTTAGAACAACTCCAGCTCCTAAATGGTGGAAGAGATGATTTTGGGGCTGGCTGTCAAGGCTCTGCTCACAAGGATTAAGTCCTGGGACACATCAGAAATTACTTGTTGCCTTGCTCCATAAATTTGATCTTTCCTAGGCCTGGAACAGGTTTGAACCTCTAGGTTTTTTTGTCCTGGGAAGAGCACAATCAAGTACCATTCTTAGTACAGGGGCTGGAAATTCAGTATATCTTCACTGAGTTCAACTGATTTGATTGAAGTTGGTTGCGATTGGAACATGGCACAGAGACAGACCCATTGCTTCAGCTGCACCTGTCCTGCCACATGTCCCTCTAGCATTTCTTCACTGTTTAATGTGAGGGATGCTGTGTGTCTGCTCACAGGTAACTCAGTGGACCTGTATTTGATAACTTCTCTCTTACAGAATCACAGAAGGGTTTGGGTTGGAAGGGACTTTTAAGATCATCCAGTTCCAGCCCCCTGCAATGGGCAGGGACACCTTCCACTATCCCAGGTTACTCCAAACCCTGTCCAGCCTGGCCTTGGACACTTCCAGGGATCCTGGGGCAATTACAACTTCTCTGGGAAATATATCTTTGTTTCTGTCTGACCTTCACTGCTCAATCTTCACAAGTTGATGCTGACAGTGGGGAAATCCTACAGGCAGACACAGATCAGACAGAACAGCACTGTATCTCCCAGTCACTATCTTTTGTCTGGAGCTTGCTCATTCTCAGATAACAGCCCTTAGGTATTTTATTTTTCCTTTCCTATGAAGTTTTAAGGCAAATGGCACCAGGTTTTTATCTCCAGACACTGGACTTTTATTTTTATGTTTATGTTTATTTTTATTTTTATTTTTAGCCCATAAAAAAAGGATCAAGCTACTAATTATTCAACTCGATGACCCTGGAAGTATCCTCTAAACCCACTCCTGGAGGGATCACAAGGCAGCCCAGACGTGGCGTGGCAGTAGATGGCGCTGAAGCCCTTGGATCCCATCAAGGAGCCCTGAACAACCCACTCCCACCTTGTAGGGCTTCCCAAAAAACCTCCCCCCACTCTGTTCCCCTCTTACAGCAGACCACAGGGAGACCTTGCCACTGAAACCTGGGGCATTTTGAGACCACATGCTGAGGGTGATGGTCAGAGTGCCCGACTGGGAGTATAAAAATGGCAACAAGCCAGGGACCACAGAAGATCCCTGCTTTTGGACAGCAGCCCTGTGCAGTTCCTTTCCCACTACCAGTCTATTTGGAGGGTGCCACACGGCCACAAAGCAGCTGATGGCTCCTTGCTCTGATCTCAGCAATCTCTCCAGGGGCAATTTCCATTTATAGGTTCAGAAGTGTGTCTCCAATTATACAAGTGCTGCAAGGCGGCTCCAAGGCTCTGTGTGGCCCTGCCACCGTGGGACCCCTGGGGACTGGTGACAGCTCCCAGGGCAGGAGCCACCCTCCCTCTCCTGCCTGATGGAACACCTGTGTCTCAGCTGGAGCTTGACACGTGATTGAGAAAAGACTGCTGTGACCTCACTGACTTACCTGTCTGGTTTCAAGAAAAAAAAAAAAAAAAAAGCAGCAGAGGAAAGTTTGGCCTGCTCTGTAGGTGATACACCTGTGGTGGTGTGGCTGGAGGAGGCTGTACCTCATGGTCACTCAGATTCAGGACCACAAAAATTTCTTAGCTGAAAAAAATGCAAATTGGTGTCTATTCCACTGGTGAGTGGAAGAAATGCACATTTCCAAGTGCTCACAGCAAGGAGCAGTGGAAGGATGACTTCAGGTGGAGCATGTGTCATATTGAGGCACTTTCTGGCATGACTAAGATGAGTTGTGCCTTCTGTAGCTCAGAGAGAGCACAGGAGATGGCCAGATCTGCCTAAGTCAATTAAATCAAAGGCACATGGGCATTTTGTCGCCTCAGCCTAAACTGGACATCACACCCACAGCTTTTTTGGGGAGCTGGGCATCACTCACGTTTCCCTTGAGGTTAAATTGCAATACTGGCACTGCTGGGGCACCTCAGTTAAATACTCTGTGTTCTTGGCAAATTGGTGTCATCAAGGCAATAAAAGCAGATAAGGATAAAATATGTCCTTAATTGCTTGTGAGGACAGGAGCAACCAGACTTGGGCCAGACAAGAATCTCCATGTTACCCTTAATGCTTCGAGTTACCTGTTCAAATTGAGGAGCAGTGGAGAAATACCTTGAGGATCTTATCAGAATAAACCCCAGCTCCATAAAATACTCAAGATGGCTGAGAAATTCCCTCTTCTTCACATCCTTGTAGACATTGGAAAAAATCTTCCCCTGGGGCCAGTTCCCTGACCTCCAGCAGCCCGTGGTTACTCATCACATCACGGGCCATTGTGACCATTTTAGACAGGAAATTAAGCTTCTCACTAAACCAAACCCCTTATCTAATCTCCATGTTCAATATTTCCACCTTGCTTGCACTAAAGACATTTCCCTTCACATCCATAAAGCTGGGACAGATCAAAGGACAGTTATCACGGGGCTGTGTGTGCTCACAGGGAGGGGAAGCTTTTCTCACAGCTGCAACACCTCCACGTTTTACCTGCAGCCTCATTAAATCATTCCTGGGATGGAACTCTTCAGAGGTCATGTGGTCAAGCCAGGAACTTATCCTCTTTAGTCACATAAGGACATTTCATTCTTCTTCTCATGGCAGTTACCTTGAGATAATCAGGACATTGATGCCTGCACTGGATCCATATTGATTCTGAAAGTACAACAGGTGTATGATTTTTAAAATTTTTTTTATTTTAACAGGAATACAGGAATGTGGTGACAGATTGAGAGGGAATGCCTTTTAACTGGAAGGGAGTAGGTTGAGATTAGGTATTACACAGGAATTCTTCACTGTGAGGTGGGGAGGCCCTGGCACAGGTTGCTCAGAGAAGCTGTGGCTGCCTCTGGATCCCTGGAAGTGCCCAAGGCCAGGCTGGACAGGGCTTGGAGCAACCTGGGATAGTGGAAGGTGTCCCTGCCCATGGCAGGGGCTTGGAATGAGATGGAATTTAAGTTCCTTTCCAACCCAAACTATTCTGTGACTTTCAATTAAGCTCCTGCTGAGGTTTACTCTGGCTAGGAGAACCAGTGCTGTGTGCTAACTTAATTCATCCCAGAAACATTCCCATAAAAGCCCATGCTGGTGTTAAGCACACCTAAATGTTCATAACTAGACAGATGGAGAAAAGATGCACATGTGTGTGTGCCAAGACTGAAATGGCATCATCTGTCATGCATTCACTCTTGCAAACATCTGATTTATGCATTATTAATGCCAAGGCACCCAGATTATCATTTCCAGCACTGTGTACTCATACGTAGGTGAGCGTGGGTGGATAGGGATTCGTGTATGTTGAACACTTCAGCATACACACATGAATATGCAAAAATTTCTCAGTGCAAGATCAGAAATGGATAGACAAATGTGTGGTGCAGAAGTTCAGATATCCAAAAAGAAATCTTCTGCATCTAGATGTCAAACTGCTAGAAATCCCAGCACATTTATAACAAATCTTGCCAGCTCCTTTCCTCCCCTGCCTTAGCAGATAAAAGTGTGCCCAGGTTTGCTCGGATCAAAGGCATCCATCATCCACGAATGAGTGTGTGCCCCTGTGACACAGAGAAACAAATACTTGGATGCTGACTGGCAATAAATAAATACCTGCCAGTGTTTATTCCACACCCCAGGGTGGGGCTGGCGCTCCGGCTGATCAAGTGAGTCCCCTTTGTGTTTGTTTTGTCGTCTCCAGGGGGTTTCCCGTCCTTTCCCAGCCCTCTGGTGGGGATGGGCAGGCAGGGTCCCACAATGATGCTCTGTGTAACAAGAAAAGCTGCAGAGGTGGGCTGGGGACCAGCTCATCCGGGAGGTTTAATGAGCGGTGTGGGGGAAAGGAGAAGCATCTCCCTAAATACAGAGTGAGTCAAACTCACCTCTGGGGAAGGGAGAAGAGGACCTGGAGCAGAGGAGGCGTTGACAAGGCACCGTATGTGCTCTCTGTCACATCCTCTGCTGTTTACTCAAGCTGCAGGGATGTGAGCAGAAGCAAAACCTGATTTAGGTCACATATGCCTTTCTCTCTGCTCAGTGCTGGAGTCAAAACACCCCGTGGGCAAGGGGAGGAGGAGACGAGGACCCAGTGCATAGTCTGGGAGATGAGATAGGATTTGATGCACAGTCCTGGACTAGGAGCCAGGCCATTTCTCCCAGCAGAGAGCTGGTTTTGCTTCTCTCTAAAACCTTCTTTTCTGTTGTTGTTATTGTTGTTGATTCATGACAGGTAAGTTTGGCTTATCAGATACTTTATTTTCATAATCAAGAATCTTTGCATAACTAATGAACTCTGTTCCCAGCTTGTTCTGTAAAGCAAGCACTAGCTGGCAAGGAATTTGTTAGATTTATGCACCTAAACAATAGGTATGGGTTTGCTTCCTCATCTCCTGCCCACCCAGTGCAGCCTCTGGGCTCTGCATAAAACCATGTGCCCTTGGAGTCAGGGAGTCAGTCTGGGACCTCTGACATCCATCTGCTGGGCAGAGCCAGCAGGAGCTGTGCCAAGAGCCCCATCCCAGGTAACCCAAAGACCCCATCTCGTGCAGTTTAGCTGTGGGGCAGTGCTAGGGACATCACTCCCAGGGATGGGGCAGCCACAGCTTCTCTGGGCAGCCTGTGCCAGGGCCTCACCACCTTCCCAGACAAGAATTTCTTCATTTTATCTAATTTAAATCTCCCCTCTTTTAGTTTAAAACCCTTCCTCTTTTTCATATCATCATCTGCCTATGTAAAAAAATCACCCTCCTTTTTATTAAGCCCCCTTCAGGGACCAGGAGGTGTTTTAAGATCTCCCTGGAGCCTTTTCCAGTGATCACCTCCAGCTCTCCCAGCCTGGCTCCAGAGCAGAGGGGCTCCAGCCCTTGGAGCATCTCCATGGACTCCTCTGGATTTTCTCCAGCAGCTCCAAGTCCTTCTGCTGCTGGGCCCCAGGGCTGGAGGCAGCTTTGCAGGTGGTTCTAACCTGAGTGGGGCAGAGAGGGAGAATCCCCTTCCTTGAACTTCTGCCACACTTCTTGTGATGCAGCCCAGGATGCACTTGAGCCACAGCCCCAGTGAATTAACTGGAAGGAACCCTTTCACCAGGAGCCCACACGTAGGGACAGATCCCAAAATCAGTGCTGCTGCTTGTCTCTGTAAAGCAGAGAGGAAAAAAAGGGAGACTTCAAGCCCTGTGACCAAGCAGTGGGAGAGCTCTCCACCATCTGTCTGCTGCTAAATTAAACATGAGCTCTGCCTAAGCACACGCCAATTACTGGAAAAGGCTGACTGTGACATGCGGTGACATCCTCCCCCGGCTTCCTCTCCCCCCGTGCGAACGCAGCCGTGACTCCGGTTCTGAGCAGCTGAGCCAGCGCCGGCAGGGATGCAAATCTCAGTCTCTGCTTCCACTCACCACGTGTGGCAGGGCTGCACTGGCCAGAGAAACAGCCACGGAGCCAGCCTGAATCACTGCTGCACTCACAGCCCCCGGGTGCAGAAATGGATGGGCAGAATGCACCCAAAGTCCAGCAGTTTTATGGCTTAGGCTGGTGGCTGTTAACCTTTTCCAGCCTGATGGAGAGTTAGGAATACAGTAATTAATGCCTGGTTGTCGACTGCAAAAGGAGCTGCAAGTTTTCCCGGTGGCAGCACCTGCCTGGCAAGGCACAGGTTGTAAATCAAAGCATGAGCACTAATAAATGCAGTGTCAAGAAGCTAAAGAAAGTCAATAACCAATTTGTACATCAGCTAGAGGCTCTCCTGTGCTTTATGACTCCTCTGGTCCATTATCAGATAGTGATGGACAAGAAGGAACAGTTTTAAACTATTGTAGGAGAGATTTAGATTAGATGTTATGAAGAAATTCTTTACTCAAAGAGTAGTAAGGCACTGGGAAAAGTTGCCTGGAGAAACTGTGACTGCCCCATCCCTGGAAAGTGATCAAGACCAGATTGGATGCAACCTGGTCTCATGGAAGGTGTTCCTGCCCATGGCAGAGGAGTTGGAACAAGATGATTTTTAAGGTTCCTTCCAGCCCCTGTGGTTCTGTCAGCATCTGTCCCATTGGACAGCATCCCTTCTGCTGCAATCCCCCAGCCCCAGCAGATCCTGAACCAGAAGGCAGTGGCCAAAGTGAGATGAGCACAAGGTTGATGTGCCCTGTGGGAACACTGCTGGCTTGGGATTGCCTACTAGCAGGTCTCAGGATTGCAGAAAATCCAAACTGGGACCATGGGGGAGGAGGGGGATGCTGGTTCTGGAGGGCAAGGAGGATGTGCTTCCACCTTGTCTCTCTTTTGAGAGATGCTCTGGCTATGTTTGAAAGCAAAATGGGCTCCACATCTGAGCCTTGATTTTGATCTCTTCCCATACATGAATCAAACTGCTGGAGATCCAGGTGGGTGTGTGACTCTTCCTAGAGGATCTAACAGAAATTTATCCCTCCAGGAATCACTGAAGTACCCCTGGGGATCCCAGAGAGTGAGAAATGAGGTGAGACCCTTCCTGGACAAATAAACCGAGCACAGGGTTTGGGCTCCAACAGATCTATCCTGAATCCACTCTCTGGATCCAAGATGCACAGAGGAGCTCATGCCACTCCCAGACATAATAGCCTGATAGTAACAAAGAAAACAATGATAATAGTAATAATAAAATACAAATTTTCTGTCTATCAAGGCCAGACCTGCCTTGGGGTGATTTGCACACATACAAACACCAACACAACAGGCAACTTTCAGTGGTTCAACAAGCAGAGCTGGCAGCTGATGGGGGAAATATTTTGTTCCTCTGCCCCAGGTGTTTTCTCATAGCTCTCCCCTTCTGTGTACAAGCAGTGGGGATGGAGTTTCCCTCTGAGTTTTGGGACTTTCCTGGGGCTGTGCATGGTGTGCATCATGCTCATGTGGCCACAGCTGCTCCCAGTCGTACCCAGTTCATGGATTTTGTCCTCCTGACAGCAGAATGCTGCCCTCAGCTGTGCTCACAGACCCTGTAGTTACAACCCACACAATCCTGTGGTCCACAGGCTGCACCTGTGGTCAAGATCTTTCTCAGTGTGCCTCAAATAAGGAGCTGATTTGAGCACTCTGATTTATTTTGGGAGAGAACCCATGGACAGCAGACACCCCCAGCTGATGCATGTACCCAGACTGGGTGATGGGAGTGGTGTGACTGCATCCCTGAGCCCTGGCATCCCCTGCACTGCTCCTGTCCAGGCCACACACCAGGGACACACCAAAACACTGATGACCCCTGCCCTGACCCTGTAGGTTTGCCAGTATAAACACAGCCTGGCATGTAGATGCAGAGAACTTCAATTTTTGACAAACCAACATTTTCATCTTGGAAAAGAGCTCGCCCTCCTGTGAGGCTCTGCCTGCATTCCCAACTTCACTTAAACACAGATGATTTCTCCCAGCAGCCACAGCCCTGCTGTGATCCCTGCCTGCTCAGATGAGCTCCTGCAGACAGTGGCTATAAATAATCCCAGCAGGATCAGGAATGACCTCCCTGACAGATTTATTTAGTGCAGGCATGACCAACACACAGTGATTTAACTTGCTTTTTGCACACAGTTGCTTGGGCCCTTTGGTTAATTAGCTAGAAGAGGATGTTAGCAGATTTCCACCCTGGAATGTGTCATTTTTGATGGCTTCAGTGCTGTACTCTGTCTCAGCAGAGGTGATGATAACCCAGGGAGGGTTGCAGCTAATGGGATCTGTCTAAAACCTGTCCAGTTCACCCAAGGACAGCAGGCCTGATTCTGATACAGCCATTAGATCAATTCCCATGGGTGGATTTATTCCTAAGCCCTCCCAGTAAATGTTTCCTTATCCAGAGGTATCTTGATCTCTGACATTTGCTTATTGAGGAATGAGGTGATTGTGAGGGAGAGTGATCTCCCACACAGCCTGGCCTTGGACTCCACCCTTCTAAACTGGACCCAGACTTCTTCCTGAGATGGATTCCACAGCTGTTTATCTCAAATTAGCTCTTCAAAACAATAGAGGAATTTGGCAACTGCTTAGTTTTTCCCTTTAGCTTTGCCCAGGGGCCAACACATCCCCTTTTGGAGCAGGCACAGTTTGCTTGTGCTCATTTAGCACTCAACACTGATTTGTTTTCTAGAAAGTTAGTGTTTGTTGGTTGCTGCTTGTGTTTCTTTTGACACTGATGGTGTGAGGAGCAAGGAGTTGGATGTAAGGATCCATATGGGTCCCCTCAACCTGAGATGTTCTACACTTCTACAGCTTTGATCCATAGCTTGCAAGAGATGCACAGACATGAGAACTCCATCCACAGCCAGTGGATGGGCTGGACATTGTGAGCTCCTGCTCTTGGCAAACATCATGCTTTCCAAAAATCCTGACTGTGCCAAAGACAAGCCATGAAACCAAATCCTTTCCCCCAGGTTAGCACAAAAGCCCTCCAGGGCACCCAGAAAGAGAAACACTTTGCAATGCAATGCCCTGCCATTGGGAAGCACCATTGGGGCAGATCCCCAGGCTACATTTGCAGGGGGAAAAAAAATTAAAAATAATTGAAGAGGGTCCTAAAGAAGCTGCAAAACTCAAATTGCAGTCTCAGACACACAACCAAACCATGGCAATGGCAGCCCATCAGCCAAACCCAACACGTGCACGGGCTCACCCCACAGCATCCCTGGCTTAGCTTAACCCTCCCAGCCCTGCTGAGCCAGCCTTCCTGCAGGAAAATCAGCTTCACAGCCCAGGCAAAAGGCCATCCCGGGCTGGCTGACACCCCTCAGCCCTTGACCACCCTCCAGCCCGTCCTTGCCAGCCCTTGGAGCAGCCCTGCAGGCACAGGGCAGCAGAGCTTTGCTAGGAGAGGCTTTGGGAGCAAGGTGCAGGCAGGCTCAGATCAGCTTAGCAGATAGCAAGGTAATTAATACCCGAGATAAAACCACCAAGGGCAGACAGGTGGGCTTTGTGCTTCAGCCCAGACCTGCCAGCCTCTGTCCCTGTCTGGGGCACTGCTGACAGAGCTGCCCAGAGCATTTCCAGGGTGACACTGAGGTGCAGAAGCACCACACTGGCTCTCATCAGCATTCCTGAGGCTGCTCCTCTCCGCTGGGTCTCCCAGGACGTGTCTGGTGTGTGGGGCAAGGTGGGCATCCAGCCCTGTGCAAGATAAGGGCAATAAAAAACCCATTTCATCTTTAATGGGTGATAAAAGGTCACCCCCATTCTCCCATCACTGGTTCTTCTACCCCCAGCATTACTCCAGTGCAGTGTTTTTTCCAAGGGAATATTTTTTTCAAAAAAGGCCAACACTGCTTTAAAAACATCTTCAGCAAAACAGGGAAAACGATATGTCAGTTCATGAGGTCAAAAAGAGCTTCAGAAATTTTGAAAAATATCAGTTTCATCCTGTTTGGAAGGAAGATATTTTTATTTTTATTTGCATTTTTAAAGAGAAGACGTCTGGTGAACCGAGATCCTTGGTTTTCAGCCAGATGTAACCATGAGTCCTTCAAACCCCTTATTACAACTTTTCTGGCTTAATTCAGTTTCTTCCCAGTCCCATCTCTCTTCAGGGTTTGCTGACTCCTTATTTAAGGGATGCAGGTGGACTTCTTTTCCCTCTGCAACAGACTCCATCACAAAATTTTGGGCAAAACTGTTCCCAAAAGGAGGCTTAAATCAGTCTCTGTGCAGTGGCCATGCTCAGAAATATTCACCATAAACCAGTTAGCAAGCCTGGAAAGGCATCCTAGACATTATTACAAATCAATTATGGTGAATATCAATGCTTTATTATTTTCCTATGCCTTGCTTATACAGCAGCCAGTCCTTGCTGGGTAATTTCCAGCCAGATAAAAACCTCCCTGTGCCAAGGGACTTCAAAAAGGTGGGTGGGCTCGTCCACACCAATGTAAAAATGTCACTGAGGATGTGCTCAAGTGCATGATAGGAAAGACTGGGACAAAATACCCAAACAATGCTGAAGGATGAGGCAGGCAGAGAGAAGAAGGTGGATGTGAGGCAGGAGAGCACATCTGAGCCTGTGCCAGGGGAATGCAGGCTGGGAGGAGCAGGGAGTGAGTCAGGGACCACTGTGGTGGTCACAGAGGGTGGCACTGATGCAGACTGAAAGGGAAAAGAGCAGCCCTGGTCTGTCACTGATGGATCAGTGCCCTCTAATGATTTGGTGTCCTGGCTTAGGGCAAATCTGGGAGGAAATCTCTGAATGGGGTCCCTCTAGGAAACACTCAAGCAGTTCCTCCCCCAGCTGGTTTGGGGAAATATTTCCTCAGAGAGAAGTGAAAAAAGAACTCTGTTTTTTTAACAGGTAAAGCATTTCTCAGCACAAAATGAACAATACTGAACAACAAAACCTCGAAGAGATGACAAAATCAGCAGAGTCCATTCTATGGGAGATCACTCAGGCTCTTCTCAGTCCCTCCAGCCTGGGAAATGCCACAGCCCAGGTGTGCCACAGGTGTGAGCTCCTGGTGCTCTTCTGGATTTTCAGTCCACAGCAGGTTCAAACAATTTCAAGAAAAAGGGAAAAAACCACAGTCCAGGCAGCTTCTCTGCCTCAGCTAGCCAGGAACTAACCAAAAGCAAAAAGAGAGCTCTGTCCTGCTGTCCAGTGCAGACAGCAGAGCCTGTGTGAGGGATGTGGGGGAGCAAGTGCAGTCTGTGACAACAAACTCTGCACCTCTTCTCTCCCCTTTCACCCCTGGAACCAGTCTTGAAGCTGCAGAACTCAATATTCAACACCAACAGAACAGATGACTGGGGATACAAGCATCACAAAGTCACTCCAAGAGAGTGGGTAGAGATGGGCCAGAAGCAGAGAAATGCAAGGTGGCATTTGCTTCTGTGTGCTGCTGCATGGTGGGGCTCCCAAGGGACAATATTAATATTTTTAGGTGCCACCAACCTCTAAACCAGCACATCCCCTGCTAGCCAGGAAGCTTTGTCCTCCCTGCATCTCCAGCTCTGCCCACAGGCTGGCACCCAGCTTTGGTGGAGGCATCCAGCACAGGCTCTCCAGTCTGGTTTGGATGGCATTTATCAAAATGCTGGGTTTTTCTTGCTGCTGCTGCTCAGGCAGTCATTTGGGTGGGTGAAGGCAGCAAATGGCAAGATCCAGCTCTGGAAATATCTCCTCATAATGACCTAAATCACAGCTTAATTGTGGGGTTTGGGCTGCAGCTAGAAATATCTGGATTTGGGGCTGTGCTCATCCTTGAGCTGCCCTTCCCCCACGGTAATTAGTCGTTAGGTCTTAATTACTGTTTCTTTGTAGCTCTAATTCAGCTGCATTTTTTGGTCACAACCTCTGCTGCCACCCACTTCTCTAACTTCTTCTCCAAGCCACCAACATCAAATCAGCACAAAGAGCACTCAGATACCTCTTAAAAACCAAATAATGTTTGCTGGTGTCTGGCCAGGCGTGGGTGCAATTTCAGAGTCTGCACCTTCTAACAGAGGGAGCAGCAATTCTTAAAGCCTGGGGGATGCTGAATGTTGTCCCTTCAGACCATGTTAGGTCTTAGACCAGCAAGAAAAAAAATAATTTGAAAGTTTTTTTGTCCAACCTGCCTGCAATGAGCAGGAACACCTTCAGTTAGATCAGGTATTTTGGGGTTATGTCAATGCTTTTGTGTTGGCTCTTACCACTACTCCACCCACATGATGTAGTGTCTTCCAGCATTGCTGACAGATAAATTCAGTTTTCATACACTTTTTCTACCCACCACACCACTCAGCCTCAAAGGGGACACAGTTGGACACATGAAAAAGGGAAATATAGGGGACAAATATTCACATCCACACAGGATTCCATTAACCACGAATACAACACGAGCTCCTCTGATGGAGAAGGGATCCTGACATTTGCCAGAGTTTAGGCATGGACCAGCGAGACTGTGATTTACACAGAGCTACAAAATAAATTTTCCATATCTCAGCACAAATATATTCCTTCCCAGGACATCTTGGCTGCAGCAAAACTGCACAAACACACCTTGACACCTGGAAATATTGCAAATAATTCCTGCTAGAGCCCCTTGCAAAGCAATTCCCGAAAACAGCCGGGTTTTTTTTTTTTTTTTTTTTTTCTCCCAGATGGATAAAAAAGAATAAAAATCCCCTCCAATCCCATGACGTGAGGGCAGTCACTCCCCAGCCCGAGGCAGGTGAGCCGCTGCCGGCTGTGCTCCATCCAATGTGCTGCATTGTAAAGGTTTGCCCGCGGTTTAGTTAATCCCAGACACATTCCTGAGCCATCAATCACAGCTGAGTCAGCCAGCGTGACTGGCCTGCCTTTTTTATTATTTTTTTTTTTAGCCATCACAAGTTCTCTTGCCTTGTTTGCCAGCAGTGAGCTGGGGGTTTATTCCTTTTATTTATTTATTTATTTTATTTATTTTTAATAAAATGGGACTTGACTGGGAGCAGGGAAATGTTCCTGCTGTCAAGTATAACCTTTAAAGCTGCACTGCCTCGAGGAGCTTCTCCTCTCTGGGATGCTGCTGCAAAATGCATCACGTGGAAGAAAAACAGAGGATGCTGCCTGGTTTGGCCCTGATTCCCCTCCCTTGGGTTGGCATGACACAAGCCCCATTGCACCCATGGAAAGAGGAGGACAGATTTTTGGAGCAGGGAGGAGGATTTTCTTACAGAGCAGCCTTGGGAATGCTGCCCAGAGCCATTCTCAGGGAGGCAAAACCCACAAGGACAAGGTTTTATCAGGGCTTCCCAACAGCCCCTGCCTGCCCTGGTGTTGTGGTTGGTGTGACCTCAGCCCACCCTGGCTGGAGGTGTTATCAGAGCCCCTGCAGCTGCAAGGCTGCACTCTGCCCTAAAACACAAATGTTTTGTCTCTGCCTCGTTCAAGGAGACAGCCAGGTTGCTAGAGATAAAAAGAATGGCTAAAAAATTTTTTAAAATCTTATGGCTGCTGGATTTCCCAGAGAGCATGCTGCCCTCAGGATGCACACAGGGATGAGCAGGGCCAGTCTCACACCTCAGCCTGTGCACCTAGAAAATATAACTGCAGATGCCTCAGACACACTTAAAATGAGAGAACACCCTCCTGGGTGAGAGGGCCTGGGGCACAGAGCAATTGGGAGAGAGGAGATGATCCCTGTGCACCCCAAAATGCCCTGGCCCAAAGACAGGCCCTGCCAGCCCAGGGGAGAGCAGAGCAAGGCTGCACATCAGCCAGCAGCACCCTGCACCTTTTTGCTCCTCATGAGATTTTAGAGATTCAGCTCCTATAGTGGGACAAGCCTCTAATCACAGAATAATTCACCCAAGGTGTGCTCCAGAAAATCATGTCAAATTACACCTTTCTCTGCCTTCTCCCACTTTTTCTCTGGATCAATAAATTAATATTAAATTATTAAAAAGCCCACACAGGCTCACAGGGAACTTTGCTTGCAGGTGGCAGCTGCTGTTTTCCTGCCTTCAGGGCAAAGACAGCCCTGATCTCAGGGGACAGCTCTTGTCCAGCCCTTCATTCAGCACCCAGATAATTTCAAGAACTAGACTAGGTTTGAATAACTACCTAGTCCTGCCTAATTTGCAGCCTAGATTTAGATCTAGAGGCAGGACAAGTCCCAATACATCATTTTCTACTCAAGCATGTAGAGCCTGGGGGGCATTTTCTTGTCCTAAGTAGGTGTTAACACTTGTAAAATTCATAGAATGGCTTGAAAAACACCTTCCAAGCCCTCTTCAACTTAGCCTTGAACACTTCCAGGCAAGGAGCATCCAAAATCTCTGAGAATTTTTATTTATGAGGCAGAAGAACAGGTGTGAGCCAGCACAGGGTAGCACAAGGTGACCCTTAGGGCCTGAGAGCATGATTTCTGACACAAGGAAGAACAAGTCACATCTGTATTTCAACAAGGTATTTTATTGGTCCAGCAACTGCAAAATATACAAATTTCTGAAAGGCATACCCTGTTTTTAAGCTGGCACAGCTTTATATCAGGCAATTATTCCAGATGTATTTACAGAACAGTTAACATACCACAAATTAAAAAAAAAAAAAAAAAAAAAAAAGCAATCCCGAGTAACTACACCCTTCTCTCCAAGCTTTGCAGTATACATTAAATAAATAAGGAGTGCTTTGCTATTAAAAAAAAAAATTAAAAATTCAAGTATCACAAAGGAAAACAAACCAGAGGGGAAAAAAAAGATGGGGGAAGAAATCATTGGTGTGGTTTGATATGTCCCCTCTCCCAATGTGCCTTGGCTGTGGCATCAACTGCCCAGTCCTTGGCTCTGTTAACCAAAAATGGACAGCAGGTTTTTTGGGGCAGTTGTGATGGCACAGAGTTGACACCATCCCACCAATCTCTGCAGCCCAAGAGGAACTAAAAGCAATTTTCCCAATGCTGGGAAAAACCACCACGTTCAAATTCCAGGTTTTTGTGGATCTTAGACATCTATTATTACCAAAAGATGAAAAGTTTAGGGCCATTTTGTTGGGTTTTTTTCCTGTTTTATATATATATATATTTATATATATACACACACACACAAATACACACCAAAACATCCACTCTATTTCACGTGTACAGGACTGATCTCAGGGCAGCCAGACGTCATGTTTGTATTTGCTGGCTTATCTTTTTGCAGCAGGAGCGAGGGGGAGAGATAAAACTCCCCGTGAAGGAGGAAGTTGCCAAGAGCCAAGTGAGCAGCCTCCCCAAAACATTCATTTGTGTGAAAGGCAGAGAAACCAAAAGCACAAGATGCCACCCAGGGCACAGAGGGAGAAGTCTGATTTAATGAGGTTATTTCAACAGAAATAGAGGAGGGGGAGTGTTTTATCTGTACAGGGCTATGATACACCTATGCACAAGCTCTCACAGGCAGGGCACTACCAGGACTGTCACCCCCAGGGGACACGGGCTGAGCAGGGCCCTGCAGGCACTGTGGTTCGCCTTTTCCCAAAGGAAAAACAGACCAAACCCACCCCCAAAACACACACACTCTCACAAAAACAGCATTTCTCCACCAAGCCTCTCCTCTCCCATCTCTGGGGATGGTGTGCAGGACACTGGGGAAAGCCATGGGAAGGATGAATCCAAAGGAGGGAGGTGCTGCTTTCACCTCCTGCCTCCAGCAAAAAAAACACCAAAAAAACCCCACAAACTATGAGATGGGTATGGAGAAGATGCACATAGGTGGGAGGAAAAATATCCCAAAACCAACCCAAAACACTGAAAAAAAAATAAAATTCCAAAATCCACAGACTTTTGCACAAAGCAATAGTGGTTAATTGCCATTTTTGACTGCTGTCTCCCAGCCCAGGACAGGCTGCCAACAAGGGAGCTTATGGATCAAACCACTGGGAGTTGGGTGATGGAGTCAGGACCTCACCCTGTTCCCCCCACCTCAAACACTGTAACTACTATTATTTTGTAGTCCCAGCTTTCCAGCATGCAAAATACAATTAAAAACAAACAAAAAGTTGCCTGTATTCAGGCTTCCCCTGTTAAGGGGCACAACTTGGAAAAAAAATTAAAGTAATTATGCTTCTGCCACAAATAAAGTGCAAAAACCAAGCAGTTTCTAAGTATACACATATACACACGTGTGTGTATAAAATTTAAAAAATACAGACAAGACTGTCCCTTCCTGTGGCTTTCTGCAGTCAGATCTCTGGTCACCTCCATGAGACCTGTGTATCTGCAAAATGCATCTAAGCCTCAGGATTCAAGCCTTCCCAATACCTCCACTTTCATCTAAAAAAGAAGAAAGGGGAGATGAAGTACCAGCACAGCACCTCAAACAGTGCTCAGCCTCCCCAAAATTCAACCCATGCCTGAACTCAGACAATCTCTGGGTGCTCCCCAAGATGAAAGCATCACCCAAGCCCCTGCTGGCATGGTTCCTCATGCACTGCAGGCATCTTTCAACCAATTTTAGCAGCAGATCTACATTCTCTGCAAACCTCTTAAAAAAAAAAAAGTGGAAGAATGGGTTGTTTTTTTTTTTATTAAACCCAGCAGTTCTTGCAGTGAAGGAGTTCACACAGCTGCTTTCCTGGTGCTCACAGACGTGCATGAGCCAGGCTGGCATGTGTGACCAGTTGTAGTGTGGGTGAGGGACTGCAGCACAGCATGTTAGGGGCTTATTCAAAAGTAATTAACAACATTAATAATATTAAAAAAAATGCAAAACCCCTTTACCCACCCCCTTCCCCCTGTTTCTCTGCTAACCCCGCACCATCCACATATATACACACCCCACCCCGAGATGGATGGGTACCAATCATCTATACAGAAGATCAAAACCACTGAAAAGAGAAGAAAATGCAACTCCTGTGCACTACAGAAGCACTTTACAGCTCGCTACGACCTAACAGGATGCTGGAGAGGAGAGCTGGGCTGCTCCTCCTCGGCTCTCCTGCATCCCCCCGGGCAGCAGTGGGGTTCTGGGAGGGGCTGGCAGCGTGAGTGGAGCCGGCCCAGCGTGGGGCTGGCCCAGCCAGGGCTGGAGGCGCCCCGGGGCCAGCAAGCTGCGGGAATGGCGATGGGATGAGAAGCTGGCGGCGCTCACGGAGTCACGACGGCTTCTGGCAGCTGTTCATGTTCTGCAACGAGAGGGGGGGGAGAGGGGGGTCAGCTCTGCACAGCAGCACCTTCTAGAGCACAGCAAGGGGCTGAGGAGGAGCAAAGCCACACACGGGTCACTACACAGCACCCACCACAGAGGGGAGGACACCGCCCACCCCAGGAGAGAGGCAGGTGACAATCACTGCTCACCCACTCTCAGGCACTGCCTGCCTTGAGCTACAGGGTTACAATTCAGACAGCCCTAAAAACTGAGCTAAACCAAGGCAACTCTCCCACCCCACCCTGTCTGCCTTCTCTTTGGTCCATGGTGACAGGGGACCACAGAGCTCACTCAAGCAGTCCAATTAAACATCTCTCTTGCTGCCCCCTCCCATTTAAACACCTCTCTTTCTTGCTGCCCCCCTCACCATTTAAACACCTCTCTTTCTTGCTGCCCCCCTCACCATTTAAACACCTCTCTCTTGCTCCCTCTGAGGGTGGGCAGTGTCTCCCCCACCTGCCAAGGACGAGGTCATTGTTTGTCCATCCTTGGCAATGCCAAGAACAGGCAGCTCAGCTCCCACTGGCCATGCCAAGGACCAGCCACCACCAGTGGTGGAGCAGCAGCACAACTCCCCTGGTGACACCCCATGAGGTTTCATGGGCCCCAAGAGATGCTCCAGACACAGCCCTGGTACAGAGTGATGACAGCAGGTACCCACCAGCACGAGGTGAGGACCACAAAACCAGAGACAACCAGCTAAACACAAGCAGGACCAGCCCCAAGGGGAGCATCTGCTCCAGGAGAATCCCAGGGGACCAACAAGGACATTTCCCAACTCACAGAACTACATGAAACAAGGTAGGGGAAAAAAGGACTAGGAAACAGCTAGGAAGGATTCTCTCTTTTTTTATTTTTTAGGGGTTAGATTTTTTTAAGTGTTTTTTGGGAATTTTTTTTAATGCTTTAACTACCTAAGCTGTTTCTTACAAGCACCAGGAACCCCAGCCAGGCTACAAGGCAGAGCAAGCTGAGCTGTTCTCCCTGTTATCTAAGGAGACAGGAGGAGGGTTAGGAAGAGCCACATGCATCACAGCCATTTACCTTGGAAATATTAGCAAAGAGAAAACTTTGAGAAAGTGACAAACAGGTCTTCTTTTTAAGCATGAAAAGTGAAGGGGAGAAGAAGGGAGGGGATCAGGTGACTGTTCAAAAGTGCACTTTGGATCACAAACCAAGCAAAAGGAAAAGAAACCATCACTCCAGGTAGTCCCACGACCCCCAGGCAGCTCCATCCCACAGCCAGGAGGGCTCTGAGGGCTCAGCCATGCCCCCAGACTCTCCAGGTGTCCCCTGTCCTGCTGGATGGGGATCAAACCTCAACAGTGAGGGCTGGTGCAGGGAAGCTCCCACTACCAGCCCAAGCCCATGGTGCACGTTGAAGGAGGTGCTTTCCACCTCCCCAGCCCATGCAGTGGTGACAGTGAGGGACCAAAGCAGGGCACAAGGCAGCAGTGTGAAGGTCACCAAGCCCTGGCTTTGGCCTTTCCTCAAGGGACCCACAAAAGCAGCCTTTATGTCCCACACTAGGAGGTGGAAACAGGCTCCCAGCAGCTGGAGATTTTAAATTTGCTGGGTAATCATCACTGCCTGCTCCAGCAAAACCTGCCACCCATCTCCCCAACTCAACACCAGAGTGTTCTCAGTGCCCCAGCCAGCACCAAGGCATGCAGTGCCTTTTGTTACAATACATGTGTGAAAACCATGGAGGGAAGGGTGGACAGAAACTAAAATGCTTTCAGAGCAGCCCAAGAGGATCAGGTTTCATCAGGGGCTGTAGTGGCCATGAGCAGCAAGGGAAGGATCACAGGCATGCAGGCCATGCTGAGCAACTCAACCTCTACACTCAGTGATCCCACCCAACCCATCCACCAGCAAAGCCAAGTGCTACAGTCCTAACTTCCCTTTTCTCAAAACTGTTTACTGTGAAAGGGGAAGAAATCTGAGATTCAACAGTTGCTACAGGCAAGCAGAGCTGAGCTCTGGCCAGGCCATGTTGGAGCAGATCCCTCCATTTTCAGCCCACAAAACAACCCCAGCCAGGGATGCTCACAGGCATCCTGACTGGAACCAGCCCTGCTGATTTGAACTGCCCTCAGAGGGCAAAAAGACCCCCCGGACATTACTCAGTATCAGCTCAGACCCAAAGTGCTCCCAGTCTTTGAAAAGACATCTGAGCACGTATCAACAACTGCTCATCTCAATGTAGCATTAATTAGGTCCAAAGGCTTCAGGTTTATCCAGGAGCTGTCCTGTTCCTGTTACTCAGGGATATAACAGCACTAAGCCAAACCAGAGCCTTGATTATTCATAATTAGTGCATCAAATGCTCAAGATGTTTTGCTTTCTTAACAGAGGTAGAAGGACAACTTCTATTCACTCTGCCCACAAACATCTAGGCTGACTGTTTCCAAAATCCAAGTTTGCAGAACTGCAGATGGCTGGTCCAAGGATCATCCAGCTCCAGAAAACCCATTCCTGAGAAGGTCAGAAGCTTCTCAGATACCTCCCTGGTGCCATCAGTCACAGACAACTCAGAGCCCTCAGGAAAGACAGAGCACCCACATCTCTCACCTACAGTACAAAATGCTATCACAGAGGAGACAGCTCCAGGAAAAACTAACAGCATCACCCACAGGCATCAAAGTGACAATTTGCTTAATTTCACAACAAAATTGGGACATTCCATCAAGCTAGGACACAAACACCAGCACCCACATTCTCCTCTTTGCTGTTTCTAGGGAAAGGATTTGTCCCCCGAAACAGCAAAGTATTAACTCCAAGAAACCCACACCCCGTCCGGATTTTGCAACAACAAAACAACTCAGCAGGATGGCAAGAGACATGGCAAAAAGGATTGGAAAGGGGAATAATACTCAAGAAGGTACTTACAGGCATGCCTTCCCTAGTAAAGGCTGCAGAGAGACAGAGAGAACAGAAAGAACAGAGAGGCATCAGTAACTCCACGCCACACCAGGCAGAGGACAGTGGACAGCAGCGAGGGGCACTGGGCAGCCAGAGCTGGCAAAAAGGGTTTTTGTGAGGCTGAACCAGCCTAAGCAGAGCCCTGGGAGCTGAGACAGACCCAGCTGCCCACCTGAGAGGCTCATGCAAAGCAACAACCAAGCAGAGGAAAGGGGGAGCACAGAGCCATTCCTAACCTGCCCGGGGTCTGGGTGAGGAGGGGAGAAAGGACATCACACCAACACAGACAGCAAGATCCAACAGGCAGCTGGGGCAAGGGCAGCATGGCAAAGGCTCCTAGAGATTATACAGGACTCCTCAGTGAGCTTAGGAGAGGGGTTTGTGCCTGGAGAAGTGAGCAGCAAGCAAGGCCTGTCTTCCTATGTCCCTTCATGGGTGGGTGACAGAGGACACATGAACACCATGGCACTGCCCACAAGGGTTTCACCCAGCTTCACCACACCAAGAGGTTTCTACTCAATTTTGGCCCATTTTGCCTACAGCCCCAGGATGAAGGAGACCCTTCCAGCCAAAGGTGAGTCTTGGCAGCTCCTCCTTAAGAGAGGCACAAGAGCATTTGATTTATTGCCATGCCCAGGTCTACACCAGAGCCAAGCATGCCCAGAGGGAAGGCACGAGCCCTTTGTTCCTGCTCACTCCAGGGAAGAGACCACTCAGGAGGCTGAAGGCACTAAATTAATGTAGCCTAGAGCTTGGTGGAAGTTCATGACACTCTCAAAACCCAAGAGAGAATCAACAGGCATGGACAGCAACTATGGGAGGAGGATGCATCTCAGACAGCAGCACAGGTTACAAGTGCAAGCAGCTCCTCAACTTCAGGAGTGACAGGAGGACAACAAACAAAACAACAACAACAAAAAAAAAAAAAAAAAGAAAAAAAAAGGAAAAAAAAAAAGAGTTCAACTAACTTGTCCCGGCATCTGCGTGGGCACTTCCTGAGGAACACAGCCTGGCAGGGCAGCAGAAACAGCCACATGCTCCTCAAAGCTGTTGATGCGAGGTTTTTTGGTGGGCTCTGGGCTTGCTAGAGGGGTAACGCTATTACGTCTCATGAGCGGGTTAGGTCCCTTCTTTGCTTCCTAAATTAAAGTGAGACAAAGAAAATAAAAGTGAATATAAAAAAATAAAGCGAAATAAAGAAAAAAAGGAAGAAGGCGACAGTTATAAAGGGAAAAAAAAGAAGCAAGTTGCTTTGGTTTTCTTTTTTTTATCTTATAGTGGCCTCTGCTTTTCCCCACAGTCACTGTCAATGAGCAAAGATGCACTGAAAGGCTCTGGACACAAAAACAGCCCTGATGCAAAATGTTTAAGAGTGCAGAAGGAGAGGGGAGGTAAAAAAAAAGGCTCTGCACTCAGACATGAGATTTTCTTCTCATCTGAGTCTCAGCTGACAAAAAAAGTAACTACAGGTAGCTGAACACACCCAGCAGCAATCAAGCCATGACTCTGCACACAGAGGTGCCCATCAGTCTCCTCCTCAAAGCTGGTCCCTCCACCCAGACAGAGAGGAGTGGAAGCAAGAAGAGGGAAGATGAGCCAGCCCAGGCTGATCAGGAAGATTTGGGGAGTGGGAGCAGAGCAGCCAGCGAGGGTCAGCACCAAGCTCCAACTCAAGCCAGGAGGGATGGAGGCAAAGCTGAGCAGGGGCACCCAAGCACTTGGCACCAGTCTCAGCCCACCCTACACGAGGCCCTGCTGCCATCCCAGAGAGCAGGGATGCAAAGCAGGGCATCCATGGCCCCAGGCAGGGGGAAGGACTGGCTTCCCCCCCACAGCTGCAGGGAGGGACAGGAGGCTCAGGTGCTGCCTCCTGTCAGGGGAAGCAAAGCAAAGGAGATGTGGGCCAAAAGGGGACAGCCCTGACTGTTCAGCATCACTTTGGGCTCCACCAGCACTTAGCACAAGTTGGAAATGGTCCAGCATCTTGGGACATGGGGGCTCCTGTGGCCCACTGAGTGGCTGCCCAGCCCTGACACTGAGCTGGCATCCTCCTGTTCTGGCCTCTGAGCTCCAGTGGAGCACTTGGCAGACTGACCCAACCTTACAGGATTTTTTCTCCACAGGAGGGGTCTCCTCCACAGAGCATCCCCAGCCCAGCACTGCCACTTCCCAACCCTGCAGAATGACAGAGCCACAGGTATACCAGGAAAAAAGACCCTCAGAGGCAGATGTAGGGCAAGCATTGAGCCCAGGCTCTGCCAGGCAGCTGTGAGACCTGGGAGAAGTCACCTTCTCCCCCCACAGCTCCATCCCCTGCTCAGGCAAGTGGATGACCATGCAGAGAAAGTCAGAGACCAGGGAGGAGTTTTCCCTGGGCAAACACACTGGGAAGCAGGAGCATGCAACAGAGTCCTCTTCCCTTGGAAAACCCTCAACTGGCCACGACTTTGCAGAGCAAGAACACATCTGATGCTCCCAATCTTCCAGCAGCACTTCCAAGCACCCAGCTGAGCAATCTCCCCATGCCCACCCCAGGCATGATTTGGCAGTTCCCACTGCCAGCTGACCACAGGGGACAGGAGAGGGACACCAAAGGACAGCCCCAGGGAAAAGCAGCACTCACCTCTGGTCGATCTCTGTGCGTGTTGACTGCTTCAATGTTCAGTGAGATGGATTCCACCCTGCAGCCTGCAGAAAAGAGCACAAAGACATCAGCAAGGCCAGGATGTCACCAAGTGCCCCACCACAGATTTTATCCCAGACAGCCTGGATTGAGGAGAAGGTACAAGCCAACCAACCCCCCTGGCATGTTTAGGAAGGTCTCACTCACCATAGGCTACCGGGGTCAGCTTCAACACTGTGTGCAGGGGACACTTCAGGTAGGGCATTTCATCTGCAGAGACAGCAGGACAGGAGGGTTATCCCACCTCCCCTCCAAAGGCAGGCTCAGACCTTCACCCCACGGCAAAGATGCACGCTCCAGGATGTGAACACCATCATCCCCCTTCCAGCAGGGCCAGTCCTCTTTCCAGGGACAGGAGCTCACCTGCACTCTTGTCCAGGAAATATGCCAGGAGACAGCGCATGACAGCCTGGTGGCAGATGACAAGGACATTCTCTTGCCTCTCCAGCTCCATGATGACTGGCTCCAGGCGCTGCACCAGGTCTTGGTAGGACTGGCACAGAAGGGAAGGGACATGAGGCATGGAATCAATGCAAAGAGCATCCCAAAGAAACAACAGTCCTTGCCTTGGCACACCTCCTGATTTAATGCCTCTGAGAGAACCAACAAACTGCCAAAAATAAATAAATCCTCATCCTCAGGCTACTCTGGAACTTCTAATTCCTCTGCCAAAGAAGGAGCCATTCACATTTCTGTGAATCACAGCTCACTCCTGGACAATTAAGGTAAGCAGCAAAAGCTTTGAAGACAGAGCCTCTCCATCATTTTCTACAGGATTTCAAAGTTCTGAGATGTCTGGAGCAACCTAAGAAACCCCAGGGTTTTGAAGAGCCTCATAACCATGACAGGCAGCCAGGACCCCAGACACTCAGCTGGTACCTGATATCCCCACATATTCTTCTGTTAGATACAGGGTCATGAAGATATCTCCAAAGATTTTTCTGAAGTATCTATGGGCATGACTTTCAATTTGGGGATCATTAGCTCAATTCACAACCTAAAGTATCATGCAGAACTGATGTCAGTTCCCACCTCATTGTGTCACACCCTGAAAGCAGACTGCCATGAACAGAGATATTACCATCAACCCTTAGGGAATGATACTGAGAACAAGGTGAAAATTACTTTTTTTGGAAAAGAAAGAAAATTAGGGCAGCACAAAACTGTGAGCAGATAGAATGATGGAGGTTGGACTAGAAACCTCCAGAGACCTTTCCCTACTAATCTCCTATGAAGTCAGTGGAACTGTTAAGTGAGAACTTGATATGCCAAGATTTCACAAGAGCTCAAGGTAGAGGTAAACATGAGCCCTGGATCTCTTAATTCTCATTTTTTGGAGCTCTGACTGCCCCTCTGCTCAAGAGGAGAGGACAGAATGAGGGGAAAAAAGGCCACATTTAAAGTGAAATGTCTCTGAAGGTGTCCCTGCAGACCTACCTCCCCAGAAGGATAGCGGTAGTAATATTTATCCTGATCACGCAGAGCAAATTCCTCTGGATGCTGCTCCCTGATTTCTTCATAGGTCATTTCTTCACACACACCCCCTGTCAGGGCAGGACAACCATGAGGTTACTGGAGATGTTCAAGTCAAGCAGCACCAGCACAGCCATCAGATAAAACCTCACTTTCTCTTGTTAAGCAAGAACCAGCCCCATCCAGCTATTCTGGCAGCTCAGATACTCACAGCATCGATTTCATTGAGTGCCTTCCACTGCTCATAGGGCAGCTGGAGAGCTTCTGCTGTTTGGATTGTCCTCTTTAGCTGGCTGGTCCAAATTTTGAGGTCCTTCAGGTTCTGCTCTTCCACAAATTTGTTCAGTGCCTCTGCAAACTGTGGGACATAATAAAAAGAGGTTGATTCCTGGTCCATAGCTTCCCAGTGGGCCTTCTTCCCTACTTCCCAGTAAGTGGAAATCTTCCTTCCCATAGGCAGGAAGATGAGCCTTCTGCTCTGAGGGGAAGGGCAGCCACACATTCACTGATCCCCAAATGGACCCCCAGCTGTCAAACATGCACTTAACCCAAACCACTGCAGACAGATCACTCCTGCAATCCACAGGGGGTGATTTTCCTTCTCCCTCACCTTCTTGCCCCTGTTGGAGAGGCCAGAGTCCCCCCCAATCCTGCCCTTGAGGTTGAACTCGCTCTCCCCGTGCCGGCAGAGGTAGATGGTGCGGGGCTGGACGTGGATGTTCATCAGGTAATAAACAATCCTGCTCTGGATGTGATCCTGGACCCTGTTGACCAGGAACCGCCGGCCGACATCGATGACTTTGATGAGAGAAAGTTCCCTGGGGACAGACAGATGTCACTCTCAAAAGCAGCCCTGTGAGCTCTCTGTCCATGTAATCACAGGCTCAAAGGATTTCCTGCAGGGTATTTGCAGCAGGGAGCCAACAGGTAATGGGGATTCGTGGAGAGCTGAATAGCAGCAGTGTGATCACCACCCCTCCTCCTGCAGCAGGAAAGAGGATTAAACAGGGCTCACAGGGAACATGCTCCTCCCCAGGACAGGGATCAGCAGGACTGGGACAATCAGATGTGTTTGTGAGCAGTGGAGAGGCTGGGAGCTGCCTGCAGAGTCAGGCAGGACAGCAAAACTCTTCCAAGGCACACAAGAACCAGGCAGAAGCCACAGGGCTTGCTCAATCCTGTGGTTTGAGCAAAGCAGTCCCTTCCTTCAGTGGGACAATGAAAAAAGCACCTTAACCACTTAAACTCAAGTGCTTCCCCAAAGCCTTTGTACTTAGGCAGGAAGAACAAGGTTGAGAACAGCTCATCTGAGCCCAGAAGAGCCTGGGAAGGCATCAGTGCCCATTTCCCTGGCACAGGGCCTGGGGAAACCAGCATTTTCCTGTAAAAGGCCTGAATTCAAGGTGAGGCCTGGCCATAAATCATTCTAGCACAGCCAGGTGTTTGAAGACAAAGTGAAATACAGCTCCACCCTTCACTGTTCCTTCTCCTGGGAGAGGGCAGGTGCCCAAGGCAGCTCAAGAAGTCGAGGTCTCTCACCTGTCATAGTCATCAGGGTCAAGAGGCTGGTAGCTGGCTTGGTAACAATTGATCCTCTTCATGAAATCCTCCATGGCATCAGTGGAATTACAGTCCCGGTAATCTGGGCTGGACAATTTGACTTCCTGCAACAGAGAAGAAAAAAAAACATGCCACAAGGAGAGATTAGGAAGCTTTCCAAGCCAGACAGTGCTAATCTGGAATTTCAAAGTCCTGCCAAGATCCAGTGATCAGCTGAAAGTAAGTGATGACAACTTTATAGTCATCACTCATCACAGAGCAGAAAAGAAGCAAACCAGACCCAAAACCAAGCATAAGGTGGGAGAATTTGATATCAACCATTGCATGGTTAGTACAGACACTCATCAATCCACTCCCATTCTCCCAAGAGTTGGGGCAGCACCTCACCACCCAACAGCAGGAAAACTCAGCTTCCTAATGGCTTAAAAAAACTCCATCAGGTTCAAATTCAAGCTGAGAAAGGGAAGTGCACAAGCATAGACAAGATGCTTATCCCAGCTCAGCAGCAGGATGGCAACATTCAACCCCTTTCTGTGCATTATTTGCTGCAAGCTGTTGGGCTGAAAGACCCTAGAAACAGGCAATGTGAATATTCACAACTGTCATGGATTTAAGTCCTGCCTGAACTAATCTAACAGGCTGTTGTTCCAAGATTTGGGTTTGAACAGCAGCATTACACATTGGTAACTTCACAAGCAGTCCTGAAACCAACAGGATAACACAATGGATCAACACATGTGGCAGCATCCCAGGCCTGGGGTGTATTTTCCACACTGATACCAGCACTAAGAGCACCATTCATCTGCAGTTCCCCGTGGAGCAAAATCCCACACTCAGCCAGAAGATAATTCTCACCCTTTAAAGCATTAGTTTCCAAATAAAGGGATTAAAATCCTAAAAAAAAATCCAGCTTATGGCAAAAAAAAAAAAGTAGCAAACTGAGCATTTTGTTGTAGAAAAGGCTGTGTGCAACCTCTCAAAAAGTTGGTCACTGGGACAACAGCTTCCAGCAGGAACAAAACATCTTCAGCCCCAGACCCTGGTTGGCAGCAGGATTTGCCTCCAGTGAAGCCATGTTGGCTGTCACAAATCATTTTCTTTTCCATGTGCCTCAGCAGAGTTTCCAGGATAATCTGCTCCATTATCTTCCCAAACACTGGTATGAGACTGAGCTTGTAGTCCCCCAGTTCTGTCAAAGTCTTTCCTAACCCAACCCCTGGCTGCTCAGACAATCTCTGTATTCCTCCCAGCTGCCTGTCCTTGCTTCCATCCTCTCTCCCTGTAGGCTTCCTTTTTGTGTTTTGAGTTTGTCCAGGAGCTCTTTGCTCTTCCTGGCATTTTTGATGGCTGCTCCTTTGCTGGGAATGCATCACAGCTGAACTTGGAGAAGCTGATCCTTGAGCATTAACCAGTTCTCTTGGGCTCCTCTTCCCTCCTGGGCTTTTTATCCAACAGGTACTCCAGGCCAAAAATCTGCTCTCCTGACATCTCACTTCACAGCCACTGCAGCCCAGGAGCTCCTCACTCCTCACCAGCCCCTCCTTGTTGGTGACAACAAGATGCAACACAGAAGAGCAAGCAAGGAGAGAGGTGCTATCACTTGGAGAAGGAAATCCTCAACACCTTCCAGGAACCTCCCAGATTGCCAGTGCCATGCTGTGCTGTCCCTCCAGCAGACACATGGGGGGCTGAAATCCACCATGGAGACCAGAGCTTGTGAAGGTGATGCCACTCCTACCTCTCTATGGAGGGAAAACAGAAGCAGGACATTTCCACCAGTTCCACTTACCATAACGTTGGTGGCAACCACGTTGGGATCATTGCAGACAGATTCAATGAAGAACACCTGTGAAGCAGAGCAAAGCTCAGCTGAAAGCCACCACCAAAGTTTGTAACATTCAGCCAACCTCTCCCTCTGCCCCACTGCCATCATTCCCTTCCCCATGGCTCAGTATGAATGAAGAAAGTTTCATATTTTTAATCAAACCCAGCACAGGAGCAGAATGACTGAAAAAGAGACACCAACTTTACACGACAGGACTTCACAATGCATCAGCCCCATGGCACTGACCTTGAATCCATTCTCCTTGGCAAAATTCAGGATCATCCCTCTCCTCTCCCGTGTGGTGTTGGTGGCATCAAAAACCTTGAAAAGCCAAAGATCTCAGTTAGCACCACAAGGGCCTGGTTTCCCAGAGAGCCCCTCCTCAGAGGGGGGACTGCAGAGGACTTTGGGGCTGGCACAGCTGCCAAAGCCCCGAGCACATCTGGGAGCTCACCGCAATCTGCCCGGCCTCCTCTGTCAGGTACAGCTTCACATCCCTCAGGGCAGCCATGGCACACTGCCTGCAAAAGAGGGGACAGACACGTGGCCCTGATGTCCTCCAGGTGTGGTGGCCACCCTGAAGTCACCAATCCTGTACAGGTTCAGTTTTGAGCTCTCAGAACCCTCCTTGAGCAGACAGCAGAAATTCAAACCCAGGGGAAATTCAGAGCCCAACTCGTGTTCCTCACCCCCAAAGTGGGTAACTGCTCTCCCAGCCAAGGGCCTCCCCAGCCTGTGGGGTCAGGGGGTGCCACTCGTGTTCCTCACCCCCAAAGTGGGTGACTGCTCTCCCAGCCAAGGGCCTCCCCAGCCTGTGGGGTCAGGGGGTGCCACTCACCTCCTGACTTTCATGGCCTCCTCGTTGTCGGGACGGAAGAAGTCGTAGGAGCTGTAATGCTTCACGGCCTCGCGGCGATACTCCCCGACGTTGAAAACTGGGGAGGAACAAAACCATCCAAATCATGACTCACTTGTGCACCTTCTGCACTTAAAGCAAGCTGGAGCCAAGGAATGGCATCCTCAGAGCAAAAGGCTCAGGGCATCCCTTGGTTTTCAAAGCAAAGGAGAATCAGGCTGCAGCAGGATGTGAACACACAGGTGTTCGGCCTGTGGGATCTCAGAAACATCCCCCACTACCTCCCACCTCCCACAGCACTGATCTAGAGGAATTCCTGAGGAAATCGTGCTTTCCCCTGGAAGGCAGAGCCAGCCTCACCTTTTGTGGGGACACCAATCCAGTTGAGGTAGCGAGTCAGCTTCTTGGAGATGTAGGTCTTGCCACGGGCTGGGAGGCCAACCATGACTATCACAGTGGGGGAATTGGCAAGCTGAGGCCCACAGGCTGCAAGGAAAAAGAACAGGAGCTGTTAATTCTCCAGCTCATCCTGCATCAAGGTACTTGTTTTTATCCGGACTCCTTCCAAGTCCTTCAGCAGCTGGAGGAAACCTGAAAGCCACAGCAAGGACATCCTGATGGATGCAAAGTAGGCAAGGAGCCTGCAGCTGGCCCAGGGTCCCTGGAAAGCCTCTGTGCCTCACTTTCCTCACTTGCAACCAAAAAAGAAAGTAGTAAAAATTCAAGGCAAGCACAACATTCCAATGGCTTGGCCAATTCCATGAAAAGTTCAAGGATAGAAAGGATTTTGGATCCATTCCTGCAGCAGTGTCTGTGATGAAATACTAGGTCTGGTCCAAGATCTTCATCCACAGAAAGCATCTCCCAAAATCTTCGACTAGATTTTCAGCAGACACACAACCAACTAACTGGATTTGCAAGGCAAGAACACCACAGAACTACCAGCATTTAAAAGCAGATATTCGAGTGATTTACCCCTTTCTTCCTCATAAACCCAAACTAGGTTGTTTGGGGGTTTTTTGTTTTTGTTTTTTTTTTTTTTTTTTTTTTTTGTGAAGAGGGTCCATGTCAAACAGCTGGGAAGAAAATCCAGAGGCAGCATTTGCAGGGCAGATGGGACCCTGCAGGGGATTTCTCATCCACCCTTCCATCCATCCACCGGTGAGCCCAGAGACCTCATAGGAAAGGAATGCAGGGAGTGAGTGGCTGGTGGCAGAGCCATAAAACACAGCTTAATTATGGCCTGGGTGGAGAGCTCAGCCTGCCTGTCACAGCTGCTGAAGGTGGGACCAGGGGCTCCCGGGGCAGGCTTTTGTCAGTGGATCTCGAAAGGGCAAACAAACTAAGAGGTATCCACAGAACATGCAAAGTACATGGGATTACCTTCCCCTTTTAAGAAAATAAATACACCCAGCAGCTGGAGAAACCAAATTAAGGCCACAGGGAAGGGAAATGGCACAGGTACCCAGATGGCAGAGAAGAGGCACCCATCATCTTCCTAAGTTTCTCAGCAAAACAAACTCAGCAGGCAAGAGATTAAAAACTACCTAATATATTTTCTCTTCTTTTGTTTCATAAATTTCACATTCCCCAGGCTGGAGCTGCCCTCCCTTTGTGCAACCTCCCCCCCAGTGCTGCATTTCAAAACCCCAGGGCAGCTCCCAATGATTTTGGCAGCAAGTGCCAATTTTCTGTGCTGGGGCACAAGGGGAGCTGTGCAACATACCCAGAAAAATACTTTTCCCCATCTAACAATCTCACATCCTCATCCAAGCTATGGGTGCAAGTCTGTTTTACACAAAACCCACACACTTGTTAGATAAGGGGAGGAAGGAATAATACCTGAATAAGGAAACTCTTCCTTTCCCAACCTGCAAGTGGACAAAGGATCTCAAAGAGCAGAGCCAAGAGGATTTGGGGCCATTAAATAGGGACAATGCTGGGTACTGTTCATGTTCCCGTGGCTCCAGACAGCTGTGACAGCCCCAGGGCTGGCACTGTGTGGGCACACACGTGTCACCTCTAGAGTGCTGCAAGAGTTAAACATCCCTAATTCAGGAATCTCCCCCCAGTTTTTGCTGCTCTCAGACAATGGAACAGCACCTGGGAAGCACCTCCCAAAACACCATGGCATCAGTGAGCAACTTTCCACCAGGAATCTGAGCCCAAACCAAAAGTCTCCGGGAAACTTTGCATCAGGGATGAAACAGAACCCAGTGTTTTGCTCCCAGTCTTTCACAAAAGCCTCATTCATCATTTCTTTTCACCACTGCTGGGAAGCTATCAGGGATTTCAATACATATTCATTACTCCTTATCGACATCTAGACAGGTAAGTCTAGATGACTTTCAGGCTCAATCAGAGGATATTTAGAAGGAGCTCATCACTTTTGCTATTTGCCAGAAAGTCAGCTTCACCAGTGGGTAAAAGGAGAAACCAAAAAACAGCAGAAAAGGGAAGGAAATTTGCTTCTATAAAAAGCTGGATAAACCAGCCACCTCCCCACTGTCTCCCCGTAAGTATTGCCCCCAGACCGCACGTTCTGTCAGTCCCATTCCCCCTTTCCCAGCTTCTTCCCTCTGCAATCCCACACTTTCAGGGATCCCGCATCACACGCGGAACCGCCCCCGCCCCGCGGACGAACGCGAACATCTCCGGCTGCGATCCCACACCCAGCGAGCCGGAGCGACGGGGAGGAGCAGCGACGGGATGGAGAGAGGCAGCAGAAGCCCCTTTCCTCCCCCCGGAGTATCCCACTTCCTTCCCTCCCTCCCGGAGCATCCCCTCCCCTACTGGAGTATCCCCCTTCCTTCCCACCCTCCTGGAGCATCCCCTTTCCTTCCTGGAGTATCCCCCTTCCGGAGCATCCCCTCCCCTCCTGGAGTATCCCACTTCCTTCCCACCCTCCTGGAGCATCCCACTCTCCCCTGGAGCATCCCCCTTCCCTCCCTTTCCTTCCCGGAGCATCCCCCTTCCCTCCCTCCCTCCCGGAGCATCCCCCTCCCCTCGCCCGGCTCTGCCCTGCCCAGCGCCTTCGACGGCTCCACTTTTCCCAGCCCCTACGTGAGAGACGTGCGGCGTGACAGCAATTTAATGGATCGCCGTCAAAGGGCCAGCTGAAGGAATCACTGCTGGCCTCCGCCGGGCCGGCGATCGCACAATCGGGCTAATTATTGCCCGCCCGGGGATTGTCCTTCCAGAGGATGCTCCAGGGATGCGCCCGCTCCCTGCGGGCATCGCTCCGGACATGCTCTCCGTTATTCCTCCCTTCCCACCCAGCTTTGTAGCCCTCGCTCTTTGTTGCTACTGAGGAATTAATAGCACCTCGCGTTTAAAATACCTGGAGTTAAAAAAGAGCGAGCTAAAAAAAAAAAAAGCCGAAAAATCCTCTTCTCACGTTGCACAGCAAACGGTGCCCAGCGTGGCTTGTTCCCACCCAAGGAAAAATAATTAGAAGCCACATTATGTTATTAATAAGCCCCTCGGTGCCTTAATATATTAAATATGTTAGTTTTTTCCGCTACCAAGAGGGAGTTCTCTCCGAGAAACCAGGTGAGTGAAGTGGCAAAAAACCACTGCATGCACAAGGGATTTCTTTCAGAGGTGCCAGTCCTTGAGAAAAATCCAGCCACAGAGAAACACGTGTAAAGCATTAAGCCGGGAGACGTTTTATGCCACTCTAAGCAAAGCCCCTTGGCTACCCAGATGTGCAGCCTGTTGCTGAAATGCATTTCCCCGGCAGCTCCCGCTGCAGAGCTGCCCTTGCCAGGCACAGGCTGAGCATCCCAACATCTGCCCCAGCGTGCCTGACCCACAGCCACGGGCAACAGCACCCGGCAAGTTCACAGGACATCGATTTCTAACAGAATTACTAGTATTATTCAGAATGGGAAACTGGCCAGACAAGGTAAATAAACATCAGAAGCGACATTAAACGCCTGATGAAGACAAGCATTCCGCCTGATTCACCCAAGCCACTTCCATCGCTCGCCCCCTCCATCCCGGCTCCGCACATTCCTGAGACGCTCATTCGGAGTTAAGAATCGCACAACTGGCAGGTTGTCAGTGCAGCTGGCGGGTGACTTAAAGGAGCTGCTTCCTGAGCTTTCGGATTTCATCACGACTCAAGATTTGGTTTATAGTAACACCGGGATGACCCAAACATTTTTATATTCCGAGCTTCAGAGACGAGGGGAAGAAGTTTCATCACTGCTTTCTGCCCTCCCCTTCACCTGCCTCCCATCCCTTCCCCACAGGGCTAAATGGCAAAGTGCAAACGGCTGGTGTTCGGTCGGTTTTGCCCGGTTTTTTTTTTCCCCCCTAAATCCGCTGCCCTAACCCTCCCTCCACCTCCAAAAAAAATTTAACACACTAATTGGACGGAATTCAGAGCAGCCTGGTCTAGTGGAAGGTGTCCTGTCACGTGGCAGATTATCTTTACAGTCCCTTCCACACAAACCATTCATAATTCTCTCATTAATAAATCCCCGGGCGAGCCGCTTGACACCGCGAAAATCCCAGCTGCGAGGTGAACAACCTGCTCCCTTTCCCTTTAATCCCAGAGAGTGGAAACGGGGCCACGCGTGCGGCGGCACCTCCCCGCATCCTGCGGGGCCATGTGACGGCTGCACCTTCCTCCCGAGCCGGCACCGAGTCACGGGATGGAGCGGGCGGGATGCGGGACCGGCAGGATGCTGGGGCACGGCGAGAAGGGATGCTGCAGGGATGCTGCAACAGCGCGCCCGCGGCAAGCGGAGAACGGGGAGAGCTCCCCATCCATCCCAATCCCCTTCGCCATCCCTCCATCCCAATCCCCGTCCCTCCGGGATGCTGCCCTGCCCGTACTCACAGCGGCGGGGCAGCGCCGGGCGGTTGTCATTGGGAAGCCAAATCTTCTGGATGCGGCTTTGCGTCAGCTCCATGGGCATTTTTAAAACAAAGGTCTTTTTGCGCTCCGCGTCCACCTTGATGCGTTTGCGGGAGGGAGGAGGAGAAATAAAAAAGGGGAGCGGGGGGAGGAGGTGGGGGGAATATAGGATAATAAAAATATATAAAAAGGGTTTTTGTTGCAGTGGTTTGAGCGAGCGGCTGCGGCGCTTTCGGATGCTGCTCCGAGCCTCGTGAAGGTTTTACGGCAGGAGGGGGAGGAGGAGGAGGAAGAGGAGGGCCGGGTCTGCAGGGCACAAAGCCGGGCAGGAATGGCCCCAGCGCAGCCGGGAGGGAGCGAGGGCGAGCTCCAGCCGCGATGGAAAAATATAGATATTGAAAAAAAAAATTAAAAAAATATCCTCCCTTTTGAATTGAAAAAAAAAAAATTGCAAGAGAAGAAAGAAAGGCAGGATCTCCACGCGAGGCAGCCGGGGAAGGAGTGGTGCCACAGTCCGCGCTGCCGCTCCGGCCGGCTCCGCTCGCGATGCGCCGGCAGCCGCCGCGCCGCCTATTTCTATCCCGGCAGGCCGGGCCCGCCTCCGGGGCGGGGCGGGGAGCGGGCCGGGCCGGGCCGGGCCGGGCCGGGCGGGCGCTGCGGCGCCGCGGGGGAGGAGAGGAGAGGAGGAGGAGGAGGGAAATGGGCAGCAGCAGCAGCAGCAGCAGCAGCAGGAGGAGGAGGAGGAGGAGGAGGAAGGGGGATGTCGGCGCGGCCGCTGCTGCCCCCTGCCGCCCGCGCCCCGCGCTGCAGCGCGGACAAAGGACGCGCTTTGTTCCGCGGGGGGGGCGCGGCACCGAACCCCCCCCACATCTTGCAAATTTGGGGTGCGCAGGAGACCCCCAAACTACAATATATAGAGTTAAATAAACGCCCCGTTGCACATCTCACGTCCTTTCAATCGACAAGGGAGAATGATGGAAAATGATGGAAATTGAATTAGATTTTTGGTTTGTCTTTTTTTCTTTTTTTTTTTAGGTAAATTAAAACTCGACAATAAATATTAAAAAAAAACCTACTTTAAAAATTAATAAGGAGTGAAAAATATAAAGATTAAAATGCTAAAAATAATTTTAAAATAATTAAGAAAATAAAATAGAGAATAGAGGCGAAAATAAGAAGGGGGAATGGAAATGAACTGAAAAAAAATTTGGAATAAAGTTGAACAAAATAAAAAAGAAAATTTGAAAAGAAAAAGAAATAAACTAGAGACAAATAAAATACAATTTAAAAATAAAAAAGAGAAAAAAATAAATATAAAGGAGCGCGGAGCAGACAGCGGTGGGAGGGGGGCTCCGCCGCGCGCCCCTTGCGCCCCTCACTCCGCGGCCACCCGGGCCGGGGCCGGGGGACCCGCGGGGGGCCGGGGGATGCCGGGGGGTCCCGGCGGGCCGGGGGATGCCGGCGCTGCGCTCCTGCACGTCGCTCACGTCGCACATGCGGTGCCGAGCCGCCTCCCCCGGCGGGGATGCCCGGGATGCGGCGGCTCCGCCTCCGCCCGCGGCCACCGCGGCTGCTCCGCCCCGCTCCGCACCCGGGCGGGGCCCCCGCGCCCCTCCGCCGGCAGCTCCGCGCCCTCGCACGGGCGCAGAATGCTAATTTCTAGTCATATTTTTAAAAACATTTACTATTATTTTCATGTAATAATATTGTTTATTTTTATTATTTAATGTTTTAATATAATTATTTTTATTGTTATTATTTTATAATTTTGGTATTTAATTTTTCTTGATTCTCATGTTCTTATACAATAAATTTTATTATTATATATGTTTTGAAATTATTATTATTATTATTATTATTATTATTATTATTATTATTATTATTATTATTATTATTATTATTATTATTATTATTATTATTATTTTACTAGTTTCTAAGACTTCTTAATCCACTCCCCAGGTTCTTGCAAGTTACTTTTCCACTCTAAGTTAGGCTACAAACGGCACCCCAGCAATGCTGACACGCCCACACAGGCTCTGTTTGCAGCACGGAGGGGTTACGACCACCCTGAAAATTCCCGTGATTCCCAAATCCCAAACACGCAGGTGCTCAAACCCTCCTTGTCTCCCAGCACTGATGGGGATGATCCCACCTGGCATGGAGGGGTCTCTGTGGAAGGATTCTGGATGGGAATTTGCCACAGCAGGGACATGTGGGAATGTGTCATGGGTGGGATGAGCTGTAGAGGTGGGAGCATCTGCTTTGATGATGTTGAATAAAGCAAATTTTGCTTCAAAATTTAAAGCCTGATAAGGAGCATCTTGGATACCTAAAATGTTCAATAGCCTTTTTTTAACTTAGAGCATTTTCCTCCTCTGGAAGCAAAGGCTTGGTTTTTTTATAACGCATTTAGAAAGAAGATATTTCTGGCTAATTCCTTACATGGAGCCAAGATGGAGTAAAAACTGCACAATCTTTCCCTCTCCCACACAGGGAAAAAATATTCACAGGCAAAAAGAAAGAAAAAAAAATTTAAAAAGCTACTATGAGGGAGCTGGAAAAGAACCAGAGATTTGGGATGTGGGAAGGAAGATGGGAGAGAGCTGTGAGTGCTCCAGTTGGCAAGGATGGGATGGGAGTCAGGCACAACAGCCCTCCCTGGACCACTCTGCACAAAATCCCCAAATCCTTTTCACATGTAGGGCAACAGAAAGTCACTTCCCAGCTAGAGCATGAGTCAGGAGGAGGACAAAAAATCACATGATTTTCCAGGACAAGGAATTCGAGCATCATCCCCCTTCCTCCAGCAGCTCTCTCCCCTCCCCGTGGCTCTTTTCCACCTCACAAATCACCACCCCCACGACATGAAAAGGAGCCCGAAAGCGAAACCCTGCCTGAATTAAAATCACAGTCGCTTCAAATTAGATCCACCTAGTAACTCTTGGCTTAGAAACTCCTAAATAACTGGAGCGGAAAGCTTCGACTCCTAAAGAAGTGGCCTGGATTTCAAAGGCACCCGCACCCAGCTGCTCCCAGGGAGGTCAGCTGGAAGAAGCACTACTATTTATAAAGCACTTGCACCCTGGGGACAGGGCAGGGAGCAGGACATAGCTAGGTGCACTCAGAGGATTATTTCCCCCCCTCCCAAATCGTGCTTCACAAAATCTCAGCTCCCTAAAAATAGCACCTGGACTGGTAAATAAGATGTTGCTCGCAGCTGCTGTGAAAAGAGTCCAAAGGGGTGCTTAGCTCAGCGATTTTTCAGGAAATCAAGTCACTGACTCAGCTTGAATGCTGTCAGGAAGAGGTGTCAGCTGCTGGAGAGCCACCAGAGGCACAGTGTGACATGGGGCAGCCCATGAGCTGTCCCACAGCCTCACTGTGTGCCAGAGGGAGGAATCAACCAGCCAGTGTAGGCTGGAGCTGCTGCCATACATACCCCAACCAAGAACTGGCAGATATTTAATAAATGAGAAGGGACAGAGATATAAATGTAATGCCAAGGGTTTGAAATATGAAAGTCACAGTGGTAGATGGGACAAAAATTGACCTTGAGTGTCCAAGGGATGAATGCAGCAGGTCCAGAGAGGTGGGAGAGGGAAGTACAAAATGGAAAGTCTGTGAGAGAAGGGGAAAAACTCCCATCTCTGAGAGAATGGGATACCCACCTCTTATGGGCTTTACAGTCTTCAAACTTCTCCAAAACACCAAAACTAAAACCACTCATTCCCTCTTTTGTTCTGCTGCTGCTCCAACATCAAACTCACCTAGCAACCCATCCTGAACAGTGGCATTATGCTCTGGATGCATCCCAAAACAGCAGCTCCAGACTTCATTCGCCATCCCCTCTGGAAGAACCTGCTGGTCAGCAGCCAGCCTTCCCTGACATCCTCCCCCTGGCACCAAAATGCCAGCAGTGATTGCCCTGGCCAGCCCCAACTCTGACTAAGCCATGATTCACCCTCCTCTTTTAACGTCTTTGTTTAAAATTTATTTATTTCATTCCCTCTAAAGGAAACTTGGAAGGGAAGGACCAGTCACGTTCTTGCCTACATTCAGTGCAACATGCAGCATCCTCTCCTCTGGACGTGGCACGGGGGTGCAGGGGAGGGAGAAGCCTGGTGGGATCCGAGTCACAGGAATTCTTAGCGTGGTTGGAATTTGGAGAGGGTGGCTGGGAGCTGTGTGTACATCACCGTGCAGATGCAGCCACCCATGTGCTCCATTCATGTCAGGGCAGCTTCATCTGCAGCAGTTTCCAGTATGGCCTTTGGTGTATCAGCCTGGAATGTGGGCACAGAGTTCAGAATCACAGAATGGTTTTGGGTTTAAAGGGATTTTCAAGATCATCCAGTCCCACCTCCCTGCCACGGGCAGGGACACCTTCCACTATCTCAGGATGCTCCAAACCCCATCCAGCCTGGCCTTGGGCACTTCCAGGGATGGGGCAGCCACAGCTTCTCTGGGCAACCTGTGCCAGGGCCTCACCACACCCACAGGAAAGAATTTCTGCCTAACATCCCATCTAAATCTACTCTCACCCAGTTTAAAGCTGTTCCATAGTGCTCCCTACCCTACCCGGGAGGGTGGTTGCAAAAGTCAGGCAGCAGCTGCCCAGATTTCTCTTAGTGCTTTAATGACATTTTCTTGCAGCAGAAAAATTTATTCTTCTGGGCTGACCAAGGAGCGTTCATATGGTTTTCAGGAAAAAAACCAAAAACAAAAAAAAAAAAAAAACAAACCCAAAAAACCAAAAACCCCCACAAAACTCAACAAACAAACAAAGCAAAAACAAAACCCAACCCAACAAAAACCCAAACAAAATGCTAAATTTTGCACTTGCAAAAATGATTTTACATAATGGGATATTGAAGAAGTCAAGAAAATTTTCTGCAATATTATTCGGGGAATTAGATGCTTTCAGAAAGGTCAGGAAGGAAACCAAGTGATTGACCCCCTTCTCTTGGCAGCTGGATGCTGAGTAGTTTTCACTGCTGATGGCGCTTTCTTTGGAAGGACTTGATAAAAAGCTGCTACGGGTCAGGCTTGTGGCGGGGAGGGTGATAAATGTCTGATTTTTATCAGGCTGATAAAAATGTGTGGATTTGGAGAGGCAGCTGGAGTTCAAGGTCCTTCGCGCCTGAAGTTTACAATTGCCTCCCTCGCCCCTCGCAGGTATTTCAGTTGCAGGAATAAATAAACGAGGAGCGAAGTGCGAACTGCTCCTGTGTCACCAGGACATCGCCGCTCCCTGTCCCTCATCCCGCCCAGCTCCTGCATCTGCCCCTGTAAAGGATCGGGGTGTTTCTGCCATGGAAAGGAGTTTTTTTATTCCCTCTCCTCTAAACAAGTTGTGTTTTCCTTCCTTATTTCTCGCCGCTCACCTGCCCTGTTCTTACAGTCCGACCCTGCTCTTCCTCCTCCTTCCGCATCGGGCAAAGGGGAACAGAAACCAAGCAAAACCATATCTTCACCGTATTATTTGGGTTTCCTGCAGGGATTAAGGGATGCTGCTCAGACCCCTGAAATCAGGGGAGAGCTCCTGGTCCCTCTGCAGCAGTGGGGGCTGACCCTGCCCGGGATGCAGGATCCCTGCAGGGAACATCGTGTGCCCCAGAGCTCTCCCTGCTTTCCCCCGCCAGTGCAGACACGCGTTTTTCAGCCTGTTGCACCCTCTAATTGCACTTGATGTGCTCAAGGAGCTCCTTGTGGCCCGTTGTGAGAAATTCCGATCATTGCTGACAGCAGCTGGGCGCTGGGACACCCCTGGAGCAAGAGCTGGGCTGCCACACGCCTTGCCCGCGGGTGCAGCTTTGCTTAAAAATAGCCACACGCGGAGAAAGGGGAGAAATTCAGCGGGGTTCAGCTTCTGACACTGAGAAATCAGGGCTGGGGGAAATCCCCACAGGCGCACAAGGCATTGCTCACCCCGCGGTATCAGCCCCAGTCAAACACTGCACCCAGGGCTGACCTCGCTCTCCTGGCAGCCAAGGGGCAGGAAAAGCCAGGAAGGGGTTGCAGAAATGCAGAATTCAGCCTCGTTCAGCTGATTCCAGCTTGGGGACCTGCTGCTTTTGCTCAGCCCTCTGCTCTGAGCTCCCCGTGTGTTGTCACAGTCACACTCTGAACCATGCAGGAATTCTTTCCAATATTCGAGGACAGTAAATTCTTCCCCAAGTCAACACTTTGCAAAGTCGTTTGCTTGTTCGTTTAATTTCTTTTGATTTATAGCTCTTCAGACAGGAGGACAAGGGTTCAAACCTCATTTCTTTTAAATGTTCAGATTTGTGCTCTAACTAGAGGTAAACACCTCTATATAACTGGCTGAGTTAAAGGGCAGCAGGAAAGGAAATGGGAGAGTTGTAAATGCAATGCCTGGCTTTCATTAATATGAGGAAGAAGGAAGGATGAGAGCCTGGATTCAATCTTAATTCATCCTATTAAAAGCAAAGTTATTCAAGGTTTCCTCCACTGTCCTCAGAGAGATGGGTGCCTCCAACTGTGTCCTTGGATAGACCCAGTAAATCTTTAGACCAAAAATGGAGAGATGTACAATGGGTGTCCATTAGCCAGGATTGATGACAGCAAAGGAGCCTCTCAGATGGAGGTTCATATTTAAGAAAGGAGATTTATTTGTAATTTTTAAAAATAATTATATTCTGTAATTCTCAACAAAAGTGCAATTTGGAGATAACACCCTGAAGCTGCAAACATCCACTAAAGCAGGGACATTTCTCAAAGCTGGCAAGTCTGCTCAGATTGAGCAATGTCCTGTGAAAGTTCCTGACCTTACAAGACTGTGCAAAACAAAACTCACCCCATAAATGGGCTAAATCATAAAGATAATTGACTCCATGGGTTGCAGAGAGGGTAGATTCAGGGTAGATATTATAAAGAAATTCTTTACTGTGAGGGTGGTGAGGCCCTGGCACTGGTGGCCCAGTGGCTGCCCCATCCCTGGAACTGTCCAAGGGTTGGACAGGGCTTGAAGTAACTTATTTTTGTGGAAGGTGTCCCTGCTCATGGCAGGGGTTGGAACTGGGTGATCTTAAAAGTCACTTCTAACCCAGGCCATTCTGTGATTCTATGAAACACAGGTTTCTAAGAATAGTTAGAGAGTAATTAAATGGCAAGAGATAGGGATATTCCAGCCTCAGGAATTGACTACTGGTTCTCCTTGAAATAAAACTTGGCTGCCAAAGTTCAGGCTTGGTCTCAATACCAAGGGTCAAAGGGTGCAGATCAGCCAGAGAACCACAACTCAGGTTTTGGCATTGTCAGAACTTCTGAAAGGAAAATATTCACATTAACCTGGCACTGGGTTGAGCTTTCTACTCCCAGGTACTTTCAGTTATGTGAAAGGAACACTTCCCTGTTTGCCCTGTTATTTTAAGCTGTGAAATTCCCCACTGAAAATCCTGGGATTGCTTTAGGGTGTAAATCCACAGGATGTTGAACTTGACTTTAGGTTACCTCATCCCTAATCAACCACCTGCGACAAGGAACTGATCCAGCAGAAAAATCCTGCTGGTCTGAGAGAAAAGTGTGTTTACAGGGCTACTCTGTCCCTGCTGCCAGTTCAGATATTCCCTGTCCTGCTGCTCCAGCAGAACCTGGCATGTGTTACTACACTGCCTTCTCTGGGAAAATCAGCAGAATTACAGCCTTTTGCTCACACCTGAACCAGACCAAATTTAGAATTTTCATGGTTTAACCCTGGCTGGGAGCTCAGCCCCACTTGCTCACTCCCCCACAGTGGGATGAGGGAGAGAACTGGAAGGTAAAAGTGACGAAAACTTATGGCTTGAGGTAATGAAAGTTTAATGGGTAAAGCAAAAGCCACGTGCACAAGCAAAGGAAAACAAGGAATTTTCAAACAAGGAAAATTGCAATGATCGCCAGGAAAGCAGGGCTCCATCACATGTGGAGGTGGCTTGGGAAGGCAAACACCATCATGTCTCCCCCTTTCCTAAACATGACAAAATGTGTTATGGGATATTTTTGGTCAGTTTGGGGTCAGCTGTTCTTGCTCTGTCCCCTCCCAACTCCTTTTGCTCCCCAGTCTCCACTGGTGTGGAGCAGAAAAGCCTTGACTCTATGTAAGCCCTGCTCAGCCAAACAAAAAACATCTCCATATTATCAACAGTGTTTTGGTCACGAGTCAGGAACAGCCCCAGAGCAGTTCCTCTGAAGAAAACCAACCTGCCCCAGCCCAAACCAGCACAGTGCTGCAAAGCAACGCAGCATTTTGGAGATCTGATGGGAAGAACAAAGAATTCCAGCCCTCCTGAGCACACAGATTGTTACAGGATTTATTGTCGGAGGTGCCCAGTGGCTGAAGTTGATAGTGCTAACCAAGAACTCAATTCCCAGCCCGTGCTGGATGTGAAACCCCCACGGATGAGTCTGTTCAGCCCATTTACGGTGGAGGATGATCGCCCTCCGGAAATCACAGCCTGTCATTATCCCATGGACTTTGCCATTGAACTGTTTCCTAACTTCTCATTACCACCCACCTTTCATTAAGAGCCTGGATCGTTATCTCCTCATTGCAGGTTATTAAAGCAAACAATGGCAAAGGCTGTGGCCTTTCTGGGGCTGACTCACCTCATTATGTAACAAGCCCGGGCCAGCGACAACCTCAGCATCGTCATGGTGACAGAGGAGCATCTATAAAGTTGTAGGCAATGATGTGGTGAAGCCAGATATTCCAGAGATGCTGGGGAATCTCTTCAAAGTAATGCAAAAAAACCCCTAAAACACAAATCTCTGGGGGACAACGTGGTGGTTTGTATTTGGGATGATCAAGGAGGACGTGCTTGTAGGCAGCAGCGGGCAGCAGATTAATCACAGCCTAGGAGAAAGGGTATTTTTTTATCTCAGGTCTCAACCCCCGCTGGTAATCAGTTTGGCTCCTGATACAGCGGCTTTTGAAGCAGCATCCCAGAAGGATCTGCACCGCCTGGGAGGCTCAGATGGAAAGGTTCCCCCGAGGGATGCTGAGCAGGGAGGAGGCGTTGAAGCTCTCAGCTCCTGCTGCTCTGCCTCCATCCACAGCAAGGCTGTGGGAAGGATTTATGTAATTTTGGGGTGTCTACAAAGAATTGGTCACTTTTGACCACTTCTATGACCTGTGGAGAGAAATGGGCACTCAGTTGCACAGAGAACAATCCAGCTGCCCTGCTGTGGGTACTGACTGCAAACCAGGAGGAGATGTATCCTCTGAACACGAAGGGAGCCCCAGAGTTGTGCCCAAAACCACTCCAGGCACACATCTCAGTGCTCTCCAGCACAAAGTGACCCAAACCACAAATCCTTGTCCAATCCAGAGTGCCATGGAGGGAGGAAGAGCAGAGCTTTGGTGAGGAGCTGCATTTCGAAATTGTGTACGTGCAGAGGATCTTCCCACCCACACCTCACCCCTGTGAGCACGTCTGCCCCCTGCTCATCCCTGCTTCCTCACAGGGCTGGCATGACCCAGGTTGCCCAACAGTGGCCCACACACCTCAGCTCTGGCCAGGAAGAACACTTTGGGGACCTGCACCACTCCTGGGGTTGAGCTGCTCCCTGATCAGCCTCCCCAAGGGCTCCCCTCTCCATTGAGCTGGTGGAAACCACAAGGCATCCTGAGGTGAGCTCTAAGTGTCCCACTTTTCCAGAGTGTTGCCATGTGCTCTCAAACTCCAGACCTGCAGGCGCTGCTTTTAGGAGGTCTGTGAAAGACAAGTGAGAGGGAAAGTGTGTGGTCAACAAGCTGAAGTTTAGAATAGGAAGGTCCAGTTTTGTTTCCATATCTTTTGCTGGAGCTCCTTACAGCTCCTCTCCTAACCAAGTTTTGGACCCAAATCACTGGAATCAGATCACACAGATTGCTGGAATGCAGAAATTAAATAACCAAATTTCCTTATCATGGTTTTCTTAAAATTCTTCCACTTGTAGAGCAGTGATTCTAATGCATTTAAGTCCTAGCAGATTATTTTCATTTGTGTATTTCCTTTACTATTTTCTATGCCATGGAGACCTGGCTGTGAAAGAAAAGCAGGCTAAAATTAAAAAAAATCTACAGAATTTGTTTCTTCTTTCCCTAATATTTTCCAATCAGTCATGAAAAATATTAATGGAAAAGTTCTCAGGAATTTTGGGGCAAGCTGAAACAATATGGGGAGCTTGCTGCCAACATCTTTTCTCAAATACATTTATATTTTCCAACCCGCAATGACAAGCTGTTAACAGCTCCTTGGGGAGGAAAAAAAAAAAGAAGAAAAAAAGAGAAAACTGAGCTCAGTGTTTACATTTGTGCCCTGGAGTTTAACAGGGAGTTGCAAAGCAGTGTCTGGGTGCCTGGCAGGGGTCACAGGGAAAGATGCTGTGCTTCAAAGCACTTGGGAGGGCCTCAATTTTCTCCTAAACTGCACTACTCGAGTGAGAGAGAGGCAGGAGGGCATGGCACAGGTGGAAGCACACCTTGGCCAGTGATTATCCTCACTGAATAACGATGGGGATGGGGAAACCACTTTTATTGTGTCTGCTTCAGCATTTCCAGCAATACCACTCATTAGGGAATCACAGAATGGTTTGGGTTGGAAGGGACATAAAAGATTATTCTGTTCCAACCTCCCTGCCATGGTATTGACACCTTCCACCATCCCAGGCTGCTCCAAGCCCTGTCCAACCTGGCCTTGGACACTTCCAGGGATGGAGCAGCCACAGCTTCTCTGGGCAACCTGTTCCAGCACAAGCTCTGTGCCACAAACAGGACACTCAAAGGAAACAAATGACCCCAGGACAGGGGCTCACCTCATGTCCATCCCCCCGTGCCCCCCTGCACAGCTCTGGTGGGCTCGTGCTCCCTGCAGGTCCCTGGGCTGAGCCTGCAGTGACAGCACGGCCACAGCCAGGGTTTCACATTTCCCAGCCCAGCTGTTCACCCACAGCTCAGCCTCAAGGAAAACACTGCTAGACAGTCAGCAGCAGATCTGAGGGCCACCTGTCTGCTGGGCAGGCTTTCCTGCCAGCTTCCCTATAAAGGAGGAGAGCTGGGCTCTGGCTCCAGGAATGACCTTCCTTCAGTTCATGCTGTTATTAGCCAGCCTGGGACAGCCCACTGACCTGATTGATGGGCACCTTTCACCCACTGCTGGCTGAGGGGGCTTGGGATGCCTCAGAGGGTTCCATGGATGGCCACTGAGGCAGTGGGGGAGAGTTGTACCCACGGAGCAGAGCCCAGAGCAATTCCCAAACCTGCCAGCTATGCAAAAGCAAGGCCTTTCTGCAGCTGGGGCTAAGGGGAATCCCACCAGGATGGGTTTGGGTGAAGGTGGGCTAGCCAGAGAGTCACAGGAGCTGTATTATCTGGACATGCTGAGAGCATGGATGTGCTGTGCTCCTCCCTAAACACTGCTGCCCATTCCAGACCTGACCAGCTGAATATCCCTGTAAACCCATCGTGTGCAGGCTCAAGCCCATCTCAGCCCAGAGCAGCACAGCTCCCTTGCACACGTGCAGGAGCACACGCAGCCACCCCAGTGCCTTCAGATGCTGCTCAAAAACCTGGTCCTCTTGCATTCAGGCAGAGCCAGTCATCGATGGCAGGGGTGACTACACTCAGCACTGGCACCTGCCAGCCCCATCCCACGCTGCCTTGTCCCATCTTGCCTGCAGCCAGGCCATTACCTGCCAGGCCACCCAGCACGGTGTGACAGCACATCCCAAGCCAGCCTGGAAAAGGTAACCTCAGGTCATCCAGAATTTGGGCTAGGAAAGTCACATCCATGAAAAGAACGCTTCCCACCCTCATGCCTTCCACCTAATTGCTGCTGTTGCAACAGCCCTACATGATTTAATGGTTTATTGCATTGTTCTTTTATTTATGGCGTGAATGTGTTGGATGTGATCAGGTTCTCAGCAGCACAGCTGCACCCAAAAATTATTAAGAGAAGACAAAAAAAAAAGGAAAGGAGAAACACAGCAGCAACCAGAAGTGATTTAATGCTCAAAGGGAAACAAAGGCTTTGCTGACTGTGTTTCCCTGTGCACATGATCTTCACAGCTGGCAGGAGGTGGAAATCCATTCCCTGCCTTTGGCAAAGCCACCTTGGAGAAAAAAAATAAACACAAAAATCACTGCTGGCAGGTGCCTCTTCTGTCTCAACTCATCCTGCTCAGCTTGGTTCAGCAACATGGAGATTTTGGTGGTGAAGTTATTTCTGAGTCCCTCTTCCCAAAGCCTTTGTCCTCAGCCATGAATGAGATCCAGCTCTCCAGCTGGGAAATGGACCCAGGCTAGAAAAAACCCTCAAACCCTACCATTTATTTGCCTTTGTTATTATTCTATAAATTTATTTATCTTTATTTTGCTCTAAATGGGGATGTTGTTTTGTGAGCATGGATCCATCCCTGGAGCACCTGGTGTTGGCATAAAGCCATCCCAAATTCCTTTTGTGGAAAGGCTTTATTGGGCTGCCTAAGCCTAAATCACAGCCTCAGCCTGTTCCTGTGAGAAATTCCTTGCTAATAAGGAGGATTTCAAACAAAGTCAGTGAGAAGGAGAAAAAAACAAGGCAAATTCTCCAATTTGTGCCCCAGCCATGTTAGAATCTCCTATTGGCATTAAGGTGGGGTGCTTGCCTGGGTCATAGCTGGATGGAGGCACGAGTTTCCTCCTGAGAAATTTATATTGGTGACTGAGCAGCCTTTATTTTACACATGTGCCAGGTCAGCTGGCAGTGCCCACTTGCATTTTTAGAGGTGGAAAAATTTGGTCTCCCAGGCACAGAAATCAGCAGTTTTTCAGTCCTCACCTTGAAGCCCATGAGCAAGACCCAGTGCAACTCTGCTTGTCCCCCAACACAGGCAGCTGGAGCATCCTGGCTCAGGAGAGCCTGAAACTGAAAAGCCACATCCTTCCTTGGGGCTCATGGATTTTGGGAACAGCAAAACATCCAATTTTTCTCTAGTACTGATAAGCCTTTTTGGGCTTACCTAGAAACAGAGGCCAGACAAAGTTAAAATAATAAATTATATTTATTTAAAGAAGGGCCTTCACGTACAGTAAGGGCAGACAAAGCCTCTCCAAGGGGCTACACCCAAAAATGGACAAAGTTCATGAATTTTTCACACAGATCTAAGTTTGATCCATTTATGTGTCAGGGGTTAATCCTCCAATTACAGCTTCAGGTAATGAAGTCATATCCCCCCAGTTTGCACCCCTTCACCTCCAAATTCACTTTTGTTTATACTTTTCAGGGCAGAGGCAGTAGGGTGTCCTTGAATCTCAGGCACAGAGGGATTGTTTTGTCTGTGAGGACGAGTTAACAAACACTTTTATATAGAGTTATGCACTAATGCGGTACAGGATTTGAAAAACATAAAAGCTAAGAGCCTAAGCCATGAGAAAGAAGAAGCCAGCCGTGACGCTGGCGGGTTGTTTACCAGCCTCGGCGGCTCTCGGGGTGTGCTGGAAGGGGCTGGGAAGGGCAGCGGCAGCGCAGCGCTCCCGCACGCTCCGCTCGCGTGTCCGCAGCTCCGAGCGCTCCGAGCGCTCCGTGCCCGTCCACGCCGCCGCGGCGTGCGCGGCTCCTGCGGCTCCTGCGGCTCCCCCCGCCCTTCCTGCCGGCGCAACAACGTCGTACATCAAACTGCTGAACAAGCTCAGCCCGCTGCCCTGGGAAAGGTTCTCCCCGCGCCGGGTCGGGTGAACAAGTTCCAAGGAATAAATAAATAAATCGGGCTGGCTGATGGAGACCAGCCCTGCTGTGCTGCTGCCAAAAGGGAGCCCAAAGTGGGGCTGGGACTGCACAAGGATATGGCAATGCCTCTTTTTCTCCTTGGATTTACCACCACCTCCCTCATCACCCCTTCCCTGCAGCATCGTTTCTCCCCAAACCATTTCTCAAAGTCTGTCTCTGCTCGCCCCCTCTGTCCACAAATAATCTTTTTCAGGGCTGAGAAAAGCTTTCCTTGATTTCCAGCCCAAATCAACATCTCTCCAGGCGGGGTTTTAACACCCTGCTCCTGACCACAGGGGCTGATTTGGAACCTCTGAGTGCACTACAGTGAAGTCTGCACCACTAATATCCCCAAAATGTACCTGCACAGGGAACACACCTCGGGATGCTCCAGCACAGCCAGGATTTGTGCAGAGAGAGCTGGATCTGTGGGTTAGAGCAGCTAAAGGCACAGTCAGTGCAGCCTCCAGCCCATCTCTGCACCTTCCTGTGCCTCAGTTTCCCCTGCTTCAATTGATAAAGCTGGAAGTCATCCAACAGGGAGTAAAGGACTGGGGAGAGGAGAAACGAGAAGGTCTCAGCAGTTTGAGAGCAAGCAGCATGAAGTCCCTGGAGAAAACATTACTACTATTATTATTATTATTATTATTATTCATAATAATGGAGGGGAATCGAAAGGAAAGCCCAATTCCATGATGTTTTAGCAAGAGGGTGGCATACAAAATGCAGGAGGTTGGGTTTTCTGGACTGGATGGTGCTGGTTCCTCAGCACCAAAGAAGGAACTAGAGGAAATCTCTCTCCCTGTGCTTCTGGGAAGAGGTTTAATCTGGGATGGGACAGGGTGGGCAATACCAAGATGTTTTCAGAATGGGGTATATGGGAGAGCACAAAATGAGAGTGATTTTATTCTCCAGGAAAGGAGAAAACTGGGGAATAGCTTTTGGCTGGAAAAGGATGCTATGGAGAAGAAAACAGCTGTTCTTTATAGCAAGGAATATTTAAGGTTTATACAAGATATGCTGCCCCAGTGGAATTCAAATTAGTGGAATCCTAATACCTCTTGCCAAAACAAGGAATTTTCCAGGGGAAAACACAAAGGAAACTTAAATCTACTTGTGTGGGTTTGATCTGGAGTCCCAACTAGGGCTTGTGCTCCATAATTTTTTTTTCCTCAACTTTAAAATGTAGTTATGACAGGGAAAAGGATCAGGTGCCCTGCAGAGATGTGTGTGCCTGCACGCACGCACCAGGAAAACAGGGATCACACCTTGCCTGCTCCAGGTTTTGAAATCCTCCCACGTCCCTCCATGAAAAAAAAAACCTGTGGTCATCTGATCTAAAGCCTTTGGAGCTGCTTTGTGCTGAGATCAATTTCTCCATCACAGAGGGTGTGTTAGGGAAAGGGTCAGCAGGGCAGCAGCTCTGCTGGCACAGGCTCCCTGTGGCACAAGGTTGGTGGGGTGCCAGGTGGAGAAGGGGTCTGGGGATGCTGGTGGTGGGATCTGAGCACCGGAGTGAAGCCCAAGCCCAATCTGAGCCACTTTCCTGTGTGACACAGCCACTGAGTTTGGATTCAGCTGCTGGCTGGAGACAGAGCAATGGAGAGTCCTTCCCCATCCCTGCCAGGAGGGAGGCAGGACACCAAGAGGAGGGGTGTTCCAGCATCCTGACTTGCTTGGTGGGATGCTGGCCCTGGCAGGGAGGTTATAGATGTGTCTGCCTGCTCCCAGCTTAGGACATGAGGACATACCTTAAATATTGTTACGTGGTTTAATTCCCAGACTCAGGAAGCCTGAGAGGTGCTAACAACCCACATCTCTCCCCACCAGCTGGTTTCTGTGGAGTGATCAGAATGCAGAGCAGGTCCCAAAAATCCCACTGGACCTTGCAGAGCTGCACACCCCTTAGAAGGGTCCTACAAGAGTTTCTAGTGGAGTGGTGGTTCCACCTGCAGCTGGTGGCAGCCAAGGTTGTCCCACCTGGCCACCATGGCCTGGCATGTGCCCCCTGCACCAGCACCACGAGATGTGAGGGATTCTGCTGCTTGATTGTGCAGATCCAGTGAGCAATAAAAGGAACAAAACTGGGCATGGTGACCCTGAAATCCATCACAAACTCCCCATGAATGGCCATACATGCTGAAGAAAGTGCAAAGGCCAAGAGGCAGTGGAAAGGCTGTGCTCACTGAGGGCTTTTTTGGAAGTGCAGGGAGGTGCTGGGAGGGGTGGGATGGGGGGACAGACACCAGCTGCTTTGGTTCAAGAGATGGTGAGATGAAAGGGGGTGAAATGGAACCAAGAGCCAGAATGAAAATACCACAGTGAGAAACACAGGCTGGGGGACAAGGCAGGACGGGAGGGGATTTCCAGCCTTCCAGGAAAGGGGTTCAGTGAAAACCAGGTGATGGTTTGACTCAGGCATGAGCCAGTGAGTCAGGAGAGCCAGGGCCAGTTCTGCCACACGTTTCCTCCGTGCCCTTTGAGCAGACACCCTCGAGCAGACACCCACGGTGTCACTGTCACTGGGGAGCTGCAGCAGGCAGGACCCCCCTCAAGCAGCTCCTGACTCCTCACATGGCTTCTCTGCACCCATCAGTGCTTAAAAATCCTGCCCAGTGCCTCTGGCAGGAAATGCTGGATAAAAACTTTTCCAGGGCTGCCAGGAAGACACGACATCAAGGAGTGATGGGTGGCATGACCTGCAAAGACAGGAGCATGTGGGTTTGCAGGGCACTGCCAGCAATCCAGAAAGCCTCCCAAAGTGATAAAATTATTCCTTCTGATACCTAAAAAAGCTGCAGGAAAGGCAGTTCTCCACCTTTAGCTGTAACCATTCTGCAAAAGCAGAGTTTCCCATCAGGGGGTGTTGTAATCTGAGTCACTGCAAGAGCTGGGACAGTAAGGAAGTGCTCGGTGGCACAGGGGACAGGCAGCAGAAATAACAATGCTGGGATGTGGCACAGTCCTGCCCTTTCCCTTCATGCTCACAGGCAAAAGGCACCTCTGCTCCTGCTAACAAGAGCCTCATTGATCTCAGCAAGCAGAAATGAGAGCAGGGGATGTGGTAAACTCTGCTAACAGAATGTACAAAGCAGTGAGAGCAGTAGGAGAGCGAGGGATCTGCCCCTCCACTCCACTCTCGTGACACCCCACCTGGAGCACCGTGTCCAGCTCAGAGTCTCTGGTATAAAAAGGGTGTGGAGCTGTTGGAGCAAGTCCAGAAGAGGCCATGAAGATGCTCCAAGGGCCTGGGGAACCTTTGTTATAGAGACAGGCTGAGAAAGCTGGGGCTGTTCAGCCTGGAGAAGGCTTGTGGAAGATCTTAGAGCCGCTTCCAGTGCCCAAAGAGAACCTATAAGCAAGATGGGGACAGATATTATAGCAGGGTCTCTTGCAACAGGACAAGGGGTGATGGTTTCAAAGTGAAGGAGGGTTGATTTATATTAGATATAAAGAAGAAAGTTTTTATTATGAGAGTGGTGAGACCCTGGCACAGGTTGCCCAGAGAGGCAGTGGGTACCCCATCCCTGGAAGTGCTCAAGGTGAGGTTGGAGTGGACTTTGAGTAACTTCATCGAGTACAAGATGTCCTTGCCCTGTCAGAGCATTTGGAACTAGGTGATCTTTTACATTCTTTCCAACCCAAGTTGTTCTGTGCTTCTATCATCATGTGTTCAATCTCTGCTGGCTGGCTTTCAGCCTTATCTCCAGCTCCTTCCCAGCCAGCAGCACTGGGATTTCATTTGTCCTTTGACAGATGACAAATGTCCCTCTCGCTGGCAGTGCTTATCACCTGCACACTCCCAGGCTTCCTCGCGTCAGCTGCAGTAATTAAATCATATTTTTCAGGAAGGGCACTTTAGGTGAAAGCTCCCAACACCTCCTGCCAGCAGAGCTGCAGCCACAGACAGGCCTTTGCCAGGGTAATGGCACTGCCTGGGGATCAGGGCTCTCTCCAGTGCTCCCAGCTGATGCAGCAATGCTGGAAGAAATTAATTTCTTTCCTAAGCTTGTTCCTCCTGGCTGTCCTTGAGCATCCCTGCTAGAAATACCTTTCTTTAATATCTAAAACTGCCAAATGCCTTGAGGTTGGCTAAGTGGCAGATGTTATACAGCCATGAAGAGCAGATCCTGTGACAATGCCACTGGCTATGATGCCCTGAGGAGAAAGGAGGCAGAACAGAGCCAAGGCAACCAGGATTTCACACAGACTTCTCTGGGAGACACAGGAAAGTGATACCAAAGCTGCAAGTGATGAGAAATCGACCATGACAGGGGTGGAGTTTGCATTTTCCACCACAGGGGTGTGCAAAGACAGCTGAGAGCCTCCAAAATGCTCATCCCAAAGTGTCCCTGTGCCTCAAGCTACCAAAAGTCTACAGAGCAGCAGCCCTTGGGCAGAGCCTCCTCTTTGCACCCTGGACCAGGGTGGCTGTGAGCAAGCCCTGAGGTGAGATGCTGTTCCCAAAAGACTCCCAGAGTAAAGGCTCAGCCTCCTTGCCAAGCTGCCTGGAGTCCCCATGTTCCTGTGGGAGGGTCAGGAACACAGCCAGATTCCAACCCAGCTGAAGCCAACACCTTGAGCAAGCTTTTTTATGCACCAAGCTGAACTAGAAGGAAAATATCTTTTTTTTTACCAGCTTAGGATGTGCATACCTTGCTGTGGGCAGGTTGTGAAGGGCAGCCACAAAGCCATGCTGTCCACAGCCCTCCTGGCTGGTGGATTATGGATGTGCCCCAGGAAGCCCAGGGAGCCCAGCAGCAGCCACTGAGCAGTGCTCCAGGCAGGGCTGGTGATGTGGGGTCCCAGTGGGATGCTCTGAACTGAGGGTAAAGGCTGCAGCCAGGTCACAGCACTGCTATGCCACCACTAAACCATGTCCCCAAGTGCCACATCTATGGGTCTTAAATCCCTCCAGGGACGCTGACTCCCCTGGCACCACTTTCCCAGTGCTTGACAACTCTTGTGGTGACAAAAATTATCCACAAAATACACAAGCAATGGGCAAAACCCTTCCACACTGGCCCCTCTGCCACCTTGGACTGTCTGGAGCTGCTGAGAGCTGTTCTGGCACTTCAAGGTTGACCTCTAGAGGAAGTTTGTAGACAGACGGCCACAAGGGCTGCAGGACAGAGGTGCCGAGGATTTGCAGCTCAGCTGTGCCCCGCGAGTCTGGCAGCGATCACAAGCACAGCACGGGGTCCCAGCAAACAGCTCCTCCCAAATTTAGGTGTGCAGGGCGGGACCGCATGGAAAAGCATCAATTGCTGCAAACCCACCGTGTGTCCCCAAGTGCTGGGGACCTGCCCAGGGTCATTTCTACCCCTGCTGAGGCTGCAGCACGCTCCCCCGGTCTCTCCCTGCTCCCCAGCTCAGCGCTCTGAAAGCCTCACAGCTCAGCTTTCCTCCCACCGCCCACCCCCAGCATCTCTCTCCCCTGCTCCAAATTAATCCGTTTATCACCTATAATTAAATCGAGCCCTGCAGCCGGCTGCTGCGCTGGCAAGATGCGAGGGTGTGAAGCGCATCACGCTCCGTGAGCCTTACAAGGCAGCAGAACGCTCGGCGCCGGAGCTGCGGGTTCTGTGAGCATCACTGCCTCACCCCCGCAGCACCCCCCCGGAGCCGGCAGAGGGGACAAAAAACAAATCCAGCCCTCTCCCCGCCAGTTCCAGTCCTTCCCTGCTGCCTTTCGATGCCGTGCCAGTGCCAGTGTGACACCTCTGTCCCTGCCCCGGCGCAGGGCTGCCCGCCGGCCAGAGCGCCCGTGTGCTGAGCAGCAGCTTCTGCCCTGTGCTTGCACATCCCGACCTAACCCTGCCTCCCCTGGCTTTTTTGTCTCATGGAGAAGAGTTTTTCCCTCCCGTTTCTCCACCCCATAGAGCTGCTGGGAAAGGGGACCACTGCAAGCATCCCACTCTGTCCCACTGTGTCAGCACTTCCCTCCGGAAAGAGCAGGAGGTGACATTTAAGATTCTCTGCTTGGCAGCCCGGAGAGGATGGAAAACTCATCCACAGCAGCACGGGAGCACCCGTCAGGTTTAAGTCCCATATTGGGTGCTTCTTGGCACACTCTGCCAAGCCAGGGGTGGAAAAGAGATGGTTTGGGGCGCAGATCTGAGGGCAGCACGGCATGAAAGGGGCTTGCCCAGGTTTGTGTCCCCAGTCTCTCCTCCCAGCCCCTCAGCCGAGCACCTGCCAAGGACACAAATGAACGCAGGTCGCCAGTTCTCAGACCAGCAGCACCCCCAGCCCAGGAGCATCCCGCTGCCCCCAGCCCTCGCACCACCCCAGCAGCTCGTTCCCCTCGCCCGGGGGCACAAAACCCCACGGGGAAGGCGGAGAGGGGACATTTGCCCTTTTCAGGCTGCACAGAACACACCCGCCCGCCGCACACACAGCCTCGGGGGTGTCCTCATCCTCCCCAAAGCCGGCAGAGCCGGGCACAGCCCGCAGCTCCCATCCCATCCCCTGCAGGAGACACGGATCCATCCCAGGGATTCCCTGCGGGAGCATCCCGGGATGCTGCCCACCCTCCCAGCCCTACCTTTGCGGAACGGCATGGACGCCGGGGCTCCTCGGACGCGGACGCCTTCTCTTAGATAGATACACACACACAAAAAAAAAAAATTATGTATTTCCTTCTGTGTCTCTATTTCTTTCCTTCCTCCTCCTCCCTCTTTCAGAAGGAAACGGACATATTTGGGCAAAGCCTGGCAGAAAACAGCGTCATTCCGAGGGTGGCACTGCAGAAAGGAGGAAGTTCTTGCAGTTTCAGAGCTTTTAACCCTTCGCTTCCCGGAGGCAGCAGGGATGGGAGGGAGGTGACAGGAACAGGACAGGGAGCTGATTGCCTTAGAAAGGGATGGAAGGTACTGGGAAAGGGTTTTTGAGTTGATTTGTGGTGGTTTTTTTTCTTGGTAGGACCAGTACAGAACTGAATGTAATGGATGTGGATGTGGTAATGGAATTTTGGCCTCCTGCATCACTTATGCAAATTTCTGAGCTCATCAAAGCACCAATCCCATCTTTGTGGTGGCCCTGGGACAAACTGGGAAAGCCCAGCTGGTTTAGAAACAAGGGGGTAAGAAGCTCAGATACTCCTGTTCAGCATCTCCTGCCTTGCACAGCAGCTGCAAGTTCAGATGGTGCTGTGCTGGATCCTGAGGATGGGCAAATACCCCTGGCTGGCATCTCAGGGCTGGGATGGGCCTTGAGCTTTGGAGCAGCATCAGGTCTGTGTGTCCCCATCTCTGGAGCTCAGGTTGCAGCAGGAGGTGAAGGTGGACCATTTTAACCTGGGAGGGTTGTTCTATTTTTACTGTGGTTCCTTTATGCCCTCCCTGGAGGTAGAAAGAGGCATTGGCTTGGAGGGAGTGCAAGAGGAACTCTGAGCTGTGCATGACAGGATCCCATCCTTACATCTTGGTGCTTGACAGTGACACCATGAGCTCCATGCTGTGCCTCTGCTCCCTGCAAAACTCTTTCTCCCTCCTGGAGCCAACAGGACTTTCCTCAAACCATCCCTGGGGTGCTCTAAAGCCTCCCCATCCATCCCCTGCAGGCTCCAGCCCCATCCAGACCACCTCAATGCTCCAGGTGAGTTCTTCATCCTCCCCAGGGCAAAGTCTGCTAGGTTTGGCTTAACCCCACTGGAGAAACCTGTTTAGGCCAGTGGGTGAGGAGCACTCCAAAGAAAACCACAAAAACCCAAAAAAACTCAGCCCCAGGCTGTTATGAGAGCTGTGGCTCCAACAGGAGTGGCAGGGACAGGGACACCAATGGCTTTGCTGCCTCTGTCCTGCTCAGGGAGTGTTGGCTGCTGGATGAGGAGATGTTCCTGAGCCCCAGCACCATGTGAGGAACAAAGGTGGTCAAGATTTGATGGCATGGGCTGCTGGGCTTCTTCCAGTGACTGGAAGCAGTTACAGCAGAGGGTTTATGCCCTGCCCCTGGAAAACACAGCAGGACAGGCTGGGGGTCTGCCCAAGCAAATTGAGCAGGCAACCATTTCCTTTGGGGAAAAATCACCCAAAAATAGAATTTCCCAGGATGTTCAAAGGCCTGTGGGCTGGGAAAATTTGAGGCAGGTGGGTTGGACACTCATGTGCAGTTGCCAGAGAGCCCAGAAGGTAAAGAAGAGTCCTTCTTCACTCCATGTGTGCCAGCAGCCAGGTGGAAGGGAAGGACACCCCAGCCATGCCCAAAGCCAGGGCAGCAGGACCCAGGAGTTCTTCTGGTCCTTCTCAACTCTGCCCAGCCCTCTGCTCTGGCAAACAAGTGAATTCCTTGGAGTGATGAGCTTTCAAATCTCTACAAAACCAGATTTTTAAAGTTTTATTTCCCAGAATAAATGTGGATTAGCAGTTCATGTCCACAAGGATATATCCAGCACATGACTCCAGGGCTTAGCAAAGGAAACTTAATGCAATATACTCAGGGTTAGACCCAAAATGAGTGTTCTACCCGTGAAAATCCATGCTTGGGTGCTCATGTCCAAGTCTGTTGTCCATAACATCCTGCTCAGTGCCTGCTCAGCTTGGAAGGGGTTTAACTCCTTGGATGGTTTTTTTTCCAACATTGATGTTGCCTGGACTTCAGCTCCAAAAACTTCCCAGTAGGAGTGCCACTTGTGACCAGGACCTGTATTAGAGGATGATGGTTCAGGTCCCCATTAAAGTGCTTCTGTCACCTGCTCCTTGGCCTGGGATTTGCTCCAGTTATTCTGTGCATTGACCTAGAAAGATCTCAGATGGGACAATCCTTGGTGTCCATACATCTGCTTTCCGTTTTCCAGAAAATTCCAGAAACCAGCTTCCAAGCCAAGGCCATCAAGGAGTCAGAGCATCATTCCACATATCAGATATTATTGGGTTTCACCCACAGAAAGCACCTCAGGCATCTCAGTGGTGCCAGGCAGTTTAAATAAGCAGAGAAGGCTTCAAACATGGTCTGGGCATTTCTGGTGTACGAGGATCTTCACCTCTTACTCACAGTTCAACAGCAATTATGTCTGGCATCTAGAAAGAACAACTTAAAAGCAAAAATAGTCATAATTTTAAAAAATTACTAAGAATCAAGCTGATCTCAAAACAAGATTTAGATGAAACTAAACAAAGTCTGGTCCAGGACAGTGAAATCAGAGCATCTCTCCTCCTGGCAGAGCACAAATAGCTGCACAGTCAGAGAGGGTGGCAGTGGCTCAGCATCACTTGATGAGAAAACCTGGTGGGAAGGGTTTCAGCCAGCACTGGTTGTGCCCTAGGCTGAGGATGGCCCAGAAAGCTTCCTGAGATCTTCCCAAGCCCTGTTTCTGTGGGAGAGGCACTTGGAGCCTCAGTGGTTGCTATCAGCTTTCCCAGCCGTGTCCTGTAGGAAGGTGTCTCCAAAGGAAACAAAAGCATAATTTAATGACTAATATGTCAGTGGGTTGCCTAGTTGGAACTGACCCTTTTACCTGTCTCACAGGTTTAAAACCCATATTTCATAGAAGCATGGAAAAGTTTAGGTTGGAAATGTCCTTAAAGACACAATCTAGTTCCAAATCCCCTGCCATGGGCAGGGACACCTCCCACTGTCCCAGGGTGCTCCAAGCCCCATCCAACCTGACCTTGGACACTTCCAGGGATGGGGCAGCCACAGCTTCTCTGGCAGCCTGTGCCAGGCCTGATCACCCTCCTAGAGAAGGATTTTCCCCTCAACTTCATCCTTAAGCCCAGAAAAACCTCTTTATCCAGGACAGAGATTTAATTTGCCTTCCCCCCCTTGCACTGAATCCATCTGTGGCTTTGCATCAGGGGGCACGGGGATGAAATCCGTGCACATTCCCAGCCAGGGAACCAGCACTGAACTGTTCTCCCTTTGCAGGCAGTGAGATAAGGGCTGGGAGCAGTGTGAGACAGGAATGTGCAGTCATGGGGATCTCCTTCACTGCAAGGCTGGCGCTCTACAAGCAAATAAGAATGCAAACAGTTCCTTTGAAATATTTATAACATTTGGAATGACTTGCATGGCACAAACCCAAGGAAGATGAGGGTGCTGGGAATTGCTGGTGCTGAGTGCACCAGGGGACTTGCTTGCATGATTGATCCAGCTTGCAAAGTTCTGCTCTGTCCTTTTATAAGATGTCTGAGTGCTCAGGCAGGCTCTCCTCCTCCTCCCCTGGGTTACACATTGCCTGAAGGTCCTGCTTCCCCTATCATCAGCAGCGAGCTAGACCAAGTAATTCAAGCAATATAAAGTCAAAAAAAATCAAGCAAAAAAAAACCCAAAAAAACAGCTAACTCACAAACCAGGCCACGAGCCACCACCACAGCAGCGATAGCCACCCGCAGCAGCCAGAGCCAAGCACGCAGCCGTGCGAGCCATCAGAGCCCTATCAGCATCAGAGCCCTTTTCCCACTGCTCAGCTGTTCTCTGGCTGAGCTGCTGCAGTCACACCTAAGCCAATCTTCAAGGTCACATTTTAGTGACCAGGCACTGACCATCTCACTTCTGCTTTCAGCCCATGCCCATGTTTTTTTTTTTGCTGATCCTCCCATATTCCAGCAGCCAGACACTGGTACCCAGCTCCCTTTCTCTCAGTGAGCTGTCCCCATCTGCTGATCACCAGCCTGATGCTTCAGCCTTCCAAATTTAGCAGGGGAAGGTTGCAGAGAGGCTCGTGGTTCTGCTGGGAGAACAGGCAGCACAACCAGGTCATCAGGGCTTAAGATGCAGAGGGGACTGAGAACAATGAGTTTTGGGAGAGTTTACAGCCAATCTCCCCCTTGTAGCTGACCTAGAGAGATTACTTTTGTTCACCTCTGGTATTAGTGCTGGCGTCTTCATATCAGAGATTAGGTGCTCTATAAAGGTGTGGACACAAGATTGGATTAGAGAGATGCAGGTCAAAGACTTAGGACAAGGAGGAATGGTTTTAGACTTACAGAGGGCAAAGTTAGACTAGAGATTAGGGAAAAAATTCTTCTCTGGGGGGGTGGTGAGGCCCTGGCAGAAGGTGCCCTGAGAAGCTGTGGCTGCCCCATCCCTGGAAGTGCCCAAGGCCAAGCTGGACAGGGCTTGGAACAACCTGGGATAGGGGAAGGTGTTGGAATGAGATGATCTTTAGGGTTCCTTCTAACCTAAACCATTTTGTGACCAGGTACTCTTGGTCCCTTGCAGATCCCAGTCTCCTGTTTTGCACAAGTTTCAGCATTTGGGTTTTGGAGAGAAAGAGCTGGACAGCACTTCCCAGGAGTGATCTGCAGGCAGTAATTACTGCAGCTGCCAGGTACAAACCTTGTTGGCTTCTCTGCTGCTGCCAGCTCCTGCAGGTTTCTAAATTTGATTTTGCTCTTTCCATGCAGGAAATTCACTTTCACTTCTCCATTGATTTCTGTGGCTTTGAACTGCTACTACACACCCACCAGGCACTGAAGAGGAAATGTCACATTTGGAGAAACATCTGCATCCTTCTTCTGATGTATCAAGAGTGACAGATAATCAATTCTATTTCACACAGTCCAGGCTTGCTGAGGCAAATTCTTACCATGCAGTTAACTCCCTCTGTTTTTAAAAAAGGGGAAAAAAAAAAAGTATTGATTTTATGATGCCAACACCAACATTTTTTAACATAAATGCTGAGAGCAGCCTCAAGTTTCCAGGCTTTTATGTTCCCTAACACTGCAGAAAAAATAAAAACCATCAGGCTTTGCCCATGAATAAATCAGCCTGCTGGATAGAAATAAAACAAAGCAAAACACTTTTAAAGGATCAGGTAGAAATTCAAGTGAAGAACAGGGAAGAAACTATGACTAGTATGTGATAGCTGAAGGTATTTTCAAAACTTAATTTCCTTATTACCCCTAAATTTCTGACTTCCTCAGAAGAGCTGATTTCATGCAGGTGAATGTGATAATTTTGGGACAGTGTCTTTGGGTGCAATGGTGTTGTGTCATATGGGATGATGGGCAGGGTTGTAACTGGTGCAGGGAGATGGATCTTCTTCTGAAATTTGTGCTTGAAGCAAATCTCTGAACTCCACTTTGAGTACACTTCATTGCCACAGGATTATTTCCCTGGAAAGGCCTTTAAATTTTGCTGTTTGAGTGCACAGCCCTTCCTACAAAGAGGGAAGACAAGACACTGGGAATTGCTGCAGCTCACATCTCTCCCAGTGGTAACTGCATCGCTTCAAGCACACAAACCCAGCACTTTCCCAGAGTGGAAAAACACAAAACCCCACCAGCTTTCACTTCCCATCCTCCCAAGAGGAGCTTGGTGTGTTTTGCCAGAGTATCATTTGAGTTTTGGTTCACAGTTGCTATACAAGTTTTACAAGTTCAAAGCAGAGAAGTCCAAAAGTGCTACCCCAGCTTTGTGCCTGCGGCAGAAGGTGGAGAAACCCCAGGTGAGTGGAAGACCTTTGTCTTGGCAGGACCATGTGGATTCCTGAGCTGTTGACTTGCTGCAAGCTCTCAAATGGAGGCCAGAGATCAACACCTGAGAGACTGGGAGAGGAAAAACAACTCAAGGGCTGTGAAGTGGGAAGATGCTTTAAAGCTGCTTTGACAAAGAAACCCCATGCTCTTCCCAGAGGAGGAGTAAGAAGCAGGAGAGAAGAAAAGAAAGGGTTAGGCATCTTCCTGGGAAAGATCTTGTTTTCCATAGAGCTGAAGGTATCTTGGGCTTTAAGCATGTGCTGCAACTGCTGGGGTTGCCAAAGCAGGGCAGGGGGATGTCCTGCATGGGAGACAGGGCCAGGGTGGGTGCAGGGTATTTGTGTCCTATCCCCTGATTACCACAGCTAAGGGGCTGAAAGCTTGGGGTGGGTAAAGTTACCAGACATTTGCTTAGACACAAAACATGAGGCTGTGCTTTTTACATTTCTGTACTAACAACCCAGTGCTCTGCGATTTCCCAATTTCCTGATGCTAAAAAAGAAAAAAGTCATAAAGCCACAGCCATGAGCTCAGCAGGGACCAGGAATTGGGGTATGAGGAAACCTCTGCAGGAAAACACACACATTATCCCTTCTACAACTTACAAATTGAGGTTTTTTTGCTTTCATACCTGTTCTTCCATTGCATCTTTTCCTTTTCAATATCCATTTCCTCCATTCAAACAGGACTTTGCTTTACTGACATGCAAAGCTGTGTTTGTACCTGTAACTGGTAACACTAACTGGCTGAGTTGCACCTCAAGTGGCACAAAATATTTTTTGCAGTAAACAGATGGTAAAATCACACTGGACATTCAAGGCAAGCAGCATTTGTAAGCCACTAACCTGCAGAAAGAGGAAGCCAATCTTACCAACCCAAGCACTCATTTAGAAAAAGTTTCATAGTCAATAAATCCTTCAGTGAGGAGGAAAAAAAGGAGCAGCTACTCCTTTGTTGCTCCTGACATAAAGCATGAGTATCTATGATTACACCCAGTGCTACCCAGGGCTTAAGGTCTGTCAGCTCTGGCTGATGTTATGAGCAACTCATATAATTACCAGTTTTTGCATCCTTAAAAAATCCTGTTGTCCTCTGTGGAGCAGGAAATGTCACTAAAGTCTTTTGAGGAAAAGGTTAATTTTTGAGCAACCTAGTCTAGTGGAAAGTGTCTCTGCCCATGGCAGGGGTTTAGAACTTGATGGTCTTAGAGATCCTTTACAATCCAAACCATTCTATGATTTTATGATTCAAAACAAGGTAAAGCAGATTAATTTATCCTCTAAACTACATCACAGGTAAGAAAACAGCTGTGCTCACATATTAAACACAAAGTCAAGAGCCATGTGTCCTGCCAGGAGCATGATGTTCATCTCCAGCTGGACTTCAGAACTATCTTCTACACCCACAACCAGAAACCAGTGGTGACTTGTGAGGATAAACCAAACTGATGGATGATAAAAGCATTGGGATTGCTCTTTAACTGCTCTGCAGCTTGAATAAAATCACAGCATCACAGGGCAAGAGGAAGCCTTTTACTGAAAGTGCTGTCTAGATGACACACCAAAAAAATTCCCAAGCCCAGGTGCAACTTTCAAACCCACCTGTGAAGAACCTACATCTCCCCAGAGCAGCACAGCAGGAATCCACATCTCCTGGCTGTGTTCTCTCATTGCTCAGTGACAGCAAATTAACAGAGCACACGCTGCTAGACACAATCAATCAATCAATCAATCAATCAATCAATCAATCCCTTTTTGTCTTTAAGGACAACTGCCTCATCACCTAAAGGCAGGAATTCCCCTAAGGACTCAATCATGAACTTACTGTGACAAAAAGTGCTTGTAAGCACCACCAAGTCCTCCATGGTCACAAGCAGCTTCTGCTTTTTTGGGAAAAGGAATAGGGTTAGTCTTGCACCCAGCTAGGAACATGTTACCAGTACCAGATGCATCTATACCTGGACCTCAGCTGTGTGGATGTTTTTCTTATCTTCCAATTTTCAGAGAATTTTAAATAATTTCTAATTCCTGGGAGTAGCTAATCTAACATTGTTTTTATGAAGGACAAGAAAATCAGCAACAGTCTGCTTGGCTCCACTGAGGAGAAGTCATGCTTGCCCAGCTTAACCTTCCACAATGAAAGACTGCCCTGGCAGAGGAGGGCTGTGGGTACTGTCTACCTGGATTCTGTAAGACTTCCAAACATTGTCATCTGTAAGATCCTCCTCACAAAGAAGCTCTTGGAGCTGCAGGAGCAGACACCAAAAGCTGTCTGAATGCCTGGTCCCAGTGAACAGTGGCTCAGGGTCTGGCTGGAGACCAGGAGATGTTGATGAACTCCAGGGGCCAATGCTGGGTCCAGCCCTCTTTAACACCTTCATTAACGCAAATTTGCAGATCACACAGACTGGGAGGAGTGGCAGCTACCTCGGAGGCTCATGCTGCCACCCAGAGGGACCTGGGCAGGCTGGGAAGAGGCTGGCAGGAACATCATGGAGCTCAACGAGAAGTGCCAAGTCCTGTACCTAAGGAGGAGCAATCCCAGGCACCAACATGGGATTTAATTCAATGTAACACAGGGTGAATCTTAATCTCGCTCAGGGTCTTTTGCATCAAGTGCTTTGAGGACTGAAAGTTCTCACTCTCCGATTAGACTTCTGCCTGTGGAGCAAGAGGGATTTGAGAGTTTAAGATCCTCTTTGAAACCTTCCATATTTGTCTGTCTATATTTAAGAAAACTGTATGAGGTTACAACACATATTTTCTCTTGCACAGAAGGGTAAAATACCCTGACACACTCAAATCTCCCACAGGAGCCTGGTATCAGATAAGCCCCTCCTAAGGCAATCACTTACACAGACTGCAGCACATGAGTTACATCTTCTGCATGTGCTTCAGAATCCAAAGCTCAAGGCTAAGAGATTTTACCATTTTCTGTTGCCACAACAAAAAGCAGCTCCACCAGGAATTTGTGGGTTTTGGTTATAGAGTTGCAAATTCAGGGGAATAGGGTGTAATCCCAACTCTCCAAACCACCTTCTGCATGTCTTTGGGCAAGATATTTCTTGTACCTGCCTCCCTCCCTTCATGGCTATTCAGACAGAAAGTTCTTCGGGGCAACAACTCTCACCTTTCAGTGGCAAAGCAAACTTAAGACTTGGACAATTGTAATATTAAAAAGGTTCCCTGCAAGCTCCATCTCACATCAGATTTTAGTCTGACACAGGGCAGGCAAAGTGATAAATTGACAGGTGAAATTCAACATAGGTTAAGTGCAGAGCAGTGCAGGTGAGAAAATAAATCATAACCTATGTGCTTAACAATGGGCTCTCAAATAGCTGCTACTGCTCAGCAACAACACCTTGAGGTTTTAACGATTAGCAAAGTAATCAAGTCACTAAATCCCCATTATTAAAATAGTAGCCAGTGTTCTGAATTAGGAGGAGAACAAGGCAGCAAATGGTGATGCCACTCTGCAAATCCCTGTTCTTAAGACCTCAGGGCTGTTAATGCACCAGGCACCTCATTCAGCTCTGGGCTGACACGTCCTACACGTCCCTCTCAGCTTCCTCGTGGCTTCAGGACACTCAAATCTCTCTAAGCAGGCATCTAATCTGAATTCCCAGAAGCAATGAACAGTTCATACTTAGCCCAAGAGGAGATGCAGCTATTCAACACATTAGAAATTCACAGTGTTTATACAGGTGCTTAAGACAAGGAATTAAATTTAGGAAATCATACCTGAAAAACACCCAGTGCTTCACCTGAAGCATTATAACCAACCCTGCACTGCCAGTAAAGTAAATGTTCTTAACAGGCAATCATACTCTTCACTTTCTGTGAAATCAGAACCTTTTGGGGCACCACACAAAAAGAGAAACAAAAATATTATTGCTTCAGACAAGTCACCACGTACGTAGATGACAGAATGAGGTGGCTGCACAATTTCCAGGGTGTAAAGACAAACCACCAAATAAAACTTGTCAGCTGCAGAGAGCTCCAAATTAAGTGTTGCTGAGCCTTTGGAAAGGGCACTGATGAAACAGAGGAGAACAAGGGATGTGTAAGCAGGAAGAGCTGGAGGTGCTAGATAAAAAGTTATTTGGGAAAACTACTAGAAATAGAAGTCAGTGGCAAGATTCCAGAGGAGGCCAATTCTCCAGCAGAGAAGTAAATTCAGAACCAAATTTTTAAAGGCATGCAAGATACAAACATGCCTGAGGAAGCCTGAACCAACACAGTGAGAGTGTTGACGAACAGGGAGAAGGTGCATTTGCAAAAAAAATGTTTCTTGCTAAAGAGACCAGTGAAGTCTGACCACAGAGCTCCTTGTCTGAACCTCTGCAGGTTTCCACACCTGTGCAGGTTTGTTTGCATCACCTGCTTACACAACTGGCTCCACTGTCACGTTTGTACAGCACCCACCACACAGATGGAACTCAGGGGATGTAGATCTGCTCCAGGTTTGCTTGCTTCAGTGTCCCCATGGTACAGAAAAACACCTCATTTTACAGCATGAATCTCTTACACAAAATAATAAATGAACAAACCCTCTCCCCTACATTTTCATGGATAAACTTTACTCCTGTCTTCAACCACAATAAGGATTCTCAGAATGAAATGTTCAAAAGTTGTTAATAAAGCCATTCTCATCAAACAGAAAACCTCCAAGTTATCAGACTGGAAGCTCAGAAGCTGGTGCTAAAAAGCAGAACAGCTGGTTAAAGGCACAAAAACCAGCCTGTGCACCTCAGGAAATGCTTACAGCCTAGTCACTCAAGAGGTATTTGTTGAAATAAGAGCCATAAATAAATCACATTGCTTAAATCCAAGTCATATTTCAGGCTAAGTTCAGATCACACTCAATCTATTACCAGTGTTACACTTTCTACAGCAGCCACTCAAACTATTTGAGTATTACAAGCAAACTTATGCTAATTCATACCAGGCTCATCTCTTTGTTTTACTACACAGCAGCAAAGACCTTAAAGTGTTGCTCAAAGTCAAAGGGAAAATGAAGAGCAGAGGCAGGAACAGAATCTAGATTGTTTTTTGCCCAAGTCCTGTGGTTTTGGTGTCAATCCTGCTCCTCACCTCTGCTGCAGTGAGGGTGCAACAGAGAAAGTGCCAACTTGTGGTGCAGAAGTGCTCAACTCTGAGGGATTGCCTTGCACAACACAAGAGCAGAGTAAGGAAGCCAACACACAGGAGGTAAAATACCATTTTTTAAAAAAAATTGTTTTACAAGCAAATGTTTGTACAGAGGTTGGTGGAATACAAGCAGACAAGCAAAACACAAGACCCAAAGGGTTTGCCACAGAAATCTGCAGCTAAAACTCAACAGAAGAGCAAGAACTGGAGATATTCACAGCATTGAACTACAGGTCTGTCCCCCCTCCCCCCAGTCCATGTGTGTAACAGGAAGCAGACATCCAGCATCAGCTTTCAAACAGCTAAAATGCCCTCAGGGCTCACAGCCACTTCAGTATCTGCACAATTCTGGGTGCAATGGGGCACAGGGACAACTGCCACCATTGTAGAGCCACCTCTTGCCAACTCTTTGTCACACACTGTTCCCAAACAAAACATAAAACCACGAGCAGAGAGCTGTGTACTATTTTACATCAAGTTACAAATAAGAGTAGTAGTGTCTAGTAGTTTAGTTTGTCAACTCTTCAGATTTTCATGAGAACTTCCCTCCATGGCCTCCTACTTTGAAAACTTCCACAGGCACTCCTTCCCAAAAGGAAAAGAAAGCCTAACCCAAATGGTATTTAACCTCAAATACAGAAATATAAACAGAAAGAGCACATGCCAGGTTTGATATAATTAAACAAATTCAGTTGCCTATATGTGAGTTAGAGAAGTGAGATTCTGACAACTGGCCAGATACAGGAAGGAGTTTCCCTTCTCCCTACCTAATGACCTGAAATCAGTTATCCCTGGAAATTGCCAGCACAGGCTGCTCAACAGCACAGAGCTCCTGCTAAGAGTCCATTAAATTCCCTCCTCTTTCCATTTCCCTGGATTAGACATGGATTTTCTTTTGATCTGTGAAGACAGACTCAATCCTTGTTATTTTAGTCTCCATTCTGGCATGGAAGCTTTGTCCTGGAGTCAGGAGAACAAACCAACTGCAACTGTCCAACGACCCAAATCACTGGTGTGCAGAGATGAGGACTCAGGAGAGCAAAGCTCTAACTCTAGGAAAGACCATCAGGGAGGAGAAGATCACAGCACACAGTCCTTGTCCAAAGCTTGACACTTATTGTGGATCCAGCACAGGGACTCCATGATGAAGCACCAGAACAAAGAAAGCAGAATACAGACAAAGCATCTCCTCAGCAGTGGGTTTTCAACAGAGCAAAATCATCTGAAAGCTCAAAAACACCAGGATCCCCAGAGCAGAAAGCAGAAATGTGCAATTCAAAACCACACAGACGTGAATCTTACTTTCAAAGGGCTTTATATTACAAAAAACATAAGTCACAATGAATGTGTAAAATCCATTCAATGAGGCTCGTTTCCAGTCTGCTAGGAAAGCTACTTTTCTCTTCTTTATTCCCAGCCTACTGCTGAAAACGTGATTGCCAAAACAATGACACCTCGAGCTAGATTTTTAAAATCAAACTTGTTCTGCCAGATCCAGCACTCTGAACTTGTCCAGGTTGTAGAAACAAGCCTTCACCACTCTGCCTCCAAAATATCTTCCATTCAGATCCACAACAGCTGGAATTGAAATGAAGAGCAGATCAGCAAGCAGACATTCAATCAAATAAACCTCTCTTTAACTCAACAGCCTGACCAGTGAGACTGTTTAATCTTCTGCAGAAGTTAACTCTGAGGTTCACAGGACACAATTTAGGATCCTACCTTTGATGGCAGATTCAACCCGTTCAAACTCTAAAAATATTCTTACAGCTTCATCATCTGGGGCACCAGGGATCTGAAAGAAAACAAAAACCCCAAGCCACAAGTAATTAGAACAGTAGCCAGAACATTGTTTTCAATTGCTGTTCACAAAGGCAATGAAAGAATGAAGTAAGAAGATTCCAAAAACACAATACTCAAGTGATTTCTGCACAGTTGCTATTATTAGATGCTTGTATCTTACAGATACAGAAAATCCAGAATGCCAATACAGTAAAGGACTCAGAGATCTTCTATGTATGCCCCTCTTAGGCAGTAACACTCCAGTTGTGAGGAATGAGTGTCCACTTTACTTTCAGTGCAGCCAAAAAGAGAGACAGTGTCTCTTACCTCAAAGATGACACATTTCCCAACCTTGCCATATTTCTCACATTCCTCCTTAGTTTCAACTTCAAGGTCTTCATCAACCTCCCCAGCACCGACCATGTTCTGAAAGTCAAAGAATAAACCCAGCTCACTGGATGGAGTCTGTGCAGATCAGATGCTCTGTCAACTGTGACCACAAACACTTTAAAAACTTGAGAGCTACAGGGAGACAGTTCCCTGTCCCTAAGACAAAGGGAACTGCACAATTTAAAGCAGTGTTGATTTAAAGTTACAGCTTGCACCCCAGGAAGTCACATCATTTCTCCAGAACACAGAACCCCACGTGGGTGCAGACCAGAATCATTTGAATTGTGCAGTTTTGTATCAGGAACAGAGGTTTAAATATTTCAACACCAAGACACATTCCCATACTCCCAACTCACCCTCAGTAGGACCACTTTAGTTGGGCATTTCAGTATCTCAGTCAAGGGGTTGGAATCTGCCTTCTTGCCCGTTTCTGTTTGAAGACAGAATAGTGAATTGTGAATTTAAGATTAAAGCTCAATTAGGGACTTTTATCAGAATATCATTGATTAAACAATGGAATAAAAGCCACAAAATGTAATTTCATATTAGTGAGGAACAGTTATTCATAACTTGTAGCTACCTGGAATGACAGTAAGCAGAAAAATCAATTCCAAAGGTGTGAATTAAGCAGTAACACTGACAAAGTACTATTTCTTTGAGAGAAATAATTCCTAAGTTCAGAATTGTATCATAAGAAGTACAAGGCTAAAAGTATTCTGACTTTCACCACTTGTGCTCAGAAGCCTGGAATTTGTCTCAAAATCAGAAAAGAGCAGGGAAAATGAGAGCAGTATCAACAGGATATGACAGGAAAAAGGCCATCAGGGCAGAGCAGGATCAGCCCTGGAAGTGAAAAGGCTTCCCCAACACTAAAGGAGGACAACTGATGGAAGAAGGGGAGGATGAGCTAAAAAATGCATACATGATCTCTTTACAAAAAGATAAATTTCCACAAGAACAAATATGAGTCATTTTTCCAACTGCAGTGTTTTCAGCAAGGACAGATGGTAAACAGAAACTCAGGACCTTAATTTCTCACACACTTGGTGCAGGACACAATTACCTTTCTCTGTAGATTCACCAACAATGATCTTGCCACCCCTCTTGCTTGTTTTCTCTACTGAGAGTGCTGTGCTGAGCCCCTGTTCATGTTTGCCCAGCCCCTGGCCCTCTCTGAAACCATACTTCTGCATGATTTTGTGAGCTACTGTCCCCCTGCAACGAGAAAAAAAACCATCAGTTCGTAAGGGTTTCTTCCACAAAACATCAACACTGCATTTCTCCTGAGTGATCAAATATTCTACCTCCTAAAATCTCCTTACACAGGGGCAGAAAGTACAGGAGCTTCTATCAGTTACAAGATTTTTTTCTAAGCAAAAGGCTGAAAAGTCTGGCTATGTAATGCTGAAAGATTAAAACACTAAGTCACAGAAGAAAGAGCCAATTGTGTGGCCAAAGTAAGGCAGGTTAGGTCAGATTTTTAGCCCTTCCTTCAATGAAGTGAGGGTTCCATGGTACTGCTAATTACAGGTGGTAACAATGCACAAGGTGGTTCAACAGTAGCAAGTTCGGTTATCTTTTTCTGGACAATTAAAAAAACCCCACCAAACCCAAAAACGAGGTCTCTAAGCTGTTTTTAGCTATAGATTCACCTTCACTTTGTTGTCACAGTAGTTAACACAACCATCACACATAAGGCAGGAGAGTAAATGGGCAGATTTGCAGCCACAGCTGATACATTCATGCAAATACACTCTGAATGCTTGAACAAAACCACAGCTGAAATTATTTAAAATATCAAAATAGCACATTTAAGACAAAGCTGGAAAAGAAATCTAGAAGAACTAACATGCCACCTGTGTTTTCAAGTACACTCCATTGTTTGGCTTGTACAGACCATAAACACTTTGTGCTGGAGTGTGGCTTAAAAACACATCCTTGAATGCAACCACCTCAGATGTGTTTCCCCCAATCCTGCCATCCATATTTTTTCCTGTATCCTGCCAGTTTAGACTCTATGAACTCAGACTAACCACATATATGCAATGGGTTGTGCTCTTCCCTCCTGACAAACTATTTCAGCTTTTGGTTTCCACCACCCTCCAATGCCTTTTCCCACAAAATGTGCTGGAATCACTCATTTTTTTACCCCATGTTGGCAAGGAAGGAGTTGCTGGGTCCAGTGGGGGAACGAGGTCTCTCTGGCTCATCATACACTGGAGGAGGAATTGCTGCTTTGGAAGAAGGTGCCCGAGGCCTTGACTCGTCCTCATATGGGAATGATGCTACAGCTGGAAAAAACAGAGACATTTGGGTTTTTTCAATAAAATCCTAACAAACTATGAAAAGGTCTTCCACATAAATCCAAATCAGAAGAATGTTTCCTTTGCACATACTGTTTTAACACCCTCTCACCTATCTCTCTTGAAAACATCTGGGTTATTCTGGGTTTTCCTCACTGGATGTAGATTTCCACAGCTCTATAATACATTTATTATCCTCTTATTAAATGGAGAAGAGGAACATTAACAGACCACCTGCACTACAAAGAGTTTATCTGGAGGACAAACTCCCATTCATCAGGAACAGAACATTGACAAAAATGGATCAATGCACACAACTCAAGGCCCAAGGACTGTAATAAAAACACACTGCACATCTGCAGAGAAGAGAAACCAGTCTATTAAAAAGAATGAATGTAACTCATCTCACTGGGAATTTCTGAACTGCAGCTCTTCCTGGGGATGGAGATGGATCTGGATATCTCTGTCATACTGGCTGGATTATTAAATCACCTTCCACTGACAAGTCAAACAACAAAATGAGAAAAAAAAAAAAAAAGCCTACCAGAATACAAAATTTTACTTTTTAACGGACTTACAAACTTTTAGCAGACTGACTTAATTTTAGAATATTTTTTTGTACACTACCTCTTGTATCTTATCAAATAGAAGGTCAGACATGAAGTTTGAGGATATAATATGAGGAAAAATAATGCCAATTTAAACAGCAGATGAACTGGACTATGGAACTTTTGCTACACCAGTATTTTCTTGCTTTCTTCCAGCCTGGATTTGAGCATCAAGCAAGAAGCCATGCAAAAGTTTCTTTGTGGAACCATGTCACATTTTAAAAGCTCTCCCCTTATGGATATTTCTATTATTTCCAGCTTATATTTACTTTTCCTTGACACTCATCAATTGCTCTTAATTAATTACTTTAAACAATGTCTTTCTGTTTTGAATGTCAAATGCTTTCAGTGTATCATTCACTTAAGCTCTGAGGTATTTTTTATGTTTTAATCTTCTCATAAATACAATGAGGACTCCCAAAGAAAAGCTCGTGTGCATAAGATTTTTTCTTCTCATTTTTTAAAGTAGACAACATACTAGTAACTATTTTAGATCTTAAAATTCACAACAGTTAAACATGAAAAAAGAAAGGGAATGGTTTTGTTCCTACAGCAGGATGATGCCACCTCGTGGACAACTGATATCCTCACACCACCACTGCACACAAATCTCTTTAGCTAAACTGCATCCCCAAAAAACTTGTAAAATTCTGTTTCTTGTGCATGATTCCTTCAGAAAAGATACTAATTTAAGTACCTCCTCAAGTAAAGAGCAATGGAAAAAAATTCTTTCTCCATACTGTGGAGGTTTCTAGTCTACCCAGAGAAACCTGCCTGTGACACTTCTTTCATATCAGAAGTGAGTAGCTGCACATGGCTGGAAGAGCCCAGTTTGCCAAGCCACTTGTCCAGCAATGCAGAAAGATTTTTTCAGAGCAGAGATGTGAAGCAGGGCAGCATCACAGGTCCCCCACAGCCTCCCCCCCACGAACAAAGAAGTTATTAATGTCCTGCTGCTACAAAGACTCCAACAAGAAAAGCTGGAGGAGTTAACTAAATAAAAAGCTGAGTAAGAAATTAACACTGCTGTGTTTAGAGAAGAGGATTTTGGAGTACTCACGTTCTTTGTCCTTCTCAACCAGAGAAGTGGGTGGTGCAATGGCAGCTCCTCCCATACCTATGAGCAAAATGGAACACAACACATTTGGAGGATATCATAACAGACCTGAATTATTTACTGTAACTTTGTTGCTCAAAGAGAATACAGACTAATTTTGTTGATGCAAAAATGTATTTCTGATCCACATCACCTAACAAGCTCTAAGGGCAGTGATGTAACACATGCAGGAATGAAAAGTTGCAATAGTGAAAACTCAGTGATTCTCAGAGCCTGATTTTATGTTATGTCTCACCCCTTCCCTGGAGCCTACACCACACAGGAAATTACAACAGGTATCTACAAACTAAGGTTGAACAGAAGTAGTTCCACAGGTAATTTGGCTGCCATCTGCCTCCATGGAAAATTACCAGGCTTCTCCATTATATTATGTTATAATGAAATGCCAGATTTACTCTAAAGGCTCAGAATTAACAGCGTACTCATGTGAGGAAAGAGAAATATAGAAATGAAAATAGGACTGTGAATTCCCTTCCCTCTTTTTCTCCTCTTTCCACACCAAAACCATAAGCAGTTCCCTTACTTCTTTTCCGCCTCTCCCTTTCATAATCTTCATCTTCATCAGAATCTGGATCTGGTCGTCTCGAAAACCCGCTGGCTTCATGTCTGTCTTTACGCCTTCTAGGAGACACAGCAAGTTAGGTGAGATACCATGCAAGTCAACTCTTTGTTTTAATTTGTGATCCCACCCCTGCAGGGTAAATTATTCTGCTCCATCCAACTGGCATTTAACACGTTTCCCATGAAAGTGCAAGTTAACACTTTCACCACTTGTTTCTTTGCTTTTACCCTCATGGGGCATTTTTGGTAAAACAGAAGGTGTATCTAAACCAAGATCATTTTCCACTTGCAAGTCAGCCAAGAAGAATGCATGGAAAGTAGGAAGCACCTGGAGAAATCCTGTACACACCACCAGACCAGAGGGACTGAATGACTACTGTGGGACAGGTGTTGGATGAAACAGAGAGCAAGGTAACAGACATTATTTAATCAATCACCCTGCTTTGGACAGAATCCCTTTTACATTTCCCATCACAGGCTATATAGAGTAGTATCATTTACTCAATAAAAAAGAATAGCCTCATGCTTGAACATCAGATTGTTGAGAAGCTTGCTTGGCAATTAAAATAAGATTCAGGAAAAATTTCTAATGTGAAGTAAGGAATGCTTCGAGATTTGTTTACACTTCTGCTGTTATCTGGTGTGATCAAGAAATTACTCATTTTAACACAACAAAAAGGAAAAGCACTTTTCCTCAAAAGTTCAGAGCACCACCTGGTGCACAAATCAGATTTTTTTCCTAGCCCAGCCACCAAAACTGTGCTAAAGGATGACAAAAACAACTCTATGTGGAACCACTTTCTGAATCTCTACACTGTGAAATCAGAACAAATTACGGACTGTACTCCCAAAGCACACATCTGATGCAGGTTTGGCTGAGATTGTTTCCCCAGCTTGAAATCAGAATTTATCACCTCTGTTCTCTAATGTTTATATGTGTAAAGACTCTTGGCCCACACACAAGTACAAATACAACCAAAGAGTAGTCAGTGCTGAAGCTGTGGGAATGACATCTCAGATTCCTGAGGTCTTGCATGCCAGTAGGGCAGAGCCTCATGCATTCCTTCTCCATCAAAACATAGAACCAAGACAAGACAGAGAAGACCCAGTGACTACATAGATATTAATTTCCACAATCTAAACAGGGCAGCAGAACTTTAATTCCAGACTTCAGATGATTCATACTGTGATGAAGATGGTTTATTCACTTCACTTGAAATGAGCAAATGTAATCTTCTGCCTGGCTGGCAGGCATTTTACTGTTATAATAATCAGATACTGAATCTGCATTCAACTTCCTTAACAGGATTACAGAGATTTCTTATTTCAGGGAAAGGGCATTAAAAATAAAATAGTATTTTCCTTAGTCCTGAGATAATAAATTAATAAACACATAATTAACTTATTTAATAATTAAATTACTGATTGCAGAGGATTAAAAAAGGAAATGCAACTATGCCATTCAGAGGCTGTGCTAGCTATATTTAAAACTTAATGCATTCACGGATCAGTTGGTAGTTTTTAGAAGCAGAAAATATGGTTCATCACTGAGTGTAGAAAAGGTTTTTCTGTAGTCAGGTGACACTGACATCAAATCCTCTGAAACACCTGTTAGGTCAAAGTCTGGTAACAATCATGAAGTACCCAAATATTGCTGCTATTACTGAAACAAAATAAATTCAGAATAATTTGACAAGGGTCTTTCAGCTGAAGAGGCTGCAAAGCTGATAATTCTTATTGTTTTTGCACTGTTAGGTGATTTTTAGCAAGAGCATTAAAACATAGTAAGTAAAACACTGCACTTGCCTCTAAAAGTACGCATTATTCACAAAACCTCTAAGAACTTCCATGAAAACAGAGATAAACTTAAACAAATTGACATGACAAGAGTCAATGTGTCAAGTATTTAAACAAAAGCCTTACTTTTCTCTCTCCTCAATCTCCTTTTGCCTCTCCAGCTCCCGCTGCCGCTGCCGTTCCTCTCTCTGACGTTTCACCACCTTCTCGTAGTCATTTGGGAACATGGGATCATACTCATCTGCCAGGGGAATCAACACATCTCCTGCAGAAAAACCACTAGGGACAGGATCCTGAAAAACAAATTTTTTTTTTTTTTTAGCTGAGATCTGAAAACAATACCCAGTTGGAAAGCAAAAATTTAACACTTCAGATTCCTGACTTCTGTAATGTCACGAAATATCCTGACTGGTGCCAGAAGAAACTTGGCTTTATTTAAAACTAACATTTCATCCAGTCTCTCATTACATCAAATTTTTCCCATGAAGAAAGAACCACCCCTCCCCTTGCAAAATGCAAAGCAGCAGCAAATCAGCATGGGCAGGAATTTTTCAAACCCCATGAATGCATTACTGGAAGCTTTATGGCATCTTGCTGCTGCAACCATCTGCCAAGGTCCTCCCACACAATCCCATCAGGCTTTTTATCAGCTGCTATTGATATAATACCAACAGAGGAACACAGACTGTTCTCCTCTAATCTGAAAGAACCATTTCAGAACTTTTTCTTTGAAAAAGCTGCAGGGAGAGAGTTTCTCATGATTCCTTACAATGAAAAATCCATTTAAAAGGTTAGGTGGCTCTTCTTTTATTTTTCAGTTGATTGTTATACAGATCCAGTTCCAACACTGGTGCAATCACAATTATAGTCACTATTTAGCTGCCCAAATTGCTGTCTTGCCAAGTAATTTGAAGCTGTCCAGAATTCTAAGAACACTGTTTTATAATTGCACATTAACCGTGGTAATTCCATGCTGTACCACGTGGAAGTCTAAAATTGAAATGTTAATTAAAGAACTCTCAGCAGAGGAAGACATTCTCAGAAAAGAATCATTTTTTTGACCACTAGAAAACATTCAACCTCCAAAACATTTGTTAACAGCTGCACTTTTAGCTGCTCTGCTCTTACCTTTAGCCCAGCTGCTACATGAGGGGGTGTGTCCACAATCTGTCTCTCATCAGAGGAGCTGCCTCGTTTCAGATCAATCACTGGAGCAAGGACTGTGGTTTGTTTTGTTCTCTGACTCTGCAAAAATCACCAAAACATACAATGTCTAAAAATGATAAAGCAGTTTTCTAAAGATCAACTTACATGCTATATTTTGCAGTGGTAGGTGAATAACCTCAAGTATTGACTGGGACCAGAAACATGCATTAAAAACTCATCCAATCAATTCAGGTGAGTTTGGCCTGAGTTAGTTTCTAAGAAACTCAGATTTATACCAAAGATCTACTCTTCTTCCCATTTATCACCAGATAAGATATTTTATTCTCTTATGAACTGTTAAGTTTTCCAATCCTATCCTATCCTTCTGTTAGGCTAAGGATACACTACACATCAGTTATATGGACAAAGAATATAACTAATACAGCATTCAGCACCAATTATCAACTAAATCCTGCCCCAAATTCCAGGAGCCACTCCAGTGAAAAAAAATATGCTGTGGCTACTTAAGTACCTGGCATCAGTGCTACTGCTTCTTCTTTTAGTTAAGTAGTCTCACTACAGAACCTACACATCCCAAAGATTACCTGTGTCCTGCCTGAACCAAAATATCAACACTGCTCAAAGAAAAAGGGTGAAACAAAAAGAAGCAGCAATAAAAAGAGAAAATGGCTCTGTCACAGTCTAATAAGAATCAGCTTGCACTCCTCCCTTTCACCTACTCTGGAAATACTTACTGTAAAAATTTCTAATACATAATGATTTGCAGGTTAGCACCAAGAGCCTTTCAAATAACAGCCATAAAATGATGTAAACATGTAAATAATCAATCACAGTGTGACTCCTACTTACATTTTTTAAATATTTATAAAGCTAAATTTTATTATCTTTAAAACTTGAAGATCAGCTTTTGCCTCTACTGGTTAAAAGCTCAGAGGTTTGCAGCAGATACATCAGTGCTTCCTTGACTTTTAATTTTGCAACATTCCCCCCAAGAGACATCAAGAAAAATGTATTTTCCCTTTTTTCCGTTTCAGCTTTGCCAAGCTCTTTGCTACAAACTCACAGACAAATGCCAGCAAGATTACCCCAAATCAGTGTTCTGAGGTCACAAACACAATGCACTGAACACGAAAGAAGTCTGAAAAACAGAAAACAAAACCACAAAGGGACTGTACCTTTGCTTGTGTGAGAGCTGCTTTCTTCACCTGCAACTGAGACTGCAGCAGTTTGAAATTCTTGGACCAGCCTTCTGTTTTGGAATCACTGGTCTCAACCCCCAAGTCATCGTAAAGTGACATTTTGTCTTCAATTTAAAACTGAAAGACAAAAGAAAAAAAATAACTCCAGGTCACACCACAAAACTATTTCCACTTATTTGCTAATAGTTTGCATATATAGGTACACCACCTCTTATTTCACTTTTCCTAGAGCCAGAGAAAACTGACCTTTTTCTGGCTAGCGGTAAATACACATAACTAGAGCACAGCTGTACAGTTTGAAAGATAATGAAAACTGGTCAATTTAATCCTGCAGTGGAATATGAACAATTTAGGGCTCAATAGCAAGAAGTTTACTGAAAAAAGAAAAAGGAGGTTTTGAAGATTATTAAACATCTGGCCTCGGGATGAAACACAGCAGGGGTTATAAAGGCACATCCACAGGATGTCGTGGGAATTCCCACTTGTCAGAGAGCAGTGGGATTTTGGCAGCAGGAGTGACGATATGCAGGGGGAGACAGGACACACTGGGGAATCACGGAATCAATCAAGCCAGAAAAGACCTCTGAGATCATCGAGTCCAACCTGTGACTGATCCCCACATTGTCACCCAGACCAGAGCACTCAGTGCCACAGCCAGTCTTTCCTTGGCTACTCCAGGGATGGGGACTTCACCACCTCCCTGGGCATTCTGTTCCAACATTTAACCACCCTTTCTGAGAAGAAATTCTTCCCAATGTCCAGCCTGAACCTCCCCTGGTGCAGCATGATGTCATTTCCTATTGTCCTGTCGCTTGCTACCTGTGAGCAGAGCCCGATCCCCACTCGGCTGCCCTCTCCTGTCAGGGAGTTGTGCAGAGCCACAAGGCCCCCCCTGAGCCTCCTCTTCTCCAGGCTGAGCCCCCCCAGCCAATCCTCCTCAGACCTGTGCTCCAGACCCTTCCCCAGCTGTGCTGCCCTTCCCTGAACAACGCATGGATGGATGCACGGATGAACGCAGGGAGGGCGCTGTCACCCAGGGATGGGACAAGGGAGAGAAGCACAAGGGCTGTCCCCACGATAAAAGGAAGGGTGGGCTGCGATCTCCGTAGCTCTGGGAACGGAGGGGGCGAAACAGGCCCTGACGGCCCCCCCACCTTCCACATCCCACACAGGCAAGACCCCACCGAGGAGCCGCTGAGCGTGGCACACCCACCCTGCCCTGCCCTGTCCTGCCTCCCCCAGACCCCGCGGGGCCCGGAGCCGCCTCATCACAGAGCCGGGGGCCGGGGCCGGGGCCGGAGCCGCCACTCACCCGCCCCAGCGCCGCCGCCGCCATCAGCCGGCGCTGAGCACGCCGGGAAGGACCGCGCCTGCGCAATGCGCCCCGCGCCGCCGCCGCGCCAGCGCCCCCCGGCGGCGGGAGGAGGGAGCGGCTCCGCCGGCATGTCCGCCCCTCACAGGCGGGGCGGTGCGGACCGGGAGGGCGGGACAGCACCGCCGCCATTCCCACCCCTTCACAGGCAGGGCAGTACGGACCGGGAGGGCGGGACAGCACCGCCACCATTCCCACCCCTCACAGGCAGGGCAGTGCGGACCGGGAGGGCAGGACAGCACCGCCGCCATTCCCACCCCTCACAGCCAGCGCAGTACGGACCAGTCGGGACCGGGCGGGTGGCACGGCACCGCCGCCATTCCCACCCCTCACAACCAGCCGAGTACGGACCGGGAGGCACTGTGAGGGCTGTACCGTACCTCCGTCATTCCCACCCCTCGCAGCCAGCCCCGTACGGACCAGTCGGGACCGGGAGGGCGGCACGGTACCTCCGTCATTCCCACCCCTCGCAGCCGGCCCATTCGGGACCGGGAGGGCGGCACGGCAGCTCCCGGAGGCTGAGAGGCTGCAGGGAGTGGAGGGGGCGGTTGCAGTGCTGCCGCCGCCCCAGCTGCCCTCGCAGTGGCGGAGAAGCTGCCTACCCGCAGAATAAGAAGCCCAGGTTCCTTCGGGTTATCACAGCGCACGTCGAGTGTAATCTGCGCTCGGAGCTTTTATTTAATCATAGAATCCCCATAGAACCACGAATAGCGTCCGAAGGAGGCCGCGGGGATGGGGAAGGGTCTGAAAGGGAAGCCCTGAGGGCAGTTAGGTTGTTCTGCGGGAGGAGGCTGAGGGAGGACCTCACTGGAGTCCTCAGCATCCTCCCGAGAGCAGGGGGACAGGCACTGATCTCTAGTGACAGTGACAGGAACCGAGGGCAGGGTTGTATTTATGCCCTTCACTATTTGATGATGCAAATGGACATGCAAGACTGCAGAGCCAAACACAAGCTCCAGCCCTGAAGCAGCTAGATCTCACAACTCAGCCTCAAAATATTACAAGCACTATCTCTGTATTAATCAGAAATCCTTTATCTCCAGCAGTGCTTTCGACTGGTCTACTGTGCAGTTTATTTCCCCGTGGTTAGCTGAAAAAAATAAATAAAATAAAGCTACTACTTCCCCTCCTACTTATGCTGCTTTCTCTTAACCCAAGCTTTTTAAATTCACTTACAGACATGTCTATTTTCATTATGGCAGCGAAAGCTTCTTAGATATAAGAAGAAATTATCTTCTCTTTCTTTATAGAGGATCTCCGAAGCATCTTCCTATGTTTTCTTGCTTTAGCAGTGCCTGCATTTTTTAAATGAAGGATTGATGCAATTCACATATCTATAAACTTGTGGAAGAAAACAAAATCAGCAAGACACTACTTTGACAACGATCCCACTGAGAAAAGAACTATGTATCCTATGTTAAAGGAAGGAATCAAATAATTAATTGTATCAAAAGGTACTGAGAAAAATCCCTGTGGATTGAAATGTCACAGAGCAATATCACAGCATGACAGCCACCGGGAGAAACTCAAAGGAGATTAGAGTCTGCAAAGGTAGAAAACACGAGAGCAACAGGAGATTTCAGTTCCTCCTAAGAACAAGTCATAGCAGGGAGGATAAAGGTTGAGTTATCAGACCTGTAAATTACTACCTATTTAAAGCCATGAATCAGATAACTCACAAGGAGAGAAGCCTGGTTAAGTCTGGAAAGTGCATTAGACATGGATCAAAACTGATCCATCACTGTTTGTAATAATAGCCACAACGTATTTGTACACACCCATTTAGGAGTAAAGGAGCCAAGAAAATCCTCCTCATTGAATTCAGGGAGGCTGCAGGCAGATAAAGAAACTTCACCCTGCTGCTAAGGTCCCAGACAGACTGGAAATGAAGGAGAAATATGTGAGGTCATCCCCAGCAGTACACATCTTGAAGGTGGGTGAGTTGTGGCTGAAATCGCCTTTTCAGCTACATCTGCAGAGGTGGGGAAGCACTGGCCAGCTCTGTGCCTCCTGCAGACCCTCACAGGTGTTGAAGTCTGATTTTCCAGCTATTTTTATCTTTTCCATTCGTATTTTAAACCTTTCCATGTTGGTGCTTTTCCTCTTGAATCCCACTCACGGCTGCTGTGTCATCAGTTCTACCTCTGTACCTGCCTTTCTAATCTCATGTGGCTCCTTCTTTACATTTTCTTACAGCTCTTTTCTCCCAGCTTCACAATTTTCTCATCATTTTGAGATGAGTGATGCAGCTGGGTCTCCTGAAAAGGGAAGGGAGGAGGAGAGGAGAGGGAGGAGGAGAGGAGAGGAGGAGGAGGGAGGAGGAGGGAGAGGAGGAGGAGGGAGGAGGGAGGAGAGGAGAGGAGGAGGAGAGGAGAGGAGAGGAGAGGAGAGGAGGAGGAGGGAGGAGAGGAGAGGAGAGGAGAGGAGAGGAGAGGAGAGGAGAGGAGAGGAGAGGAGAGAGGAGAGGAGAGGAGAGGAGAGGAGAGGAGAGGAGAGGAGAGGAGAGGAGAGGAGAGGAGAGGAGAGGAGAGGAGAGGAGAGGAGAGGAGGATTACAGAGATGGGATTAACCACAGGGAAGTCCAAAAAGCTGTGAATAAACTGATTTTCCCGCTGTGAGAAGAGCCACCAGCCTTGATTAGAACCCCTCATTGTACCAACAGGACACCTGGAAAAGGTGAACAGCCAAGGTGGTGAAATCTGCTGCAAATCCCAATTTTTTCAGAGTAATCAGCCAAAAGCTGGAAGCAAGAAGTTGCAGAAAGATGGCGTGGCACTGGCTGGGTGATGAAATGGCAGATGGGACCCAGTGTTAATGAATGCAAAGCAATGCACGCAAGAGAAAATAGCACTAACAAAACACACACAGCAGCAGCTCTAAATCAGCTGCTTCCATTAAGGAAAGAGATGCTGCATTCATTGTGGATAATTTTCCAGAAATGCCTGCTTAGTGAAGGAAGGAAGCAGGAAAGCAAACAGGCTGCTGGGAAGCATTAAAATCTTAAAAAAGGAGAAAGTATCCTCATAAATCCAGCACGCAGATGCACGTTTGAGTGGCCACCTGCATTCCTGGGTATCATCCTCTCCAAGAAGCAGCAGTGAAATAAAAAACCTAATATAAACCTAATAACTTAACCTAAAACCAGCCAGATGTGTTGGGTGAAGAGAGGCAGCTGAAGGAGATCCTGGAAGCATCAAACATCCGAAGTGCTCTAGAAAAAGGTAAATAGGGAGTTCTCATTTTTCTCCCTGATGGTGATCTCTAAAGCACTGCTGGGGGGAGGGGAAAAAGCAGCCTAAAAATGTCTCATTTATGTCTCATTTCTCTAAAGCATTGATAGCAGTTTTTGTTGGATGTGGATGATTTGTTTTATGTTACAGATCTCTGAGGGTGAGGGCTGCTAATATGCCAGAATGGCATTAGAGGGCAGTGCATGGCAGCCTAGCTGGAGTTTTTTGGGGTGGCTGTGAGAAACCACCCTTCAGAACCTCTGAGGATCAGGACAACAGAGCAGCTCCCGCTCACACAGGTGGGAAATGGTGGGGATCAACACATGGCATGAAAGCAAAACATGAGGGCTGCTCAAAAAGTAGTTAAATCCCATTAAATGGTGGTTTCCAGCCAATAGTGGAGATGCCAAGCAGACAACCAACCCTGCTACATACCACATTTTGTGGTCACCCTGGCAGAACCTCCAAACCTTTCTGGATTTTTTTTTCCCCCAGAAAATGCTAGCTGTTGTCCTCCCAATGATATTCAGCTTTGTGCAGAGGGCAAAATGAAATATAAAGAGGAAAGTCCCAGTGGAAAACTTGTCCTGGCTTGGGAAGATCAGCTTAGGTTTGCTGCCTTAAAAAAAAGAAAATAAACCCAACTTCAAGGAATAGCAACCTGAAGGAATTGAAAATGGTTAGAAAGGCATTTGAAATATTCTTTCTTCTGCTAAGGGAATAGCTGAATATGTGACTGTGAAAGCAGTTAAGGAAACAGTACATTTTGCCATATTTAGAATAACCCAAACCCCCAGAAAAATGTGGGGGTTTTTCCCCTATTTTTTACTTGATTCACATTTTCACCTAGTTTCATACTTTGGCTGAGTTCCATAACTAAAATGAGTAAGAAATGTCTCAGAACAGAAATATTTCATCACAGATTAAGTTTCCAACACACATACTTCAGTATTTTTGATAACAACTGAAGAAAACTCCATTGCTTTTGACACTGCACAGGGAATGTTTTTGTTTGGTCAGCCATGACAAAAAAAACATGCTTTAAATGAGGAAATGACCATTTTGTCCTATCACCACTGTCTCAAGCTTGTTTGGAGAAGCGAGAGAACATCAAAAACATAACAGTGAAAATATTACACGACTAGACTCAGTACAGATGGGATATCTGCCATCTCTGGGGGAAAAAAGGGTTGTGCTGCTAGGAAGGGTTTGGATAAGAAATTATTCAGAACTCCCCTGTGTTAGCCACCCAGTGTGCCAAAACTGCAGGTTTCTTACACTCTGAAAATCCCTGAGAAACTGGAGGGATTTCAGGAGGTTTGTCTTTTTGGAATTCTAGAAGATCCTGAGTTGAAATGGACCTACTAAGATCTGGATTAAGATCCTTTGCTGGGAGTTGGACTCAGTCATCCCTTTTTGTCGCTTCCAGCTTAAAATGTTCTGATTCTGTGATTTTATGAAAATGTGGAGAATGGGGGGAGTTAAACTTCTGTTGCATTGGTCACCAGTTTTAAAACTAAAATCAGAGATAGATACTGGAAGCCAAGGCAAACAGGGAGGGCAAGTGGAAGTGGAGAAGAAAATGAACTTTACAAACATCTGAATGAAAGCTCTCTCCAAATTTACTGGTAGCCTTTTTGGACTGAAATAAAATTCTGGATATGAGATTAAATTCTAAGAAGTGTGGGTTGTTACTGAGCAGAGCGACATTGCCCTGGAAATATCTTTGCTCTGATGATTCACAGACAGGTGAGGTTACCCTTCTGCTTGCTCAAGATTTATAGCAAGTTCTCATGAACCACTGTTTTCAGCCCAAAACAGCTGAGTCCAAGAACTTGAAGTTCAAAGAGAATTCTCTAACATCCTGTCATGGTGGCTGTCACGACATTCATGACATAAACAGAACTATGTGGCATTAAAAGCACATTGATGGGCATGGAGATGCTCATGGGTAGTAATGGATTGCCCAGAGAAGTTGTGAAGTCTCCATCCTTGGAGGTTTGCAAGCCCCAAGTGGATAAATCCAGGTGGGATCTCGTTACCATCCTTGTTTCCAATCTGAATTGTTTGATGAGTCTGTGGTTATTTCTATGACTTTTTCACTTGCTGTACTTCTCCAAAGAGATGAAGGAGAAGGTTTAGCATCCAGGCTTGCTCTGGACTTACTCTCCAAGTGCTCTCACGACTGAGAAAACATCAAAAGGAGTTCTCCTCCTCCATTAGGGATCCCCATCTTTTAGACAGAAACTCAGTTTATTTACCATGCAGAATTTTGTACTGGGACATGGTCTCATCTGTCTTTTTGTGTAGATTTCTTTCCATGTGGATCATGTGCAGCATCCTGGGCCCTGAAGTGTGTCCAGTGGCATTGATATTCCAGATGAAGTTTTGAAGCTAAGACGGGTGTTCAGAATCTGTTGAATGAAGAAATGCTGTTTAGGGTAGTCCTTTAGGATTACCAACATGCCAACCCTTCCAGATTGTTTCTGCCATAGAGTTGTATGATGCCAACAGAGACAGGAAAACTGGAACATCCTCATCCCCAACCAGTCTGGTCTAAGGGATATGACTCTGATTTAGGATTTTGAGCTTCCTTAAGCCCCAAGAAGCTTTTTCAGGCTGTTTAGAAGTTACACTTTCCATCTCACAAGAGGACCATATATATGGATATATAAACTCGGGGATGTTGTCTTACACAATTATAATATAATTAATATCACCTAGTTTTAGCTTTCTAAAACTGAGATGCCCAATATGTTTTCAAGCATGGGCTATGGCCTGATGGAGCACAATCCTTGGAACAGCACTTTCCTAATTTACTGGGACACTTTCCATATTCAATTTTATATCCTAGGACTTATTTTTTGTCATAGTTTAATTTTATAAAAATACATAATTGTTTACCATGCGGTTTTTGATAACTCTACAATTCACAAGATGCTGTTTGAGTAAGAAACAAAGAGCTGTGTGTTTATTCTGAGTGTATATCTCATTCAAGACAGAAAAACTTTTATATGTTGCAAAACAAGTAATGACTGGAAGTTAAAACAAGATTAGGAACAAAGGCTGATTATTCTTCTTTTTTCTGGGCAGGATTTCTTGCCTCTTCCTTCAGAAATACTATCCTGGTTATTGAAAAATGCCTGATACTAAACTACCCTGACAGGTAATGTAGCCCAGCCTGTCAACTCTTGTATTTCTTAAAAAAAAAAAAAAGCAGTTTAGCCAGAGATAGAGTGCTCTAAAGTCCTTGATGATCTGATCCCACCATGGATCAGATGATTATGTCATGGAAGGCAAATGATAGAGATTGAACACTGAGCTTTCATCTTTTCCAGCCTGACGATGTTCACCGTGTGCCTTGCTTTTCCTTCTACGCTCATTGCAATGCCTTAGCTACAAATGAGCAATGGCCAGGTGTGAGCATTGTCCATCCCTTTGTTCCTGGAAAACAAGGAAGACATAAAAAACCCCCACCTCAAACCTACTCTTCAGGTAAACAGCATTATCTCCACCATCAGACCCGACCACATGTGCGTAAAAGGATGTGTTATCAAAAATATCTGTAATGGTGACCTTAAAAAAGTACAAGCAGTGCTAATGAATTTCTTGTTATTTTAGAAAGGGACTTTCTTCTCTGTTGGCACAGAGAGCTTCCTGAAGCAAAAACAATGAAGCTTTTCTCTCTTTCTTTTTAAATGCAAGGTAGAAACATTTTGACTAAACTTCTGCTCTGTTTTCTAGTTATTCAGAATTAGGAGGAGATAGTTTCCATAATCCTTCAGCCGAGAGAAGAGAAGGGTCTGGGGAGAACTTCAGACACCTTCCAGTACCAAAGCAGTCTCCAAGAGAGCTGGAAAGGGACTTTGTATGAGGACATGGAGAGACAAGAGGGAATGCTTTAAACTGACAGAGGACGGCGTTAGATTGGATATCAGGAGGGAATTCTTTACTGTGTGTGTAGTGAGCTCTGGCACAGGTTGCCCAGAGAAGCTGTGGCTGCCCCATCCTTTGAAATGTTCAAGGCCAGGTTGGACAGGGCTTGGAGCAAGCTGCAATAGTGGAAGGTATCCCCATGGCAGGGGGCTGGAACAAGATGATCTTTAAGGTCCCTTCCAACCCAAATCATTCTGTGATTCTAAGACAGGACTCTGTCTTAGCTCGAAGACTGCAGTGGCATCAAGCAGGAAAACATAGAGACATCTCTGCAGTTAGCATGAAGGTTTTTATCAAGAATTTATTATAATCAAGAGTTTACAGGTGTTGGGCAAGGGGAAAGGCAAGGAAGTGACTTCCCCAATCCACATTTGGAGTTTGTGGAGGAGCCAAAATTAGATTAGCAAAAAAGGTGCTCTTAGCTGTCTCCTTTGGGCTCCTTCTGATGCTTGTTGCCTTTGGCAGCAGGTCCTTCTCATGAAGCTCTCCCTCTCTTAGCTCCTCTGGTTTTCCATGTATGAGAAATTCCCATTTATTGGTTATGATTTCTCATTTCAAAGCTCCACACTGGAGCCGGATGTTGGCAGAACGGAGCATTCCAAGGGCAGAGCCAGGCTGTGACACCATAGGGAGCTCACAGCAATGCTTGTCACAATCAGTGAGTGCCAGCAGCTCTGCTCAGACAATGTCACTTTTTGGGGAGTGTGAGAAGCTGAGGTTTAGCTGTGCATGGACATTTGAGATGCCACAGCAACTAGGATGCAAACCCATTGCATTAAGATGGATGCAGTTGCAGTCTTTGTGCAAATATCTATTTTTTGAATTTTCTTAATCCCACTAAAGAGAGATGATACAGATGTAATCATCTTGGTGAATACTGAACAGCCAAGCAGGTAGATACTATAATTCTATTATGATGTATTTTTTCATACTATCTTTAATCTATTCTTTTATAGTCTAAGTGCACATATCAGGCAGAACATCTGGAGTACTTTCCATTTTAACTTTAAATGACCTGACAAAAGCACTCCAAATTGAGGAGGCTCAGTGTCTGGCTTTTATTAGTCACATCACATATTTCAGGTTTTCCACTTGCTCACCATGAAAATGGCTAATGAGATGGTTTTTTGAGTGCTACTCTTTGTATCATGCAGGTGACAGATATATTGAAGATGGTCATGAGGGCATCTGAGCAAGGGGCAGTCTGGCTGATAGGAAGTAAATCAGCCCTGGAAATTGTCCTCTCTTTATCCTTTCAATACAAGTGACATTAGCCTCTGTGTGACATGGGGACATGTGAAACTCTTTACCCAAAATATTCTCACTTTCAGAGACTTATTTAATGGTTCCCTATATTAAAAGTAAGTTGCAAGTCTCAAGATGAGGCAATGTTGATCTCTGGGAACTAGAAATAAAGAAATTTAGGAGTTGGAACCGTCCACCTTAGGACAGAGCCTAAAATTATAAGATTGTTTAATGCTTTCTTCAGAGGACTGTGTAGGGCTGTCCTTGGTTATCACCATGCAGTGACCAAAACAGACAGGACTGCAGAAGAGATGAACTGTGATAATCAGAGGATCACTTGAGAAGAGGGTGAGTGTACATCCAAAACAGATGTAAAAGATCCCACATGTTGTTTATTTACCTGATTTCCTGCTTGCAGTGTCATGTACTCTTTGAAAACACAAGACCATCCCATACGTGATGGAATTTTGCTGGATGAAGGTGACCTCCAGCAAAATTTGCACATTTTATGCCGTTGGTAAATACAATCAGATTCAAAGCCAATTGCACTCAATGTTTGAGCTCAGCATTTTGGGGTGAGGACCCCTTTTCAGCACCGAATGTCCTTAAGTTACAATGAGCTTTGTCCTGATCTTTGGGAGAAAGTTTGAGGCTGTTTGCCCCACATGAATGATTCCTCTGCAATCTCCAAAGCCAACCACCAGGCAGTTTCCTCATTTGGATGGATGCAGGTGATGAAATAAGGTCTGGCTGTAAAATGTGGACAGTTTAGTTCCTTAGGGTCAGAGGAGAACTTCCTCAGGGTAAGAGTACTTATGTTGAACAGCTTGATAAATAGCTGCTCTTTTCTTGGAAGAACAGCTCCAGGGCATGAAATATGAACTGCTTTATGGAAATAACTCCTGCATTTCATTAGCATGCTCTAGTCAGCTTGATCCTGTTTATGTCACCTTCCTCTTTCCTTTCCTCCCAACCAACAGTAGAGAGGCACTGACCATCAGAGACCCTGAACAGAACTCATGTGGACAGTGTTTGGACTTGTGTGGACATCTTGGACCTTTCCATGCTGCAGATTTGCCAGCTGCAGTTCATCAGTTTCACCTTTAATTGCATTTCCTTTCAAGAGTGAAGCTGTCCAGAATTCAGCCCCAAGCCTGCTGTGCTCCACCATTTATAACCTGTGCACAAGAGTCAGAGAGGTGTTTGGGTTGGTGACAGGATCTGGATACAGGACAACTGACAAATTTCTAGCTCATCTGATTGAAGAGATTAGACCTGATGGTTGGGAAGTTGTTTTTGCCAAGGTCTCTAAGCACTGGGAGTCTGTTATGGACACCAGGGCAGTGCAGGGCAATGTTTGGTGCTAATTATAGCAGGCAGAGTTTGTTCATGGCAGTTGAATGCCAGGTGGGAGGTTTGGTGAGTATCCTCAAACCAAATGTGACATCTGCAGCATTTGGGTGTTCACAGCCAGTGCAGCGAAGCATCCACTTCACAGTGGAGCTCATTTCACCCCAAGGCAGACATCAGAAGTATGTCATCTGAGCTGCTGCTTCTCTCCTTTCACTGTGACAGCAGATAGGTGACTAACTCAAAAGTCTGTGTCTACATCAACATCTCATTAACTGAGAAAATGTGAAAACCACTATATTGATCCAAAATTCCCATCTTGTTTCAGCAGTTGAGTTCCCTCAGGAGAAAGACACAAAGTGCCCTGGAATCCTCCACAGGCCTGTCAAGCTACTCAGAGCTTTGCACCTCAAACATCCATCATCTCATGGTCAGGGAGACCTTAGAGCAGCATTCCAGTATCTAAAGGAGGCTCAAAGGAGGGCTTGAGAGGCACTTCTCACAAGGGCATGGAGCAATAGGACAAGGGGCAATGGCCTTAAACCAAAGGAAAGTAGAGTTGGATCAGATATTAAGAAGAGTTTATTGTGAAGGTGGTGGGGCATTGGATCAGGTTTCCCAGAGAAACTGTTGACTCATCATCCCTGGCAGTGCTCAAGGCCTGGTTGGACAGGGCTTGGGGCAACCTAGCATAGTGGAAGGTGGCACTACCCACAACAGGGGGGTTGAAACTGGATGATCTTTAAGGCTCCTTCCAACCCAAACCATTCTGTGACTCTGTAATTGTATGATTTGATAATCCAAAGATCCCATCCCAACCCCACCTTTCTCCACTGCACAAATAGTGCTCAGTCAATGGAAATGGTTTCAGGTTAACTGCACCAAAACAAGTCGTGGAGAACTGACCCCATAGAAAGTGAGCTATTTATTTAATATCTCACTTATAATTTTCTGTCCTCAAATGTTTGGCTTTGCTGAACATCAGTGCTCTCTCATTAATGCTTAATTGTCCCATTTTTGCCTAATCTACAACCACTGGAATACTGGTGTTGCTGCAGTATTTGAGAACCACTGAATGTGCATTAAAAAAATGCCCTACTGGGAAAATCCTACAGCAACCACAGGAAATCATGGTTTCCAAATTCTGTCCCAAGTCATCACGTCTGACTTCTGTACCAATTCTCAGCCTGAGTTACTCTGGCAACAATTGGAAGGATTGCACTTGATTCTGTAAGAAGAGAATTTGGGATTAATCACAAAGATATTGGACAAAGTCCTGAGCCTCATTAGAAGCAAAGAAACAAGGCATGAACCCTTACTCTGCACTGAATAAAAGGGTCAGCTTTTATAATTTCTGCTCAAGAAGGAAAACTCCTATTATTTTCTGTTTCTTTGGCCTGGCTGAAGCAAAATGCATCCGGAGCTTTCTACACAGCTTTTAATTTTCTCACTCTCTACCTTTTTCCTGAGTACCACACCAATTTTCACACTTGAATGTGAAGTTTTCTTGGTTAGTGGTTAGATCTAGAAATGTTCCAAGTTACTCGAGCTGAAAAACTTCTCTAAATAGTTCCCACTACTATTTGCATTTAGAAGTTCTAATTTTTTGCATTTCTATAAGTAATCCTCAGAATCCATCCAGTTCAGGTTTTTTTTCACTCCCAGGGTAAGGCACTACATTAGGGTCTAAGACCTGAAATGCAACTACTTGCTTTTAGTTTCTGTGGCAGAGAATTTAGCCCCAGTTCTTGGAACATCGATATCAGCTTCCTATGAGGTGTTAAATTCAGAGCTGACTCAACAAAATTCACACAGACAAGATTAACTGTGCTTTCACTGAGATAAAGGAAGGCACTGAGCTCTGCCTTCCTAAACAGAGGCATACCCAGCCCATGAATTTAAAGAAGATGCAGAAAGGTGCTGTCTGACATGCAGCAGAAGGATTTCTAATGGTGATCTTCAACCATAGGTAGTTCACTTGGCAATTTAAGGGCCAAAGGTGGGATGGGAATAGTAGGATGTGCCAAACTGAACATTAAAACTTGCACATTCATCTCTCTTGATTTTAGATGCCTCTAATAAAGGGGATGTGCCCTGCTTAGATAATCCCTAGACTCCAGTGCTGGAAGGAGACTTGAGGGCTCATCTAGTCTATGCCTAGATGAGCTCCATCACTACCAAAACTAAGGCTCTTACCTTGTCCCCTTCTCCATCATCATTTCTCAGACAGCTTCAAGTTGTTTGGTCCTTTCTTTTGGAAGGGGTTTTCTACCCTTTTTTCATTCCCATTGCTGCTCCATGCTTTTCTCAGTGTGCAGTGCCCACTAGTAGGGGCAGCATCCTATCCATGACTTCACTGTCACAGCACAAAACAAGGGATTTCTTTCATGTGCTGTACAGTTCAGAGTTAGATTTAAGTTTTTCACGTGTGACATTGCCAACTGGACTTCATCATCCAGGGAGCTGCTGGAAATACTGAGTAACCAAAGACTCACCACCTTTCAGTGCATCCTTCTCTTCTGGCAGTTAATCAGTGCCTCTCAATATACTCTTCTGTTTGACACAGTTTTGAACCATTTTAAGGGCACTTTCATTTCAGGGATTTTGCAATAAATTTCATACTCACCTCATAATTTATCTAGGTTATATTTCCATAACATTACAGATAATATAAAAAATTGTCACTGAAATCAAGCAAAGAAATGGTGCCTTGGTTAAGGAGCTCACTGCAGGGGCTGTGTGCACTTTACAGAATTAAATACTTAATTCACTATAATATATACTTAATAATTTATATATATAATATATAATATATACTTAATTCACTATAACTTCCTGGTAATAAAATAAAAAGAAGGAGCAAATATGACCATGCAATAATACACTTAATTTACCAGTTCAATTTTTTTTTTTTTGCTCAGGCCAAGGGAATGATGATTGCAATAAGAATAGGAAGGAAGTTATCTGTACTATTCAGCTGTATTTGCATGGGGAAGTATTGAGGAACCCAGTCTAGGCATTGGTGTGTTAAGATTGTGGCAATACTCCCTCCGTGGAAACGAAATATATCCAAGAGTTTTTCATGTTCCTCACATATTTATCTCACAACTCAGCATCAAAGAATGGACTAGTTAATATGAGCCATGATGACCCATATTCAGGATGTGTGGTGGAAAAGACTGTTCTCAGTCACTAAACAATCAATTTAATTTCTGTTTTCAAACTCAGTATGGATTTTCAGGATGGATTTGTCCCATCCAGCTGGGGCTACCTAAAAGTTGTGTGCAGATGGAAGGGAGAGAGGGAGAGAAGATAAGAGTGACTCATCTGGTGGATGTAGATGTTCAGAAGAGGAGGTGAATCACACTCTAGATGTTCTTATTGACTCTTCACTGACTCAAGGGGGAACTCTGACAATTGTACTGACCACACAACTCTCTCTTGAGTTGTACCCTGTGGACCTGGTAAAGATGCTCTGTTTAAGGTGTGAAATCTGTGTGCCTTGTGTCAGCTCCATCTCACTTTTATGGGAAACAAAAAGTGATTAAAACCTGTCTCACCTTTATAGATAATTAGGTTGGATTAAATTTTTCTGATGATAATTTCAAGGACGTTGTATAACTAGGGCTTCCCCAAACTTTTGCCTTGCAGCAGAGCTGGATGCTGCTGTGGAGGTTGGGAAGGGCCCTTGTGGGGGCACAGTGTGAGCTCACAACCACCATTACCATAGTTTTAAGGATGCATAAGCAACATGCTGATTAACAGAGTTTAGGTAGCTGCTAGAGCCACCCCCACACCCTCCCTGGGAAGGTCTATATGAAATGTTATTCCCTTGGATAGAGGACTTGTGTAAGAGTAATTCACAGCAGAAAAGTTGAATAAAACACAAAGCTTGCTTATTTCAGTGAGTTACATGTATGTTTACCACTGCCTTGAACTGGGAAATGCTGCAATAAGATCATAGTGTTGTGATCTTATCAGAAAGCTAATCCAAGCTTTCTTCAAGCTGGCTGAGAGACCAGTTTAAGGCAAAGACACTCCTCCAGACCAAATGGGTTTGTGCAGTTTTAAAAGCACTTACAGGGTTTCAAAGGCCCTTGTTAAACCTAAACCTAAAAAGGCTGTAGCTGTGTTTGTGGTTTACTCCCTGGCAACTCCATTTCTGTACTTGTGGTATTGTGACATTAAATAAAAATAATCTTTATAATCTTTTCTGTGGTGACCTAAGCTACGTGACAAGCTCTTTTCCTCCCAGCTCTCTGCTGAAACAGAGGACTTATCTGAGCAGCAAAACTCTGCTGGTGAATGAAGAAAAAGTCAAGGAGCAACAGATATCCCAACACCTTCTTTTCCTCCTACATCTTCCTTAATTGTCAAGATGCCTTTTTTCTTTTTTTTTTCCTCCACCACTTCCTAGATACCCATTGTGTTTTCATAACACCTCCCTTCCTTAGAATTAGCCACATCTAATTCTGTTGCTAACATCTCATGTTAATAATCTAAATTATAATGTTAATTATGTTTTATTTCTCATAAACCCCAGTTTTTATCTGTGTCTGGGTGCCTTTCCCCCTTGCTGGGTCTCTCTGTTCTCAGTCTCCCCTTCTCTACCTCGCTCTACTTTGGGTCTGTTCCTTGGAGAATCTGCACTGTTTTTTCATATAATCATGCAACAAATTGACTTATTTCCCAAAGCTGATCTAGCTAATTCCTCTCACAAACCATAACTGTTTTTTCTGACCTTTAAAAGAAGGCTGACTTACAGGTCTTTCTCATGCAGTATGTGTTTGTAGCAATGAGCCACCTGAAATCACCATTCCTTCCAGTACAACTGACTATACTTTCCATTCATTCCTGGATAAAATCTCACCTTTTATGATAAAATCTTAGTGGCTATTATTCACCTGTGCTGAGGTTTGCTACCTGAAACCAGATGTCTACATTAAAGATTGAGCTGGAGGACTGCAGAAAACATCCCTCATCCTTTTGTCCATCATTAAAATAGCTGTGGAATTAAATAGTTAGACCAAGGAAGAAATTGAAGCAGATGTTGGCAAGTAAATCCCTTCACCTCAAAAGAACAGACCCCATATTTAGTAAGGAAAGGATAAAAAGTTTGGGATTTCTTTCCAAGCGACATAATAAATATGTTTTACCAACCCAGATGACTGCAGGATTCAGGCAGTTACATATCTCTAGGCATTTTGGAAAAAGGTGAAAGATTTGGGTCTAAGACTTTCAGACAGACTTTTCAGGAGTGAAACTGTAAGTCCTTCAGAGGGATTTGGCATGGGATTTTCCTATTACACTGTTAAATATGGAAGGTGATTTGATGCTGAAGCAAAGGCAGTAAATACCTGTGGAGCATGAAACAGCCCTGGGGTGAGCAGAGCATTTTACTCACAGCAGTTGCTTCAGAAATGTTACTTGTTCTCCATGCCCTGTTGCATTTGGATTTGAGAAGTAATCTCCTGGCAAAGCCTTGCAGCTGGCAAACCCTGCAGGAGGATTTGTCACCTGTATTACAAAGCTGCACAAAATCTCTCATGGAAAGAGCAAAGGGAGCTTTATCAGGAGAAAAGTGGCAGATGGATGAATGCAGCCATAGCAGCAGTTAAAAATGTATCTCATCTATTCCTTAGCTTTCCTGATAAGAATAATTAATTAATTGAGGATTTATAAAGGAGAAATAAATGCCCAGTGTGTAATAATCATGATAGAATACCACAGATAGTTTAAACCTGTTTTTTTCTATAGTCTACCCCAATTAATTCTCTAGTTACTAAGAGGAAATAATTTCTGTGGAAGTGGCAGAAGAAAAACTACATAAAGTGGGACACTTCCTTCGTAATTTCCAATTATCCACTGGCATTTGGAAGAATTTCACTGAAGCATATCACATCCTTAGGAGCAAGGGAAAGCTTTTCAAAACCTTCCAGCTTCACCTTCATGTTTTTTGTTTCTTGTTTGGTTGTTTTTTTTTTTTTTAATCAAACTGTCCATCCTTCAGAAGCTCAGCTGTAAAACCAAATGCAGTGTGGCTGGATCATCACTAACAGAAGATCTCTGAAAAGCCATGGAAACTTTTTTTAGCAGGTAGAGCCCACAGATGTTGCCTGAGATCCATTGTCACACACCAGATATCTGTTCCACAACCATGTGGAGTACATGTTCTCTGATACATGTCCAGCCACAGACTGGGGGCTGAGTGCCTGAACAAACCTATTAAAGCGTCCTTGTTTCTACTGACCTCAGCTGTAGTGAAATGTGAAAGAGCTCTGGTGCCAGGAGCTCTGATGTGTCAAACCACTTCCTACACACGATGGCACGCTCTGCCACATCGAGCATCGAGTTTGGTTTCCTGGATAACAGACTAATACCTGAACAGAAAGCAGCCTTTGTTCTTTCCCGTGGAGCCAGCAAAACGATGATTTGCTGACCAAAGCCCTCACTGCACACGTGGGTGACACTCCCAGGCAGCCTCATCAGGCAGTAATCAGCTCCTTGGCTTGGTTGGCAACAGCTCATCACTTCTGAGAAACTTCACCATCCTCAGAGGAGTGGAGAAAAGATGTGGACAAGTCCCATGGAGCTCAAGTGGCTTTTGATGTGGCTCCTGTTTGGATTCATCAAGGGGAAGAAGACAGGTAAAAGACTCTTTTTCCTTCTGGAGAGGAAAAATATGATTTGGGTTTTTTGGTGGCTATTGGAAGGTGTTCAGTATTCACAATATCCTGACTTCTTTCAGAAAAGGAAAGATGTTAAGGAGCTTAAGGAATTTATTATTCTAAGGAAATGAGAGAAATGGGTTCTGTGCCCACAAACTGTCAACTGCAGAAAATCCAGAGCTTTAGAAGATATTTTTTGTCTGACTAATGTGTGTATCCTCCAACCCATCATTTGAACAGTGGGCAGATCAAAGCAGCCTGAGGCAGACCTTTGAATTTCCATTTTCCATTTTCTTGTAACTTTAGAAAACAAAAATAGACACTGAAATGCCAGTACCTTTGTAGGTAAAATTGATGGCAATGCTGTTAGTTAAAATGTATCATCCAAATTTGCTATGGGTACTATAGATATGAAATACTTTTTCAGCCATGCCTCTCTATCAGCAGTGCCTATAAACTGTGAATGGAGACAGTTAATCCAATTCAGCATAATTTTACACATTTATAAATGGTGACACTGCTTAGATTTGGCTTATTTATCTCGACAAGTGTGTGCATTGAGAAATGGTCTGGCGATGCATTAGTGTATTTAAATTTAAACTGCTTTGTTCAAAGGCAGTGAAAAAATCTTCCATTCTCAGAGCTCCATAAATGTGATACTTCCTTCTGTGTCTGATGATGATGTCCAGGCTGAGAGGTATGAACAGACTCAGCCTAAGGCAGGCTCTCAGATATGCTGGTAATGTGACTGCTGATGGATCATCTTTAGCAGGGCTGGGAATTTTCCTCGGGGCTGGCCACCTCAAGGGAAGAGTGTGTTGCTAATGACTGAACTCATTAATGCAGGAAGGACCTTCACCAGTGTTGAAGCCCTGGGTGATTTTATTCTCATTATTTTGTCAGTAAGTGCTGCACCTTCTCTTTCATGGGGAGTTTTCACTGCCAGATGAGGTGCCAGAGCCCTTTGGTGCTGGTGCAGGAGCAGCACTGCGAGATGCTCAGCCAGAGATATGTCAGTGGGATCAGTTCTGGGATGAGTCAGGTCCCCCAGATCTCACTTTCTGTATTACTCTGCCTGGAACATGTTGTGAAATTTCTTGCTGGCAGGTCTCGTTTATCAGAAATCTTTCTGTTTTTTTGGAAAATAATCGAGGGGTGTCAGAGCAGTTGCATTTTATGCTATTTGATGTAATTTTATTAACCACTGAATGAATAAATGCACAGCATTGTATTTATTATCTCCACTGTATCACTAAGCTCTTCTTTCCTCAGCTTTCTGTACTTATTTTCAGTGTCTCTCCCAATGTTTAAACATTATATATTTTTATATATATATATATATATATATATATATATATATATATTTGTAATTTCTCCCTGCAAATAATATGCTAAGGTAGAAACACCACCTTTTATCAATTTAGGGGTTCTTAATTATGGAGACGCTTAAGGTGCTGTAGCTGTAAGACCTGTTGGTTTAAATTCCTTAGGGGGTCAACAAGGAGACCTGGGAACAGACATAAGCAAAGCAAAGGGAAAGGGGAGTTGGGTCAAACTGGTCAAAAATCAACCAGGCCTCAGCACATACAGTGCTTTTTTAAAATTATTTTGCCTCAGTATTTTCAGCGTGTCCCAGCACTGCAAGTTCAGTTTTGTAAATAGGTCCAGCCTTAGATGGTGTTTCTCAAAATGCACTATCAGGAATAAATATAATTAGAGGGAAAAGGAGATAAAAAGCATTTGTTTTACAGAACAGTTTCACTGATAGTTCTCAAAGTGTTTTGAGAGGGCAAGTCCTGGGGGACTGGAGAAGTTAAGGCATGGGATGATCATTCATTTAATAGAAACTAAACTGCACCTTAGTGCTAAGAAGAAGAGAAATGCTGGTTTTCCTGTGAAAAGCATCACATTTATCTCCTTTATTCTGCACAGCAGCAGTGCCTAGAGGATGCAGGCATGGGTGAAGTCTGAAGTGAGGGTCAAAAGGTAAAAGCAGGTCTGTGCTCCTATAACCCTTCCATCTTGCTTTTCATCATACAGGGATACACTGAACAGATTTGCAACTTAAACCTGGAAAGGTTTACAACTCACAAAATAAAGAAACTCATTCAAGTGAATTTCATTCACTCAAGATGGGTACCAGATCTCAGTCATGTAAATGAGAGGAATTTCTTTCCTATTATACTTGCATATTAGGGCTGGCTCCCGTGGATTTGAAATGCAATGCAGAATACATTAAAGTTGTCAAACACAGACAAGTGATTCTTGTAAGGTCAGCTAGAGAGCAAATACCTTTATAAAACCTTTCAGCTACAGTGGCCTTCACCAACAAAGGGCTCAATATACAGCTACAATTAAAAAAATGTTTAAAAAATGTTCAAAGAGTGTGATCCTACTGAGGAAAAGCAGGTATTCTACACAGAGATCCTGCAGTACCTGCTTCTTCATCTGGTGAAATTGTTCTCCCAACTCATCAGAGGTGAGATGTTATGTCCCTTTTTCCTTTTATTGCAGAAAAAATCCACTCTTTATCTACTTCTAGAAAGCTTCAGACTTTCTTCTAGAAAGCTTCTGACTTCACTCACTGTTGCCTTCAGAGTGCTGTTATTTTGATCTCTCTACCTCATCAAAATTCAGCTTTGTGTGCCCTGTTTTCCCTGTTTCATTGATGCTATGTTCAAAGCCCAGCTTCTGGATATTTTCTACCCGCGGATTCCATTCCCTGACCTTGGTCCTGAATTTTGGAACAACGTGGCTCACCGAGTCTTTGCTCTGTCTCCTCCAAAATCCACATTTGCAAAGTCCTCCCATGACTTTCCTCACTTCATTTCCTGTTCTTCAGCCCTGCCAGGGGAGCAGCACTCTGCCATCTGCTGCTTTTTCTTGATGTTCTTGATTTGTAAAGTGTGAGTCCTCACATAAAGAATACATAACCCTCTCTATGTGGAAAAATACTTCATGCATGACATCAGAAAAATCATTGCCAGGTGCAGAAAATTTCCATCTCACTCTTGAGATCTCCAGGGCAAAGCTCCATGACCATACTAAGTCTCTAAGTCAGGGAGATGAATCCTTAGGGCATATTTGAAATAAAAATTTCCCCACTAGATCTCGTTTTTTCACTTTCCTGAGACTGGGATATACACTTGTCAGACTATTCAATTATTTTCAGAGAGGATATTCTCTACTGGCCATTCAGCTTTACAAAATGCAAGGCTGAGAAAGTTCCAGACAAAGGAAAGAATCTCTATCTCTGCTGCTGTTTAAAAAGATAGTTTTTGTTTCCTTTTAGATGAAAATATCAAAGGTGTGTGTTACCGTGGTTGTCTATTTAAGCAAAAATGTCACACACCAAAACAAGGCTTTCACCTATGATGTTTTGAAAACTTGGCTCTGTGTTCTGTTAGAAAACCTTGTGCTGTGGTTGCATTTAGAGAGTCTGAGCTCTGTGGCTTTAGCACGGAACCAAGGATGTTACAAACACGCAGAAACAAAAACAAATGTTCCCCGTTCTTCACTTTGTGCACTTTCTATGCAGCACACTGTGCCCAGGCTAGTTTTCCTCCCTCTTCCTCTTTCCTACTGTTCCCTCTTCTGATTCCACATTTTGAGTCCAAGTCCCCAGCCCAACCTCCCTGTTAGGGCAGGTGTGAGATCCATCAGTGCATCAGGGAAACCACTCTGATTATCAATGCAACCATGTAAGAACATTCTTCCACCACTGCAGCTGATAAAAAGAAAGAAGCACCTTAAAGCTTTGCTTTGAAGAAGGTAAATTAGGTGTCTGCTGTGCTCTGGAGAGGTGTGCCCAGCTGCACTTCTCACAGAAGGAGCTAAGAAGGCACATTCCTGAGGCTAAATTATGCTTAGAATGAGAAAGCTTAGTCCACTGTGCAACCCACTCTAGCCTTGCTGTATATGGAAATTCTTTGCATTAGATTGTACTGCCTTGGTCAATGCCAAACAGCTGGTCAGCAGGATTAATCCAAGAAGTGCATTTCTCCCAAACCCAGGTTTCTATGGTCCTAGAGCTCCTGACAGTTCATATTCCACTTTAGTTTGCACTGCTTTTCAAACAGAGACACTGGTACAGCAAACTCAGCAGGGACTGAACTGCCAGATCCTTAGAACAGGATATTCTTTTTCTCCACTGCTGGGAATATTCAAACCCACCTCCAACCCCCTAAGGCTGGTCTCTCCTCCATTGCTCTTTCTATTAAAACTTGTGCTTGATCATTTTACCTGCACTGTATTTCTGTCACTTACACTGCAGACTCACTACTACTCAAATTATTTTTAAGATAATCTCTATAATCTAAGGTACAGCTAATTGTAATCTCACGGGCAAATTACAATAAAGTTGAGGTCTGTACCCCAACCCTACATCTGTGATCTATTCCCATCTTACAAATTCACATAAGCATTAAATGACATTAGTGGGGGAAAGAATCCTGCAAAGCAAAGGCTTGCTTGTTAAAGGATCATTTGGGAATAAGTTTTGAAGTTAGAAAAAGTTAATTACCGTTTCAGTCCTGTTGTTGGAATCAATTCCTTCACCTTGCCTGTATCAGTTTCATCTTCATGAGACTGTACCATTTAGAGAGCCCAGTTTCACATAAATCCCCAGGGCTGGTTTAGCTTTTCAGGCACAGCTGGGGAAATATCTTCCTTTTGGCCTGGTTTGATTTTTTGGTGTCTCTGGAGAGAGGTGCTCTTCATCTCTGAACTGGGGAGGTGTGTGCAGTGCCTGGTTTCTTCCACTGCTTCTGCCCAAAACTTCAGAACATCCAGTTTCCTACCAATGCCATCCTACTGCCTTTGTAGTAAGGGGAAAATCATCCTATTTTTGCACCTTGCTGCTTTAACTCGACATCAGAATAATGTCAGCGCTGGTGACACACAGCCACGTGACAGAGGAAGTTCTGACTTTAGGTTATTGTGGCATGACTCACTGTCTGTGTTTTACCTAGCACTAAAAATACCTGTTAGAAATTTTCCCCACTCTCTTCTCGTGGACTAAAGGTGTTGTTTTAAAGCCTCATCTATCACTGCTCTGCCAGCTTAGACATGGAAGAGAAACAGGCAGGAGGGTTTCATGAAGCCTAGTACTGGCAGCACACCCACCAAGAGCAGTTTTGTGGTTGGGTGAGTAACATACTTAAGTGGGAAACGTGAGGGAAGAAACCTGAAAGAACTGATGCTGATTTAGATGCTGGGTTTCTTTCCCTCCATTATCTTCTGTGTGATATCTGACAGCTCATGTGGAAATCCCAGATGCCCTGAGACATCTCAAAAGGCATCAGGCACCCCAACTCACACCTATCTGTTGGCTCAGATGGCAAGGCTTGCAAGTCTCAAAAGTTTTCAAACTTAATTTAGGGAGCACTCCAGCAGAACCAATACCTACTTTTTAATTTTAATGTTTCATGGTTGTCTGTTGTCTCAATATACAAGTCTCCTTCTAATTCCAAGGGTTTGTCTCCATCCACTCCATCATAATAATTGAAACTATCTCCAGAATTTCTACAGATGCTGTAGGCACCAAAAATCCTTTAATATGGGGAGAAACAGATTCCCATCTGCCTTAGGAGAGCTAAGTGCTCTTATAATTCTGCAGCTGACAGAAGTGCTAAATCTCCACGAACAGAATTACACCAACCTCTCTGTTTGGCCCATTTACTACCTCTAAGTGCAGAGAAATGGAGTGCCAGGACACTTTTGGGGTGTGGGAAGTGAGAATAGTTGGTAGAGGCTGATGAATTTTGCGAATTAAGGAAAGAAAGAACAATGGTCGTCAGGATAGAAAGAGAAGGAAATAGTGACACACAGCACCTTGTCATGGGGACAAAAAATTGGAACATGTGCAGAGGGAAAATAAGGAGGCAAACAAAACATCAAGACACCTCAAGGTAATGTGAGGACAGTATTTCAACCCAGTTATAGCAGGAGTGCAACCCTGGAGCACCTGTGGAGGGATGCAGAATCCAGGGAAAGCTGGGCTGTGCAAAACCAGATCACCACAGGCTGTGAAGCAGGCTATGCCCAGATGTGCTGGCCTTTTAAAAGACTGATATTTTCATATCATGCCAACTCAAACAAGTTGATTGGCTAATTACCAACAAGGTGCAAAATGGCAAAAAAACCTCAAAAAACAAATCTAATCTTCCCTAAAAATGTAAAAGGTCACAAATCTAGTGAAGGAAAAAATCTACCCTGCCATTCCCTACTCCCTGGATTCTTCCAATCCTTTGGCTATTTTACCACTCACACAGCAAGAATATCGATTTTTTGAAGGGCAAACCATGCAGTTTCCTTGGGCACAAAGATGGAATGAAGTTTTTTAGGCACGATTCATTCCAGAGGTCAGTATGGTCCAGACTTCACCAGGTCTGCATCCTCTCTGCAATCTTCCCACACTATGCCAGGAAGTGCCATGACATGAAACTGAAGAAAGACATGGAGATACTGGAACAGGTCCAGAGAAGAGCAGTGGAGCTCGGGAAGGGTATGGAGCACAAGGCTGATGAGGAGAGGCTGAGGGATCTGGAGAAGGTCAGCCTGGAGAAAAGGAGGCTCAGAGAGGACCTTTTCACTCCCTACAACTGCCTGGCAGGAGGGTGCATAGGTTACATGCTGAGACTCTACTTCTTCTAGAAAGAGGAGTAAAAACCACATGAAGTGAAGCACTTCTGAAGGTATATAAGATACTTTGAGACAATTCAGAGCAATCATGGCAAAGGATATTTTGCAATATCTGTATTCATTCATGGCTCCTCCCAGTGTGAGGAGTGGTACAACAGTAAACCCAAAAGCTGATGACTTTGATATCAAACACATTTGTGAGGAGCTCTAGTATGGGAGGAGAAGTCAGTGTTTAAAAAGGTTTTGATGGTTGTGAAGGAGAAGGTTCTTGAAAATGGGAGCAAAATATTTTGTAGGACAATGAAGCAGTTAAAAGTCATAGCGAGGCAGGCAGAAGGTCACAAGAAGACCTTGGAAATTCATCTTCCAAAATTCTTTCTGGATCAGAGAAAGGAATATGGTTGTAAAGGTCAGAGAAGATACTGCAGTTATTTAGATGTTAGAAGACAAGCATTTGAGCAATGTGGATGAAATTAAAAGGCTGGATCCAAGGAAGGTTGTGTGCAATCCAGCTACAGCGTGGATGTTCACTATCTCACCATTTCTGCACAATCCCTGTCTTATGAGTGCAGAAGAATCCAACATTTGATCATCAATTAAAAGCATGTTTGCCCTTTATGATGAGTAGGTTAAATGTTGTGGGTTTTCTTAAGAAGAGACTAATGAGTTGTAGGTTTAAGTGCCTTGTGCTGAGATTCAGATCTGCAGTCTGCTTCAAAGAGGCTTTTGAAGTCTTGAGGGAAACAAGCTTTTAGCTTTCAGGGAAAGTGAGAGTACATGATCTCAACTTGCTACTGATCTGATAACTCTTTAATTTTAATCACCCTGACAGTCTGTGGTAAACCATGTGGTTAACTATTTCGGGTGCAGTTGTTTCTCTCAAAGCCACAGTCTGATGTAGTTTACAAGGCAAATTCTTTGATAACACAAAGGTACAAGAGGATTAAAACAACCCTTATGCAGATTAGCTGTTAAACTGCTCACATACTTTTTGTTGTTGCCTTCTTCAAACTTTGTGATTTTTACTAAACAGCAAGACAATGTAAAGTAAAAAGGGCAGAAAATAACAAAGTGAAAGAAAAGGACTTTGCAGGGTTGTGGCTGGAAGTCACAGGTTGAGTTGCTCTTGGTCTTTCAGGAGAAGGCACTTTGGGAGTCAAGGGCAGGCACCAAACGATGAACAGTTATCAGGGACTTGAGGGCCTTTCAGTTATTTCTGCTGGTTGCTAAGGCTGCATTAATTATGGCTGCAGAAAATGCGAGGATACAATGACTAAGAAATTTTACTCCTGATAGCTGTTACTCTTGTGCACAAGCATAAAGGGTCATGGATCGTGCACCCAAAGATCCAGAGTGCCAGCCCTGGTGCAAATAGACTATTTGATCCTTTAATTTCTCAGCCTTTAGGCCTTAAATAATCATTAAGTAGTGACTTTATCAACCTCTGGGTCCCCAGCTCAGGCTGAGCAGGCTTTTCAAGTGCACTGAAATGATCTAACTTAATTCATTCCAACTGATTGAGAAGTATATTTAGATATGATTTGCTGATGACACAACTCTTCATGTCCTTGTTTTGGGACAAGTTATATTTAGGTTTGCAAACTTATTTCACACTAAGCTGCTCTTTGGTGTCCTCAGACAGAACTGAGAGTCTATACTCATTCCCAATATTTGCTTATAGATGATTGCAACTTTTAATAGCTTATTGTGCCTCACTCCACAGACTGAGGCTGCACACTCTGGTGTGGGTAGTTGCTCCCCAAAATTATTGTGTACAGCTTCATTAAGAAAATATTGATAGTGTTTCATGTTGTCCATCTGCTGGACACGTCTGGTATTGAGAATGGGGAAGTCCTTGATGCATAAAGTGAAATGCCAGGCTGTCCTGATTCTCAGGCTTTCTATTTGCAGGTGAATGCCCACATCTTCCAATAACTGAATTTGCTGATGTTACTGCTGAAATGTATCCACTAGAGACCAAACTGTACTATGATTGTGACCCTGGCTATCACAGAGAAGCTGGTGCATATGTAGGAATTCAGTGTAAGAGTGAACAGCAGGGTGCTGTTTGGAAATACAAACAATTTAAATGCATTGGTGAGTGAGTGTTGGTTTTTTTTCTATACAGAGAGGTGTTTCTCCAATGTATTACTTGGTATAAAACAAATTTGGGCATTAACAAAAGATCTTTTGGGCTTATTTTTCTAAGTTAGAACCTGAAACATTTCTATCCAACTTCTAAAAGCTTGGGTGCTCTGGCACTTCGTTCTGATATTTGTCCTGCTGTAACTCAACAAATGTAACTTCTCCACAGATGAGAAAAATTTGTTGTCAACGACTCCCATGATGGAGTCAGAACTTACACAGAAGCCAGAAAGAGAGTCAAGGAGCCCTGCACCCCCGAAACAAGAAGCCATTTCAGAGTCCAAACAAAAAGGTAAAGAAGAGCTCATTCAATACTGTAATGCTTCTCCTGCTGATTTCCATGGAAGAAGTGAGTAATCTTTAATTATTTTGCAGTCAGAGGGAAAGAAACAATTTGTGTAATATCTTGGCTGAATAAGTGATACAGTGTAAGCAAATGAGTATTTTCTATCCTAACCAAGAATTAGAAAGACTTGGTATATCCTGCTTGTCTATATTTTCTATGAATACAAGATTTTCAAGAACAGGAACAGTATGCAAAATCTGCCTGCTTTAACCATGTGCTGCCTTGTGCTCCCACAGATTTCTGTGATCCTCCCAAGACTATTCCACATGCCTCCATAAGGCTGCCCCAACAGCATTATGTGGGACAAGTCTTACATTTCAAGTGCCAGACAGGTTATGATAAGAGACCCCCCACCTTTGGCAGCAGGACATGCAAGGAGGTGGATGGCAAAATCATCTGGACCCCCCTTGATATGAGATGCACCAATGACAGCAACCAGTGGTCACCACAGACCATTGGGCCAGGTAAGATGGTTGTGATTACACCCACAACAATGTCCTGCCCTACTCATCTGGGGTTCAGAGCCTCCAGCTATTGTGGGGAGAGTGGGAGCTTCAAAAAAATACTAAAGAAGCACTGCCACTGAGGGAAGAAAGAACTCCCTGTGTATTTAAACACCTCCACAGAAAGGGTTTAAATGATGGCAAATCATTCCTTAGCCTCAGATTTTATCAACAGTTTAAGTTTAAGGAATCACTCTGTCCTACAATTTCTATTGATGGCAAATCAGATTATTTATATAAAATGGAATTGTTTATTAAGACAAATGACAGGAGGGAACAGACAAAAGATCTTCATCAGAATTACTCACTACATAATATAAAACTAAAATAACTACTATCAGATTATTGCACAACATAAAACAGTGCATTGTATCAAAATACCTGTATTAAAGCCAACAAAAGAAACAGTAGTTTACTACTGAAATGATGGTAACGTACACAGACAGTTTCCTTCACTTAATCCCTTGGGAAGTAACTATGAAATAGGTGTCCCTACTCACAGGAGAAACTCCACACATTTCCAGGAAAATGTACAGATTTCTGCTTTGTGAAAGTTTGCTGTGGCTTTTATAGCTGTAAAAGGAATGGCTGTCAGTGAGAAATCCAGCCTATTTTGTCATTCCAGCCCTTATGACCATACCAGACCACTGCACACACTGTTTCAGCATCAGCCCAGTACTTACTTCCCTATTTCATAGCTCTATTTCCCTGTGGTGCCTGGTTCAGAGTGTTCCTAGTACAGAAGTCATAATTTACTGTCTGGTCTTTCCTGTTCCATCATGACACCATTGAAAATTTCACTTGGTGCTATCAGAACAGAAGAACTTCTTACTCTGATGGATACAACCCATCAACGAACCAGTCCTAGAAAATAACAGGACTATTGATTAATTAATAGGACTAATATTAGACCTATTGAAATTACATATATTTAAAAATTACAAATATTTTTAAAATTTTTAAATTGGGTTTGTGAAAAGCATGGGACAAAGAAGCCCCCTTGGCCTTTATTTCAACAAAACCATACTTCCAATTGCCTGCAAAATACTCTCAAACCTCAGCAAGGTCAGGTCCTTGCAAATGGAGCACCAAATATTTATTCCTCTGAAGTGTTGCCTTTGTATTTGCTATGATGTGATGTCTGCAATGAGGCTGGAACTTTCTCAGTTCTCCTTCAGCACTAGCACGAAGAAATTTATCAAGAAACCACTATTACAGGACATCTTGTTAAAAATCTCTCCACATCTCATATTGGGGCAAGTTCAGAGCTTCCTTTTCAGGATAAGAGATAAATTAAATTAATTTCTTGCACCAGGGAAGGTGTAGCTTACATTTCTGGGCAAAAATATGTCCTGGTTTTTTCCAAGTACTATCTTGGCACCTTGAAAGTCATCCGTCCAGTCTCAAATGAAGTAAAGATTTTAAATGGATCCCATTCCAGTTCACTTCATGCCCACCATTATCAGGTATCAGACCAGTGGATATGTTGGTATGCAGGCTGGAAAGTTCTGCTGATGGCCAAGAAACAAACATGGCAATTTTTAAGTGTTCTGTGCAGAGGGTGAGCTGTCAGACTCTACCCTTGGCACTGCTTTGGTGCTGGAATGAGCTGGCTCTTTTGCTTGACTCTTTCCTCATCACTGCTCTGGTGCTCTTCATCAGAAGAGCAAATTGACACAAAAATCAAGAATTTCTCTCTCTTCATAGGTTTGACTCTTCTGTCCTCTTTCCCTTCCTCATCAGGGACACTGCCAGTGACAGGTATGCCATTTTATTAAATACTTCATCACACAGAACACTTAATTGGTCTTTCAGTTTGTTGTTCTATTCCAAAGAGATCCATTTCTATTAGAAGAGCTACTAAATATGCTGCAAGACAAATCTGTATCAATGTATTGTGTGAGAAATTAGTAAAGACAGTATAAACAAATTGTTTAAGCACTTAAGCTTTTATAAAAAAATTTTCAAAGATTTGTAAGGAATGTAAAAGAAAACAGACCAACCAAAAGTCTCTTTCTAAATGGAGTCATTTTCAGATTCTTCTCTTTCTGTGAATTCAGCAAATCACTTCAACTGGAAAAAAGGCAGAAAAAAATGAGGGTTTTTCACATTTTCAAAGGAATAAAAAAAGTATGAGCAAATAGAACACTTCTTCACAGCTAAACCAGTGCATTTAGATCAGTCTGAAGAGATTTTCTTCTCTCCCTTCCCCATCTTCCACTCAGCCATTAGCTGATGAAATAGCAAAGTGTGTCTTACTGTGTGTATGCTCAAGACTTTGCACAAGGGCTTTTGATTCCAGCTGGAGTCTGTCAAAACTGTAGTGCATGTTATAGTGAGAAGGAATAATGGAGTGAGGGTGAAGGAAGGGAAGGAGGAGTTTTGCAAACTACTCCAGAGACCACAACATCAGTAGTCCCTGGTTATTTGACTGTCTGTGGTCAATCTCCAGTTGCCCAAGTCCCCTCTGGTTGGGGCCTGGGAACAATGGGACAACCTGGAAAAATCCCTGCCTCTGGGCAGAAGGGCAAGATGAGACCCTATCCCTAATCTTGCCTTTTTCTCCCAGCTGGAGTAAATTCAATAATTAAGATAACTCCAGGTGCTAACCATATTGATTTTCAGGTTTTACAGCTATCTGGTTTGTTCCACTTATCATTCCCACTGCCTTTGTGTGACTCACCAAGCAGACAATAAGGTAAGTTGGACAGAATGAGGAAAATGTGAAATCTAACAAAAAAATCCCTAGAGGTGGAAGAGTTATCAACTGGATCAGCCTCTCCCTATTGCACTGCTTAAATTTCTGGACATCTTTGGTGTTAAATATGACCAGGATTTTGGGGTTGTCTGATTCAGCTGTTAGATACTGGCATAAGAAAAGGAGGAACCAGAGCTTTTGTAATCAAAAAGTCTCAGAACAAGTTGCCCAGAGAGGTTGTGGACTCCTCATGCCTGGAAGTGTCCAAGGCCAGGTTGGATGGGGCTTGGAGCAAACTGGTCTAGTGGAAGGTGTCCCCACCCATGGCAGGGGGATAGAATGAGATGGGCTTCAAAATCCCTTCCAACCCAAATAATTTTGTGATTCTATAATTCTAAAAAGCAGTCTTTGTCCCAGCCATTGTGGAACTGAGAATAGAAGTTCAAATAATGGGTGGGAGATAAATTCAGTGGGAAAATTAAGATTAATTATACAAATACATTGTTTCAGATAGATTATGCAATCAGTCTTTTTCTCCCTGACCAAACTGTAGGAAGTCTGGGGGAGCATCTGCCACCACAACCACGTAATTCTGTTTCCTTCATCCCCCATGATTTCAGAGTTGTGTCTTGTCAACTTTGTATTTCAAATTTATTTCAGTCTGGCTTCCTCCTTGTTTCTGTTACTATGCTGAGATGCACCAAGGCTGTTCCTGTTCATAGGCTCCCCATCCTAGATGCCGAGCTGTCCCTATTTAACATTTGGGAATTCTCCGCTTCTCCTCTCTCTTTGCTAAGCCTTGTCCCTGTTTCTCTTCATGTTCCTTACTAATTACTGATAGTTCTTAGCTGAATGGGGATTTTTCTTGAAAAGTAAGAAGGCAGAACCTCATGAAATCACATTAGAAGTAGACTTTGTTAATTCATGGCAGGATAAAGCCATATAAAGTGTAAGCAATGCTTTGAAACATGTTTTAGTGAAGATAGTCAACTATGATGCAGATTACCTGGGCCTTTGTAGGATTTCTGAAAATAGGCTATGTGAAAAAGTGCCAAGAATGATCTACATTGTACTGGCTCTGTGGCAAAACAAAAGTGAAATAGCCAATGCCAGATAAAATAGTAACTGACAAATGAAAGAGTAACTGAGATCCTAAATGGTGTCTTCTGCAAAATATAATCTGTTGTTTCTCATAGTAAATATAGAAGAAGCCGTAGAAACCTGTTTTTTCTCACCTGTAATAGAGTCTTTTTCTGCTGTAGAGAAGACTTCTCACGGAATTGTGGCATTCAGATGCCAACTTGTGAAGTTAATGACTTGCCACAGAAGAAACCAGATTGTTCTAGCGACCCTAAGACCAGCAGTGGCGAAAGAGGAGGAAGCCTGGACACTCAAATCCAACGTGTGAAGGAGGCAGAAGGTGTTACAGCTTAAGTCTTATGGGGACAGCATGACTTTCCACCTACAGAGTGCTGGTAGGAGGACTGCACCCCATCACTGACAGATGGGGAGAGAGCCTTGCCTGAAACTGCTTCCCAAGCCCGCTTCTCCTCCTCCCACCATGCAGCAGATGTATTTCCAGTATAACTGCAGTCCCTCCCAAGCCACCAGGAGGACATATGGACCATTCTCCCAGGCACATTAAAGGGTATCACTGTCATTTCAGCCCACACACCACCCTCCCCACAAACAGAGCAGCTTTACTGGACGTCTGACTTGACCTAGGTGGGTCAAGTGCAGGAACACTTTTCTCCTCAGATTGTTCCCCTTGGAAGTTAAACCCCTTCACCCCCTGCACTGCAGCTGAAAATCTGACTGGATTCCCTTATGGTTCACTATATACATGCATTCCTCATCACTCCCCTCCTCCCAGTTATTTTGGATTAGTGCTTTCCATGACAGTTCCTACATCATTCCTTCAGCTCAGACAAGGATGCTGCAGATCATGGCAGCTGATTAATTTGACAGCTCCTTTTGCACAGCAGAGTGTGAGAGCCCAGTGCAAAGGCATCTGAGGACAGGCTCAAGCACCCATAATACATGACATGCTCTTGTATTATTGGGAATTTGCAAGGTCTGGATATTCTTTTGCCTCTTTTTAGCCACACTCACTTAGGTAAGATGGGTTTCACCTGGCTGAATGCAAGTATCTCTGTCTGAGACAAGCAGTGGGGAGGAAAAAGTGCCTTTAGAGAGCAGTTAATCTCACTCTATTGCCTAGAAATCTATAATAAAGGATATATATTATATATAATAATATATATTATGTAATTTATGTATGTGACTATGTATTAATTTATACACACACACAGGTATGTAGTTATTCATGTATATATACTGGTCAAATGACTCAGGGTCATGACCTGTTTCTCTGCATTGACTTTAACATGTCCAGATTGACCAGATTAACTACAGAAGCTTACCTGGCATATGACAAAAGCCAAATGAAATGGATCCCTTCCTTATAATTTAGAAGACATGAGGAGGTTTTGGTCTAGTTTTCTATTTCAAGATAGAGTGTATGTGTCATTGCTTTACTGCTTAGTATTCCTGTTGAATTATTCTCACTCTATAGCCTTGATGTTTATATTTCTCACGGCTTTTTTTTTATTCCTATTGGAATAGGACTTATATGTACTACATACCAGAGGGTGCTGGGACAGCTGTGCCCAGGTGATCAAGAAGGCCAATGACATCATGACTTGTAACAGCAGCAGAGTGGCCAGCAGGACCAGAGCAGTAATTGCCACCCTGTACTAGGCACTGGTGAAGCCACACCTTGAGTCCATGGTGTCACAAAGTGGTCAAAGATTGGACTCGATACTTTTGGAGGTCTTTTCCAATCTAATTGTGGTTGGAATTCTGTGATTCTGTGACATGGCCCTTCACTCTAAGTGAAAAGGAGGGATTTGAAGAGAGAAGTACAGGCAGCAAGGGTAAACCGGAAGCCATTTTGTCTTCAGGTGTCCCTGTTCTTCTGAGAAGGTCCACAGGCTTGGATGGCAGTAAAAGAGGCAAACCCTGAAGAGGTCAGTGTTGATGGAAGTGAGGGGAGTAGCCATTCACACAGGCAGTGGGGATTCAAAGAGAAACTCTCCCTTTGGCAGTGCTGTCTTCTAGATGACTTTAAAACATAAAAACACAACTTGGTTTAAAAAGAGAGCTTTTAATTTATGTCAGATATGAAAGTACCTGTAAGTTTAATGTGTGCTCTGCAGACAGAGATGTGTTCTAGGACTAGCTCTCAGATTTCCATTTTATGAGTTTACCTGCCATGTAATGCTTTCATATAGAAAATTCTGGCACCACCACTGGCACTGAGAAATTTTTATGTGCATTATGTAGGAGAGTTCCTCTTGTGCCACATGAGCAGAAGCTGTGTCCTGGAGTGATCTGTTACTCTCTGCACTTCATGGGGCTAAAGATGGACCCCAGGGTTTGGATTCTCTGTATGCAGCCATATTCCAGGGTATACACTGAGGCAGCTGGGGATGTTCAACCTGGGGAACAGATGACTCCAGGGAGACCTTGGAGCCACTTCCAGTGCCTCAAGGTGCTCCAGGAGAGCTGGAGAGGGACTTTAGACATGAGCATGAAGTGACAGGACAAGGGGGAATGGCTTCCCACTGCGAGAGGGCAGGGTTAGATGGGATATTAGGGGTACAGTCTTAAATGTGAGGGTGGTGAGGCCCTGGTACAGGCTGCCCAGAGCAGCTGTGGCTGCCCCATCCTGGAAGTGCCCAAGGCCAGGTTGGACAGGGCTTGGAGCATCCTGGGATAGTGGAAGGTGTTCTTGCCCATGGAAGGGGGTCGGAACTGGATGATCTTTCATGTCCCTTCCAACCCAAACCATTCCATAATTCAATGAAGCCCCAGGGAGTTGGACTCATGAGTCTTGTTTTTCCCCTTTTCCCGTAGTAGTACAGCTGCTTAAGACAAGTTTTCTGCAGCTGTTAAATGAAAAGGATGTGATGTGTTAACCTGGGATATCTGCATGTGTATTCACAAGAGCTGGCTTATACATTCCAAACTACATGGTCAGTGGCTCAATGTTCTGCTTTCTTCACCTGCTCTCTGACAATCACAATCTGTCTGATATTCTTAAACTGCTGTTTTCTCAAGACTTCTCATGCTTGAAACTGGAAGAAAATTAGCAGCCAAACCTTCTCCTCATTTTTTTCTTTATTTCTCTCAAAAATCAAGATAAAACCACTTGCTTTTAAATCTTTTTACATATCTAAGATCCAGAGTTTACCTAGACATGAAGTATTTGTGGGTAGCCATAGTCATTAAATTCCACCTGCATATAAACCAGCATGGGGTGGACAGAGATAAATCACTCCTCCTAGCGTTTACTCTCTGAAGGATGGAGACACTGCAACCTGTTTACTTCCAGCTCAGAACCACTGGTTCAGCCTTCTTGAGCTTTCAGGTTTTTCCATCATATTTATATCACACAATTTCATTTGCTTTGGGCTTTGAATATTTTGTGAAGGTAGTGGGGAAAAATGTAACTTCATATGAAAAGAAAAACAAAAAGATGCCAACTTGCAATTCCAATGTACAGTACTGCTATTGAATGATATTGGCATTTTCTGGACATCTTCAGCATCTGATGTAAAACCCCTCAAATCCACTGGCACAGCAGAACCATCCATCCAGCACTTGAGACAGATCAGGCTGATCTTGAATGTATTTTCCCTCTTAGTTCTCTTCAATAAATGAACCTGCCTCCTTGGAATGTACTTTTGATCATGAAGCATTTTGAGACTCTGAGTTTACAATGAATCACAAATTAGCAGTTCCTTAAAAGTAATTCCAAGTAAAATTGGTCTTTGCTTAAATTGTTGCTGCTTTCAGTGTAAACATGAATGTGACCTGGATTCTCAGAAGCAGCTCATGTTGTGGCCTTTGAGTATCTCTTAGAAAGGATCTGATGTTTACACAGACATAAATAATCATCTGGATAATTTTGCTGAGCCCTTCTTAAATGGAGTGCTATCCACCAGGAAAGGATATATTTGAAAGTGCAAAATGACTTTATATGTTTGGATTTTGTTGTTGGCTGTTGGAGCTCAAATATTTGCAGTCTCTGTGTGAAATCTGAGTTTGTAAATCCTATTGGAAGAGAACCCAAATAATAACCAAGAGCAGCAATAAGAACAAACAAAAAAAATTAGGGAAACTCTCATATTGTGTAATTAGTTAAAATAAGTTTGGTGGTTCTTGTATACGTGGAGCATAACTTCATGGACCCGCCAGGTACACAACAGATAGTAGTTCCTCTGAAATCAAAGTATAAAAGCTTCCATAACAGCTATGGGCTTTGTATCGAGAAGCTAAGATGGTTAAGCAAATATCTAATATTGATGTAATTTCTCAATCTGACTTTGGATATGAGAATAACACATCAGAATAAACATTTAGGTTTTGATAAATTTAACTTCACTCTCCTCTAAAAGCTCCCAGCAAGATAAAGCACTTAGATTGGTGAAAGTAGTCCTTTCTTCCCTTTTTCTATATTGGCATTTAAGTTAAGACAGGAAATGTCCAATAGGACCACCTGTGATATCACTGGTGGTTGTAGAAATTTCAGTGAGAAGCAACTTGTGGCTTATGTAAGACATGACTCTGGAATCCAGCAGTGCAGCAAATGAGTTTTATTTTAAGCTATTGCACAATAAATGATGTGGCACACAATGATGTTTTACAACCATTGTATACATTTCCCCAAATCAATTTCCCCTAAATCTGCAGAAAAGCTTCAGAAGCAGAGCAGAGGATGAAGGTATCCAAAGAGAGCATCACAGGAATTTACCTTTGGCTGCTCAAAGGCTTTCTATGTATCTGGTGCCAAAGCCTGCCTGTCTGATACAACAGGTGCTGCTCTCAAGGTGCACTTTCCAAAGCAAGCAAAGAAAAGCATGTCCCAGGATCACATAATCACTGAATTGTTGGGTTTTGCAGGGACTTGTCAAGATCTTCTAGTCCACACTCCAGGCTCAAGCAGGATGAGCTCGAGCAGGTTGTCCAGGATCATTGCTGGGGTTTGGGTATGTGCAGACATGGAGATGTCCAGACAAGATGTCTGAGCAGCCTGAGGTGCCCTGGTGCCTTGGCCTTGCTAAGGAGCTGAGGGACAAGTCAGCTGCACACTGTCAGGGGCTCTCAGCTAAGGAGGAGAGGACTGTCCCTGAGAGCTCTCTCCTGAGATGGGCAGCAAAGCAAAGCAGCTGGAGGCTCTGCCCACGGCTTTGTGCCTTTGGGCAGAGCAGGAGGTGCCCTGAGGGACAGAGCTGGAAACACACCAGAGAAGGAAGCAGCACAGAAGCTGCACAGGACATTTGTCCCCCTCTGCTCTGCTGTGCTGTGCTGAGAGCCCAGGTGCAGTGCTGCCTCCAGCTCTGGGGCCCAGAGCACAAGAAGGATACAAAGCTGTTGGGGTGGAGTCCAGTGCAGGCCATGAAGGTGCCCTGAGGGCTGGAGCACGTCTGCTCTGGAGAGAGGCTGAGAGAGCTGGGCATGTTCAGCCTGGAGAAGACTGCAGAGAGTGCAGTACCTGCAGGATGTCTAAGAGGGCTGGAGAGGGTCTTTGGACAAGGGTATGGAGTGACAGCACAAGAGGGAATGGTTTCCCACTGATGGAGGGCAGGGTGAGATGGGATATTCTAAAGAAGTAAATTCCTGGGAGCAGGCTGTGGTGTGAGCAAGAGTTACCCAGAGCTGTTTTGAGTGCCCCATCCCTGGAAGCAGTTGAAGGGCAGGCTGGGGAGGGCTTGGAACAACCTGGGGTAGTGGAAGGTGTCCCTGCCCATGGCAGACAGGTCAAGATGACTTGATATCGAAGGCTTTAAGGTCCCATCAAAACCAACAAATTCAGTGATTCTGTGATTCTGTAACATGTGGGAAAATCTGCTTTGCCTTTTCCATCAAGGATGTGAGGGTTTTTGCCGGGGACAGGCATTGTTGAACAGAGTAACATCATTCCCCTTATAGAGCTTAGACAATTGCTTCTCCAGCTTTCCCAGGTTGAGGTTCTTCACCTCGTTATTGTCTCTCTCATTCTTAGCAATGGCCCCCCAAGCATTTATGGGCTTATTCTTATTCAGGCAGCAGGCAGCTGACCAGATGTGGCTGGGTATATTAACCCTCCCATTAGTGGTGTAGTTTTCTCCAGGTACAGCACCTGTGATGACATAGGTGGTATCACAGCCCTGGGTTTTCTGGGCCATTGTATCTTCCTCGTACTCTCTCCAGGCACCCTGGTTGAGTGTCATGTACTGGGGCACAATGTTGGTGAGGGTGAAGGTAGCCCACGTGCTGTTCTGGTCACGTAGGTGTCCACTGGGACACAAGTGACCACGGTCCACAGGCATCAGGGCATCTCTGTAGTCTTGGTCAATAGCCTGATTCTTACCAATATTCCCTGAATGGATGGTCTCCTCCAAAGCCATTTCCTTGCCATAATTTTTGTCGATCAGCTTGACAGGGGAAGAAGAGGAAAAGGTGTCAGTACTGAGGATGCATATAATAAAACAGATTACTCTGGAACAGGTGTCTCTGATTGTCAAAATCACATTTTTGTCATCTCAGTGTAGGGAAATGGATGAATCAGAGAGAAATCACAGACAAGCCCCTCCTGCATGAACACAAAAGCTTTATAGAGAAAGCAGCTCAGAATGCTCTCATTTTGACTTGTGACCTTTGTGATCCAGCCTGAAGCCTGTGCTGAGAGCATGGATGGATGACTGAGACAAGGAGCATTTCCCACTCCTAGGTTTGAAAGGTGACTTTGGTGAGACACCTTCCCTGCCAAATGTGCTTCCCTTTCCTCCTGTCTCCACAGCCCAAACCTGCTCAGGGCTCTCCCTGGATCCCCTCATGCCAAACTGTGACTCTCTGATTCTGTGGCTCTGTGATTCTGTGATTTTACATGTGGTTGCTACAGGTGTACCCCAGTCCTGGAACACCAGAGGTTGCCTCCTCTAAGCCCATACCCAGGGAGATGTGACAGGAAATCTGTCCTGGAGCTGAGGTTTCCCTGTGAGAACTGCAGTTTGTTCAAGGAGAATCAGTTTAGCTCAGTAAGCAAAATGATCTCAATGTAAATGTACTCTCTTAAAGCAGAGCTACGAATGGGTCTGAGAGCCAATCTGGGCCAGGGAGCATTTTTTGCAGCATCACTCAAAAGAAGTCACAAATGATCATCCTCTGAGAGGAGTCTTTAGTCTAAAAATAGTCCTGGGGAAACTTTGGCATTACTCAAAAAAGGCCTCTGGAGAAAGTTAAAGAAATCAAAGGTTCTCCAGGTATCCTGTGTCTACAGTTTAGGAAGAGAAGGCCAGTGATAGGTTTGAAACATTCTGGCCTGGTGGCAAGTAGCCTGGCGCATGCATGGGGTATGGATTCAGATGATCTTTAAGGTTCCTTCCTACACAAACCACTCTAGGATACTAAAAAATGGCAGAAGTTTTTATGCCTCACTAATGTGTAGGCTGCTGTGGTACAAGAGCAGATTAAGTAATCATGTTCACATGAGAAACAAGTGCAAATGATAATATTTTTCATAACTTCAACAGGTTGTTCTTCATCTATAGGAAAGCATATTTAGCCTTCTTCTGAAACTAGACATTATGATCTTCCACAATGTCACCAAAAATTCTCCCCCTACTCTGGCCATGGAAAGGTCCTGAATTTACTGTTTTTCGATTCCTTCATTGCCCTGGCCTGTCTTCCTGGAGGTCTGAAAGACATTTGGGAGGGTTCCATAGCTTGGAGTTCTGTCTGTCTGCTGGATCCTTCTGCAGCAAGCCTGAGCCAAAGATGCTCAGGGGTCACTGCCCATGCATGGAGATCACACCCTTCTGACTGGACTGACACTCATACTCCTCACTTTTCACTGCCTCAAACATCACTCCACAAATCCCTCCACAGTTAAGCTCGACCCTCTCATCTCCAGTGCCTTTTCCCCCAAGGCTTTGTCCCTGGGCCATCTCACCCCCTCCTGAGTTTCTCCTCACTTCTCTCCCACTCCTCACAAAGCCTGTTTGACTCTTCCCTGGGAGCAGATGAGCTCTGTCAGGGATGCAGAACAGCTCAGGGCAAAGTGCAGAGCAGATCCCAGCAGGACTGTTGGTCCCTCAAGTTTAGCCTCTCTTGGGTGCTCTTTTCCCCATCACTTGGTCCCCCACCAGAGCAGGGCACAGGGAGGGGAATCATTTGACTTTGTAATGTAATGCAAATTAATTGGATTTGCTGTTGCTGTCAGTCAAGGCAGAAAACTGGGCACCTTTGGGATATGATTCATCTCATCCTCCTGCTGATGTCTCAGATGCATCAGAGGAACCACGTGGTGCAGGTGTTTGAAGTTAAAGGAGAAAATTCCCATCCAATGTGTCCATTTGTATGTGAGTAGTGGGGTGGTAGGAAATAGAAGTGGTAATTTAAATACTGTTGTTCGTGTCTGAATGAGTGGAGAGTGATGTGCTGTAAGGGAGACACTCACCTGGGGCTCAATAAACCACGAGTCATATCTGTCTGCATGTCCAGGATCGTAGATGTAAGCAGAGTACACAGGAATTCTCCGTGTTTGGTCATACAGGGTGGCAAAGTGATACTTGTTAGTTAAGCGCTGGCAGATCCTGGCTGCATTTGTTGGACGCAGGGTGTCACTTGGCAGGGTCTGTGCATAGAAAAACTTAGTACATGCAGTTTCAAAGGTTGTCACCACCTCACTGTGTCCCAGGCAGAGGCAGCTCGCCAGCACGTGCAGCAGCAGCAGCCCCAGCATGGTGGGAGGATTTCAGTGCAGGGCTCTTGCTCCCCTGCAAGGCAAATACAGAGGGACACTCAGCTTGGACACAGCTGGGCATGGCCTGGAGACTTTTTGTGCAGGGGGGCACAGAGCTGGCAGAGGAGGGGATTATGGGACACCAGGAAAGGAGTAATGTCTGTCCTCGTGGATATGGAAAATTTACAAGGGCATTAAGTGTGAAACCTAAACCAGGGTCGAAGTGCCCAGAGGAGGAGGCAGCAGGGGAGAAGTCAGCCTGGGTGAGAAAGGAGCCAAAGGCACCACGAGTGTAATCACCTCTCCCAGCACAGTTATCTTGCAACTGAGGCACAGCCCTGGCACAAGGTCACCTTTCCCCACCTCCCTCCTGCTCTGAGCACCTCCCCACAGCAGACACCTGCAGCTGGGCACAGACTCTGCTCAGCCCCCTGCACTGCTGAGCTGGGCTTTCATCTCATGGGACACTGGGCAGAGAAAGAACAGCAGTGCTGCACTTCCTACATGGCTCTGGCCCCATCCAGCTTCACACAGACACACAGCTCCTCCAGTCACACCCAATCCTGAACCCAAATGATGCACTTGGGGTCCTGCCTCTCAGCTGACATTGGGCAATGGCTGTCCTGCTGCTCACCTTGCATTTCCACGTTATCCAACCCCAGACTCTGAACTTGCAGACACATGGAGAGACAAAATGCAGGGCCCAAGCAGATGGTAGCAGCAAGCATGGGGGATAACACCTCTATCTTATCAGCCCAATGGCTGCTGCAGTGCAAGCACTGAGGGGGGGCAGCTCTGCCTGTGGGTGCTTGGGATTCCTGCTGCTGCCCATCTTCAGCTTTGATAAGGGATTTTCCTGTTCTGTCAAAGGCAGCATTACAGGAATTTCTTGAACAGCCAGCTGTCCCATTTTGTCTTTTCTCACAGTGCTGTGGTGATTGTCAGCAGTCATTAAGATCATTCCTTTATGGGAAAATTGTCTAAAAGCTCCCTGGGATGCTGGCAACCAAGCCAGGGGCTTTGTGTCCTTTCAGAGGCAGCACAGGGTTGGCATAGCAGGGATGCTTCCATTTGCATGGCGAGACACTCAGTGCAGTGATTTATTATCAGCAGCATTTGGAATAAGGCAGGAAGGACAGGCAGTTCAAAGGGTTCCTGGCAGAGAAAGCTGCCACAGCCTCTAAAGCACAAAGCCCACCTTTGGCTGGGAAGGGTCTGAGCTGGGGGCTGCTGAAGGCTTGACAAGTCACCTTGCACATTTGCTCTTTCTTATCCTTCTCTCTGACCCTCATGTCTCCATTTCCATTTCTTTTAGCCTGTAGAGCTACACAGAGCCCTGCTCTGACCCAAGACATTTGCTCCTTGCCTTTTTTCAAGCCCTGCACCAGGAACATGGTGACCAATGAGCGGGAAATTGAGACTATGAAGCACAGGTGGTGACTTCTTACAGTCCTCTGCAGAGCACGGCCCAGTCTGCCCCAAATCAAGTTGAGAAATATTTGAGGCGTCCTTTAGGTTACGCAAATAACGAGATTAAAATTTATTTAACTGCTTAATACCTAACTTAAGAAATACATAGGTAAAAACTATCATGGAGAAAGAGTGGTACAAGACTCTGCTCACACCCCAAAGTGGCAGAGGACTTGCAAATGCCTCTGCTGTAGTCCCAGGATGGCTGGGTTTATTTGGTCTCCAGGAAGAGACAGAGATGTTTGATTTCTCATACAGGGTTTAGAGTGAATTTTCTAGTTCAATCACATGTGCTTCTCTAGTAACCTCTTGAAAAGTCATGGCCGGAGTTTTGGTGCTCAATAAAATCACCCCTCCTTCTTTTTCAACAGTTTGATACTCATTTTCAGCTGAGCTGGCTTGAGTTTCTTTTCCAAATAATTCCTTCTCTTCTTGCCCTCCTGATTGACAGAGAATACTAAAGTGCTACAAAATTCAGTGCATGGATAAGCTCTGATTGCTCCTTGGAGCTCAGCAACTCCAGCCCAGGCGTTGTCTAGATATATATTTATTGCAAAGCTCAGGAAATGCTTTGAGTATTGGAGAGAATGGTGAGGAAGGAGCAGGAGCTTACCTTGAAGCAGAGTCTCAGAAGAGGCAGCTGAAGAGTTCCTTCAGTCTACTCCCTGGAGAAAGGAATGTTTGAATCCTCAGGAGTGCCACTGCAATATATACCCAGTCATAAATTTGCCCCTTCTTATACACAGGGAATTCCACAGAAAAGAGAAGTCTTTTTTTTTTTTCATTAAGGGCAGTTTGTTAATACCCACCATGAAATAGGTTGACAGTTGTTTGTAATGGTTTCCTCAGTATTTCTGTGAAATTTGCTGACTTGCAGCATGGTATTTCAGTATCAGATAACAGGGTCTGGTGACTTCCTTGATCATTTCATCAATCCCACCAGCTGCAGCTGCTGCTTCTCCAGCACCTCCATGTGTTTCTGCTCCCAACACAACATCTCTGGTGACATGAGATGGACTGGCCTGTCTCTGAGGACACTCAGACACTCACAGGCTGCTCTTGTGCAGCCTCACATAACATCATTCCTATGGCCAGGCAACAAATATTCTCTGGCCTGATGGCCATGGCTCTGTAACAGCTTCATCCCAGCAGCCTGGGAAGGAGAAGGCTCTGGGGATAGCTCAGAGCTCCTGCCAGGGCTTTAGGAGTCTACAGGAGAGCTGGAGACAGACTTTGGACAAGGCCATGCAGTTGAAAGATGTGCTGGGTTCAGAGTTAATTTTCTTGACAGTGGCAGGCATTGGGCTGTGCTTTTGGACTTCTGCTGCACACAGAGTTGATAACACATAGATAGTTTTTGTTATTGTTGAGCACATCTTTCACAGATCCAAGGCATTTCCTGCTCTTTATACTGCCAGGCTGGCCAGGAGGATGGGGGGACTTGGGAGGTTGTGAGGAGACAGAGCCAGGACAGGTGACCCTGACTGACCCGAGGGATCTTCCAGACCAGGTGACATCATGCTGAGTATATAAAGTGAGGAGAAGAAGGAAGAAGTAGGGGACATTTGCAGTGCTGGGTTTTGTCCTCCCAGGTAACTGTCAGGTGGGATGGGGCCCTGCTCTCCTGGAGGTGTCTGAAAACATTTCTGTCCATGGAAATGGGCAAAGAATTCCTTGAATGTGCTTTGCTTGTGTGCACAGCTTTTGTTTTCCCTTGTTACAGTGTCTTTATCTCCACCTATGTGTTTTCCATCATTCACTCTTCCAGTTCTGTCCCTGATCCTGGTGTCTGGGGAGTGAGGGAGCAGCTGTGGTGGGTGTGTGTGCTGGCTGGGGAAAAAACAAGACATTAGAGAAGATGAAGTGGCTTGAAATGGACTGATGTAGGTATAGATTGGATGTTAGGAAGATATTTGGTACTGTGGGGGCGGTGAAGCCCAAGCAGAGGCTGCCCACAAAAGCTGAGACTGCCCCATCCCTAGGAGTGTCCATGGCCACATTGGCTTGGGATAGTGGAAGGTCTCCCTGTCTATGAGATGGCATGGAACTAGTTGGTCCTTAAAATCCTTTCCAACCCAAAATGCTCTTTGATTCAAGGATCATTCATTCACTCAAACTACAATAGACTCATTTCATTAAATTCCTAAAAGTTCAGGAATGATAGAATGATGGCTTGGTAGTTATGAACAGAAGTATGCAGAAATTTGTGTTAGACTGAAGTTTTTAAAATAAAACTGGTTGGGTCATGGGCTCCTTTTCTTTCCGTTAACTTGGGACTGGTGTCTTAAACAACATGGGGTTTAGCCAGAAAGAGGGAGAAGGCCAAGAAGAAGCAGATGTGGCAGAGCTGGGGCAAATTCCTCCTTTCTGATGGGGCCCAACTGACATAACAAAGCAGGGCCCATCAGTGGTCACATCATTAGAAGGGGCCAGAAAGCATCAGAGACCTCCAGAGTGTCCCCCAACTCCACAGTGCTGCATGACACAGGGTGAGCCCCTCCCAGGGGAAACGTGGGGCAATCCCACATGAGCCTGAATGCACAGAACCCTTTGAACTCTTTGTTGCACAGGCCCCCCCCCTAAAGCATCAAGACTGAGGAACTCAAACTTGCAGGTCTCGTTGCTGGAGACCTGGGGGCATCTTGTATGAGCTGTTGGCACCCTGGCCCACTTTGTTCATGCCCATTCACAGGAGAATAACTGGTGTCTGATGCTGACACTTGTGTGAGTGCAATGACATCATCAGATTGCTCTTGGACCCCCAATGTCCTGCAAGGATGCTCTGGGCACTGTGATATCACTGGTGGTTGTAGAAATTTCAGTGAGAAGCAACTTGTGCCTTATGTAAGACATGATTCTGGAATCCAGCAGTGCAGCAAATGAGTTTTATTTTAAGCTATTGCAAAGTAAAAGATATGGTGCATAATGATCTTTTACAATCATTTAAAACAAATCAATTTCCAATAAATCTGCAGAAAAGCTTCAGAAGCAGAGCAGAGGATGAAGGTATCCAAGCAGAGCATCACAGGAATTTACCTTTGGCTGCTCTAAGCTTTCTATGTGTCTGTTGCCAAAGCCTGCCTGTCTGATACAACAGGTGCTGCTCTCAAGGTGCACTTTCCAAAGCAAGCAAAGAAAAGCATGTCCCAGGATCACATAATCACTGAATTGTTGGGTTTTGCAGGGACTTGTCAAGATCTTCTCGTCCACACTCCAGGCTCAAGCAGGATGAGCTCGAGCAGGTTGTCCAGGATCATTGCTGGGGTTTGGGTATGTGCAGACATGGAGATGTCCAGACAAGATGTCTGGGCAGCCTGAGGTGCCCTGGTGCCTTGGCCTTGCTAAGGAGCTGAGGGACAAGTCAGCTGCACACTGTCAGGGGCTCTCAGCTAAGGAGGAGAGGACTGTCCCTGAGAGCTCTCTCCTGAGATGGGCAGCAAAGCAAAGCAGCTGGAGGCTCTGCCCACGGCTTTGTGCCTTTGGGCAGAGCAGGAGGTGCCCTGAGGGACAGAGCTGGAACCACACCAGAGAAGGAAGCAGCACAGAAGCTGCACAGGACATTTGTCCCCCTCTGCTCTGCTGTGCTGTGCTGAGAGCCCAGCTGCAGTGCTGCCTCCAGCTCTGGGGCCCAGAGCACAAGAAGGATACAAAGCTGTTGGGGTGGAGTCCAGTGCAGGCCATGAAGGTGCTCTGAGGGCTGGAGCACGTCTGCTCTGGAGAGAGGCTGAGAGAGCTGGGCATGTTCAGCCTGGAGAAGACTGCAGAGAGTGCAGTACCTGCAGGATGTCTAAGAGGGCTGGAGAGGGTCTTTGGACAAGGGTATGGAGTGACAGCACAAGAGGGAATGGTTTCCCACTGATGGAGGGCTGGGTGAGATGGGATATTTAAAGAAGTAAATGCCTGGGAGCAGGCTGTGGTATGAGCAAAAGTTACCCAGAGCTGTTTTGAGTGCCCCATCCCTGGAAGCGTTGAAGGGCAGGCTGGGGAGGGCTTGGAACAACCTGGGGTAGTGGAAGGTGTCCCTGCCCATGGCAGACTGGTCAAAATGAGATGATTTTGAAGTCTTTAAGGTCCCATCAAAACCCACCCATTCTGTGATTCTGTGATTCTGTGATTCTGTGACATGGGAATATATGCTGAGGCTTTTATTTATCAAGAATGTGAGGCCTATTGCCGGGGACAGGCATCGTGAAACAGAAAAACCTTTTTCCCATTATAGAGCTTGCTCAGCCACTTTTCCAGCTTATCCAGGCTGAGGTTCTTCACCTCGTTCTGGTTGTTCTTAGCAATGGCCCCCCAAGCCTTTGTGGGACGTGTACCCTCCAGGCAGCAGGCAGCTGACCAGATGTAGCTGGGTATTTTAACCCTTCCAGTGGGGACCTTGTCCCTCCCAGGTACAGCACCCGTGATGACATAGGTTATATCACAGTTCCGGGCCTTTTGGGCCATAGTTTCTTCCTCATAGTTTCTCCAGGCACCCTGGTTAAGTGAGCTGTTCTGGGGCACTATGTTGGTGAGGGTGAAGGTCGCCCACTTGCTGTCATCGTCAGGTTGGTGGCCACTGGGACACAAGTGACCACGGTCCAGATCCACGAGGTTTCTGTAGTCATGGTCAATAGCCTGATTCTGACCGATATCATCTGAAGAGATCTCGTAATCCTCTTTGATTTTTTCCTCTGTATCCATAGCCTTGTCATAATCTTCGTTGATCAGCTTGACAGGGTAAGAAGAGGAAAAGGTGTCAGTACTGAGGATGCAAGTAATGAAACAGATTACCCTGGAGCAGACATCTCTGATTGTCAAAACCCCATTTTTGTCATCTCAATGTAGGAAAATGGATGAATCAGAGAGAAATCATAGACAAGCCCCTCCTGCATGAACACAAAAGCTTTATAGAGAAAGCAGCTCAGAATGTGACTGCTCTCATTTTGACTTGTGACCTTTGTGATCCAGCCTGAAGCCTGTGCTGGGAGCATGGATGGATGACTGAGACAAGGAGCATTTCCCACTCCTAGGACTGAAAGGTGACTTTGGTGAGACACCTTCCCTGCCAAATGTGCTTCCCTTTCCTCCTGTCTCCACAGCCCAAATCTGCCCAGGGCTCTCCCTGGATCCCCTCATGCCACGCTGTGATTCTGTCATTCTGTGATTTTATGTGTGGTTGCTGCAGGTGTAGCCCAATCCTGGAACACCAGACGTTGCCTCTTCTAACTCTATACTCAGGGACATGTGACAGGAAATCTGTCCTGGAGCTGAGGTTTCCCTGGGAGGGCTGCAGTTTGTTCAAGAATGAACATTTTTGCTCAGTAAGCAAAATGATCTCAATTTAAATGGCATCTGTGACAGCAGTGCTCTGAATGTGTCTGAGACCTGATCTGAGCCAGGGAGCATTTTCTGCAGCATCACTCAAAGAAGTCACAAATGATCAGCCTCTGAGAGGAGCCTGTAATCCCAAAAGAGTCCTGGGGAAACTTTGGCATTACTCCAAAAAGGCCTCTGGAGAAAGTTAACAATATCAAATATCTTCCCGATCTATGGTCTAGAAAGATAAGGCCAGTGATAGGTTTGGAACATTCTGGCCTGGTGGCAAGTGGCCTGGCCCATGTAGGGGGTATGGGTTGAGATGATCTTTAAGGTTCCTTCCAACACAAACCACTCTATGATTCTACAAAATGAGAGAAGTTTTGTTGCCTTGATAATGTGGAGGCTGCTGTGGTACAAGAGCAGATTAATTGCTCATCTCCATGGAAGTAACAAATGCAAATGGTTATATTTTTCATAACTTCAACAGGTTGTTGTTCATCTGTAGGGAATTATATTTAGCCTTCCTCTTGAACTGGACATTATGATCTTCCAGAATGTCACCAAAGATTCTCCCCCTACTCTGGCCATGGAAATGTCCTGAATTTACTCTTTTTCTATTCCTTAATTGCCCTGGCCTGTCTTCCTGGAGGTCTGAAAGACATTTGGGAGGGTTCCATAGCTTTGAGTTCTGTCTGTCTGCTGGATCCTTCTGGAGCAAGCCTGAGCCAAAGGTGCTCAGGGTCACTGCCCATGCATGGAGATCACACCCTTCTGACTGGACTGACACTCATACTCCTCACTTTTCACTGCCTCAAACATCACTCCACAAATCCCTCCACAGTTAAGCTCACCCTCTCATCTCCAGTGCCTTTTCCCCCAGGGCTTTGTCCCTGGGCCATCTCACCCTCTCCTGAGTTTCTCCTCACTTCTCTCCCACTCCTCACAAAGCCTGTTTGACTCTTCCCTGGGAGCAGATGAGCTCTGTCAGGGATGCAGAACAATTCATGTAAAATGGGGATCAGTTGCCAGCAGGCCTGGTGGTCCCTCAAGTTTAGCCTCTCTTGGGTGTCTTTTCCCCATCACTTGGTCCCCCACCAGAGCAGGGCACAGGGAGGGGAATCATTTGACTTTGTAATGTAATGCAAATTAATTGGATTTTCTGTTGCTGTCAGGTCAAGGCAGAAAACTGGGCACCTTTGGGATATGATTCATCTCATCCTCCTGCTGATGTCTCAGATGCATCAGAGGAGCCACGTGGTGCAGGTGTTTGAAGTAAAAGGGAAAAAATTCCCTTCCAGTGTGTCCATTTGCATGTGAGTAGTGGGGTGGTAGGAAATAGAAGTGGTAATTTAAATACTGCAGCTCATCTCTGATTGAGAGCAGAGTGTTGTGCTACAGGAGAGACACTCACCTGGGGCTCAACAAACCATAAGGTAGATCTGCTGCCAGTTCCAGGCTTGTAGATGTAAGCAGAGTACACTGGAATTCTCTCATTTCTGTCATACATGGTGGCAAAACGATGCTTATTTTCATAGAACTGGCAGATCTTGGCTGCATTCTTTGGACGCAGGACATCATTTGGAGGGGTCTTCTCATAGAAGAACTGAGGACATGCCTTTTTAAAGGAGTTCACCACCTCACTGTGTCCCAGGCAGAGGCAGCTCGCCAGCACGTGCAGCAGCAGCAGCCCCAGCATGGTGGGAGGATTTCAGTGCAGGGCTCTTGCTCCCCTGCAAGGCAAATACAGAGGGACATTTAGATTGGACACAGCTGGGCATGGCCTGGAGGCTTTTCGTGCAGGGGGGCACAGAGCTGGCAGAGGAGGGGATTATAGGACACCAGGAAAGGAGTAATTTCTGTCCTTGTGGATATGAAAAATTTACAAGGGCATTAAGTGTGAAACCTAAACCAGGGTTTAGGTGCCCAGAGGAGGAGACAGCCGTGGGACAAGTCAGCCTGGGTGAGGAAGGAGCCAAAGGAACCACGAGTGTAATCACCTCTCCCAGCACAGTTATCTTGCAACTGAGGCACAGCCCTGGCACAAGGTCACCTTTCCCCACCTCCCTCCTGCTCTGAGCACCTCCCCACAGCAGACACCTGCAGCTGGGCACAGACTCTGCTCAGCCCCCTGCACTGCTGAGCTGGGCTTTCATCTCATGGGACACTGGGCAGAGAAAGAACAGCAGTGCTGCACTTCCTACATGGCTCTGGCCCCATCCAGCTTCACACAGACACACAGCTCCTCCAGTCACACCCAATCCTGAACCCAAATGATGCACTTGGGGTCCTGCCTCTCAGCTGACATTGGGCAATGGCTGTCCTGCTGCTCACCTTGCATTTCCACGTTATCCAACCCCAGACTCTGAACTTGCAGACACATGGAGAGACAAAATGCAGGGCCCAAGCAGATGGTAGCAGCAAGCATGGGGGATAACACCTCTATCTTATCAGCCCAATGGCTGCTGCAATGCAAGCACTGAGGGGGGCAGCTCTGCCTGTGGGTGCTTGGGATTCCTGCTGCTGCCCATCTTCAGCTTTGATAAGGGATTTTTCTGTTCTGTCAAAGGCACAATTGAAGGAATTTCATGGACAGCTAGCTGTCCCCTTTTCTTTTTCTCAGTGCTGAGGTGATTCTCAGCAGTCAGTAAGATCATTCCTGTATGAGAAAACTGCTGAAAAGCTCCCTGGGATTCTAGTAACCAAGTAAGGGGCTTTGTGTCGTTTCAGAGGCAGCAAAAGTTTGGGATAGCAAGGATGCTGCCATTTGCCACACTCAGTGCAGTGATTTATTATCAGCAGCATTTGGAATAGGGCAGGTAGGACAGGCAGTTCAAAGGGTTCCTGGCAGAGAAAGCTGCCACAGCCTCTAAAGCACAAAGCCCACCTTTGGCTGGGAAGGGTCTGAGCTGGGGGCTGCTGAAGGCTTGACAAGTCACCTTGCACATTTGCTCTTTTCTTATCCTTCTCCCTGACCCTCCTCTCTCCATTTCCATTGCATTTAGCCTGTAGAGCTACACAGAGCCCTGCTCTGACCCAAGACATTTGCTCCTTGCCTTTTTTCAAGCCCTGCACCAGGAAAGTGATGACCAATGAGCTGGAAACGGAGACTATGAACCACAGGTGGTGACTTCTTACAGTACTCTGCAGAGCACGGCCCAGTCTGCCCCAAATCAAGCTGAGAAGTGTCTGACACATCCTTTCGGGTTACCCACTCCATGAATTTCTCTAACTAAATGGAAATCTATCTTTATAGATTGATAGATAAAAACCTATAATGACAAAGAGCAGCACACAATTCTTCTCAGAGCTGCAGATCTGGAGAGGACTCTCAAATGGGTGCTCAATAAACTCCCCCTCCCCCCCCATCTAATTCAGTAGTTTGATGTTCATTTTCCGGTGAGCTGGCTTGAGTTTCTTTCCCAAATCCTCCCTACTCTCCTTGCCCTCCTGATTGACAGAAAATAATAAATGCTGCAAAATCAGTGCGTGGATAAGCTCTGATTGCTCCTTGGAGCTCAGCAACTCCAGCCTGGGCTTTGTCTAGATGTATATTTATTCCAAAGCCCGGGAAAACTTTGAATATTGGAGTGAATGGTGAGGAAGGAGCAGGAGCTTACCTTGAAGCAGAGTCTCAGAAGAGGCAGCTGAAGAGTTCCTTCAGTCTTCTCCCTGGAGAAAGGACTGTTTGAATCCTCAGGAGTGCCACTGCAATATATACCTAGTTATAAAAATGCAATATATACCCTTCTTATAAAGAGGGAATTCCACAGAAAAGAGAAGTTTTCTATTTTTTTTCAGAGGGTTTGTTCATACTCACCCTGAAATATGTTCAGAGTTGTTTGTAATAATTTCCCCAGAATTTCTCTGGCATTTATTGACTTGCAGCAAGGTATATCAGGATCAGTTAAATATATACGCAGTCCTGAATTTGCCCTTTCTTCTAAACAGGGAATTCTACAGAAAAGAGAGGTTTTCTATTTTTATTTAGGGAACTTTCTTCATACCCACCCTGAAATGTGCTGACAGTTGTTTGTAATGGCTTCCTCAGTATTTCTCCAAAGTTTGCTGACTTGCAGCATGGTATGTCAGTATCAGTTAACAGGGTCTGGTGATTTCCTTGATCATTTCATCAATCCCACCAGCTGCAGCTGCTGCTGCTCCAGCACCTCCATGTGTTTCTGTTCCCAACACAACATCTCTGGTGACATGAGATGGACTGGCCTGTCTCTGAGGACACTCAGACACTCACAGGCTGCTCTTGTGCAGCCTCACATAAACATCATTCCTATGGCCAGGCAACAAATATTCTCTGGCCTGATGGCCATGGCTCTGTAACAGCTTCATCCCAGCAGCCTGGGAAGGAGAAGGCTCTGGGGATAGCTCAGAGCTCCTGCCAGGGCTTTAGGAGTCTACAGGAGAGCTGGAGAGAGACTTTGGACAAGGACATGGAGTTGAGAGATGTGCTGGGTTCAGAGTTAATTTTCTTGACAGTGGCAGGCATTGGGCTGTGCTTTTGGAGTTCTGCTGCACACAGAGTTGATAACACATAGATAGTTTTTGTTATTGTTGAGCACATCTTTCACAGATCCAAGGCATTTCCTGCTCTTTGTTCTGCCGGGCTGGCCAGGAGGATGGGGGGACTTGGGAGGTTGTGAGGAGACAGAGCCAGGACAGGTGACCCTGACTGACCTGAGGGATCTTCCAGACCAGGTGACATCATGCTGAGTATATAAAGTGAGGAGAAGAAGGAAGAAGTAGGGGACATTTGCAGTGCTGGGTTTTGTCCTCCCAAGTAACTGTTAGGTGGGATGGGGCCCTGCTCTCCTGGAGCTTTCTGAAAACATTTCTGTCCATGGAAACGGGCAAAGAATTCCTTGAATGTGCTTTGCTTGTGTGCACAGCTTTTGCTTTCCCTGTTGCACTGTCTTTATCTCCACCCACGAGTTTCCATCTTTTACCCCTCCAGTTCTCTCCCTGATCCTGGTGCCTGGGGAGTGAGGGAGAAGCTGTGGTGGTTGTGGCTGCTGGCTGGGGACAAAACAAGATGTTAGGACAAGGTGGAATGGTTTAAAGTGGACTGATGTAGGTATATATTGGATATTAGGAAGATATTTGGTACTGTGGTGGTGGTGAAGCCCCAAGAGAGGTTACCCACAGAAGCTGAGACTGCCTCATCCCTGGAAGTGTCCATGGCCACGTTTGCTGGGGTTTGGGGCGACCTGGGATAGTGGAAGGTCTCCCTGTCCATGAGAAGGCATAGAACTCGCTGGTCCTTAAGATCCTTTCCAACCCAAAATGTTCTGTGATTCAATGATCATTCATTCACTCAAAATAAACTGGACTCATTTCCTTCCATTTCTAAAAGTCCAGGCATAAGAGAATGATGAGTTGAGTTTTACAAGCAGAACTATGCAGAAATGTCTGTTGCACTGAAGTATGTTTAAACAAACAGGTTGAGTGATGTGCTTCCTTTTGTCTCTGTTAACCTGAGACTGATGTCTTAAACGAAGTGAAGTTTAGCCAGAAAGAGGGAGAAGGCCAAGAAGAAGCAGATGTGGCAGAGCTGGGGCAAATTCCTCCTTTCTGATGGGGCCCAACTGACATAACAAAGCAGGGCCCAACAGTGGTCACATCATTAGAAGGGGCCAGAAAGCATCAAAGACCCCCAGAGTGTCCCCCAACTCCACAGTGCTGCATTACAAAGGGTGAACCCCTCCCAGGGGAAACGTGGGGCAATCCCACATGAGCCTGAATGCACAGAACCCTTTGAACTCTTTGTTGCACAGGCCTCCATCCCTAAAGCATCAAGACTGAGGAATTCAAACTTGCAGGTCTCGTTGATGGAGCCATGGGGGTATCTTGTATGAGCTGTTGGCACCCTGGCCCACTTTGTTCATGCCCATTCACAGGAGAATAACTGGTGTCTGATGCTGACACTTGTGTGAGTGCAATGACATCCTCAGATTGCTCTTGGACCCCCAATGTCCTGCAAGGATGCTCTGGGCACTGTGATATCCCTGGTGGTTGTAGAAATTTCAGTGAGAAGCAACTTGTGGTTTATATAAGACATGACTCTGGAATCCAGCAGTGCAACAAATGAGTTTTATTGTAAGCTCTTGCACAATAAGTGATATGGCAAACAATTATCTTTTACAACCATTGTATACATTTCCCCAAATCAATTTTCCCATAAATCTGCGAAAAACCTTCAGAAGCAGAGCAGAGGATGAAGGTATCCAAGGAGAGCATCACAGGAATTTACCTTTGGCTGCTCAAAGCTTTCTATGTATCTGGTGCCAAAGCCTGCCTGTCTGATACAACAGGTGCTGCTCTCAAGGTGCACTTTCCAAAGCAAGCAAAGAAAAGCATGTCCCAGGATCACATAATCACTGAATTGTTGGGTTTTGCAGGGACATCTCAAGATCTTCTCGTCCACACTCCAGGCTCAAGCAGGTTGTCCAGGATCATTGCTGGGGTTTGGGTATGTGCAGACATGGAGATGTCCAGACAAGATGTCTGGGCAGCCTGAGGTGCCCTGGTGCCTTGGCCTTGCTAAGGAGCTGAGGGACAAGTCAGCTGCACACTGTCAGGGGCTCTCAGCTAAGGAGGAGAGGACTGTCCCTGAGAGCTCTCTCCTGAGATGGGCAGCAAAGCAAAGCAGCTGGAGGCTCTGCCCACGGCTTTGTGCCTTTGGGCAGAGCAGGAGGTGCCCTGAGGGACAGAGCTGGAACACACCAGAGAAGGAAGCAGCACAGAAGCTGCACAGGACATTTGTCCCCCTCTGCTCTGCTGCTGTGCTGTGCTGAGAGCCCAGGTGCAGTGCTGCCTCCAGCTCTGGGGCCCAGAGCACAAGAAGGATACAAAGCTGTTGGGGTGGAGTCCAGTGCAGGCCATGAAGGTGCTCTGAGGGCTGGAGCACGTCTGCTCTGGAGAGAGGCTGAGAGAGCTGGGCATGTTCAGCCTGGAGAAGACTGCAGAGAGTGCAGTACCTGCAGGATGTCTAAGAGGGCTGGAGAGGGTCTTTGGACAAGGGTATGGAGTGACAGCACAAGAGGGAATGGTTTCCCACTGATGGAGGGCAGGGTGAGATGGGATATTCTAAAGAAGTAAATTCCTGGGAGCAGGCTGTGGTGTGAGCAAGAGTTACCCAGAGCTGTTTTGAGTGCCCCATCCCTGGAAGCGTTGAAGGGCAGGCTGGGGAGGGCTTGGAACAACCTGGGGTAGTGGAAGGTGTCCCTGCCTGTGGCAGACAGGTCAAGATGACTTGATATCGAAGGCTTTAAGGTCCCATCAAAACCAACAAATTCAGTGATTCTGTGATTCTGTAACATGTGGGAAAATCTGCTTTGCCTTTTCCATCAAGGATGTGTGGTTTTTTGCCGGGGACAGGCATTGTTGAACAGAGTAACATCTTTACCCTTATAGAGCTTAGACAATTGCTTCTCCAGCTTTCCCAGGTTGAGGTTTGTCACCTCGTTATTGTCTCTCTCATTCTTAGCAATGGCCCCCCAAGCCTTTATGGGCTTATTCTTATTCAGGCAGCAGGCAGCTGACCAGATGTGGCTGGGTATATTAACCCTCCCATTAGTGGTGTAGTTTTCTCCAGGTACAGCACCTGTGATGACATAGGTGGTATCACAGCCCCGGGTGTTCTGGGGCATCGTTGTTTCCTCGTAGACTCTCCAGGCACCCTGGTTGAGTGTCATGTACTGGGGCACAATGTTGGTGAGGGTGAAGGTAGCCCACGTGCTGTTCTGTTCACGTAGGTGTCCACTGGGACACAAGTGACCACGGTCCACAGGCATCAGGGCATCTCTGTAGTCTTGGTCAATAGCCTGATTCTTACCAATATTCCCTGAATGGATGGTCTCCTCCAAAGCCATTTCCTTGCCATAATTTTTGTCGATCAGCTTGACAGGGGAAGAAGAGGAAAAGGTGTCAGTACTGAGGATGCATATAATAAAACAGATTACTCTGGAACAGGTGTCTCTGATTGTCAAAATCACATTTTTGTCATCTCAGTGTAGGGAAATGGATGAATCAGAGAGAAATCACAGACAAGCCCCTCCTGCATGAACACAAAAGCTTTATAGAGAAAGCAGCTCAGAATGTGACTGCTCTCATTTTGACTTGTGACCTTTGTGATCCAGCCTGAAGCCTGTGCTGAGAGCATGGATGGATGACTGAGACAAGGAGCATTTCCCACTCCTAGGACTGAAAGGTGACTTTGGTGAGACACCTTCCCTGCCAAATGTGCTTCCCTTTCCTCCTGTCTCCACAGCCCAAATCTGCCCAGGGCTCTCCCTGGATCCCCTCATGCCAAAGTGTGACTCTGATTCTGTGGCTCTGTGATTCTGTGATTTTACATGTGGTTGCTACAGGTGTACCCCAGTCCTGGAACACCAGAGGTTGCCTCCTCTAAGCCCATACCCAGGAAGATGTGATAGGAAATCTGTCCTGGAGCTGAGGTTTCCCTGTGAGAACTGCAGTTTGTTCAAGGAGAATCAGTTTAGCTCAGTAAGCAAAATGATCTCAATGTAAATGTACTCTCTTAAAGCAGAGCTACGAATGGGTCTGAGAGCCAATCTGGGCCAGGGAGCATTTTTTGCAGCATCACTCAAAAGAAGTCACAAATGATCATCCTCTGAGAGGAGTCTTTAGTCTAAAAATAGTCCTGGGGAAACTTTGGCATTACTCAAAAAAGGCCTCTGGAGAAAGTTAAAGAAATCAAAGGTTCTCCAGGTATCCTGTGTCTACAGTTTAGGAAGAGAAGGCCAGTGATAGGTTTGAAACATTCTGGCCTGGTGGCAAGTAGCCTGGCACATGCATGGGGTATGGATTCAGATGATCTTTAAGGTTCCTTCCTACACAAACCACTCTATGAACACTAAAAAAATAGGCAGAAGTTTTTATGCCTCACTAATGTGGATGCTGCTGTGGTACAAGAGCAGATTAATTAATCATGTTCACATGAGAAACAAGTGCAAATGATAATATTTTTCATAACTTCAACTGGTTGTTCTTCATCTATAGGAAAGCATATTTAGCCTTCTTCTGAAACTGGACATTATGATCTTCCACAATTTCACCCAATATTCTCCCCCTACTCTGGCCATGGAAAGGTCCTGAATTTACTCTTTTTCTATTCCTTCATTGGCCTGGCCTGTCTTCCTGGAGGTCTGAAGGACATTTGTGAGGGCTCCATAGCTTGGAGTTCTGTCTGTCTGCTGGATCCTTCTGGAGCAAGCCTGAGCCAAAGGTGCTCAGGGGTCACTGCCCATGCATGGAGATCACACCCTTCTGACTGGACTGACACTCATACTCCTCACTTTTCACTGCCTCAAACATCACTCCAGAAATGGCTCCACAGTTAAGCTCACCCTCTCATCTCCAGTGCCTTTTCCTCCAAGACTTTGTCCCTGGGCCATTTCTCGCCTCTTTGAGTTTCTCCTCACTCTCTCCCACTCCTCACAAAGCCTGTTTGACTCTTTCACTGGGAGCAGATGAGCTCTGTCAGGGATGCAGAAACACTCAGGGCAAAGTGCAGAGAGCAGATCCCAGCAGGACTGTTGGTCCCTCAAGTTTAACCTCCCTTGGGTGCCTTTTCCCCATCACTTGGTCCCCCATCAGTGCAGGGCACAGGGAGGGGAATCATTTGACTTTGTAATGTAATGCAAATTAATTGGATTTGCTGTTGCTGTCAGTCAAGGCAGAAAACTGGGCACCTTTGGGATATGATTCATCTCATCCTCCTGCTGATGTCTCAGATGCATCAGAGGAGCCATGAGGTGCAGGTGTTTGAAGTTTAAGGAGAAAATTCCCATTCAGTGTGTCCATTTGCATGTGAGTAGTGGGGTGGTAGGAAATAGAAGTGGTAATTTAAATGCTGTTGTTCATGTCTGAATGAGTGCAGGGTGATGTGCTGTAAGGGAGACACTCACCTGAGGTTCAATAAACCACGAGTCATATCTGTCTGCATGTCCAGGATCGTAGATGTAAGCAGAGTACACTGGAATTCTCCGTGTTTGGTCATACAGGGTGGCAAAGTGATACTTGTTAGTTAAGCGCTGGCAGATCCTGGCTGCATTTGTTGGACGCAGGGTATCACTTGGCAGGGTCTGTGCATAGAAAAACTTAGTACATGCTTTTTCAAAGGTTGTCACCACCTCACTGTGTCCCAGGCAGAGGCAGCTCGCCAGCACGTGCAGCAGCAGCAGCCCCAGCATGGTGGGAGGATTTCAGTGCAGGGCTCTTGCTCCCCTGCAAGGCAAATACAGAGGGACACTCAGCTTGGACACAGCTGGGCATGGCCTGGAGGCTTTTTGTGCAGGGACACAGAGCTGGCAGAGGAGGGGATTATGGGACACCAGGAAAAGAGTAATGTCTGTCCTCGTGGATATGGAAAATTTACAAGGGCATTAAGTGTGAAACCTAAACCAGGGTCGAGGTGCCCAGAGGAGGAGGCAGCAGTGGGAGAAGTCAGCCTGGGTGAGGAAGGAGCCAAAGGCACCACGAGTGTAATCACCTCTCCCAGCAGAGTTATCTTGCAACTGAGGCACAGCCCTGGCACAAGGTCACCTTTCCCCACCTCCCTCCTGCTCTGAGCACCTCCCCACAGCAGACACCTGCAGCTGGGCACAGACTCTGCTCAGCCCCCTGCACTGCTGAGCTGGGCTTTCATCTCATGGGACACTGGGCAGAGAAAGAACAGCAGTGCTGCACTTCCTACATGGCTCTGGCCCCATCCAGCTTCACACAGACACACAGCTCCTCCAGTCACACCCAATCCTGAACCCAAATGATGCACTTGGGGTCCTGCCTCTCAGCTGACATTGGGCAATGGCTGTCCTGCTGCTCACCTTGCATTTCCACGTTATCCAACCCCAGACTCTGAACTTGCAGACACATGGAGAGACAAAATGCAGGGCCCAAGCAGATGGTAGCAGCAAGCATGGGGGATAACACCTCTATCTTATCAGCACAATGGCTGCTGCAGTGCAAGCACTGAGGGGGGCAGCTCTGCCTGTGTGTGCTTGGGATTCCTGCTGCTGCCCATCTTCAGCTTTGATGAGGGATTTTCCTGTTCTGTCAAAGGCACCATTGCAAGAATTTCTTGACAGCCAGCTGTCCTATTTTGTCTTTCTCAGTGCTGAGGTGATTCTCAGCAGTCATTAAGATCATTCCTGTATGAGAAAACTGCTGAAAAGCTCCCTGGGATGCTAGTAACCAAGCAAGGGGTTTGTGTCCTTTCAGAGGCAGCACAGGGTTGGTATAGCAGGGATGCTCCCATTTGCATGGCCAGACACTCAGTGCAGTGATTTATTATCAGCAGCATTTGGAATAAGGCAGGTAGGACAGACAGTTCAAAGGGTTCCTGGCAGAGAAAGCTGCCACAGCCTCTAAAGCACAAAGCCCACCTTTGGCTGGGAAGGGTCTGAGCTGGGGGCTGCTGAAGGCTTGACAAGTCACCTTGCACATTTGCTCTTTTCTTATCCTTCTCCCTGACCCTCATCTTTCCATTTCCATTTCTTTTAGCCTGTAGAGCTACACAGAGCCCTGCTCTGACCCAAGACATTTGCTCCTTGCCTTTTTTCAAGCCCTGCACCAGGAAAGTGATGACCAATGAGCTGGAAACGGAGACTATGAAGCACAGGTGGTGACTTCTTACAGTCCTCTGCAGAGCACGGCCCAGTCTGCCCCAAATCAAGTTGAGAAATATTTGAGGCGTCCTTTAGGTTACGCAAATAATGAGATTAAAATTAATTTAACTACTTAATACCTAACTTAAGAAATACATAGGTGAAAACTATCATGGAGAAAGAGTGGTACAAGACTCTGCTCACACCCCAAAGTGGCAGAGGACTTGCAAATGCCTCTGCTGTAGTCCCAGGATGGCTGGGTTTATTTGGTCTCCAGGAAGAGACAGAGATGTTTGATTTCTCATACAGGGTTTAGAGTGAATTTTCTAGTTCAATCACATGTGCTTCTCTAGTAACCTCTTGAAAAGTCATGGCCGGAGTTTTGGTGCTCAATAAAATCACCCCTCCTTCTTTTTCAACAGTTTGATACTCATTTTCAGCTGAGCTGGCTTGAGTTTCTTTTCCAAATAATTCCTGCTCTTCTTGCCATTTTGATTGACAGAGAATACTAAAGTGCTACAAAATTCAGTGCATGGATAAGCTCTGATTGCTCCTTGGAGCTCAGCAACTCCAGCCCAGGCGTTGTCTAGATATATATTTATTGCAAAGCTCAGGAAATGCTTTGAGTATTGGAGAGAATGGTGAGGAAGGAGCAGGAGCTTACCTTGAAGCAGAGTCTCAGAAGAGGCAGCTGAAGAGTTCCTTCAGTCTACTCCCTGGAGAAAAGGAATGTTTGAATCCTCAGGAGTGCCACTGCAATATATACCCAGTCATAAATTTGCGCCTTCTTATACACAGGGAATTCCACAGAAAAGAGAAGTCTTTTTTTTTTTTTTCATTAAGAGCAGTTTGTTAATACCCACCATGAAATAGGTTGACAGTTGTTTGTAATGGTTTCCTCAGAATTTCTCCCAAATTTGCTGACTTGCAGCATGGTATTTCAGTATCAGATAACAGGATCTGGTGACTTCCTTGATCATTTCATCAATCCCACCAGCTGCAGCTGCTGCTGCTCCAGCACCTCCATGTCTTTCTGTTCCCAACACAACATCTCTGGTGACATGAGATGGACTGGCCTGTCTCTGAGGACACTCAGACACTCACAGGCTGCTCTTGTGCAGCCTCACATAACATCATTCCTATGGCCAGGCAACAAATATTCTCTTGCCTGATGGCCATGGCTCTGTAACAGCTTCATCCCAGCAGCCTGGGAAGGAGAAGGCTCTGGGGATAGCTCAGAGCTCCTGCCAGGGCTTTAGGAGTCTACAGGAGAGCTGGAGACAGACTTTGGACAAGGACATGGAGTTGAGAGATGTGCTGGGTTCAGAGTTAATTTTCTTGACAGTGGCAGGCATTGGGCTGTGTTTTGGACTTCTGCTGCACACAGAGTTGATAACACATAGATAGTTTTTGTTATTGTTGAGCACATCTTTCACAGATCCAAGGCATTTCCTGCTCTTTATACTGCCAGGCTGGCCAGGAGGATGGGGGGACTTGGGAGGTTGTGAGGAGACAGAGCCAGGACAGGTGACCCTGACTGACCTGAGGGATCTTCCAGACCAGGTGACATCATGCTGAGTATATAAAGTGAGGGGAAGAAGGAAGAAGTAGGGGACATTTGCAGTGCTGGGTTTTGTCCTCCCAAGTAACTGTTAGGTGGGATGGGGCCCTGCTCTCCTGGAGGTGGCTGAAAACATTTCTGTCCATGGAAATGGGCAAAGAATTCCTTGAATGTGCTTTGCTTGTGTGCACAGCTTTTGCTTTCCCTTGTTACAGTGTCTTTATCTCCACCTATGTGTTTTCCATCATTCACTCTTCCAGTTCTGTCCCTGATCCTGGTGTCTGGGGAGTGAGGGAGCAGCTGTGGTGGGTGTGTGTGCTGGCTGGAGAAAAAACAAGACATTAGAGAAGATGAAGTGGCTTGAAATGGACTGATGTAGGTATAGATTGGATATTAGGAAGATATTTGGTACTGTGGGGGTGGTGAAGCCCAAGCAGAGGCTGCCCACAAAAGCTGAGACTGCCCCATCCCTAGGAGTGTCCATGGCCACATTGGCTTGGGATAGTGGAAGGTCTCCCTGTCTATGAGATGGCATGGAACTAGTTGGTCCTTAAAATCCTTTCCAACCCAAAATGCTCTTTGAATCAAGGATCATTCATTCACTCAAACTACAATAGACTCATTTCATTAAATTCCTAAAAGTTCAGGAATGATAGAATGATGGCTTGGTAGTTATGAACAGAAGTATGCAGAAATTTGTGTTAGACTGAAGTTTTTAAAATAAAACTGGTTGGGTCATGGGCTCCTTTTCTTTCCGTTAACTTGGGACTGGTGTCTTAAACAACATGGGGTTTAGCCAGAAAGAGGGAGAAGGCCAAGAAGAAGCAGATGTGGCAGAGCTGGGGCAAATTCCTCCTTTCTGATGGGGCCCAACTGACATAACAAAGCAGGGCCCAACTGTGGTCACATCATTAGAAGGGGCCAGAAAGCATCAAAGACCCCCAGAGTGTCCCCCAACTCCACAGTGCTGCATGACACAGGGTGAGCCCCTCCCAGGGGAAACGTGGGGCAATCCCACATGAGCCTGAATGCACAGAACCCTTTGAACTCTTTGTTGCACAGGCCCCCCCCTAAAGCATCAAGACTGAGGAACTCAAACTTGCAGGTCTCGTTGCTGAAGACCTGGGGCCATCTTGTATGAGCTGTTGGCACCCTGGCCCACTTTGTTCATGCCCATTCACAGGAGAATAACTGGTGTCTGATGCTGACACTTGTGTGAGTGCAATGACATCATCAGATTGCTCTTGGACCCCCAATGTCCTGCAAGGATGCTCTGGGCACTGTGATATCACTGGTGGTTGTAGAAATTACAGTGAGAAGCAACTTGTGCCTTATGTAAGACATGACTCTGGAATCCAGCAGTGCAGCAGATGAGTTTTATTTTAAGCTATTGCAAAGTAAAAGATATGGTGCATAATGATCTTTTACAATAATTTAAAACAAATCAATTTCCAATAAATCTGCGAAAAACCTTTAGAAGCAGAGCAGAGGATGAAGGTATCCAAGGAGAGCATCACAGGAATTTACCTTTGGCTGCTCAAAGCTTTCTATGTGTCTGTTGCCAAAGCCTGCCTGTCTGATACAACAGGTGCTGCTCTCAAGGTGCACTTTCCAAAGCAAGCAAAGAAAAGCATGTCCCAGGATCACATAATCACTGAATTGTTGGGTTTTGCAGGGACTTGTCAAGATCTTCTCGTCCACACTCCAGGCTCAAGCAGGATGAGCTCGAGCAGGTTGTCCAGGATCATTGCTGGTGTTTGGGTATGTGCAGACATGGAGATGCCCAGACAAGATGTCTGGGCAGCCTGAGGTGCCCTGGTGCCTTGGCCTTGCTAAGGAGCTGAGGGACAAGTCAGCTGCACACTGTCAGGGGCTCTCAGCTAAGGAGGAGAGGACTGTCCCTGAGAGCTCTCTCCTGAGATGGGCAGCAAAGCAAAGCAGCTGGAGGCTCTGCCCACGGCTTTGTGCCTTTGGGCAGAGCAGGAGGTGCCCTGAGGGGCAGAGCTGGAAACACACCAGAGAAGGAAGCAGCACAGAAGCTGCACAGGACATTTGTCCCCCTCTGCTCTGCTCTGCTGTGCTGAGAGCCCAGGTGCAGTGCTGCCTCCAGCTCTGGGGCCCAGAGCACAAGAAGGATACAAAGCTGTTGGGGTGGAGTCCAGTGCAGGCCATGAAGGTGCCCTGAGGGCTGGAGCACGTCTGCTCTGGAGAGAGGCTGAGAGAGCTGGGCATGTTCAGCCTGGAGAAGACTGCAGAGAGTGCAGTACCTGCAGGATGTCTAAGAGGGCTGGAGAGGGTCTTTGGACAAGGGTATGGAGTGACAGCACAAGAGGGAATGGTTTCCCACTGATGGAGGATATTCTAAAGAAGTAAATTCCTGGGAGCAGGATGTAGTATGAGCAAAAGTTATTCAGAGCTGTTTTGAGTGCCCCATCCCTGGAAGCGTTGAAGGCCAGGCTGGGAAGGGCTTGGAACAAGCTGGGGTAGTGGAAGGTGTCCCTGCCCCTGGCAGACAGGTCAAAATGAGATGATTTTGAAGGATTTAAGGACCCACCAAAACCCACCCATTCTGTGATTCTGTGATTCTGTGATTCTGTGACATGGGAATATATGCTGAGGCTTTTATTTATCAAGAATGTGAGGCCTATTGCCGGGGACAGGCATCGTGAAACAGAAAAACCTTTTTCCCATTATAGAGCTTGCTCAGCCATGTCTCCAGCTTGCCCAGGCTGAGGTTCTTCACCTCGTTCTGGTTGTTCTTAGCAATGGCCCCCCAAGCCTTTGTGGGACGTGTACCCTCCAGGCAGCAGGCAGCTGACCAGATGTAGCTGGGTATTTTAACCCTTTCAGTGGGGACCTTGTCCCTCCCAGGTACAGCACCCGTGATGACATAGGTTATATCACAGTTCCGGGCTTTTTGGGCCATAGTTTTTTCCTCATAGTTTCTCCAGGCACCCTGGTTAAGTGAGCTGTTCTGGGGCACTATGTTGGTGAGGGTGAAGGTCGCCCACTTGCTGTCATCGTCAGGTTGGTGGCCACTGGGACACAAGTGACCGCGGTCCAGATCCACGAGGTTTCTGTAGTCATGGTCAATAGCCTGATTCTGACCAATATCATCTGAAGAGATCTCGTAATCCTCTTTGATTTTTTCCTCTGTTTCCATAGCCTTGTCATAATCTTCGTTGATCAGCTTGACAGGGGAAGAAGAGGAAAAGGTGTCAGTACTGAGGATTCAAGTAATGAATCAGATTACCCTGGAGCAGACATCTCTGATTGTCAAAACCCCATTTTTGTCATCTCAATGTAGGAAAATGGATGAATCAGAGAGAAATCATAGACATGCCCCTCCTGCATGAACACAAAACTTTATAGAGAAAGCAGCTCAGAATGTGACTGCTCTCATTTTGACTTGTGACCTTTGTGATCCAGCCTGAAGCCTGTGCTGGGAGCATGGATGGATGACTGAGACAAGGAGCATTTCCCACTCCTAGACACCTTCCCTGCCAAATGTGCTTCCCTTTCCTCCTGTCTCCACAGCCCAAATCTGCCCAGGGCTCTCCCTGGATCCCCTCATGCCACGCTGTGATTCTGTCATTCTGTGATTTTATGTGTGATTTCTACAGGCGTAGTCCAGTCCTGGAACACCAGAGGTTGTCTCCTCTAAACCCATCCCCAGGGAGATGTGACAGGATATCTGTCCTGGAGCTGAGGTTTCCCTGGTAATGCTGCAGTTTGTTCAAGAATGAACATTTTTGCTCGGGAAGCAAAATGATCTCAATTTAAATGGCATCTGTGACAGCAGTGCTCTGAATGTGTCTGAGACCTGATCTGATTCAGGGAACATTTTCTGCAGCATCACTCAAAGACGTCACAAATGATCAGCCTCTGAGAGGAGCTGTAATCCCAAAAAAGAATTGGGGAAACTTTGGCATTACTCCATAAAATTTTCTGGAGAAAGTTAACAAAATCAAAGGTTTTCCAGGTATCCTGTGTCTATAGTCTAGAAAAAGAAGGCCAGTGATAGGTTTGGAACATTCTGGCCTGGTGGCAAGTGGCCTGGCCCATGCAGTGGGTTTGGATTGAGATGATCTTTAAGATTCCTTCCAACACAAACCACTCTATGATTCTTCAAAATAACAGAAGTTTTAATGCCTCGATAATGTGGAGGCTGCTGTGGTGCAAGAGCAGATTAATTGCTCATGTTCATGGAAGTAACAAGTGCAAATGATTATATTTTTCATAACATCAAACGGTTGTTGTTCATCCATAGGAAAGCATATTTAGCCTTCCTCTTGAAGTGGACATTATGATCTTTCCCAATTTCCCCCCAAAGTCTCCCCCTACTCTGCCCATGGAGAGGTCCTGAATTTGCTGCCCTTCTATTCCTTCATTGGCCTGGCCTGTCTTCCTGGAGGTCTGAAGGACATTTGTGAGGGCTCCATAGCTTTGGTGTTCTGTCTGTCTGCTGGATCCTTCTGGAACAAGCCTGAGCCAAAGGTGCTCAGGGGTCACTGCCCATGCATGGAGATCACACCCTTCTGACTGGACTGACACTCATACTCCTCACTTTTCACTGCCTCAAACATCACTCCACAAATCCCTCCACAGTTAAGCTGGCCCTCTCATCTCCAGTGCCTTTTCCTCCAAGACTTTGTCCCTGGGCCATCTCATCCCCTCCTGAGTTTCTCCTCACTTCTCTCCCACTCCTCACAAAGCCTGTTTGACTCTTCCCTGGGAGCAGATGAGCTCTGTAAGGGATGCAGAACAGCTCAGGGTAAAGTGGGGATCAGATGCCAGCAGGACTGTTGGTCCCTCAAGTTTAGCCTCTCTTGGGTGTCTTTTCCCCATCACTTGGTCCCCCACCAGAGCAGGGCACAGGGAGGGGAATCATTTGACTTTGTAGTGTAATGCAAATTAATTGGATTTCCTGTTGCTGTCAGGTCAAGGCAGAAAACTGGGCAGCATTGGGATATGATTCACCTCATCCTCCTGCTGATGTCTCAGATGCATCAGAGGAACCACGTGGTGTAGGTTTTTGAAGTTTAAGGAGAAATTTCCCATCCAGTGTGTCCATTTGCATGTGAGTAGTGGGGTAGTAGCATATAGAAGTGGTAATTTAAATACTGCAGCTCATCTCTGATTGAGTGGAGGGTGATATGCTATAAGAGAGACACTCACCTGGGGCTCAACAAACCATAAGGTAGATCTGCTGCCAGTTCCAGGCTTGTAGATGTAAGCAGAGTACACTGGAATTCTCTCATTTCTGTCATACATGGTGGCAAAACGATGGTGGTTTTCATAGAACTGGCAGATCCTGGCTGCATTCTTTGGACGCAGGACATCATTTGGAGGGGTCTGTGCATAGAAAAACTTATTACATGCCTTTTTAAAGGAGTTCACCACCTCACTGTGTCCCAGGCAGAGGCAGCTCGCCAGCACGTGCAGCAGCAGCAGCCCCAGCATGGTGGGAGGATTTCAGTGCAGGGCTCTTGCTCCCCTGCAAGGCAAATGCAGAGGGACATTTAGATTGGACAGAGCTGGGCATGGCCTGGAGGCTTTTTGTGCAGGGGTGCACAGAGCTGGCAGAGGAGGGGATTATGGGATACCAGGAAAGGAGTAATTTCGGTCATCCTCGATATGGAAAAATCACGGGGACAATGAGGGTGAAAGCCTAAACCAGGGTTTAGGTGCCCAGAGGAGGAGGCAGCAGTGGGACAAGTCAGCCTGGGTGAGAAAGGAGCCAAAGGCACCACGAGTGTAATCACCTCTCCCAGCAGAATTATCTTGCAACTGAGGCACAGCCCTGGCACAAGGTCACCTTTCCCCACCTCCCTCCTGCTCTGAGCACCTCCCCACAGCAGACACCTGCAGCTGGGCACAGACTCTGCTCAGCCCCCTGCACTGCTGAGCTGGGCTTTCATCTCATGGGACACTGGGCAGAGAAAGAACAGCAGTGCTGCACTTCCTACATGGCTCTGGCCCCATCCAGCTTCACACAGACACACAGCTCCTCCAGTCACACCCAATCCTGAACCCAAATGATGCACTTGGGGTCCTGCCTCTCAGCTGACATTGGGCAATGGCTGTCCTGCTGCTCACCTTGCATTTCCATGTTATCCAACCCCAGACTCTGAACTTGCAGACACATGGAGAGACAAAATGCAGGGCCCAAGCAGATGGTAGCAGCAAGTATGGGGGATAACACCTCTATCTTATCAGCCCAATGGCTGCTGCAGTGCAAGCACTGAGGGGGGCAGCTCTGCCTGTGTGTGCTTGGGATTCCTGCTGCTGCCCATCTTCAGCTTTCATGAGGGATTTTCCTGCACTGTCAAAAGAACATTGCAATTGCAAGAATTTCTTGGCTTGCCAGATGTATCATTTTGTTTTTCTCAGTGCTGAGGTGATTCTCAGCAGTCAGCAAGATCATTCCTTTATGGGAAAATTGTCTAAAAGCTCCCTGGGATGCTGGCAATCAAGCAAGGGGCTTTGTGTCCTTTCAGAGGCAGCACAGGGTTGGCATAGCAGGCATGCTCCCATTTGCATGGCCAGACACTCAGTGCAGTGATTTATTATCATCAGCATTTGGAATAAGGCAGGAAGGACAGGCAGTTCAAAGGGTTTCTGGCAGAGAAATCTGCCACAGCCTCTAAAGCACAAAGCCCACCTTGGCTGGGAAGGGTCTGAGCTGGGGGCTGCTGAAGGCTTGACAAGTCACCTTGCACATTTGCTCTTTTATTATCCTTCTCCCTGACCCTCCTCTCTCCATTTCCATTGAATTTAGCATGTACAGCTATACACAACCCTGCTCTAACCCAAGACATCTGGCCCTTTTTCTCTTTTCAAGCCCTGCACCAGGAACATGGTGACCAAGGAGTGGGAAATTGAGAACCTGTAACACAGGTGGTGATTTCTTACAGTACACTGCTGAGCACAGCCCTATCTGCCCCAAACCAAGCCAAGAAGTGTCTGAGACATCCTTTAGGGTTACCCACTCCATGAGATTAAAATTTATCTAACTAACTTTATATGCAACTTCACAAATATAGAGAAAATAAACTTACCGTGAGAAAGAGCGGCACAGGACTCTGCTCAGAGCTCCAAAGTAGCAGAGGGCACTCAAATTCCTTGGCTTCACTCTCAGACAGGCTGGGTTTTATAGGATTTCCAAGTAGATTTTTGCAACACTTTGCGTGGGATTTTTGCCCTCAGTGTCCTGCTCCACCCTTCTTAATTAAACACTCAATATCAAATTTGCAGCTGTCTTGATTGAGTTTCGGTGTCAAGAATGACATTGATCAAATGCAGGGAAATGTAAACTGTATTCTGATTGCAGTACTGGAGAATAAGGATTTTGAAGTGACTCAGATGATTCCTTTCTCTGTTGGGCTTCCTGAGTGTTTCACAAGCTTGCTGCAGAGGGTTGGGCATTTCTGGGTACTGCCAGGGGTAAAGGTCCTGGGAAGAGCCTGGGAAGTTGACAGAGGAGGGGCTGATGGAGATGATCAAGCAGTCAGTGGTTCCAGAACCTGGAAATCGGGGGCAGTTGGCATGGGATGAACTATGGTGAGGATGAGTGTGGTCTCAAGCTCCAGCCAGTGTGCAGAGATGAGTGAGCAAGTCAGGAGCACCCTGAGGAACAGCAGAGGTGTCTGCAGAAGTCCCTGAGCCTGAAATCACCCTGATGCTTTCATCCCATCAGGGGCTTTGTCAGCATTTGATGCCAGGAGAAAAAATCCATCCAGGCAGAGGACCTGGGATTGCAGGAGCTGTCCAGCAAAAGGGGTGAGAGTGATGTGCTCACTTTGTTCTCCTACCAAGCAAAACCTTCCCCTGGTTCTCTGTGCAGCCCAGCTGGCACAAGGCAGGGCTCTTGCTGCTCTGCCCATGGCAGCTGGAGGCAACAGGAGCAAAGTCCATGGTGCTCCCAGGCAGTGCCCGTGTCTGTGCTGGCATCTGGCTCCCTGTGCTCAGTGTCCAGCACCCCCAGATCTGTCCCTGGGGAAAGGGCCAGGTTTGCCCACACCACTGAAGTACCTCTGGAGCTTGTTGCTCCACACACTGATGATGAGGGAGATGAGCTTGCAGGAGAGCACTTAGAACCACGACCAGTGCACACCAGAGCTTTGAGCAGAACCCAAGAATATTTTGAAAAGCTGCTTTTCCAAGGAAAGGCAGCAAAAACCATATTGCCCTGCCCGAAGTGTGATAGGCTCTGAGCAGAGTATTTAGTGCAGTTGGAAGGCCAGATCTCTCCCTCTGAGCACAGTACAGTGTGGTTGATGCTTCTGGTACCCCAGCTCGCTCAGGTGCAGCAATTCTCTGTCTCTGGATGCTGCTGTATTGAACTCTGTAAATTCTCTAGGGTCCCTCCACCCACAGCTCTGCCTGTAAGGGCAAAGCTTTCTGCACCTAAGCTACAGTTTGCACATGTAAAAGAAGTAAACTTTTGATTTAACGGGTGCCATTAAAGATTCTGTGATGTGTTTGTCAGCTGTTTGGGTACTTGTTTCAAATCTGCCTGCAGTGAAATCTGCCAGATGAACAGAAAATACACAGCACACATTATACAACATCTTAGTGCAGGAAATCACAACATCTTAAACATATCTATTTAGTAGGCTTGAAGTTTCCAAACAGTGTTTTCTCTCCTTCATTGAGGAGGAATGAATGCTAGTTCAAACTTGTGTTCATTGTGCCCATTAGAAAGAGAATTTGCCTTATGAGTAAAATTTAGGACTTTCTTCTTTTTCTGCTTCTTTTTGCATTCTGAAGTACTAAATCCTTTTCTATCATGTGTGTAGAGAGGAGGAGATGATGAGTTAAACGGCACCAAATTAAAAAATTAAAGTCCTTGGAGCTTCCAATTAACACTAAAAACTGTGTGGAAAATTGTAGTACAAAATGAGAAGTATTTCTGGTAAAACGTAAGGATGGTAGGACACAGAGATGGGCCTGGGAAGTCTGTGTGCTGTTTGTGCTTCTCTTTTCTTGCATAAACTTGGACAAGCTGCTTTGCATTTTCCTGCTTCATTTCTGCTGTCAGAGATCTGTGTGTTTCACTTGCTGATTGTAAAACACTTCAAAATCTTAAAAGAGTATTACCATGGATTCTCTAAGCTTACTCCTAATGCATTTCCTCCTCACTTAAATAATCATAAAGACAAAAAAATAGAAAAGAATATTTTGGGTTTTTTAATATCTATGGTATAACTGATATTGTGCGGCTGCTGAAGGTCAGATTTAACTGATCCTTTTATGCTTCAGAGCATCCAGAGAGCAGCTCCAAATCCGGAGTCCTGTTGGGTACATTGTGTCTCTAATTCCCTCAGGGACATGGTCTGTCAAGAGGTGTTTCCCTTCTTCATTGCAATCAGCAGCGCAGAGTTTCCAAACATCCTGGTGCAACAAACATTCACAGGCTGATCTCCAAGAGAAATCATGCAGAGCCTGCAGCACTATATGAGGTGGCTGACTTCAGCGATGCTGGAAACTCAGTTTGTATCCCCCAAAAACACTGCCAGGGTATCAATGTTGTCCACAGCATCTTCGGGTGTGGGGCACAGTGCTTGGGCAGCAGCATTCCTGAACACCTCCTCACCTGACCCTCAGAGATTTTTGGCTGCTATTCCTGTGCCAAAGGGCTGTTGCCCAACAGGAAGGGACATTTTGCCAGGTACAACAATTGAGAACCTCAGTGCAGGGAGTGCAAAAATAAACTGAGCCAGACACACAACAGGTAAGTAGTTCCTCAGAAATCTGAGGTGTGAACTTATAATGTAAATATTGCCAAACAGGAAATTTTGGCTCCTGGATGGAGCAAAGGAGCTTTGCCCAGCTGCTCTGTAAAACAGAGGCCAGTAGGTGCCACTGTCTTGACTCTCCTGTTTGCTTCTCTTTTGGGACAGCACATGGCAGCATCTTCAGTCCACAGAATGTGAACCCCTGGTGTTATGGGAAAAGGAGCAAACAAGGTCCATGATCCAACCCAATTTGCACTAAAGTGGCTTTAGGTCGCAATGTTTCCTCACAGCTCCAGGCAAAAATCATTTTTCTTAGAATGGCTAAAATCCCTGTGACAGAGTGGAGGCCCAGAGTTGTCCCCCAAAGGTGGACAGACACAGAGCAAACTGCAAAATTACCCTCCCATGTGAGAAACACAGAACCATTTCTTCTGGAAAAGGCCTCTGAGATCATGGAGTCCAACCTTTGACCAATCCCCCTTTGGTCAATTGGACCATGGCACTGAGTGCCACACCCAATCTCCAGGGATTGGGATTCCATCACATCCTCAGGCAGTCCACTTCAATGTTGAATCACCCTTTATGTGAAGACATTCCTCCTGATGTCCCACCAGAATCTCTCTTGGTGCACATTGGGGCCTTGTCCTCTCATTGCCCTGCTGGTTTCCTAGGAGAAAATGCTGACTCCCACCTGGCTACAGCCACTTTTCAGGGAGCTGTAGAGAGAAATAATGGCTCAGAGCCTCCCCACCCTTGTGGGCTGGAGAGCCCCAGCTGCCTCAGCTGCTGCTCACAGGCCTGACCCTCCAGGGCCTTCAGCACCTCATGGCCTTTCTCTGCCCCGGCTGCAGACGTGGCCTTGGCCATGGATCCCGCCTGTCCAGAGCCCTCTGCAGAGCCTGCCTGCCCTCCAGCAGCTGAGTCTCCCTCCAAACTGGCTGTCATCCCAGATCTTACTGGGGCCTCACTCAGTGCCCTCACCCAGGCCAGCAGCAAAGAGAGCAAACGGGACTGGGCCCCACACAGATCCCTGGGGGACACCGCTCGTGGCCGGACGCCAGCTGGATGTGGCACTGTTCACCAACACTCTCTGGGCCTGACATGCACACAGTTCCTGGCCCAGCCAAGAGAGCACCTCTCCAATCCATGGGCTGATGGCTTTTCCAGCAGAACACTGTGGGAGACTGCCCAGGTAGACTCTTTGTTGAAGTCCATGCAGACACTTCCACAGCCTCCCCCCTCATGCACTGGGCCAGTGATCTGCTCATCAAAGGAGATCAGGTTCACTGAGCAGGACGTGCCTTTCCCAAAGCCCTGCTAGCTGGGACTGATTCCTTGGTTATCCTGTATGTGCTGTGCGATCACACTCAGGACAAGCTGCTCCATAACCCTTCTGGGAAGCGAGGTCAAGTGGACACATCTGTAGTTCCCCAGATTCTCCTTCCAGCCCTTCTTGTGGATGTGTGTCACAGTGGCCAAACTCCAGACACCTGGACTTCCCCAGTCCCCCAGCACTGATTAGAACTGATGGAAAGCAACACTCCTCATACATGAAAAAAGGCAGAATCCAAGCCAATAATTTTCTTTGTACGGCTATCCATATATTTCATAAGCATGCTGTGGAAGAGCATTTCTGATTACTGCCAGGAATAGAGGTCCTGGGGAGAGCCTAGGAAGCTGATAGAGATGGCACTCATGGGTTTGGGGTGTTGGTTTTGCACAGCGTGGTTTTTGGTAGCAGGGGGCCACAGAGGTGGCTTCTGTGAGAATCTGCTAGAAGCTTCCCCCATGTCTGGCAGATCCAGTCCCTGATGGCTCTGAAGATGGACTTGCTGCTGGCCAAGGCTGTGTCAAAGAGAGATATTGGTAATCCTTTTGTGAGAAGAAATTTAAAAGAAAATCAGTACAAAGGGGTGTGTGATTCCAGAGAAGAGGAGGAGGTGAGAACACATGAGGGAAACAACATGGACACACCAAGGTCAGTGGAGGAGAGGGAGGAGGTGTTCAAGGTTCTGGAGCCAAGATTCCTCAGAAGGCCGTGGTTAAACCATGGTGAAGCAGCTGTGCCTCTGCAGCCCATGAAATCCACAGGGAATGCAGAGATCTGCCCACAGCCCATGGGCTGGTGCTCACACCATTGCGGGTGGATGCCTGGAGGAGGCTGTGATCCAGTGGGAGGCACAGCGAAGGGAGGAGTCCCCTGCCCCCAGGCTGGAGCAGTCTATCCGTGGAAGACTGCACCCTATGGAAGAATGACCCATGCCACAGCACTTTTGGGAGGACTCTGTGCCTTTGGGAGGGACATATGTTGCAGCAATTTTGGTTGGACTGCTGCCTGTGATAGTGGAGCCAGGCTGGAGAAGTTCAAGGAGAACTGTCTCCTGTTGGAGGGACCCCACGGTGCAACAGGGGAGGCACTCCTCTCCCTGAGCATTGGGAGAAAGCCTTGGGTAATGAAGGGACCAAATTTGCCACATTCTGTCTCCCTATGCTGTTGGTGGGAAAGGAGATAAGGGTTGGGGGAAGTAAAGGGGTTTTTAAGGGCTATTTTAGTTCTTGCTATCGTCCTCTGCTTTTCTTAGTAATAAACTCACCTTCTACATGTAAGTTGAGTGTATTTTGCCCTTGGGGGCAGTCCTTATCACAGCTCATGAACCCTTCATTTTATTTTTTTTCCTCCTCTGTCCAGCTGTGGCAGGGGAGGGTGAGTGGGCAGCTTTTGTGGGTGCCTGATGTTTGGTCATTGTCAAAGCATGACAGATGGTCAAGCAGCCAAAGTTGCAGTGCCTGAGAAATGGGGACAGTGGGCATGGGATGAGCAATGGTGAGGATTTTTGGAGTCAGTGAGTCTGAAGAAATGATAGAGAAATCAGAAGGCAGGGATTGAATTAAAGCCTTTGGATGGATTGAAGTATATCAAGCCACTCACATATAAGGTAGATATTTAAGTAGAATTAAGTCAGTAAGTTTTAGTATGAGCTCTAGTGCTTTTAGTAAGTAAAAGGTTTAGATTCTACAGTAGCAGTGTGAGTTCTAGTGAAGGTTGAGAAACATACTGTTGTTTTCAGTAAGAGACTCCAGGACCATGGTTGTAGACAGGACTTAGTCATAATACAGCTATAGTAAGAATATTGCTTACATTTTTCAGATAGAACAAGATACGTTGTTGGAGCAGTTGTATACATAACCTGGTGTGCTAAGAAACTGGAATTCTAATAGGTTAAGGAGTGGTGGTCCGAGTTTGTGTCTTAGCTTGTTGGAAAAATCCCATATAAGAGTTTGTATTGGGGAGAGTTGGTGCTTTTAGCCATCCTGGGTTTTTGCCATCGGCTTTTAGCCATTCAGCTTTTAGCCATCTACTCTTGCCAGGCTTTTGCTTTGCTATGGCTTCTGCCATTGCTTTTTTGCTATTGTCTTTTGAGACTGATGTGCTTTGTAATAAGAGGTGTTTTGTAATAAATAACCCTTTTTAATTATTAGCTGCTTTACTTGTTTAAGATAACCCAATGAAGCTGGAGCCAAGAGCTCGAAGTAGGAGCCTAAGAGCTCCTGAGTTGATGCCTTAGAGCATCAGAGGTCTAGAACCTCACATCTGCTGCCTCGTGTTTGGTACCTTGCTTTGCTCACTTTACTAAGGACTTTAAAATACTGTCAGGCCTCCTCAAAAGCCTCAAATAAGTGTGGTAAGGGGAAAGCCTGAAGCAATCCCCTGCTGACTGCTGGGAGAAGCAAGCACGACTGGGGAAGAGACTGGGACTTCTCATCGCCTATCTTATATTGAGGTGAGCAACTTTGGGGTAATCTAGAAGCATGGGGAATACTTTGCCAAAAGAGCAGAAATGAGAAAAAATCTAGAACTTATAATGATATATTTAAGATAAGCTGAGTGTTTAGGCAAATCTACAGGGAAGGAGGAAAACATATTTAAAGAACAGAAATAAGAGTATGGGAAAGGATCTGGAATTTATAAAGACATATTTAAAGTAAGTTAAGCATTGAGGTGAATCCATAAGAGATGAGGGAAAGTGTATTTGAGGGGCAGAAAAATATTTATGATTATTTGGAGTCTTTATTAAGGAGAAATTATTTTAGTGTTCCAGATAAAAATTAAGAGACCTGTTAATATATGTTAGAAAGAATTTTCCAAATGTAGATCCCGATTGTGTTTTAAGTGAAACTTTCTGGGATCGAGTGGGTCTGAAACTTGTTGATGATGTTTGTTTGGGAGATAGAAAAGCCCCTTTGTTATTACGGTTTTGGGAATTGATCAGAAAACCTTTAAGTGAGCCACTAAGAATTCTGAAAAGACAGAGACTTCTTCACTGTCTTCTCGACTGGTGTCGCAATATATTGCTAATTGCCAAGATTTTTTTCAAGCACAACCCGTGGGGACCCCACCCCACGGTTCCCCGTAGGCAGACAGAACAGCTCCGGGGACCAGCCGGCAGCCCCATCACTGATGCCGCTCGGGCCGTGTTTTGTGAGCCCAGGGGCCCCGTTTTTCCCGTCACCACCGCCCCGTGCCACAGCTCCCCGCTCCACAGCGCCGGTCCCTGCGGTCCCTCGGGCACCGACCCTCGCGCAGACCGGCTTGGATGGAGCGGCGGCGGCGGCGTCCCCAGAGCCTGCCCCATGCAGCAGCCTGGCTGAGGCTGCTGAGCCTGCACAGCCCATGCCTGCCCCACACAACAGCCTGGCTGAGGCTGCTGAGCCCGCACAGCCCGTGCCCCACAGCAGCCTGGCTGAGGCTGCTGAGCCCGCACAGCCCGTGCCTGCCCCACACAACAGCCTGGCTGAGGCTGCTGAGCCCGCAGCCCGTGCCTGCCCCACACAGCAGCCTGGCTGAGGCTGCTGAGCCCGCACAGCCCGTGCCTGCCCCACACAGCAGCCTGGCTGAGGCTGCTGAGCCCGCACAGCCCGTGCCTGCCCCACGCAGCAGCCTGGCTGAGGCTGCTGAGCCTGCACAGCCCGTGCCTGCCCCACGCAGCAGCCTGGCTGAGGCTGCTGAGCCCGCACAGCCCGTGCCCGCCCCACGCAGCAGCCTGGCTGAGGCTGCTGAGCCTGCACAGCCCGTGCCCGCCCCACGCAGCAGCCTGGCTGAGGCTGCTGAGCCTGCACAGCCCATGCCCGCCCCACGCAGCAGCCTGGCTGAGGCTGCTGAGCCTGCACAGCCCATGCCCGCCCCACACAGCAGCCTGGCTGAGGCTGCTGAGCCTGCACAGCCCGTGCCCGCCCCACACAGCAGCCTGGCTGAGGCTGCTGAGCCCGCACAGCCCGTGCCTGCCCCACGCAGCAGCCTGGCTGAGGCTGCTGAGCCCTGCACAGCCCATGCCCGCCCCACACAGCAGCCTGGCTGAGGCTGCTGAGCCTGCACAGCCCATGCCTGCCCCCACGCAGCAGCCTGGCTGAGGCTGCTGAGCCTGCACAGCCCGTGCCTGCCCCACACAACAGCCTGGCTGAGGCTGCTGAGCCTGCACAGCCCGTGCCTGCCCCACACAACAGCCTGGCTGAGGCTGCTGAGCCTGCACAGCCCGTGCCTGCCCCACACAACAGCCTGGCTGAGGCTGCTGAGCCCTGCACAGCCCGTGCCTGCCCCACACAACAGCCTGGCTGAGGCTGCTGAGCCTGCACAGCCCGTGCCTGCCCCACGCAGCAGCCTGGCTGAGGCTGCTGAGCCTGCACAGCCCGTGCCTGCCCCACACTGCTGTGCCTGCTCAAGGAATTTCCCCCCCTCTCCCCCCGGTACAACTCATGAATGAAATAGTGTTTGGAAAGAGGAGGGGGAAATGGGGAGGAGAGAGGACAGGGTAGCACGGGTGAGCTTTATTGTTGATATCTCAGGTTTCCCTGAAACCGGGCAATCATTTCCTCCCCCACCTTTCCCAACAGCTGGAGATAGATCTGTCTCTCCCACTCACTCTCACCCATGCTGCCCCGTCCTCCCCCTGCCAAGGATGAGAGTGGTCTCAAGTCCCAGCCATTAGCAGAGGTAAGGGAGCAATTCAGGAGCGCCATGAGGTACAACAGAGGTGTCTGCAAAGGAGAAGTAACTGATGTCTGATGCTGACACTTGTGTGGGTGTTATGGCATCCTGAAATTGCACTTGGACACCCAATCCTGTAAGGATGCTCTGGGCACTGTGACATCACTGGAGATTGCAGAAATTTCAGTGACAAGCAATTTGTGGTTTATATAAGACATGACCCGGCAATGCAGCAAAAAACTTTTATTGTAAGCTCATGCAAACTAAATGATGTGGCACACATCGATCTTTTACAACCACCGAATAAAATTCCTCAGACCAACTTCCCAAAAGTCTGCAGAAAAGTTTCAGAAGCAGAGCAGAGGATGAAGGTATCCAAGGAGAGCATCACAGGAATTTACCTTTGGCTGCTCAAAGCTTTCTATGTATCTGATGCCAAAACCTGCCTGTCTGATACAACAGGTGCTGCTCTCAAGGTGCACTTTCCAAAAGCAAGCAAACAAAATCATGTCCCAGGATCACATAATCACTGAATTGTTGGGTTTTGCAGGGACATCTCAAGATCTTCTAGTCCACACTCCAGGCTCAAGCAGGATGAGCTCGAGCAGGTTGTCCAGAATCATTGTTGGTCTTTGGGTATGTGCAGACATGGAGATGTCCAGACAAGATGTCTGGGCAGCCTGAGGTGCCCTGGTGCCTTGGCCTTGCTAAGGAGCTGAGGGACAAGTCAGCTGCACACTGTCAGGGGCTCTCAGCTAAGGAGGAGAGGACTGTCCCTGAGAGCTCTCTCCTGAGATGGGCAGCAAAGCAAAGCAGCTGGAGGCTCTGCCCATGGCTTTGTGCCTTTGGGCAGAGCAGGAGGTGCCCTGAGGGACAGAGCTGGAAACACACCAGAGAAGGAAGCAGCACAGAAGCTGCACAGGACATTTGTCCCCCTCTGCTCTGCTGTGCTGTGCTGAGAGCCCAGGTGCAGTGCTGCCTCCAGCTCTGGGGCCCAGAGCACAAGAAGGATACAAAGCTGTTGGGGTGGAGTCCAGTGCAGGCCATGAAGGTGCTCTGAGGGCTGGAGCACGTCTGCTCTGGAGAGAGGCTGAGAGAGCTGGGCATGTTCAGCCTGGAGAAGACTGCAGAGAGTGCAGTACCTGCAGGATGTCTAAGAGGGCTGGAGAGGGTCTTTGGACAAGGGTATGGAGTGACAGCACAAGAGGGAATGGTTTCCCACTGATGGAGGATATTCTAAAGAAGTAAATTCCTGGGAGCAGGATGTAGTATGAGCAAAGAGTTACCCAGAGCTGTTTTGAGTGCCCCATCCCTGGAAGCGTTGAAGGGCAGGCTGGGGAGGGCTTGGAACAACCTGGGGTAGTGGAAGGTGTCCCTGCCCTGTGGCAGACAGGTCAAAATGAGAGGATCCTGAAGTCTTTAAGGTCCCATCAAAACCCACCCATTCAGTGGTTCTGTGACATGTGGGAAAAGCTCCTGAGCCTTTTCCATCAAGGTTGTGAGGGGTTTTGCCGGGGACAAGCTTTGTTGAACAGAGTAACATCTTTCCCCCCATAGAGCTCAGACAACTTGATCTCCAGCCTCCCCAGGTTGAGCTCCTTCACTTCATTCTTGTTGTTCTCAGCGATGGCCCCCCAAGCCCTCGTGGCCTTTTCATCTATCATGCAGCAGGCAGCTGACCAGATGTGGCTGGGTATATTAACCCTCCCATTGGAGATCTGGGTGTTCCCAGGTACAGCACCTGTGATGACATAGGTGGTATCACAGCCCCGGGTTTTCTCAGCCATTGTTTCTTCCTCATAGATTCTCCAGGCATTCTGGTTGAGTGAGCTGTTCTGGGGCACAATGTTGGTGAGGGTGAAAGTAGCCCACCTGCCCTCATTGCCACTTTGGTGGCTACTGGGACACAAGTGACCACGGTCAAAACCTGTAGCACCACTGTAGTCCTTGTCAATAGCCTGACTCTTGCCAATTTCCTCTGAAGTGATCCTGTATGTTTCTATGATGGACTCCTCTGTATCCATAGCCTTTCGATAATTTTTGTTGATCAGCTCTGACAGGGGAAGAAGAGGAAAAGGTGTCAGTACTGAGGATGCATGTAATGAAACAGATTACCCTGGAGCAGACATCTCTGATTGTTAAAATCACATTTTTGTCATCTCAATGTAGGAAAATGGATGAATCAGAGAGAAATCATAGACATGCCCCTCCTGCATGAACACAAAAGCTTTATAGAGAAAGCAGCTCAGAATGCTCTCATTTTGACTTGTGACCTTTGTGATCCAGCCTGAAGCCTGTGCTGAGAGCATGGATGGATGACTGAGACAAGGAGCATTTCCCACTCCTAGGACTGAAAGGTGACTTTGGTGAGACACCTTCCCTGCCAAATGTGCTTCCCTTTCCTCCAGTCTCCACAGCCCAAATCTGCCCAGGGCTCTCCCTGGATCCCCTCATGCCACGCTGTGATTCTGTGATTGTGGGATTCTGTGATTCTGTGGTTTTATGTGTGGTTGCTGCAGGTGTAGCCCAATCCTGGAACACCAGAGGTTGCCTCCTCTAAGCCCATACTCAGGGAGATGTGACAGGAAATCTGTCCTGGAGCTGAGGTTTTCTTGCGAGGGCTGCAATTTGTTCAAGGATGAACATTTTTGTTCAGGAAGCAAAAATATGTCAATGTAAATGGAATCTGTTAAAGCAGTGCTAAGAATGTGTCTGAGTGCTGATCTGGGCTAGGGAACATTTTCTGCAGCATCACTCAAGTTACAAATGATCAGCCTCTGACAGGAGCATTTAATCCCAAAATAGTCCTGTGGAAACTTCAGCAGTACTCCAAAAAAGCCTCTGGAGAAAGTTTACAAATCAAAACGTTTTCCAGGTATCCAGTGCCTACATTCTAGGAAGGGAAGGACAAACATGGTTTTGGAGCATACGGGCCTGATGGCAACTGCCCTGGACCCTACAGTGGCTTTGGATTGGATTATCTTTAATGTTCCTTCCAACACAAACCACTCTATGATTCTACAAAACGAGACAATGTGGAGGCTGCAGGGGTGCAAGATCAGATTAATTTCCTAATATTGAAGTGAGTAACAAGTGCAAATGATTATTTTTTTCATTACTCAAACAGATTCTTGTTATCTGAAGGGAAGCATATTTAGCCTTCCTCTGGACATTATGATCTTCCACATTTTTACCCAAAATCCTCCCCCTACTCTGCCCATGGAAACGTCCTGAATTTGCTGCCCTTCTATTCCTTCATTGGCCTGGCCTGTGTTCCTGGAGATCTGAAGGACATTGGTGTGGGCTCCATAGCTTTGGAGTTCTGTCTCTCTGCTGGATCCTTCTAGGAGCAAGCCTGAGCCAAAGGTGCTCAGGGTCACTGCCCATGCATGGAGATCACACCCTTCTGACTGGACTGACACTGATGCTCCTCACTTTTCACTGCCTCAAACATCACTCCACAAGTCCCTCCACAGTTAAGCTTACCCTCTCATCTCCAGTGCCTTTTCCTCCAAGGCTTTGTCCCTGGGCCATCTCACCCCCTCCTGAGTTTCTCCTCACTTCTCTCCCACCCTACACAAAGCGTGTTTGACTCTTCCCTGGGAGCAGATGAACTGTCAGTCTGGGGTGCAGAAACACTCAGGGCAAAGTGGGGAGCAGATCCCAGCAGGACTGTTGGTCCCTCAAGTTTAGCCTCTCTTGGGTGTCTTTTCCCCATCACTTGGTCTCCCCACCAGAGCAGGGCACAGGGAGGGGAATCATTTGAATTTGTAATGTAATGCAAATTAATTGGATTTGCTGTTGCTGCCAGGTCAAGACAGAAAACTGGGCACCTTTGGGATATGATTCATCAGAGGAACCACGTGGTGCAGGTATTTAAAGTTTAAGGATAAATTTCCCATCCAATGTGTCCATTTCCATGTGAGTAGTGGGGTGGTAGGAAATAGAAGTGGTAATTTAAATACTGCAGCTCATGTTTGAGTGAGTGGAGGGTGATGTGCTGTAAGAGAGACACTCACCTGGGGCTCGACAAACCATGATTCATATCTCTCTCCGTTTGCAGGCTGATAGATGTAAGCAGAGTACACTGGAATTTTTCTGTTTCTGTCATACAGGGTGGCAAAACGATACTGGTTATCATAGACCTGACAGATCCTGGCTGCATTTGTTGGACGCAGGGTGTCACTTGGGAGGGTCTTCTTATAGAAAAACTTAGTACATGCAGTTTTAAAGGTCTTCACCACCTCACTGTGTCCCAGGCAGAGGCAGCTCGCCAGCACGTGCAGCAGCAGCAGCCCCAGCATGGTGGGAGGATTTCAGTGAAGGGCTCTTGCTCCCCTGCAAGGCAAATGCAGAGGGACATTTAGGTTGGACAGAGCTGGGCATGGCCTGGAGGCTTTTCGTGCAGGGACACAGAGCTGGCAGAGGAGGGGACTATGGGACATCAGGAAAGGAGTAATGTTCTCCCAGATATGGAGAATTAATGAGTGTGAAACGTACACCAGGGTTTAGGTGCCCAGAGGAGGAGGCAGCAGTGGGACAAGTCAGCCTGGGTGAGGAAAGAGCCAAAGGCACCACGAGTGTAATCACCTCTCCCAGCAGAGTTATCTTGCAACTGAGGCACAGCCCTGGCACAAGGTCACCTTTCCCCACCTCCCTCCTGCTCTGAGCACCTCCCCACAGCAGACACCTGCAGCTGGGCACAGACTCTGCTCAGCCCCCTGCAATGCTGAGCTGGGCTTTCATCTCATGGGACACTGGGCAGAGAAAGAACAGCAGTGCTGCACTTCCTACATGGCTCTGGCCCCATCCAGCTTCACACAGACACACAGCTCCTCCAGTCACACCCAATCCTGAACCCAAATGATGCACTTGGGGTCCTGCCTCTCAGCTGACATTGGGCAATGGCTGTCCTGCTGCTCACCTTGCATTTCCACGTTATCCAACCCCAGACTCTGAACTTGCAGACACATGGAGAGACAAAATGAAGGGCCCAAGCAGATGGTAGCAGCAAGCATGGGGGATAACACCTCTATCTTATCAGCCCAATGGCTGCTGCAGTGCAAGCACTGAGGGGGGGCAGCTCTGCCTGTGGGTGCTTGGGATTCCTGCTGCTGCCCATCTTCAGCTTTGATGAGGGATTTTCCTGTTCTGTCAAAAGCACCATTGCAGGAATTTATTGGACTGCCAGATGTATCATTTTGTCTTTCTCAGTGCTGAGGTGATTCTCAGCAGTCAGCAAGATCATTCCTTTATGAGAAAACTGCTGAAAAGCTCCCTGGGATGCTGGCAACCAAGCCAGGGGCTTTGTGTCCTTTCAGAGGCAGCACAGGGTTGGCATAGCAGGGATGCTTCCCATTTGCATGGCCAGACACTCAGTGCAGTGATTTATTATCATGAGCATTTGGAATAAGACAGGTAGGACAGGCAGTTCAAAGGGTTCCTGGCAGAGAAAGCTGCCACAGCCTCTAAATCACAAAGTCCACCTTTGGCTGGGAAGGGTCTGAGCTGGGGGCTGCTGAAGGCTTGACAAGTCACCTTGCACATTTGCTCTTTTCTTATCCTTCTCCCTGACCCTCATCTCTCCATTTCCATTGCATTTAGCATGCAGAGATACATAGAGCCCTGCTCTGACCCAAGACATCTGGTCCTTGCCTTTTTTCAAGCCCTGCACCAGGAACATGGTGACTAATGAGCTGGAAACTGAGAACATGAAACACAGGTGGTGGTGACTTTTACAGTCCTCTGCAGAGTACAGCCCCATCTTCCACAAAAATCCGGGAAGTTTGTGAGACATCATTTCGGGTTACCTACTTCATTAGATTAAAATTTATCTAACTAACTTAATATCTAACTTAATAAATACCTAGATAAATATGCTGCAAGACAAAGAGCAGCACAGGACTCTGCTCGCAGCACCAAAGTGGCAAAGGACTCCCAAATGCCTCTGCTGCAATCTCAGACTGGCTGGGTCTCAAGTAGATAGATTTCTCATGCAGCGTTTAGAGCGAATTTTTCAGGAAATAGCTACCTGTGATTTGTCAAGAGGCCTCTTGCAAGGTCATGGGTGGAGTTTTGATGCTCAATAAAATCATCCCCCTTCTTTTCAACAGTTTGATGTCAATTTTCAGGTGAGCTGGCTTGAGTTTCTTTCCCAAATCCTTCCTACTCTCCGTGCCCTCCTCATTGACAGAGAATACTGAAGTGCTGCAAAATTCAGTGCGTAGATAAGCTCTGATTGCTCCTAAGAACTCAACAACTCCAGCCCAGGCGTTTGTCTAGATATATATTTATTGCAAAGCTCAGGAAATGCTTTGAGTATTGGAGAGAATGGTGAGGAAGGAGCAGGAGCTTACCTTGAAGCAGAGTCTCAGAAGAGGCAGCTGAAGAGTTCCTTCAGTCTACTCCCTGGAGAAAGGAATGTTTGAATCCTCAGCAGTGCCACTGCAATATATACCCAGTCATAAATTTGCCCCTTCTATAAACAGGGAATTCCACAGAAAAGAGAAGTCTATTTTTTTTTTCATTAAGGGCAGTTTGTTAATACCCACCATGAAATAGGTTGACAGTTGTTTGTAATGGTTTCCTCAGTATTTCTGTGAAATTTGCTGACTTGCAGCATGGTATTTCAGTATCAGATAACAGGGTCTGGTGACTTCCTTGATCATTTCATCAATCCCACCAGCTGCAGCTGCTGCTGCTCCAGCACCTCCATGTGTTTCTGTTCCCAACACAACATCTCTGGTGACATGAGATGGACTGGCCTGTCTCTGAGGACACTCAGACACTCACAGGCTGCTCTTGTGCAGCCTCACATAAACATCATTCCTATGGCCAGGCAACAAATATTCTCTGGCCTGATGGCCATGGCTCTGTAACAGCTTCATCCCAGCAGCCTGGGAAGGAGAAGGCTCTGGGGATAGCTCAGAGCTCCTGCCAGGGCTTTAGGAGTCTACAGGAGAGCTGGAGACAGACTTTGGACAAGGACAGGCAGTTGAGAGATGTGCTGGTTCAGAGTTAATTTTCTTGACAGTGGCAGGCATTGGGCTGTGCTTTTGGACTTCTGCTGCACACAGAGTTGATAAGACAGAGATAGTTTTTGTTATTGCTGAGCACATCTTTCACAGATCCAAGGCCTTTTCTGCTCTTTATACTGCCAGGCTGGCCAGGAGGATGGGGGGACTTGGGAGGTTGTGAGGAGACAGAGCCAGGACCGGTGACCCTGACTGACCTGAGGGATCTTCCAGACCAGGTGACATCATGCTGAGTATATAAAGTGAAGAGAAGAAAGAAGAAGTAGGGGACATTTGCAGTGGTGGGTTTTGTCTTCCCAGGTAACTGTTAGGTGGGATGGGGCCCTGCTCTCCTGGAGGTGGCTGAACACCTTTATGTCCATGGGAAATGGGCAAAGAATTCCTTGAATGTGCTTTGCTTGTGTGCACAGCTTTTGCTTTCCCTGTTACACTGTCTTTATCTCCACCCACGAGTTTTCCAGCTTTTACCCTTCCAGTTCTCTCCCTGATCCTGGTGTCTGGGGAGTGAGGGAGCAGCTGCGGTGGTTGTTGCTGCTGGCTGGGGAAAAACCAATACATTAGACAACATGAAATGGCTTAAAGTGGACTGAATGTAGGTATAGATTGGATATTAGGGAAATATTTGGTACTGTGGTGGTGGTGAAGCCCCAAGAGAGGTTGCCCACAGAAGCTGAGACTGCCCTATCCCTGGAAGTGGCCATGACCACGTTGACTTGGTTTTGGGGAAACCTGGGATAGTGGAAGGTGTCCCTGTCCATGAGAAGGCATAGAACGAGCTGGTGCTTAGTGTCCTTTTCAACCCAAATTATTCTGAGGATCATTCATTCACTCACGACAAAACGGGAGTAATTTCCTTCCATTTCTAAAAGTCCAGGCATAAGAGAATGATGAGTTGAGTTTTACAAGCAGAACTATGCAGAAATGTCTGTTGCACTGAAGTATTTTTAAACAAACAGGTTGAGTGATGTGCTTCCTTTTGTCTCTGTTAACCTGAGACTGGTGTCTTAAACGAAGTGAAGTTTAGCCAGAAAGAGGGAGAAGGCCAAGAAGAAACAGATGTGGCAGAGCTGGGGCAAATTCCTCCTTTCTGATGGGGCCCAACTGACATAACAAAGCAGGGCCCAACTGTGGTCACATCATTAGAAGGGGCCAGAAAGCATCAAAGACCCCCAGAGTGTCCCCCAACTCCACAGTGCTGCATTACAAAGGGTGAGCCCCTCCCAGGGGAAACGTGGGGCAATCCCACATGAGCCTGAATGCACAGAACCCTTTGAACTCTTTGTTGCACAGGCCCCCACCCCTAAAGGATCAAGACCGAGGAACTCAAACTTACAGGTCTCGTTGCGGGAGCCATGGGGGTGTCTTGTATGAGCTGTTGGCACCCTGGCCCACTTTGTTCATGCCCATTCACAGGAGAATAACTGGTGTCTGATGCTGACACTTGTGTGGGTGTAACGGCATCCTCAGATTGCACTTGGACCCCCAATGTCCTGCAAGGATGCTCTGGGCACTGTGATATCCCTGGTGGTTGTAGAAATTTCAGTGACAAGCAATTTGTGGTTTATATGAGACATGATTGTGCAATCCACCACTGTAGCAATTAACTTTTATTGGATGCTATTGCACACTAAATTATGTGGCACACAATTATCTTTTAAAACCATTGAATACATTTCCCCAAATCAATTTTTTATAAAGCTACTAAAAAGCTTCAGAAGCAGAGCAGAGGATGAAGGTATCCAAGGAGAGCATCACAGGAATTTACCTTTGGCTGCTCAAGGCTTTCTATGTATCTGATGGAAAAACTTGCCTTTCTGATACAACAGGTGCTGCTCTCAAGGTGCACATCCAAAAGCAAGCAAAGAAAAGCATGTCCCAGGATCACATAATCACTGAATTGTTGGGTTTCGCAGGGACATCTCAAGATCTTCTAATCCACACTCCAGGCTCAAGCAGGATGAGCTCGAGCAGGTTGTCCAGGATCATTATTGGGCTTTGGGTATGTGCAGACATGGAGATGTCCAGATAAGATGTCTGGGCAGCCTGAGGTGCCCTGGTGCCTTGGCCTTGCTAAGGAGCTGAGGGACAAGTCAGCTGCACACTGTCAGGGACTCTCAGCTAAGGAGGAGAGGACTGTCCCTGAGAGCTCTCTCCTGAGATGGGCAGCAAAGCAAAGCAGCTGGAGGCTCTGCCCACGGCTTTGTGCCTTTGGGCAGAGCAGGAGGTGCCCTGAGGGACAGAGCTGGAACCACACCAGAGAAGGAAGCAGCACAGAAGCTGCACAGGACATTTGTCCCCCTCTGCTCTGCTCTGCTCTGCTCTGCTCTGCTCTGCTGTGCTGTGCTGAGAGCCCAGGTGCAGTGCTGCCTCCAGCTCTGGGGCCCAGAGCACAAGAAGGATACAAAGCTGTTGGGGTGGAGTCCAGTGCAGGCCATGAAGGTGTTCTGAGGGCTGGAGCACGTCTGCTCTGGAGAGAGGCTGAGAGAGCTGGGCATGTTCAGCCTGGAGAAGACTGCAGAGAGTGCAGTACCTGCAGGATGTCTAAGAGGGCTGGAGAGGGTCTTTGGACAAGGGTATGGAGTGACAGCACAAGAGGGAATGGTTTCCCACTGATGGAGGGCAGGGTGAGATGGGATATTCTAAAGAAGTAAATTCCTGGGAGCAGGCTGTGGTGTCAGCAAAAGTTACCCAGAGCTGTTTTGAGTGCCCCATCCCTGGAAGCGTTGAAGGGCCAGGCTGGGGAGGGCTTGGAACAACCTGGGGTAGTGGAAGGTGTCCCTGCCTGTAGCAGACAGGTCAAAATGAGAGGATCCTGAAGGCTTTAAGGTCCCATCAAAACTAACAAATTCAGTGATTCTGTGACATGTGGGAAAATCTCCTGAGCCTTTTTTTATCAAGGATGTTAGGCTTAATATCGGGGACAGGCATCGTGAAACAGAATAACCTTTTTCCCGTTATAGAGCTTGCTCAGCCACTCCTCCAGCTTGCCCAGGCTGAGGTTCTTCACCTTGTTCTCGCTGTTCTTAGCAATGGCCCCCCAAGCCTTCGTGGGACGTGTACCCTCCAGGCAGCAGGCAGCTGACCAGATGTAGCTGGGTATTTTAACCCTTCCAGTGGGGACCTTGTCCCTCCCAGGTACAGCACCCGTGATGACATAGGTGGTATCACAGCCATCTGCATTTTGGGGCATAGTTACTTCCTCATAGATTTTCTCCACTGACGCTTGTTAAGTTCTTCGTATTGGGGCACTATGTTGGTGAGGGTGAAGGTCGCCCACTTGCTGTCATCGTCAGGTTGGTGGCCACTGGGACACAAGTGACCACGGTCCAGATCCACGAGGTTTTTGTAGTCATGGTCAATAGCCTGATTCTGACCGATATCATCTGATGAGATCTTATATTCCTCTCTGATGTTAATCTCTGTATCCATAGCCTTTTTATAATCTTCGTTGATCAGCTTGACAGGGGTAAGAAGAGGAAAAGGTGTCAGTACTGAGGATGCAAGTAATGAAACCAGATTAACCTTGAGCAGACATCTCTGATTGTTAAAATCACATTTTTGTCATCTCAGTGTAGGAAAATGGATGAATCAGAGAGAAATCATAGACATGCCCCTCCTGCATGAACACAAAAGCTTTATAGAGAAAGCAGCTCACAATGTGACTGCTCTCATTTTGACTTGTGACCTTTGTGATCCAGCCTGAAGCCTTTGCTGGGAGCATGGATGGATGACTGAGACAAGGAGCATTTCCCACTCCTAGGACTGAAAGGTGACTTTGGTGAGACACCTTCCCTGCCAAATGTGCTTCCCTTTCCTCCAGTCTCCACAGCCCAAATCTGCCCAGGGCTCTCCCTGGATCCCCTCATGCCACGCTGTGATTCTGTCATTCTGTGATTTTATGTGTGGTTTCTACAGGCGTAGCCCAGTCCTGGAACACCAGACGTTGCCTCCTCTAACTCTATACTCAGGGAGATGTGACAGGAAATCTGTCCTGGAGCTGAGGTTTCCCTGGTAATGCTGCAGTTTATTCAAGAATGAACATTTTTGCTCAGGAAGCAAAATGCTTTCAATTTAAATGGCATCTGTGACAGCAGTGCTCTGAATATGTCTGAGACCTGATCTGATTCAGGGAACATTTTCTGCAGCATCACTCAAAGAAGTCACAAATGATCAGTCTCTGAGAGGAGCTGTAATCCCAAAAGAGAACTGGGGAAACATCGGCATTACTCCAAAAAGGCCTCTGGAGAAAGTTAACAAAAATCAAAGATTTTCCAGGTATCCTGTGTTCAGGATCTAGGAAGAAGATAAGGCCAGTGATAGGTTTGGAACATGCTGGCCTGGTGACAAGTGGCCTGGCCCATGGAGTGTGTTTGAATTCAGATGATCTTTAAGGTTCCTTCCAACACAAACCACTCTATGATTCTACAAAATGAGAGAAGTTTTGATGCCTTGATAATGTGGAGGCTGCAGTGGAGCAAGAGCAGATTAATTGCTTATCTTCATGGAAGTAACAAATGCAAATGATTATATTTTTCATAACTTCAAAACGTTGTTGTTCATCTGTAGGGAATCATATTTAGCTTTCCTCTGGAACAGGACATTATGATCTTCCACAATTTCACCCAAAATTCTCCCTCTACTCTGCCCATGGAGAGGTCCTGAATTTGCTGCCCTTCTATTCCTTCATTGGCCTGGCCTGTCTTCCTGGAGGTCTGAAGGACATTTGTGAGGGTTCCATAGCTTGGAGTTCTGTCTGTCTGCTGGATCCTTCTGGAGCAAGCCTGAGCCAAAGGTGCTCAGGGGTCACTGCCCATGCATGGAGATCACACCCTTCTGACTGGACTGACACTCATACTCCTCACTTTTCACTGCCTCAAACATCACTCCACAAATCCCTCCACAGTTAAGCTGACCCTCTCATCTCCAGTGCCTTTTCCTCCAGGGCTTTGTCCCTGGGCCATCTCACTCCCTCCTGAGTTTCTCCTCACTTCTCTCCCACTCCTCACAAAGCCTGTTTGACTCTTCACTGGGAGCAGATGAGCTCTGTCAGGGGTGCAGAACAGCTCAGGGTAAAGTGGGGAGCAGATCCCAGCAGGCTTGGTGGTCCCTCAAGTTTAGCCCCTCTTGGGTGTCTTTTTCCCATCACTTGGTCCCCCACCAGAGCAGGGCACAGGGAGGGGAATCATTTGACTTTGTAATGTAATGCAAATTAATTGGATTTGCTGTTGCTGTCAGGTCAAGGCAGAAAACTGGGCACCTTTGGGATATGATTCATCTCATCCTCCTGCTGATGTCTCAGATGCATCAGAGGAGCCACGTGGTGCAGGTGTTTGAAGTTTAAGGAGAAAATTTCCCATCCAATGTGTCCATTTGCATGTGAATAGTGGGTGTGGTAGGAAATAGAAGTGGTAATTTAAATGCTGCAGCTCATGTTTCTGAGTGAGTGGAGGGTGATGTACTGTAAGAGAGACACTCACCTGGGGCTCAACAAACCATAAGGGAGATCTGCTGCCACGTCCAGGCTTGTAGATGTAAGCAGAGTACACTGGAATTCTCTCATGCTCTGTCATACATGGTGGCAAAAGTGATGCTTATTTTCATAGAACTGGCAGATCCTGGCTGCATTCTTTGGACGCAGGACATCATTTGGAGGTGTCTGTGCATAGAAAAACTGGGTACATGCAGTTTTAAAGGTCTTCACCACCTCACTGTGTCCCAGGCAGAGGCAGCTCGCCAGCACCTGCAGCAGCAGCAGCCCCAGCATGGTGGGAGGATTTCAGTGCAGGGCTCTTGCTCCCCTGCAAGGCAAATACAGAGGGACACTCAGCTTGGACAGAGCTGGGCATGGCCTGGAGACTTTTTGTGCAGGGACACAGAGCTGGCAGAGGAAAGGAATTATGAGAGAGCAGGAAAGGAGTAATTTCTCTCCTCCAGGATATGGAAAAATGATGAGGGCATTAAGTGTGAAACCTAAACCAGGGTCGAGGTGCCCAGAGGAGGAGGCAGCAGTGGGAGAAGTCAGCCTGGGTGAGGAAGGAGCCAAAGGCACCACGAGTGTAATCACCTCTCCCAGCAGAGTTATCTTGCAACTGAGGCACAGCCCTGGCACAAGGTCACCTTTCCCCACCTCCCTCCTGCTCTGAGCACCTCCCCACAGCAGACACCTGCAGCTGGGCACAGACTCTGCTCAGCCCCCTGCACTGCTGAGCTGGGCTTTCATCTCATGGGACACTGGGCAGAGAAAGAACAGCAGTGCTGCACTTCCTACATGGCTCTGACCCCATCCAGCTACACACAGACACACAGCTCCTCCAGTCACACCCAATCCTGAACCCAAATGATGCACTTGGGGTCCTGCCTCTCAGCTGACATTGGGCAATGGCTGTCCTGCTGCTCACCTTGCATTTCCACGTTATCCAACCCCAGACTCTGAACTTGCAGACACATGGAGAGACAAAATGCAGGGCCCAAGCAGATGGTAGCAGCAAGCATGGGGGATAACACCTCTATCTTATCAGCCCAATGGCTGCTGCAGTGCAAGCACTGAGGGGGGCAGCTCTGCCTGTGTGTGCTTGGGATTCCTGCTGCTGCTGCCCATCTTCAGCATTCATGAGGGATTTTCCTGCTCTGTCAAAGGCACAATTGAAGGAATTTCATGGACAGCTAGATGTCCCATTTTGTTTTTCTCAGTGCTGAGGTGATTCTCAGCAGTCAGCAAGATCATTCCTTTATGGGAAAATTGTCTAAAAGCTCCGTGGGATGCTGGCAATCAAGCCAGGGGCTTTGTGTCCTTTCAGAGGCAGCACAGGGTTGGCATAGCAGGCATGCTTCCATTTGCATGGCCAGACACTCAGTGCAGTGATTTATTATCAGCAGCATTTGGAATAAGGCAGGTAGGACAGGCAGTTCAAAGGGTTCCTGGCAGAGAAAGCTGCCACAGCCTCTAAATCACAAAGCCCACCTTTGGCTGGGAAGGGTCTGAGCTGGGGGCTGCTGAAGGCTTGACAAGTCACCTTGCACATTTGCTCTTTTCTTATCCTTCTCCCTGACCCTCATCTCTCCATTTCCATTTCTTTTAGCCTGTAGAGCTACACAGAGTCCTGCTCTGATTCAAGACATCTCATCCTTTTTCTCTTTTCAAGCCCTGCACCAGGAACATGGTGACCAATGAGCTGGAAATTGAGACCATGAAACACAGGTGGTGACTTCTTACAGTCCTCTGCAGAGCACAGCCCAGTCTGCCCCAAATCAAGCTGAGAAGTGTCTGACACATCCTTTCGGGTTACCCACTCCATGAATTTCTCTAACTAAATGGAAATCTATCTTTATAGATTGATAGATAAAAACCTATAATGACAAAGAGCAGCACACAATTCTTCTCACAGCCGCAGATCTGGAGAGGACTCTCAAATGGGTGCTCAATAAACTCCCCCTCCCCCCCCATCTAATTCAGTAGTTTGATGTTCATTTTCCGGTGAGCTGGCTTGAGTTTCTTTCCCAAATCCTTCCTACTCTCCTTGCCCTCCTGATTGACAGAGAATAATAAATGCTGCAAAATCAGTGCGTGGATATGCTGTGATTGTTGCTTGGAGCTCAGCAACTCCCGTCCAGGCTTTGTCTACATATATTTATTCCAAAGCTCAGGAAAGCTTTGAATATTGGAGTGAATGGTGAGAAAGGAGCAGGAGCTTACCTTGAAGCAGAGTGTCAGAAGAGGTAGCTTAACCGTTCCTTCAGTCCTCTCCCTGGAGAAAAGAATGTTTGAATCCTCAGCAGTTCCACTGCAATATATACCCAGTCATAAATATGCAATTTATACTCTTTTTATAAACAGGAAATTCCACAGAAAAGAGAAGTCTTCAATTTTTTAGTCAGGGTGTTTTTTCATACACACCCTGAAATTTGTTGACTGCTGTTTGTAAGAGATTCCTCATTATTTCTCCAAAATTTGCTGACTTGCAGCATGGTATGTCAGGATCAGTTAAATATATATGCAGTCCTGAATTTCCCCTTTCTTATAAAGAGGGAATTCCACAGAAAAGAGAGGTTTCCTATATTTATTTAAAGAACTTTTTTAATACCCACCATGAAAAAGGTTGAAGTTGTTTGTAGTAGTTTCCTCAGAATTTCTGTGAAATTTGCGGACTTGCAGCATGGTATGTAGGAGTCCATCTGAAAGCCTCTCCTTTGTTCTGCCCAAGGACCCTCTCCTGAGGCCTAAGAAGACCCCTCAAACTGCAGTTTAAAGGCGCTGGCCAGGGATGGGAGGAACGCCGAGTGATTGTTCGCAGGTGGTGCTCATTGGACCAGGACTGGTCGCTCATGAGACTGGTTTACTCAACAAGGCTCCCACAGGTGTGAGAACAATGAACTGGTCACAAGGACTGTTGGTGTGCCTGGAGCTTGCCATGGTGTGCTGCTGTCGCGCAGGGTACTTGCTGTAGTGTCCTGTTTCCACCTGTTTCTTGGAGCAACGATCTCCACATACCATAGTCCATAAATCTTCCCACCATTTGGCCAGAAGCCACTTGCTTTTGGAAAAGACTATAAAAGACATCCTCAAATTAAAGACCCCGACATCTCCCTGGATGGCAATGGACGTCTATTGGCTGGTACCACGAGGATCGTCTGACCGTCTTGGTAGCTATAATCCCAACCCCTTTTCTCTCTCTCTCTCTCTCTACCTCTCTCTCTCTGACCCCCTATCGCATTTTGTTGGCACTAAATAAAGTGCATTTTTTGCAAAAGTAAACTGATTTTGTCCCTTGCTGTGTCTTTTGCACTTTGAGATCCCTAAAAGAACCTATCAGGACTCCGCATGTAGTGTGGACCCTGACAGTATGTTAGCATCAGTTAACAGGATCTGGCGACTTCCTTGATCATTTCATCAATCCCACCAGCTGCAGCTGCTGCTGCTCCAGCACCTCCATGTGTTTCTGTTCCCAACACAACATCTCTGGTGACATGAGATGGACTGGCCTGTCTCTGAGGACACTCAGACACTCACAGGCTGCTCTTGTGCAGCCTCACATAAACATCATTCCTATGGCCAGGCAACAAATATTCTCTGGCCTGATGGCCATGGCTCTGTAACAGCTTCATCCCAGCAGCCTGGGAAGGAGAAGGCTCTGGGGATAGCTCAGAGCTCCTGCCAGGGCTTTAGGAGTCTACAGGAGAGCTGGAGACAGACTTTGGACAAGGACATGGAGTTGAGAGATGTGCTGGGTTCAGAGTTAATTTTCTTGACAGTGGCAGGCATTGGGCTGTGCTTTTGGAGTTCTGCTGCACACAGAGTTGATATCACATAGATAGTTTTTGTTATTGCTGAGCACATCTTTCACAGATCCAAGGCCTTTTCTGCTCTTTATACTGTCAGGCTGGCCAGGAGGCTGGGGGTACTTGGGAGGTTGTGAGGAGACAGAGCCAGGACAGGTGACCCTGACTGACCTGAGGGATCTTCCAGACCAGGTGACATCATGCTGAGTATATAAAGTGAGGAGAAGAAGGAAGAAGTAGGGGACATTTGCAGTGGTGGGTTTTGTCCTCCCAAGTAACTGTTAGGTGGGATGGGGCCCTGCTCTCCTGGAGCTGTCTGAAAACATTTCTGTCCATGGGGAATGGGCAAAGAATTCCTTGAATGTGCTTTGCTTGTGTGAACAGCTTTTGCTTTCCCTGTTACACTGTCTTTATCTCCACCCACGAGTTTTCCATCTTTTACCCCTCCAGTTCTCTCCCTGATCCTGGTGTCTGGGGAGTGACGAAGCAGCTGTGCTGGTTGTGGCTGCTGGCTCGGGAAAAACCAATACATTAGACAACATGAAATGGCTTAAAGTGGACTGAATGTAGGTATAGATTGGATATTAGGGAAATATTTGGGACTGTGGTGGTGGTAAAGCCCCAACAGAGGTTGCCCACAGAAGCTGAGACTGCCCTATCCCTGGAAGTGGCCATGACCACGTTGACTTGGTTTTGGGGAAACCTGGGATAGTGGAAGGTGTCCCTGTCCATGAATGGGCATAGAACGAGCTGGTGCTTAGTGTCCTTTTCAACCCAAATTATTCTCAGGATCATTCATTCACTCACGACAAAACGGGAGTAATTTCCTTCCATTTCTAAAAGTCCAGGCATAAGAAAAAGATGAGTTGAGTTTTACAAGCAGAACTATGCAGAAATGTCTGTTGCACTGAAGTATGTTTAAGCAAACAGGTTGAGTATGCTTCCTTTTGTCTCTGTTAACCTGAGACTGATGTCTTAAACGAAGTGAAGTTTAGCCAGAATGAGGGAGAAGGCCAAGAAGAAGCAGATGTGGCAGAGCTGGGGCAAATTCCTCCTTTCTGATGGGGCCCAACTGACATAACAAAGCAGGGCCCAACAGTGGTCACATCATTAGAAGGGGCCAGAAAGCATCAAAGACCCCCAGAGTGTCCCCCAACTCCACAGTGCTGCATTACAAAGGGTGAGCCCCTCCCAGGGGAAACGTGGGGCAATCCCACATGAGCCTGAATGCACAGAACCCTTTGAACTCTCTGTTGCACAGGCCCCCACCCCTAAAGGATCAAGACTGAGGAACTGGAAGTTGCAGATCGCGTCGCTGGAGCCGTGGGGGCATCTTGTATGAGCTGTTGGCACCCTGGCCCACTTTGTTCATGCCCATTCACAGGACAATAACTGGTGTCTGATGCTGACACTTGTGTGAGTGCAATGACATCCTCAGATTGCACTTGGACCCCTAATGTCCTGCAAGGATGCTCTGGGCACCGTGATATCCCTGGTGGTTGTAGAAATTTCAGTGACAAGCAATTTGTGGTTTATATGAGACATGATTGTGCAATCCACCACTGTAGCAATTAACTTTTATTGGACGCTATTGCACACTAAATTATGTGGCACACAATTATCTTTTAAAACCATTGAATACATTTCCCCAAATCAATTTTTTATAAAGCTACTAAAAAGCATCAGAAGCAGAGCAGAGGATGAAGGTATCCAAGGAGAGCATCACAGGAATTTACCTTTGGCTGCTCAAGGCTTTCTATGTATCTGATGGAAAAACCCACAACAGGTGCTGCTCTCAAGGTGCACTTTCCAAAGCAAGCAAACAAAAGCATGTCCCAAGACCACATAATCACTGAATTGTTGGGTTTTGCAGGGACTTGTCAAGATCTTCTAGTCCACACTCCAGGCTCAAGCAGGATGAGCTCGAGCAGGTTGTCCAGGATCATTGCTGGGGTTTGGGTATGTGCAGACATGGAGATGTCCAGACAAGATGTCTGGGCAGCCTGAGGTGCCCTGGTGCCTTGGCCTTGCTAAGGAGCTGAGGGACAAGTCAGCTGCACACTGTCAGGGACTCTCAGCTAAGGAGGAGAGGACTGTCCCTGAGAGCTCTCTCCTGAGATGGGCAGCAAAGCAAAGCAGCTGGAGGCTCTGCCCACGGCTTTGTGCCTTTGGGCAGAGCAGGAGGTGCCCTGAGGGACAGAGCTGGAACCACACCAGAGAAGGAAGCAGCACAGAAGCTGCACAGGACATTTGTCCCCTCTGCTCTGCTCTGCTGTGCTGAGAGCCCAGCTGCAGTGCTGCCTCCAGCTCTGGGGCCCAGAGCACAAGAAGGATACAAAGCTGTTGGGGTGGAGTCCAGTGCAGGCCATGAAGGTGCTCTGAGGGCTGGAGCACGTCTGCTCTGGAGAGAGGCTGAGAGAGCTGGGCATGTCCAGCCTGGAGAAGACTGCAGAGAGTGCAGTACCTGCAGGATGTCTAAGAGGGCTGGAGAGGGTCTTTGGACAAGGGTATGGAGTGACAGCACAAGAGGGAATGGTTTCCCACTGATGGAGGGCAGGGTAGGATGGGATATTCTAAAGAAGTAAATTCCTGGGAGCAGGCTGTGGTATGAGCAAATATGACTCAGATGTCTTTTGAGTGCCCCATCCCTGGAAGCGTTGAAGGCCAGGCTGGGGAGGGCTTGGAACAAGCTGGGGTAGTGGAAGGTGTCTCTGCCTGTGGCAGGCAGGTCAACATGTGATGATCTTGAAGGCTTTAAGGTCCCATCAAAACCAACCCATTCAGTGATTCTGTGATTCTGTGACACGTGGGAAAATCTGCTTTGCCTTTTCCATCAAGGATGTGAGGCTTATTGCCGGGGACAGGCATTGTTGAACAGAGTAACATCTTTCCCCCCATAGAGATCAGACAATTCCCTCTCCAGCCTCCCCAGGTTGAGGTTTGTCACCTGGTTATTGTTTCTCTCATTCTTAGCAATGGCCCCCCAAGCCCTGGTGGGATTTGTGCCCACCAGGCAGCAGGCAGCTGACCAGATGTGGCTGGGTATATTAACCCTGTCATTGGTGGTGTAGGTGTTCCCAGGTACAGCACCTGTGATGACATAGGTGGTATCACAGCCCCGGGTGTTCTGGGGCATCGTTGTTTCCTCGTAGACTCTCCAGGCACCCTGGTTGAGTGTCATGTACTGGGGCACTATGTTGGTGAGGGTGAAGGTAGCCCACGTGCTGTTCTGGTCATAAAGGTGGCTACTGGGACACAAGTGACCACGGTCCACAGGCATCAGGGCATCTCTGTAGTCTTGGTCAATAGCCTGATTCTTACCAATATTCCCTGAATGGATGGTCTCCTCCAAAGCCATTTCCTTGCCATAATTTTTGTCGATCAGCTTGACAGGGGAAGAAGAGGAAAAGGTGTCAGTACTGAGGATGCATGTAATGAAACAGATTACCCTGGAGAAGATGTCTCTGGTTGTCAAAAATTTTTTGTCATTGAGTGTAGGAAAAATGGATGAACCAGTGAGAAATCATAGACATGCCCCTCCTGCATGAACAAAAAGCTTTATAGAGAAAGCAGCTCAGAATGTGACTGCTCTCATTTTGACTTGTGACCTTTGTGATCCAGCCTGAAGCCTGTGCTGGGAGCATGGATGGATGACTGAGACAAGGAGCATTTCCCACTCCTAGGACTGAAAGGTGACTTTGGTGAGAGACCTTCCCTGCCAAATCTGCTTCCCTTTCCTCCAGTCTCCACAGCCCAAATCTGCCCAGGGCTCTCCCTTGATCCCCTTATGCCACTATGCTGTGATTCTGTGATTGTGGGGTTCTGTGATTCTGTGATTTTACATGTGGTTGCTACAGTCGTAGCCCAGTCCTGGAACACCAGAGGTTGCCTCCTCTAAGCCCATACCCAGGTGGACGTGACAGTAAATCAGTCCTGGAGCTGAGGTTTCCTGGTAATGCTGCAGTTTGTTCAAGGATGAACATTTTTGCTCAGGAAGCAAAAAGATATCAATGTAAATGGAATCTGTTAAAGCAGTGCTAAGAATGTGTCTGAGAGCTGATCTGGGCCAGGGAGCATTTTTTACAGTATTACTAAAAAAAAATTGCAAATGATCAGCCTCTGAGAGGAGACTGTAAACCCAAAAGAGTGCTGGGGAAACTTTGGCATTACTAAAAAAGGCATCTGAAGCAATTAACAAAATGAAAGATTAACAGGTCTATGATCTAGAAAGATAAGGCCAGTGATAGGTTTGGAACATGCTGGCCTGGTCACAAGTGGCCTGGCCCACGCAGTGGGTTTAAATTGAGATGATCTTCAAGGTTCCTTCCAACACAAACCACTCTAGGATTCTAAAAAAATGACAGAAGTTATTATTCCTCGCTAATGTGGAGGCTGCAGTAGTACAAGAGCAGATTAATTATTCAAGTTCATGTGAGTAACAAGTGCAAAAGATTATTTTTTTCCATAACTTCAACAGGAGGTTGTTCATCTGTAGGGAAGTATATTTAGCCTTCCTCTGGAACTGGACATTATGATCTTACACGATTTCACCCAAAACATCCCCATACTCTGCCCATGGAGAGGTCCTGAATTTGCTGCCCTTCTATTCCTTCATTGGCCTGGCCTGTCTTCCTGGAGGTCTGAAAGGACATTTGTGAGGGTTCCATAGCTTGGAGTTCTGTCTGTCTGCTGGATCCTTCTGGAGCAAGCCTGAGCCAAAGGTGCTCAGGGTCACTGCCCATGCATGGAGATCACACCCTTCTGACTGGACTGACACTCATGCTCCTCACTTTTCACTGCCTCAAACATCACTCCACAAATCCCTCCACAGTTAAGCTGACCCTCTCATCTCCAGTGCCTTTTCCCCCAGGGCTTTGTCCCTGGGCCATCTCACTCCCCTCCTGAGTTTCTCCTCACTTCTCTCCCACTCCTCACAAAGCCTGTTTGACTCTTCCCTGGGAGCAGATGAGGTCAGTCTGGGATGCAGAAACACTCAGGGCAAAGTGCAGAGCAGATCCCGGCAGGACTGTTGGTCCCTCAAGTTTAGCCTCTCTTGGGTGCTCTTTTCCCCATCACTTGGTCCCCCACCAGAGCAGGGCACTGGGAGGGGAATCATTTGAGTTTGTAATGTAATGCAAATTAATTGGATTTGCTGTTGCTGTCAGGTCAAGGCAGAAAACTGGGCAGCATTGGGATATGATTCATCTCATCCTCCTGCTGATGTCTCAGATGCATCAGAGGAGCCACGTGGTGCAGGTGTTTGAAGTTTAAAGGAGAAAATTTCTCTTCCAGTGTGTCCATTTGTATGTGAGTAGTGGTGTGGTAGGAAATAGAAGTGGTAATTTAAATACTGCAGCTCATCTCTGAGTGAGTGGAGGGTGATGTGCTGTAAGAGAGACACTCACCTGAGGCTCAATAAACCACGAGTCATATCTGTCTGCAGGTCCAGGCTTGTAGATGTAAGCAGAGTACACTGGAATTCTCCGTGTTTGGTCATACAGGGTGGCAAAGTGATACTTGTTAGTTAAGCGCTGGCAGATCCTGGCTGCATTTGTTGGACGCAGGGTGTCACTTGGCAGGGTCTGTGCATAGAAAAACTGAGTACATGCAGTTTTAAAGGTCTTCACCACCTCACTGTGTCCCAGGCAGAAGCAGCTGGCCAACACCTGCAGCAGCAGCAGCCCCAGCATGGTGGGAGGATTTCAGTGCAGGGCTCTTGCTCCCCTGCAAGGCAAATACAGAGGGACACTCAGCTTGGACAGAGCTGGCCATGGCCTGTGTAAGAGTCCATCTGAATGTCTCTCATTTGTTCTGCCCAACGACCCTCTCCTGAGGCCTAAAGAAGGCCCCTAAACTGCAGTTTAAAGGCGCTGGCCAGGGATGGGAGGAACGCCAAGTGATTGTTCCAGGTGGTGCTCATTGGACCCGGACTGGTTGCTCATGAGACTGGCTTACGGCTAGTCTCGGTGCACCGAACTGTGTTTATTCTACAGGACTCCCACAGGTGTGAGAACAATGATCTGTCAAGAGATGGAGTGCCCTGTGCTTGTTTCATCGACAAGTTTGTTCCCCCAACGGAACCCGAAGCGTACCTGAAACTCCCCACCTGTTTGGCCAGTCGCCCGACGCCTTGGAAAAGACTATAAAAAACATCCTCAAACTAAAGACCCCCGAGATCTCCCCAGATGGCAACGGACATGTATTGGCTGGTTCCACGAGAATCGTCTGCCCATCTTGGTAGCTACAATCCCAACCCCTTTTCTCTGTCTCTCTCTCTCTCTCTCTCTTTCCCCCCTATGGCATTTGGTTTGCACTAAATAAAGTGTATTTTTGCAGAACTAAACTGGTTTTGTCCCCTGCTGTGTCTTTTGTGCTTTCAGATCCCTAAAAGAACCTATCAGGACTCCGCATGTCGTGTGGACCCTGACAGCCTGGAGTTTTTTTGTGCAGGGGGACAGAGCTGGCAGAGGAGGGGATTATGAGACATCAGGAAAGGAGTAATTTCTGTCCTCGTGGATATGGAAAAATCATGAGGGCAATAAGGGTGAAACCTAAACTAAGGTTTAGGTGCCCAGAGGAGGAGGCAGCAGTGGGAGAAGTCAGCCTGGGTGAGAAAGGAGCCAAAGGCACCACGAGTGTAATCACCTCTCCCAGCAGAGTTATCTTGCAACTGAGGCACAGCCCTGGCACAAGGTCACCTTTCCCCACCTCCCTCCTGCTCTGAGCACCTCCCCACAGCAGACACCTGCAGCTGGGCACAGACTCTGCTCAGCCCCCTGCACTGCTGAGCTGGGCTTTCATCTCATGGGACACTGGGCAGAGAAAGAACAGCAGTGCTGCACTTCCTACATGGCTCTGACCCCATCCAGCTACACACAGACACACAGCTCCTCCAGTCACACCCAATCCTGAACCCAAATGATGCACTTGGGGTCCTGCCTCTCAGCTGACATTGGGCAATGGCTGTCCTGCTGCTCACCTTGCATTTCCACGTTATCCAACCCCAGACTCTGAACTTGCAGACACATGGAGAGACAAAATGCAGGGCCCAAGCAGATGGTAGCAGCAAGCATGGGGGATAACACCTCTATCTTATCAGCACAATGGCTGCTGCAGTGCAAGCACTGAGGGGGGGCAGCTCTGCCTGTGGGTGCTTGGGATTCCTGCTGCTGCCCATCTTCAGCTTTGATAAGGGATTTTCCTGTTCTGTCAAAGGCACAATTGAAAAAAATTCTTGAACAGCCAGCTGTCCTATTTTTTCTTTCTCGCAGTGCTGTGGTGATTGTCAGCAGTCAGCAAGATCATTCCTTTATGAGAAAACTGCTGAAAAGCTCCCTGGGATGCTGGCAACCAAGCAAGGGGCTTTGTGTCCTTTCAGAGGCAGCACAGGGTTGGTATAGCAGGGATGCTTCCATTTGCATGGCCAGACACTCAGTGCAGTGATTTATTATCAGCAGCATTTGGAATAAGGCAGGAAGGACAGGCAGTTCAAAAGGTTCCTGGCAGAGAAAGCTGCCACAGCCTCTAAATCACAAAGCCCACCTTTGGCTGGGAAGGGTCTGAGCTGGGGGCTGCTGAAGGCTTGACAAGTCACCTTGCACATTTGCTCTTTTCTTATCCTTCTCCCTGACCCTCATCTATCCATTTCCACTGCGTTCAGGACGTAGAGCTACACAAAACCCTGCTCTGACTCTAGACATCTGGTCCTTTTTCTCTTTTCAAGCCTTGCACCAGGAACATGGTGACTAATGAGCTGGAAACAGACAACATAAACCACAGGTGGTGACTTCTCGAAGTACTCTAGAGAGCATAGCCCTATCTGCCCAAAGTCAAGGCGAGGAGTGTCTGAGAATTCCTTTTGTTTTACCCACTTCATGAGATTAATATTTATCTAACTAAGTTAATATCTAAGTTAGTAGATACATAAACAAAACCTACCTTGAGAAAGAGTGTTACCGGATTCTTCTCGCAGCTGCAATGTGGCAGAGGACTCTCAAATGCCTCTGCTGCAGTCTCAGACTGGCTGAGTTTATACGTTCTCCAGGAAGAGACAGTTGGTAGATTTCCCAAGCAGGGTGTAGAGTGAATTTTCCAGGAGTTAAGCCACCTGTGTTTTTCCAGAGGCTTTTTCAAGGTCTTGGTTGGAGTTTTGCTGCTCAATAAAATCACCCCTCCTTGTTATTCAACAGTTTGATGTCAGTTTTCAGGTGACCTGGCTTGAGTTTCTTTCCCAAATCATTCCTTCTCTCTCTACCCTCCTGATTGAAATTGAACACTAAAGTGCTACAAAATTCAGTGCATGGATAATCTCTGATTGCTCCTTGGAGCTTATCAACTTCAGTCTATGCTTTGTCTGTATATATTTATCATAAAGCTCAGGAAAAGCTTTGAATATTGGAATGAATGGTGAGGAAGGAGAAGGAGCTTACTGTCTGCGTCAGGGAGTCAGGGGTCTCTGAATTCTTCAGAGAGAAATCAGAGTGCAGGGATTGAATTAAAGCCTGTGGATGGATTGAAGTATATTAAGCCACTCACACATAAGGTAGAGATGGAAATTTAAGTTTTAGGATATGTAAGTAAGTCAGTAAGTAAGGTTTTAGTATGAGCTCTAATGTTTTTAGTAAGTGAAAGGCTTAGATGCCAAAGTAGAAATATGAGTTCTCGTGAAGGCTGAAAAACATGCTAATGTTTTCTATAGAGGCTCCAGGACCATGGTTGTAGACACTGCTTAGACATAGTAGAGCTGTAGTAAGAATATTGCTTACATTTTTCAGACAGAACAAGATAGATCTTATGCATAGTCTATACGTAACCTGGCGTGTTAAGAAACTACAATTCTAATAGGTTAAGGAGTGGGGGTCCAAGTTTGTGTCTTAGCATGTTGGGAAAATCCTATACAAGAGTTTATATTGGGGTGAGTTGGTGCTTTTTGCCATTTGCTTTTTGCTTTTGCCGTCGCTTTTGCCATCGCTTATCTGTTTGCCTTTTGAGGCTGATGTGCTTTGTAATAAACAACCTTTTAGCAATTATTTGCTGCTTGCTCATTTACGATAACCCGACGAATTTGGTGCCTAGAACTCCGGAGGCAATAACCTCACATTCTGATGCCCCGTGTGATATATTTAAGATAAGCTGCGTGTTGAGGTAAATCCATAGAGAAGGGGGAAAATATATTTAAAGAGCAGAAATTAGAGCATGGGGAAAAAATCCAGAACTTATAATGACCTATTTAAATTAAGCTAAGTGTTGAGGTGAATTCATAGAGATGGGGGAAAGCCCATCCCGTTCCACAGCCACAGCGCTGGTCCTTGTGACATTGGTCCCTCGGGCATTGAGCCCCGCTCAGACTGGCTTGGATGGGGCAGCGGACTCTGCACCACTGCAGCCTGCCCCACGCTGCAGCCTGGCCGCGGCCACTCCACCTGTGCCGCCTGTCCCAGCCCCACGCCACAGCCTGGCCGTGGCTACTGCACTTGCAGTGCTGCCCCCCAAGCCATGTATTCAGAATAATCCCTAGAACAGAGCCCCCCCTTACCACCCCATCCTGCAGCCTCGCCAAGGCTTCTGTGGCTGGTTGAGAAATTCCGTCCCCCGCACACCCCATGGATGAGACCGCGTTGGGAAAGAGCAGGGGTAATTGGGGAGGGGAGATGACAGGGCAGTGAAAGACAGAGGGGAGAAACCGATCAGTGTACTGTTAGGAATGTTGAGATGATTGCTCTGTTTCCGGGAAATTTGAGATATCAACATTAAAGCCAGCAGATTCAAATGGGGAGACAAATTCATGCTTTTTAAAGTCAAAGGAAAAAGGTTCTGATTTAACTACTGAGCTTTTCTCCCAACCGCGCTGCTGAATTAGTTTTGTGACCCCAGACCGCAGATTGCACCACGGGATCATGACCAAAAGAACTTTTAACAACTATTAAGCAATTGCAGGGCAGCCGCCCGGACCCAGCCGTCCAAAGAAGACGCTGGCACAGCAGCGTGACATTGTCATCCCGGGGCACAGCCAAGGAGGAGGGGAGTGCCACTGCTCCACTCTCCCTTGCTGCTGCCTTGTCCGCCCGCCCCAGCCCATGCCCTCCTTCGTGTCCAGTGCCCAGGGACAGTGGCAGCCCACAGTCCCCCGGGATGGGAGCAGGTCGGGCATGTCCAGCCCATGGTCCCCCTCTGATGGGAGCGGGTCGGGCATGTCCAGCCCATGATCCTCCCATGATGGGAGCTGGTCGGGCGTGGCCACTCCACTCCCCCTCTCCATACATTCCCAGAGGCTCTGTCAGCCCCCCCACCGCTTCCCCCATGTCATGCATGAGTTTAGTGCTGCAAAGAGGAGGGGGAAAGGGGGGCTGGGAGACGGCAAGAGCTGCTTTTAACTACATTGTTGGGGGCAGACGGAGCAAGGGCACATGAACATGATATCAGATTCAGCTCTATTTTCACAGTTCTTTTATGAAATAAATGGGCCAGGAGGCCTAGCTCCTTTATAAGGCCTTTATTAGAGATCAGCTCTGGACAAGGGAACCCGAACGGCTGCACACACTGCTGTTATTCCCGAGAGGTGACACCGAGGAGGAGAAGTTGTTCAGTTCTGTCTTCACAAGCAGAGCTGGGTCTTTTGTCCTCACGGGTTCCTAGAAAGACTGCTGCGGCCTATTATGGTAAGGGGAGGTCCTGATGGTAGGGTGCTATTCAGGTCACGGTGCAGCTCCAGATGGTGATCTTGCCTTCTCTGTAATTTTTCCCAGCTGTGGAACACTATTCTTAGTGTTAGACATAACTTGGGCTCGTTATTTTAGGGGTTTCAGCTCTGAATGGTGTCCCAGAATTCTCTGTGTCTTTCATTTGCATGTCACTCCTCCTCCTCTGTCACAGGCGCCATTTTAGGGAGGCAGCGAGGGCATTAACCCAACGTGAGGCTAAAGGGATATGGGATAAGACAACTGGGGCCAAAAACAAGGTGAGGCCAAGAACTTAACATTAACAATTAACATTACAGACAAGTGGAAACATTTATAAAAACATACAATTTTAACCGCTGTAAAACATTCTCTGGGGAATGTCCCCATGAAACCACTTGCCCTGCCCAGAATCTCAGTGGGGGCCGAAGGCACAGGCAGCATCCCCCTCCCTCCCGACGGGAACGGGAATGGGGTCAGGATTTGCATTAGGGACAGGAAGGGGAGCAGGATCGGGATTGGGGGTATCCGTCCCGGGCAGACAGGAGTGGGGAGCAGGGTAAAACTTTCTCTGAAGGATTTATTCATAACATTTTATGTAAAGTATAAGGTGTTTGTTTTCTCCATTGTTGTCCAAATACCGACATTGATTTTTAATTTTTCTATAGTTAATTATTTTAAAAAACCCCCAGCTTCTAAGCCTTTGCAATGCCTTCATTATGAATTAATAAGTTCTGAATTTCTATAAAGAAGAAACTTGCAAATTTGTGCCTCATGGATTTATTACCAGTATTTTAGCTTTCTCTTCAAACCAAATTGCAATAGATTTCTAGTTTATATTTCTTAAATTATCAATTAAATGCTTCATGAACACAAATCAGGACTGCTTCTAGGACCATCATTTGAACTGTAAAATTTAATTTGTGCCAAAATTTTTTTAATATATATTGGAAAAACAGTATTTCTCTATAAGCTCGATTTTTAAGGCTCAAATATAGTTTCTGTATTTCATTTCAAAACCATTGTATTAAGAGTATGAATTCTGTATTACAGAATGGTTTTGATTTCTGTTTTATTGTTTAACTTGAATTTTTTCAACATTCCAAGTAAATTTTAGAAAACCTCCAGACATAGCCCTGAATCAAATGTATGAAGATAATCAGTTAAGTTGTGAATTTAGTGTTCCTTTGATTTAATTTTTATTAATTTTCTCTCTTATTTTAGCTGGTCTCTTATGACCTGACCCTGTGCTGTCTCATGATTTTAAGTATTTTTCAGAGTTCCAAGAAAATTATCTGAGCTTCATTGAAAGTCTCTTCTGAATTGCTAATCTTATGGTTTTCCCGAGTTGTTGTTACAGAAGCACTCCAGCAGTCTGCCATGTTCAAAGCATCTCATCCTGAGAAAAAACTTTAGGGAGAACTAGCTGCTGAAGGAATTTGATTTCTTTCTAACCCTGAAATGTTTCATTGTAGCTTTTGTTCTTAAGAGTCTTATGTTTTTTAATAAAAATATGTCAGGGAGTTCTCTTCCAATTAGAATTTAGGAAGTGGCCGGGCCTTAATTCTACCTGGAAGGAAAACTGTGTAAACCCAGGTGTTCTCTGCATCAAAAGAATACTCCAGTCGTTTTGACTAGGCAACTTGACCCTATCAATATGGCAGCTGAAGCTGATTTTAGGGTGAATTTGATACTCACTTTTGGAGATGACCGTCTAATTCCACATTGAATCAAGGCTTGTCAGTTGTTTGCAGACTCTGAGGTGATGACACAGTGTTTTAAGGATTGATGATTATCTAATTTTATAAATGTATGTCTATTGTTTAAAGTATTATTGATTGTTGCATTGTGTTTTACCTGCAGAAGTTTTTGAACTTTGGGTTTTTTTTGTAATTGGGGGAATCAGCAGTATTGTAGAATTTTTTGTTAGATAATAGTCTAAGAAAAATACAAGGTTCAATTATATGTTATGCTTGTGTTTTTGATTCGTTTGCTTTTAGTAGTTCGGATTTGTCAATTAGCCTACTTAAAGGAAGTGTTTAAATAACTTCAGCTAATGTATTAAGTTTAAATACCATATGTCTGTCTAACATAACCCCAGAAAAACTCTTTTTCACTTGTTTAGCTATCCTTGTAGTTTTATTGTTAATGCAAATCTCTGTGTGCTTTGCCATTGAATGAACCAGGAGAAGTTTTGCTTTGATAAGCAAGGAGCAGGGCTGGCCAAGGCCCTTCTGAAATAGTCAAGGGCAAAACTGGCTTGGCCTCTGTGTTTGCCACCAAGAAGATTTTTTGCTCTGCTGCTGAACGCAACCCAGCAGGTATTAAGCAGTGGGGACACATGCCATGCCAGACCTTGATGAAAAGGATGACCTTCTCTGCTACCAGAGGGCCATCCAGGAGGAGAAAATAGGCCAAGTAGCCTGCAAGTGATATGAGTCACAGAATGGTAGAGTTTGGACCGTTTGTTTAGTGGATTGGAATTTAGCATCAGGGTTAAAAAAGTTTTTTAGTGCTAATCATGGTGCCTTGTCCTCCAAAATACTCGACTAATAATTGAAAGAAAATCTTTATGGTTCTAAGAGGAAGGGGAGATGTTGGATTCAGTGAGTGGAGGGTCTCTGAATTCTTCAGAGAGAAATCAGAGTGCAGGGATTGAATTAAAGCCTGTAGATGAAGTATATTAAGCCACTCACACATAAGGTAGAGATGGAAGTTTAAGTTTTAGGATATGTAAGTAAGTCAGTAAGTAAGGTTTAGTATGAGCTCTAATGTTTTTAGTAAGTGAAAGGCTTAGATGCCAAAGTAGAAATATGAGTTCTCGTGAAGGCTGAAAAACATGCCAATGTTTTCTATAGAGGCTCCAGGACCATGGTTGTAGACACTGCTTAGACACAGTAGAGCTGTAGTAAGAATATTGCTTACATTTTTCAGATAGAACAAGATATGTGGTATGCATAGTCTATACGTAACCTGGCGTGTTAAGAAACTACAATTCTAATAGGTTAAGGAGTGGGGGTCTGAGTTTGTGTCTTAGCTTGTTGGAAAAATCCTATACAAGAGTTTGTATTGGAGGAGTTGGTGCTTTTTGCCATTTGCTTTTTGCTTTTCCATTGCTTTTGCTTACCGTTAATAAAGTCTCAGAACAGGCAGTTCAATCGTTCCTTCATTCTTCTCCCTGGAGAAAGGACTGTTTGAATCCTCAGTAGTGCCAATGCAATATACACCCAGTCCTAAATATGCAATTTATACTCTTCTTAAAAACAGAGAAATCCACAGAATAGAAAGAGAATTCTTCATTTTTTATTTAGGGGATTTGGTTAATACTCACCATGAAATAGGTTGACAGTTGTTTGCAACAGTTCCTCACTATTTCTGTGAAATTTGCTGACTTGCAGCATGGTATGTCAGCATCAGTTAACAGGGTCTGGTGACTTCCTTGATCATTTCATCAATCCCACCAGCTGCAGCTGCTGCTGCTCCAGCACCTCCATGTGTTTCTGTTCCCAACACAACACCTCTGGTGCATGAGATGGACTGGCCTGTCTCTGAGGACACTCAGACACTCACAGGCTGCTCTTGTGCAGCCTCACATAACATCATTCCTATGGCCAGGCAACAAATATTCTCTGGCCTGATGGCCATGGCTCTGTAACAGCTTCATCCCAGCAGCCTGGGAAGGAGAAGGCTCTGGGGATAGCTCAGAGCTCCTGCCAGGGCTTTAGGAGTCTACAGGAGAGCTGGAGACAGACTTTGGACAAGGACAGGCAGTTGAGAGATGTGCTGAGTTCAGAGTTAATTTTCTTGACAGTGGCAGGCATTGGGCTGTGCTTTTGGTGTTCTGCTGCACACAGAGTTGATAATACAGAGGTATTTTTTGTTATTGCTGAGCACATCTTTCACAGAGCCAAAGCCTTTTCTACTTTTCTTCTGTCAGGCTGGCCAGGAGGTTGGGGGGACTTGGGAGGTTGGGAGGAGACAGAGCAAGGACAGGTGACCCTGACTGACCCGAGGAATCTTCCAGACCAGGTGACATCATGCTGAGTATATAAAGTCAGGGGAAGAAGTAGGGGACATTTGGAGTTGTGGGTTTTGTCCTCCCAGGTCACTGTTAGGTGGGATGGGGCCCTGCTCTCCTGGAGGTGGCTGAACACCTTTATGTCCATGGGAAATGGGCAAAGAATTCCTTGAATGTGCTTTGCTTGTGTGCACAGCTTTTGTTTTCCCTGTTACAGTGTCTTTATCTCCACCTACGAGTTTTCCATCTTTCACCCTTCCACTTCTCTCCCTGATCCCGGCCGGTGTCTGGGGAGTGAGGGAGCAGCTGTGGGGGGTGTGTGTGCTGGCTGGGGACAAACCAAGATATTAGGACAAGGTGGAACGGCTTGAACTGGTCTGAATGTCGGTATAGATTGGATATTAGGATGATGTTTGGTACTGTGGGAGTGGTGAAGCCCCAACGGAGGTTGCCCACAGAAGCTGAGACTGCTCCATCCTTGGGTATGTCCATGACCACGTTTGCTGGGGTTTAGGGCAACCTGGGATCATGGAAATTGTCCCTGTCCATGAGAGGGCATAGAACTTGCTGGTCATTAAGGTCCTTTCAACCCAAAATTATCTGTGATTCAATGATCATTCATTCATTCAAACTAAACTGGACTCACTTCCCTGCATTTCCAAAAGTCCAGGAATAATAGAATGATGAGTTGGTTCATACAACCAGAACCATTCAGAAAGTATGTTAGACCTAAGTGTTTTTAAACAAACTGGTTGAGTGATGTGGTTCCTTTTGTTTCTGTTAACTTGGGACTTATGTCTTAAACGAAGTGAAGTTTAGCCAGAAAGAGGGAGAAGGCCAAGAAGAAACAGATGTAGCAGGGCTGAGGCAAATTCCTCCTTTCTGATGTGGCCCAACTGACATAACAAAGCAGGGCCCAACAGTGGTCACATCATTAGAAGGGGCCAGAAAGCATCAGAGACCCCCAGACTGTCCCCCAACTCCACAGTGCTGCATGACACAGGGTGAACCCCTCCAAGGAGAAAAGTGGGGAAATCCCACATAAGCCTGAATGCACAGAACCCTTTGAACTCTTTGTTGCACAGGCCCCCATCCCTAAAGCATCAAGACTGAGGAGCTCAAACTTACAGGTCTCGTTGCTGGAGACATGGGGGCATCTTGTCTGAGCTGTTGGCACCCTGGCCCACTTTGTTCATGCCCATTCACAATAGAATAACTTGTGTCTGATGCTGACCCTTGTGTGGGTGTTATGGCATCCTCAGATTGCACTTGGACCCCCAATGTTCTGCAAGATTGCTCTGGGCACTGTGACATCATTGGTGGCTTAAGAAATTTCAGTGAGAATCAATTTGTGGTTTATTGAAAAGGTGACTCTGGAATCCAGCATTGCAGCAAATAACTTTTATTGTAAGCTGTTGCACATTAAATGATGTGGCAAACGATATTTTAAAATCATTAAATATATTCCCCAAATCAATTTTTTATAAATCTGCAGAAAATCATCAGAAGCAGAGCAGAGGATGAAGGTATCCAAGGAGAGCATCACAGGAATATATATTTGGATGCTCAAAGCTTCTATGTATCGGATGGCAGAGCCTGCCTGTCTGATACAACAGGTGCTTATCTCAATGTGCACTCTCAAAAGCAAGCAAACAAAAGCAAGTCCCAGGATCACATAATCACTGAATTGTTGGGTTTTGCAGGGACTTGTCAAGATCTTCTAGTCCACACTCCAGGCTCGAGCAGGTTGTCCAGGATCATTGTTGGGCTTTGGGTATGTGCAGACATGGAGATGTCCAGACAAGATGTCTGGGCAGCCTGAGGTGCCCTGGTGCCTTGGCCTTGCTAAGGAGCTGAGGGACAAGTCAGCTGCACACTGTCAGGGGCTCTCAGCTAAGGAGGAGAGGACTGTCCCTGAGAGCTCTCTCCTGAGATGGGCAGCAAAGCAAAGCAGCTGGAGGCTCTGCCCACGGCTTTGTGCCTTTGGGCAGAGCAGGAGGTGCCCTGAGGGACAGAGCTGGAACCACACCAGAGAAGGAAGCAGCACAGAAGCTGCACAGGACATTTGTCCCCCTCTGCTCTGCTCTGCTCTGCTGTGCTGTGCTGAGAGCCCAGGTGCAGTGCTGCCTCCAGCTCTGGGGCCCAGAGCACAAGAAGGATACAAAGCTGTTGCAGTGGAGTCCAGTGCAGGCCATGAAGGTGCTCTGAGGGCTGGAGCACGTCTGCTCTGGAGAGAGGCTGAGAGAGCTGGGCATGTTCAGCCTGGAGAAGACTGCAGAGAGTGCAGTACCTGCAGGATGTCTAAGAGGGCTGGAGAGAGTCTTTGGACAAGGGTATGGAGTGACAGCACAAGAGGGAATGGTTTCCCACTGATGGAGGGCAGGGTAGGATGGGATATTCTAAAGAAGTAAATTCCTGGGAGCAGGCTGTGGTATGAGCAAATATGACTCAGATGTCTTTTGAGTGCCCCATCCCTGGAAGCGTTGAAGGGCAGGCTGGGGAGGGCTTGGAACAAGCTGGGGTAGTGGAAGGTGTCCCTGCCCCTGGCACGCAGGTCAAAATGAGAGGATCCTGAAGGGTTTTAGGTCCCATCAAAACCATCCCATTCAGTGATTCTGTGATTCTGTGACATGTGGGAAAAGCTCCTGAGCCTCTTCCATCACAGATGTGAGGCTTATTCCCGGGGACAGGCATTGCTGAACAGAGTAACATCTCTCCCCCCATAGACCTGAGTCAAATCCTCCTCCAGCTTCCCCAGGTTGAGGTTCGTCACCTGGTTCTTGTCATTCTCAGCGATGGCTCCCCAGGCCTTTGTGGGCCTATTGCCCACCAGGCAGCAGGCAGCTGACCAGATATGGCTGGGTACATTCACTCTCCCATTGGCAATGGTGTTTTTCCCAGGTACAGCACCCGTGATGACATAGGTGGTATCACAGTCCTGGGTGTTCTGGGCCATCGTATTCTCCAAATAATATTTCCAGCCCCACTGATCGAGTCTGCTGTTCAGGGGCACTGTGTTGGTCAGGGTATGGGTTGCCCACTTGCTGTCTTTGCCGCTTTTGTGAGCACTAGGAGCCAAGGGACATGGTTCCAGACCCTTGAGATTTGTGTAGTCTTGGGTGGTGGCTTGATTCTGGCCAATTTGCTCTAAATTGATATCATATTTAATTTCAATGCACTCCTCTGTAGCCATATCCTTATCATAAGTTTCGTTGATCAGCTTGACAGGGGAAGAAGAGGAAAAGGTGTCAGTACTGAGGATGCAAGTAATGAAACAGATTAACCTTGAGCAGATGTCTCTGATTGTCAAAATCACATTTTTTGTCATCTCAATGTAGGAAAATGGATGAATCAGAGAGAAATCATAGACATGCCCCTCCTGCATGAACACAAAAGCTTTATAGAGAAAGCAGCTCACAATGTGACTGCTCTCATTTTGACTTGTGACCTTTGTGATCCAGCCTGAAGCCTGTGCTGGGAGCATGGATGGATGCATGAGACAAGGAGTATTTCCCACTCCTAGGACTGAAAGGTGACTTTGGTGAGACACCTTCCCTGCCAAATGTGCTTCCCTTTCCTTCAGTCTCCACAGCCTAATTTTGCCCAGGGATCTCCCTGGACACCCTGATGCCATGCTGTGATTCTTTGATTTTATGTGTGGTTGCTGCAGGTGTAGCTCAGTCCTGGAACACCAGAGGTTGCCTCCTCTAACCCCATCCCCAGGGAGATGTGACAGGAAATCTGTCCTGGAGCTGACGTTTTCCTGCGCAGGCTGCAGTTTGCAAAATGATCTCAATGTAAATGGAATCTGTTAAAGCAGTGCTAAGAATGTGTTTGAGAGATTATCTGGGCCAGGGAGCATTTTCTGCAGCATCACTCAAAAGAAATTACAAATGATCAGCCTCTGAGAGGAGCCTGTAATCCTAAAAGAATCCTGGGAAAATGAAATTCTCCAAGAAGGCCTCTGGAAAAAGTTAACAAAATCAAAGATCTTTCTAGGTATCCTGTGTCTATGGTTTAGGAAGAGAAGGCCAGTGATTGCTTGGAGCATGCTGGAGGTAAGTGACCTAAACCCTTGCAGTGGGTATGGATTGAGATTATTTTTATCCTTCCTCTAACACAAACCACTCTATGATTCTATAAAATTACAAGTTTTTATGCCTCGCTAGTGTGGAAGCTTCAGTAGTACAAGAGCAGATTAATTGCTTATGTTCATCTGAGTAACAAGTACAAATGATTATTATTTTTCATAACTCTAAAAAGTTGTTGTTCATCTGTAAGGAAGCATATTTAGCTTTCCTCTGAAAATGGACATTATGATCTTCCACAATTTCACCCAAAATTCTCCCCCTACTCTGCCCATGGAAAGGTCCTGAATTTGCTGCCCTTCTATTCCTTCATTGGCCTGGCCTGTCTTCCTGGAGGTCTGAAGGACATTTGTGAGTTCTCCATAGCTTGGAGTTCTGTCTGTCTGCTGGATCCTTCTGGAGCAAGCCTGAGCCAAAGGTGCTCAGGGGTCACTGCCCATGCATGGAGATCACACCCTTCTGACTGGACTGACACTGATGCTCCTCACTTTTCACTGCCTCAAACATCACGACAGAAATCCCTCCACAGTTAAGCTGACCCTCTCATCTCCAGTGCCTTTTCCCCCAAGGCTTTGTCCCTGGGCCATCTCACCCCCTCCTGAGTTTCTCCTCTGTTCTCTCACATCCCTCACAAAGCCTCTTTGACTCTTCCCTGGGAGCAGATGAGCTCTGTCAGAGATGCAGAACAGCTCAGAGCAAAGTGGGGAGCAGATCCCAGCAGGCTTGGTGGTCCCTCAAGTTTAGCCTCTCTTGGGTGTCTTTTCCCCATCACTTGGTCCCCCACCAGAGCCGGGCACAGGGAAGGGAATCATTTGACTTTGTAATGTAATGCAAATTAATTGGATTGGCTGTTACTGTCAGGTCAAGGCAGAAAACTGGGCAGCATTGGGATATGATTCATCTCATCCTCCTGCTGATGTCTCAGATGCATCAGAGGAACCATGTGGTGCAGGTGTTTGAAGTTAAAGGAGAAAATTCCCATCCAGTGTGTCCTTTTGCATGTGAGTAGTGGGGTGGTAGGAAATAGAAGTGGTAATTTAAATGCTGCAGCTCATCTCTGATTGAGTGGAGGGTGATGTGCTGTAAGGGAGACACTCACCTGGGGTTCAACAAACCACATTGAAAAGTTGGTGCCATTTCCAGGCTTGTAGATGTAAGCAGAATACACTGGAATTCTCCTGTCTCTGTCATACAGGGTGGCAAAGTGATTCTGGTTTCTGAAGTGCTGACAGATCCAGGCACCATTCATTGGGCGCAGGATATCATTTGGGGTGGTGTTTTTGTAGAAAAATTGTGGACAATCTGCAATGGATGACACCACCTCACTGTGTCCCAGGCAGAGGCAGCTGCCCAACACCTGCAGCAGCAGCAGCAGCCCCAGCATGGTGGGAGGATTTCAGTGAAGGGCTCTTGCTCCCCTGCAAGGCAAATACAGAGGGACACTCAGCTTGGACAGAGCTGGCCATGGCCTGGAGGCTTTTTGTGGAGAGGCACTGAGCTGGCAGAGGAGGGGATTATGAGAGAGCAGGAAAGGAGTAATTTCTCTCCTCCAGGATATGGAAAAATGATGAGGGCAATAAGTGTGAAACCTAAACCAGGGTCGAGGTGCCGCCCAGAGGAGGAGGCAGCAGTGGGAGAAGTCAGCGTGGGTGAGGAAGGAGCCAAAGGCACCACGAGTGTAATCACCTCTCCCAGCAGAGTTATCTTGCAACTGAGGCACAGCCCTGGCACAAGGTCACATTTCCCCACCTCCCTCCTGCTCTGAGCACCTCCCCACAGCAGACACCTGCAGCTGGGCACAGACTCTGCTCAGCCCCCTGCAATGCTGAGCTGGGCTTTCATCTCATGGGACACTGGGCAGAGAAAGAACAGCAGTGCTGCACTTCCTACATGGCTCTGGCCCCATCCAGCTTCACACAGACACACAGCTCCTCCAGTCACACCCAATCCTGAACCCAAATGATGCACTTGGGGTCCTGCCTCTCAGCTGACATTGGGCAATGGCTGTCCTGCTGCTCACCTTGCATTTCCACGTTATCCAACCCCAGACTCTGAACTTGCAGACACATGGAGAGACAAAATGAAGGGCCCAAGCAGATGGTAGCAGCAAGCATGGGGGATAACACCTCTATCTTATCAGCCCAATGGCTGCTGCACTGCAAGCACTGAGGGGGGGCAGCTCTGCCTGTGGGTGCTTGGGATTCCTGCTGCTGCCCATCTTCAGCTTTGATGAGGGATTTTCCTGCACAGTCAAAGGAACATTGCAATTGCAGGAATTTCTTGGCTTGCCAGATGTATCATTTTGTCTTTCTCAGTGCTGTGGTGATTCTCAGCAGTCAGCAAGATCATTCCTTTATGAGAAAACTGCTGAAAAGCTCCCTGGGATGCTGGCAACCAAGCCAGGGGCTTTGTGTCCTTTCAGAGGCAGCACAGGGTTGGCATAGCAGGGATGCTTCCATTTGCATGGCCAGACACACAGTGCAGTGATTTATTATCATCAGCATTTGGAATAGGGCAGGTAGGACAGGCAGTTCAAAGGGTTCCTGGCAGAGAAAGCTGCCACAGCCTCTAAATCACAAAGCCCACCTTGGCTGGGAAGGGTCTGAGCTGAGGGCTGCCGAAGGCTTGACAAGTCACTTTGCACATTTGCTCTTTTCTTATCCTTCTCTCTGACCCTCATCTCTCCATTTCCACTGCATTCAGGATGTTGTGCTACACACAGCCCTGCTCTGACCCAAGACATCTGGTCCTTTTTTTCTTTATAAGCCCTGTGTCAACAACGTGTTGACCAATGAAGAGGAATTTGAGAGCATGAACCACAGGTGGTGACTTCTTACAGTACACTGCAGAGCATGGCCCTATCTGCCCCAAATCAAGCTAAGAAGTGTCTGAGACATCCTTTTAGGGTTACCCACTCCATGAGATTAAAATTCATCTAACTAACTTAATATTTAAAATAAGAGATACTTAGAAACAAACCTACCGTGAGAAAGTGTGGTACACGATGCTGCTCGCAGCCCCAAAGTGGCAGAGGATTCTCAAATGCCTCTCTGCACTCTCAGACAGGCTGGGTTTTATAGGATTTCCAAGTAGATTTTGCAATACCTTGCGTGGTGTTTTGGCAGTCAATGTCCTTCTCCACCCTTCCTAATTACACATTAGATATCAATTTTGCAGTTGACTTGGTTGAGTTTTGGTGTCAAGAATGACAATTATCAAATGCCAGAATATGTAAACTCTGTTGTGATTGCAGTATGGAGAATGGGGATTTTGAAATGACTCAGATGATTTCTTTCTCTATTGGGTTCCTAAGTGTTTCACAGGCTTGCTGCGGAGGGTTGGGCATTTCTGGGTACTGCCAGGGGTAAAGGTCCTGGGAAGAACCTGGGAAGTTGACAGAGGAGGGGCTGATGGAGATGATCAAGCAGTCAGTGGATCCAGAGCCTGGAAGTCTGGGGCAGTTGGCATGGAGCAATGGTGAGGATGAGTGTGGTCTCAAGCCCCAGCCAGTGTGAAGAGGTGGGCTGAGCAAGTCAGGAGCCCCCTGAGGAACAGCAGAGGTGTCTGCAGAAGTCCCTGAGCCTGAAATCACCCTGATGCTTTCATCCCATCAGGGGCTGTGTCAGCATCTGATGCCAGGAGAAAAAATCCATCCAGGCAGAGGACCTGGGGTTGCAGGAGCTGTCCAGCAAAAGGGGTGAGAGTGATGTGCTCACTTTGTTCTCCTACCAAGCAAAACCTTCCCCTGGTTCTCTGTGCAGCCCAGCTGGCACAAGGCAGGGCTTTTGCTTTATTGGGTGCCCTTAAAGATTCTGTGATGTGTTTGTCAGCTGTTTGGGTACTGGTTTCAAATCTGCCTGCAGTGAAATCTGCCAGATGAACAGATAACACACAGCACACATTATACAACATCTTAGTGCAGGAAATCACAACATCTTAAACATATCTATTTAGTAGGCTTGAAGTTTCCAAACAGTGTTTTCTCTCCTTCATTGAGGAGGAATGAATGCTAGTTCAAACTTGTGTTCATTGTGCCCATTAGAAAGAGAATTTGCCTTATGAGTAAAATTGAGGACTTTCTTTTCTGCTCTTTTTATCATTCTGAAGTACTAAATCCTTTTCTATCATGTGTGTAGAGAGGAGGAGATGATGAGTTAAATGACATCACATTAAAAAAAACTCCTTCGAGCTTAGAATTAACACTTAAAACTGTGTGGAAAATTGTAGTACAAAATCAGAAGTACTTCTTCTAAAATGTAAGGATGGTAGGACACAGGGATGGGCCCTGGAGGTCTGTGTGCTGTTTGTGCTTCTCTATTCTTGCATAAATTCAGGCAAGCTACTTTGCATTTTCCTTCTTCATTTCTCTTATCAGAGATCTGTGTGTTTCATTTGCTGATCGTAAAACACTTCAAAATCTTAAATGGGTGTTATCGAGGATTCTCTAAGCTTACTCCTAATGCATTTCCTCCTCACTTACACCTTCCTAAAGACAGAAAATAGAACTAATATTTTGGGGTTTTTTAAATTTCTATGGTATAACTGATATTGGGCAGCTGCAGGTCAGATTTAATTGATCCTTTCTGTGGTCTGAGCATCCAATGAACAGCTGCAAATCCAGAGTCTTGTTTGGGTACATTGTGTCTCTAATTTTCTCAGGGACATGGTCTGTCAAGATGTGTTCCCTTCTTTCCTTCTTCATTGCAATCAGCAGCGCAGAGTTTCCAAACATCCTGGTGCAACAAACATTCACAGGCTGATCTCCAAGAGAAATCATGCAGAGCCTGCAGCACTATATGAGGGTGGCTGACTTCAGCGATGCTGGAAACTCAGTTTGTATCCCCCAAAAACACTGCCAGGGTATCAATGTTGTCCGCAGCATCTTCGGGTGTGGGGCACAGTGCTTGGGCAGCAGCATTCCTGAACACCTCCTCACCTGACCCTCAGAGATTTTTGGCTGATATTCCTGTGCCAAAGGGCTGTTGCCCAACAGGAAGGGACATTTTGCCAGGTACAACAATTGAGAACCTCAGTGCAGGGAGTGCAAAAAGAAACTGAGCCCAGATACACAACAGGTAAGTAGTTCCTCAGAAATCTGAGGTGTGAACTTATAATGTAAATATTGCTAAACAGGAAATTTTGGCTCCTGGATGGACCAACAGAGCTTTGCCCAGCTGCTCTGTAAAGCAGAGGCCAGTAGGTGCCACTGTCTTGACTCTTCTGTTTGCTTCTCTTTTGGGACAGCACATGGCGACATCTTCAGTCCACAGAATGTGAACCCCTGGTGTTACTGGGAAAAGGACTAAGCAAGGTCCATGATCCAACCCACTTTGCAGTAAAGTGGCTTTAGGTCGCCGTGTGTCTTTTACAGCTCCAGACAAAAATCATTTTTCTTAATGGCTAAAATCCCTGTGACACAGTGGAGCCCAGAGTTGTCCCCAAAGGTGGACAGACACAGAGCAAACTGCAAAATTATCCTCCCCTGTGAGAAACACAGAACCATTTCTGCTGGAAAAGGCCTCTGAGATCATGGAGTCCAACCTTTGACCAATCCCCCTTTGGTCAATTGGACCATGGCACTGAGTGCCACACCCAATCTCCAGGGACTGGGACTCCATCACATCCTCAGGCAGTCCACTTCAATGTTGAATCACCCTTTATGTGAAGACATTCCTCCTGATGTCCCACCAGAATCTCTCTTGGTGCACATTGGGGCCTTGTCCTCTCATTGTCCTGCTGGTTTCCTAGGAGAAAATGCTGACTCCCACCTGGCTACAGCCACTTTTCAGGGAGCTGTAGAGAGAAATAATGGCTCAGAGCCTCCCCACTCTTGTGGGCTGGAGAGCCCCAGCTGCCTCAGCTGCTGCTCACAGGCCTGACCCTCCAGGGCCTTCAGCACCTCATGGCCTTTCTCTGCCCCGGCTGCAGACGTGGCCTTGGCCATGGATCCCGCCTGTCCAGAGCCCTCTGCAGAGCCTGCCTGCCCTCCAGCAGCTGAGTCTCCCTCCAAACTGGCTGTCATCCCAGATCTTACTGGGGCCTCACTCAGTGCCCTCACCCAGGCCAGCAGCAAAGAGAGCAAACGGGACTGGGCCCCACACAGATCCCTGGGGGACACCGCTCGTGGCCGGACGCCAGCTGGATGTGGCACTGTTCACCAACACTCTCTGGGCCTGGACATGCACACAGTTCCTGGCCCAGCCAAGAGAGCACCTCTCCAATCCATGGGCTGATGGCTTTTCCAGCAGAACACTGTGGGAGACTGTGCAGGTAGACTCTCCAGGGAAGTGGAGGAGGTAACTTGTGAGGGAAACAACATGGACACACCAAGGTCAGTGGAGAAGGAGGGGGAGGATGTTCAAGGTACTGGAGCCGAGATTCCTCTGCAGGCCCTGGTGAGACCATGGTGAAGCAGCTGTGCCTCTGCAGCCCTTGGATCCACAGGGGATGCAGAGATCCACCCACAGCCCATGAAATCCACAGGGAATGCAGAGATCTGCCCACAGCCCATGGGTTGGTGCTCACACCATTGCGGGTGGATGCCTGGAGGAGCCTGTGATCCAGTGGGAGGCACAGCGAAGGGAGGAGTCCCCTGCCCCCAGGCTGGAGCAGTCTATCCGTGGAAGACTGCACCCTATGGAAGAATGACCCATGCCACAGCACTTTTGGGAGGACTCTGTGCCTTTGGGAGGGACATACGTTGCAGCAATTTTGGTTGGACTGCTGCAACATGAGAGTGGAGCCAGGCTGAAGTTGAAGGAGTACTGTCTCCCATGGGAGGGACCCCACGGTTCATCAGGGAAGGGACTCCTCTCCCTGAGCATTGGGAGAAAGCCTTGGGTAATGAATGGACCAAATCTGCCACATTGTCTTCTTGTGATATTGCTGGGAAAGAGAGAAATGTTGGGGGAAGCAAAGGGGTTTTAAGAGCTATTTTACCTCTCGCTATCCTCCTCTATGTTGGTTAGTAATAAACTCATTTTCTACATGTAAGTTCAACCTGTACTGCCATCAGAGGCAGTCCTTATCTCAGTTCATGAACCCCTCATTATTATTTTTTCTGTCCTCTGTCCAGCTATGGCAGGGGAGGGAGCGTGGGCAGCTTTTTTTGGTGCCTGGTGTTTGGCCAGTGTCAAACCACAACAGATGGTCAAGCAGCCAAAGTTCCAGAGCCTGGAAACTGGGGACAGTGGGGGTGGGATGAGCAATGGTGAGGATGAGTGTGGTCTCAAGCCCCAGCCAGTGTGCACAGGTGAGTGAGCAAGTCAGGAGCCCCCTTGAGGTACAGCAGAGATGTCTGCAAAGAAGAAGTAACTGGTGTCTGCTGCTGACACTTGTGTGGATGTTATGGCATCCTCAGATTACACGTGGACCCCCAATGCCCTGTAAGGATGCTCTTGGCACTGTGACATCCCTGGTGATTGTAGAAATTTCAGTGAGAAGTAGTAGTTTCTATATGACATGACCCTGCAATCCAGTCCTGCAGCAAATATTTTTTATTGGAAGCTCTTGCACACTAAATGATGTGGCACACAATGATCTTTTACAATACATTTCCCAAATCAATTTCCCATACATCTGCAGAAAAGCTGCAGAAGTAGATCAGAAAATGAAGGTATTCAAAGGGTGCATCACAGGAATTAACCTGTTGCTGCCCAAAGCTTTCTATGTATCTGGTGCCAAAGCCTGCCTGTCTGATACAACAGATGCTGCTCTCAAGGTGCACTATCAAAAGCAAGCAAAGCAAAAAGCATGTCCCAGGATCACATAATCACTGAATTGTTGGGTTTTGCAGGGAATTCTCAAGATCTTCTAGTCCACACTCCAGGCTCAAGTAGGATGAGCTCGAGCAGGTCGTCCAGGATCATTGTTGGGCTTTGGGTATGTGCAGACATGGAGATGCCCAGACAAGATGTCTGAGCAGCCTGAGGTGCCCTGGTGCCTTGGCCTTGCTAAGGAGCTGAGGGACAAGTCAGCTGCACACTGTCAGGGACTCTCAGCTAAGGAGGAGAGGACTGTCCCTGAGAGCTCTCTCCTGAGATGGGCAGCAAAGCAAAGCAGCTGGAGGCTCTGCCCACGGCTTTGTGCCTTTGGGCAGAGCAGGAGGTGCCCTGAGGGACAGAGCTGGAACCACACCAGAGAAGGAAGCAGCACAGAAGCTGCACAGGACATTTGTCCCCCTCTGCTCTGCTCTGCTCTGCTCTGCTCTGCTCTGCTGTGCTGTGCTGAGAGCCCAGGTGCAGTGCTGCCTCCAGCTCTGGGGCCCAGAGCACAAGAAGGATACAAAGCTGTTGGGGTGGAGTCCAGTGCAGGCCATGAAGGTGCTCTGAGGGCTGGAGCACGTCTGCTCTGGAGAGAGGCTGAGAGAGCTGGGCATGTTCAGCCTGGAGAATTCTCCAGAGAGTGCAGTACCTGCAGGATGTCTAAGAGGGCTGGAGAGGGTCTTTGGACAAGGGTATGGAGTGACAGCACAAGAGGGAATGGTTTCCCAGTGATGGAGGGCAGGGTGAGATGGGATATTCTAAAGAAGTAAATTCCTGGGAGCAGGCTGTGGTGTGAGCAAATATGACTCAGATGTCTTTTGAGTGCCCCATCCCTGGAAGCGTTGAAGGGCAGGCTGGGGAGGGCTTGGAACAACCCTGGGTAGTGGAAGGTGTCCCTGCCCATGGCAGACAGGTCAAAATGTGATGATTTTGAAGGCTTTAGGGACACATCAAAACCATCCCATTCAGTGATTCTGTGATTCTGTAACATGTGGAAAAAGCTCCTGAGCCTTTTCCATCAAGGATGAGAGGCTTATTGCTGGGAGCAGGAATTTTTGAACAGAGTTACCTCTGGCTTCCCGTAGTGCTTGGCCAACTTTTTCTCCAGCTCCCTCAGGTTAAAGATGTTCACCTTGTTCTTGTTTCTCTCATTCTCAGCAATGGCCCCCCAAGCTCTCAGCGGCTTTTTGTCCTTGTTCAGGCAGCAGGCAGCTGACCAGATGTGGCTGGGTACATTAACCCTCCCACTGGGGACCTTGTCGTTCCCAGGTACAGCACCTGTGATGACATAGGTCTTATCACAGCCCCGGGTTTTCTGGGGCATCGTTGTGTCCTCGTACTCTCTCCAGGCACCCTGGTTGAGTGTCATGTACTGGGGCACTATGTTGGTGAGGGTGAAGGTAGCGTTTTTCTGACCACTTAGGTGGCCACTGGGACACAAGTGACCACGGTCCAGACCCGTGGCATCTCTGTAGTCTCGGTCAATAGCCTGATTCTGACCAATATTCCCTGAATGGATGGTCTCCTCCAAAGCCATTTCCTTGCCATAATTTTTGTCGATCAGCTTGACAGGGGAAGAAGAGGAAAAGGTGTCAGTACTGAGGATGCATGTAATGAAGCAGATTACCCTGTAACAGACATCTCTGATTGTCAAAATCACATTTTTGTCATCTCAATGTAGGTAAAGGCAAGTACAGGAGTCAGAGAGAAACCATAGACATGCCCCTTCTGCATGAACACAAAAACTTTAACTAGAAAGCAGCTCACAATGTGACTGCTCTCATTTTGACTTGTGACCTTTGTGATCCAGCCTGAAGCCTGTGCTGGGAGCATGGATGGATGCATGAGACAAGGAGCATTTCCCACTCCTAGGACTGAAAGGTGACTTTGGTGAGACACCTTCCCTGCCAAATGTGATTCCCTTTCCTCCTGTCTCCACAGCCCAAATCTGCCCAGGGCTCTCCCTTGATCCCCTCATGCCACGCTGTGATTCTGTGATTGTGGGATTCTGTGATTCTGTGGTTTTATGTGTGGTTGCTACAGGTGTACCCCAGTCCTCGAACACCAGAGGTTGCCTCCTCTAAGCCCATCCCCAGGGAGATGTGACAGTAAATCTGTCCTGGAGCTGAGGTTTCCCTGGTAATGCTGCAGTTTGTTCAAGGACGAGCATTTTTGCTGAGTAAGCAAAAAGATCTCAATGTAAATGGAATCTGTTACAGCAGTGCTAAGAATATGTCTGAGAGCTGATCTGGGCCAGGGAACATTTTCTGCAGCATCACTCAAAAGAAATTACAAATGATCAGCCACTGAGAGGAGCCTGTAATCCCAAAAGAGTCCTGGGGAAACTTTTGCAGTACTCCAAAAAGGCCTCTGGAGAAAGTTAACAAAATCAAAGATTTTCCACATATCCTATGCCCAGGATCAAGGAAGAGAAGGCCAGTGACGGGTTTGGAAAATGCTGGCCTGGTGGCAAGTGGCTTTGTCAATGCACTGGGTTTCTATTGAGATGATCTTTAAGGTTCCTTCCAACACAAATCAATCTACGATTCTTCAAAATGATAGAAGTATTTATGCCTTGCTTATGTGGAAGCTGCAGTGGTTCAAGAGCAGATTCAGTGCTCATGTTCATCTGAGTAACCTGTGGCAATTTTTTTTTATTTCCACAACTCTAACAGGTTGTTGTTCATCTGTAGGGAGGCATATTTAGCCTTCTTCTGGAACAGGACATTATGATCTTCCACATTTTCACCCAAAATTCTCCCCTACTCTGGCCATGGAAAGGTCCTGAATTTGCTGCCCTTCTATTCCTTCATTGGCCTGGCCTGTTTTCCTGGAGGTCTGAAGGACATTGGTGTGGGCTCCATAGGTTTGGAGTTCTGTCTGTCTGCTGGATCCTTCTGGAGCAAGCCTAAGCCAAAGGTGCTCAGGGGTCACTACCCATGCATGGAGATCACACCCTTCTGACTGGACTGACACTCATACTCCTCACTTTTCACTGCCTCAAACATCACTCCACAAATCCCTCCACAGTTAAGCTGACCCTCTCATCTCCAGTGCCTTTTCCCTCCAAGGCTTTGTCCCTGGGCCATTTCTCGCCTCTTTGAGTTTCTCCTCTGTTCTCTCCCACCCTTCACAAAGCCTGTTTGACTCTTCCCTGGGAGCAGATGAACTCTGTCAGGGATGCAGAACAATTCATGTAAAATGGGGATCAGATCCCAGCAGGCCTGGTGGTCCCTCAAGTTTAGCCTCTCTTGGGTGCCTTTTCCCCATCACTTGGTCCCTCCACCAGAGCAGGGCACAGGGAGGGGAATCATTTGACTTTGTAATGTAATGCAAATTAATTGGATTTGCTGTTGCTGTCAGGTCAAGGCAGAAAACTGGGCACCTTTGGGATATGATTCATCTCATCCTCCTGCTGATGTCTCAGATGCATCAGAGGAACCATGAGGTGCAGGTGTTTGAAGTTTAAAGGAGAAAATTCCCATCCAGTGTGTCCTTTTGCATGTGAGTAGTGGGGTGGTAGGAAATAGAAGTCGTAATTTAAATGCTGCAGCTCATCTCTGAGTGAGTGGAGGGTGATGTGCTGTAAGAGAGACACTCACCTGAGGTTCAATAAACCACGAGTCATATCTGTCTCCAGGTCCAGGCTTGTAGATGTAAGCAGAGTACACTGGAATTCTCCGAGTTTTGTCATACATGGTGGCAAAGTGATACTTGTTAGTTAAGCGCTGGCAGATCCTGGCTGCATTTGTTGGACGCAGGGTATCACCTGGGGGGGTGTTCTCATAGAAAAACTGAGTACATGCAGTTTTGAAGGATGTCACCACCTCACTGTGTCCCAGGCAGAGGCAGCTCGCCAGCACGTGCAGCAGCAGCAGCCCCAGCATGGTGGGAGGATTTCAGTGCAGGGCTCTTGCTCCCCTGCAAGGCAAATACAGAGGGACACTCAGCTTGGACAGAGCTGGGCATGGCCTGGAGACTTTTTGTGCAGGGACACAGAGCTGGCAGAGGAGGGGATTATGAGACACCAGGAAAGAATTAATTTCAGTCCACTTGGATATGCAAAAATGATGAGGGCAATAAGGGTGAAACCTAAACCAGGGTCGAGGTGCCCAGAGGAGGAGGCAGCAGGGGAGAAGTCAGCCTGGGTGAGGAAGGAGCCAAAGGCACCACGAGTGTAATCACCTCTCCCAGCAGAGTTATCTTGCAACTGAGGCACAGCCCTGGCACAAGGTCACCTTTTCTCATCTCCCTCCTGCTGAAACACTAATCTTAGAAAAATTAGGATTTTAGTTAAAAGTTAGTTATTTAGTAGAATTAATGAAGAAGCAAGTGGATAGATAGACCTCTCTGAAAATAATTAAACGTTAGAAGTTAGAAGGAAAACCGGGCTTGAGGTAGTTATCTGAAACTTAAATAATTGATTGTCTTTCACCTTATGTTTGCTCAGCTGTGCTTAAAATGGGAAAAGATGAAACTAGTAAGCAGACCCAAAGAAACAGACAATGCAACCAGAAATCCATTCTTTGAAAAACTGGACCATCCCCAGAAATCATTTGTATTGTCATTGATAGAAAAGATCAAGAGTTTAGGGCAAGGAAGACTCACCTTACTTCCTCCTTTTAAGACCCCTCCTTACAAAAACGACTCCAAACTTAATTTAAGAAGTCAGTCATGCATGCTTAATAGCTATAGAAGCTATTTACCATAAGAAGGGGAAATGAGAGAGGCTGTTATTATGAATATGTATTTGTTTGAATCCTTTGTCAATACATAGACTATGTGACCACCTGTGATTTTGCAGTGTGTATTAGAGGATTACCCCACGCTGCTGCCCAGTGCTGAATAAACATAAACTTTCTAACTTGAAATTGTTAGAGTCTTTTGCCTGTCACAGCTGTGTATCAGTATTAGACCAATACCCTTGTTTTGGTAAATCCCTGCTCTGAGCACCTCCCCACAGCAGACACCTGCAGCTGGGCACAGACTCTGCTCAGCCCCCTGCACTGCTGAGCTGGGCTTTCATCTCATGGGGCATGGGGCAGAGAAAGAACAGCAGTGCTGCACTTCCTACGTGGCTCTGGCCCCATCCAGCTTCACACAGACACACAGCTCCTCCAGTCACACCCAATCCTGAACCCAAATGATGCACTTGGGGTCCTGCCTCTCAGCTGACATTGGGCAATGGCTGTCCTGCTGCTCACCTTGCATTTCCACGTTATCCAACCCCAGACTCTGAACTTGCAGACACATGGAGAGACAAAATGAAGGGCCCAAGCAGATGGTAGCAGCAAGCATGGGGGATAACACCTCTGTCTTATCAGCACAATGGCTGCTGCAGTGCAAGCACTGAGGGGGGCAGCTCTGCCTGTGTGTGCTTGGGATTCCTGCTGCTGCCCATCTTCAGCTTTCATGTGGGATTTTCCTGTACAGTCAAAGGCAGCATTACAGGAATTTCTTGAACAGCCAGCTGTCCCATTTTGTCTTTCTCACAGTGCTGTGGTGATTCTCAGCAGTCATTAAGATCATTCCTTTATGAGAAAACTGCTGAAAAGCTCCTTGGGATTCTAGTAACCAAGTAAGGGGCTTTGTGTCCTTTCAGAGGCAGCAAAAGTTTGGGATAGCAAGGATGCTTCCATTTGCCACACTCAGTGCAGTGATTTATTATCATGAGCATTTGGAATAAGGCAGGAAGGACAGGCAGTTCAAAGGTTTCCTGGCAGAGAAAGCTGCCACAGCCTCTAAATCACAAATCTCATTGGTGACCAATGAGCTGGAAACTGAGAACATGAATCACAGGTGGTGACTTCTTACAGTACTCTGCAGAGCACATCCCTATTTGCCACAAATCAAGCTGAGAAATGTGTGAAAAGTTATTTAAGTTTACCCACTCCGTGAGATTAAAATTTATCTAACTAATCTAATAACTAACTCAATAGATATATAGAAAAATCCTATGATAAAAAGGAGCAGCACAGGACTCTTCTCACAGCCCTAAAGTAGCAGAGGACTCTGAAATGCCTCTGCTGCAGTCTCAGACTGGCTGGGTTTTATATGATCTCCTAGGCAGAGGCAGAGAAGTTAGGTTTTCTGAACATGGTTTAGGGTGAATTTTCTTGGAGTTCAGCCACATGTGTTTCTCTAGAGCCCACTTGAAAGACGGAGTTTTGATGCTCAATAAAACCACCCCTCCTTCTTATATTCAACAGTTTGATGTCAATTTTCAGGTGAGCTGGCTTAAGTTTCTTTCCCAAATCCTTCCTTCTCTTCTTGCCCTCCTGATTGACAGAGAATACTAAAGTGCTACAAAATTCAGTGCATGGATAAGCTCTGATTGCTCCTTGGAGCTCAGCAACTCCAGCCTGGGCTTTGTCTAGATATATATTTATTGCAAAGCTCAGAAAATTCTTTGAATATTGGAGAGAATGGTGAGGAAGGAGCAGGAGCTTACCTTGAAGCAGAGTCTCAGAAGAGGCAGCTGAAGAGTTCCTTCAGTCTTCTCCCTGGAGAAAGGATTGTTTGAATCCTCAGGAGTGTCACTGCAATATATGCCCAATCATAAATATGCAATTTATACCCTTCTGATAAAGAGGGAATTCCACAGAAAAGAGCGGTTTTCTATTTTTATTCAGAGAGTTTGTTCATACCAACCCTGAAATGTGTTGACAGTTGTTTGTAATAATTTCCCCAGAATTTCTCTGGCATTTATTGACTTGCAGCATGGTATATCAGGATCAGTTAAATATATATGCAGTCCTGAATTTGCCCGTTCTTCTAAACAGGGAATTCTACAGAAAAGAGAGGTTTTCTATTTTTATTTAGGGAACTTTCTTCATACCCACCCTGAAATGTGCTGACAGTTGTTTGTAATGGTTTCCTCAATATTTCCCCAAAGTTTGCTGACTTGCAGCATGGTATGTCAGTATCAGTTAACAGGGTCTGGTGACTTCCTTGATCATTTCATCAATCCCACCAGCTGCAGCTGCTGCTGCTCCAGCACCTCCATGTGTTTCTGTTCCCAACACAACACCTCTGGTGACATGAGATGGACTGGCCTGTCTCTGAGGACACTCAGACACTCACAGGCTGCTCTTGTGCAGCCTCACATAACATCATTCCTATGGCCAGGCAACAAATATTCTCTTGCCTGATGGCCATGGCTCTGTAACAGCTTCATCCCAGCAGCCTGGGAAGGAGAAGGCTCTGGGGATAGCTCAGAGCTCCTGCCAGGGCTTTAGGAGTCTACAGGAGAGCTGGAGACAGACTTTGGACAAGGACAGGCAGTTGAGAGATGTGCTGGGTTCAGAGTTAATTTTCTTGACAGTGGCAGGCATTGGGCTGTGTTTTTGGAGTTCTGCTGCACACAGAGCTGATAACACATAGATAGTTTTTGTTATTGCTGAGCACATCTTTCACAGATCCAAGGCCTTTTCTGCTCTTTGTTCTGCCAGGCTGGCCAGGAGGTTGGGGGGACTTGGGAGATTGTGAGGAGACAGAGCCAGGACCGGTGACCCTGACTGACCTGAGGGATCTTCCAGACCAGGTGACATCATGCTGAGTATATAAAGTGAGGCGAAGAAGGAAGAAGGAGGGGACATTTGCAGTGCTGGGTTTTGTCTTCCCAGGTAACTCTCAGGTGGGATGGGGCCCTGCTCTCCTGGAGGTGGCTGAACACCTTTCTGTCCATGGAAATGGGCAAAGAATTCCTTGAATGTGCTTTGCTTGTGTGCACAGCTTTTGCTTTCCCTGTTACAGTGTCTTTATCTCCACCCATGAGTTTTCCATCTTTTACCCCTCCAGTTCTCTCCCTGATCCTGGTGTCTGGGGAGTGAGGGAGCAGCTGTGGGGGGTGTGTGTGCTGGCTGGGGACAAACCAAGATATTAGGGCAAGGTTGAATGGCTTGAACTGGACTGATGTAGGTTTAGATTGGATATTAGGATGATGTTTGGTACTGTGGGGGGTGGTGAAGCCTAAGCAGAGGCTGCCCACAGAAGCTGAGGCTGCCCATCCCTAGGAGTGTCCATGGTCATGTTGGCTTGGTTTTTGGGCAGCCTGGGATAGTGGAAGGTGTCCTTGTCCAGGAGAGGGCATAGAACTCGCTGGTTCTTACGGTACTTTCCAACCCAAAATATTCTATGATTCAATGATCATTTATTCATTCAAACTAAACTGGACTCACTTCCTTCCATTTCCAAAAGTCCAGGAATAATAGAATGATGAGTTGGTTCATACAACCAGAACCATTCAGAAAGTATGTTAGACCTAAGTGTTTTTAAACAAACTGGTTGAGTGATGTGGTTCCTTTTGTTTCTGTTAACTTGGGACTTATGTCTTAAACGAAGTGAAGTTTAGCCAGAAAGAGGGAGAAGGCCAAGAAGAAGCAGATGTAGCAGAGCTGGGGCAAATTCCTCCTTTTTATGGGGATCAACTGACATAACAAAGCAGGGCCCAACGATGGTCACATCATTAGAAGGGGCCATAAAGCATCAGAGACCCCCAGAGTGTCCCCCAACTCCACAGTGCTGCATGACACAGGGTGAACCCCTCCCAGGGGAAACATGGGGCAATCCCACATGAGCCTGAACTCACAGAACCCTTTGAACTCTTTCTTGCACAGGCCCCCACCCCTATAGGATCAGGACTGAGGACATCAAAGTTGATGGAGTTGTGGGGGTATCTTGTATGAGCTGTTGGCACCCTGGACCACTTTGTTCATGCCCATTCACAGGAGAATAAATGACATTTGTGTGGGTGTTATGGCATCCTCAGATTGCACTTGGACTCCCTGCAAGGTTGTTCCTGGCACTGAGACATTACTGGTGGGTGCTGGAAATTTCAGTGGGAAACAACTTGTGGTTTATGTAAGACATGACCCTGCAATCCAGCACTGAAGCAAGCAAACTTTATTGTGAACACCTGTATTGGGTCTGACTGAGGTAGAGGTCACAGCCCCTTCAGTGCTGTGCTTTGTGTTGGTAGCTGGATTAGTGTTGATGACAGACCAATGTTTTGGCTTCTACTGGGCAGCGCTGTCCCTCTGGCATTCCTTCCCCCACCAAAGGGGATGGGAGTGGGCAAGATCCTGGGAAGGGACACAACCAGGCCTGCTGCCCCAAATTAGCCAAAGGGATATTTCTTACCATATGACTTCAGCTCAGATATAAAAGCTGAGGCAGAGAGGAGGAAAGCATTTGTGAGTTTTCACTGTTTGCCTTCCAGAGGAACCGTTATGCTTCCCAGGAGGAGTCTGAACATCACAGCTGATGTGAAGTAGAGACTGACTTTTTCTCTCTTTAGCTCTTGCATGCACAGACACATACCTACCTGGAGAGACTGTGTGTGTAGATTCCTGCTTGGAGTGAAGATATCTCTCAAGGTTACTTCTTGAGGCTGAGCCAAAGAGATTTGACCATGGTGATTGGTATGGGTGAGTAACATCAATCTCTATTTAATTGTTTTTGCTGGTTTTATTAAAACTACTTTAATATATCTGCTTCAATACTGCTTCATACTGCACAATACTATACTAGTAGTTATAGCTTCCATACTGTGAACTAATTCCTTGAATGTACATCTAATTCTTTAGACGTAAGCAAATGACAACATCTGGGGCTAATATTGGATCCAGCTGAAACCAGACAGCTCCCTGAGAAGGAGTTTACCAAGCAAGGGGGGATCCTTTCTGCTGCTCATGACTCAACAGGAAGGTTTCTTATTAACCTTTGCCTGACTCTGCCATTCTGCCCACAAAACCACCCTCAAGAGAAAGGGCCCCCCAAGATGCCTAAATGTTAATGGTCAAAAGGAACAACAAAAATCAGAAGATATGTAAAATGTCACATGGTTTTATTAGTAAATTACACACTTGGCATGAAAATTGTTATGTTAGTCCCTAAACTACTCTGTAAGTACGTGGCTGTGGATACCCTTTTATGAATAAATTTCCCTGAGCTGAAGACAGGTTTCTCACTTCCTAATGGAAATCAGATATCATGTGAAGACTGTTCTCTCAGACCCTCCTGGAAATGAATCAGAGGCCTTTGGGAGTCTTGGGTTGTCTTGTTCCCCTTTACAGTGCATTTGTCCCCCTCTGATCTGCTGTGCTGAGAGCCCAGCTGCAGTGCTGCCTCCAGCCCTGGGCCCACAGCACAAGAAGGATACAAAGCTGTTGGAGTGGAGTCCAGTGCAGGCCACAAAGATGCTCCAAGCACTGGAGCACATCTGCTCTGGAGAGAGGGTGAGACAGCTGAGGGTGAGAGAGCCTGGAGGAAAGAAGGCTCTTGGGAGAACTTGGACCCCTTCCAGTGTCTAAAGGATTTTAAGAGAGAGGGACTTTGGACAAGGGCATGGAGTACTGAACAAGAAGGAATGGCATTAAACTGAAAGCAGGTGGGGTTAGATTAGATGTTAAGAAGAAATTCTTTCCTGTGAGGGTGGTGAGGCCCTGTCACAGCTTGTCCAGAGAAGATGTGGCTGCTTCATCCCTGGAACTGTTCAAAGCCATGTTGGGCAGGACTTGGAGCCACCAAGGATAGTGAAAGATGTCCCTGCCCACAGCACGTGAGCTGAGACTACATGGATTGTCTTTGAAATTCTTTCCAACACAAACCATTCTGTGATTCTGTGACATGTGGCAAAAGCTCCTGAGCCTGTGCCACCCAGGATGTGCGACTTAGTTCCGGGGACAGTCACTGTCAAACAGGGAGACCTGTCCCCTCCCATAGAGCTCAGTTAATGTGTCCTCCAGCTCCCCCAGCGTGAGCAGCTGGACCTCGTTCTTGTCGTTCTCAGCAATGACCGCCCAAGCCTTTATGTAGTTGTTGTCCACCACGCAGCAGGCAGCTGACCAGAGGTGGCTGGGTTTATTAACCCTCCCCTTGGCGATGTAGTTGTTCCCAGGCACAGCACCCACGACGACATAGGTGGTTGTACAGCCCTGGGTCCTCCTGATCATCGTTTGCTGCTCGTAGTTGTTCCAGGCGCCGCCGTTGAGTTTCTCATCCTGGGGCACTATGTTGGTGAGGGTGAAGGTAGCCATCCTGCTGCTGTAGTCGTCATGGTGGCCATTGGGGTTCAAATGGCCCCGGTTCAAACCCGTCAGATTCTTGTAGTCACGAAGGATAGCCTGGCTCTGGCTGAGTTTCTCTAAGCTGACATTGTATCGATTTAGTAAGTGTCCACTCTTTTTCCATAGTTTTGGGATAAGTTGGGCCAATCAGCTTGAAAGAAAAAGAGAGGAAAAGGTGTTAGTATTGGGAGATGGTGATAATAGAACAGATATTCCTAAAGCAGAAGTCTATGAGTGTCAAGATCCCATTTTTTGTCTGGTCCTGATGTGGTACAATGCCAGATTAATTGCTTGAGTTCCTATAAGGAACAAGTGAAAATATTTTTTATTTCAGAAATTCATTTCACATTTAGTGCATTATATTTAGCTTTCCTTTGGAACACTGCATATGGGTTTCATCTGTGGTTCATTTTCACCTAAATCAATCCTGCCACTCTGTCTTTAGCAATGACATTCATTTCCTCTTTCTGTGTCCATTATTTCCTTCGCCTGCTTTCCTGAAGTCCTGAAATTTGTCTGAGAGATGTCTGGTAGAGCTCTGTAGCTTTGGAGTTCTGTCTGTCTGCTGGATCCTTCTGGAACAAGCCTGAGCCAAAGGTGCTCAGGGGTCACTGCCCATGCATGGAGATCACACCCTTCTGACTGGACTGACACTCATGCTCCTCACTTTTCACTGCCTCAAACATCACTCCACAAATCCCTCCACAGTTAAGCTGACCCTCTCATCTCCAGTGCCTTTTCCCCCAGGGCTTTGTCCCTGAGCCATCTCACGCCTCTTTGAGTTTCTCCTCACTTCTCTCATACTCCTCACAAAGCCTGTTTTGACCGGGAACAGATCACCTCTGTCAGGGGGTAGAACAGCTCACGGCAAAGTGGGGAGCAGATGCCAGCAGGAATGTTGGTCCCTCAAGTTTCGCCTCTCTTGGGTGCCTTTTCCCCGTCACTTTTTCATCAACCACTGCAGGGCACAGGAAGGGGAATCATTTGAGTTTGTAATGTAATAAATTTGCTGTTGCTGCCAGGTCAAGGCAGAAAACTGAGCACCTTTGGGATATGATTAATCTCAACCTCCTGCTGATGTCTCAAATGTATCAGAGGAAGTCAAGTGATGAAGGTGTTTGAAATTAAACGAGGAGAATCCCATCCAGTGTGTCCATTTGCATGTGTGTAGTGGGGTGGGACCAAATAGAAAAGGTCATTTTCATACTGCTTTTAATACTAGTTTAATACTGGTGATGTGCTGTAGGAGAGACACTCACCTGGGGCTCGACCAGCCATGTTTTAGGTCTTTTGCCAGGTCCAGGCTGGTAGATGTAAGCAGAGTAGACAGGAATACGCATCTTCCTGTCATACAGGGTGGCAAAGTAATACTGGTTCTTGTAGCGCTGGCAGATCCAGGCTGGTTTCTGTGGCTCCAGGGCTTCATTTGGGGGGATCTCCCGGAAAAAAAACTGAGGACATGAAGTTTCAAAGGACTTCACCACCTCACTGTGTCCCAGGCAGAGGCAGCTCGCCAACACCTGCAGCAGCAGCAGCCCCAGCATGGTGGGAGGATTTCAGTGAAGGGCTTTTGCTCCCCTGCAAGGCAAATGCAGAGGAGGAGACTGTGAGAGACCAAGGAGGGGGTAACTTCTGTCCTCCTGGGTATGGAAAAATCATCAGCACTATGGGGTTGTGCAGAGAGATGACTGGGGATAAAAAGGTAACAGGATAACAGTAAAGAAGTTACAGGGGAAAGTACGTTTGCTCCTCCCTGGATTAAACACAATCAGCACACCTTGAGGTGTGCAGGTGGAGTGGAGGGCAGACACCATGGCCAGGCTCGGTCAAAAAACCCTTGCAGAGGAGACACCTCAGTGGTATTTTCTAGCTCATAATCTGAATAGCAGCTAAAAACCATGGGAGAGAAATGAAGATGTCCTGCTGCTGAATCAGTAGCCATGGTAAAATCCCTCTCCTTGGACTGAGGCACATCCCTATCCCAAGGTTACTGCAGGTACTTTATTGAGATATCCACCTCCAAGGCATGAGAACCTCCCACTGAGAAAGATGTATGACTACATGCCAATGCTACCTAAATGTAAAGAAATAGTATAAAAGGGAATTAAAAATGGAGAGAAGTGATGGCAGACTCCATTGTAACTCCTGGGATCAGCTGATAGGCTGAACCTGCCTTCTCTCCCTTAGGGATGCCTGTTGGGTAAGAATCCTACTTTATGCATGCTGAACGATTGCCTCAAGCCAGCTTTTGTTGGGGATTAAAGCTCATTAGTATGTTGTTCTGAATTAGTATCTTGCTTTAAATATCTTTTTGCAGTCAGGTACTTATACTGGCAAGCCTCAAACCTTAACCTGTCACAGTTTTATTAATAGTGTTATTCTGTAAACAGATAGAGTGAGTCCTTCATGGGTGCTGGCAGTTTCTGGCAGTGGGTAAAGGTGTGGAGACTCAGGAGGGATTTGTCTGGTTAGTGTGTGACCCTAAACAAGTCAGTCAAACACTCCAACCCAGAGAACTGCTCAGTGAAGGGTCCCCACAACAGAACACCAACAGACTGATAAGGGTTTTGGCTTTCCTGTGGCACTGAAAGATTGAACACACACTAAAGGTTTGAGGAAATCTCCCTTTTTCACATGAGAGGATGAAATCTAAAATAGGTTTTAGGGGCCCAGGGGAGCCAATGCTGGGGGCATAATCAGTCTGAGGGATTCCAAACCCACTCAATGCCTAAACAGCTCTCACAGCAAAGTTATCATGGAACTGAGATATGGCAGTGAGACAAGGTCACCTTTTCCAACCTACATCAGTTAGTCAAGTACTCAGCTTTTGCACTGGCACTGGAGAAAAAATCCTGCTACAAAACAGGGCCTGGAAAGTTGCTATTTCCAAATGTGATCTCATAGAATCACAGAAGATGCTGAGTTGGAATGGTCCCATCAGGATAATGGAGTCCAACGTCTGGACTCTGCCCAGGACAGCCTCAGAAATCCCAGTATGTGCCTGACAGCATTGTACAAACATATCTTGTACTCAGGCAGGTGTGGTGATGTGACCACTTCCCTGGGGAGCCTGTTTCAGGGCTCAGCCACCCTCTGGGTGAAAAACCTCTTCTTGATATCCACCTTAAATCTTCCCTAGCTCAATTTCAGGCCATTCACATTCCCTCCTGCTCTGAGCACCTCCCCACAGCAGACACCTGCAGCTGGGCACAGACTCTGCTCAGCCCCCTGCAATGCTGAGCTGGGCTTTCATCTCATGGGACACTGAGCAGAGAAAGAACAGCAGTGCTGCACTTCCTACGTGGCTCTGGCCCCATCCAGCTTCACACAGACACACAGCTCCTCCAGTCACACCCAATCCTGAACCCAAATGATGCACTTGGGGTCCTTCCTCTCAGCTGGCATTGGGATGTTAAGCTACATATACCCTTGGCTCTGACACAAGACATCTGGTCCGTTTTCTTTTTAGCAACTCCAGATCAGGAACACTGACCAGTAAGCTGGAAACTGAGAACAGGAACAAGTAGGGACTTTTTGCAGTACTCTGCAGAATATGCCCATAGCTGCCCCCGAATCAAGCAGAGAAGTTCCTGAAAAGTCCTTTTGCATGACCCCCACCATGAACTTAAAATATATTTAACTAACTTAATATGTAACTTAATAAAAGATACATAGAAACCAGCCTACCTGAGAAGGAGTGCAGAGGACTCTGTTCACAGCCCCCAAGTGGCAGAGGACTCTCAAATGCCTCTGCTGGAGCCTCAGATTGCCTGTTTTTATATGATCTCCAAGTAGACAGTTGTTTGATTTCCCAAACAGAGTTTAAAGTGAATTTTCTGGGAGTTCAGCCACCTGTTTGTCCAGAGACCTCTTGCAAGGTCATGGGTGGAGTTTTGGTGCTCGATAAACTCACCCCTCCTTCTTATTCAACAGTTTGATGTTAATTTTCCTGGTGACTTGGCTTGAAATTCTTTCCCAAATCATTCCTTCTGTCTTTGCTCTCCTTTACAGAAAGTGTTAAAGAGCTGCAAAATGCAGGGCATGCATAAACTCTCCTAGCTCCTTGGAGAGCAGATGTTGGAACTCAGCAACTCCAGCCCAGGTTTTCTCTATATATATTTATTCCAAAGCTCAGGAAAGACTTGAAATATTGGAGTAAATGGTGAGAAAGGAGCAAAAGCTTACCTTGAAGCAGAGTCTCAGAATAGGCAGCCAAAGAGTTCCTTTCTTCTTGCCCCTGGAGAAACACTTGGCTGATCCCTCAGGAGTCCCAGTGCAATATATACTTGGTCATAAATCTGCCTGTTGGGATAAACAGGGAATTTCAATGAAAAGAAAGGTTTTCTACTATTATTCAAGGAGATTTGCTCACACCCACACTGAACTGAGGTGACAGTTGCTATTTGCAATTTCCTCAGGATTTCTCCCAGGTTCTTGCAACATCACGTGTCAGGAGAAAATAACTGGGTCTGGTGACTTATCTGTTCATTTCCTTATTCCCCACAAAGGGGGACCTAGATGTGTTTCTGTTCCTGGCAGAACATCTCTTGTGGCATTATTCTGACTGGCCTGTCTCTGAGTACACCCAGGTATTCACAGTCTGCTCTTCTGCAGCCTCTCAGAACACAATTAGGATGGTCAGCCTGCATATTTCCCCTTGCCTGATTACAAAGGTTTTGTAAGAGCTCTTATTCATGCAAAGCCTGCTGCTGAGAAGGCTCTGGGAGACCTTAGGGCCCCTTTCAGTACCTGAGAGTGGTTAACATGGAGAGGAACTTTTGAGAAGGGTTTGGAGTGACAGACAACAGGGAGCATCTTCAAACTCACAGAAGTCAGGGCTACAGTAGATGTTAACATTAGATTTTAGTCTTGAGAAGAGCAGGCTAGAGGTTGTAATGAGGTTGAGGTTGGTCTCTTCTACCATGCCAGTAGTGAGAGGACTAGAGGAAAAAGCTTTAGGATGAGACGGGGGAAATTCATATTAGATATTAGAAAAAACACTTTCAACTCTCGTGTGGGTCAGGAAATGTAAAAGATTGGCCAGAGAGGTTCTGGAGCCACCATTCCTGGAGGCATCTGGATTTGGAACTGGGTAATATGGATTTAGTGGTTTAAGGTTTACAGTGGCAGTGCTGGGAGGATGGTGTGACAGAGTGCCCTTGGAGGTCTATTCCAACCTTGGATTCAGTCATTCAGTGATTCTATGAAACTGATTCCTTTCTCTTTTGGCTCCCCAAGTATTTCACAAGCTTGCTGCAGAGGGTTGGGCATTTCTGGGTACTTCTAGGGGCAAAGGTCCTGGGAAGAGCCTGGAAGTTGACAGAGGAGAGGGCTGATGGAGATGATCAAGCAGCAGTGGTTCCAGAGCCTGGAAAGAAGAGGCAGTGGGCATGAGATGAGCAATAGAGAGGATGAGTGTGGTCTCAAGCCCCAGACAGTGTGCAGAGATGGGTGAGCAAGTCAGGAGCCCCCTGAGGAACAGCAGAGGTGTCTGCAGAAGTGCCTCAGCCCAAAACAGAACTGATGTTCTGGGAACATTATATGAGTGACATTATATGAGGTTTGTTAGCAGAGACAGGCACTGTGGAACAGAGAAACCTCTCCCCTCCCATACAGCTGGGACAAGCTGGCCTCCAGCTGTGCTAGTGTGAGGTTCTGGACCTGGTTCTGGTTGTTTTCAGCCATGACCACCCAAGCTTTCCTGTTGGTCTTGGTCTGGCAGCAGGCAGCTGACCAGACGTGGTTGGGTACATTAACCCTCCCATCAGAGATGTAGGAATTCCAGGTACACCCCCCTGATGACATAGGTGGTGTCACAGCCCTGGGTTTTCTGGGACATCGTTTTGTCCTCGTACTGTTTCCAGGCACCTTTTTTGAGTGAGCTGTTCTGAGGGCACTATGTTGGTGAGGGTGAAGGTAGCCCACCTGCCCTCGTTGCCACTTTGGTGGCCACTGGGACTCAAGTGACCACGGTCCAGACCCTCGAGGTTCTTGTAGTCTTGGTTGATAGACTGATTCTGGCCAATTTGCTGTGGAGTGTTCTTGTATCATTTTTTGATGGACTACTCTGTATAAATACACGTCATAATTTTTCTTGATCAGCTTGACAGGGTAAGAAAAGGTGTCAGTACTGAGGATGCATGCCATGAAACAGACTAACCCTGGAGCAGATGTCTCTGATGATGAAAACACCATTTTTTTGTCATCTCCATGTAGGAAAATGGATGAATCAGAGAGAAATCATAGACATGCCCCTCCTGCATGAACACAAAAGCTTTCTAGAGAAAGCAGCTCACAATGTGACTGCTCTCATTTTGACTTGTGACCTTTGTGATCCAGCCTGAAGCCTGTGCTGGGAGCATGGATGGATGCATGAGACAAGGAGCATTTCCCACTCCTAGGACTGAAAGGTGACTTTGGTGAGACACCTTCCTGCCAAATGTGCTTCCCTTTCCTCCTGTCTCCACAGCCCAAATCTGCCCAGGGCTCTCCCTGGATCACCCCATGCCACGCTGTGATTCTGTCATTCTGTCATTCTGTCATTCTGTGGCTCTGTGATTCTGTGATTTTATGTGTGGTTGCTACAGGTGTAGCCCAGTCCTCGAACACCAGAGGTTGCCTCCTCTAAGCCCATCCCCAGGGAGATGTGACAGGAAATCAGTCCTGGAGCTGAGGTTTCCTTGCGAGGGCTGCAGTTTGTTCAAGGATGAACATTTTTGCTCCGTAAGCAAAAATATCTCAATGTAAATGGAACTTTAGCAGTGCTAAAACTGTGTCTGAGAGCTGATCTGGTCCAGGGAGCATTTTCTGCAGCATCATTGATATGAAATTAGAAATGGTCAACTTCTGAGAAAGAGCCTGTAATTTCAAAAGACTCCTGGAGAAATGAAATTGTCCAAAAAGACCTCTGGAGAAAGTTAACAAAATCAAAAATTTACCAGGTATGCTGTGTCCAGGATCTAGGAAGAGAAGGCCATTGATAGGTTTGGAACATGCTGGCCGGGTGGCAAGTGGCCTGGCCCATGCAGGGGCTTTGGATTGAGATGATCTTTAAGCTTCTTCCAACACAAACCACTCTATGATTCTACAAAATGACAGAAGTATTTATTCCGCGCTAATGTGGAGGCTGCTGTGGTACAAGAGCAGATAAATTGCTCATGTCTGTGAGAGTAACAAGTACAAATGATTATATTTTTCATAACTTCAACAGGTTGTTTTTCATCTGTGGGGAAGTATATTCAGCCTTCCTCTGGAACAGAACATTAAGATCTTCCACATTTTCAATCAAAATTCTTCCTCTCTGGCCATGGAAGTATCCTGTATTTGCTGCCCTTCTATTCCTTCATTGGCCTGGCCTGTCTTCCTGGAGGTCTGAAGGACATTTGTGAGGGCTCCATAGCTTTGGAGTTCTGTCTGTCTGCTGGATCCTTCTGGAGCAAGCCTGAGCCAAAGGTGCTCAGGGGTCACTGCCCATGCATGGAGATCACACCCTTCTGACTGGACTGACACTCATGCTCCTCACTTTTCACTGCCTCAAACATCACTCCACAAATCCCTCCACAGTTAAGCTCACCCTCTCATCTCCAGTGCCTTTTCCCCCAGGGCTTTGTCCCTGGGCCATCTCACCCTCTCCTGAGTTTCTCCTCACTTCTCTCCCACCCCTCACAAAGCGTGTTTGACTCTTCCCTGGGAGCAGATGAGCTCTGTCAGGGGATGCAGAACAGCTCAGGCTAAAATGGGGATCAGATGCCAGCAGGCTTGGTGGTCCCTCAAGTTTAGCCTCTCTTGGGTGCCTTCTCCCCATCACTTGGTCCCCCACCAGAGCAGGGCACAGGGAGGGGAATCATTTGACTTTGTAATGTAATGCAAATTAATTGGATTGGCTGTTGCTGTCAGGTCAAGGCAGAAAACTGGGCACCTTTGGGATATGATTCATCTCATCCTCCTGCTGATGTCTCAGATGCATCAGAGGAGCCACGTGGTGCAGGTGTTTGAAGTTAAAGGAGAAAATTCCCTTCCAGTGTGTCCTTTTGCATGTGAGTAGTGGTGTGGTAGGAAATAGAAGTGGTAATTTAAATGCTGCAGCTCATTTCTGAGTGGCTGCAGGGTGATGTGCTGTGAGACACTCACCTGGGGCTCAACAAACCACAAATTAGATCCGTTGCCAGATCCAGGCTTGTAAATGTAAGCAAAGTACACTGGAATGTGCAAATCTCTGTCATACAGGGTGGCTAAGTGATACTGGATTTTGTAGCACTGACAGATCCAGGCTGGGCTCTGTGACTCCCGGACATTATCTCAGGTAGTATTCCTGTAGAAAAACTGAGGGCAACTTGCAAATGGTGTCACCACCTCACTGTGTCCCAGGCAGAGGCAGCTCACCAACACCTGCAGCAGCAGCAGCCCCAGCATGGTGGGAGGATTTCAGTGAAGGGCTCTTGCTCCCCTGCAAGGCAAATGCAGAGGGACACTCAGCTTGGACAGAGCTGGGCATGGCACATGCAGGTGAGACACAGCTGGCAGAGGAGCAGTCTATTCCCACTGCTCATTCATTGACCATGAAACTGGACTCATTTTCCTCCACTTCCAAAAGCCAAGGAATTCTGTAACAATGTGTTGGTTGTTATAACCAGATATAAGCATAAGAAGTAGTGAACCTCTCAACCAAGTCTACGAGCTCATCCTTTTGCATTTCACTGTTTTTTATAAAAATTTGGATCTTCTCTGCCCTTCAAGTTAGTGGAGGCACTGCCTACATGAGCTGTGCACTTTCTGGATGAGAGATGTTCAGTGAGCTCTGCTGCCCAGTGATCCAACTCCCATGTTGTCCTTTCTGTAAGACAAACCTCAATTTCTTCAACTTGTAAAAATTCTGTTGGATCCTCCAGTCTTCTTACAGTTGGGAGATCAGAGATTCCTACATTAAGTACTTTCGGTACATTTATCATGGTAGAAAAACCTAGGATTTAGAGCACTTTTTAAGGGAAGTTCTTTTGAAGCCCAGATCTGGCTTCTCCCAGTGGATATTCTCCTGATTTCTCCCTCAGTTTTCTTTCTATCACGTGTAAAGGCAGCAGTCCAACCTCATGCTCGAAGCAGAACAAGCTGTGAAGTAGCTGATCAAATGCAGGGAAATGGAAACAGCTCTTATGACTGCATTAGTGGAAAAAGGGGATTTTGAACCAGAGGAAGTACTGTCTCTACTTTAATGACTGGACGTGGCACTCAGTGCCATGGTCTGGTTGACAAGGTGGTGATTGATCAAAGCTGTGACTTGATGATCTTGGACATCTTTTCCAACCTAAATGATATTGTGATTCTACTGAAAAAAAGATGAGGTGTCATCAAAACCTTCTCCTGAGTTTTCAGTCCCCATGGAAAAAGGAAGTGAATAGGTGAATAGCCAAAGAGAAGCTAAATAGATGGAGGGCTGCAGGTCTTTAGGGCAAAGTAAATCACAGCAGCAGAAGCCAAATGCACATGAGAAAACAAAATGCAAGAAAGAGAAATGTTGTTTGGACAGGTGGATTAAGGAGATTGATGCTCTTCTGGACTGTTCTCCTTCAAGGGCAGCAAAGATCCCACGGCCACAGGCAGGATCTGTGAGTGAGGACAGAGAAGGAGTGTAGACACCTCAAGGCCAGCACACTCTTTACATCAGCCAGGATGGTGATACATGCAGGTCTCACCTTACATGCCAAGTATGTTCACAGAATCACAGAAAGTATTATGGAATGGTTGGGATTTGAAGCAATGACATCTTCCACTAGACCAGGTTCCTGTGCATGCAGAGCAGGTAACACTGAGGTGACAGAGGGGCCACCTCCTTGCCACCAGTGAAGCACCACCCTGCTACAAACCCTCACAGCTGAGAGCTGTCAGGCTCCCTGTGGTTACTCTCACTCCTTCAGTTTCTTTTGGCTTTGGAGACCAAAATTCAGTTTGTTATTTTCACTTTCTGATCCTCACGTGGCAAAACCTCTGAACTGCATGAGACAGAGGGAGTGAGCAGCCATCACTGGAGGCTACAAGCCCGGTCTTGAGGCAGATAAAGAAGAAGGAAGATAAGAAGCAGACCCTGTGGAGGCAGGATGTTTTTATCATGACCCTTGTCCTCCCTTGCACAACTGGCTCAGCTGTAGAACTCCCACCCCTGGTCCCTGGGGAGGGTCACATTCACACCTGAGGGTTTCCATCCCTTCTGATGGGCCATAACAGCCTCAAGTGCCCGATGTGAGAGGCAGCTGAGAAGAGTTCATAAACCACCAAAGACCCCCTGAAGTGTCCCAGACTCATTCCTGAGGCCTTCCACCAAAGGACTGAAAGCTCCCCCCAGGGTGAGGTAGCTGGGCATTCCCACCCAGCCTGAGCATATTTTAATCCATTGGACTTTCTGTTTGGGGGCTTTTCCCCCACACATGATGGATCAAGACTATGACCATCACTTCAACCAGCAAATATCAAAATAGCAACAATAAAATCATGTCCCCGGGTGGTGAGGTCTTTCTACTCTTATCCTTTCTTTCTCTTTCTTTTTTTCCTTTCTATATACTTTAGGGATATTTCAATGGATATATACATTATCTGGATATATATCTATATTTAATTGATATCTATATATAAATAAAAATATGGAGAGATTTATACGGAGATTATTTATACAGATATATATTGTATGGATATTAATAAAGATAATAGTAACCAAAATTACTACATACCACCTTTCCGTTGCAACCAAATAGTTCTAAAAACAAAAAACCCATATACATATATATTCTTAAAAACACTAGTCATTCCATGTTGTCTCATTCTAATTCACCCCAAGGGATCTATTAACAGGAACCTGGGTTACCCTTCCCTTCTGGTCTCACACAATCTACAGTTGTTCCTCAGGTAAAATGGGACTATAGTGTATTAAAGGAAGTCTGGAGCCTGAATTCTAAATTTGTGGAATTTTCTTTCCACTATGCAATGATAACAACACACTTCCTTGTAAATTATAACAACACTCATAACTGCACTTCAATTTCATTAACATTTTGGTCTGTATAGAAATTAATCCATGCTGTGGCTACAGATACATTTTTAAGAGGATGAAATATCTTTACTTATTAATACAACCAGTTTATTAAGCCTCTGTTTTGTTTTTTTTTGCCTGAAAGATGTTTGTATATTAGGGCCAGGATTTCACCATGTATGTGTACTCCCAAATGTTGTTGAGATTTGGCTGTTTGAAGTTGCTCTCAGATATTCTACCAAGTTGGTCTGAGGCATGGAGCACATACCTTTGGAAAACAGGGATTCAGACTTGTTGAGCCTGGCCAAAGGGAGGCTGAAGGGCAGCCCAACAGCTGCCTACAGCTACTCAAAAGGCCAAGAACAACAAAGCTGAGCTCTTTGTGGCAGAGCCAGGTGCTGTAACAAAGGGCAGCACCCACAGACTTGGGAGGTGCAGGTTGCACAGCAGGATAAAAATTCCCTCTAGGCAGGTTCTACAGCACTGGGACAGGTTGTTGGGAAATGACAAATGATGAATTGCAGACATGACTCAAGGCTTAGGTGGATGAAAACACAACTGAATTAGAGTCCTGTGGTTCTAATGATGTTGCCAAACAGCATTTCTTTGATCCTATGATAGGTAGATACATCTCCCATCTTCTCCCCATCCCACCCCACCCCAACCCAGCTGGCCACACTTAGATATTGCCTGGAAAATTATGTCAACACAGTAAATGGCCAAAACCTCTGGTCTAAGAGTTGTCCTTTTAAGTCTTTCTATAACCCAAAGTCATAGAAAACACATCACATACCTCAGAGGGCCAGGAGGAGGACACACTTCCAGAATCCTGGTTCAGACTCCTCAGGGCAAAAGGCAGCAACTAGATGAGACCCCAGCCACTCCTCTCTTTCCCTAAGGAGTGACTGGTTTTTTTCCATATATCTGGACCAGTTTGGTTCCTCTGCTAGCCATCCCTACGCTTCAATAAACACAAGCTTTGCTACTGCACATTAGTTATGCCAAGGATAATTAGCAGTTACGTCAACATGATTTCCAGTTTGACTGCTGGCTGACTCCATGTGCAAATGAGGCTGTTGATTGCAAGAGGAAATATGTCAGACCAGGCTCCAGAGGAAGAGCCCTTGTGCTCAGGGGCTGTGCCTTTGGTCATCTGTGCTGGGACTTGGCATCCCCTGGAGCCTGTGGATGCAGCATGGGAGGGAGGGCCAGCTGTGTGAAGTGCCAACGCTGATCTTCCCTTCACCTCTGAAGGTGTCACTCAGAGCTCACTGCCTCCAGCCAGAAAAGATGTGATAATGCTGTGTTGTAGGAGGTGGCAGACTCAAATCCTGGCCTAATTAAGGACATGTCTTCATTACACTTTCACAAGAAACTGGCGCTTGAGGACAGACTAACACAAACAAACAGCTGTAGGAACTTGCTCCTGGCTCATCTAAATGACATGTAGTAGTCCCAGGAGCTCTGGTTTTGCCTAAGCAGGATTTGCTCTGTTCAAGAGCTGTAGAGTCAATACAAGAGGAATATTCACATTTCCAGGGCACAGCTCACATCTGGAAGATGAAGGGAATTACACTATAGAAGTATTTCTTCCTCTCTGATGACCGTGAGGATTCTTAGAGGGACACGCTCTGACTTACACCTCCAATATTACATGAGCTGAGTCCCACTTTGTGTTGCCATCTCTAAAGCCATGATCACATTACTTAGCCAAAGCACAACAGAAAAATACAAAAGCCATCCATTTCCAAAGCCCTCTCCTTTTGGACAGATCTTCAAAGCAAACAGCCTCTCCTCATTCATTTTCACGGGCTGGATGTGTCAATCCAGCAAGAATTTCAGGGGAGTTTTGTAACCTATGTGGGAGGATGTTTTCTTGAGAGCACCAAAAACGAATAAACACCAAAGCAAGAAACGGGGGGGAAGGATGCACTTCATGCAATTTAGTCTGAGTGTTCTCAGACCAAGATGGTTGATGTGATTGCAGAAGACAACAGAGGGTAAGGAACAGAGATTATTTTTCTTACTTCCTGGCAGGATTAGCTGTATGGTTTAGGTCTAACTCAAGCCCAAAAGAGCTAATAGCACTACAAGATCACCTGGTTTAAAGATGAGCTCATGCTAAACTGGCCATGGACTTGATGCAAATTAGGATTCTTGAGAAGTGAAGTCAAAAGTTTTTTGTGCAGGTGACTTGCTCCAACTCAGACCTCCTGATGGACTAAGAGCCAGCTCATGGATGCAACAAAGCAGGTCAAAAGTCACCTTAGGCCTTCTCTGGGCTCCCCTTGTGATCCAGCTTTAGTCTGCAACACTTCCATCTCAAACGGGTGACCTCAGAGGGGACCTGTGATGCCTCCTTTGTAACTTGGTTTTCTGCTGCAGATACCATTTCATGGCACATGACTATTGCCAGTGGGATGTATGAAAAAAGTCCTGAGTTTGGATGCTATGGATGCCCAATTCAATGCTCCTTTTCACTCAGAAAGATCCAGGGACAAGATTATGGTAAAAATATACCTCTGTCCATAACAAGCATCAGTGGAAATTTTAGATGGGTGTTTCCAGCACTAGGTGAACAAAAGATGTGATGAGTCACAAAATGTGGCAAGCAAACTCAGCATTTCCTTTGTTTTGTGAGATTCTGCACTGATGTGGTTCTGAAAGTGTTGTACACAGGCAGCATCTTGTTTCCCAAGTAGGAGAGAAAGGAAAGGGAACATGGAGAGTGAATGGGTTTGCAGGGGTAACTCTGAACAGGATGAGAAAATCAGCCATGAGAATAGGCAAATACTTCAGTGATGAGCTAAGATTTTCCTCAAACTAAACCAGACAGGGAAAAGCAGAAACTTGCATGTAGCCAGCTCAGGCTTCACCTCAGCTGGCTCTTGGACAACAAAGGCACTTCCCTAAAACACCATCTTCTCAGCAGGGACCAACTGCCAGGACCCAGATCTCAGTGAGGGATATTTTCTGGGGCAGAGAAGGCAGCTGATGAGGTTAGGGAAGTGCAGCAGTACCCAGAGCCTAGCTATGGGTCTAAGGAGGGGCTGTTTCCTTCTCGAGAAACAAAAGCAAAAGCATCTGCTGTCACAAGTGAGGAAACCAGCTCAGCAAACCTGGTTTACAGGAGATGAATTTGAAATCCAGACTGGGCTGATGAGGCACAGATCCCATAACAATGAAATTTTTGAAGGCTTTTGAGGTGTTTGTGGTGGTTTAACCTCTGGGGTTAGACCACACCTGTTTGCCCTCACTGGAGCTCTTGGCTGCCTTGGTAGAAAAAGTCAGATTCACCAGTTCTGTTACAGGCTCTTGTGTCTGGGCAAAGCAAGAGCAAATGCCACCATCACAATTTGGGTATGGGGAACCCTAAACCAGAAGCACATCAACCTTGAGGTGGAGGTACTGAATGCAAAGAGATGGATTTAATCCAACTGTCCTGTGGGAACCCTTGGAGACCCTGTGAAGCTTGGGATGAGGCCAATCTTCAGCAGCATGGATGCAAGGATCTCAATGATCTTAGAGGTCTTTTCCTAAATGATTCTATGATCCTAAAAAAAAACCTTTTTGGTTACAGAAGTTGGTGCAGAGGTTTCACCTCTGAAAATGGTGGGGAGAAGGAGTTGGTGTGAGTTAAGTCCAACCTCAAATGTCAAAAGGCAAATCTTTATGCAACCATGGGCATTGTGAAAAAACTGTGCAGAGTTATTCAAAATACCGAAATGCAGGTCAAAATGTGGGCAAAGCTGGAGCAATAAGAAGATTGAAAGTACAAAGTTTAGTACTCAGTTTCTATGTTCTGGTTCTTGTTTCTCAGTAAACTGCAGCTCAAAATCACAGAAATCAGCACAAAATGTAATGGTTGATACTTTCATGGGTTTTTTGGTGGTAGCAACTCTTTCTTCTAAATACAGAGCTGTTATCATCAGCCCAGCAGGGTATACTGAGAGTCTGTACTACAGGAAACACAGTGCTGAGAACATGACCCTTTCTTTGCATACCCCTCTCACACTTGTTCCTGAGTACTATAATCACAGAATCACAGAAGGGTTTGGATTGAGAGGGACCTTCAAGATCATCTCAACCCTCTGACATGGGCAGGGACACCTTTGACAAGACAAGATTCCTCCAAGGCCCATCCAACCTGGCCTTGGACATTTCCAGGGTTCCAGGGGCATCCACAGCTTCTCTGGACAGCCTGTGCCAGAGCCTTGCCACCCTCACAGGGAAGAATTTCTTCCCAATATCCCACCTAAGCCTGCTCCCTGGCAGTGGGAACCCATTCCCCCTTGTCTTATCCCTCCAAGTCCTTGTCCAATGTCCCTTTCCAGCTCTCTTGGAGCCCGTTTAGGCACTGGAAGGAGCTCTAAGCTCTTCCTGGAGCCTTCTCTTCTCCAGACTGAACACTCTTAACTCTGTCAGACTGTCTCCAGAGCTGGTGTTCCAGCCCTCCATCCATTCCACGTGGATGCATTGTTTGGAAGGCATGTTGGGGTTAGTGGCACAAACTTGCCATTAAAATCCATGCAATTATTTAATATCAACCTTTCAAAACATTCTTTTTCTGCAGGATTAAAACAAGGAACACCCTTCCTTATTGTAACCTAGGGCAACTGCTCAGCCAGATTATTCCATTACAGAGCTCTTCTGTCCTAAAGATCACAGGTGCCCTGCAGCAACTTGGGCATAATCTGTCAGTGCTTTTACCATGAAGTCTTCTGCTCATCTGAGATTCTTTCTCTGTGTGTTACATTGTGTGTTGAACTTTGGTTTTTTACTCTTGGAAATCACTCAAACATTCAGAAAACAGAGGAACAGACTTGAAGGTATTATTTACTCTCAAACTACTCTTTCATTTCCCAAAGTATTTTCATTTTGAATCATTAAGGCAGTTCATCTTTAAAAGGCTGCATGTTTTTTATCCTCAGTCATCCAAACAAATCAAGCTGCAGAAACAACTCATCCCAAAGATAAGCAAATAATATTTACTAAGGGCAGGTAAAAACTCACAGCTTTTATTGGTTTGTCTGCCAGAGACTGACTTCGCTGTAGAAGAAAATTTCAATGTGTTGCAAACATTGCAATTAATATTTTTCACTTTCAATTTTGAGATTATTTGTCATAAAATTAGATGATTTTATTGAAAAGCTTTGAGAAAAAGTAATATGCCAGTATGGAGAATTTCTTTGTCTACCTTCTGTCTGGTGATGTTCAAGGGCAAAACACATAAGGTATAAAAACTCTGGACTTTTTGTTGCCTGACTATGTTCTTTGAAGAAACCCCATCATGAAAGTTCTGTCCTCCCAACCCCAAAGCTACCAGGCTCTCAGGAGCCTACACCAGCAGTAAAACACAAGGCAATCAAGTTTTACTTTTGAAAAACCCCAACTATTTTTAGTACATATATTTCACTCCATCCTACCCAGAGCACAGAGAAGGAAAAGAGCCACATCATGTTCAGCACCTTGCTGAGATGGGAAAGAGGCTGGGGAAGAGGCTTTCCTGGAACCAGGGATGCTTTGGGGGCTTTTTTTTTAGGAGCAGCAGAGCAGTGTTAAGAACCCTGGCACAGGAAGGAGGTTGCCTGTGCTAGATGTTGCTCAGCGATTGCACGCGGGAAGTGGCACAACCCTTCCCCGTACGCAGCGGCTGCTGAGACCACAGCACCCTGGTTTTGGCTGGGCATTGGCATGAGCCCCACCAGGCAGCTGCATGGGATCCTTCCCTTGAGGCAGAAAAGCTCTTTATCTTTGCTGTGAGCCACTCCAGCCAGCAAGGGCTTAGCTGGCAAAGCACGATGGTGTGCACTCAACTTGTGAACACAGGCAAAATTCTTTATGAGAAATGTCAGGCTTGGTGCTCTTCTGGCTTGTCTCTGCTGTTGAGAACACCCTGCCAGCTGCAGGATGGGAGCCAGGGTTTCCTGAGCTCTGACCTCAGCTTTCACAGGTACTTGCCAAAGGACCATTGCAAACTGCCTCAGCCTCCCTACCTCAATATGACTGACATGAAACACTTGGGAGCTTGTGAATGTCCCAAATGGCACAGCAGATTATCCTGGAAAGGGCATTTGGTCCACCACCAACCTCCAGAAAAGTTCAATCCAGAATACACCAATCCTGGCAGCTGCCTGTCCTTCTACTCATAAAAAATTATTTTATTGTAGATTCCACCACATGCCTGGGCAGCACATTTTACCTGCATTACCTAACTGCATTGGCTGCCCTTACTGCTGGATTATTATTTTATTCCTATTGTAAATCCTAAATGTGTTTGTTACTGACATTGCTGAAAGGTTGATTTAACATTCTGTCCATCAGCACATCAAGGAGGAGGAGGTCAGCATTATTATAAAATTATTCAGGTTGGAAAAAGACTTCTAAGATCACCAAGTCCAAACCAGCACTACCAAGGCCACCACTAAACCACATTCCACAAATGCCACATTTCCACCTTTCAAATCCTTTCAGGGATGGTGACTCCACCACTGCCCTGGACATCCTGTTACAACACTTGACAACCCTGTCAGTGAATAAATTTTTGATAATATCCAATCTAAACCTCCCCAGGCACAATTTGAGGCTGTTTCCTCTACTGCAGTTGGTGATTCAGGACAGCTTTCAATAATTGAAAAGACTATTTAAATGAGTCTGGCCAAAGGGGAAATAACCTACAAACTCACCCTTTATTTTAGGTCCTAAAACTGCTCTTTCCCTTAGTCAATAATTCTGTAACAAACCATCATTTTTGTTCTTCAAAGGTGTTTTGGAAGAATTTTGAAATTCAGATTTGCAAATGCTTATAGCTGAACACACAAATGCCTTGACTGGTTCCTAACATAAAATAAATGAAAAGATCTCAAGTCAAAGTTCTCGTAAGTGAAGGAAAGAAGCATCACTACAGGTCAGATAAATCTCAAGCTCTTCACTGACCTCATCTCAGGAGGTGGCATAAAGAAGAAACCAGGTCAGCTTGAAAGAGATGAGCCTCCTTATGTTGAGCTTACTGGGACTAAATGAGAAAGGCCAAACACAGCTCACACCTGATCTGGGGCAATGGAAAATCCCTTTTTAGATGCTCTGACCATCATCATATGACCAGGAGGAACTCTGAATGTGCTGCTCAGTGCACAGGGTGGTTATTAATGGAGACACCTACAAAGAGGAGAATACCCAGGAGCAGGAGATGCCTTCACCTCTCCTGCCTCAGGGACTTCTCTGCAATACTTTAAAAAAGCTGCTAGAAATTGACTTGAGGAACTTGAGGGTAAGAAAATGCTTGCACATCAAGAGAGAGGGGAAGTCATGCTTGTCTTTAGAAATAAGGGGTTGGAAGGAAAAGATGGACCCTGGAACCTATAAACCTGGGAGGATGAGTTTCATTTAATTCAACAACTGCTGCAGCCACCTTTCTGCAAGCACCTGTAAAGTAGCATGAGAAAAAGAGTTTGTAAAGACCAAATTTTCTCAGACCAGTCTGATTTCCTCTTGTGAGCTGGCAGCAGACCTTGTGGGTAAGGGAGAGACAGATAATTTCATATTGCTTCTTTTTACAAAGACTTTGGATCTTGTCTCCCGTGGCACTATTTGAGAGACCAGAGACTGACAAATGCACTGGGATACCTGTGGGAAGTGATGGGAAGTGCTCCCAGAGAAATTGGTCCTCACCAGTGGAAGAGCATGGGTTTCCACATCTCCCAAGATCCTGTTCAATCCTTCATTGGTAGCTCAGGTGATGGAGAAGACCATATCCTTGTTAAATTCACATTCTCTTCCAAGCAGGAAAGGAGTTCAAGGACATGGGGGAGTGGGATTAATATTTAACAGGATCAAAGCAAGTTAGAGGGATACTCATTGTGGAAAATACCACCTTGAAATTCACAACCATGGGACAAGATCTTTCAAGATACGATTTTTCCACTTCATCCTCACTCCACTTCCACCATGAGAGTTAACAAAGATCTGAGACATGGAATGGATTGTATTGAGACAGAGGTACTGTGGGGTCAGGCCAGCCTGGGATGCACTGGAGGGCAGAGCAAGACCAGTATTGGAGATGTCAGAACTAATCTGAAAGTCACAGTGCCTGAAGCTGTGGGTGTCTGGTGGTGATGTGACAGTGCTGAATCCTGCAGCCCACCACGGCACAGAACACAACAGCACCAGGATTTGGCATTTGGCACGAGATTCCTCAAAGATTCAAACACTATCCCCAACATCCACACCAGCTCAGCCTGGGCAAGGATAGGGAAGAACAGTTTTGGGAAAAGCAATGATCAACAAGATCAGAAAGTAGTTGCACTTTGCCAATGTTTTGAGGAAACAGAAGTGAAAAAGCACTTTGGGCAGAGACTGCAAATCTTATTGCAGTAACCTTAGAGCCCCTTTAGGTACTCGCAGGAAGGCTGGAGAGTGACTTTTTGCATTAAAAACCAGTGATAATACAAGGATTTAAGTTGAAGGAGGGTAGATTTAGATTAGATACAAACAAGAAGCTCTTCCCTTTGAGGGTGGGGAGGCCCTGGCTCAGGGTTCCCAGAGCAGCTGTGGCTGCCCCTGGATCCCTGGAAGTGCCCAAGGCCAGACTGGACAGGGCTTGGAGTAACCTGGGATAGTGGAAGGTGTCCATGGCAGGGGATTGGACTGAGATGATTTTTAAGGTGCCTTCTAATCCAATTTATGATTCAATGATATTTACAGAGGCAGCTCAGAGTTACTGGTGTGTTACTGGTGTTACTGGTGTGAGTAGGGCTGATCTGCTGCTGCTGGGAGGATTTTCCCAGCTGCCCTAATAAAGGGATTGCATCTGCTGATCCCACCTGTCCTGTGGCGGGGGTTGAAGAAAAACTTTTTTTTTTTTTTGTTCCTAAAAGGGTGAGGCGCATGGAAGGGTGGAAGGGCTATTTTTTTTCAGGAGAGAGACACTGCTCATGTCTTTTCGAGGAATCATAGAATGAGAGAATGGTTTGGGTTGGAAAGGACCTTAAAGAACAGCTGGTTACAACTCCTCTGCCATGAGACACCTCCCACTATCCCAAGCTGCTCCAAGCCCTGTCCAACCTAGCCTTGAACATTCCAGGGATGGGGCAACTGCAGCTTCTCTGGGCAACCTGTGCCTCACTACCTTCACAGTAAAGGAATTTTTTCCTAATACCTGATCTAACCCTGTCCTCTGTCATTTTCCCCCTTGTCCTGTCACTCTTTGCTCTTGTAAAGGGCTCCTCCCCCACATTGCCCAGGGAGGAGGAGGATGATGATGATGATGATGATGATGATGATGATAACAGCATCACAGCCATCCATTTTCTGCAGACACTCCTAGAAACTGTCCTCAAAAGCACCAGCAGCAGCACCAAGTGCCATTTCACAGTGGGAGCCCTGATTAACAAGGAGGAGAATGAGTTTGCAATTCAATCCCCTAAGTGTCTCACACCCCACTGATTCCCAAAGCCGGTAACAAAGCTGGCCCCCTCCAGGTATCACAGCAGCATGACAGAGGAGCCTCTGACCAACTGACAGGACACCATGTTGCTATTTGTATATGGGGAAAGAGGAGGGACTTCGACAATATTTATCAAACACACTCTCCCTGCTGCCTCACCTCAGGAGGGTTCTGACTCTGAAACCTGAACTCCTGTTGATGATCAATGGCAACTCAACTGCCCAGAGCAAATATTAGCTAAGGATGGGAGGGAAGTTTTCTTGCCTGTGTTTTCTGTGCTGCAGGGAGCTTCGGTCATGAAAGGGAAACTTGGTGACTGGCAGCATGTGGGGTCACCAGCAGGGATGCTTACCAGGCAAAAGTCAAAAGCAGAAGTTGAGGTCAGATTTCTTACACTTGGGTTAAAAAGAGCAGGAACTTTTCCTTTTAAAAAGATGCTGGGTGCAGCCAGGGGCCAGGAGCAGAATCATGCCTCAGTCAAGTGTTCTCCAGCAGCTCACTGGGCATTATTCCCAGTCACTTCCCTACAAGACAGAGCCCAGCTTGGTGTGGGGTGAGGTCAGGACGGGGCTTTGCCAGGCTGCTCCAAATCCCTAATCCCTGTCCCTTTGAGGGGATGTCACCAAAGGGAGAGAGCAGCAATTTTATGTGGGCACTGTAGGGTGGATAAAGCCCTGTGGGACCAGATAAAAGCTGGAGATAATTCCTGGAGATGGGAGATGAACTGGCAGGCAAGCATTAGCTCTGCAGCCCCTTGGCATGCTGAGGGTTGTTTACCATCATTCCCTGCTGTCAGGTTTCTCCTGCAGCAGTGCCAATGATGGGCAAATCCATGTAGCACCTACAATAACTCCCCAGCTGAGCCCACTGGCCAGCCCCAAAGAGACATCTCCCCTCCAAACAGCTCTCTGGCCAGAAATTCTCTTCCTTTCATGAGACCTGGCAGAGAAGAGAGGCTGGCTGGATGCTCACCCTCGAGTTCTGCCCCAGTGTGCTCAGCACTGCATCCTCTGGGCCCCAGAGTGGTGTCCAGAGGAACCAGGGGATGACTGGGGGTCCTGGGGCCAGGGCAGGATCTGGGGCTGGTTGTCCATGATCATCCATGTCTATATCCTGAGTCTCTAGGTTTTTGTCTGGCTACACAGAGTATGTTTAAATCCAAAGGATTTAACTCCATAACTGCAGCTGCCAACACCAATCAGCACTTGTGCATGGAAGAGCAGCAACTGCAGCTCTTCACCTGGAAATGACCCATTGCACTAATTTTTCTTGCTCCATGAGAATTTTTCTTTCCCCCATGTGAAAATGATGTTGGAACAGACTTGCTGTCCCAGTGGAACTACTCTGCCCTACGTCCATCAGCACAGTCCTGGCTGAATTTTCACATTTTCTTACAGAATCACAGAATCTTTAATGATGGAAGGGAGGTCTTGAGATCAACCCCCCTGCCTGCCTGGAGCAGTTACACAGGAGCACATCCAGGTTGGAATGTCTCTACAGAGGAGACTCCACACTCTCCCTGGGCAGACTTTTCCAGTGCCACCCTCACTGTAAAGAAGTTTTTCCTTGTGTTGAGGAACTTCTTCTGTTTTAGTTTATGGCCATTGCTCCTTGTCTTGTCACTGGGCACCACTGAGAAGAGTCTGGCACCACCCCCTTGACACCTACCTTTATATTTTTATGTATTGGTGACATATTAGGCTTGCAAGGTCCTCCTGATCCACTCTGGGTAATGGAAGACAAGGATAGGAGGAGAACCCAGATGTCCTGACAAAGATCAGAGGATTAAAAAAAAAAATATTCCTGAATCCAGCTCTTACAGCTGCCTATGAAATTGATGTAATTTACATTTCACTGCTTGGATTAAAGTGTGTTCCCTTTGATTCAGAGATGCTGCTGCAGGTTGGGGTCCCAGCAACGAAACAAAACAGTGGAGCTGAACATGTGAAGGCAGATATTTCATTCTGCTGCTAATGGCAGCCCAGAAACCTTGGTAAAGAAAGGGGAAAACAGCCAACAAAACAAGTTACTGCTTCAGAGGAGTGTGAAACCCAACGAGTTGATGTCAGAAGTGAACTTTAAACTCACAGGATGGTTCCATACCTGAGGTAATGTCATAAAGGACCAGCTCCAGAGGCACCATAAAAATGGAGAAAATGTCCCAGGGTACAGCTTGTGGGTGCAGAGGATTTGTTATCATCCAAATGCTGAGCTCTGTCCCTAGGCTGAACCCAATCCAATGGAAAAGCTGTCCCTACAACTCTGCTGGACTGCCCCGTGGTCCATGGCCTTGGAAGGAGCAGCTGACCAGTGGCACAGCCAGTGTACAAGCTGGTCTCTCTGGCTTTTAGATTGCTTTAATTACAGGTTGATTTAATCTTTACTGAGAGCTTCAGGAGAACACAAAGCCATTGGTGGTGCTGGAAGTATCCACAGTCATGGCATTCCATGGCATTGATTTCCACTGTGTGGGACTTTGAGATTTGCTAGGAACCTTACACTGATTTGCTCTTTCTAGGTCTTAATTTGGACTTCAAGCGTTTGGTTTGGCTTGTTACTGGGGCCACTCAACCAGGCTGAAGCAGCCCTTGACATATGCCCATCTCCAGGAGTTTGTCAGCTCATGGGGCACCACAGAACCAGTTTTCAACCAACTCCTTCTCAAACAGCAAATCTGAAAAAAATTTAAATTAAAAAAAAAAAAAAAAAAAAGGAAAAAAAGGAGCAGCTGCACTTGTTTTTGTTGCAGGAAGTTCTCTGATGGGGAGAAAACTTCCTTATAAAAACAAGGCATTCATTAGCACTTCTTGTTCTTTGCTTTGCAGGTGCCTCAGGTCATTGCAGTATCGCAGTCTTTTGCACCCACCATCCAACCTGCTGTTGCTCCAGTGGGCAATAATCCCCCAGGAGTTTCAGCAGCCTCCACTGCTCAGGAACAAAATGCAAAACATATAACACTATTTCTATTTTTATTTTGCAGTCTTTTTTTTTTTTTTTTTTTTTTTTGTCTCTATCCTCCCTCAGGTGAGCCATTTTGCCCGTGTCTCTCCCTCCTGAACCAAACCACTCCTGTTGGCAGTAATTTTCAGCTGTTGAGCTCAAGATCTAATACCAGTTAATATTTTATCTCCTGTTTCCAAACCAGCACTTTATAGCAGACAAACAAACCTATTTCCTCATTGCAATGATTTTTTATGTATCATAAACCTGCTTGCACCTCCCCTTTGCTGAGGATATTTCTTCCCACCCTCAAACTTGGCTGAGCTCTTAACTACCTCTACTTTGGCCACACATATGGAAGTGCCACCAGAAAGGATCCGTTTGGGTGTCTCTGATACAAATTTATCACCCTTGGCTGAAATGCCTGGGCTGTTTTCCAGCTCTTCCCACCTGTGGCATCACCACTGCTAGCTCAAGAATAACAAACATCCAGCACTGAACATTATTTGCAGCAAATAAAGAGCTGAGCAAACACCAGCTCTGACAGTGACCTGTAAGAGAAAGTTCTGGAGGTATAAAACCCCAAACCACAGTTATTTATGGGCAACCTGGTCTTGTGGAAGGTGTCCCTTCCCATGGCAGGAGGGGTTGGAGCTAGAGGATCTTTAAGGTGCTTTCAACACAGACCATTCTATGGCTCTGTGATTTCACAGCAGGGCAGAATTAAGGTTTCTGCTGTAAGGTTTACATGAAGTATTTAACCTGTTTATGTTGTAAGGTTTACATGAAGTCTTTAACCTGGCAGCACAGAATGGAGCATGGGAATGACTTGCTGGTGGCTCCCCATGGAAATTCTCCAAATTGCATCCATGGCTGCACCTGCCCCATGGCCTACACAAAAGCTGCTGTGCAGAGGAAGTGTCCTTCATCCATTACCTGAGAAACTTCTCATCTTCCATGCTGACACTGTCAACTTGTCTTCTGATATTCTGCCTTCCCCCAGAAACCCAGAGGCACCCCATAGATCTTCCTGCCCTGCTCGTGCCAAGGGATCAATGCAGTTTTCCATGACTGGCATAGCTGAGCTACCAAAATGCCCAGAAACTGCCCTGCAGGAGAGGTGGCATTGGGAAAAAACAGCAAGTTAACCTGTGTTGTACGAGGTTGGCAGAGAGATACAACCCTCTGCTGGCCAAAGCAGCAAGGCCTGGCATTCCAGGCTCCATGACCTGCACTGGGAGAGCCACAATGATCAAGGCTTGTACTGACATGGGCAGAGCTGTTATTGAACTAAACTCCTGGCAGCTGCTGGTGAATAGGTCAACTTCGTGTCAAAAATCTCTTAGGAAGAGTAGAAAACGGAAGAAATTTACAGGATGCATTTGTTTCCAAATATGCTGGGAAATTATCCTGATCTGCAGCTGACAAATGCTTGGGGGAAGTTCTCCCTGGAGATGTGGATGGGCTGAAGGTGGGTTATGGCCAAGGCAGCCCCATGGGAGAGCTCAGGGTGCAAATGGAGCCAAGCCCAGAATGCAACGAGAGAAGGGGAATCCTCCAAATCTCCAGGGGCAAAGGGGGAAATGACTATTTTGGCTGCTCATCTTCACAATGGAGAAAATCTCCAGGTCCCAGAGCAGCTGGTTTGGAGATCAGCCTTGGCTGTGGGTGGTGTGGCTTCCCTCAGTGTGTGCTGAACATTCCCTGGGGTGCACAGACCACCAGAACAGCCAACATAACATGGTCACCCCATGATCATCCTTCCATGGTCATCCCCCATGGTCATTCCCCATGGTCATCCCCCTATGGTCATCCCTCCATGGTCATCTTTCTATGGTTATCCCCCATGGTAATTCTTCCATGATCATCCCCATGGTCATCCCCCATGGTCATCTTTCTATGGTCATCTCCTGTGGTCATCCTGACACGGTCAACCCCCATGATCAGCCTTCCATGTCATCCCTTCATGGTCAACCCTCCAGGGTCATCCTAACATGTTCATCCCCCATGGTCATCCCTCCAAGCGCAGTCTGGGGCTCTGTCCCCTTCCTGCCACCTGGTTTCTCCTCCACCTTTGCCCCCAGACCCCCAGTCCCTCCTGCTGACCCATCCCACGCAGGGCCAGGGCTCCAGCAGGGTGGTGGCAGAGGGATGCCCTGCTCCATGAGCTGTCCCTGCTGTCCCCAGGAGCAGTGCCACGTCCTCGACAGAGCCAACAGTGCTCAAAGTCCCCAGCCAGCCCTGACCCTGCACGGGGGTGCCCCTGAACCCCATTTCAGCCCCCAGTGTCAGCTCCCCAGCAGCGAGAGGCACTGCAGAGAGGGGACACAGCACCCAAGCGTGTCCCTGGAGATCGCAGCATCACTTCAGCAGCTCCTTTCCCTGCCTCTTTCACCCACCGCCCCTCACTGCCGCCCTGCCCAGCCAAGGGGACGGAGCTGTCCCCTTCCTCCAGCTCAGAGCTGCTCTGGGCGTGCCTGTCACTGTCCCCTGGCTGCCACAGCAGCTGCGGTGGTGCCAGCAGCGCCAGCCCAGCCCCGTGCGCACGGCTCTGCTTCCCTCTAGTGACAGCACTGCCGCACACCAGCCGCGACTGCTCCTCCCTGGCGCCTGCAAACCCCACGGACGGGCTGGGGGCATCGCCATCCCCACTGAGCTGTGCAGAGCTTGACATGACAGGCTCTGTGTCCATGTGAATAATCTTCATTTCTCTGTCCATGCCCTCTGCCTGCACCTGCTCAGGGACATTCCCTGCCCCAGCACAGTGCTGGGATGCTTGGGATGGTTACTGGGAGAAGCTGATTTGGAGAGCAGCTGCACTAGGAGGGGGCACTTGGTGGGAGACATGACTCCTTCCCAGCTCCAAAGTCCTTCCAGCATTCATGCCCACCACCCTTTTCCTAAAACAGCCTCAAGGAGCAGCGATGAGGGGATGGGTGAGGATGGAACAAGGACAGAGCAGGACTCCAGTCTAGCGTCTGGGGCACTCAGCTCTGAAAAAAAGCAGCCCCAAAGCCCTTCTTTTCTGATAAAACACACAAAACTCATTTACAAACCATGGTTCTTTGCTCTACACGGAGTCCCTCCTATGGTGGCTAAAAGCAGCCATGTCCTGATAAAAAAAAATCATGCTTTCTGCAAAATGCAATGTCTGTGATATCTCACCTGACAGCTGTTTTTTTTAAAGTCCAAAGCTTCTGTACACGAAGCATTTTCTTCAAGAAATCTGTTTCTCTCCAGTTTTTCTAGACTCTCCTCATCACTATTTAACTGCTAGACTGCTCCTCGGAGGAGCTTTGAATGTACTTTGTATTAAATTTCAGCCACTCTCAAAGGTTGTTCCATGACCCAGACCATGATTCCAATGTTTATTGTCTGTGATGCTCCAAGTGCCTCATTCCATGCTCCAAAAATGTGTTTTGGAGCTTAGTGGGCTTTGCATCCTGGTCCTTGGGACCCACCACCCATCCCATGAGTGTCCAACATCCCCTCCTCTGCCCAGCTCAACATTTGCAATCCACTTTCCCATGCCTGAGACTCTTTGTCCTCCCATCTCTTGGGGGCTGGCACCCAGCTCTGGAGGAGCATCTCCAGGACCCCCATGTCCCCATGGCAGCCCTGCAGCCCCTCAGCTGGGTGGGCACACCAAGGAATCATCGCTCCAGGTGCCTCTGGCAGCCAGGCCCCACCACCATGGCTTGTTCACTCTGATTTTATCCACTCACTGATTGACTCCCTGACTTCTGGCCTGCCAGTTCTGTTTATTCACTGGGGGGAAACTTCCCTTTGCCTCATAATTGTTTCTGTCTCTGCTGTTTTCTGCTCCATCACTGCCTTGTTTCGGGAAAAGGGGCTTTTTGGGGAGGTGATTCATTGCTTTGTGGATTTTCCTGCATACTCAGTTCATCAGCTGCCCCATCCTCTCCCCCTTGCTGCTGCTTCCCCCCAGTTCACCCATTCCCCAGAGTGAATTGATTCACTGTTGAGGTTTATTTTTGGCTCCCAGCTGTTGGGCTCCTCGCAGCTGCCTCAAGCTGCTGTGCTCCTCCCTGCTCCCCCAGAGTCTCTTCTCCTCCTCACTTTCCTCCTACTGCTACTCCTGGCTATATTCCTCCATATAATTCCCCTGCTGCCTCCTCCATGCAATGTTTGGCTATTTTTAATGCTCTGAGTGTGCCCCACTGATGACAACAAGAAGCTGGAGGGCAGCAGGAGTGTGGGGAGTGTTTTGCACAGCACAGATGTGGAGACAGGACATGTGGCATGAGCAGGGCTTCAGGGTAAGGTGCCACCAGCCTCTGGGCACCAGGTTAAGGGCTGCCACCCATTCCCTGACCCAGGCTGAGTGCACAGGACAGCAGGATAAAGCTATCCCTTCATTCCTCCATGTTCAGAAGGAATAAAATTCAGTAGCTGTGGTTTACCTGAGGTGAGCACAAGCACAAGTTGTCCAGGGTGGCTTTAGCCACTGGTCTCCTCTAGATCCAAAGGAGCTGCTGTGTTTGAGTCAATGAAAGACATGGAGAGGGGGGGTTTGGGTAGCTTGATGCCAGCTGCAGTGCCCAAAGCCAAGCCCTGGGTCTGTAAATCCCCCAGCTCAGCTGTTATTTAATCCTGGAGGAGTCTCAGTTCTGCAATGCCCTTGGCACAAAGGAGATCCTGGCCAGGCAGAGGCTGTGTCCCAGGGAGCTTCCCCTGGCCCTTCCCTTGTGTCAAACCCTCCTGCATGTATAAACTCCTGTGGGTTTGTACATCCTAAACCTCTCAGCAGAGGGGTTTAGTCCCTGGGTGCCCTCCAGGCCACCCACCACAGGAACCAAGGACTGGAGTCCCTTGGACACAGGACACAGTGGTGTTGGGCTGAAACCCACCCTCCTCATTTGGGTAACACACTGAGCTCAGCTTCACCCCTCTGAGAGTTTTTCCTCACTCCTGGGGCTCTCCTTTGAAATCCTTCCCATTTTCCAGCCCCCTTTTTGCAGCATGGACCCCGAGCCTTGGCACAGCATTCCTGTGCATTTCCCCACACTCTCCCCACCCTGGTCTGGCATTCACTCACAGTAGCCCTCAGCTTAGGTGGTGTTTGTGTCTCCCATTTGGGTGATTATTGACCCAAAACCTGTGTTTTAGGGATTTTCCACTTCCTGAGACCAGGTGCTCTGGCACTGGATCTCATCCCAGACCGTGCCAAGCTCAGGTTTACACAGCTGCAGGCACCAGGCAATTCATTTCAACAGTGATGTTTTTTTCTCCCCATTGTTGCCCAGCAGACAGTTTCTTCTCCAACTCCAGCTGCTTTTGGGGCTGGATGAAATAGCTGAGAGCACAGATCCAAGCCCAAGTGGGCACTGCTGGGAGCAGACCTTTATCCACCCCGTTTGCAGTCACGTTGGTGCTGTGCTGGGTTTAACATGGGCCACGGGGATGTTCACAGCCTTTTCATGAGAATATAAAAACACAGAATCACAGAACGGTTTGGGATGGAAGGGACCTTAAAGATCACCTAGTTTCATCCCCTAGATCATTTAGGACTAAGCTGAGCACCTTCTGGAAACCTGAACAGGCTGCAGACCATGTTCTCAGGTGTGATATCCTAGAAAAATAAGCTGCACTGTCACATCTTTCTGCGGTCCAGCCTCCACCAGGCACAAATCCCACAAACTTCTGCTTTTTCCTCGCCTGAATCAGCTCTGCCGTGACTCTGCACGTCTGCTTTTTCTCCACTAGGTCGCAGCATTAACTTCTATTTTCCTCTCCTTACTAGACCAACAAAGTGGAGACTTTTTTTTTCGGTAGGCAGCTCAGCCTTGTCACACCTCCGTCTCCCCTGGCTCCGGCACGGGGTTCCCGGTGACTCAGTGTGGGGTGGCCAGAGCATCCCCTGGGGTCCCTGCAGAAGGGCCTCGGCTCCTATTTGCATCCGGGCTCGCCTTGCTCATATTCATTGTGAAATTAAAAGTGAAAAAAAGTAAAATTAATCACTAATTACATCGCCAGCATGAAGCCTGGAGGAAAGGGGACAATGAAGGACCACCAACGCAATCCTTATCTCTCCTCCCAGACTGTTCATTCCCCGGTGTTGATGGTGATGACTGAGAAGTTTTCCCTGCTGATTTACAGCTTCAATCCCATGAACTGGCACGTAGGAAGGTTTCTAGCACGGAAAACACGAGTGGTGTGTCCAGCTTCTCCCCCTGACCCAATCCTGCTGCCATTCCCTCCGAGGGCAGGATGGGATGCTCTGCATGTTCCCTCCTGGATGGGGCTGCGTCTAGCAGGAAATCTGGACCAGTTGCCCCCTCCAGGGTTTCACATCTTCCCAGTTCAGCTCTCTGGAGGTGTCTGGTGTGGGGGGAGTTGTAAGTTGCTCTCTGGAGCCCTGCACATGGCCAGAAAGCCCCAGCGTGGGACACGGGGCTGGGTCCCGTGGGAGATGCTGTGCTGGTGACTCATCCCCCACAGGTGTGCCCACGGGTGCTCTGGCTGCTGCCCTGGTTTTGGGGGAGCACAGCGGGGTTTGAAGGAGGGTTTCTGTGCTTTCACTATGAGCAAATGGTGCCAACACGTGGGGAGAAAGCCCTGCACAGCCCTGAGGAGCTGATGGTGGGCAAGAACCGGCTACAAACACATGAAAGGTGGGTGTAAAGACACAGCCAAACTCCTCTCCATCCTGCTGGACTGTGACAAAAGGCACCAGTGGCAAACTGGGAGGCTCTGGCTGGATGTGGGAGACACATCTTAGTCTTGCTGGGAGACACTGCTGCACTGGGACACAGACCACCTAAACTGTACCTCCCATACTCAGGGGATTTAGGGTTTGGCCAGAATGTGGCTGACACCCTGGCTCAGAGTGGGAAGCTGGACTTCCAATGTTCCTTGGACCCAACATTTCTATGCAAGTTTGATTTAAGAAAAATCAGTTTTCCTGCTTCTGTGTGTCCTCTAGCTGCTTTTGTGCTGTCTCTGCAGCCCTGAGCTCTCCAGCTTATGAAATACTGGTGTTTCCAACAGCAACAGTGATGCAGAGATCCAGAGGTGGAGGAAGCAGCAAGGAGGAGCACAGGAATCCCCTGGGGCAGCAGGAAATGCCTGGACAGATGGGTGCCAGCTCCCCTTCAGGAGCCATCCAGCCATTGTTCCATGGTGAATAACTATTCCTCCTGCTCCCAAGCCCTTCTCAGCTCTCTCCTACTCAAACCCACACCCCAGGGGCCTTCTGAGGTCTCAGCTCACTGGTGCTGTGCTCATCTCCCCAGCTCCTGTCCTGAGTTTGGGATAGATCCTTTGCAAACTCACCAGCCACTGGCTACAGCAGCCAAATCCTGCCCTGACTGCCCCACTGCTCCCCTCTGCCAAAGCCAAGGGAGGTGCTGAGCCTGGAGAGAGTGTTCAGACGTGAGACACGGTCACTCAAAACCATGCCTGGCCAGAGGACTCTGCAGCAGAAATAAAAGGTGCCTGTGCTGGAGCTGCAGCTGGGAGGGAGCCCAGGACATGTGTCCTTGTGCTGGTGGATCCTGGGGCTGCTGAGAGCACACAGTGTTCAGCACTGCTGCTCCCAAGGGCTCCAGGGGCTGGAACATCTCAAGAGGAGCTCTGCAGCCTCACCCCCAGGGTTTTCCTGGCAGCTGACCAAGTGCCACAAGTACAAGCTATTCCCAACACAACCAGCACACGCTCGGTACCGCTGCCTTCCCTCTGCCCTCCCTCTCGTGCCGTGCTCTGCTCTGCTTCCCCAAACACAATTCCTCCACAGCTGCCTCTGCTAAAGCAACGATGGACCCAGCCCTGAGCACCTGAGGTAACCCCCAGGCTTTTCTCTCCCAGATCCAGCTTCTTTGTGCTGCCCTTGCTCTGTGATGGGTTCTTGGGAGCTGCAGAGGGTAGGAGGGGTGAAGAGATGTCCACATAGCTCTTGAGTACTTTGGCTTGAGTTATGTCCTGCTCTCTTCTTCCAGACCTGTGGCTTTTTACCTGCAGTGACCTTCCCTGCCTCGCTGTTTACCTTGAGAGAAGGGGAACATTTGCTGCCTAGTAGAGCTCAGCTACAGCTTTTCAGTCAGCGATGAAAACACTCGAAAGCTAAGAGCAGCATTTGAATTTAAAAATCATAATTACAGTGCCCAAGAGGCAGAAGTTGGAAGAGGGCAATGAACAAAGCAGGGGGTTGGAAGAAAACAAAGAAAGGCATGAGAGGAATCTGCACTTTGAACAGAGAGTCCTGAATATCTTGCTCTGGCTACTTCAAATTGGGCACCTGAATTAATAGATTCTTTGACCTTCATTTCTCTGTGCTTTGGTTCTTTGTAAAGCAGAAAGCACAACAGAGCGTCCCCCAGGAAAAGAAAAAAAAATGTCATCAGAGCAACTGCTCCGGCCAAAGCACTCAGATGCTGCAGAGATGAGGATGAGGAAGGAAAAAAAACCCAACCCTGAATGGCTTTTCATCAAGTGAGTACCAGCATCGCGTGCAGGGAGTGGGACAGTGTCCTCTGGAATAAAAAATACCTCCCAAAAGTGTAATTAAGGATGAACCACACACTCCCTCAGGGGTTCTCTGGGCAGCCTGAAGGCAGGCACCTCTTAACTTTTAAATGCTTTCTCAACCTTGTCACTTCTGGAGTTATTTTGATGGGTTTTACACACAGGACTCTGCTATATTAAGAGCATGTCTACATATCTCACTAATTACTCTGCCTGCAGAGGAAAGCCTGGCACAAACAGAGCCTCGAGGCTGCTCCCTTTGGTCTAAGGAGCTGGATATTGTGCTTGGGCAATTCCAAGAACAGGTATGGAGGATGGATGGGGAGCAGCCCTGGGCAGGATTTTGGGTTGTTGGTGGGTGAGAAGCTCAACATGACCCAGCAATGGCTGATGGTAGCCCAGACACCCCCCCAGTCCTGTATCACAAGTGTGGGCAGCAGGTCAGGGAGGGGATTCTGCCCCTCTGCTCTGTTCAGGTGAGATCTCACCTGCAGAGCTGCCTCCAGCCCTGGGGCTCACAACACAGGAAAAAACAGGGATGTGTTGGAATGAATCAGGAGGAGGCCATAAAGATGCTCATAGGGATGCAGGCCCTCTGCTCTGGAGCCAGGCTGGGACAGCTGAGGAGGAAAAAAAAGGCTCAGGAAAACCTGAGAGCCCCTTCCAGAGCTTAAAGGACTCCAAGAGAGCTAGAGAGGGACTTGGGACAACAGCATGAGTGACAAGTGGAAATGGCTTCACACTGCCAGAGGGCAGGGTTAGGTGGGATATTGGGAAGGAATTCTTCCTTGTGAGGGTGGTGAGACCTTGGCACAGGCTGTCCAGAGAAGCTGTGGCTTCCCCATCCCTGGAAGGCCAGGCTGGAGAGGGGTTGGAGCACCTTGGTCTACTGGAAGGTGCTGAGAAGTTGAAACTAAGGGATTTTCACAGTCCCTTCCAATCCAAACCATCCTGTGATTCTGTTTTGGTGATCATCACTGACCACACCATCACGTTAATTCACTGCTGGATCCCATTGGATTTATTACACCATGGTCTCTGCAATGGCTGCTCTTGCTGCTGTGCAGGATGGAAGAGGAAGGATAAAACCCACATGCCCTAATTCTGGAGTCCTGCTCCTTTAAACAGATGAGGGAGGGAGGGTTGGTAAATCCTTGGACAGTTTTTCATCTTGCCTCGACTGGGCTGGGCTTTGGGCTCAGTCAGTTGTCTGGTCCCCTGTCACAGCTGCTGTTGTAATGATTCATCCATCTGGTTTTCTGGGAAAAGAAAATGAGCTAGGGAAATGTTTTTTGTTTTTTTTCTGGCTGTATCTTTCCTGAAACAGTTGCAACTTTGCACCCACTGGAGTTGAGGGGGGAGAAGGAGTCTTACGCATCACTTTTCGCCTGCTGGAGCAGAGACAGAAGTGCTGAGAATCCCATTCCTCAAAGTCAGACCGTGACGGTTTTGTCCTGAACTGTGTTTCCAAGGAGTAAAAGGATCCAGCAAAACCCAGCAGAAGATCCAGGCTGTCTTCAGCGGGTGCACTGGACAAAACCCTGTGCTGATCACTCCAGGGACACCCGCTCCTTCCACTGGCTCCTTCGCCTGCCTGAGCTCTCCAGAAATGATGTGGGATAAGCGTGGACACAAATCCAGGTGGAAAACATGGACACTGAAGGTTTTCTCATTGGATTGAAACAGTTAATTTCATGAGTGGTGTAATTTATCATAAATCAGATAAATATGAAGAAATCTGAGGAATTCAGACTGGACAATGTTGAGTCTCGAAGTGCAACAGGAAGCCACGCTGGACATTTTCCTTGTTGGTTTGCCCAGTGAGGATGAGACAATGTGCCCATCCAACTGGGAACACCAAGGCAAACTAATTCTTGGTTAAGGGAAGTGGCACTGTGAAGTCCCTTTTTCAACACTTAAAACACTGTTATAAACCAGCCAGCTCCAGAGATCTCCTCGCTCCAGGATTGCCTCTTCCTTGGTCCAGGCTCAGTTAGAGGTTAGCCTGGGAAAGCAGCAGCCTGCCTGGGAGCAATCACTCCTCCATTCAGACAAGTTAATGGATTTCCATCAAAGGGGTCAGGTATCAAATTCCTTTTCTATGCTGCTGGAGCAAACCTTCCTGTGACAAATTCCTGCCCTTATTCCAGCTCTGTATCTGTTACAAGTGACTCCTGTGAGAACCAGATCCTCCTCAAACACACCAGCACAGGAACTATCCCCTTGCTGGTTCAGCATCCTTCCTCTCCTGTCCCCCTCGGTTTTTTTTTCAGGTCTCCTCCTCACCAGCCTCTCCTCACGCCTGCCCGTTCCATGATTTCATCCGAGGTGGGTGGTGAGCTCGCTCTCCCCCGCGCAGCCTCTTCCCAGCGGCTGCCGGGCTCCCTGCCAGCTCCTCTCCACCCACGGCCTCTCCCGACCAGCCCAACCAGCATCTCACATCTGGCGGGCTGGCTCGGCCAGGGGGGCCAAGGAGCTCCTCAGCCATCCCCCTGCAGCACAGCCTTCCAGGGACTGGCATCTCCAGCCCTGCATCCCACGGGATCCCCGTTTCCCAGCCAGGACAGGGCGATGGGCGCCTGGAGCGACGCGCAAACCCTCCAAAGCTGCAAAGCCAGGGCTGAGTTTAGAGAACGGCTTTGAGGGTTGAAAGCCAAATGAAAACTGCCTTTTTATAACCCTCTTTTTCTGAGCTGCTTCTACACACAAAAACCTCTGCATGGATTTAAGCATTCCCAGCCTGGCTGATGCACCAGGCAGTGAAGCCAACTGGACCCATGGTTTCAGAGATTGTGGAGGTGAAGATGGCAAAGCAGATTTGAATCAGATTTTGAATGTGTTAAACCTAAGTGTTAAAATGGAAAACAGAGCACAGGACAGCTTCTCAAACCTCTCGGGTTATTCCCTCTGCTCTTCTGCCATGATTTTTAAAAATTAATCTTTTCACTATTCCTCCCGATGCCATGTCTGTGAGTCCATAAAACCATTTGCTCCTTGTCAGAGAATTCCGATGCCGGTGATTTATAGGCTTTGCTTGGAACGCAGCTCACAAGTACTTCACTTTTTCATTCGCCCTTTCTAAACGTTTTTAACGATCTGCTTCCTCAGATCTGTTTACATTTGGGACATTAAAAGCTAAGCAACAACTCCATTATGAGAAAGAACACCATAAAAATTCCAGCATTGCCAGGAAACGTCTCAATACAGTGACAAACGTAGCCACTCTCTCGTCCTGCTGCTCATCCGTGGGAAGACTGGTTCATAAATTATTCATGAGTGCCTTGAAATTTCCAGGCTAATCCCAACTAAAAAGTGGGGGTTTTTACACCATTGTTTCGCTCCAAAGTTCTCCAACTGGAATTTTGATTTGCATAGCAAAATCTTGAAAATTTACTTGCACTGAATTTCTCTTTCCTTCAAGTTGTGATTTCAGTTCTCACACTGGAAATATAGCAGAGAGTCTTTATGTGACAACTTCTTTGGAAGCCTGGAAATCCGTGATAATTCCCGTGAATTTCCTGAGAAATTCAGGTTTTCCCAGAGGTGATACTTGAGCAGATTCGGATTTATAAGGATCTTGGCACCTTTCAGCAGGCAATCTCATCAGCCCATGGCATTTTCAGTAATGATGAACTGTATGGGGGACTATCAAGCCATTCTTTTCCCAGTCTGTTTCAGTAAGGAGAGGCAAGACTGAAGATTAAATCATGTCAAAATATTTTGTGAAAATCACTTTGTGGTCCTCTGGAGGCTCCTAACAGCCCAGCTCACTCACCTGTGCTCGTGGATTTTACAGCTGTCAGTCTGTTCTGGGATCTAATCTGCACGGTGGCATTGCAGTATCTTCCATGCAAAAGCATCAATTATAAATAAATCCCACTGGGTTTTTGATGCAGTAATATTACAGAAAAATGGGCAGTCATGATATTTGGAAGCAATGAAGTTAAGAGTTGCCTTACATCCCTTTTGATGTCCATGCTCTGCCATGCATTGCTTGGAAAACTGTTTCCACACAGCTCCTCCACACAGTGCTTTGATGCCCCTTCCCAGCCACTTGGTCCAGGCTGTGCTGTCCAAATGAGGGTCAGTGTCCAGCTGTCCAGGCTGGAATCCAGCCAGAGACACGCAGGGCTTGACACACTGATTGCTTTGCAAAAGTAGAGATAAAAAACCAACTTTCCTCTGCAGCAATAGGTGAGTAATTCTTCCCTGTGGAAGTGGTGAGGCCCTGGCATAGGTTGCCCAGAGATCCCTGGAAGTGTCCAAGGCCAGGCTTGGAGCAACCTGGGTTAGTGGAAGGTGTCCCTGGCCATGGCAGGGGATGGAACTGGATGGTCTTGAAGGTCCCTTCCAACCCAAACCAATCTGTGATTGAATTTCCCTAGCACCAAAATACTGAACTGAAATGTTTGTGATGCCAAGGCTCACCTTTCCTTTATTTTTTTTTTGTTTTTGTTTTGTTTTGTTTTTTTTGTTTTGTTTTTTTTTGCCAAGGGGCCATTAAAAAACTTCTTTGACATGGATAAAATGGTTTTATTGACTTGCCCCCAGGGTTGAAGACAGATAATCATGTTTCCATGGCAGGTTCTCCAGAGAGGAATCCTTTGGGGGGGAACAGACATGATGCTGAGAAGGCAGCATAGAAGAAAACTGCTTACAAGAGAACTTAAATACCCAACAATCCAGGCAACAGAGCAGACAGCCACACATTTCTCCCTGGACTGTTCCTGGAAAGTTGTTGGAAATCCAGTGGAGTGAGAATGACATCAGGATGAACACTTTTTGCCTCCTGTTTCAAGGAGCTGAGTGGGAGTATCTTCTGACCCAGGGTCTGAAACAATTCCACTGAACACCCTCTTGTCTGCTCAACAGGTGGGAGCACACAGCTGGTCCAGCTTTTCTGACTGAAGTCCCAAAGTTCTGGATGCTTCCAGAGGAGATGCACCTGCAGCACCTGGAGGAGAGAACCCAGCAGTTTGCTGGACCATTATCAGAAACCAGGAGAGCAGAGCTGTCTCACTGATACCTGAAAAGTGACCACCTCTCCTTGCAGGCAGCTCAACCCAGCTGCTTCACTGGAGTTTGCTTCACTGCCCTCACTGGATCTGATTCACCAGATAGTCAGAAATTCAAACACAATTTTCATTAGCATTACCCAAACAAGGAAGAATTCGCTCTGCTGGCACCTTTACACTGCTGTGAGCTCTAACAGCCTGTTTTACTGCACAGCAAAGCCCTGCCAACACAAGCCTCTGCTGTTTCATACTTAGCAAAGGTCCCAGCAGGACTCAACCAGCCCACAGTAAAAGCCACAATACCCGAATTTATCCTCCTCATACCTCTGCTGCCCATTCTGGCACTGGAAATGTGTGCTAAGGACACAGCAGATCCCACACAAACAGGTTATTTTTGGTTAAGAAGTCTCAAACTGGCTTGAAGAAATCAGGGAGCATCTTGTAGAATATCACAATTTTGTCTCATTTACTGTTCTACTCTTTCATAAGCCTCTTATGCCTGGATACTTCATCAATTAATGTTGAATATTCTATAAACTATAATGAAAATTATAGTTCTGACCCTCAATTCATTTGCTGTGAAAACAAAAGCAGTTTTTCACTATCACCTCAAGCCCCTACTTAACATGACCAAGTTATTTTCCCCCCAGATTCCCAATATAAATGGATTTCACAGAATATCCTTATGTAGAAGCCTGACATTTTGAGACTGTGATGCAAGATCACAAAAATTTCAGACAAATTAATTGCAACAATTGAAATTTAGGCTTGATGTAGCAGAATGAAGTGGTTTCAGGACTCATTAAGAAAAAATGTGTACACTGTCAGACATTTCCGAAATATTTTTGCATTAAAAATTTCCCAATAGACATCATCCTTTCTCCCTCTCATTTTACCATTCAGCACATTTTATATTAATCCAGAAGTGAGAGGGTTTTTCTGAGAGAAGCAGTTGCCTTCCAGTGCTGCTTTTGGCTCGGTCCAAGTGTTGATTTCATTTCAACATCATTCCAGAACACGGGACAAACTTTTCTGGCCATGGCAACAATTGCCCCTGCACGCTGCATTTTGTGATTGCTGCAGGGTCTGTCCACAGGAGGATGGAGCAGACTTGCAAACAAATGGTTTAAGTTCTTCATTGTGGTACCTGACTGGTGTTTTGAGACTGGTGCAGGTTTTGTGGGCACCATTTAGCACCCAAATCTGTGTGACAGGGAAGACTTATCTTCCAGTAGCTTCACTTTTGTAAAAGGCCAGGAGTTGAGAGCAAACACGATAAATTAAAAAAAAAACAAAACCAAAAAAACCCTTGTAACATACGCTTCCCTCTTCCTCAGATATATTTTACACTGAAATGGTTCTGTTTTCATCAGGAATTCTTCCTTTTTCCATCCTTTCTTTCCCTGCTGCTGTGAAGAAGATCCACCATGAGCAGGACACAATCCTGTGTGTGAGCACACAGGCACACCAGCAGCAGTGCTCACATCTGAGAACACTTTCACAAGATCCAAGCACTTGGCAGCTCCATTTTTCTGACTATATGCTGCCAAGAAACTCTTGCCTTTCAACAGAAAGAATTAAAATGTTATTAACCTTCTACACCTGTTTCTGCACCACTTTGGTTTGAACCTTAAGACTAGTTTTTGTGTTAACAAGTCTCCTTTAAGCCCAAACATTTCAATCCTACATGCACAACACAAGCAGCAGAATTCCAACAGATCCACTTGCTCCTTCAGGGACTTCCCACAAGAAATCACTTAAACAACTGTCTGCATGGGAGCTGCTCAGGCAGTGGATGTACTTAAAGCAGTGATTACTTGCAAGTCACGCTTCCACCACCACTTAATTCTTAATTCTGCACAGCTTTTAACCTCCACAAGAACATCTGTCAAACCCCCTAAAACATGTAGTGCTCTGCACTGTACTGCAAACCCTGCATGCTGAATTTCCATATTCCAGTAATTTTTTCCATTAATTTAAGGGCCTAACCTACAGTCTTTTGTACTAAACACAGTACTTGCCACTTCTCAAAGCTCTGTCTAAAAAGAGACATACTTGAGGGTGGATTTTGTGAATGGATGGAAGCAAGAGACTTGAAATAGGTAACAAGAAGTCCCTCTTGGTTTGTGATTATCTTAATCAGAAATAAAGACCACCTCATTCCAACCCCCTCCCATGGGCAGGGACACCTTCCACTATCCCAAGTTGCTCCCAAAGCCCCATCCAACCTGACCTTGGACACTTCCAGGGATCCAGGGCAGCCACAGCTTCTCTGGGCACCCTGTGCCAGGGTTTCCCCACCCTCACAGGGAAAAATTTTGCTCCTAGTATCTAATCTAACCTTGATCTGTGTTTTAGCTATTGCCCCTTGTCTTGTCATTCCATTCCCTTACCAAAATTCCTTCTCCAGCTTTCAATATATTCTCCTATACATAAAAAAATTTGGAGGGGTTAAAAGGAAGGTAGATTTAGAAACCTTAGAAATTCCTCTGAATATGCAAAAGCTGCTCCACTTGTTTACAAAAAACTCTCTTTCTTAGTTACCCCATATGGAACACTGGGAAAAGCAGTATGTTGCTGAATCCACCAGGACATTCAGGAAAACATCCCCTGCTACAGGGATGCCTTGCTGCAGGCTGGTGTGTGATGTGTTGCTGCAGGCTGGTTGGTGTTATGAACTCCCAAAAAGCTCGATGTAGAATGACCAGCTCATAGAAAGATGATTTTCAGAGATTATCTTCATGGATAATGAGATCCTGCTGCAACTGGGGATAGGACTCACCTTCAACTCTGCCTCCAGCCAGCTGTGCCTCTGAAGAGATGGAATTTCAGAGAAATTCTTATATATTAAACCCCTTGGAGAGATGATTCAGATTGTTTATGGCTTACTCTGTAAGGAGTGTACAAGAGGAGAATGCAAGAGCTCTCAGGCTGGCAGGAAAACCTCCATGGGATCTTGCTTTCAGCACATCTGGAATATGGGAGCTGCAGATTGGAATGTTTCCTGCTGCTCCTTTTATTTCCTCATACCTCACAGACAGATCATTAAACCAACAGGGTGGGGCTCTTCTTCTTTGATCCAAAATCCACACTGGTTGTTCTCACTGGGAAAACCACCTCCCTTGATCTTCCCTCTCATCACTGCAAGGCTTCCCAAACCATTCCAAGGATCATCTTTGCACAGACGACCTAAACCAAGATCTTTTGGGTTATGCATTTTACAATTCTCCACCTCCCAGAGTTTTAACTTGTAGCATTTCTGCAACTCCATTCACCAAAATAACACACTTCCCTGTTCTCATACCATTGAAGTTTCTCTCTGGAGCCTCTTGTGTAAAAATTCAGGAGGTGCAATTCCCCAATCACTATAACCGATTTCAAATGGTGCTAGAAATTATTATTGACTCTGAACACCAAAAGAAATCAGTCATCCTCTAAAGGGGTTATGGAGACCTGCAAGGATGAAGAGTAATGTGCTGGACAGCACTTCACATTGGAGAATCCCCAAATTCTTGATATAATTCTTATTAAAGCACTGGTGAGAAAACAAAGGTTTGGACAGTGAAAAATTTCAAAATCAATCATTAGGTACACACATTTTTAATACAGTGAAATACTTCAAGAATATAATCTTGAAACACTTCTCCAGATTTCAGCAGACTTGATAATGTGACCAACCACCTGTGGTCTAATTCTCAGTTGCTGGCCATTTCCACCAACCTGCATGCTGGCAAGTCCTGTCACACAAAATAAATGACACATTCTGATCTGCCAAACATGCCACAACAAAAAGCCAAACATGCAGGAGAGATGCAAACAGCATCCAGAACTCCCAGTGCTTCCATGCAGAATTACCTGTTTCAAACTCTATTGTCTGTCTTGTATGATACAAGCACAAAGTACTGACAAGTGTGATCAAGTGGTAAGAAAAACAGATCTAGGTAAGGATGAAAACAGGTTTTGAAAAAACCTAAAAATTTAGAGCACATGTAGTTCCTTATTCCTCATCATGTTGTATAAACTAGTTGTAGTTGTTTTTACTAGCTGGGGCATTAAAATCAACATCCTCCACACTGAGTTACAATTCTGTATTTTACTTTTTTGTCTTGTTTCTGTCTCAAAACCTTCTTGGGCTCTGAAGTTGTTGGTCACCACTTACAAATATTATAAACACGATGACAGCAGAATTTCTGCCTTTGAAATCATTCTTTGCATTGCTCTCCCAGGGGACACCTGGGCCACAGACCCCCAGAGTCCCACTGAAGGACTTTGGTGGTGCAGGTTAACTGGAATGGCAGAACCACACAAGTAAGATCTTGACCTTCTCTTCTTTTCCTCTGAGGCTGCCGAGGGTCCATTTCCCTGATGAAGGCAGGCATTCTTCCTCCAAGAACACTGATTTCAAATGGTGCTAGACAATGAATAGTTAAATCTAAACCACCATATGAAACCAGCTTCCTGAGGGAGCTTGAGTCTAGCTGGGAGGATATTCCTGTAACAATAAATTGGAAATGCCACAGAAGAATACCTAGCCACGTTGGGTTTTTATTTTTCCTGTTAAACAGTTGATGCTTTTTTCTTATTCTTACCCTTGATTTTGGTTTGAGTCACTCAAATGCTTACTTCTGTTTTCTATTACAGTGCTACCAACAGCAAGAGAATTGCTTGCAGCATTGTCACTCAGAGGAATTTTGTTAGTCAAGCTTGAACAACATGTACAAGGCTTTAACAAGGAATGAAGGACCTTCATCCTGCCTGTGCTGCTGTCTTCTGTTAACACATTCTGTCTGCTGAGCTCTGCCCACAGCATGACTACATCCAGACACAGCAGCAAGGGCAGCACTGCTGCAAAACTCATTCTTGTGACAGCAAAACACGTAAGCTGGTACCAAATCTTCATTTCAACAGCAGCAGCACAAAGATCAGCGTGTGAGAGAAGCTGCACATCAGTGACTGAAAGCTGAATATTCATCCCAAAGGTCATGCACAGAGCCTGGACACTTGCCCACCTGTCAGCTAGCTCTGGTTGAGATGGGATTTGCAAATTAGGGGAAAAGTGTGTCTCCAAACCCAACGGTAAGGACTGAGTTGATTATGGTCTAGTTAGACCTGGCACTCAGCACCTGGAGCCAGCACAGCTTCTAAGAAATCTGACAGAGGGCTCTTTCCTGGAAATCTGCTACTGAAGTGTGTTCTAGACAATTTACTCCCTTTCAAACAGATTTTTTTTTTTCATAACCTCTCTGCAGCTCCTCATCTCAGCTGGCAGAACAAACATCAAGCACATCTGCAGAGCGATGTCGAGCAAGTCTTGAGTGTTTGCACAGCCTCACTCTCAGGGACAGGTTCTGGGAAGCACTCAGGTACATCACAGCCTCTCAGGAAGGAACAAAACCAAGCTGGGCAGTGGCACAGAAAGCACCACAAAGTGTGTGCATGGCAGAGGGAGGCACAAAGACACCACATGCCCCATCTGGTGCAGAACAACAGTTTTAAAGAAAACAACCCATCGGAGCAGGCTGGGCCTCCACAAGCAGGCAGTTCCTGCAGTTACTGGAAGAGCTGTCACCATGCCAGGCCACATCAGCACTGGATTTATTGTGCAGCTTTTCTGCCCAGAAAGTGCCTGTGTGGAGCAGAGCAGGCAGGAAGCAGCAGGACAGAGCTGTGCCCGTGTCCCCGGGCTCTGCCCCGAGCCTGCAGCTGCCTGGGAATCTTCCACAAAACACTCCTGGCTACAATAAAGCTGCTTTAAAGTGCAGGCAGAACCACACTCTTTTTCCTTCAGCCATGCAGAAGGCCAGAATTTTGCCTTGCTGCAGTGTGTTCAAGAAGAGTGAAGCACCTTTGTTTTTTCCCTCCTGCAGTTTGTCACACTCAGGTGTGCTCTGTACCTGCCTCTGGAAGCCCTGCTGAAAGCTGATTTTAGCTGATTAGAAGCACAGAACTACTGAGGTTGGAGAAGACCTCCAAGATTATTGAGTCCAACCTTTGACTTAATACCACCACCCTCACTAAACCATATCATGAAGTGGCAGGCCCACTTGTTTTTTGAACACTTCCAGGGATGGTGACTCCACCACTGCCCTCAGCCTGTTTCAATGCTTAACCACTCTCTCAGCGAGAAAATTTTTCCTAATATCCAGCCTGAACCTCTGCTGGTGAAACCTGAGGATGTTTGCCATTGTCCTGTTGCTTGTTACCTGCGGAGAAGAGGCTGATTCCCATCTCACCACAACCTTCTCCCCTTCTCTCAGGTAAATGTTGGTCTTCAGATAAATGAGGTCTTCCCTGAGTCTCCTTTTCAACCCTCAGCCAGTCCTTGTAGAACTGACATTCCAGACCCTAAACCACCATCCAAGATGAACCCATCTGTCCAGTCCTGAGGACAGGCAAATATTCTCCATCTACTCTTTGGGGGCAGAAAACCATGTAAAAAAATAATTACACCTGCTCCTCAAGTTTCATCACCTGCTGACATGCATCTCTCTCTTCATTTACTGCAAGGACAACAAACTCAACCAGCTCAGACTAAGAATCCAACTGCTGGAGAGGGAAACCAAGCCAGTGTGGACAGTTCTCACAAGGGTAGCTGTCAGCAGCACAGCTAACACACTGCTCTCCAAGAAAATCTTCATGAGAAAAGCCCAAGAAACCTGAGATCCATCTGTGAAGCCAGGACAGCAGGGGCACTTCACCACTGTCTCCCCTGGACAAAGCTAGTTCCTGCTGCAGCATCTTTTCCATGCAGTGGCATCCATGACATCCAAGGATCTGAAGCTGAGGTCCAGCTGCATGGCTCTGCCTCTGCCACTTAGGATGGTGGCAATCCAGAGAGCAAATTCTGCCATTTAGTATCATTTGCACTTTTGAAGAAAGCAGCTTTCAAAACTTGTAATAACTCTATGTGTTTCTAGAACAGGCTAATGAGAAACATGCTCACACCAGGGCTGTAAACTGTCATTTCTAAATTGGAAAACCAAATGAACTGCAGATAGAGAGCTATTGTGCTGCTCCAAGATGCCTCCTTCTAATTAGGTGCTGTGAGTTTTAAAACATTTTCAAATCTTGGACTGCTCCATCCTTCCCAGATTTAATGATCAGAAGAACTGAGGGCAATTTCCTTGGTGAACTGGAAAGAAGAAGAACAGAGGAGTTAATGTCTTCACATTTGCAAGTAAGAACTTGGGAAACAGGAAAGAACAAACTCAGAATTCAATGACTTAGATAAAAACTGTAGATGGAAGAGCATCTGATTGCACTTAGGTTTCTGCAGTTACAAATTAAGCGTTCTGTAATCCTCCAGAGAAAATTATGGCAATGACATGTCAGTGACTTTAAGCTCTAATCTTACAAGCTTCATAATTCATGTTTTTATTTGACATTGATGGGATCACTTGAATGAGTAAAGTTTTGTCTGCAATTAAAGCACTGCAAGAACGAAGTTTATGAAAGCTTTGTTTTGCTCTTGAATAATTTTAGTGATTTACAGGTAGTTTAGCTGCATTTAAACACTTACTAGGGAACCCTCTCTCTTCCAATGATGAATTCCTGCAGAATTCCTGCACTTGGAATGACATGAGATCTGTCTGTGACTCCAAGTGACAACTGTGGGCACTTTATCCCATTAATCAGGGATAATCACAGAGAACATGCATTGGGTGCGACTTGGAAAGACTTCCATGGTGGACTAATCGATTCTGTACAGGAAATTCATTAAAAACTAAGTCCTACTGCTTCCTTTCCATGCCTTGCCATAACAGGAGCTGTGTAAATGGATTTTGTTAGAGCTGCACTCATGACAGCTTTATGATCCATCTGAAAGGCAGAGCCAGCCTGGAATCTGCAGACAATGGCCTGTGAGAACATCACATCTGACAAACTGCTCAACTTGCTGCAACTTTTTAAATCCCTTTTTTTTAAATAATAAACTGTGGAGCCAAGGGAAGATGACAGAGTGACAAGTCTGCAGAAAGGCTCTGTCTGTACCATGGGAAGGGACTGTGTGAACTTCCCACTTGATGCCTGGCCATGGATCTCATTTATGAGTTGCTGCAGACACCCCATGGCATGATGGAGATGGAGGAGCCACTGAGAAATTATCTGTCAACTGAAAAACCAATTAATACTAACTGCAGTGAGAAAGAACTGTCTACCCAGATAGAAATTGGGGATTGTGAAGTCAGTTACAGATGTCTTTAAGGGATTTTTTTTTTGGGTCATTTTCAACTTGAACTTAAACCACAGCTATTGGGGAAAAGCTGCTTCATCTTTTCTTTTTCTGCACCATCAATCCCCCAGCGTTTTCACCACCAGCTTAATGAATTCCAACTATCAAGAGAGCTTATCCGCTCTGTAATTTGTCTTTTTTTGTTCCCTTCACTAAACAAGCAGGAAAAATGTTTTTAATTTGCAAGGCTGAATAAATACCTACTGTGTTTGCCAAGACTTTATTGACATTCATGGCTGTCCACAAAGCTGACTGACTTCTCACAGAGATGGTTTATCTCCTCAAGTAAAAAAAAATAAACCTGCCCTAACAAGAAGATGTTAATCTTCCTTAATAAAATAAATGAAAAGCAGCAGCTCAATAAATAATCCTGTGGCTAGTCAAAGCCCTTCATTCAGGATATGGTCCCAGAGCAGATTTTTGTTGACAGCAAGATCACACAGCACTAGGACACCCTCCAGTGCTCACTGCTGCCTCTGATGCTGCACTTCTTGTCACCTTCAGCAGCACCAACACGACTGCCTGTGGGCCATGAAATTCATTCAAATGATTCTAATACAAAGAAAAAAAAATGAAGCGTTTCTTTTCTTGACCGAGTTATTTTCTGTCATCTGGTTTTCCACACAGTCAGGGAAGAGCACTGCATTGCTGCTGAGCTGGAAATGGATGGCTGGGAGTGGGCAGAAACTGATTAAGCTGGCACTAGCAAAAGACATGAACTGTGGAATTACACCGTGGATAGCATCAAATCCCATCTCTCTTGCTCAGCTGGTCATGAGGAGTTGAGATGAGTTTCAGCCTGCAAGGAAACACAGTTCTTGAACTTTCACAAGAAAATCAATACACTGAACTCTCAGGTTCTTAGTCAAGTTTTACTTGATTTTTACTCAAGGCTCAACCTCCCCCACAGGCCTGTTTGCCTGAATTTTCCCATTTGAATTTCTCTCACTGAGCAATTCTGTCAACTTAAAATGAGCAACGTGCAAGAAACAATCAAAGCCTCCACAGCTGGAATTTAAAATCATCAGAAGGTCTGTGATGGCTTGATATAAACAGTAAGCAAAAAAACAAGCATTTGGGTCATTTGGGAGGAAAATAATGACAAAGCTGTACTGAAAAGATTCCTACAATGATGACAGTACTTCACATTCCTTCCTGTGCTTTGTTCAGCTGCACTGAGAAGTGCTATGAAGTCAAGAGATCTGGGGAACATTCCTCTGGAACAGGCAAAGAGCCTTCAAATGAAGGCAATTATTTTCCACCAGTGAAATATCCAATTTACCCATTATGCAGGAACACCATGCATTTATCTTTGTACTTTCAAAGATCCTCAAAGCTTAGAGCAGGAAAGGCCTGATGGCTCCAAGGTATTTACAACAGCTGATACAGATGTGCTGTACCTGAGAAAAATCAGCCTCTACCCTGTACAGCTTTATTTGTGTACTTCTGTAACAATTCATTACTCACAGGTTTGTCCTCAGAATCTGGAAGAAGAAAACCCCAGAGCTGTTTCAATTACTCCCCTCTGTGTTGTTCTGCAAAGAGATGAATTAAAACACAACTTGAGAATCATTTTTCTTCTCCTCCAGGTTTTACACAGATTTTTTAAGCCACGTTATGACTCCTCACAATCTGTACTTGTGTGAGCTCACTCACAGTCAGAGCAGGCAGTCGAGGTGTGCCACTAACCCATCACTAAATACAGGCATCATGCTCCCTATGGAAAGAGTAATTTTGGATTAGAGCTCACCAAAAATTCACCAAAAAAAAAAAATCCTGCTGTCTTTGTTTCATAACAGAATGTGTGTGTAGGCACTCCCTGTGAGATGTATCCAAAGATACACCCAAGCCTCCTGGTAGAATCCCTGGAGATGCAGTCCACTTGTGCACTGACTGTGGCAGTGGTGCCACAGGGAAGTAATTCTTTGTGGAGGCAGAATCCATAAATAGCAGGTGCCAGAGAATCACCTGCTGCACAGAGCAACATCCCTGACGTAAAAGTTGTCTCAGATTTACTCTGAACTCTGTTTTGAAACCTCATCAGGCTGATTTTGGGGATTAGCAGGGAAGGAAATCCTAAAAATACAAAAGCAGGCTTAGCAAGCTGGGGGAAAGGCAGTAAGATGTTTTTGTGACAAAGGCTTCAGGATATGAATTATGCATTACCAAAAACTGACTTCAGTCTGGAGGGGAGGAGGGAGATTTCTGTGCATCCAAATCCCAGCACAACGGGCACAAGCTGCTCTGCAGGGAATTACATATATCCTGTACAAACATTATCCATTTGGGAATCTCACTCTCCTTTTTGCCTGAGCATTATTTTGTGCTAATTGTGAGAATCTGAGGCAGAAAACCACAAATAACCTGCAAAATCCTTGGAATCAGTCTCCATATAATTCAGAGGGGGCTACTGAAACCATAAGGAAGCAGGAACAGTCTGGCTTCAGCCTCCCTCTATTTCTGTCCACATTCCCACCCTGTGCCCATCACCATAGCAGCTGACTGCTCCTTCTGCAAAACACCAACCTTTGGGGCAGCAGAAGCAGGAAAAGTGGGTGTTTTTTTTCCCAAATGGATCACCATTTGCTGGATAAAAGCAGCTGATGTTGTGTTTTAGAAATTGGACAGGACAGCCATAATAAAAAACGTAATTCCCTGTTGATTGCTGAGGTATGTTAATGAGGGTATGATAATGAAGCAGCCACCCACAACAAAACTCACTGCTGATTGTCCATGTCTTAGATTATAAAAACACTTATTTTCGTTGCTACTGCTGCCTTACACATTTAAAATTATCTCAGTGGGGTATGGGAGAAAAACAATGGCCATTAAGAATAAAAAACAAAAACATTTCCTCAGCTTAAAATAGTTCTACTGACTTACAGCTTTTGGGACCTAAGAGCGACGAGCATCATTTTTAGCAACCACCCTGGCACCGTGGCTGTTATGTAAGTTGCAGTAGAAGCTCTAATCCCACCCCTGAGCAGAAATGCCCCTGTCATGAAGCACTCCAAAGCTACACCTGCTGTTTGTACCCTCTGAGCTGGACCACAGCCACTTGTGTCCCTACAAAGTGAGCTCTCAAAACCAGGCACCCGCTCACGCCTCTGCTTATCTCCAGCACTGGATTCATCTGTGCTGCTCCACACATCATCGTGGCACTTTGGCTGTCAAAGCATGCAAAGTGACCTGGAAGGAACTGCTCTTGTGTATCTCTAAAAAATAACAAAAAACAACACGAAAACATTTATTAGTCTGTGTTTTTATTTTTTTTTTTTGTCTGATGGAACACAAACTCAGACTGCTCCACCATTACCCAAGAGGAAGTGAAATTAAAATTATCACACAGAAAGAAGATAACAATTAAGAAAGATAGGAAGTTCAATCAGACCACTTCAAGTTTTAACCTCAGGTCAATTCCCACGCCTCAGGAACACACTGCAGAGGACATTTCAGTCAAAGACAAATATTCTGTACTCCTCCCATCACGTATGACACTGCAAAAAACCCCTGAAACCCAAGCCAGGAATATTTTCAGAGTGAAATAAAGCACTTCAGAACCTTTCCTTGTTATGCTGAAGAAGCAAAGAAACTGGATGGGGCACTGAGCAACCTGGGACAGTGGAGGTGTCCCTGCCCATGGCAGGGGGTTGGAACTGGATGGTCTTGAAGGTCCCTTCCAACCCAAACCAATCTGTGATTCTCTGAAGCAGAAATCAGTATTTTTTAAATCTATTCACTTCCTACATTCTGCTGCTGCACAGTGACAAATACATATGCCAGATACATTTATATACTACATACTTCATAGCAGGAAAAATAACCAGTGCAAAAATCTTACTCCATCAATGTACTAGAAACAGAAATTGTTTACCTTTCAATTTGCACAGATTTATAAGCAGGTTTTCCCTCAAACAAGATGTTCTTCCTCTGGCATATGCAAGATGCCGTCTTGAGAGCAGCACCTGGAATTTATAGAATCGTTTGTTTAAATGCATGTTTGCATTTCCACTTCAGCTTCCCCTCATGAAACGCAGAGAAGTCACACAGTTATGGTAAAAATAAAGCTTTTAGGGATTGATCAATGCCCTGTTAACCATGCTAGGGACTGGAAGATCCAGAAGATGAGAGGGATCTTCACTGCATGCTGAGCAAGGATCATCTGGATAAACTGGTGAGCACCTGGCAGTGCTAGAATCAATTAAATCTGCACAACCATGCACAGTTTAGAATATTACTGATCCTTACTCCTGAACCCCTTTTACTACTCAGTTTGTGCATGTGACTTCTGTGACAGGACAGTCACATCATGAGGATAAAAGCAGACATTGTGCTTCAGTAATGAACACTGCTGCTGGCACACGCCATGGAAATTACAGAGCTAATCAGACAACACAATGCTCCATGTATTGAACACAGCCAGGCAAGGGATGGGAAAGGGGGCTGCTGGATTCTGAAAACAAATTTGTTTTTGCTTTGATCTACAACATCCATTAAACAACTTTAGTTGCACTAGAAAAATATATTCCTGTTCATCAGAACATATAATGTACACATATCCAAATTACTTCTGATTTTTTCAGTCTCCTCCCCACAACTGGCTCCATCTTTTGAAGCTACAAACAAGGTCAGCATCTCAAAACTGGAGTACTAAAGGATGGATGAAGTTCTGATTTTCTTTATGACCTGAGAAACTGAGTTTGTGCAGTAGGTATTTACCTTCCCAGTGGTTTCCAAGGAAGGAAACTAGTGTAGCAGGACAGAGTCCCTGCCATGGATCAAAACACTCTCATCTAGAAGCTTCATATAAAACAGAATAAAATGAGCTTGGTTTCTAGTTTATTGCCTGAGGCAAGAAAGAGACATAAAGAAAGGAGAAAGTATAAGGAATAATAAAACAATAAAACCTGATATAAAGGCAGATTAACAGCCTTTCTACTGTAGGTATCGTAGGAAGATAAAGTTTTAAAATAGAAGCTTAAATACAAAGGTGTTTTTGTGGCATTTACAGAGGGTTGGCAGGGAGAGAGCTCCTTTCTGTTGACACAGAACTGAGCTGCAGCAGATTGCTATCAATCCACGTGCACAAGCCACACAAACATCCTGGAAGGAAAACAAATTGATGCACACAGGTGCAGGTCTGGAACTTGACTATAGAGAATAATCAAATTCATTTCTGCAGTGGAAATCTGGGAAGAGAGAAGATGCAGAATGTGCACACAAAGAACATAACATCACTGTGCACACTAAAAATATGATTAAGAAATACCACAAAACCCCCAGAATCAGGGTCATCCAGTCAGGATGGGATGCCAAATGGAAAAATTATTGATGCTGCTGAAAGTCTGACCCGTGTAAAAAAGGAAGGATGAAGAACTAGTGTTAATATTAGGTTAAGAAAAAGCAACTAGAAACATCCAAGTTTCCAATGAACTCAAGAGGCAGATGCCAGTCTGGAAGTGGTGTAGGATGGAATCACAGAGGTGAACCCTAAATTGCAAAAGACTGGTATGACTTCCTGATTCTAAAAGTGTGGCCATTACTAAACTATGTAAAAATAAACCTAAAGAAAACCCCTAGTGATTCAGTCAATGAGAGATTTCACTGTTTATTCTGCCAGCATTCAAGTTCTCCTGTTTGTAACAGACATATTAAGTTAATTCATCAATTACTAAATGAGTTCAGTTAGTTCACAGCGTGTAATTAATTTATTCTCCTCTGTTAACAGGCACATCCTAATGTCACTTTGTACTATTTTGCAAATTCAATTTAATTTACTAGACACAATGAGAAAAAAGGAATTTTGAAGGCAGAAAATAAAACTGCAGCAAAGACAGATGCAGAACCTATGGAGATAATGTACAACACAAATAGCATCTGGCAGCAAGGTCCTTTCCTTGCCCAGCAGGGCTGACTGTTCTGAATTAACTTTTTTTGTGGTTGGAACAGGTCTGGGGTGTTGGGTGCAGGAATGTGGCAGCTGCCAGCCCATGGTGGTGTCCCCACAGCCCTTTCCCTGCAGCTGGACTGACTTCTCACACCTCTCACCCCTTCCAGTCCTCTGCAAACAGTTTCATCAAGAGATCCCTTTTTTTCATGGAACTACTCTGAATTTCTTTGTGGTTTTAACAGTGGCCAAGGAAATTCACTCAAGAGGAAATTCACTCCCCGTAACTCTTACTGTAGCCACTGTGAAGGTTAAAAGGATTAAACGGCTGAAGTGATGACTGGGATAATAAAGTATGTGCTGTGTAACACCAGCTGCACACGACAGAGTAAAGCTTCAGGAAAAAAAAAAGAGCTAAGTCTTTAAATATAAAACCTGATGGTCCCTTGAACATATCTGCACTCCAGAGTCCATGTGTAAGGCAGGAGCTGGGAGGAGAGCTCTGGATGGGTGTTGGGATGCAGATGTCAGGCAGCACCTGCAGCAGAGCCAAGGTGGGAGCAGCCCTTCCAGCACAGAGGGAAAACAGCACTGGATGCACCCTCAGCCAAGGAGAGAGTCCAGCTGAAACATCACCAGAGTAATGGACTGCAATTACAGCCTAATTAACAGGAAAACTTAAGTTAGGTTTCTATCAGAAACAAGTCATAAATTTGTTCTTGTGCTGGTGCAACACACACAGGGCTGGAGCTCTGGGAAGGCCAGTCCTGCTCCGTGGATGATGCAGCACCAGGCAGGGAGATGTGGCTGTCCACAGTGTCCCCGGCAGCCACCAGCCACGTGGCCTGTCTCAGTTCTGCCTGGCTTTTGGCAGGATTTAGGTGCCTGGGCTCTGGAGTGATAGAACTTTCTATTCAGTAGCTGCTGGGGCATCAGCATGTGCTGTACCACAGTCAAAGGTGTCCCAGCTGGTGTGAGAGAACATGCTCCTCACTTAGACTTTTCTGCAACCAAAAAGCAGCCTAAATACCACTAAGTATAGTGGAAGAGCCTGAAATCCACCAAAATCCATGCCAACACCAGAGCCCTTTCCAGAACAAGGCTGCACAGAGGCCCTGGTGGTCACCACCTTCCACTGGGCACTGAAGCACCACCTGAAAAGCAGGAGAGACCCTCTCTGTGCCAGTTCAGCTTCACCTTCACATCACCCTGGAAAACTGGAGCAGCACAGATGCAAAATGTGAGGCTGAACACATCTCTGCATGGTTTGTGTGGCTCCTGGTACACAACAGGCTGTTCCCTGTGCTTCCTGCCAGGCACACACAACCTCAGGGCAGCTGATGCCCAAATCCTGCCTAGTATGTCACAAACAAGGTCCCTCTGGAGTCTCTTTCTCTACAGTGCTTATTCTGATTCCAAAATTACATGGCACCCATACCCCTGACACCTTCTCAACATCTCAAGGGTCCCCCCAGCCTTTTCAGTCTCATTCTGTCCAATTTTGGTGGAAATGGGGCTCTGCCCCGTGATTCAGGACTTTTTGGCATCTCATGTAGGAAGCATTTCCTAATTCTGGCCCAGGCAGCTGAGTTCCACACCCAAGGGCAAAAATCCAGCACAGATAGAATAAACTGGGCATCTATAAGCTTTAAAAGCTCAGTAATGGATATTTCCAAAGGGGATGTTATGCTGCATGTACAGGGGGACACAGCTAAGCATAATTTTGATCTGAATCTTAAAATATACAACCTTTTCTGAACTACTTCTGCATCTGCATGGAAAACTGGTGATATTCTTGATGAAAACGAGTAATTAAAAGAATTTTGAAAGTGCTTTAAAGCGCAGTAACAGAGAAGACAAAACTGATTCAGACTACAGCACAGCACTGCAGTGAAACAAGGAATGATGATTATGTTTGAGGTGCTGTAATTTAAGACAAACTGTAGCAGAACTGCTACAACAGTTTGCTAATTCTATTACTAATTCTTACATCACACTTTCCAGACTCCTTATGGATATTCCTCTTAACAGCCTCTGCTTTATCAGCATTTTTTGGCAAAAGGAGTTACAGTAACTTCTGCTACAAGGGAATAATTGTATCGGGGGGTTGGTGAGGAATATTCCCTTGCATTTCCAGACTGCAGCAGCACTCTGCTTACTGTGCTCTCTACAACACCTAACTGGAACAACTCTCATCCTGCCCTCAGGGCCATGAAAGTTGAATTAGGTCTCCAGTTAAGGTGAGGATAATGTGTATCCTGTGTGGATGTGACAAGATAGGCTAAACCAGCTAAAATAACTGAAGTAAAAATGCAAACTGCACTGCCCTGCACTGTAAAATACCATACAGATTTATAAAACAATGCAGACTCAAAGCAAGAAGTCAGAAGTCTGATAGACCATAGGAATACAAATTATGAAAGCATGAAAATTCATTTAAAGCTGTATAATCAAGCCCACACCACAGATATTTATTTTCCTTCTCTTTAAATACAAGAGCCCTCACTTCATGTGTCAATATTACTATACACTGCTTTGTATCATTGCCCATGGGTACAAACCTCTTCCTTTAAACACCCTCAGTCCTAGATATTTTCAGATGCATAGGAATGGAGGGGAAGGAATGGCAACTATGCCCCCATCAAACCTGTGCTTTTTTTCTGCCTAAATCCATAGTCCTGTATCCTGAAAGACAGATGCTGAGCATATCTGCTGCATCACTTCCCTGAATCCCTGCCAGCTCTATCTGCTCTCCGAAATCCCCTGGGGAGATTTCCAACACACCGTGAGCCCTGCACAGCCCCGCCTCCGACCCTTCCTCTTAGGGACTCCTGAGCAATGGGCTTTATCTCATTAATTCAGTGGTTTTTAGGAAACTACTTTTCCCTGCCAGTTTTTAAACCCAGAGGAATTTTCTAGATGTGCAGTGACAGTGCATGAGTAATAGCTCCCTCATTAAACGACCAGGGAGTCATAAAACAAAACAAATTGTTCAGCTTCCCAGTGTTTTTCCGATTTGCTTTCCCTTTCCAAGTCCTGTAGTGCTCACAAACATCCAAACTATCTAAGTGACGTCATTTCTAGTCAGAATTCTTAAAGGAAACAACATGTCCTTTGCCTGTTGCTCAATCCTCTGGTATTCTTGCCGTCATTTATTTGTGCCCCTGAGTAGTTTCAAATAATTTTGTTTTTTTTTTTAAATCAGGAGCTAGTTGTACCTATGTGAAACATGTACTTCCAAAACACACCATGAAAAGCTTGTCTGACATGGGAGAGGAGCTGTGTTGTGTTTACTCCTGCTGGGAACAGTTCTTTATTCCACTTTGAAACCTGGGAGACCCAACTACACAGAGCAGTGATTCAAGGAATATTTTGAAAGGCCACAATTTCTGCATCGGTTTGTGAGAATGAGACAAGATCTCAGTCTCCTGTGTTTGTGCTCAGGATGAAGAACAAGATACCAGAACAAGACACCAAAACAACTCTGGGAGGTAACAAGGCTTAAAAATATTTGCATTTAGTATGTATTTTGGCAGGCTTGCAGAACTTCTAACTACCACAACAATCCTTTAAGGTGATCTTGCAATCCTCACCTTAAGATAGCAAAGGAAGGACTGAGTAGAGTCAGTCTGAGATGAACTGAATTCGGTGTTTTTACTGAAAAATGTGCTTTACTTCAGGAAAACTTCAGCTCCTTTCGCCTGAACAAAATCTGGGAGCCGCAGAATAAAAACCATTTCAGACAGCCTGAACATCTCACACCGCTGAGATTTTAATTCTTTTTAAATCTTTTAATGAGCAGCAGAAAGCAAAGGAATGAGATAAAGTGGGAGCTCCAGACCACAGTCCCTAACACATCTGGCAGCTGTAAGGAGACCCACCACACATGCCAGGCTCACCGACCTTGCAGATTTTTCCAGGATTTGAAAACACACCAGCTGAAAGCTTATTCCCTTTTACAGGGAACTGTGCTCCTTGCATTTACAAATGTTTTGATGCTGATGAATAATCAGCAGCTTTAAATACACATCTGAGTCAGGCAAAGAAGTGATGAATGTCAGGGACAAAGGTGAGAAGACATGCCAGCCCAGAGCTTCAGCGATGCTCAAGAGCCTCCCTGCTGATGGTTTCACTACGAGTTAGGTATTCAAACACCTCTAAGGACACGGGCTGTCAAGAATTTGCCTCTTTACACTGCTTTATAATTGGTAACAAAGGTGGGAACAACTTGCCAGCTTTGCTTGTCACATCATCCTTACGACAGCGAGCGGAGGTACCGCTGGGGAAGGGGGATCTCGTCAGGACTGAAATACATCGCAGACACCGTGGCAGATGGCACTGGGTGAACTGAAACGGAATTGAAAAGTTCAGGGTATTTCAGAGAAGGTTCATTTAAGATGAAATGAGGTAACAGCTTAAGAAATACAGAACAGTGAAGGGAGACAAAAACATATCCTCTTCATCCCTCTCCCGACATACGGAGATGCTCAATGAACTAAAATGATTGTAAATATTTTGGCATTTACATCGTGGCCACAGCTGAATGCTGACTTGTCCTGATACCCTGGAACCTCCCCAGACACACTGCCACCACTGCCCTGCACATTTTGCACTCCAAAGGGTGAGGAAATCTCTCTCACCATCGGTTTAAATGCAAAGCACAGGTGAGGTGGGGACCTCACAAGAACATGCCAAAGCCAAGACTGAAGAAGGGTTAAGAAATTAAACCTTTGTATAGATAATGGAAACACCCAAAATTTTTAGATTAGCATGAAAGAACAGAAATAACCTTCTGAATCTTTAATAACAGTCCTCCACAAGGACTCCATCACCTCTCCCTAAAGTCTTTTGTATGGGCTGCTGCCAGAGATGTTACTGGAATGGGCAGAGCACAGCCCTGAGACTCTGCTGAGTCTCAGACTCTCAGCTGTATCTCTAAGATACAACTCAGTTTCACGCCTCAGAAACAAGCCTGCTACTGAAGCAGAGTTTGGACAGCATTCCCAAAGCCACAGAGCCCATCAGGCCTGTGGATAGCTCCTCATTAAAAGAAGCAACAAGGAACAAAACCCCAACCTCTTTTCCAGGCAGTGAATTACACCAGCATGAGACTGACAACTTTCAGGATGAGGTCACCTCCGTTTCCCTTCAGAAATGAAGCTGACAAGTACAATTAACAATAATTAAAAACTCCTTTCACAAAGGGACACTATACTTTTATTATCTCTGCTGAAGCCTAATCAAAAGCATCACAATGAGCTTGTTGATTTTTTTTTAAGCCAAGACACAATAAAAGAAAGAAAGAAAACTGGCAATTAAGAACAGAAATCCTATTTTCTTAGGTGCCACAGTATTTTGGCTCAAAATACATTTTATCCCCCCATTTCCCTAACAGAAACTCAGTACTTACTAGATAGCCATGGGAAAACATAACCAAAACTTTTAATTTAAAAAAAAAAAAGAAGCTTAATGGATAAGTAAAAGTGCTTGTGACATTCTAAGTTATATAGGAAGTGCAAGCAACAAGCTGTAATCACAGTCATGAAAAGTTCCTGGCGTTGGATCCAATGATTTTCTTCAGCACAGAGTTCCAGCTGCAGTAAGTTCCTTTGCATCCCAGTTTATTACTGAAAAATATAATTATGAGAGCCAAAAATCCATCCATGGATTCTGCTGCACATCTATAGTGCAATAACAACTTTATAAACCCTTTAGAATGTTTTTATTTTTCACTGTGGGCATTGAAGGTCCCACTGCTCTTCATTAGGGAAGGCATTTTGCTATTGGTGCTTCTCCCCATACACAGGCAGAACTGCCAGATCAGATTTACCAGCAGGGCTTTAGGATGCAGATTAAACCCTGGCAACTTGCTTTCACCCAGGAACGTGAGAGCTTAAATCACTTCTAGAAGTGTGATTACTTTTGAAAGATTTGGTGTTACAACCCCAAAATGACCCTGCTGCTGTGCAGAACACGCTGCGCTCCCGAGCGATATCGGGCACACAGGTCTCCCTCTCCCAGGAGCATGGCTGGATGATTGTCCCAAGACTGAGCCAATTTTAGGACAGAAGGGTTCTGAGGGACTGAGGAATGAGAGGGTTAAGTGGCAGCAGGCAGAGTGGAGGGTGAGCCATGCAGCAGGAAGCCCACCTGCCCCCGGAGCGATGCCCACTGGATGAGGAGCGGGGCCAGCCCACAGCCCAGAATAGCAGAACCAGGGAAAGGGAAGGAAATGTACTGCCCTAGGCAAGAGGTCACCCCAGCCTGAACACAGCAGCACATCAAGTGTGGTTTTGCAAGGGCCTGACTCCACAAATCCCCGCTGGTACCAAGGGCCGTGACTCGAGAGGCCAAGGAGCAAGGACACCGTGACATGGCCACTGTCACTTCACAAACACTGAGTGTAAACAGGGAAGTCACACGGCATCCGTACTGTCACACAGTGATTTCCTGAGTGCCACAGGGCTCAGAGCATCGCCTGCCACCTCTCCCAGCCCACACAGCAACTGCAGAAACGGGAACCTTTAAGCACCTCCTATTACCCACAGCCGTCCCCTCACCCTCCGTGACTCAGGGATCCGCGCCTGGATGCAAGCGCGCATTTCCCGCTTCCTTTCCCTGCAGAGCACACAGCAGAAACAGGAGCTCAGTGCTGACACAGTGAGTAGATTGATTGCAGCATTTTGCCTTTTGGAGCCAGTCCCAATTTCAGTCTGATCTGGTTCTCAGATAGGAGGCTGTACATTGTCACAGCCTTTGTAAGAGCGGTTGCTACACTGATTCCACCAGATAGGCGAGGCTGTGCATCTGCATATCAGAAAACCAGATCGTGCACGCTGCAGATGCATCGAATTTTCTCAGAATAATAAAGTGGAGAGACACTGAAAACAGCGTGGAAATCATCTGATGGGCTTCTTCCAAACACGCTGGTATAAATACAGGTCAAATTTGCATCGTTATGTTTTTAAAGCCTTTTGAAAAGCAAAGATTTTGCAGCAGTTGAGACAACAAGCCTGGGAGACAGCAGATTTGGACTGGTTTGTCCTATTACTACTGCCTGTGGATAACATCACAGAAAAATTCAACTTTCAATCAACCACTCAAATAACAGGTGAAATTTTCCCAGTGCTCAGCATCCAGAAGATGTCACCACAAGCTGGAATTAAGCATGCAGGTGCTTCCTGCTGCCTGGCACACTGAAAATCATGCCTTTCAAAGGATGGTGATACTCTTTAAATGGAGATGTATTAGCTAGTCCGTATCACTAAACGTATCTCAAGTACACAAGCAGCTCAGAAGCTCCTTTTCTACATACTGTAATCCCAACAGCACCTGTTCTCTGACACAATTTTATTAAGTTTACTCAAGAAAGAATGCAGCCTTGCAAATCCACATGGCACAACCATTATCTTTTAGCAGCTGTACCATTTTGAGACAAATTTTTGACAGGAATTCACATGCTATGATACCACTAGGATTTGATCTACACAAATTTCAGACCAAAACCTTGAAGTTTCCAGGCATCTCCTGAAAGACTGAAGGAAGAAGGTGTTCAAACCCCTCACTTTGTATTAGTTGCTCAGCATTTCTTCTGGCAAATGAACCATAACATTTCAAGCAGATAAACTGCCTCTCACAAATGTATTGGTTCTACCAGACTAAGACAGAAAAATAGCGAGAACTTATTTCTGGCAATAAATAACAAGCTGCTTTGAACTATTTTTCAGCTCAGAACTGCAAATTAACAAGTCCATGCACAGTCTCCATCACAAAGCACTGTAATATGTAAAAAGGATGCTATGAATTTTAATGCAAAGGTGTGTGACGTATCTTCCAGATGGGAAGAATTAGAAAAAAATGTTATTACACACATATTTTTAATATTAGGCAAATGAGACATCTTGCATGCAGTCACGTTCTTGGGGCAGCTATCACAACTGAAGTGCATCGTTGATCGTAGGGAATTAAAAAAAAATTATTCAGACAAAACCACAAAATCACAAGGGATGGGTGATGTATTTTTTACCACCCTCCTTGCCCTACCCCTTTCCAGCAATTTAAATGGTTTCAACATGTTAAAAAAACCCCAAAAACAACCCATTTTTTTAAAAAAAAATCTTATTTCTTGAAGCTGTCGGGTTGCTTTCCTACAGACATTATCTCAGCGTTATGCAGCCACTACAGCCATGAACTGCTGCTTTCTGGTTTGCTGATATCAAGTGAGTGGATCCTCCTTCACTTTCTCTTGAACAGCAAACAGAAAAACTCTTGGTAATGAAAGCATTAGAAGATAGAACCTCCAGTAATAAAATCCATTTTACAACAGCAGGAAACTAATTTAAGATAGTATACAGGGACTTCAGGCAGACCTTGAAACAGCCTTCTTCCCCCTAAAGGAGCTCTGAGAGAGCTGGGGAGGGAATCTGGACAAGGACATGGAGTGACAGGACACAGGGAATGGCTTCCCACTGGCAGAGGGCAGGGTTAGGTTTGGTATTAGGGAGAAATTCTTCACTAGAAGGGTAGTGAGGCACTGGAACAGGTTGCCCAGAGAAGATGCTCCATCCCTGAGGTGTCCAAGGCCAGGTTGGATGGGGCTTGGAGCAGTCTGGGATAGTGGAAGGTGTACTTGCCCATGGCAGGGGGTTGGAACAAGACAATTTTTGAGGTCACTTCCAACCCAAACCATCCTGTGATCCTGCAACTTCATGTCAGTGTGGTGGCTGAAGTATGAGCTGAAAGGCTCAGAACTTTCTGGGGCAACATGAAGTGAAACAAACCAAGCCAAAAGGTTTTATTTCTCATCAATGCACCTTTGATCGTGTTGCTCACAACTTTCACTGTAGCAGCTACAACATACTGACCCCCTATGTAACCCAGGCTTGGAAAACTCAGTAACCTCCACTCCTGTAGCAGCTTCCTGCACCTGCCCCTACAGGTAATAAAGGATTACATGGATCAGAACCATGGTGTTTATGAAAGTTTGTTTTTTTTTCTGCTCATCAAGCAGCTCGTTTATTCTTAAAATAAAAGGAGTGGCTGTGTTAGGGAAGGAAAAAAAAAAGGAAAGAAAAACAACATAATGAAAAGGAAGAACACACCCATATGGAAAAAAATGGCCAAAGACAAAGCAGGCTTACTGCAAATGCTGCACAACCCTGTCACTAACAAAAACAAACTTTTAATTAGCCAGAAGGGAAACATCAAGGTTCTCATCCCTGTGTGCACTCAGAATCTGTCCACACTTCCACAGCAGTCTCACGCTGCTCTTATGATTGTTGTGATAAGTTTGAATATCAAGAAGAACAATAAACAAACTTCTAGTTAGTCCTGCCACTGTAAATATTTTAACAGTGTCCCTGCAGACCCACAGGTGGCAACTGGGAGCAGGGTTATTTGACAAAGCAATTCAGTTCCTGCAGCTCCCAAAGCACGTGTAAACACCACCAGGATCTCTGCTTATGTAAGGAATGCAAATTTGAGGGTTTGACACATCTACAACCCAACAGGCTTGAATTAAACATACCCCCACGTTCCTCTGTATTTTATTCTGCACAGTTACTACAGCATTTGAACATCAGCAAGAGATTTGGGCTGTTTTAATTGTAAGAAACATCTGCTTAAGTACAGCAAATTGTTTCTGGATTTGTCTAGGATTTAAAAAATGAGTAAACACTGACTACTGTACAAGCTGTCTTGGCTGCAGTTCCAAGCTTTATAGGAAATTTACTCTGCAACAGGTGACCATGTTCAAGATGAGGAAGATTTCACTGAACTGGTCCAAAGTCTGGAGCACATCTGCTAGAAGGAAAGGCCAAGGAATTGGGGTTGATCAGCCTGGAGAAGGCTCCAGGGAGACTTCAGACCTCCTTCCAGTGCCTAAAGGGGCTTCAAGAGAGCTGGAGAGGGACTTGGGACAAGAACCTGGAGTGATAGGGTAAGAGGGAATGACCTCACACTGCCAGAGGGCAGGATTAGAGTTAGTATTAGGGAGAAATTCTTTATTTTCAGGGTGGTGAGATGAGGCATCTTATCTGGCTACTGCTGAAAACCTGCAGGGACTGGTGTTTTCAGAACACTGCACATGAATTTATTCCTTAGTAAATACCTTTTTGGCAGCTAAGACAATACCTGCCACTTCCTGCAGTCACTCACCTCTATTTGGGCTCCAAAAGGACTTGCTCTATTACAGTAACTATTGAGAATGTACTGTGACTTAACAGGGCAGCAGAGACCTTACCTTGGACAACAGCCTGGCTGCACCTGACTACAGAGAGGTCACAGCTGGGGATGTAACCATGCCATAGTAATTAATAAAAACAGGTACAGATTACTCACAGTGAGCTGCATCCAACCTTACAGCACTTATAGTTAAATATCCTAATAAAAGCCTTGTCATGCAGGGTCTGGTAATGATTTAAAGTTACTTTACTTTCCCATCTCCTTCATTAGAATTAATTTCAAGTTTGGGAGCTGTCTTTATGCTGAGGCATCACAGATTTGTAATTCCAGCACATCCTTCACCTTCACACCATTTATTAGTCAGGCAACTCCTTCTCCCCTGCAGCTCTTGGGTCACTTCAGCTCCTGGGAATGCTCACTACAAGCTGCAGTAAACCATAAAGACTAAAAATTTCTGTCTGTGACTTTGTTGGAACCAAAAAAAACTTGCAAATGCCTAATTATGGTCTGACATCTTTCTGCAGGAGCAGCAGCAGCATGTGACCAGCTGACCAGGGTGAGGGTTACTGTTTGCTTCATGCCCAGACACAGGGAGTTCAGGCAGAGAAAATTCTGTGCCATCCAAACCAGCTGCCCTGCACACCCCACACCCCCTGGCAGCTCTCCATCCCCTCTGCCTGTGGCTGCTGCCCAGTCTTTTAGGAATCCTCACAGAGCCAGCCCATAACATTACTTCAACTTTTTGCCACCTCCCTCCCCCTGCACTCACCCAGCTCCTCTCTCACTTGCCAGTCTCGTTACCCTCCCACTCACACTTTCCCTTACTCACTCCTAACCCACCCATTTCCATGCTCCTCATTCATCTCCCCGTTCAGTTACACAAACTGAGCCCCAAACACCTCCCAAACACTCAGGGAGAGGAACTTTGCCTCCCAAGACCCACCTGTCTGTGCCTCTCATCAACATCCCCATGTCCTGCATCAGCTTCCCAGAGCTTGAGGGAAGGCACCTACTGCTCCATGCTCCCCATGCCCATGAGGCTCCATAAAATCAACCTCCAGCCCCATCACTGCTCATCTTTCCTGCCAACCCTTCTGGATGAGGCAAACACTTTCTCTAGACAGCGTGAGGATGGATGGAGTAAGGACTGGGCAGTGCTGGCTGTGCCTCCAGCAGGCACCCAACACACCCCCAACCCTGCCAAAACTCCCTTTCTGGAGGCTTCAAACCCAACCCTCTACACCTCTGGGATACTCTGGAAAGAAAAACAGAGGTAAGGCTTCAGGCACATGCAGAGGACTGGGGTAAAGGTGCTGGATCATGACCAGAGGGCAGCTCTGAAGGGACTGGCTCAAGCCAGCGAGGCTGTGTGCCAGCTCACACCAACCATCCTGTCCTTCTGTCGTGGGGTGACTGCAAAAAAAACTCCATCTGTCCTTTTTATAGCCACTGATTTTTTTTTTTTTTAAGGATGGAGGGGGGGGTGGAATACTTATCCAGCTCTTAGTGGTCAAGACAAAAGAAAACTTTTGAGACAACCTCCCCTGGGCACCCAAAGCTTCTAGTTCACTACTCTGAGGAAGAAACAACAAACAGGCAAAACCCAAATCCCACAGAAACAAGTAAAACTATAAAAAGAACAATAGTTATGAAGAACTTGAATGGAAAGCTCGGATGGTGGGTTGGGGAAGACTCCAGTAACTAGACTGCAACTTCCACTAATTCTGTCACCAATAGAAGAGTAGTTTTTTTGGTTTCCCTGCAATGCCCTCTGCAGACTTGCCTGCACACACAGCTTCCTCACAGTTTAAATGCCTCAATGGAGTTAAAAATCACTTAAATTTTATCTCCTCCATATAAAAACATTTTCATTTCCAATTCAAATTGGCCTTTTCAGGTAATTTTCAACAATTTCTCAAATGACACCAGAACAGACCACTCTTATACTACAATAAAATATGCATCTGAGAAATTATAGTATTAGCAGTTCAATTTAAAACATATCTTCAATCAGTAGAATTTTCCCAAATCCTGAAAAACTGAACATGCAGCACTTAAGATAAGTGATACATTTAATATTCAAGAGCACATAATACTATTCCACTCATATTTACAGGCTGTTAACACCAGAGAGAATTACTGAAAGATGAGAACGTAGGCTTGAAATAATATGAAATATTATGAAATAAAGAAATGGAAAAATTTAGGGCACATACTAGGCAAAGAAAAATCTTGCCATCAAATTTTGTGGAAAAGATTCCAGAGGATCCAAAGTGGAAGGCCCAGTTCTTAGAGGTATCTCTAGCCATAAAGTGCAGGGGAAAAAAAAAGCCAAAAAAACAAAACCCACAACCACCCAAAACCACGGAGCAGGAACATGTACTGGCAAGATGATGGCCTGGATGATCTAATGCACTTTCCATCTCTAACATCTCTTATTCTGTAATTCCATAGGAGCTCTTAGCACAGGGCTGGCCAACTTCTGCAGCAACCCAATCGTCCTGATTGGTGTGTGCTGATCACAGTGCTCCATTAGAAGGAGGCTGGGTGTTGTAGCTACTCCCCAGCAGAGCTGTGCCAGCAGGGATGTGACTGGCGGGGGCTCAGTAATGACAGGGTTGTGGGGAACTCTCCTCAACAGGCACAACAGAATTGATGCCATTAAAGTGACAATCATCACCTTCCTTGCAGAACGCCCGGGGTCATCTTTTGACAGTGGATTTGATAAGGCAGAGCTCAACTATGTCAACATTTATGTATGCAAATAACTTTGCTCCTACGTGCAAACGAGCCTTAGAGCGGCTGGATCCGTATTACACAGCGCTTTTAACTATTTACCTCTTGATTTGTGCGCTGAGAAAATCTTCCCTTAGGGTAAAATACCAGCTTGTGTCTCGGGTCACGTGCTTTGTTTGCTATTTTCAAGTTGTTAGGTAAGCACACACGCAGGAAGAAGATGGAGCAGAAGGACGCAGGGCATGAGCACACCTCTGGTGTTTGAAAGGAGGTTGTGTGAGAAAAATGGATTCTAGCAACAGCTGTAAGAATCAATCAGCAAAATTGAGAAGAAAATGCAGAAGAAGAGAAGAAACTCCAAAGCAGCAGAGTAGAGAGCAGAGGGATGTAGAAAGATAATCCTTCCCAATGTGATGTGCCTGCCAGAAACCAACTGCCCTAACTTTACTGCCCCAAAACCTACTGCAGAGAGAGGAGTTTGGGGTCTTTTTATTTTTTTTTCCCTGCTGGCCAATGGAAATTCTATCCTGTCTCTGATTACAACAGGATGTGATTTGTGGAATAACAGACAAAGGAAGTTTTGTGAAAAGTATGAACAGAAGAACAATTTTCGATGCTGTTTGAGAAGATGCCAGTTTGATAAATGCCTATCAGACTCTATAAAGTTTATTTCTAGATATTTATATATAACAGTAAGATTTAAGGTTGAAATTGGATATTGGGAAGAAATTCTTGGCTAGGAGGGTGGGCAGGCCCTGGCACAGGCTGCTCAGAGAAGCTGTGGCTGCTCCTGGATCCCTGGAAGTGTCCAAGGCCAGGCTGGATGGGGCTGGGAGCAGCCTGGGGTAGTGGAAAGTGTCCCCACCCATAGCAGGGGTGTTGCAATTAGATGTCTTTAAGGTTCCTCCCAATCCAAACCATCCTTTGATTCTATGATCAGAAATAACCAGAAATTTTAGCAAGGGATGGACTCCTCTCTAGCACTACACAGTGTTATCTTAGGTACTTCTTAGGTACTTTCCTTTTTCTCAGGTATTTCTGCTCTGAACAGATACTTAAGCTAAATGCACACACCTAAAATCCAGATGCCAAAGCAACACAGGAAGCAATGTTCAACAGATTGCTTGTTTTGAGAAAAAGGTTAAATTAGCTCTTCCTTGAGCTCCACTGTGATGAACAGGCAGGGAAGGTGAGGTTTCCTGAACAGGCTGATGAACTTCATGCAGCTGTCACTGTAAGTGACAGTGTGACCTTCTCCTTTGCTTCTGGCCATGAACTCCTCCTCATCAGCACCAGCAGCCCTGTAGTCATGTCATGGGATGGAACAGCTCTGATTTCCCAAGAGAGAAGAAATAGAGAAGAAAAACCACTTTTTCAAACCAGCTCAGCAAACTGAGCTGCTCAGTTTGGATCACTCCAAGGCCACTTGGTCACAAGGGATGGCCATGGAAGGAGCTGACCTTGAAACCACACATGGAACCTGCAGAGCAGGGACCCTCTGCTCACACTGGAACACCAAGGGCAACAACCATGGTGACCCAAAGCCACGTCCACAGAAGACAATGTTGTCACCTTGAAACAATATGCCACTGGTCAAGAGCTCACCTGGGAAGCTGGGTGTGGGGCTTGGACAGCTGGGCACTTCTGCCAGGGCTGGGCATTTCATTTCCCCTCCTGCAAAGTCCCTGAACCAGCAGGATTCAAGCAGAACTTGGGCTGAGCTGCTTTCTGCCCTCCTGCTGGAGCTGGGCCAGCTCACAGAGGAATTCAAAACTCACAAAGCCATAAAGAGAAAGCCCTGGAGGGCAAGTATGACTCCATGAGAAAGAAACTCCCAGGAGTAGGGGCAGAGCCCTGTATTCTGGTCCCTTCTCCAGGAATTGCTCATGCCTACTGCGCTGAAGATTAGATAAAATGTATACACAGCTCCCTTTATACTGAAGCTCCAAAATACATCCTATGAGCTATGTAAACACAGCAAAGAGCCAGTGAGAGCTCTGCCCTAACAGGAGAACAGCATATTCCTACCTGTACTCTTGGAAATATTTTTATACTTGGTGGATAAAAGTAAATCAAAGAGCAAAGCTGAGATCTTCCCAGGTATGACTCACTTCTGCCAACCTCATGTTTTGGCAATAAAACTGCATGCACATTCTCACCTGAGCCTGTAGTAACAGGTCATGTAGGGAATTTCTGTAGCCACTTGGGTTCTTAAAGGTGCAGTTCAGGTGCCCAAACTTTGGTGAGAAGTGAAAACTGCCTGTTAGTGTCTATTTGCTGCACCAGGGAACACGTGCAGCCCTAGCAGGACACAGCAGCACTGTCTAGAGGTGTCCCAGTCTGGCAGCAGAAATAAATCCAATTCTGGATGCCCCACCCCTGGAAATGTTCCAGGGCAGACTGAACAGGGCTTGGAGCAACCTGGTCCAGTGAAAAGTGTCCCTGACCATGGCAGGGTGTTGGATGTTCCTTAAGGCCCCTTCCCACCCAAACCATTCTAAGATTTTATGATGTGTAAAGGAAGGAAGGGGATGAGACACCAGAGATCACCACACACAACTCTACCCTGAAAAAGCACTGACAAAAGTGGCTTCCATTCATACCTCATGCTGCTGGAAAACAAGCATTTTTATTTGCCTCAATTACCTCTTCTCTTTTAGGTGTTGGTGTTATCATTCCAAGAGTGATGGAAGAGGAAGACTCCTCACTCCTCTTTTCCAGGTCCAATTTTGAGCTCACCATTTCCTATGCAAACTTCAGCTGCAAACTCTGGATTGCTACGGGCCATAAAAAAACCTTGAAAATTTACAAAACAAACAACAACCTGTGAACTTCCACGTGGGAATCCCAGTGAGATACCAGTATAAATCAACACTATCAAAACACTACTCAGACCTAAAACATCCAGCATTTTGTACATCACACTACACACCTGTGCATCCAGTTTTGGATTGTCAAATGTTTTCCTTACATGCAATTTATGGCTCGTGTTTCAAAAGCTACTACTTATGATAAAGGAAGTTTTTTTGGTTAATGTCTGTTAGTTTGCCTGGTTTTTTTTTATCCAAATTTATCCACTCTGCTTCAGAGACACAGTTCTGCTGCACCTGCCTCCACGTGCTGCCTTTTTTTTTGGCTCAAGGTAACAACAAAAGGTATGGAAAAACACCTCCTTTGCAACATATAATTTAGACTCTTTCAATCATACTAGGTGACATTTTCAAAGCTGTCACTAAAAGGAGATACTGCATGCATGACCAACTCAGCATATTCTATGATTCTATGACTACATGGAAAAAAAAATCAGGTATCAAAATAAGGTTTTATTCAATATTTTGGGTGCAAACCATCCTTGTGCACTGCACCAATGGTAAAATCCCATTTTCCAAAACAGGTGATTTTCAAGATCAGCACCTTCCCTGTCCCACAGGTGGATACTCAGCAACGAACTCAAGATCTAAGACAGCTTCTCCTCAACCAGGGCCTGCTTGGGACTTTTCAGTAAATGGAACTGTTCCACTGTGATCCTGAGGAAATTTGATCCGCTGCTTCAATACAGGATTAACAGTTAACAATTTAGCGGCAATAAAAATCTGCAACTTCCTTTCTTTTCATCTGAAGTGATAAGAAAACAATGATTTTTTTTTCTTTTGGGAAAAAAAAATTCCTTCTGAGAACATTCTGATAAGGTTACGGTTAAATAAATGATTTTCGGGAGATACGCAGTTAATTCACAAAAATACTTGGCAAAAAATCTATCTGTGAATATCTAATTCATATAATGTTCTCCTTTATTTGTTTAATTCAAGTAAAATATTTTCCTCCACCCTTTCCTTTTCATAGGCTTTTCACACCCACATAACAACCAAGTGACTCTTCCCTGACCCGGCCTCCCACGCCTTTTGGTACAACTGCTCCCCTCTCGTGAGCTCTTCTCCCAAGATCCAAAGGAAGCACTTAAGGAAGGGAAAGGAAACCCAATACAATGCTGAACCTTCCTTTTTCTTTTTTTTTTTCATTAAACCACTGGGTTTATTTGCTGTTCTGCAGGGATGTGTGGTGTGTGGAGAGCCTCCTCTGCGACTGTTTTGGAAAAACGGGAAAAAATATCCCTGAGTGCTCTCTGTGAGTGCCAACACAAGTGAGTTTGGGAAGGCAAGGTGCCCTGGTGTCACCATCCAGGGAAATAACAGCAGCAGTGGATCCCTCCCTTCGTGGAGAGCCTGCAATTCCTACAGCTGTTGTTTGGAGAAGACACGTCACAGAGCAAGACAAATTCAATAATCACTGTTCTGCTTTACCCATTTTCTAATAATCTCAGCATTCCAAACAACGCTCTGGAAATCCAAGAGCTACAGTATCCCATATCAGCATCCTCTCTAAAGGGAAAGCACAGTCACAGTGCTGGTAAAGCACCAAAGGAAAGTTAAATATCACTGCCCTCATTTCATCGACAACTAAAAATAAACTACTTGCCCAAGAAGCTCCCCCCTCCAGAGAATTCCTCCCAAATACAGTGACAGAGTCCACAGCAGATTCAGGGAGCACAACTTCCAGACCCAGCTCTGCCAGCCAACGTGATTCCTTGCAGCCAATAGTATGTTCATGATTTGGGATGTTGGTTTTTTTGAGAAACCACTAATTGATATCTTTTTTCTTGGCATTTTATAGAGCCACTTAAAAATAACATTGTTTCTATTCTAGGCATATTTTAGGGAAAGTATCATTAGATTTAATTCCAGGGATGAACATCTGATTTTATTCTAGAAGACCAGAGCCCTGTTCATTCAGTGTAACAGAGAAATTACAGCTTAGCCATGACTCTGGGATGATGTGATCCCAAAGCTGGAGCTCTGGACCATCCCCTTTGCTCAGTATCAATGTCAGTAGAAGTTTGTAGGTGAAAGGTGGGAGGGAAAAGCAGTTCCAAATTGTTTCTGTCATCCTGATCAAAAAGTTTCCCTCTCATTCAGACTCCTAACCTGTGGCAGGACAGCCAGTGCTTTCTGCAAAAGCTCCAGTGGGGAAGGAAAAAACAAAAGCAGGCACCTCTTCAAAGAGCTGCTGAAGGGCTTTCTCTCAATCACATTTAGCAAGATACCATCTCAGCACTGAAAACAAGCACATAAACTTACCAATGCACTATCAGGAGCAGCATCAGAAATACAGTTCAGGTGTTGCTCAGCCGTCAGCACCTCAGCTCCTCCCTGGCACCAAGAAAATCCCACAGCAGCAGGTACCAGAACTGCCTCTCCTCTGCTGCTCACACCCGAACGCTCCCAGCCGGGCTCTGAATCTGCCACCAACAAAAGAAACCACAGGAAGACTGCTTCCCTAATGCTTCAGAACTGAGTCAGTGGGTCAACAATTCCTTCGGTTTAGGAGCCAGACCAATTCCCTTAAACACCCCTTCTCTTCTTGCCTTTTTTTTTCCCCTGATGGAGAAGCCAACTGTCTCCTGCCAGTGGCAGCCCATCTGCTTCCAGAACAGAACCAAACCACTCCAAACCACCACCTCTTTTTGGCACAGGCATCCGTCCTGACGCAACTCCATTTTGTCTCCCACGTCTGGGAAAAGCCATGAGAAAATACTTACTTACAATTGGAAAGGCAGCCGGGCAAACTGCTCCGTGTGCACCTGCACGGGCTGTGCTGCCTCACAGCCCCTCTCCCGTGCCTGGGATGGGGGCACAAAGGAGAGCACCCCACACCTGTCCCCTGGCGTGCCTGGTTCAGGCAGGCACAGAATATCCCGGGTGTGTGTTCCAGGAGCAGAGCCTGAACAAAGAGAAAGCTCCGGAGCTGCTATCCCTCTTCCCCATCCATGACTCAAAACGTCTGGTTGAAAATTGGTTTCGTAATAACCCTTTAGTACCACCTACTCACATCACAGAGAAGCAAATGCACAGGAAATCACCAACGAGTGCCAATGGAGCTACTATTCCAAGAATCGGCTCTTTCGGTTATTCCTTCATCACTTGGAAACAGAGATGCTTTTACTTTCCCTATTGCACAGGGTGTAATTTTTTTTTTAAATGAGCCTTTAACTATGATCCTGTAAAATACTTTGTTGATAAATCACCAGCTGAAAACTTGCCCACTGTATTAAAAAAAAAAAAAAAAAAGGAGAAAGAATTTCACAACAGTTATTCCAGAAAATACAGTAACTCCTTTCTGGAAATAACTCACTGGACAAATCAAGCGGGGAGAATTAATTTCTGGAGACAGTCTGCATCCTGCAGAGCGCACAAAGGCCATGTCGTCAGCCACGTGCCTTTGTGACCACCAACAGCAGACCCCTGACTCACCCAACCACGAGATGAGTCGCTATGAATGGTTTCCTCTTCTTCCACGCTCCCCTGGGGTGCTCTGTGCCACCGGCATATCCTGAGCCTAATCCCGACTTTGATGGGAATTCCAAAACTCATCTGGGAAGGCTGTGGCCACCAGCTAACGACGTGGCCATCTGCTCCCTCCTGCTTTGAGTCACCTGTCAGCAATACAAAAGGAAATTACTCAGCAGCGAGCACGTGGAAGCCTCTGCTACACAGCCTCTGGCGTGCCCCTTACGGGAATGCAACATTCTGGAGCACTAGGATCACCCTGAAAGGAAAGTGTTACGTCCTGCAGCACTCCCATTCAAAAAAAGTGAAATCTGGTTTAAAATAAAGATGAAAATGAATGGCAGGAGTGCAGGGAGAGCGCGTTTCAGCTGGGTTCTCAGTGCCAGCATCACTGAGGCTGCCATGGAAGGGGGGACAAAAATAAAAGAAGACATTTCACAAACACGAGACCTTCACTGTGCGTGACAAGAAAAATAATTAAAACAACTGAGAGAACTAATCTGTGGCTGCTTAGGAAGTTAACTCTTCGAAGGAAGTGATTAAGAGAACAAAAGCAAAGTGTTATGTTTATCAAACAAGTAACTTAACCCATGGAGAAGGGCTTACTCCTGTGAGTAAAGGTGGAGTACTGTCACAGCCCTCCCTGCAGGCATCAGTTCAAACTGGGCTGGGATCTTAGTGAATATGAATAAATTATTATTTCAGAGAAATAAGTCTTAATAGAAATACGAAGCACAGCTTTGCCAAAACACCAAATACTAGCAGAAAGGCAGCCACAATGTCCCACGCCTATTTACAAAATCCCCTTGATCTAATGCTTATTCAGGACAAAATTCACAAGTATTTTCCTGAGAAGACCTGATTAACCACTTACAACATTCACAAATTCAGTCCCAGCAACAGACATTTTTTGTTTCATCACACATTACGCAGCACACAAATTCAGCCCTCTGAAACAAGGCTCCCAACTTCTCCCCCCCGAAAAAAGCAACTGACAAATACGAGACAGTTACTACAAACACTGCTTTGAATCTTCAGGAATTCCACAAAAATTAATTAATACTAAAGATCTAATTGTCTAACCTGCTTCTGCATGCAGAAAGAGCCAGACCTGGTGCCTCTACAGGGGGGAGGGAAGCATCTCTTGTTCCTGTTTCGTACTTGACTTTTTTCCTGCGCAGGAGATGATCTAATTATCCAACGTGTCAGTATATTGCTTCACCCTTCCTCGTGTGTCTCCTTACATTAACATATTTTAACAATTCAGCTCATTAGGAACGAGGCGAAGAAGAAAATGGCAAATTATCCTTAAAAATCAATCCACAAAGGCAGAAGTCTTCCCATGTTTTGTCCTGTCCCTCTCCAAAACTCTACCGGAGCACAGAACCAACGATGCTGAATGTAAACAGGTCACAAATCTCCCCAAATCTCACATCCTTATGCTGCTCAGATGGAACTGTACCTGTTGAAGACTGGAGCCTGATGGGTAAGCTGTGCAAGGGAGTAATTTTGGGTCCTGCCCAATTAGAAGGGAAAGAAACTCCCAAATGCCAGCCCCTTATTGTTCCCAAGCGTGCTGATGCTCAGCTGCAGGCACTGTGGCTTCGAGGGGGCTGGTGGATCTCATGTATAATAATTGAGAAAGGGTGATGAAAGCAAGCCATCAAACCACATAAAGCTGCTACCCATCGCCTTGAAATGGATCTGAAAAACCCTGAAATCCAAATATAACATGGACAGCACCTGCATTTGCATATGTAGGACGCCAGCCGAAGTTTCTGAGCCTTTTTATCAAATGCTTTTTTTACAGTAAAGAGCCATTCAACACCCAGCCCTGCCAGCAGCCACGGATTTGAGAGATGATCTTATGTTTTAAACCTTCCCCCAAATTCCTACAACAGGTTTAGCCTGAGCAGAGCCCCCATGGCACACAGTAAAACCACGGGATCTCAGGGAACGTTTCTTCAGCAAGTTTTGTGTATAATAGCAGTGCCTAAATATAAATGTGTTTACGGCTATTCCCAAAGAAGAGCCTGTTCTGAAGCAGCTCCTTTATTGTGATCGAACACGCTGGATTCATTCCCAGTTTTAAGCCTTATATAAGGCCTTCAAGGAAACAGAAACTTATTTTCTACAAAATCATGCCAGCATAGTAGTAGGTGCAACGGAATTATTCTGTTACACATTAAGTTTTACTAATAAAAGACCTGCATTGCCATCATAAAGTCAAATGCTGCTTCCCACTAGTACAAACAAATATTTCCTGCCAGGTACATCCACTCTGACTAATAAATAACACAGCTTTCTGGACTGTGGGCTGCAGCACAAATGTGTTAGATTATCCCTGTGGCCTGTTAGGAGGGAGCACAGCCCAGTGTGCTTTTAGGGATGGCTCACTCCAAAAAACCCTTGAGGATGCAGCACAGGTCAGGCCATCCCAGGTTTGGTTCCCAGGCTTCTGGTACTGCTCCAGCAGAATCTACATTTCCCAATATCACCAGGGAGTCAAATCACTCCAAATTCAAACTGTCATCAGGACCAAAAATCAGGTCGTAAAACTCAAGCTCTTGAAATCATAATAAAACTACTAAATTGGTAATAAGCATCAGAAGCTTTAAAATGAAACGTGCCACCTAAACCCAGCAAACCAACAAAAAAAGCCCACTTGACAGAAATGACAGGTTGTGATTAACATCTTTTGGTGGTCTCCATGCTGTGCTGCTGCAGAGAATCTGCTTGGGCAGAACACTCTATGCCTTACATGGGCTGGGAGGACAGCACAGCTCCCCGAGTGCTACAGGCAGCACAGACACAGCCAGGGAGACAGGAACACCCACTCCAGTGTTATTTAGGCGTCTACATCCACAAAAATAAATAACTCAGTCTCCATTGGATTAGCACATGCACTCTGCACAGCACTTCATTGACAGCACCAAGGCTTTTCCCTGCGGCCACGTCCCATTTTGTGTTATCACGCAGAGGCAGCTCAAGGACTAAACCAGATCAAAACTAAACCTCCTCATGCTTAAGATTAAATTATTACAGGACTGACCTTGCAGATACCTTGGCACAACTTTTCCAGAGGGGTTCACAACCCAGCACAGAGGTTCAGCATGAAGCACAACACTAACATTTTCTTTGGGAAAGAGTTGCTACTCACCCTTCTGCATCCTCCCATTGCAAAGTCTCTTCCCTGGGAAGTGGGAGACCCGAATTCTGTTTTCTCCTCCTATGCCCACAGCCTGGCACTGTGCTGTAATTTTGATACTACACATTTATGAGCAGAGTAGACACCTCTCACCCCTCCCTCTGAAACACGCCACTGCTCCCAAACCACATAAAAGATTCAAAACGGGACGATATGCAAGCACAGCTTTACCCTTACCCTACAGAGAAAAGGACTTCTCAGGACATTTGGAAGTCTACATTTTTATTTATTTTCTTAATTGTCTTTCTTCTGTGCTTTATCCAACCTTTTTAAGCAGACCCCAAGTCAGGACACCATTTAATACCACCATACCTTTTTTCTTCCCACTTCACTTGCTAGCAATTTGGAGATGCTTAACTCTTCTTGATTCATTCTACAGGTGACTGCTGTATTATTATATGCCTGCAGTTCCAGGTCTGGCAGTTTTTCAGATTTCATTTCATGGGCCTGCACACAAGCCATGTTCACAAATACATTCTGGAGCTGTAGAAGCTGACAGGAGTGGCTGAATTCTGACCCTGGCATGGAAAGGATGACGTGAGGGGCAGGCGAGGCAGGATGGAATTGCTCTCCTGACTTACTCTGGTAGCTACAACAGATGGATCACATAATCCAATGCAAACAGCAAGCAAGTTTCTTGGTAATGAGAGAAAAGGACACGATGACCTCTAGGTAAAAATCCTGGGAACAGCAAGCACACATAAACATCAACCTGAGCAACTTTAATTCTGTGCCAGAGCCTGAACTGAAGATAACAGCAAAGACAAACACCCAAGACAGATTTAATTCAGGCTATAATTCACTGCATGAACATGCCAAAATTGTGGTACAAACCTCATGCCTCTTTAACACTCCTCATTGTAAGCCTATTCTTATCTTGGTGATGAATGTGGGATTTTAGAAACTTTTTTGTTTGGTTTGTTTTCAAGCCTCTTGCAATTTTGGTGCTCTCCTCTTTAGCAGGGAGGAAGCTGGAAGTACTTCAGGTTATGAGCTGGGGTGGAATATGTCCTAGTACTGATCCACAAACACAGGGCACTGATAATGAATTGTTGCATGGATACAGACAAGCACATTACTGCTGCTCCCTTCTCCCCAAAAAAAGGCATTTTAATTTAAGATTTATTTTGTTTGCAAAATTGACTCAGCTCCTCCAATGGGAAGCAGCATGGACTGTGTTTTCTTGGTATGAAGGTATACAGATCTCTTAGCATATGCTTTAAATAACAGACTAAAAAAACTCCCTGTTCCTTCTTCTGATTAAGAAATCCTTGAACAGCTCAGTTCCTCAACACTCAGAAACCCCAACAGGGTAGCAGGGACCATAAATACTCATTTTCTGCCCCAAACACGGGAACACTTCAGAAATAACGAGCATTTGGAGGAGGGTGGATTTTTGGGGGGATTTCCTTTTTTTTGAGTGCTCCAAGCTCAGACCACTAGATGGCACGTTTGAAACTCTTGGCATCTCATTGAGATCACAAGTCTCTGCTCGGCATCACACCATGCTTCTCCTCTCCTGGGATGGAAAAGTACAGGTAAAATGATATCTCAGGAGGCAAAGAACCGGGACAGGGAGACAATGGCATGGAAAAATGTGCCAGCATGGGAAGGCAGTGCCTGCCAGCGAGCTGAGGGAGGGACTGCTGTGGAGAGCTGAGCTCCAGCTGGAAGTGCTGTGGCCCTGGTAAATCTTTTCATGTCCTGGGACAGTATCTGAATGCCAGAGGGAGCTGAGACAAAGAGGAAAATGGCAAAGGAGGGTGAGAGTTGAGCTTTTGGATGCACAATGTGATGTTCCACCGTGAGCTGAGCAATGCTCTGCTCTCTGCACATCCCTGAGAGCTCAACAGACCAAAAACCATCCACAGCCTCTCCAACACATCACTGGCACGGATTGATGGGAGAGAGACATGCAGGGCACCACTGAAAAACAGGGGAAAGTGCAGCCAACTCACAGCAGCCCATGTGACTTTTCCAGAAGTGTCAAGCCCCACAGATGTCCTCAACAGATAAGCAAACACACAGCAGCCCATGACACTGAGTCACAGCCCCATGAACAAGTCACCTCCTGTGCAGGACACGTTTTGGAGTGTACCTAGATGTGCTCCAGTGTACTGGCCTTGGCAGGGATGCCAGAGCCTGGCAGCACCACTTCCTTAAGGCTTCTGGCTCGCTCCTGCTGCCAGTTCCTTAATTTAACTCAACCCACTTAGAAAGTGCATTAGCACAAGCATGTACCAACATTCCAACCAAGCAAGTAACATTCCCTCAAAGAAGAACAAGTCGGTTCAGCACTGCTGCAACGATCGCGGGCGCTCGGAGCTGGTACTTGTCATGGCATTGCACCCCACATTCCCTCCCTGGGCAGCTTCAATAGACAGGGATTAACAATCTACTAGGACTGACTCAGTCCTTGGAATGGGCACTGGTGTCAATGGAAAAAAAAATTGTCATTTTGAGCTGGAGAAGGAGGGAGACGCTGTTGATAGACCCCCAAGGGTAATGGGAGAGAGTGCTTCTTGTCTAGGTGAAAGAAAAAATATCATTTTCCTTCTTGCAAACAAGAACAGCTCAGCCCCAAAACTGCAGAAAAAAATAAAAGATGTTTTCCTTATGTAGGATTTAGTGCTGAAGTGCTCAAAGTGCCCCCACCATCATTACCCTCACAGAAGCACCAAAATACACTCCTGAGGCAGCACAAGAAAGCTTTGCCATAGCACCATCCATTCTACACTCCTTGGGAATTCTGCTCTTCCCTGATCCATCACTTTGGCACTATTTTGTGTATTTACATGCTCCAGCTGGGCAAATACTCCTCAAAACACACCAGAGTATATTTCTTTGTCAATGCCTGCAGGCTCTGCCAGCAAGTCTGCAGACATCAACATGTGGCTGTAGCATCCTGCTGAAATATTCCACCAAGGCCTCTAATTTCAATGGACAAACACCTTGAGAGAATTCAATTTCAAGCATAATGATGCAATGATCCCACCTGAATCCTTCCAGCTCCCTTAGATGCAGCTCTGTCCTTCTAACCATCCCTCTCTCCAGTGGTGAATGGTGCTGAATCTCTTGTAAGTAGGAATATACCATGGCATCTTGACTGCTTTTGAATGAAAACCACAAGTACTCCAACAGACAGGCAAATTCCTCAGTGTAACTACAAATCCCACTGCAAAATTTTGTGGGGGGGAAAAAATGGTGGATCATCTATAAATGAAAATCTGTGGAATTCTGATTTATATTTTCCTCCTAATGAACCACTCAAGACACTGAAAGCAACTGAAAAGCAAGGAAAATACTTCGTGAGTGGGATTATTCTCACTTCTATTTAAATACCTGCAGCACAGATGTTGGTATCTGGGTTAGTCACAGGGAACTCCTTTAAAGTCAGTGCAAAGAAACTGTCACTTGCATGACATGATTCATCTGACTTATTCCAGGGACTTATTTGGGATGTTTTCCCTCTCAGAAGGGAAGCCAGGAACGTCACAGCCTTGTCAGATGAGTTACAGTGATACCAAATTCTGAAACGCTGCTTTAAGCTACTGAAAGAAAAAAAAAAACAAAAAACCCACAAAACCGGGAAATTTTAGATAATGTTTTGTGGCATAAACTTTACATATATATATATGTATATATATTTAAATCATAAGTAAGAATGTTGCCCCTTAGAGACTTTGTTCCAAGAATTTTTGTCCTCAAATTTGCAAACATAATTGCAGCACTGGCCCAGAACACAGAGATAGACAAAGAACTTTGGGCAATGTGAAAGTAGCTGATCCACTTCCCTCTTAAAGGAATTAATTTGAAAGCAAACACAATAATCTAAAGAGCAGACAGTGGATTTCATCACGCAATACTCTCTTACGCTAATAAAAAGGATTTTTTATGAGGAAGGAGGAATAATGTTGAGTTAAGGGCAAGATGTTCAAAGTGCACTGCTAGCTCTGGACTGCATTTTTCACAACCAAGTCTCCACTTCAACGTCACATACATTATTGCCTCAGATTTACATTTTTGGAGGGACACAGTTGGGGAAGGAAGTATTGGGAGGAAGATGAGGCTGCTTTTCTCTAGCACAGCACCAAGAGCTGAGTCCTCACATGGAAAAGCTGACTGTGAAGAGGATGGATCCCATGGACAGTCACAAGGACGTGGCCATTAATGAGTAGAGCTGAAACTCATGACGTTGCTCTGGCCTCTGCAGCACGGCTGCATTTGATGCATCTTACCTGGAAACTCCCTGGCCACTCAGCATAAGGAGAATGAGCACCAGCATTTCCTTAACCTCGCTGCCCTTGCTGTCTCCTCCTCAGCAGACAAGCACATGTATACAAACAGCTTTCTGGAGAAACTGGAGAGGCCACAGGGATCACCTTGTGGAAGTGATGTGAGCCCTCGGTGGCGGAGCGTGTGTGCCATGCTCTCTGCAGGGTGTCCCAGCTCCCCACGCCAGCACCGACCTCTGAGGCACCCACTGCCAACAGCTCTGGCATTTCTGAGCTCTCTCCTGCTGCTGCACAATCAGAAATGTCAAAGGAATTCAGACAATCACAGAATGGTTTGGGTTGGAAGGGACCTTAAAGCTCAGCTCATTCCACTCCCCTGACATGGGCAGGGACACCTTCCATTGTACCAGGCTGCTCCAAGCCCTGTCCAACCTTACTTGGAATCCTTCCAGGGATGGGGCAGCCACAGCTTCTCCAGGCAACCTGTGCCAGGGCCTCACCAGCCTCACAGTAAAGAATTTCTTTGTAATAGCTAATCTAACCCTGCCCTCTGTCAGTTTAAAGCCATTCTCCCTTTCAATACATGCCCTTGTCAAAAGTCCCTCTCCAGCTTTTCAGTTCTCTTTTTATTTATCTCCCATCTACAAAAACAGACCCACTCCACTGTCACCAACGCTTGTAACTGAATTACTGCATTATGGTAGATTAGCAGCTTTTTCTGAAAAACCTGCCTGGCTGCCAGAGAAAGTCAACATCCTCGGTCAAAGAGCATCCAACAATTCATAAACTTCATTTAGCTGCCACCAAATGATGTCACCAAGAGCAAAGTACAACAACAGAAGTGACAGGCAGGCGGGACACGAGCTTTTCCCAAGCATTGTTTGGGCAACAAGTGAACAAACCCCTCATTGTTGGTGTGCCCGTGGAAGTGGATGGCACACACACAGCTACCTACGTGTCTCCCAACACATACTGGGAGATGCTCGGGCAAATTTACCACTGGGAGAGAACATCACCTCCAACAGACTGCAAGCTGAATCATGTAAACTTGGGTAAAGGGAGTCCCATTAAAGAAGCAAAATTAATGTTAAGTGTATCAGATGAAAGACTTCACTTCTAAAGCCAGCGCCTGAACGTGAATTCAAGCTACTTCGAAGATATTCATGTCATTCAGACAACTATTTTAAAATGGCAGAGAAAGGCAGCCTGATGATCCATGTATGGCAACAGGAGCCAGAAGCTCTGAATCATTCATAACAACACTTAGCAGCTCTATCATCTGCAGATCTCAAAGCCACTCCACAAAATGGATATGAATCGCTGGCAGCCAGCTGTGGCTCCTCTGCAGTGGGTTGGCATCGCAGGGCTGCACTGGGAGGCCTGGAGAGCACCAGGGTGCTTTCCAAACAGCAGGCAGTAATTACAGCTCCTGTCCTTGTTTATCCACCTACCTACCTGCAATTCTCCTCTAGCATTCCCATGGCTGACAGCTAGGGCTGCACCCAATCTCCCTCCACAGGAACCTCTTCATTTAATTCTGTGAATTCTCTGGCAAATCTCACTTTTCAGAACAACAAAAAAAGTGGGGGCTTTTTTTCCCCCATCCTAAACAGCCACATGGATTCAGTGGATTCCTCAGCACCTGTTGTATCTGAGTCACCTTTCATGCTATCCTTATATTGATGAACAAACCCACCCTTCCCATCCCTGTATCTCCATGTTTTGATAGACTGAAACCTTTAGATTTACTTTGCAAAACTCAGGAGGCTAATTCACAGAGAAAGTAAGTGGTATGCTGAAATAACAGCATGACTCTCCAAGATAAAAGCAGGCTCCACATTGCCTGAGTCCTGACCTCCCACCTGATCCAGCCACGGCTGCTACACCCAGTTTGAACATTTACTTGGAGGTTGCATAAGATTCCTATAAATTGTCTGTGCCCAAACACCCTTCTGGTAATGCCAACAGCTGTTTCCCAGGGCAGAAGTGGAGGTCTGAAGGGGTATTTGCCTTTGAAATGAAGCACATTTTGTTAACAACACTGCACTGCTATCACCCATCACTGTTTCTGTGGCTGTATCTGTCACTGGGTTAGAAATAGGTTCCTGCTTCCACACTGCCTTTATCATTCCTGCTGCATCTGTATACCAAATAACAGGGATATGAGCTGCTGCAATCTCCTGGCCATGGAAGATCTGAAGTGCAGCAAGCTGGAACCTTAAGCAGATGTAAAGCAGATAAAACTCCACAATAGGACACATTTCCCAGAAAAAGAGATGCAGCTAAATGGAAAAAACAAGGCTGCTACTAAACCCTGTCAGTTTCTGCTGGGTATGAAAGACTCAGACACCAGAAGTCTCTTCTGCACTGCTCATTCCTCTGTCAGTTTTCCTACACATTAGAGGCCAAATTTAAACCAACACCTAGAATATTATTTAATAAAGCCTTTACTCTGCAGCCCGATTTTACTCACTATCACTACAATTAGTGTAGGATTAAAACCTTACATTTTCTCAGATGCTCCCTTTAACTCTATCTGCCCTGACAACTAAGCCATAATGCAGTTTTTGATATTCTCTTTCTTTCCCCTCCTGTGATGGACTGATGGAAAGAGAAGTAAAATTCCTCTGCAGGTTGAGCCTGAATTAGGAGGGACAAAGATTTTAATAAAACTGGGAAGTGACAGGTTGCACAGAGAAGCATGGACTAAAGCCACTGGGATAAATGAGATTTTTACCTTGTAAATCTGCCTTGGGGAGTAGGGTCCTCATTTTTCTATGAAGATTTTTCTCTCACCTTCTGGGAGTTTTCTGTAACACAGAAATTGCCTTGTAAATATGTTTGAGATACTTCTCCCAGCATTGCAAACATCATATAATGGAACTACAGGAACTTCAAAGGAAGTGGCAGCTTAAGGCAAAGCTGAGAACATTTATTGTCACCCAGACATGCTTTTATCAACTTGCTGAGGCAGAGCCATTTGTGATACACCTTCCCCAGGCACGCCTTCAAAGAGAAGCGAAGCTGCTTCCCCTCAACATTAAAGTCCAGAAAAATACATTTCCTGGTCAAGCCCAGCTTGTGCCAAGATGTTCCTTGGATGAGCAGTAGTGCCAAGCAGTGCTGAGACCTGCAGCTCACAGCAAGGACTGATTTTAACAAGCACACCTTCCTGCTTTTCAAAGGGGCTTATCTGAACTCCTCTTCTTCCAAATGTTCTGGATAGTTCTAAGATTTGTCAATTCCCTCAGTACATGTACCCACGTCCCTCCACCGGCCTCAGCTGGTACCCAGGAATTAACTCTCTCCTTAGCTCCGTTAGTTACACTGAAAAAAAAATCAGCTTTGCTCTTCTTTCCAGGTCCAACATTTGTGTCACATTATTTTCACTTCAAGTATCATTTAAATTCAGCAATAATAATCCCCAGTCTTCACTGGGAATACTCAGACTCTGAAGTCAATCCACTACATCTAATTATGAAGTCAGGAAATCCCACTTTTTAAAAGACATATAATATTTCAATAATTATTTTATTGTTTTTTCAGTTCATAAAGGAATTTCAGAAGTAACTGTTACTAAAAATTAAGGCCTCAGTGCACAAAATCCTAATTTCATGTGGATTACTGATATGCATAAAACATTTTGCTAGATAAGATTTATCAGGAGATCTCCAACTCTTCCAGCAATTCCAAGGGCAGTCCAGCTGAGTCCAGTATAAAACACAGCTGTGCTGGAACAGGGGAACCCACATATCCTCCTGCCATTCACACTCTCCCAATTCTGCATCAACTCTGCCCCTCTTTGCAGCCATCCCACTGCACAAATTCTGCACCAGAGCAGGGTCAAAGCCTGGATTAGGATAAAGATGGGCAAATGGCCCCAATACTGGCATCACTTAACGGGTTAGTTAAACTATTTTTTCTGGTAATTGATGAAAATCAGTACAGGGATGGTCAGTTAAAATAAATTAATTATTTCCATGTCTGATCTTCCCTTTATCCTCTTTGCCTCCATCTCCCAAAACCACCCGCTTTTTGGAAATTAATTATTTTCTTTCACAGCATTGACTGGTGGCCTTTATTCTGCCAGGTATTTTTTCACTACAATGACTGAATAATCACAACTATTTCTAAAACTTCATTTGCAGCGACATTACCAGGTAAATGCCAGAGAAAGCTTATCCTGCTCTGAGTAGGAGGTTGGACTGGAGACCTCACAAAATCCCTTCCAACTTAAATTATTCTGTGATCCCATGATGTGAGTATCATGTTATAAAAATCCATGCAGGCTTGTTCATGTTTCTTGAATCTCATGGAGAAAAAAAACAAAACAAAACAAAACAAAACCCTCGTCTGCTGCCAAAACATAGGGAATTGGGTGGCAGCAAAAAAAAAAAAAGGTCTACCAACTTTCACTTCTACTAATAATGCTTCAAACTTGTCTATACTTCTCCAAAATTATTTTCCTCTTGGGATCTGAAAATTCCCTACACCTGACTTGTTCTATTTCATAACACCATTCATGCTCACGTGTCTATAAGCAAATTCACTCTGGCACCATCAGTGATACCTTATTTATTTCCCTGTGAGTTCCTCTTTGGAGAGAGCATGGGTATAGAGCAACCAGATGAGTACAGCTGAAGAAAGGTCACCAAAACAACAACATGTTCTTATTTACTATCCATATTTGAGGGTTTGAGGGAAAATTTGACCATGTACTTTCACCCAACCATGCTGCTCTCAGTGCATTGTTATATTCCACAGAGTTTGAGTGCAGACTTTAGGGCAGCCCTAATTTCAGCTCAGCCTCTCCTCAAGCCTCCCAGCCCACACATGTACATGTAACGTGCTGAAGGTCACACGTGAATGAATCTGCTTTATGTCTTCTAAAACCTTGAGAACTTAATCCTTTGAGAACCAGTCCCCTTTCATGTTTTCCTCTACAAGGAACAGCACAGATCTGGAGCTTTGGGTTAAATGTTTCCGGCCAAGCCCAGGGACATCGCTCCCGGTGCAGCGAGTGCGCGCTGGCCATCGCATCCCGACCTCTCCACCAGTGCTTTGGTATGTGCTGGCTGCTCTCCATGGCAAGTAAAGGTTAAGGCTACAGAAGGTCTCTCCCAGGTTTCAACATGCAAGCATTCACGAAGGAAGATTTAGCACTTGGTGTGCAAGTGAAAAGGAAAGGATCATTAGCAGTATGTTGGGGACAAAGGTACTGCAAGAAGGATGAAATTTCACTCTGGAAAGACTGACAACAAAATGCATTTTGTGCAATCTCTTTCTTTTGCAGAGTCAGTGTAACCCAGATTATTCTGCAGCTGTAACAGGAGATTTGACAAGTATTCCACACAAGAAACTTCCAACTGTGCTCAGGTAGGAGATTCAGATTTAAAAATTCTCAATGTGTTTGTCAGCCAAACCATGGAAGTCAAATGCGTAAGTAACCACACGATTATAGAAATTCCCTATACTAAAAGGCCCCTGAATGTTCATTGTAAAAAAGGATTAGCAGCATATAAACAATTTATGTAAGGAGACTTGAACGACTTTATTGTGATGTGCTATTTACCATTTGCAGAGGCTACAATTATAAAACTTTTACTTAATTTTCCACAAGTCACCCAGTGAAATAGCATGTTTTGATTTATTTAACAGCAGGAACTCTTGGTAGGAGACTGTTTTACTAAATGTGGGCATGCAGTCCTATCATCACATTGCTGCTGGATGCAAGTTCTGTACAGAAAAAGGAAATTTTTGCTCACTGAACATTAACCAATTGTTCAATCTCACCCAGCTTTGAAGAGGCTCATACAGTGACCGCAATGATACTGAAGATTTGTGTCTCAAAACAATGTGGCCATGTTTAGATCACAAGGGATACTGAATAAACAGCTTAATACTATCTCAAAAGAAAAGCCGAACTTCTGGACCATGAAGCAGGAGAAAGGAACTCTGATACAATACAGCAGAGTCAACTCTCAAATACGCCTGATAACAGGAAGCTGGAGAAGCCTAGTTAATGAAAAACCGTCAATAACAATACTAATCTTTGCAAAGCCAGCTCCTGGCATTTCTGGGTGGTTTTATTGCCTTGGCCATGGTATTTCCAAGAGGCACAGATCCAGCCTGGATCCCAGAGCAATGAGGCCCTTTCCCTGTAAGGCAGCACCTGAGCCCCAAGGGCTTGTACACAGCATTTTGTGTCTTTGCTGGAAGCCTCCACCACCAGAGCCCAGGGTGAACACGGCTGCTGTGGTGTTTGGCCACCACAGTGTCACCACCCCAGGTCTGCACAGGGATGTCACCAGCACCCCGGAGAGCCCCAGCTCCAGCAGCACAGGACTCCTGGAGGCTGGGGGTGTTCTTGCAGTGCACCACATTTAGATCTTCTTTAGGAAGACAAGCAAGAAGCTGCTCTCATCCTCAGGAGAGCAATGCCCTCCTGGGAGCGCAGGTCCCAGCACACGGACAAAATATATAACCACACAGGCTCCAGGAAAACTGCAACCCCAAAATAATCAAACCACTAGTGCCCATTCCCCTGAAGGCACAATACAGGTGAAATTTATACCTATTTCCACTTTCTCCCTGACCAACAACTCGCAGAATACCAGCAGCAAATCCCAGACTGCTGCCAAAGGGGGACTACACAACACAGCGATACACTGGAGGGTGGAAGGTCAGTAAACAAAACAAAAATAAAATGCAGATGGTATGTAGCTAAAGCAAACTGTATGGTTCACTGCATGCCTAGCAGGCCAAGAAGGAAGGGAAATTCCTTCTCAGGGTTTATGTGAACAATGAGTTTCCCTGAAAACTCCAGGAGGCCGCTCCCCGCTCCTCCACTGGCACTAGGAAAAGCAAATGCTGGAAAGGTTGTTTCAGTTCATTTCTGGCCTCAGCTGAAGTCTGAGGACCAGTGAACTCCAGTGTGGATCAATGTGACCTCTTGCTTCAGAGTGTTATTGTTGTTACAGCGTGTACAGCACAGAGTGCTGCTTTTAAAAGAAAATACAGCTGTGGCTGCGCCACCACGCTCAAACCCATATTCCAGCAGTCACATAGGTCTGATCAAACCCCTGTTCCACGTGCTGCTGCTCAGTCCCGTGCTTAGGATACAGCCAAATTCTCTCCCATTTTAAGTTAAAGCACGAAAACTATGTAATGGGTGATAGTAGGTAAGGGGTAAACCCTTGAAAGCAGCAACCCAGATAGTCCACATAAAAACCAGCAAGAGCTGCAAGCATCCCTATTGGAGTTGTGCATAAAATCCACATTTTGGAATATGTCTGTCACTCTCTTAGCAAGCTTTGGACAATTGGGCATGGAAATAAAAATAAATGGGTCTCTCCAAATCTTCATTAAAATACGGTCAAAAATCCATCAAGATACTCTTTAAATCTTCTCAAAGCAGTGAGATGGCACCAATGTATCTAATGGCTATTTTCAAAAGAACAGTGGCTCCTCTGCTGCATTGTTTCTATTGCACGAAAATGTCAGAAATGGTTGAAATGTGAAAAATAGCAAAGTCTCACCAATTCTGACCAAACCTCAAACCACTCTGTAAGATCACGGAATTCTACAAGTGAAGAGACAAATGAACAAACACGCACACCAATAAAACTGCACAAGAAGAAACATGCCAGCTTCTATTTATTTTCATTTGCTCCTTTCCGCAGATTAGGAAAGAAAGGGCTATAACATTAATGTGTTGCTGGAGCTGGATGCAAATTTTGGAAGTTTTCATTAGAGAATGCAAAATCATTTTCAACATGGCTCCAATTCAAGGCAGGGATGTGAATGGAAAAAGTTACAAAAGCATTTCAGAACCTCAAAATAAGGAAGACTGGAATAAACATGAAGTCATCTATGGATAATGCTCTTCAAATATGAATTCCTACGCTCAGTTTTTTGGTAATACTTTGATGTGTGCTGTGGTTAGGCAGAGGGTTGAAAGAAAGGACAAAAAATAGGCAGGTTCTTCAGCTGCCATGTAGGTGCAAACACATTGCAAAGCTTTGTTTCTAAAAGCTGGTTAAAAACCACTGGTACTAATTATTACAGAAGTTTCCATCTCTTTTTTTCATAGAGGTTTAGGATCACTGAAGAATTTCTGAACCTGTGAACAACTCCATGTACCTCATTTTACTGACAACAGGGACACCAAGTTTATCCCAGGCATGATCAAGCAAGCCAGGGAGGGCGAAACTCTGCTCTTCTCATGTCCACTTTTTCAGCAAAAATGAGGACAACCTTTCCTCCCTTAACAACTTGGAAATGGGTAGCAAAACTATAAATATTTTTAAAACTATTCACTGATTTACCATTTAAAATTTCAGCTTAAATAGCAAGAAAAGACAGTATCATTTCGCTTACCTACTGTACACTGCATTTCTACTTAGTCAGCTTCTTACACCCTGTAAATGTATGTTAGCACATTCACAGCTTTTGAGCAAGGAGGCTGAAATCCAAATTTCAAAGAGCTGAGTTATTTTTTAATCTGGAGAAATACACATTAAAAAGAATTTTTAAAAAACCACAGGCAGTTAATCATTGAACACAACTCCCATGCCAGCAAATCTGTGAGAATTTTGTCATCTTGAGGTGGTCACTGAAGGTGTCAGGTTGGGCAGGGACTTCAAGATCATCTACTTCCAACTCCTTGACCATGTCTTACTGTACAATTTCAATTTAAATAAAATCTTATTTAGCTGATGGTAATGACTACCCTCCATGTAAACTCTTCTTGCTCTTCAACAAACCTAATTTTAGGCTCTAATCAGCTTGCAACTCAACAGAAGCAATGAGAGTACTGGCATGAGCTGCTATAGGAATAGAGTTTAACCATTAATTGTAACTTATCATGTCTTGTTTGTCAAACTTTTACGGTCACTTGGAAGAATTCCTGACTGTAGCAATTCTTGATTCTTGCAGATTATGTTGAGACAACAACAGTAATTAATTAATTCCGTTTCCTTCACATGAGGAAATAAAGGCAGAATCATTAAGGCTGGAAAAGCCCTCTAAGATCATTGAGTCAACCATTAACCCATCACTGCCAGGGCCACCACTACACCATGTACCTAAGCACCACATCTACCAAGAGGTATTATTAATCCTCATTTTCCAGATAGGAAACTGCAGCACAGAAGAATGCCATCACATGGCCAAGATGACAGGCAGAAAACTCTAATTTTAACCTTTAACTTAAAGGTTCTGATGTACATTTTCCCTGCTCAGTACAGCTGACTGCTGTTCTTCCAAGTCCTTGGACTGACAAGCTCACCAAGCACTTCAGAAAATCTGCTCTTTCAGAGACAAACTGACCTATACTGCAACCACGAAAATGAATGCAAACATCAGAAGCCACGCTTACACATATCATGAAGCACCTGGCAATATTCTTTTAAAACCAAGGCATGTAACCAGAGGGTCCTTCTTTCTTTAAACTTGTCATTTTGCCGTTTCCCATACAGCCACCACCTCCCCTTGCACACACACACATTCACAGCAAACCACATTTGCTGGTGCTACACAAGCAAGAAGAACCAAGACCTTCCAGGATCAATGCTCCAGGAAAGGTTTCACGTGAAGACCACAGAAATACACCCAGTCAGATCTCTGGAACAGCTCCAGAAGTGGCTATCTAAGGTAGTGTTAGCAAAATCTAAAGGATTTCCGTTTGTCCTTCCTTCCTTCCCCCACGCAAAAACCTTGCAAAGGCGTTAAGGAGCACGAAATTACCCGGCGATATTTAGGAGGTTTTTTTGCCAGTGCTGCTTCATCCACCAGCCAAACCAAACTTTTCTTTGGTCATTAACATACCTCTGGTCTCATAACTCTAACAACCTGCACTCGCAGCCAGGGACCAGGAACACTTCCCGTGCCTTGGGACAGAGATCCTCTCGGGATCTAAACGCTGCCAGTCCCGCGTTTTCAGTTGGAAGCAAATGAACAGAAAAGTATCAGGAAGTTCTACACTTCTGAAGCGACTTTCTAAAAATATCCTACCCCGCCAGAGCAAACAGCAACAAGAACTTGCTCATCAGTTTACAGTAATGTACTTTCCCTAACACGAAAGTGCTGGCAACACCAACAGCACAGAGAGATGTTCATCGTGGTAGACGTGGATGATTAAAACAAAAACCCATTATAGACTAAATTTTGGCTGCTGCTGTCTGCTGAAAGTTGTTTTGCAACCTCCAGTGAAGAGAGCTGGGATTTCCACCTGTAAAACACAGATCTGAATCTAACCCCCCCTCCTTTTCTTTACTCAAAAAGCCCATAAAAGTTACTGGAAAAGGAGCTCACCCAGATCGACAGAGTATGCCCATCAGGCTGCTTTAAGCACATATTTAAAGCAGTTAAAATAACAGATAATCATAAAGATATAAATAGCTTCTCTGGTAAAATTAAAGCACTATTAAAAGGAAAGAGACAGATGAAGAATTACCTCTGATCTTGCTGACAGACACGTAGTCAGAACAAGACAGGCTGCACGCTTCGAGCCGTTAATAAAAAGAGGAGCAAGCAAATGAACAGCTTTCGGATGAATCCAAATAGTTTTTGTTTCTCTGCTGCAGTTTCACCACTCCCACTGGGTCATTTCTACATTCGCTTTATAACGAAAGCAAAGTACAGGTCAGAATAAGAAAGGGAGGAGACCAAAAAACTCCGCTTTATTAGTCAAACTTTGTCATTCTTGCTGTCTTCTTTTCAAATGAGGGGAAAACAGGGCTGGTGTGACCAAAAGGGGATTTAGAGGGGGTGCTCTGCTTATGCTTAATAAACCAGAAGCTGGGCTCATCTGCATTTTACATGATCTGATTGGTAAAAGCAGGAAGTAAGAAAACCTTTCAAGTACACGATTTATGGAAAGATTATCACATGACTAAAAAGCACAGAACAAGAAGGACCAAATTCAGCTTTCACTTGCAGCAATGTGGGTCTGTTCTAACTCTGCTGCCTTTGGCAGATTTATGATGTTCAAAACAAGATAAAATACTTGGTCTTCCATGAGGACATAAAGCCATTTAAAAATCTGAATTTAGCCTCTGCTTTTCAAACACAATCATTGTTTCAGGTCTGCTCAGTGACGAATTTCTGTACTGCAAAGAACCACATGAACTATTTGGAAGGTATTTTCAAATATATTTCTGCCATCTCTACCACTCTGCCTCCAAATAATCCAGCTACTCTCTGCTGTCCTATACACTCCTGTACACTTGAATACCCCTATGAATGTTTTAAAATGTATTTCAAAATATTAAAAGACAGGACAGCCCACAAAGTGCACTGGAAATTCTCTCCTGCGTTTCACAAAGGAAGTTGAAGTGTTACTCACTTTATTATTTGGGGAACAAAATAAGAGGATGATTTTATGATGTAACATCCAGCAAAGTATGGAAATTTTTGTCCAAATCAAAGTAAGAAACAGTAATGATCTGGTATTTTGTTCTGTTGCCAACAATTAAGTCTACATTTTGATGAAAAGTTAGTAAATTATAGGAGCTACAAACCCTTTTTTTCTCCTCTACCTCACACATGGATTTCTACTAGAAGGGGAAAGTGTTAGAGGTAAAAGGATAAGAGGAATGTTTACCAGGATGCCACTTGAGTGCTGGAGAAATATAGAGCAACAAAGGGCTAAGAACTGAAAGCAAACATTGTGAGACAGTGAAACAGAGCTCTCCCAGCAGTGGCATTTTTTTCAGCAATGGCCTCACAGCTCTGCTGTCCCCTGAGCAGCTCACTCAGATGGCAAAAGGTTAAAAGCACTGAGGAAAACCTGAATCATCTGACCCAAAAATGGAAAAGATGAGAGAGAAAAAAGGCAGTGTGGTACAAGCTCGGTTTTAATGTGATGCCCTCCTTTAAATACTGAAGGACTCTACTCCCTTTTGACAAACACTTGGTGAAACACAGACTTTACGTGTTCAGACAACAAAACCATAATGGCAATTCATTTTCTTAGGGGTCAGAAACCTCAATTCTACTTCACACACTGCAGCAACAAATTATCAATCAACTAGGTGAATTTTACAGTGGGGTTTGTGATGCTGTCCAGCGTTTCAGAACAATGTGATTTTATTCCTGTTTAAAAATGACACCCAGATTCAATGAAGACAGATTTCTCTGTACTGTCTGAGGAGACATGGCACATGCCTCATGTAAAGAGCTGAGCAATAATGTATGTGGTTGAAAATACTAGTACTCCCTAAAGTGGTTTTTCATAGTCTTTAAACACCAGATCCTCAAGCATTTTCCTGTACATCAAAACAGCCAGATCTGTCTTTAGCATGTGGGGCAGCAACCCCCAGAAAGATTCCAAACAAGATAAAAAGATTTCGTTTTTTTTCAAGAAACTGTTTATCATACTGTCCAGGAAGTAGTGCAAAATTCTGAATAAAAGTGAGTGCTTATTATAAACCTGTCTTCTCTGGAATTACTCCAGAACTTCTAACCATCTGCAGGGAATAAAATACAGCACTCATGTACCCAAAATACCTTCTGGGAGACTCTGTAGCCATACAACAGTGACTATGATTACTGGTATGGATCAGGATTGGGTTTATCTTACTCAGCTACAGGTGCCAAAAAATTACAGGTTTACTTTAAACTACATCCTTGAGCAGCTGTCAGAGAGAGGCAGCTGACAATGGTGAATCTTGTTAAATTCCTTCGAAATAAAAATTTACATGAACATCAGAGAGAGAAACAGCTTTGCAGGTCAGCATGACAGGGAAGCAGACTTCTGAATTCCCTCAGGCAAAAGATACTTTCTCCAACTGGAACACACAGTTTCCCAAAATGAAATCTTAGCATGAAAAAAATCTCAAACCTGTTGCTGTCAGCTTCTTGCTAATTAACTCAGAAATTACTGGCAGATTGGAGATCAAGGAAGGTAATGGAGTCACAAACTCACATAGATGGAACAAGTCAGGAACGAGACAGAAAAGGAGTAAAAAAAGTACAGAACACCTTTTAAACACTGTCACAAAACTTTGCCAGAATTAAACTAGAGGGGGGAAAAAAAAAGTGACAGGATTGCTGCTGGAATCCTCAATTCCACTCTTCTACTATCATCATCTTATAAATCAAAAACTTTTAGGAAAGATAATGAAGATCTGAATGATCTAAACCAAATAAATTTTGAAAACATGACGTTCTTCATTGAGAGTGAAGACAACTCAATGCTGGTTTGAGTTACAGAAGAATTAAAACCATCCAGGGACCTACAATGGATTGTGCATATCATGTATCTGATGCTGCCAACCCATCTTTGTACCACAAGTAAATAATGGCAGAAATCTTTCAACTCCTGCATTTGAATTCCATCACTCACTTCCTCTGGGTCCCCACCAAAAAAACTGTGGAAAAAAAAATCAAATTTTAAGAATTCCTTCTAGGTTGATTACACACAGGAACAGGGAAAATAAATGCATGCCTGTCTACCAGTTCATTCAACACAGGAGGCATTAGTCACTTTTCTGAGCACAATATTAGGATGTTTGTTGACTGCGGCCAGTCAAAGAGTGACGCTTGAGAATGGAGCCATCAAATTCACTTCCTGGTCAAAAAGTCACAATCCAGAGAGAGATTTCTCAGAGGGAGGGTTAAAGAGAAGAAAATGAGACTTGGAAGGTGCCTGTGGCTCGAGGTTTAATTGCCATGTAGTTCCTTCCGAGGAAAGGGAGTGTTCCTGCATGACACAGCCAGCAAACCATGCGGGAGTCACATCCTGGTGAAGGGTGGCAGCTCCAGACACTTGACCTGGGAGGACAGCTTTATGCACAGGAATGTTGGCATAAGGAATGGAAAGCATGGGGAAAGGCATTTATTTCCAGGAAGGTTTTAGGGGAATATTGCTCTGGTTGTGAGAGTGGTGTCTGGAAGCCCAACACGCCTCCCGAGGGATGACCAGAGCAGGGTTTTGCCACAGCTCATTTCAATCCTAGGGACAACATCCATTCCTGTGTCTGTGGGGCTGTCAGGAGAAAGACACAGCTCAGCAGCATCACCCAGGATGAGCACACTCACATTAAACATTTCCCAGACTCTGGGTGATTCCCATGGCAGCAATGAACTAAAGGAAACCTATTTATACCCTCCATGCTGCAGGAGGATTCCCATCCCTCCCTGTGCTCCCAAACCTGAATTACTGCACTTCCTCATCACCTCTGTCCACTCTGTCCCTCATAGGGAGCAAACTTAATCAGCTTCAGAAGCCACTTCTGGGCACAGTTTATACGTCCATTGGAGTGTCTTAAATCTGAGGACAGGTTTGACTCTGGAGCAAAGCACAGGGAGAAAACAGAAAGCACAAAGGGAGTTAAGAGTCACCTTTTGCTAAGGCAGGAGCTCATGGCACACACTTTTTTGGGGAAGAAGATAAATACATTTTTCTAACAAGAGGCATGTTTCTAAGGCAGGAGCTCATGGCACACACACTTTTTTGGGGAAGAAGATAAATACATTTTTCTAACAAGAGGCATGTTTCATTTTGGTAGAGATACTTTTCACACCCAAAGCCAGACTAAGAAATTAAGTCAATATTAGATGTTTGCTTAACCAGCTTAGCCTCTGGACAAAAAGGCCACACTTTCCTATTATGAAAGTTTTATAAGATTAAACCTCCTTTGATTTTAGAGGAACTGCTTATCTGTTGCCTACCTGGATGGGATCGTGTAAAATTACACTCCATGTACACAAGAACCACTAAACTTATTCAAACTAATTACACAATAGGAGAGTTTTCCTATTGATTTTTTCACTGGTGCTCTTGGTTATCATCTGAGTTCTCCTCCAATGGGATTTATACACTCAGCTTTCATGAGCAAATACTGGAGCTCTAACAGCAAAAACCAAACATATAAAGTTGTTTTGAATTTTCCTGGTGGATAGCACTCCATTTAAGAACAGCTCAGCAAAATTATCCAGATGATTATTTATGCCAGTGTAAGCATCAGATCCTTTCTAAGGAATACTCAAAGGTCACAACATGAGCTGCTTCTGAGAATCCAGGTCACATTCATGTTTACACTGAAGGCAGCAACAATTTAAGCAAAGACCGATTTTACTTGACATTATTTTTAAGGAACTGCTAATTTGTGATTCATTGTAAACTCAGAGTCTCAAAATGCTTCATGGAGGCAGATTCATTTATTGAAGAGAACTAAGAGGGAAAATACACCCAAGATCAGCCTGATCTGTCTCAAGTGCTGGATGGATGGCTCTGCTGGGCCAGTGGGTTTGAGGGGTTTTACATCAGATGCTGAAGACGTCCAGAAAATGCCAATATCATTCAACCTTCAACCTTGGAATGCAAGTTGGCTTCTTCCCAGCAATTCCATGACCCAAATGCCAGAGCCCCATGGCTCCTGATGGAGCACCAGGCATGGCTGTGAGGATGCAGGGCAGCTACACACTCCAGACCCAAAGGCTTCTGCTGCTTGTCCAGGATGTGCTTCCCCACTGACTGCTCTTACCCTGCCCTCCAAAAGAGGTGGAAGGGAGATTCAGTACTACATGGTTTGGATTTCCCCCAGGTAAGCCAGTCAAAAGAAAAATACTGTGCAGCAATTTGATCAGAAAGAGCTGTCATGCAAGAGTTGTGGATGAGGAGTGTGAGGTCACTGCCAGCCAGCTCACCTATCCCAACAGTGTCATGCATCAGGCAATCCCTCACACCAGCTGAGGAACATTATTCCAAGAGGATTTTCTTCCATAGAAATACCTCCTCTCTTCTCACAAAATCATCTCTAGTAATTATTAAAATTAGTCAACCATTTCCCCACGTCACAAGCTGCAGACTAAAACCAGAGCCGCCCAAAAACCTCCCAAACACAACAATTTTGCACTGCAAAGCACCAATTGCATGGAAATGTGCTGATTTCACCAAAAAAGCTCTATAAAAGGCAACAAGATTGGCCAGCAGGCCAGTCTGTCCAGCTTCCTGCCAGGCTGCCTGCCAGCCCCAGGGTGGGTACTCCCAGCTCCCTAATTCAAAAAATAAAAATCAGCTATGAGAAGCTTCCAAGGGATGGGGATTTTGCTTCCTGTAGCTCTCTGATTAAAGTAAGTGTTGCACAGGTGTGCTTGTGTGTCAGGAAGGCAGAGACAGCTCTGCTATACACAGCAAGAATGGCTTCTCAACAGCAGAAAAATTTAAGAAAAATTGTATTTTGAAAGACAGATGCCATTGCTAACAGCACAAGAGGGAGAGGATGAGACATCCCTGCATAAATCTGTGAGTGGGAAGACAATGGCAAAGAAATCCAAACAGCAAGACGATAAATCAGAGGTGGGGAATCCCTGTCTTATCCCTTCTGCAGCGTGCATGCAGCTATTGTATTTAATTAAAATAAATTACAGCTGGCTTGTGTACAGCCTGCAGGGCTTCTGACACCCCTGAAGGGAAGCACAGGGACGAGCAGCCATCCTCCAGGAGCTCGCTCTCCCTGTCTGCAGACGCCGAATGCAGATGCTCTGTCACAGCACAGGCTGACGGATCGAGGCAGAACAAAAAGCCCAAAGAGTTCTGCTTTTACACCATCCACCTCCTCGGCTCCATCCCTGGGATCCTTGCCAGGATGCTGGTAATGCTTGAAATGGAGAAGGCAGAGCTGCCCAGCAGTGTGGCAGCTGCTTCTGAGCACGGATGTTTCACTGGAGAGGGTTTCTTCCAACAGCAGTGATTTAAAAGTCTAGAAATTAAATTTCTGGAAGACTTGGCTGAGCAGGATCAATGCACTTTTCTGGTTAACCAATGCATCCACACCCTCTAATTCCTGCTTGAATTCATGTATCTGCAGCAGCAGCACCTGAGAGCAAGACTTCCCTGCACTGAGGGAGGACCAGGAGGTGCACAGGTGTGAAGTGCTGTGCCACACACCTGAGGATGCTGAAGACAACATTGATACCCTGGCTGTGTCTTTGGGGGATACAAACTGAGTTTCCAGCATCACCCAGGTCAGCCACCCACACACAGTGCTCCAGGCTCTGCCTGATTTCTATTTCCTTCACCTTCTGTGAAGGTCTGTTACACCAGGAGGTTTGTATACACCTGGCTGCTGATTACAATGAAGAAAAAAACACCTCTTGACAGACCATGTCCCTGAGAAAATTAAGAGACACAATGTACCCAACAGGACTCTGGATTTGGAGCTGCTCAGTGGATGCTCAGACAGCAGAAAAGATCAGTTAAATACCACCTTGAATATCAGTCAATCCATAGCATTTGGGGGAAAAAAGAAATTTCTATGTATTCTTGTCCTTAAGAAAGCATAAGTAAGAAGGAAATGGATTTTAAGTAAGCTTATAGAAGTCTATGATAATACTCATTCAAGATTTTGAAGTGCTTTACCAACAGCAAGCAAAACACACAGATCTCTGACAGGAGAAATGAAGCAGGAAAATGCAAAGCAGCTTGTCCAAGCTTATGCAACAGATGAGAAGCACAAACAACATACATATCTCCAGGCTCCATCTCTGTGTCCTACCATTCTTTCATTCTGAAAGTCTAAATCCATTTTGCACTCCAACAAGGTTTTCCACACAGATTTAAGTGTTGATTCTGCGCTGCAGACTTTCTTTTTTCTTGATGTGGTATCTCACCCATTATCTCCTCCTCTGTACATATACAATATAAAAGGAAGTAGTATTTCAGAGCCAAGAAAAAAGGAAAAAAGAAGAAAGTCCTACATTTTTATCTAAAGGCAAATTCCTCTGCTTTTGGGCACACTGAATACAGATTTGAAGCAGCACTCCATCTTTGAAGAGAGAAAACACTGCTTGGAAACTATGGAAATTGAAATTGCTAAGATGCTACTAAATATATATATTTATGATGCTCCTATTTCCCACACTAATATAATGTATAATGCATTTTATGTATTATCTGTTCAGATGCAGATACACTTCACTGCAGGCAGAGATGAGGCAATTATCCAAAACCCTGACAAACCATGCTTTAGCCCCATGAAGTGCAGGGAGTAACACAGATCACTCCAGCACACAGCTCATGTGGCACAGGGACTGCTCCTACAACAGACACATAAAAGGTTCTCAGTGTCCACGGTGGTGCCAGAGTTTTCTGCATGGAGCCACCTCACCACAGAGACAAGGCACAGAAAGGAAATCTAAGGGACTCATCTCAGCAAGCTCCTCTTTTTTTGCAGAGCATACATTAAACTTACAGGTACTTTCACATCTGACATAAATTAAAAGCTCTCTTTTAAAACCAAGTAGTGTTTTCATGTTTTAAAGTCATCTAGAAGACAGCACTGTCAAAGGGAGAGTTTCTCTTTGAATCCCCACTGCCTGTGTGAATGGCTACTCCCCTCACTTCCATCAACACTGACCTCTTCAGGGTTTGCCTCTTTTACTGCCATCCAAGCCTGTGGACCTTCTCAGAAGAACAGGGACACCTGGAGAGGTGTCTGGCTGTCTGTAATTTTCTTTTCAAACCTTCCTTCTCATTCAGAGTAAAGGAGCATATGCTCCAAGATAGATCAGAGATGAGCCAGGAGTGAGCTCCTCCTGAGGTCAGGTATTTGGTCTTTACTGATGAAGAGTTAAAATATTAATATTTATTGTTATGCCTGAGATCTGAAGCATCCCTGGTGCCCTCACTGCACAGGTACAAGTGACAAACACGACAGACAAAGGCACTTGGTGGAAGGTACATGAGCTAGCAGAATGCTTTCTCAGCTAGTAAAGAGGAATCTGATCAATCTGGTCCCTTTCAAGATCAGCCTCACACAACCAACCAACCATTTAAACAGGACTATGACAGATAATACTTCTACCAACACTAAATACATCTGTGTGCATGGTCCAAATGTTTTTTTTCTGTAAGACATGAACTGGAATCAATACAATGCCATGACATAGTATACTCTTGACAAGATCCTACAGGGCAGAAGGAATTTTGGAGTCCATCTTTTAAGTGCAGAGGTTGTTCTCTATCGTGACTGTAACAAAAGTTATTCTGGCTCATTTTAAAGGACATCATTGAAAAAATGAAGATTTATGCCTTGCAGTAAAAGCACCTGATGAAAATGCACAGTTCAAATGGAATTATCTCTGTTTGGCAGCCTGTAGGAATACAAGGCTCCTTTGTCCAAAACAAATATAAGAGATTTAATCTAATTTTATACATTAATCTGCTCTAAACCTCGGGGAAGCTACAAAGCTTTACTTTCTGTTCTGAGGTAGGAAAGAGAATCAAGAATCCCAGACCCCAAACCTTGATTATGTTAAGGAAATGTTTATGTGAAGAACTAGCACCAGTTAGTTCTGTCCTTCAGCATGCAATCTAAAGGACAATTCAAGTATCATAAAAAGGCTTGGATTTGAAAGGACTTTAAAGATCATCTCGTTCCAGCCCCCTGCCATGGGCAGGGACATCTTCCATTATCCCAGGGTACTCCCAGTCCCATCCAGCCTGGCCTTGGACACTTCCAGGGATCCAGGAGCAGCCACAGCTTCTCTGAGCAACCATGGAGGCTGCAACAATATATGATGTTTAAACTGGAAAACGTCACAGAAAGAAACCAGCAGTAATTCACAGACTTTAGGTCAAGGGATGCCATCTCTCCTTGTATCTCTCTCTAACCTGCTGGTGATTTACCTGGAACTCCAGATGTCCAGAGTTTTGACCAAAAACACATTTCGTTTTTCTTTGCACATGTGATGTACTCCTCACAGACTCTTGGTTGAATTCCCTCCTTGCCTGCTCTCAGTAAGCAATGACCAATTTAAGCAACTTTTTCCAGGTGTCAGAAAGCCACAAAGGGTTACATAATGCAAGACTACCCTGCAGAGACTGACAGACCAGGTATGACAACCACCCTCACATACCTGACAATTTATTAAATCAACCCCTACCCCAAGGACTGCACCATACCCACCCTCAGGTGCAAATGGAAAAAGAAATTAAGAAAGTCTTGGGTAATTTAATTGGTATTTTTATATGAGTGTTAAGACAGACCTTTTTAAAAACGAAAAGCTCCATCCCACCATGACAAATCTTTCATTCTGTATCTGGCTCAGCATTTCTCAGTGTAATTTAGTACCTCTAATAGCAAACTCACTGTAAATTAGCAAGAAATGAACAGGGAACACGGGAGAACTGCACTTCACCAGAACAAATGCTGGCAACTTCATTATCACTTCCAGCACTGACCACAAGTATTGCAGGGAAAAAGCTGACCTGGTTAAGGACTTTTCCATTTCTATCTATGATCTCTCAGGGAATGTGCTAAGGAAACAACTGCCCTACTGAATCATTTCAAGAATTTTACAGCCAAGATGATTTATTACCATAAAATAGGTCTTGGAAACCAAGATATTTGAGGAGACTCAATAGCTATTAAATCATTGTGGAAAACATGATGCTGAAGGAATTGCAGATGCCTGACACATGTCCTACCACTTTTTTTTTTATACTGAGTGTCTATAAAAAGCAACGCTGTCCAATTACTTAAAAATTTTTCCAACAGAAAAAATTTAAAAAGAGGAGATATAGGTATAAATTAAAATGGCATCCATAAAAGTAAAAAACACTTGTAACTAAAACACCCCACAAAAGCTGTTGGAAAAACTGGAGTCACCAATAATTTCAAAACCTATGCATCGAAAATACACTTCTCACTTAGTAAACAAGCTGAGGCGCATTTTGCAGAGTTATAGGTATTTTTGAGTTGAGTCAACAATACATAGAAAACCTCACATCATCTTATAATGAGTCCACTTGTTAGCTGGTGTGAAACCAGACTCAGAATCACCTTGGGTTTTGGTATTACAACTGCAGTGTAGATGTTGTTATCTGCTCAAGACAGTTGGAAGCATCCCTTTAAAACGTGCCATTGAATACAAGAAGCGAATCAGAAAGATGGTCTGTAAGGCTTGCTATGCAAAATACCACTGCTCTCTTGACCAAAATGGAAAAAATCTTGTGCTAAACCTTCCACTAGACCAGGCTGCTCCAAGCCCCATCAAACCATGAACTCTTACAGTACCCTAGTAGATGTTTTAAATGCATTCCAAAATACTCAGCCAAAATACAGCAGCTTTGAAGTGAGGTCCAAGCTTTTCTTACACCACATATTACAGATAATACTAACTACTTCTGGAGATCAAAATTCCTTTCCAGCCCTTCCTGCCTTCAAACTTGTCCACATCCCTGGATTATCACAGCTACAACAGCAGAAATTAAGACACAACCCAGCCTTGAACTCCTTTGTGCCTTGACACAATGATGACAAAGGGAGAGAAAAGATACCCTGCTCTACCATCCACCTCAACTCATGTTGCGCCACGTGGCTCAAAAATAGGGAACCCAGATAGTTCTACAAACTGCACTCACAAACCAGGAAATGAGGAAAACTAATGGTCTTTGTAATTAAATAGATGTCTTATAGAAAAGCTGACCAATAATCTTATGAAAGAGAAAAATGAGCATTCCTCTTCAACTTACATTTTGCGTGGTCCTGGTTCACTTGTGCAACTCAGCCACCGTTTCTTCCTCTGCAACACAAAAACAAAAAGAAAACAAATTCTGTTTTAAAAAAAAGTATTTGCTTGAACTGACGTTTCTCATTACATTGTTAAGTAATGCTTCAAGCTTACTGCTTGCTTTTAGTCAACACTGGAAAATATTTCCATCCTTCTTGTCTGTTTCTCTGATTTTGACTGCCAGAGTATTCCTGTTACATGAAACTGCTCTATCAAGATGAGCCTTGGAGACTGCTTGGCAATTTGAGCATAACACTGACAAACCAGAAATAAATTCCAAAACCTACTGCAGAGTTGACCAAAGAAATTCCTCACAGCCACAGAGAAAGTGAATAAACATTTCTTTTAAAGGATCTAATTGCTCAAAGATATCTTTGTGGTGATTTGCTAGATCTGTGAATGCTCCTTGTTGGCCTCCAGCACCTAATTCAGAAAGGTGATGGTTTGGGGTCACACCTGGTACCCCTGTATTCCAGGCACTCTAAGACACACCAGTGGGAGCTGAATATTGGAAGGGCTGTTCCTTACATCCTGTTGTGTGCTTGGGATTTAAATCTACAGAAATAGAGAAAATATATCCATACCTTACTGGGAATTGAAGCAAAAGAAGAGCAAGCAACCAGAACAACAAACAGAAAAATCTACTAAATAGAGTTATGAGAGTATTGTCCTGAAAAAGAATGCTCTGATGCTACATTCTCTACTTAACCACATAATTAGTAAACTTCCAGCAGAAGTAGCAAAAAAAAATTCCTCATTCCCTTACTAGGCTAAGTAACGACCTGGAAGAACTACTCAAACCTCCATGAAGAAGAACTGGATTGTTCCAGATAATGAAATAACTAAATAACAGAGTGGAAAATGAAGCACAGAACATCTCATCACTCGAGGTCAGTGCAGTTCTCATTCTGCTGAAAATGGTAATTTGCAAGGAAAAAATAAATAATAAAATAAATAACTTTTTTTAAAAAGAGATGGAAAGAGGACACCAGTCAGAAAGAATCCTGACTCTGGCTATGGTTTGCTGCCAGGAAGGGATAACAAAGCAATAAGTAAATGCCAGCATGGATTTGTGAAATTGCTTCCCTTCCCTTTCCAACAAGTTAGAAAGCCCCAGGATGTAGAAATAATTCAGTGATCACCAGAGCCACGTGAGCATGGCCATTTTTATGTCATTCTCCCAAAATAATAAAGGAGCATGGATTTGGGTAGAAAAACACATAAAAACTTCTCAAGTGATCACCCAGGTCTTAGCACATGGAATCCAACCTTGAGCATCAGCAGAACTCCAACACATTCAGAAAGAAGCTGAGTATCTCATTAATTCATCAGACAACTATGCACAAGAAGTGTTTTCTTAATCCCAAATTCTAAAATCTCAACATGAAATAAATACATGTATCATTAGGGGGTATGAAATCATCAACTCATTTATAAGGGGCACAGTTAAACTTCAAGCTGTTTAATTTAGCAGAACAATGGAGCTTTACGAAGTGTGTTTTTCACTAATGACCTGGACACTATTTTTGTTATTTCTGCCTCTAAAATGCACAGCCAATATTTGTGGTTTAAAAAAAAAAGCATTTCTTTCTTAAAATGTTGTTGTGCAGGAAAAAAAAACAATCAAGAAAAAAATTAGAGTACAATCAAATATACAAAGGAAAACCACACAAGTACAGATTTCATCATACTCCTCCAGATTTTAAATAGATCAACATATTTTGGAGATGGGTGTGATTTTATGTGAGCTGTGCCCCTTTAAAATTGGCAACTACATTTAAATCAGTGCTGTCTTATTCCAAGTTCCTAACTCCAGTTGAAAATAGATCTCACAATGGAATCCTACAGCTGAATATACTCTTAGAGAAAATTAATATTTTAATTTATTCCAAATTCATTTGCATGACAGTATATCATTAGTATACACAAAAAAAATATGTATTATACCAACAGAGGAAAAATTCTGTGCAAACAGTGAAAGAAACTCGCAGCCCACCAGTGAGATGAGCTTGAAACTTGAAGTAGCAAAGCTGTTTTATTTCTCTGAGAAGCAAACATGTTAAAAAAAACCCCACCAAAAAGTGGTTTTAATAGTCTAGATTGTCTTTTTAAAAAATACCATGTGGCCTTAAAAAAATCCACAAAGCAAATATGATTTCTTGCATGCTGGGTATCTCCTAAATAGCTAAAAAGAGCCACGTGGACAATCAAGTGCAGACTAAAAATAACTGATGCAACACAGCTCAGTACAAAGCAAAGTTTTCCTACCTCACTGATTAACCAGTCAAAGAGGAAAGAAAACACACACTCACTTTGTAACTCCATCAACCTTGTTGTCCTGGAAACAATTCTTCTACCAGTGAAGTACTTAACTGCCAAAACATCTTCTGCTACCACTTTTGAGCTTTTTTTCTTCTCCCCCACTACCCTCTCTGCAGTGCTCTCAATGTTTGATAAGCAGCCAGTACCAAACCTAACCCATCAAATGGCACAGAAACTGGATCTCCTGCTCTTAGAAGGAAATACATAATTCCATTTGAGTATGCAGCACTTGGGGAACACCACATTTGCACAAAGGCTATGGAACAGACTCTGTAATTTTGTTGTTGCTGTTGTTGTTAAAATGTCCTATTAACTGAACCTTCCATTTTAGGAAATGGCCTCAAGTTGTGCCAGGGGAGGTTAACATTAGACATTAGAAAGAATTTGTTCATGGGAAGAGTGGTCAAGCACTGGAACAGGCTGCCCAAGGCAGCAGTGGAGGCACTATCCCTGGAAGTCTTAAAAAAAAATTTAAAAAAATAGATGTAGCAATTGAGGACATGGTTTGGTGGCGAACATGATGGTGCTGGTAAGCTGATGATTGGATTTGAGTGACCAAAAAAGTATTTTCCAACCCAAAAAAACTCCATGATTCCACATAAACCAGCAAACCTACAGGGTGAATTCATTCACACACCAAAGTACCTGGGGTGAGAGTCCTTTCTTGCCACTCAATAGCTCTGTGGGACTGCCAACAAGGTCAGAAACCACAAAAAAAAAAAAAAACTTCTTTAGGTTTTATGTTTACTGTGTGTGTTTAGAAGGGAAAACAACTTTCAAGCCCAGGTCTTGGCAATTTCTGCCACACTGCTGGCCACAAATTTAAAAAACGCTTCCGTGTCCCAGTACTGCAGACATTCGTGCCCTCCCTTCCTTGGTTTAGAACCTCTTTTTGAAACAGGTCTGTGCTTTTACTAGAAGAGAAAACTTAGTTTTAAGCTTTGCATGAAATAAAAGCTAGGTTTAGAAACCAGATTTATCTAGCAAACAGCAGGTTTGTTTTCAGACCACAACTTTACTCTCCACATCTCTCCATACATTGCTCTCTTTGCCACGCAGCCTGCTTAGGTCAGGTACAGCAAATTGGTCTTGCCTAAATTGGTCCAATCCACTGCAACAAATATACTTATTTAAATACTTGTAAATTCCTGATTTCTAAACTGCCAGTGTTTTAAAAAATTTGGCATCCAAGCCTCTCAGTCAGCCTGCCCACACACACTGCCCACACCTGTTTTCCGGTGAAATGCCAGAGTCTGCACCAGTCTCAGATGGGAAAAATCACAATTCACTGCTTTCAAATGAGACCTGTTAATTACCAAAATTATTCCCACAGCAAGTCCAAAGGGATTTTGGTTCCCTCAGAAGATCCATGATTAAACACAGTTACACTCAGCAGTTTTATTCAGTGTGGTATCTCTGATTTATTATCTTCACTCTGCTAAGGAGACCTCTATTTTCCCTCCACTTCCTCCAATTTCCAATGTATTCACAACGTTTTTTTCATGTTCCTTAGCAATGCTGGTTATCCATCTTGCTGTACCTTAGATTTTCATATAAACCCTATCTAATTTTTGTCTAGAGAAGCTGTGGCTGCCCCAACCCTGGAAGTGTTCCCAGCCAGGCCGGACAGGGCTTGGAGCAGCCTGAGATAGTGGAAGGTGTCCTAAAATAATGAAAGGGGATGGATCAAGATGGTCTTTAATGTCTTTCCAACCCAAACCATTCTGTGCTTCTAATAGGTTTTTATATTGATTTGAATTGTATCCTTGTATCTACTTTTCAAACAGCTTATCTTTAATACATCAACATGACGCACAGCTTTGTTTTCCCTTTTCTCTTGTAATTTTATTCTAGACATTGTAAACCTTCAAATTTCTATTGTATACCTTCAAATCTGTGTGTATCCTCTGGATTTCTTTGAAGCATCTTCTGGAGAGATCATAGAGTGATAAATGGATTGGGCTGGAAGGGACCTTCGAGATCCTTCAGTTCTTACCCCTGCCATGAGCAGGAACACTTCCCACTAGACCAGGTCATATGTTTAGCTGGCAAAACTAGCTGAAATCCCAATTAATCAGGATCTGGAGTTGCTACCCATCAACAACTACCACTAAGGAATCCAAAATCTCAACCTCACAGTCTTGAGCTGCCTCTGCAAAACGCCACAGTTAGGGATGAGAATTTCTCATCTCCTCCACTACAGCTCCAGTTGCCTCGGCAGCATTTTAGTGCACAGGCTCAATAAACATTCCATGTGTCATCAAGCAGGCAGTGAACATCCACACAAGTCTGTGTTAACACGTCAGAGATCCAGGGATTTTCAGCATCCCATCCTTCATACTGTGCACGAGAAAATTCAATGCTAGAGACAGAGAGGAGGAAGGTATTTGGAAACTTGGTACATAGGAGCAAATTTAAGATTATGAAAATTGTGGTGCCTTACAGTAGCAGTGCTGTTACAGGCGTTACAAACACTGAATTTTGTCAAACTATTTCCAGTAAGTACATTTTTTTTCCCCCATCTCAGCACTAGAAATTCCCAATGCATAGTATACATCGTTATAGTCTGCACTTTCTAGCTCAAGTGAGGAGCAGGTTTTACCAGCCAGCTTTTAGGAGTGTTTAGACCCTCCCTCTCTGGTACAGAAGCACACTGATCTCAGGCTGGAAAAACATTTCCTATACTGATTTTTTCCTTCTTATTTCAGGCAAAAATTCCAAACCATAGCAAAGCTTGTGCCTTCTGCTGCCACAGCATACCAGTTGCTGCACAAGTAAAATAGAAAAAGGCTGAAGTTATTTTAAAACAGCTACTTTTCTCTAAAGTGTTTAGTTTTCAGTAGTTGACTATGTTATGAGTGGGAAATCAGTAAGTGATGCAACCACCAATACCCCTGAAAGGGCAGCGGCAACAAGTGAAGAAAAGAACTTCCAGGGTAATGTAAAAACACAATATGGAGGGTAGAACAGCATTAGTAGCTGGGGAGAAAAACCCCATAAAACAAACAACAAAACAATACCCTCTGATGATTCTTTTTAGTCTCAGGCAGTATTGCTACAAAATACATAATAAAGGTGACACAGAGAACTTCTAAACCATTTATTAATTACTTGAGGCTATTTTTCATTTTACTGCTTCACTGTAATTTCCATTTGCATGGGAAATTGTACCTTTTTTTCCAAAGAGATATTTCCAACTAAGTCAGTGTGGATTCAACAAGACCAGGACCATCATATAAATAGAAGTCAGAAAATAGTATTTCCATAAGAAACCGCTCAGATTTATTGGATTAACAGGCACTTACAAGTGACTCACGCTGACACAGCCTATAGTAATCCAATCTATTCGAGATAAGAATAAATTCAAAGGAAACCTTAAATTTAGAAAAATCACCTCTGTGGCTGCACACATAGTTGGCTTTATTACACAAAATCACATTAAGTGTTCTCTCCGAATGGGAGGACAAATAAATTAAAAGCTAAATTCTAGCAATATTTTTTTCCATGAGTGCAGCATGTCCTTAACAGCAGTAGCTGCCACACTGAGCATAATTAGAGAGGGATAAAAGAGCCCTGTGTGGAAGTGCCTTGTGGAACACAGCAGTCTTCCTGTCCTACAATCCCACAGGAATATGCTGTGCTAAAATAGTGGGAAGAAGAACAACCACCAAGCCACCTCCCCTTGTCTCAGGAGAATTAGGGCAGATTGTAAACCTACAGTGGCAACCACCATTTCTCCTCTATGTACACTGGTTTCCTTTCCATCTGGGATTTCTTGGGGAACTCTGACTTATCTCTAGGGGATGTTACTAAATCCTAGGGAACACTGAGGTGTTCTGGCTCAGCACACTGAAACATCAATGCTTTCCTGAAACTCTGAAGGATGCAATCACAGCTCTCACACCTCCTTTAAAACATGGCAGCAAGCAGGGAGCTGGGATGGAGCTTATTTCTATATATACTCCTCTGCAGCAAAAAAGCAATTTTTACTTCTTGATATTGCCATGAATAGCAACAGTATGGAAAAAAATGTATTATTAAATATTTCAGAGTCATAGAAGGGCTTGGGTTGGAAAGGACTTTCAAGAATATCTAGTTCAGACTCCCTGCCATGGCCCAAGGACACCTTCCACTATTCCAGGCTGCTCCAAGCCCTGTCCAACCTGGCCTTGGGTTCTTCCAGGGATGGAGTAGCCACAGCTCCTTCTATTGTCCAGGGCCTCACCACCCTCACAGGGAAGGATTCCCCATCTAAACCTGCCTTCTTTAATAAGAAAAGAAAAAAAAAAAAAGCCAATATAAGGAAAGATGACCCTGGCCAGAGCAAGAGCCATACACTGAAGACTGGACTTTTATCCATATCACAAATTACTGTAAGATATAATTAAATGCTGCCTGTGTGTAAGGATATTTGAAAGCCATGTATGTTGTGCCATCCATAAAGCAAAGACACTTCTCTGTGCACAGGGATGTAAATCACTGGGTACACAGATAAAAATTCATTTGTAAGAACCAGCTGCACACTACTGAGGCCAACAAAATCTTATCAAATGCAGACTTCAAGGCTGAAGTGACTTATTTAGAGAACTGCTGTGCTGCTCTCACCTGCAGTACCCAGTTAAGCTAGATCAAGGACAGCAGCACATACCAACCACATCATAAGCAGGAGGCTTTAATTTTTTATGCACATTTTCCTTCAGGCACACACACCCACTCTCAGCAAATTCCCATTAATGGCCATTCTACAATCCTGAAAAGCAGTATGTTATAGCCTTGGGCTAACTAAATTAGAGAGAGCTATGCTGAAGCTGCAATCACAGTGAAAATCTGCTGTATGACTTTTACCACAATAAAGATACTCCCTCAGAGAGCCTCTTCACAGTATAGTACTTTCAAAAAAAACCTCACCATAGCCTGCTCCTCCTGTGAATTTGGTCATGACATCCTGGGGCACTGCCCAAGGACACTCAGAATAAAGATCAAAAATTACCCAGTAGTCAAGAAATGTTGATTATACCCAAGATTTTTAATGCACTTCAAGTGGGGATGTGGATCTTGGCTTGAAGGAGTGCAGAACAGATGAGAACTCAAATGGCAAAGTGCAAGGGGACAAGGCACAATTTCTTCTGATTGAAAGACAGGGTTAAAAATCTCATTTTCTGTCACAATGAATTGGGTTTTCAAAGTGAGACCTCCCTGCCCTTGTGCTTTTTTTCAGATTTGATTTCTGGAGAAATTCTAGCCTTTACATTACAGTAAAATGCTGTAAAATTTTCAAATAGCTAGATTTTGTGCTAACCCTAATTCATAATCATTCTGGCCTTGCAACCGTGGTGTGAAATTCACTGAGCTAGACAGCTGGGAAGGGGGGGGTGTGAAGAGTGGGGGTGGTGTTGTGTTTTTTTATTATTATTGCACTTCTGGTGCTCAACCCTTCTACTCTACACGAAATCCATATTCAGAAGTCCATAAGCATGAAGATGCTTTTATGTACAAGGATTGGGTCAGACCCTAAAAGCATCTGCACCTTCACTGGCAATGAATGAATCTCTCTTCAAATTTACTCTGGTGACCAAATGTGTGCTTCTAGCCTGTAGTCCTGACTTATGTAAAAAGTGGTGCTGCTCAGAAAATTGTTTTGTCCATGTAATGCACTCCAAAATAATTTTTATCCCTTCAAAACCCTCTAAAGGACACCTAGTGAGAAATGCTTTCCAGTGAAGCCTGAAGAAAACTGCCTGACCTCACAGTACTAGTACAAAACTAAACCCTAAATGAAGTTCTAGGAAAGAACCACCAGCTTTTCACGTAAACTTGTGGTGAGTTTTCACTGAAGCCCTCAACTCTGCCAACCCATGGCTAAATGTCATTTGTACCTCATTTCCTATCCTAAATCAGCCATAACAGCAAGATGGTTTTGCTCTGTCATTTTCAGACCTCATTAAAACTCAATGCTAAGCACAATTCTGGATAGTGGAACTTGGCTGTGGACTGAAAAAAAATCCCCAACATTTAGACAATCTAAGAAATTTAGCCTCTTTTTTTTTTTCTACCTAAAAGGGCCCTGGGCACAGCTCTTCAACAAAGACATGGTTTTATTTTTTCACGTGCTCTTGATACATGCTGGATCAACATCATGAGGTGTGCAGATTTAAAGAGAATTATTTCAGTTGGAAAACCCCTCTAAGATCACAGAGTCCAACCATTAACCCAGCACTGCCAATGCCACCATTAATCCATGTCCCCAAGTGCCACATCCCCTCCAGGGGGATGGCAACTCCACCACAGCCATGGGCAGCCTGTGAGAGAGCCTGACAACCCTTTTGGTGAAGAAATTTTTACTGAAATCCACGCTGAACCTCTCCTGGTGCAACTTGATGCCATTTCCTCCTATCCTATGACTGTGAAAAAACAAGCACATCCTACCTACAACTGCTTTGTAACACAAGCACATCAGAAACTCAAACTCTCGCTCAATTTCATACACAACTATCAGTCAACTTTTAATTATTTCCCTCTGCCAAAAATCTATTCTTAACAATTCTCTACAGGCTACTTAAGGCACACCAAGAACTATGAAAAGCAACACTAGGCAGTTTCATGGATCACCTCCCAAGGTATCATGCTCCAAAGCACACTTCATTGTATTTCTGCCTCTGTAATATTGTCTTTAGGCAGGTACAAGTTGTCTCAGTGAGAAAACATTATCTTGTGCATGTCCTATTAAAACAGATTAATCTGTTCAACACCTGATGATTCACTCACCCACATGTTTGAAGTCCACACAAAAATGACTCATTCTGTCCGTAAGAATATTCACCTGGGATACCCAAGTCCTCTCATCTTTTCCAGAGCTGGTAACTGCTTTTTCTTGCAAAGGTGGCTTCCCTATGAGAGCAATGGGTGACATGAAGGAGAAACAGACATGGGACTGGAAATTTTATTTTATAATAAAATATTTGAGAGTTAAGTTTATGGATAACTGAAGCACTGGCAGAGGAAACAGTAACACCCCACAGTGAGACAGTGGTTGAAGGCAACAACTGATTTTAATTCTAACAATTGATTTTAATCCTAACAATTTATCTTTAATCCTAACAAATTGACGTCACCCAGATTTGAAGGGGTTCAGGCTACTCACTTTTTCCCAGGAAAGGGCTCAGGAGCAGCCATCCTGAATCACTCTGGTAGGGATGGCAGTGCAGGGTAAAAGCATCTTAAAGGCTTTTCTGATGACATCATCTCAGTGTTGGTGCAACAAATCAAGCTGAGTTCTAAGCTAGAACTTCATGTCCAGTTCTGATATCCACGCTGCCAAAGGACTGGCAAGCGTTCAGGGAAGAGCTCAGAAAACAGTGGGGCTGCCTGGGATACAGACTCAGTGACTCCATCCTTAGGGAGGTGAGTCCCTGACCTTGTTCTCATAGGTGCTTTGTGAATGTGACAAAAAACAAACAGCTCTTCGACCCTTGGAGAGACAGGCACAGCAAGATATTACAGCTGGAAGGCAAACAAGCCTGAATTCGAAGTAACTCCTTGCTTTTTAGCAACAGCACTGTGAAATATTTACCACTATTTGGTGTTTTAGGACAGAGCTTCTAACAGCATTCAAAGATGCACTTCTGAGGAAAAGTTAATCTTTCACAGAGAACCACACAGGCTTGATACAGAGACATGAATCTAAAAATTCCATGGAATCACAGAATAATTTGGGATGTAAGGGACCCCAAAGACCATCCAGTTCCAACCTCCTGCCATGGGCATGGACACCTTCCACTATCCCAGGCTGCTCCAAGCCCCATCCAATGTGGTCTTGAAAAATTCCAGGGGTGAGGCAGCCACAGCCTCTCTGCACAATCTGTTCCAGGGCCTTCCTACTCCTCACAGCCAAGAATTTTTGCCTAATATCCAATCTAAATCTGCTCTCTTTCAGCTTTAATCCATTCCCTTGTCCTAACGCTGCCTGCCTTTTATTAAAAATAAAAATCCTAAAGTTAGTATTGAAGTTAATTTTCATGTTTAATTTTGTTACTGCTATATAATGGCTGCTGCTTTATGTTCAAGATTAACTGTGCTCCTTTGCCTTGAAAGAAGCATTTTATAGATGGTTTTCCTTCTTGCTAAACTTATCTGCAAAAATACAGGCATGGAAAATACCTGATTTTCTATTTTTCTTGTGCCTCATTACCTCAAGAAGTAACACGGAAAATAAAGAGAGGGGAAAAAAGAAAGAGAATGCAAGACCTTAATTTAGGGGAAAGTAAATGGTAACTCTGATTGTGTATTATTAGAATATGATGAGAATTTAGGCAAGAGGACACTTTAGCCAGAAAAGCACTTAACAGAAGTGACTAAAGACATGCTTGCTGCTTGCATGACACAGCTCTCTCTTTCCAGCCCTTCTATCATCCAGACACATTTTACTGCCACCCCTTCTGCAAGTACTGAACCTGAATTTTTGACTCAAGTTTAGACACTACTTGGAGGCACCAAAGTGCACAGCACACCCAGTTCAGTAATCCAGGAAAAGATAAGACTTTTAGATGTACCAACACCTTGCATTCCAGGAGGGAAGGGGAACAAAGAGAACAACGTGCCCAACACCACAGACGAGCCCTAAGAAATGAAAAACACAAAAATAATCTAATGAAAGAAGATCGTTTCCTGATACAAGAAATAAAGTATATAGATTCTGAACTCTTGCTTATTTTTAATTCTGCATTAAAAAAAAAATAAATAAAGTGAATAAGGCATAACTGACTCATTTTTAATTCTGAGTCATCCCAAATCAGTGGATTCCTGTGTCAGACTATCTGTGCCCCCAAGAAGGTAATGGAATATGGCAATTTCTAATCCACTTAAGAATCAGGAAATTCACACAGCAGGTGTGAACACTAACAAGCCACTATTTTCACTTTTTACTGAAAAAAAAAATTCAATCAGGCTTTCTCTATGGAATACAGTAAGAGTTCTGAAGAGAGTGGATAAGATAAGCCACGCTGTTTTACACAAAAAAAAAGCAGGGCAAGTCCTTTCCTGGCTTGTCCCGCTAGAATTACAGACCTTGAACTTGGAGAAAACAAATAAAAAACTTCTTGACAGCAGTAAGAGATCAGGGCAACCTCCTTCACACTGCCCTGTGCTGGGGGCTGCACACAAACCACGTCCTGAACAGCACCAGCTCTGCTCCTGATGCCACGGGGCAGCAACTCCACCTTCCCCTCACATTCCCATTGTACCCCCATTAAATATTCTGCAAAAGCAAACACGCTGGGTTTATGTAATAACTGCCAGTGTGTCATTCACTCCACGGGATTTGGAGCTTTAACTCCTTAAGGACACAATCCTAGAAAAATTAATGTATTCCAGGAGCTTGGAATACTCATATTTCTGGGGAATTTATCACTGAAGTATTTTGCACAGTGGTTTTAAATCTTCTAATTTTACGAGGAGATTCGAACTGCTCAGCATTTTTCTTAAAATTCTTGTTCCCAGAATTACCAAGTTACATAAGAATCTCATATGCCAATAATGAAACATTTTCTAGTCTCCAAGGTAGCACAGAAACGCCAGAAATTTGTCTGACATTCCTCCCCCTTCCAAAAAAAACCCAGCAGGCACGTAAAAAGAACTCAAAGTGTTATTTATAAAGTCTCATCAATTATCAACTATTGAAATCCTAGTAGCCTGATTGTTCCTGAATACTTAGTGAGGAATGTTGTTGATAATTTTCATGCATTCCTGTTAGGTCTTTTTTATCCAGAGAAAGGAAGAGAAAAGGAAGGAGAAGAGAAGAGAAAAGGGAGGAGAGGAGAAGAGAAAAGGAGGAGAGGAGAAGAGGTTTGCATCACAGTTTTCCAGCCTTTTTAAGATTACAAAGCACCTGTTATTTTTATTAAAATTAATATCTATGGCTTTAATAAAACACATGAATTAAACTAAGATGTTTCCTCCCAATATCACAGCATCAACCACTATTGGATCAGCATTTTGAATAAAAGCAGCAGGAGCACTTCCCCATCAATGACAGCAATATACAGCCCTGTTAAATATTGCTCATTATTATTCATCATTACTCTGTCTGAAAACAACTTTCAGGAGAGAAGTAGCTGGGAAACTTTGCATTTTTCCTTAGCAAGTATCTATGTAAAACATAAAAATGAGGCATCTAAATGATCTGTTTGCAATTAAAAAGGCTGTTTATATGGTCCACAAATTCTCTTAAAATACAAAAGTAGATTTTAAAAGATTAACACGCACATCAAAAAGTCCAAATCCTGGCCAACAAATATTGGTGTCTTAAAGTTGAGAGGAGTGTGGAACTATGGCTACAATTCTGGAAGCTACTGAATATCTGGATTAGTCCCATGGAGCAGGAGAGCTGGATGTCCAAAGAAGTATCCAAGCTTCTTGAGCTGCTAACAAAATTTCCCTTATCTCCTTATTTGCTATAGCTGGAACAGCAGCATCACATCACCTGTACCTGCCCTAGATCAGGACAAGAAAATTGGAAAAAATTATTTTCTCTCGCTCTCAACCTCTTCATCCTCGTTTCAGACCCAAAGACTCCAAAATGTTTTGCACAGACATGTTGAAAAACTAACTTTAGGTGTTTAGCAGAGTGAAAAAGGGAACCATTTTGGATGCCTCTGTAGGACCAAAGCCTCAAATTGCAGTTCTGTTCATTTGTATTTTAATCCAGTTCGTGTGCTGGTATTCCAGCAGCATATGGCAGTGTGTATTTCAGTTGGAAGAGCTTCAAGGAGGAGCAGCAGCATCATTCTAAAAAAATGCTTATATACCAAATCAAGTTGTTGTTTCTTTTTCAAGTGAGTTTCACTTAAATCTTTAGGATGCTCATCCTCTTCTAACAACACAAAAACCCCTCCACATCCAGAACCAAGTTTACTTTGCCCAAATATCTTTAGACTGCTCTCTGCTTTTTATGGCAGAACACTAAGAAAAAACAATTATGAAGGAAGCTTAAGTTCCCTCTTTAGAACCACGATGATAAAAAGAAGCTAAAATCTTACTACTTGCTGCATGGTATTATTACAGCAATTAGGAGACTCTGGATAAATCTCATCTCACTTTAAAAACCAGATACCCAGGTGAGATTAATCTTAATCCAGTGGGATTATGTGGATATCACCTTTGACAATGCTTGTCAGGTGAAACCCTCAGTTGCAGGGGAACCAGAGCTCTGAAAACCAGCAGAAGAGATGGTATTTGCATTTCAAATCTCAGCAGGAGTTACCATAAACCAGCCACACGTTGTACCACTGCCAACACCTCAGAGTTTGAAATCTCATGTCAAGTGTCTAAAACAGACAACACCAGAAACATCATTCCTGAAATAACCTTAGGACCTTAGAGAAGAGGAGAATAGACAACCTCAAGGAATCAAACTCTCTGAATAAACACCAAGCTGATTATTCACTGATTGCTGAGGAGTCCTGCCTCACATTTAAACCAGTGCAGAGGTTTTTTCAGGCCTTGATACCAACAAATCTTACCACTGATTTCATAAGGTTTCTGCCTGAGCAACGACTGTGGGACTCAAGGACCTTTCCTTGACAAGTGCTCAGTAACTAACTACCAACTACTACATCTAAAGGTGGTGAAACATCCCTCTGCAAATTGTATGTGAACCCTTGCTTCAAACCAGTTATCCCAAGCACTCTGTACAGCCCCCATGTGTGGAGCAGACAACTCTTCCAGTGAGTATTCTCCCAAACCACAAGAATTTTGTGTTAATTTTCCTTAATTCTTGGCAGACATTAACTGAAAACACCCCTCATCCTCTCTGTCCTGACACCATCCCTGAACATTTGCATTCAATCCACACTTATTTGATGGGAACAAATAAACACTGAGCTCTCAGCATCCTTCAGACCTCCAGAAAATATTGTCTTTCCCGAAATTAACATAACAATCAGATCAGCAAATGCCACTGCTGAAGCAAACACCTGCTCTAAGGTTTGGTGGGCAGAAGAGCTTTTCAAACCTGCTAGAAACTGAGATCAGCTAACACTCAAGCTGGAAGAAACCCCAGCCCTACATTATGTAATCTACATAGTTTTTAGACCAGTCTGCATTCTTGCAGAGCCCAAAACTGAGGAAGCTACAGACAGAACTAAAGAGAACAGAAAAAGATCATTAACCTTAGCCCAGAGGCTGCTGAAGAGTCTGTATTTGCACACTGAGGCAGGACTGCCCACTCACCCACACAAACCTGAGCACTGCAACCTCACAGCATCGAGGGTAAAGCACCACAAAATTTCCAGCGAGTCAGATCACTCCTTTATTTGGATGAACAACCACTAACAACTAAGAAGTTAAAAGATCCACTTCAGGCTCAGGTTTGGGTTTTCCTTTTCTTGGTAGTGTGTGAATAAGTCCAGACACAAACTCATCTTAAAAACTCAGAAACAGCTCAACTGGTGCTGCCACTGACCATACGGAACGACCAGAAAGTGGTAACACCCAAATTCAACCTGACCTTTAAAGACAGATTCATCTCACCCAGTTTCTTCTGTTGAGTATGCTGGGGTTTTTTCTTTACTTCACAGAATCACAGAATGGTTTTGGTAAGAAGAGCCCTTAAAGCCCATCTAGTCTCACTCCTTGCCATGGAGCAGGGACACCTTCCACTATCCCAGGTTGGACATTCCAAGTATCTCCTCTAAAACTGCTCTTTCAGTTTGAAGCCATTCCTCCTTGTCCTGTGAGCACATGCTTTTGTAGCCTCTGAAATGGAATATATAGTACTAGAAATGCAGTCTCTGAGTACATCTCCAAGCTGCAGACTTTTCACTTATTCATATAAGAATGAAGAAAAACAGGTGAAACTATCAAGCACTCAAGACAAACCAAGCTGTTCCTTGCAATCAACATTATTTTATAACATATTTATATGTGATTTAAAATTCCACTCTCATTTTATCCTTTTAAGTCACTCACAGAACTCTGAATTCTTTTCACCTGAAGAGATTTTGCAAGCCTTCTCCTTACTTTTAATCAAGCATCAAATTGCTCTTTTCTAACCGTTATGACTGAAAAAACTCTCTTAAAATGAAAACATTTGCCAGTTGTAAACAATGAAATACCAAGGTGGGATTTAATTCACTCCATCTCAAGTACCTGCACTGGGTCTATGAGGACTTTGCGGGTCTAAATCCCTCACAACAGCCCAGGGAATGCAGAGAGCAGCTCATCTGACCATACACAGACACTGACAGAAGGATGAACCAAACTGCTCATTCCACTTCACTGGCTGGGGCAGCATCCTCCAATGATTCCAGCAGGATGAGAGCCACAGCAAGGAGTAATTTTCTGGTAAAAACTTCCTCATGCCATTTTGTCTGACAAGAGCATCTCAAAGTGCATGGAAGGCCACAAAGCTCAAAACTTCTTCCTTCTAGCAAAAGCACATTAAAAAAGAAAAGACACAAAACCAAGTTCAGCAGCATAGAGAGACTGCCCAGCTCTGTACCTGGAAGCGTCCAAATCCAGGCTGAACAATGATTAGAACAATCTAGTGGAAAATGTCCCTGTCTATGTCAGGGTGTGGAATTGGATGGTCTTTAATGTCTCTTCCAACTCAAAACTATTCTGTGGTTCTGAAACTTCCCAGCCACATGAAGGTACCTGACACAGTTATCAGCACCAAACATCATCTCTTGAAATTGAAGTGGCCAAACAGCAGGATTTTGATATTGGATAAATTCTCAGTGTAGTCACTGTAATGTAATCACTGCATTTTTAAGACACCATTAATTAGCACTCCTTCAAACAACTCTGAAAACCCACAGCAGAGGCAAGACTTGACCCAGTCCTGACCTGGGTACAGGATCTTCACTGCTGAAGAGTGGCTGCATTACTGATTACAAAGCACTCCAGTTCAGTACTTGAAACAGTAGTTTTCTCTATTTTTAGCTGTGCACCTAAAAAAAAAATCCCCGCTTGAGCATGAGGGTTGGACCAGATGACCTTAGTCAGGTCCTCAAGCACTCTGTGATGAAGAAACGAGGAAAATGCTTTAGAGAAAACGAAAATGAACAGGCAAAAAAAGGTGAAGGTATTAAGGGGGTGACAGCTTGTTAAAGACCTCACATTGCTTATGGAAGAACAGGGTAAGTGCAACTTAACACAAATTAAAATAAAGAATATTGAGAAAGCATTCAAAAGCATGTCCTTCTAAAAGAAAAGTCATACTGTGACTCCAGGAAAAAATAAAGACTTTAACAAACTAAATGCAACATTTTAAGCTGAAAAAAACCCAAACACTGAGAACTGATGTGTTAAGAGGAAATTTTATCAAATACATCAGAAGGGTGAAGCTTATGAGAAAGCCTACTGGGCCAGCAGGTGACAAAAGATCAAAAGCTTGACAGGACAAAGCTGTGGGGAGGGGGGAAAAAACCTCAGAAATGCTTCTTTGCCACATGAAAACCCAAATGAACTCACTGTTCAGTACGTAGTTTAGGGAACTTCCAGCTCTGGCGTCTGCCTGCAGAGAGGAGCAGGAAGAGGATCCTCTCCGGGAAGCTGAGCACTGCTCACTGCCAAAGCCTACCAGGAATCACACAGCCAGAGCACATGGACACAGCCAGATTTCTAAGGAAACCAAATTATTAAAAATACCAAGTGATGGACTGCAATCTGCAGGTCACAGACATGAGGGTTCTGAAAGGGCTCCGTGGATACTGCGAGTCCCTAACAATTACCAACTTCTCCACAAGATCTTGAAGAAAACTCAGCTGTAGAGAAGAAAGGAGGAAGGTCTTATCAATAAACAGACAATTTACATGCAGAGAACATAAACCCTTATACACACACATAAAATCCTGTACAGGCCTGGAGTTAGACCTCTCTCATTTAACTGAGCAATAAATGATGCTGCAAAGGACACATTGAGGTCACAGGTTTATTACAGATAAACCAGTAAATGCATCAAAGCAGTTATCCTCAGTATCTTCTTCCAGCTAGTTATTATACAGCGTGACTGGGAGAAAAAACAGAAGATGAAATTCAAGTAGATTCATTCCAAGGCCCTGTATAGAGAAAAAAAACAGCCAATACACACTGAAAACGAGGGGTTCTAAATTAGTTTTTTTCCTGATTAGTAGAGACCTTGAAGACACTGCAGATAGCTTTGTGGAAATACAGTTCTCACAGGGGTTGATATCAGGAGCAGTGAAAAAGCAAACAGAATCTCAGGAGTAATTAGGGAGTAACAGAGGTGGTAAGAGGAAGCAGCAGTGGGACATTGGGACACTGCACTCGTGCAGCACATTCACGTCCTCAACTCTCCACTTCCCTAAGCTGCAGCTGCAGGACACCATTGGAAAAATTATTTTATGCTACAGAGCCTTTAGATATGGCCCAGTTTTACATTAGATGTTTGCTACATTAATGTTGGAAAACAAGAGCAAGTAACAGTTCTACTGCTCAGGTCATTTCCTACACTTAATCATCTAAAGCAAGTATGTATTTATGATTGTGGAGATGGATTCTGTTGCCTAATTTCCCTTATTCAATATTATTTTCTATTTACTGGCAATGCAGAGACTGACAAACAAGCAGGTTACAACCAAGTTGGTTTTGAAACTAAAAACTCCGAAGATGAAAAATGCTGTGAACAAAACAGGTTTGGATCTTTTACACATTAAACATCATCCTCAGTCATCCAAAAAGGTGAATCCCTTGCCCACCCTATCTTTCAAAGGTGAAATCATAAACAAGTAGCACTGGAACACTCTGCCCAGGGAAGTTGTGGAGTCAAAAAACCTGTGGATATGGCACTTGAGGATATGGGTTAGTGGTGAGTATGGTGGTGCTCGAGGGTAGAATTTGATGATCTTAGAGGTCTTTTCCAACCTTAACAATTCTGTGATGAAGAATGATATATCTTACATATCATTATCCATTCCTACAAAGTATTTTCCAGTGACTCCACATTTACAAGTGTACCAAAACAGCACAGTGATTTTACCACAAATTCAGCTGTGCCACGTGCAGAAGTGGGCAAACCCACTCTGCTTTTGGCAGGACTTGGTGCCATTTCAGCTCTTCTTTCCACAGGGATCTGAGCTGGGATCTGTTCCCAGCACTGTTCAATGAATTCATAAATGACATGAAAAGGGCTCTACAGTGAGATGACATCTGCTGATGATAGTAAAGCTATTCACAGCAGCAAAGGCAGTAAATAAGTAGGAAAAAAACAAAAAGAAACGCATGCACATTACTCACTGGACATTAAAACACACAAATGAAATTCAGGAGTGAAATTAATGAGGAATCTCAATGAAATTAAGTGTGAAGTAGGTTGACTGGAGGTGGGGCAAGTGGCCCTACTCCATGCACAGGTCAGCAGGCTTTGCACTGACTCAACACTGGCAGCAGGCTGAGCTCTAGAAAATTACGGTCACAATGGAAATAGTTATGCATGAATTACCTAAGTCTTTTCCAGTCAAGAAATGGATTTTAAATGGAGCTCAGGCTCAAAAGCTAACAAAATAATATGGTTCCTCACTGAACAGGCTGATGTTAGTTAAGCTGGAGAACCACAGAGCTTTACACTTCCCAGTACTTCTCATTAGCAAATTCCAAAAGAGTTAAGTCCAGTAAACACTGCAAAAAACCCAAAAATAAAACCATCCAGCTCAATCAATCCATGTGCAAACAGATGTCTGGACAATGAAGGTGTGCAGGAGGAGGATCCCACTCTCACTGTTGCTGTGCTCCTCAATAACCCACCTGTGGCCAACGCTGGAGACAAATCACAGCTCCAGGTCAGTAAATGACAAGAGCTGCTTTTCTCCTCTTACCTTCACTACCTCTCTGCAACTTGTCAGACCTTTTTATTCTGTTCTGGATTTTCTGTGTTGTCTACCTGGGAAGATCATCTGAACTATGCTAGAAAAGGATTTCCAAAATGGCCAGCAGGAGCAGCTGGAGGGGTGAAAGGGATCTGGTGCCTAAGCACAAAATCTATCTCCTTCAAAGTAACTCCATCTGCATTAAAGCTGCAGTGCAGCTTTGCTCCTCATAAAACATCCATACATCAAAGTGAGTTCCCTCCTTCTCAAAGGGAAATCAAGCCTAGGCAAAAAGGGTCCATTCAGTATTTGAGTTCCCTTTTCTGCAAAGGTGACTTGAGCTTTTTGCTCTTTCCCTGAATTTCCCTTACATTTCCACTCTTGCTAGAAAGAAAAATTCCCTTTGAAAAATCCCAACCTGAAAAACTACCTGGATTTCCAAGCAACAAGATGAAAGTCCTATCTATTCAAGGAAACAGTCCTAACTGATTTAACAAAATTCATGGGTATTTTAATAGACTACCACACTGTAACTGATTCTTGATACAGTTAATCTGAGGGTATAAAAATAGGAAAATATTAAGCACTGTATCAAAATAATCCTTGAAAGAATTACCGTATCACTATTTCCCATTTTTCCCCTCTCAAAAAGTTACCAAGTTACTCCAACATGGAGAAAAACAAATCTTGTGCCACAGAAAAAGAATTAGAAATAAAATTTTATTTTTCTGGGTGCATATAGCATTAATTCTTAATAGCCAAGGCTACAGAAACAACTTCTATGTCAACAGGTACTGAATCACTTTAAGAGATTAAAATTAATGAACAAATCACTACCTCAAACCATCTACTCCCTTCAGTCCTGGAAAACTTCCCAGGGATAAAGAGTATTAAAACATAACCTACATAAAAAACATCACAAATCAATTTTGCCTGGTCATTGTATTTTCTTCCACACAGCACAGCTACCTAAATTTAGCATGGATGTTTTTATTTCTCTTACAAACTATGTTAACAAACTCCATGGGGCTCTTCACTACCCTTGATACTGCACCACAGGTTTGCAGAAGGCTGGGAAAACTGACAGGGTCAAATGTCCAAGTTGGGAAGAGGAGGATGAGTAAGGGGGTTGTACCAGTAAGTGCAACTTCACTTAGCTCTGGAATAGATGAATTCATGCATGAATAGCACAGATTAATTAAATTTATGCACAAATAGATCTAATTGCACAGTTAAAGTTCCTGGAAGTTTTGCCACCTGGGCTGAATCAGCTGTCCAGGCTGAACTAACCATGGAAAAGATGGATTTCTTTCTACAGGCATCTTCTCTTTAGAGACAAGTCATCCCCTCCAAGGGGATGTTCCTGGAATTCCTACTCCTGGAATAGGAACTGTCAGGAAGCTGTTCATCCTATCTGCTGTTCACCTCTGGCTTCAGCAGCCAGACACTGGACATTTAAGCTTCATGAGAAAAACCTCCCCCACAGCATTTGAAATAAAACAAAAAAACTGAGGTATTTGTATGTGTTTGGGAAGTTTTGCAGGAGCATCCAAGCTGGAACTCCTTTGTGTACACTGCTGGGAATCCTGACTGCTACTACATTAGGCTTCCACAAATATACATGTGCTCTATCACCCAATTCCATCTTTGAGAGTTATTTATGCTGCTTGGAAAGACCAAGGATCTGGATCCACACATACCAAGTACCTTCAATTTACTTGCAGTGTCTCAATTTTGTATCCTCCTCACTGTGCTTGGTGCAGACACTTTGCCAGAACACTCCTTCCACATGTGAAAACTGCATCTGCCTGAAAAATCCATTTTCCTCAGCTCCATACTGACAGGAATTAACAGACTGAAGAATAACTTGAGAAAGAAAACTATTTGGTGCATTTGGTGACAACCAACCAATGAACAGGAAATCAAGTATTAGGGTGGACAACTGCAGCTGTACTCAGTTGGTATCTGCAAATATTTGCTGTTGAAATTAGGTAACATCTGTAAAAGATGAGAGTCCTTAATGGACAGATTTTATTTCTATTCCCTCAGATCACAGGGCTGTCACCACACAATTCTTATTTCTTTTTAGACTCACTATATCTAAAAAACAATGATCTTCTTGTGCAGTGGAAGGGATGGAATGCGAAATCCCATCCACATCCCAACAGAATCCCACAAACATTTTGGCAGGAAAAATTTATTATGTAAAGCCCAGATGGCATCCCAAATATTTCTACTTCAAAATTTAGGGCTCTTTTTTTTTTTTTTTTTTTTCCTTAAAATAAATTACACAAAAGCATCAGCCTAAAATTAACTGTACAAGACCATCAGGCAAGGTAACCAGACTTAACTGAGCAGTTATTTGGACTATGGGAAGAATGGGAATGTGGTTTTTCTCCACTTAACTCCATTGTCAGAAATGAATAATATTTTTCTATTCAGCTATATTTGAATGACTGGCAGAGAAGGAAGATACAATGAGCAAATACATCCAGCAACATACAATATTTGGAGAATAACTTTTCCAGTTATCTGGGTGCAACACCTTTGCCATCAACTTCTGAAGCAACGTTTCAAACTTTCAGAACCAAATTTGCCACTTTTTGTTATTCTAACAGGCTTCTTTTGCTTAATATTTGTTTTTTCCCCACAGTGAAATTTCAGCTCTGAATCTGGGAATCTGTGACTTCAAAATGGTTTTAGCTTCTGCTTCACCAAAGCAGCTAAACCTGATTATCAGTTTGGTCCAGCATGGAATTAGTCACTGCCCACCCTTTAAGCTCTGGGATAAAGATCAACCCTTGATTCCGACTGTCATTTTGCAGTGAGCCCACTCCTAGATTCCTTTTATATCTATCCCTTCAGTGAATGCCAAAGAAATTCAGTATACTTGGCATGAAGGCTGCATTTCCTATATTTATGCTCCAACTAATGTATGCTCCATTTTAGTCCTTCCCAGCTTAAAATCATCCAAGGGAAGACGGCACAAAGTGCAAAACAGTCCGTGCAACTGTTTTACTAATACAAAATACTGATCACCCACGCTGCCTTTCCATCACCACCTTTAAGTGGAAAATGCACGAGAAATCTACCTAAAATATTAACCCAGAAGGAACCATGGTCATTTCTGTATAGCAGACAGTCGTACCAGGCTTGTTGCTCCACCTCAAACTTCCAGAAAATAAACCATTACTTTTTAATTGTACTACCTTAACTTTGCTGGCAGAAGCACATTTGATTCTTCAAGACGAAAGTGAAACGCTCTCTCCAGGCAAGAATTCCTTATATCTGGCACGTTAACACTCCATCCTTTTTAATTATTCCACAGGTGGTTGCCTTGGAAACTGCCAAGCAGCTCTTGGATTTGAGGGACCCAGCATGAGACAGTAAGAAGCCTTTGTAGCCACGGCATTCGCATCCACGTTGGCAGCAGCATCAGGGCATGGAACAGTCACAGAAAACCTGGAAGAGATGTTAAAATTAACAGGCATTAATTACATGGCTCAGTTCCTCAAATATAAAATACAAGCAACGCTGATAGCCCTTGAGCAGTGAATAAAAATCATGTTTTAGAGGCATCTGCTCCTGCAGCTCCCCAGCACAGCCCCGGATTTCACCTTCGGAGGACGGCACTGAAATGGAGATGCTGGCAGAGCTCACGAGCTCAGCCCTCAAAATCCAGCAAGATGAGATTCTTTTCTCCTCAGCTTCCAGAGAGACCTTCCTGAGTGTCTGGTCCAACTGCCTGAAATTCAGTGCTATTGTTTTGCTTTGAATAAAAATAGAGTAACTATAAATAGCTGCCATCGCGAATGCTGATTCACTGTATTCCGTATCATACAGCAAATTGCTACAAACTTCACCCAGCCTGAAAAGCTAGGGAAATTCTCTTTACTTAAAACACAGCTAGAAGCCCAGCAAAGCATCCAATTCTGCATTCATGCTGCTGGTCTAAAAGTACAAAAGGTTTTCCTTTTCCCTCTCTGATTTCTCACCATTTCAAAAGCTGATAATTTGCACTTAAATAGATAAATAAAAACACCACTTTTCAAAAAAATCTTTTTTGTTTCCCCATTTTCGCTTTTTAAACAAAAAATACGTTAACATAAGCCTTAAAAAAATATATATTTTTATTAAAACTATCCATGATGGAAATGGTCACTCCTGCACTCAGAGGTCTCTCTCTCTTTGCTGATATGATTAGTATGTCCAAGCCAGTGATTTCTCAAGACCTCACTCATATATAAGTGCTTGGATTTGTGGTATCACAAATTGCCTGGCAGCACCTCAAGAGTAAGAGATGGATTTGCTTCCACCCTTCCATGATGAGACATTCAAAAGACACAAGAGCATGTTTGTTTATTCCAGAGCTGAGTTTTACTAGAATAACTAGATTAAATATACATTTATTGCACAGAAAAAAATTACAATGAAGAAAGAGAAATTGTTTCTGAATTATCTCCTCAGTGCTCATTTTGCCCTTCCAGGGCCGGTCCTCCTCTCTTTCTTGCCTTCTTCAATCATTTGCTTGATTATAAACTAGAATCTGAAATATTTTTTTTCCTCTCTGCCACTGAATCCCATCAAGAACACAGCAAATCCTGGTGGGTTCCAGAGTCTTTTCTGTCTTGCTTCCCTCTCCACATCCCTTTCAAGTCACCTAATTTTCCCACTTACATGAAAAATGACAGGACAAAGCCAGGCATTTTCTTTCCCTCATTCCCAGCAGTTCCAGAAGTGAGACCTATTTCATCCTCTCTGGATTCAATTTAGGATGAACACAAGTTTTGCCAATTCCCCCATCCCACTAGCCCAGGGCACACTTGCCATCCACCTCCGAACTTTGGAAGGGGAAATATGCCTCCTTTTCAGCCCACCAGGTTTGGTTTGTTGAGCATCTTTAGGGGATTTTTCCCTTCAGAAGTGGCATTCTAAAACACTGTGGAAAATCCAGAGCATTTTCTCTGTTCTCCTCTTCCTAAATACAGCTATAATCTCCTACATGTCCTGCTAATGCAGAAGAAAACCTCTCCTCTGCCCCAGTTCCCTCAAGTGTCTCTGACAAACCAAGTCTCCAAAGCCTCAAAATGACCCTTTTATCACAGATAGCTCTTTCTTCTGAGGAAAAGTGGATTTTTCATCCCTGCCTCAGGCATCTCAACACTACTCTCAAGCATATCCTCACTCTGCACTCTTGATCCCATTTTGTTTTTTCCTCACAGGGCAGACAGGTGAACTTTATCTACAGTGCTCACTCAGACCAGATCTGGTGCTTGACCAATTTCCCAGTGTTAGTCCTTTCAACCCACTGAGATGTTTCGAAAATCAGGGCATCCAGTTCTCAATTTTCATCTGCCTTATTCTCAGAGCAGTATCACCCTGAGATTAAGTCTTCTAACTTGACTTAAATCCTATACCTTTCTAAAGGAATGCCTCAGCAAGCTGATTTCTGAAGTCTTCACCTACAGGAGATGACAAAACCACTGCAGCATCTTTTCCCTATCCTCATCTCAGACTAAGTAAATAACTTTAAAGAGTGTAAGAGAGCTCTTGCTAACTTTTTTCCTTTTTTTAATATATATTTTGGAATCCTCTTTATGAAGTACTCATGTTAAATATGCTCATTTTGACACATACTCTTCAGCCATTCTGTTTCTGTGAGTGGCCTCACCTGTGCAGTGGTTTATCTCTGCCATGTTCTCCTGCTCAAGCTTCTTAATCCCAGTTTAATCTCTGCCTGTCTGGCGACCTGACTGGATTCTTGGGCTCTCAGACTTCCTCTCTTCTTCATATAAAGGTTATGCATGGGAGCTATGGGATGAATTCAATGAAAGAATTGGATTTCCTTTGTTTTCTATCACATTCATCCACCTCAGGTGCAACACACACACCTGGAGCTCCATCAGCCGAGTTTCTGACCAGCCCTTGGAAGAAAAGGATGTCACACTCTGAAATTCTTTCCCAGACTTGTGTGGAAGAGTGCTACTGACTTCTCAAAATACAAATAAAACCTTCTGTCTCAGCCTTTAGAGGACACAGGTTTTTGTTCATTTCCAGCCTCCTAGGGCTGCCTCAAGGTTCACACTTTGCCTCTACCACCCCTGCTCTGGGACCCTGAGTCGCTGAGTGATGGAGGAGCTCTGCTCCCTCCTTCAGAAGGAGCATCATTAAACACTAAGAGCACTGCAAAATCCAGAGCTCTGTCTTATTAGTAAAATACATAAAACATGTGAATAGAACTTGTGAATAGTAAAACCAAAAGCAAGATGAATAAAAGACTTTTAAGTAACTCCCCTGGACCCTTGTGGTTTCTTTTGTTTTTTTTTTTTTCCAAACCTGTTCTCAATCCATTAACAACCTAATTTCACAAATCCCTATGAATCCCTGAAACAAGTTTCTTTCCCTGTTTGAGCATTTCTAGAGACTGCTGGTTTTCCCCTCTTCAGTCTCCATTCCTGTCAAAGGCTCCTTTCTGACCACTCTCTATCCCATCCTCCAAAAAGCTGCTTCCCAAAAATACCCTCAGATACTCTCAGGGAATGCTCCATCTCCCTCCTGCCAGAGACTTGCACCTGATGGCAAACACAGCACAATAAGGAACTTTTCCCCCCACTGTGGTCAGAAGAGACACGAGAAATTCAAACATCAGTTGTGATGCATCCCACACTGGAGTTTTCAAAAAGGCCCAAAAGGTCAGCTTGCCAAAACCTTAATTAACAAGATCCAAGTTCTTATTTCTCCTTTTTCTCTGCAGAACTTCCTGTTTGGTTCATGTCAGGTACATTTTAGCCATGACTTTATAGTGCCAAGTTCTTTGCCCTGTTCCTGGTTTCAACCACAGCGTAATGAATAGATGACCATTAGTTTAAGCTTTTGGTTCCTCTAGTTGTAATTTTTTTTTTAAATTCTTCAGAACTTGCTGGGCGTAGAAGTGATACACAACCACAACCATCTATTTTAGCCAACTGGAAAATTGAGGCTTCCTTGATAACTGCACTTTTATATCAGCAGAAAGCACCCAGACAGCTTAAACAAAGTACAAAACTTCATTTTTATTCAATGTTTCAAATACTATATACACACACATATATATATATATATATATATGCATGCATACAGGTAGTAAGTCATAGATACAATAACAGATTGGAACTGCATTGAGAGTGAGTCCCACTGCCCTCTTTGAAAACACTGCATTAAGGTTCCAGAAGGAATTAATCATTTAAGATTCTTTCTTTATTAAAATAAAAAAACAACAAAAAAACCACCCTAAACAACTTCAATTTTAGCACTGTTTACTAATCTTCTCTTCTAATAGCCATTATTTTCTATCTGAAGAAAAGTTAAACGGTATTTTAGGAAAAAGTGTCAACCCTGGATATCCTTTTTTTTAAAAAAAAAAGCTTGTCAACCATTTTTTATGTTTTACTATTTAACACATAATAAGAAGAAAATAGGAGCAATCTTCTGAAAACTTTCATGACCGGCAAGAATCCCATCTCTTCACAAATAAAAAAAGACCTTGTATTGTAAAGAAAATTATTTACTATTTGCTGTAATGGGTTTTTAAGGTTTACTTGCAAATGCTTGGTAAATAAAAAGGCACCTTTCTCCTTAATTATTTTGAAGTATAAACAACTAAAGCAGACCACAAAGCCTCCTTCAAACTACTCCACCTCCAGTGAAGATCAGCACAGACTGGCTACTTTACAGCTTTACTAGGGTACTACATATCTGCACACTGAATACTGAAACAAATATTCAAAAACTCAAAAATGGAACAACCACCAAAGCAAAACCAAACAAAAAAGCCCCAACAAACAAATAAACCCACAAAAAAAAACCCCAACAAACAAACAGAAAATGTACCCTTTGCTGTCTTCAAAAAAACCTAAAGTAAGAATTTTAAATGAGAAATATAGGAATTTCCCCTATAAAAACGAAAAGTTGCCAGAAGAATTTCAGCCAAGCAAGCTTTTCCACAGATTCATCTAAAAGATTTTATCCAACAGAGGTAGAAAGAATAATCCAGGACACAAGGCACTGCCTGGGACAGGACTACTAAGGATCAGATGCCAACCAGAAACGAAGTATAGAGGGAAGTAAACAGGTAAGAAAGGTAACAAAGCTTGGAGGCTCAGTCAGTAGCAACAAAGACACCTAAAGAAGGGAATCACAGAATTATTTAGGTTGGAAAAAGATCTCCAAGTCCAACCATGAACCCAACACTGCCAAGGTACCTTGGGACAAGTGTGGCCAGGAAACTTTGAGCAGCACAATTAAAGCCAAAATCAGCTGGTCACTTCAGAAGATGTTTCTGAGCTGAATGTGCACTTGGTCAGATTTCAAGAGAAAGGGTTTCCACCTAACATCAGGCAGCAGCTCTGATGACCTGGGCTGTCAAACTCCTAAACAAAAACAGAAGGGGAAAGAAAATTCCTCTGCAAAACATAGCTGTACAGCCGAGTTCATCAGCTCCCATAGTTATAATGAGATCTGTACCAGCTGAAACTTGGGAAGGTGAACTCTTGATGAAGTAATTCACAATCAGATTATCCAAAACCAAATCCATCTCAAAATAGAATACTTTTCAGTCTTAAATACAAGGAAGTTTTGCCCTGTGCTACCAGAAGGACATGGAATTAGTGTGCTGAATAATGACTTTGTGCTTCAACCATTCAGCACCGTAGCTCAAACAATACTGGAGTCTTTTGCAATAAAATACAGGCCAATTTTATGTAACAACTTTCACTGCAGTAAGAGCTCCTGGTAAACTGAAATGAAAACAACAAAAATTATTTTGACAGTACTAAAAAACGATCAGTCAACACTTCAGCAGTATCTGGAAAAAAACCTTTTTCCATCTATGGAGAACAACATCAGTATGTGATGCTGTAGGAGATGGGTATATTCTGAATTTTTAATTCATAACTCCACAGTGACAAACTCCACAGCGTTTTGTGAGAGACATTCCCTTGGCCCAGAATGCACAATCCTCTGTTGCTGGGGTTGACAGGTCCTCAGATCTTGCTCTTTACAGTTTCAGCTCTTTCTTCCTCTATCTCAGAAAACCTCACTTTTCCTCAGCCCACAAAGGAAGCACAATAAACTAATACAATGTTAGAATGATGTCCATCTCAGATTTTTACAGGCTGAAGATGCTCTCCTCTCATTACAAAGCATGATAAAGTATCAAAAGCATGAGAGCTGGCACAGAGATTTCTTTACCAAATGCTCTCCTAAGAGAAATAATCATACAGTTAAGAGAGTAAGATTATTTAGTGTGAAGGTCACCTGGTTTAGCACTAAATGCTGTTCTAAATCTGGTCTTAAGATAAATATCAATTTGTGTCTCTAAAGCAGAGTTTATTTTTTGAAAAAAACTTTAGTAAGAACAGTCATCACATACTGAGAATTTCCACGTTCAACCTGTTGACACTCAGACTAATTTGCCTCATATAAGCCCTCCAGTAAATCCAAAGCCCTTTTTCCCCTGTGTATTAGCTACAATTACAACAACACAGATACTAAAAACTCAGCAATAAAATAAATGTTAATACCTTGAACAGCTTTTGCTGCATCAAGTAACTGTAATTTTTTTTCATTCCAACATTCTGATGCACACCTGGTTGTGAAGTTTTGGTGTTTAACACCAGGAGGATGAAGCCACAGACACTTCTGGCTGCAGAGCAACACAAATGACCACTATTCCCATCAGAAAAGGGCCAAGAACCAACATCATTCCCACCAGGAAGAGGGCAAGAACTAACAGCTGAAAGCAACTCCATGGCTTCACCACCTGCACCTGAAGCCACCTTCACCCATTTCTCATCCCTGATTGTTCATTCCCCTTCATGCAGCTGTGCCATCAACTAGACCTTGGTATTGACCCTGTAGAAATCTGATTTTGCTGCTTTTGTGGCTGGTTCTGCAGTAGATTCATCCACAGCTGTAGGAGCACCAGACCAGGTAGGAACTGGGGGATGCTGACTGCTTCTTTCAGTAATTCTGCTGGTTTATGCCAGCTCAAAATTCCCATGAAACTACATTGAATTAGGCATATCCATGTTAGAAACGCAAGAAAACACATACACAAAAAAACCACATATTGTTTGTCTCATAGAACAAATCACTAAGAGAGATGATGCTGAAAACCTCATTTCTAAGTAACTCCCAAATAAGCCAGCCTGCCCTTCTGAAAAACATTTTCAGCAGATGCCTGCGAATTTTTCAATTTTTCAGCTACTGAGCTCAAAACAGGGAGTAACAGTTACACGTAATGACCTGCAACACCCTAAATGTCAGACTAAATTACCCACCAGCTCCTTCTGCCTCCCATCTTTGAAACACAGATATATTTTAGTTCCATCCCTAGCTGTATCAGATCAGCAGGCTTTAACAGTTTGAAACACAAGAGTCAAATGTAATGATATCCCTGCCTGGAACAAGTCCAGGGGTTGAATCTGATTTTCTTCACATAGAAACAAGAAGCTCTTAACATTTGATCTGGAATTCGTACCTCGTTAGGAGGGAAGCAGCAGAAGAGTCTCACCCGTTCCTGGTTTCAAGCTGATGATGATGGAGAAGGAAAAGGAGAAGGAAAAGGAGAAGGAAAAGGAGAAGGAAAAGGAGAAGGAAAAGGAGAAGGAAAAGGAGAAGGAAAAGGAGAAGGAAAAGGAGAAGGAAAAGGAGAAGGAGCTGTGCTGTGCTAGAGCTGGTGACCAACCCCATCAAAACCCTCAGCTGTGAGTGCAGGCAATGATAATTTTGCCTGCCCTGAGCAGACAGCTCCTGTGAATCAAAAATCTTCATGTTGAGAAGCTCTGAGGAGGAGGGTCAAATCCAAAACCTTGGCTTCCACATCATTCTTCGTGCCTCAGAATGCTACGGGTGAAGGAAGATGCCTTCTCTCTGCCTCACTAACTGTGTAGTATCTCATCCTTTGCAAATTAAAAAAAAAAAAAAAAAAACCTCTAAATTTACAAGACGTGTAGCTCTTGGCAGGATTTCATAACTGCTGAGTGACTGAGATGAGCTCACTTAACACAATTTTGAAATAAATGTATTATTTTATATAGCTGAGCCTATACACTCTGCAAGGCAGTGGGAGAAGGGAGGGATGATACAGAGCATGGCCTGAAGAGTGTGGCCTCTTGCCAGTGCCCACACACACTTATCCCTCTCTTTTCCAGCCTCTGTCACATATACACACCTCCTGGAAAGAAACAATCCGCTCAGGGCAAGTAGGAACATTTTTCCAGAGCTGCCAACTTCTGCCAAAATTCTATTTTCACTTCAAAATAAAGACTGTGCTCGTTTAACTACAAGATCCTTGACTTGCATAGCAACACCTGTCAGAGAAGTGGAAATGAAACAAGAAGGGAGGGAAAAAAAAACAGGATTTTTTCCAAATCTCTCCTGCTTTCAGTGTGACCAGGACAGTAGAATTTGTCACCTCCACGGGCACAGGGGAAGAGTGGTCAGGAGCAGCCATGGATACACAGGATAGGAATCAAATCCTGGGAGAGCCAAGCCCATCACTTCTCATACCTGATGCTTCTGGCTTTACACATCTTAAAAACCAACTATAAAGGAAGACACTGCACAGAAACACCCTCAGCAACACAAGGCTTTAAAGTCCTTTTACACTTTCTGTAAACTCACAGCCTTTGCTTAGATCTTCTCCTTTAAGGAGCTCAGGTGTAGGATTTAAGACAAGCTCCTCAGCTGAATGAGCTGCATGTCACAGCCAGCATAAAAATTCATTGCTAGAGATTCCTCATCCTGTAATTTATATTAGTCAATAGTATTAACTAGGTTTCACCAAAAAAAAAAAAAAAAAATCAGTGTTGTTTCTAATTACCCAAAACAACAACAAAAAAAGCATTTCAGTCTTTCAGAAAATTAATACCTGAAATTATCAGCCACCAGTACATGCACAAAACCACCCACTTAAGAGATACCAGCAACTTAAGGATGACTGAGAAGCAATTTTTTCTGCAGTTTAATTCCAACACTTGCTGCCAGCCTGTCTAAGAGCAAGATTGAGCAAGCCAGGGGGACAAGTGGCAGCCTACTCATGTACAATTCAGCAAGGGCTGAGAAACAGGACAAATTAACCCATTTTCAGCTTGGACTGATCTGGTTATATCACCAACCCGAGCTAAAACCAGCTCAGGAATCAGAGCAGAGACACTGCTGTGGCTGAGTAAGCACATAAAGGAGGCCAGAGGCATCAATCAAATTCAGGAGGGGACTGTGTAGGTAATAATCACATAAACATGTATTTTTACGGATAAACTAAGAAAGGTATGTTGATTTGGGTTTTTTGTTGTTGTTTTTTTTTTTTTAATAAACAGGCATGTTTTAAAAACTGCAAGAAAATCCCTTCTCTTTTTTAGAAGCCAGGTCTGAGCTGTTCATGTGGAAGGATCCCTGCTTGATCAATGCTGGCAACACATGGACAGCACTGGAATTCTATCCCTGCACTACCGTGTTCATGGTCCAAGTAATGCAAAGGTCAGGAATGAACACACCCAGAACACAAAAGACACCCACTCCTGTGCATTAGAGAAATATTTACTTAATTAGTCATGAAGAAGTTAATTTGCCCCTTGAATGACTGAAAATACCTTAAAATTGCATCAGTTTTCCCTTTGCTATAAAATAATTAAAGGTCTTAATCAGTTCCACAAGAGAAACTCATTCCTAACCACAAGTAAGGCATGAGCACTGCAAGATCTCCTCATGGAAAAATAATTACATTGATTTAAATAAAATAATGAAATTGTTAGTAAGAGTAGCTGCAAGCTTCCAGGAATTTACTAGTTCAAGCAAAAATTACCAGCATTTTTTAAAATTTCTAGAAAAATTCTATATAAAACTACTTGATTTGAAACAAATCATGCCCTTTTGTGAGCACCACAGTAAGCTATGCTCAACTATTACATGAGTATTAAACTAACCCAGTTTTCCTTTATATAAGGTGCCAAGAGAATGCTCTCTCTCTTCACCCTTTTCTGATTTCATAAAAAATGTCTTGAAAAATTGCTTCTGCTAGAATTACTGGAGTCTGAAGTACAACCAGTAATTTACAATCAGCAAAGGACATTACTTATCCCTAAAAATTTAGGGATAAAAATATTTTTAAATCTAAGTACAAAAATTAAAAAAATAAAAAAAAAAAATCACAGTAGTCATGACAACCCCATTCCCTTTCCTTCTGCTCACCCATGTCATCAATATGATACCTAAAATAATCCACAGTAATTAAACTATCTGCAAGAGACATCGACTTGTGCAGAAAATAATTCTAGAAGAAGTTACACCAAAAAGTGTTGTGGTTTAATGCCAGCCAGGAACTAAGTTCCACACAGCCCCTCACTCCCAGCACAGGGAGGATAGGGAGAACTGGGAAAAGTTAAAACTTGTGGGTTGAGATAAGAGCAGCTTAATAATTTAAATTAAGTCAAATATCATTATAATAATAGCATATAGTATCATGAGAAGGGAGATATTAAAAAGAGAGAAAACAAGTGATGCACAAGTCACCAGTCACTGACTCGATGCCCAGCACAGCCCAAAATACCACTGACTGCTCCTGGATAACATCCCCCAGTTTCTATACTGGGCATGACATGGAATATCCCTTTGGCCAGCTCAGGGCCATTGTTCCAGTCCTGTCTTCATCACCAGAGCCTGGGAAATTGCAAGTCCTTGACTTGGATTAACCACTCCTTAGCAGCAACCAAAAACATCAGTGTGTTATCAACGTTATTCTCACACTGAATCCAAAACACAGCACTGCACCAGCCAGTGGGGGAAAATTAACTCTATCCCAGCCAAAAACAGAACAGACTTCTTAGCCTGACCTCAGTTCCTGGGAAAAATATGGAGAAAATTATACTGGGTGCTGCTGAGAGTCTTATGAAGAATACATCTGCCAGGCACCATCAACACAAGGTTAATTAATTTGATATCCATCTATGATAAGGTTAACTGCCCAGGGAATGAAAAGGAGGAAAGGGATTTAGTTTTTCTGGATTTTAGTAATACTTTTGGCACTCCCAGTATAGTTCTGGACAAGCTGTCCCACTGTGGGATGAGCAAGCTCACGGTGCTCTGGGTGATGAACTGGCTGAAGGGCAGAGCTCAAAGAGGTTCCAGCTGCCTGGGGACTGACCCAGTGTTCCTCAGGGATCAATCCTAGGGACAGTCCTGTTCAATGGATTTATCCATGCCCTGGATGCTTCAACCCTTTAGCAAGCCCTGAATTGCTCAGGCAGTTGGACTAGATGATCACTGTAGGTCCCTTCCAACTGAAATATTCTAACATTTCCACCTGGGTGTAAAGCAAGCACCAACTGGGAAAGATCCCACCTAATCCTTTCAGCAGGGTATTTAATGCCCACCTAAACCTTCCAATAAAATCTCTAATTTCACCAATATGACTCAATTGTGACTTTTCATCCCATTATTTGAACAGCAGGTGACACGTCCAGAGATGGTGAAATCGTTTGGGAACATCAGAGCACAGTCCTTTAATTAATTCTGCACCTCTTATTCAATCCATACAAGTATTTTAAGACTGAAGTCAACTGCACTGCAGACTGATTACAAGAACAGAATAAAACTCATCAGGACTATTTCTGGGATTTTAATGACAGAGTGGCCAAAGTAGCACCATGGTGTCTATTATGTACCTACACTTGACAGACTAATTTTATTCTAACCCAGTACATTCCCCTCCAACTGCCTGATTCAATTCTTACAACTAAAAAAGATTCTAAATCAAACAAGTGTTAAAAAAAGGAGAAGTGCAATGTTAATAATTTTCAACTATGCCTTCAAAAGCCTATTTTGGCATATACTGTCTTCATTTTGGGAGACAAAAGACCTGGATTCTACAGATTTTCCACAGGAAAACAGCACATCTGTAATAAACCCTTATTTCTTACAAAGCACAGCAATCAGATCATGGAATATTGGTATTTATCTCAATTGTCCACACCAAGTACTAGCTGTCCCGGTACTCCTGTAGGTGAAGGAGGTCTCCTTAAACTAGATGAGCTTTCATTATGATTCACTTCCCTAAATCCAGTCTCTCCATGAGAAAATGAGGAATCCCACCCTAAACTTGTGAGGGTAGCCCTCCACTGACTGTAAAGCCCGGAGTGACCTGCTCAGATCAGCCACCCCCCGACACTGCTGCTCCTGGAGTCTGGAGGGATTCCTTTTGCTGGCAAATCTAAGTTTCTCCTAGGTGGATTCAAGGCAATGCTCCTGTCCAAAAAAATTAAACACTTGGCAAAAGGAAGATCTGTACTGCTGGTATCAAAAATTATATACACAGTCCCATAATATTAATTAAAGCCACAGTGACCTCGTGGTCATCAGCCAAGGAAATGACGCTGAGGACAAAGACATTCTGCCCTCCTGGTCTGACCACAACCTCCCTCTGTTGACAAGGTGATATTTCATCCCTCTATGAGAGAAATGAACCATCACATCTGATTTTATTTCCTGAAATTGCTGAGTCTTTTATAGTTAAGAGAGGATACAATAGATAGACAAGAAAGAACCCTAAGAGTGAAGTAAACAGAAATTATGAAGGTAAATGCAGAAAAGCAAAATGTCACAATGTACACTGGCTGCCCTCGCCTGATCTTTTCATCAGTCAGTGACCTATGCCTTATAATTAGACAATATTGTTACCCACATAACACAACGTGCAAGACTGGAACACCTAATACTACTTTACCCAGCATTTGGTTAGAAAACCAAAACAGAACAAAAAAAAAATATTCCAGCAAACTCAATGTTTTCTCTTAAAAAAAAATATAAAAAAATCAACTCCTAAGTTTTCTAACCAAAAAAGGAAATTACCTTTTACTGAGTATTGGCCACACTGAGATCCAGAAAAGCTCCTGGGCTGTTTTAACATGAATTTCACTGGCACAGAACTGGTGTCAGTAAGGGGTTTGATTCCTTAAGCAAGCACTGTCAGGTCTGATCACTGCACTCCCTGCAGTGACAGTTTGTCATTCCTGTTACTGATTCAACAGTATTCCAGAGAAGAGAAAAAAACCCTGAACAATACCAAGAACAACATCCTTCCTTTCCTGTTCGGATACATTTATGTCAGTCATCTTCCTCTCCCAAGAAATTCCAAGGCGTCTTCTGAAACACAGAGCTGTAATTCCACTGGAACTTATCGGTCCTGTGGTTAAAGCAAGCTTCACCCTTAGGGGCCAACAGATCCAAGATAACTGAGAATAACTGGAGTTGGGAAACTCTCACAGGATATCAATTTGCATTGTTTCTGTTGGGAAAAAAATAAACCACTTGACTAGCCCTCATGCACTGAGCAGACCCCAACCACCGTTTGTACCTGAGAATTTATTTCTTTATTTCTATTCTATGCACATTATACAGGGTGCATACTTTTCTTCATTCTTCTCTGTTCTGCCACTCTCTGTTTCGATTCAAACTTGAAGAATATGTTATCAAATAACATCAAATACTGTTATCAAATTCAACAAACTGACTGAAGCAAATGAAGGGAACAAGCGAAGGCCCTGGAAATTGTGTCTGGAGCAACCGACTGCCAAATGGCCACGGACACACTCTGTACTTTTCCACTGTTTGGTTAAAAGCTGCTAAGACAGGTCACATGGAGGGATGGAAAAGCCTTATTTAATCCCATGTTGGTTCAATTACCTTTCATCTTCAATAAGCCAACTCCACTGGGCTGCAGCATCTATTTCCCGTAAGACAGTTAAAAAAACAACTAAAAAACACTCCTCTGCCACCTAAGGCACTCTGTGTGACTGCTGCACCCTGCATGTCCACCAAAAATGCACAACAGATGGATTTGGGTAAAGCCTCTCAACATGAACTGCTCTGCTCCAGCTCCCAAAACTATTTACATGACAATACAGACACGAAAGACACAGAAATTGCTTTCCTGTTAAAAGAAATCCTTCAGGTCAAAACAAAAGATTATGTTCTAACATTGACGACTACACTTTGTCATTCCCAAACTCACCCAGTACTCCAACACTGCTGTCACCTGTGGCACTCAGAAAATCCACTTAGCAGCTAAAACCATTTTTAGTTTAAAAAAGATAAAAGTCTAAAGAATGGAAACAAAAAAGGACAAGAAGATTTTAATGTAAAGTAGATGGGAAAAAAATTATCAAATATTGAGTACAGCAAAATGAAGACACATTTGGTACTGGAAAACAGCTAATACAATCCTTTGATTGCTTATTATGATGGTAAAATCAATTCTAGAATTTCTGCTTTATCCTTGGAATTTTCAAAATGCTGAATGCAGATGATTTCTTGAAAATTATGTTAGTTATGCAAAACTGGTTTTTTACTTTTTGGCTTATACTAGCAGAAACTGGCAATAATTAGAAAAATTACAACAAATCACACTATAGTAACAGGATCTGGTTCTGTCCACCTTTATCATGTAAAAGATGTCCATTCTGGCAATGCAGTGATTCAAACACAGTTTTCCATCAGCACTAATGGACTTCTACACCAAGGCAAATAAGTACCAAATCAGATTATTCACTGAAATAACAGCATAAAAATCCTGAAGAGCTGCAGTGACAAGAAAAGCCTTCCCCTTTAGCTGGGTTTTGGTTTTGGGTTTTTTTTGTCTTCTGATTAGAGCAAAATAGATGCTTCATGCTTGGTATATTCTGAAATAAACCTGCAACAACTTGAGAGAAGCACTGCAGTTCTGGCTGCAGCTGAGAAAAGCTGATCTATAGCAACCCTCTATTTCAGCATGTCTGGACTTCCTCAGCCTTTGCCTCTGTTCAGCAATTCCTTCCCTCCACCTGACATTATCCACCTGGAAAGCTGAAGGCAGCTAAAAGCTGCTTCATTCCCTGACCTGCTCCTTTCAACACCTCACAGGGCTGCAGAACTCCGTTGTAGTGGAGCCTAAACGCTGCAGAAATTAGGATTTCACGGGTGAGTACACTCCTAGTGGTAAATGCACATAGGATCCTCATGTGCTACGAATTCCAATACTCACAGTAGTGGTGCCATCTGCACTGCTCCTTTTGAAGTGTCTGCCCCTGCTGGAACCTCCTGCCTCCCTCCATCCTGCCCTGCTCCTGCTTCCAAGCGTGCCCCAGCTGTCCATCCCTCAGTCTCACAGCTGAGGATTTAATCTGCTATCACTCACAGAACAAGAACTCAGTATTGATCTGTTTTCATTGCTCTCAAAATCTGAATTATTATCTTAATGCACAGCCTTGAATGACTTCCAAAGGACTGGCTTTTAGTCAAAGGTTAGAAATCTCTGTTGTAAAACAAAAACCTGATCAAATTGATGTGTGTAATTGGATATAACTTACAAAGCAAATTTTAATTTAAAGGAGCTGAATAATCAAAAATCTGCTTTGCTACAACACTGTAAATATTCCATGGTACTATAATTACTCCCTATGTTAACACCTTGACAGTACCATATCAACTATTCCCTAGTATGAACAAGAAATGTACTTCAATATTTATTCATCCTGAGATCAATCTCTCTTATTCCAGTAATCTAGTGTAACTCCTCTAGTGTTAAAATCTACTCAAACAGCATTTTATCCAGCTTTTGGGGAAAAAAACAAACCAGCAAAACCCCTCTACCAAAACTCTTATTTTCAACATTCAGTGTTGCAGCCTCATCCTCATTCTCATTAAATTAAAAAGGATCATCATCTTTCCTCTGGGTAGTAGAATGAGGTCTCATCTTCCCCTTCCATGCTCTGAATTTTCCAAAATTCAAATTAGATCATTCACAAAACCAGTACAGACTTCTAATGACATTATACAGTGTTTCTGCTCATACATCAATCACTGTTTAGAGTATTCCAGGCTATTTTTAGGATGAGTGATTAAAAGGTCTTTTTAAAAAACAAAGACAGATTGAGAAGCCTCAGTCATTAAAACTTCTGTAGTAAATAAAAAAGAACTTTACTTTGCTGAGTCACCAGACTTCTAGAAAGTCCTGCAAAATACAGAAAATCTCTGCAGGGTCAGAAAATAAAATGATGCTCTGACAAACCCTGACAATTTAGCCCAAATGTTGAAGAATTAATTGACCCAAGAGGCTGAAGCTCGAGATCTGCAGAGTTCCCAGTCTTGTCCACAGAGTCAGAACAGATACTCAGCTCAGGATTGTTTGGAACTAGGCTGGATCCTTGTTTTCCAAGAACTGAGTGCCTCATAGCAGAACACCAAGGTTTTTCAGAGGGCAGAGACTGATTCCATGAGAAATAATGATAAATTCAACTGAACTGATGGGAATATAAATGGATGGACAGGAACTATAGCCTGCAGAAAAAGTAAAAAGCAGGATTTGCTGCAAAGATGAAAGAAATGTGTGAAAAATTCATCTGCTAGACACAGACACTGAAAGGGAAAAGGAACCAGTGTGTTCCCACATAGAAATTTTGACAAAGCAACTATGCCACAGTTCCAGACCATGTGTTTTATCAAAGGGAGATTCAGTGGTTTGCTTTTTAGTCTGATGAAATGGAACTATAGAAACAAGTCTCAATATTGAGGAAAATGTCTCCCAGTGATATTTTATGAAGCCAGAGAAGTAAAATCACAAATTCCACAAACATTGTTTTTCAGGAAGACGTAGTTCAATCTTGACCATCTACCACGGCAAAACAATTAGTACGTTTTCAAAAGGGACTTAGAACTGGCTTGTGCTACTTTTTGTAGCCTCAGGGGCTATTACATTGGAGGAGTGAAATGATGCATTTTCACTTTTACACATCACAGGGACTATTACCAAAGTAACAACAAGATTTACATACTGAAAGCCTGTAGGATTCTATTCTATAACAGCAATGCACCACACTTACTAATAATCTCTGTCTTAGTTTTTCTTTCTCTCCATCTGGTGTTATTTCTGTACATCCTTCAGTAACTTCAAATTTGAAACCATTTTTCATTTTCTCGTGTCATTTTATTTGAAGCATATGCTTCAGTTATCATCTTTGTCTGCATGTGTGATATCAATAATGATTCTATACAGAGTCAGATTCTGAAGTCTTTATTAGGTAACAGCTTGCCTCAGCAACATGGGCAGTCTACAAACTATTTAAATCAATTAGACTGATTTCCATATTACTCAACCTGATGCAGACACTGTACATCAGAATCTAAGTAAACACATATAGACAAGTAAAAGAAAAGCTATTTGCAAACACTCTGAAAGACAACAAACAGATTAAATGAAGATTACAGCCAACGTCGCATCAAATCCCAGCCACTGATCCACCTCACACAGCATCCCGACCAGCAGGAAACACCACAAACATTTCAAAGAAATGTGTAAGGAATTCCTGCAACACAAAGCTGTAAAGTAAATGGTAAAAAAAAGGGATCATTTCTACCTAAATATCACCTATTTCTGGCAGATGAACGCCCTCGAGAATCCGTGCTCTGCTTCACCGACGAAGTAATCCCCGGGAGATTTCCTCACTCATTACACTCTGGTTTTGCCCACTACACTACCCCCTCTTTCAATTTCTAGTAAAATAAGCTATCTTAATTAACACATTACTATATGGCACCCATTCAATACAAAATTTTCCAGTACCAAACCAGTTAATAGGAAAAGGTAAACAATTAGTTCCTTAATATCACGGTCTGTGTGTCCTCCTAGTGATAACTATCTGAAACTGCACTGATCCGCTCCTGTCCTCGCTTTAACTCTTCATTTCCTTCACTTCGCTTCGATTTTGGGAAATTCCAGCTGCCAAGCCACATATTGCTCACTGTTACTCACCCAAATAAAGCCCCCACAAAGTCTGCACTAGCTATTCACTGGGGATGAAGTCAAGATGCAAAGATAACTAGTAACTACTGCACAGCAGATGTAAAACCAATAAAACAATGTAATGCTTCAGAAGAACACACAAAGCACAAAGTACTTCAAGGTTTAGGTTTTTAAGCAACATAGAAAACTAAGTGATTCCCACACAATATTCAGCTAAATCTATGTGCCAGTTTCACCCAAGGATAAAGGTTTTAATAAATAACAAATAACAAATCTTCCTCCAATGTGATCATTACTGAAGATTCATGAACTTCAAATTCATTTCTACAGCACAGCTGGACTTCAGCTCTGCAGGCCAAAGGCTTTAGGTCACTTAATCTGAACCCTTTTCTATTGCAGGTTATTGCATTTTTTCTAAGATAGAACAAAGAACTTTACCTGAGTTTTTTTCCCACCTGTCAGGTGACCACGCACTCATCCAAGAAATTACAGAGATATTCTCAGATTATTTCAGATGAATGACAACACCAATCTACAGAAAAATGAAAAAATCATCAAGGGCTCTACCAGACTGAACTGCAAGTTCACCGGGACCTCAAGCCAGTACAACTTTTTGGGATAACCTGCAATTCTTATGACCAAACTCCACCCTCCCCGAGATCCAGAACAAAAGAAAATACACACCAGAAGATGAAGATGTTGGTGCCACAGCTACAAGTTTAAAACCCACAAAGTAAGAGGAAAAAATCTATAATATCAACAGAACAGTGAATACTGAGGGAGTTTAAACCCCTGGTTCTTCCAACAGGGGTGACAAAAGCCACGAAGTTGAACTTTAGGAATCTCACTGTTACACAGGCAGAAGAGGTTTGAGACATGGAAGGGTGATGACAGACAAGCTATTGACAAATGCTAATCACTGATAAAATTACCATGGAAATTCACAGGAATGTTGCCAACTTTAGGTTGACAGGCAGCATGTCTTTCTGGAAACAGAGTTTATAGCTGTTATAAAACAGCATGATGACTGGCTAAAACCACAGTATTGTTAGAAGTGCTTGTAAATTTAAGAACTATTTGTATTTAAGAATTTCCCATTGTTATTATTTCTGTCAAGCCTGGCAAGTTTCAGTATATTGTGCATGGTCATCAAACAAAATAACCTGATTAGAAATGAATGAGTGCATTACTAACCCCAGAAATTCACATTTATCTTCAACCTTCAAACTGACACATGGTGTTCAAACACTCATTTTCACAGCAGAACGTCTGTATTTTTATATGCTGCAACACTTAGATCATTTATAAATCAAAGCACTCCTTTAAAGGTGCTCTAGCTAGTTCTTTGCTCTGCTAGGTTAGGTATTAGCCTTAAATAGTATTTTAGCTAATTAATATGAAGAAAAAAATCCCCACAAAATAAAAAAAATATTCAACTCAAATATGTCATCCAGGAATTTTAGGATGACACTTATTTAAAAAAAACACATACACTTTCAAATTATTTCAGTTCATCTAATCTGGTTTAAAAAAATTAAAAAACAGACTCTATTAAAACTACTTTAGCATTCTAATTTTTCCTTCAGACACGCTTTTCATCTTTCCTGGTTCCCACACACAGTGACCTGCCACAGTTTATTTAATTTGTATTGCTCTATGAGTACCATGTTCCACTTCAAAGAATGCATTTTGGTTGGAATCATCTCTTTCACATTATAAATGTCATACAATCCAAAACTGTGCTCTACGGGATGAGTAATAAAGCTTGGCTGCCTGTCTCCCCTATCACACACACATATATACGCTTGGGATTTTTTTATCATTGCCAAATCCTTCATGTCTTACAGAAATTTGGTGGCTACTTCCATCTCCTGAGCAACAAGAAGCAGGACAAGAAGAAACTTCTGCAAGATGCACCAGGGGAGGTTTAGGTTGGATATTATGGAAAATTTCTTCACCAAAAGGGTTGTTAAGGATTAGAACAGGCTGCCCAGAATAGTATTAGAGTGGCCATCCATGCAGGGATTTAAAGGACATGAAGTTGTGGCATTTGGGAATGTGTTTTTTCCTCAGTGCTGAGGGAATGGTTTGGGTTTCATGATCTTAGAGGTCTTTTCCAAGCCCAAATATACAAGCTTAGTTAGAAGCCACCAACAGCATGAGAACTTTGCACTAAAAAAAAATAAAAATTAACTTCAACAAGTTTTGCAAGTAACTGATTGCACACTTGAACACATTTGAAACTCAACAGGAAAAGAGGAACATGGAGCAATTTTGCTGATGCTGGTTTTACCTCATTATTTCAAACCTGACTGCATCACTTGTCAATGACTCACAGTTTGCTAAAGCCTGAGACTATCAATACTTCTTTCATGTCCGACTATGTGTTTAAGTTGTTTCCATGCTCCCACTCCTGCTCTGGATTCTGTGAACCCAATTTCTGTGTGGTACCTTCTCCAGTACATCCTGTGCCTCCTGCAGCATCACCCTCCATTCCAAGGGATCACTATCCTGCAGCGCTACACAAGCTCTGGAGTAGAAACAAAAGTCAGGTGGTCAGGCAGCAGCACAAGAAGGAAAAACAAAAATCAGCTGAGTTTTTCTAAGAAGTACATTTTTAGATGTACCATGTAGAAGGTTTTCAGGAAGCGGCTCGTACCGGAAGCCGGTGACCTCACAGCTTCATGTAAACACCACACAATTACAACATGAAAAAGAGCAGTATTTCCTCACTGCCACTTTCTTTTAGCAGGCTCACTATTCACTCAACACTTCCCAATTATGAAAACTGCAGATCAAAGGAATTGGGTTTTTACAGGTCTAAAAGCACAGATCAATGAACCACTCGTGCCATACATAAGCAGTGAAACATCATTAAATCTCTGTAGTATCACAACCTTGCAATGATTTTCTTACATTTTGAATATTAACTCCATTGTGCCAAGCCCCAACAGGCAGATGATGTGACCCCTCACAGCCACATCAACCATCAAAAATCCATATATTTTCTACCAACCCATTCTTTCCCTTCCCTGCCAAAACTACCTGTCCCTACCTCTTACCCACCCTCTAAACCATCATGTCCATTAATTACACTGCCTTTCCTCATCCTTGCAAAGGATGGAACCAGCTGCTAAATGCCAGCACCTGCAATGAGAGCTGTGCTTCCCCATTTTATTTCTGATTTGAACTGACTGAAGACTCTTTGGTATTTATTCATCATTGTCTGACAAGTGTTAGAGTGGCTTTCAGGTTCTATTCTAATCTTTTAAAACAGGTTTAATCTTTTCTCCATTCTTTATGTTGTTTCTTCTTTAATGAACTTAACCAAGTATTAGGATTTCAAGCCTTCATTATTTCTACCCAAGTAACACAAAAATGCAACCACTCTCTTATGAGCTGTTATATCATTGATTGGAAGAACATCCCACATTTCTCCATTCTCAAATCTGCTGGATCTCTGTCTGGTTTACCTAACTGAGTAGAGTATTTCCACATGAGCTGCAACACCTCCAAGAAGAATTTGACCTCATCATCTACTTTTTAAATCCACCCATATATCCCAGGACATGTTTTAAATCTTGCTAGAAAAGAACATGCAAAAACCCAATTTTTTTTCAACACATGGGGTGCACTAAGTTCTTCACATGTGGTCTTGGTTGGTGGATACACGTAGATGCTGAGAATTATAAATTTGTCAGGTTGGGCTAAGTTTTGGGGTATTTTCCCCCAGTAGTAATCCTGGCTTTTGTTTATGGCTTTTGATAAAACTGAATTAGGAAGGGAGAATCAGGGGAATGTACAAAAAGAACTTAAAAAATAGAAAGATAATAAAAGTGGAATGATATGCAATCATACACCTGGGTAAAATACATATTCCCACCAGGTGAATAGCTCCTTAATTTGGAAACTATGAAGGAGGAAAAATCTTAGCCTATTACTACGTGACTGTGGGTCATCAGAGTGACACACGTGCTAAATAAAGCAACCATGACCCCAATTTATGGCTGCCTGGAAAACTCACCTAATTACTGTGTGTGCCCTGCTTAAGGGAACTGGATTCACACTGGAGCACCGAAAGAAAGGTGGTTTTAGGTAGCAGGAGTGGCAGCAGGTGGTTAAGCTCTGCCTTGCAACTGCAAGTCCTGTGCTTGGTAGATTGACCCGGCCCATTTCACTGCAAATTAAAAAAAAAAAAAAAGAAAAAAAAAAACGAGGAAAAAAGGACATTTTCTGACCACTGGCCATAGCCTTAAACCTGGAACTCTAATTTCTCAGCCAAGATCAGTGCCAGCAGCCACAGGACAGTGGTTGCTGGTTCTTGCTGCCTCCCAGAACCGATGAATCCCTGCCTGGATAAGCTCCTGCTCTGCCATCCTCTGCTCCATCCGTGCTCTGTGTTCAAGCATTCAGTGCAGGAATCAACTGAGTGCAGAGAGGAAAAGCAGCACCTGCAGCCTCCACACTGGGAAACAACACGGGAGCCCCAGCTCCAAAATGAAAGGCAGGACCGTGAGGTTTGAGAGGCAGGAAATGGAGGCGAGCCGAGCACTCATTTCGTGCAGCCTCAGCTGCAGCAAACAACAGCAACACGATTAAGAATAGTTCCTTAAATCATGTTTGTGCTTTGATGAACGATTCCAACTGCACGTCAGAGCCCAGCACAGCTCACCACAGACCTTCTGGAGGAATACAGAGATCCTCAGGGACACTGTGTCCCATGCTGGTTTAACTGTGCTGGCTGCAGGCAAACCAAGGTGCAACGCCAGCTCTGAGCTGAGCCAAGAATGCAGAGCAGGCACAGTTTGGGGCACTCAGGAGAATGGAAAATTCAATACTGAACACAGACTAGAGGCTTTGTTTGCTTACCTGACTGAAGAGGTAGTAACTGATATAACTCCTGGTCATAAAAGTGTTAGAGTAATAAATACCAGCAAAGAGGCATAAGGCAAACTCTGCAATTATCATTAAAAGTGAGCATGAAATGGCTCTTCAAAATGTTAGGCTGGCAATTTGAAGACTTTCAAGATGCTGGATGCTCTGAAAATTGGAATCTTTCTTCTAATTCCAATAATGGAAGTAAAAAAAACCAAAACTGTCCTTAAGATGGAGTTTGATTATTTTAAAGTATAAATTATATAGCAATTATACAACATCAGGCTTCCTGTATCAAGTGACAAGACTTAAAATCCTAGGAAACCATTTCCAGTTCAATATTACTAGTAGTTAGTGCATTAATTCCACAGGAATATCACAAACACCATCAGCAATAAGTATCTTAGAAACCATGGTAAGGAAAGACAATTATCCAATACTGAAAAAATAATGAATAAAACTGACCCAATCAAAAGTTCTGCTATCTAAAATAACCCCTTCAGCAATAAAAAAAATAATTACAGAAACTGCAAGATCATCCTTCAGAAAGCAAACAAAAACATACTCTAATTCTCTAACTATAAAAACAAAAGGGTCTTAGAGAAACCAGAAGAACATACATAATAATGCAAGGAGAAAAAGAAATGGTCACTAGCTATTAATGGAATACCTTAGTGAAAACAGGAACACATGGACAATGTTTCTTCATGTTTTTTCAAGTCCAAATGATCAGCAGTAAAATGTGCCACAACTGTTCACTTGTTATTTCTTCAGTACAAACACACACCACTGCTACTGAGCAAGTGAGAGCACCTCCAGCAGCTGAGCTCCCCAAACACATCAAAAGCAACACTTTTGACACCTTAAATAAGTTGTAAGAGTCACACATGCACTAGGGCAACATAACCTCACTGAAGCTCTAATTTAACAGAGAAGTAATAAGAGGACTGTTAATTTTATGGGCGAGTAGTTCAAAACATTTATTTGGAAACTAGCAGTCCCTGGAGGAATTTCTACGTTGGTAATAAGTCAAACCTGAATGCCCCAAAACATGATAATTAAAGGGCAGAACAAATCCTTTAAGAGAAAATAACCATAGTTACAAATGCATGGTAATGAGTCATGTTAAAAGAAAAACAAAATATTTCCAGTATGTGAGCCAGATGACTGCTGGACCACATCAGTTTATGGTAAAACACAAGAACAGATTTTTAAACATTTGAAGATAAGCTCTTCAAAAGCCAGCATTATCCTGGGCCAACACATTAATCTAGTGGTAACACAGACATATCTTTGCATTAAATCTAAATTTATGATCCATGCATTATTCCTGAACTAACTTCTGCACCACAGCTCCAGGCACTTGACATCCCTAAAATTAATTCCTCCATCAATTCCAAGTTTCTTTCAATAAAAGGCACCAAACCCTTCTGTGTTTATACAACCAGGTCAAACACTAGCACTCATTAGGAAGAGCAATCAGCAAATCAACAGGAAGCACCAGCTAGCTGGAAGGATTATGGAAGATCCCAGCAGAAATCCAACATGTAGGAAGATGAGACACCAAAGGTGGGAGCCTCAGAACTGCTGCCTTGTCTTGGAGTGAGCACAGGATGACATCTTCCAGATGGATACAGTTATCTTGCTCACCAAGAGATAGATTTTATAATACTACAATTATATAATAATATAATATTGAGTTTATAGAAGTCAATTGATAGGCCCCTAAAGTTACCAAAATGCCTCCTAATATGTACTAAGAACATGAATTAGTAATAAGCAGACGTAATATAGAGACGTTCAATGAACTCTTCCAATTTGATTTTTGTGTACAGAGGAAAAAGTTCTATTTTGACTTTTTTTATTAAGCTGTGGACTTGGCAGCGCTGGGTTAATGACTGGACTCATTTGTAAAGGTCTTTTCCAATCTGAATGATTTTATGATTCTACTCTGGTCTCCCTATGTTAGCCACTTGTCTCTTCTTCACAGTCTCTGATTTTTAAATCTTACCCAGCTAGAGTTTCTGGGCTTCTACACTTTTAGAACTGATGCTCACAGACATCAGAGATTCTCAAAGAGAATCCCTTCCCTACCTCCTCTGCTGTGCCCTGTGCTGGTTTTACATCACATGGAGCAATGTAAAAAAATAAATCAGAGCAAAAAATAAATATACTGAAACTAGCAAATCTAAACCACTGCAGTGCCCTCAGTGCTGGTGACACTGATCCACACACACCAAATTCCCCAGGAGCCAAGGTGGGAAAGGTGGCTGTGGATGCATCTCCTTTCCTTGAAGGGCTGGGCAATCCCAGCCCCTGCTGCCCAGGCCTTCTCTACAGGTCCAAATCTGATTTGTAGCACTCACAGGAGATGAGGGACTTAGCAGCAAAACTGCAAATACAAACAGCTTGAATTTGGAGCTACCAGTGAGACTGGTTAACATAATGTAATACTTAAATATGCTCTTAGAAACCACAGGAGGGATTCAGCAGTAGATGATACTATTAATATAAATACTATTTAACAGAACCCTCGAGAGACAAAGAACGTACAAGTAGAGGGGTCAGCTGAGTAAGATTAGTTGAAAAAACATGTATTTATGATCTTCATCCACTTTGAACTAAATGCTAGCAGAGAAATTCTTTCTGAAGTCAGTCCTGCAAGAAAGGCTGCTACAAAATCATTCTTAAAATCAAGTATCCTGAAAACCTTCATCCATCTGCCACATACAGTGGAAATGCCAGGAAAACATACCTTACAACCAGAGAATGGGAAGTACCTTACAGACCCTGGTTTAGAGAAAAAAACACGGAATGATTATTTTATAGGAAGAGTGGGAAGGCCCTGGCACAGGGTGCCCAGAGAAACTGTGGCTGCCCCTGGATCCCTGCAGAAGTGTCCAAGGCCAGGCTGGAGGGGACTTGGAGCAACATGGGATAGTGGAAGGCGTCCTGTCCATGGCAGGGGGTGGAACTGGGTGATCTTTAAGGTCTCTCGTGACCAAAATAATTCTGTGACTCCACAATCCCATTCCTCACTCCAGAAACATGAACCACACTGCTGCAATCCATGAGAATATTGACTTAAAGCAGTGCTGAGAGCCGAGGATGGACTTGCCCATCCCTGTGCTTTGGATACCTGGTGGCAGTGATGGGCAGAAGGGAATAAGACACACATCAGGATGGAAAGCTGGTCTTTGGACTCTGACTGCAACTGGATGAAGGAGAGAACCTCTCTACTGCTGTCCTTCCCTGCTGGAATTTCTGCTCTTGCAGATTCTTTCTTTGCATATCCAGAATCAACAAACCACAAAGATAACCCTGCAGTCAGGAATGAGGCAAAGTCTCCTTTTGCTGCAGGAAAAGCAGAAAAACAACTGAAGAAAACAGACAAATCATGAATGCCACTCGCAGGGAAAGGACAGACTTAGTCACCTCATTTCTGTTTCCTGCAAGGCAGCAGCAGCCTGAAAACAAAACCTAGGATGGACACTGACTGCAGGCACAACCACGTAGGAACATTTCAAGGGAAAAGTCATCAACTGGGAAAGAGTCACTGCAATCTCTTTCAAAAACATGATGCATATCTGTCCACATTACCAGAAAGAACAATGAACAGCTGAACAACACTGTTTAACATCTTTGCAAAGATTTACGTATCAAATATGAAAACTAAATAAGCCAAGCATAGTTTGCCCAGGAGAAACGTTGCAGGCCAGAAGAGGTGTCACTTTATACGTAACATTAGAGCTATACAATAATTAATGTTGACACAGCTACCAAAGAGACTGCATCTGAAAGTCTCAGAGCTGACTTACAGTTTTCATCTAGTCAGGGAGATTTTTCTAAAGTAGCAGAAATAGAAAAAAATAAATTACAATCCTTGTCTGCCAGGAACTGTACGCACATCACAAACCTGTGCTCCAAAGCAGACTTTACTTTGGGTAAATACAATTTTTTCATGGAAACTGATCTCACAAGAAACTGCCAGAAGACCCATTAGCACTTTATCAGCCCACAGCATCTGGAACAGAATTAAACCTGTTCATGATATAGGAGTACTTTGTAATTGCAAAAGAGAACATCAACAAAACAGATAAATACAACCAGATATATTCGACAGAGAACTTGACCAGGAGAACACTAGACATGACAAATTATGTTTATAGTATTTACCTGATCCAGGCAACCAGGAGAATAATCTTCTGTAAACCTTCTCAGAGTAACTTTACCCACAGGAACACAAAATTTGCTTCACAGGAAAAGGCTACAAGGGTTTGTTTTTGAAACCAGTGGTCTTTAATGACCAGGGATATTGGATCCAATATATCCTGGAAAGGGGGAAGGGCACAAAAAAGCTGAAAATCAGAGCAATGAGAGCTCCAATTCAGAGGCTGAAATCTGCTGCAGGAATCATACTGCACATCTGCTTGCAGTAGTGAAGGGCTGGATCCTGACATCCAGGCTGCACAATGAGGACCTATTTTCCATGCTTCTGTAATTGAAAGAGTGCTCTGACAGATGCTGCTCTCCCATCACAATGCTGGAGGCCTGGGTTAACCTATCAAACGTCCCTACCAGCATTTTTCCCCCACTGTATTACACAATTTTGGTCTCCAGTACAAATTATTGCTGCTTATAGATGTGACTCATTCACTACTGAAGTAATATTGCTTTTGAGGGATTCAGTTTTATTCAATAAACAGTATTTCATCTCACAGTTCCTGGTTACTTCTCCACAGTCACCATCTCTGACCTTTTTTCTCTCCAATATTCAGCAAGGACTTCCCTGTGAATGTCAGCACTTCCATTAACAAGGACTGGGAGAACAGAGGTCCCCACTCAACTCACACTGAAACAGAACAGCTGAGCTCTGCCCTGCTTAACTCCTTTTAACATCAGAACCAGCAATACACGAAACCTGTAGCTTCTTGGAAAAGAAAGCCTTTCCCTAAGTCAAAAAAACACAAGGGAAAATGACATGTCACCACTCCAAAAAGACCAAATAATAATTACCTTATTGATCAAATAATAATGATCCAAATTTTAAAAACCACAAAAAAACAGGAACAAAAAGAGATAGGAAACCGCAAAAAGAGACAAATAACAAAAATGAAAGAAAAATAAGAAAACAAAACAAAACAAAAAAAACCAACAAAAAAACAAAACCACAACATATAGTTGTGCTTATGGCACAGACTGATCAAAACAGCAGATACAGTCACCATTAGTGAAATTTTGTACATTTAATTCCTCCAATCTTATTGTTTCATATTGTGTCAACACCAAACAAATTTAAACCAAATTTAAGTGCATTTACATTCAAAATACTGATTGTTTTTTGATCAATATTGTTTAAAAAGTCTGGATTACCATAGCCAGACAGGGCTAACAATCCAGAGATTAAAGCTGTTTTACGGGAAAGGTGCACAATCCCTTGCCAGAATTATTCGTGGTTCCAGGACAACAACCTTTGGAGAAGCAGTTGATCCCATAATGCTTTATCCAAACAAGCACCGGCATCCCTGAGCAGATGCCCACGGACAGAGATGGGCAGGGAGGAGCAGGAGCAGACGCTGTGGCTGGAACAGAGACGCAGGAGGAAGGTGGGCTCTTGGAACTGGAGCTGCCAAGCAAGTGCCAGGGACCGCATCCAGGGAAGCCCACACAGCAATCCCTGGCGCTGCGGGTCTCCTCCGGCAGAGGGCAACGCTGGAAAAATCGCCAGGGAAGGAAGGAAGGAGCGGAGTATTCCATGGAAGCGAGACACCGCCGGCATCTGGCCGGCAGCTCCGCACGCCGCGCGGCTCCAACGCCGCCGCTCCGCGCAGACGTGCTCCGTGTCCTTGCGCTTCGCACAGCGGAAAACACACCTGCTGCTCCCCAGATCTGGAGTCCTGCCCTCTTATCAATGGGATAGGCGTAATCCCGATTGCTCCGGGGTCCTGGAGCGCTGCCACGAAGCCAGAGAAATTAGGATCTCGCAAGAGGTACAGATGATCCATCAATATCCAGACCAACAGTGAAGTTACGCTAATTTTTTTTTTAAAAAAGGGGGTGGAGAACGGCACTGCAGAATGATACAGCAACTACACCCTGCTCGGGAGCATTAACAGCGCTTTTCAGTTTACAAAACACACCCAGATAATAGCCAGAAATGTCCTTTTCCTCCTCCTGCTGGAAGTAAACACGGTGGCTGGAGGCTTGCTCTCCCTCCCAGGAGACCTGACAGCTGCTCACATGAGCTGCTGCGTAGCAAGAAATCTCCCAAGTTCCAATAATCCAAACACAAGGATCCCTCCTGCTTCAGACACGTCTCGCCAGCACCTGATCACCGGCAAACACCTCCCTGTGCTGATGTAAATAATCATCAGGATAAAATGCTTGTTTTCTTTCTGAACCTCAGTTTGATTTTCCCTTGTTTCCTCAGCACGCTGGAATTTATTCAAGGCCAGTACCTGCCGTCATTTTACAACTCTATTTTTGCAGAAGCTCCTGGAGAAGCTACTACAGTTGTGTTAAAATTCAGCAACCTGAGCACAATGCAGGTGTTATTCAAAACAGCACATTTCAGGGGAATTCCACACACAATGCTATTAAACGAACACAAAAATCTTCTTGGTTTTCTGAAAATCTGAGAGCTACCAAAAAATATACCCAATGACAACACAGGTGAAAGAGAATTAGCCCAGATTCAAGGTATATTTTCCAGAGAGATCCAAACTTGATCCACCTGTACCAGGAGTTCTATGGGTGATGTTCAGCCCAAGCTAATCATCATTACAAAAACAAGGATTACTTCAGGCTCTGTGCTGAAATTGGTACATCTTGGTGTAGCTCACAGGTAAATTGGGGCAGAAATAGCTCAATTTTGTAACAGCAGAAAATGATGCTCATCAAGTTTCCCTCTCCCCATCCTATTCACCTCACCTTCCCCCTCTGCCAACAACTATCTGCTGCTTCTGATAATTGGTAAGATGACACAAATGAAAAATAAAATAAATATAAATGAAAATAAATAATATCACATCACTATTACTGGCAGGCTGACTTCAGAAGTTTTTTGCTTAGATGAGACTACTGTTCTCACTCTGCACATATAAGCACACCACGGGCTTGGCTGAAAGAGAGCAAGGATTTGAAATATAGGACAAGAAAAACAGGATGACTGCTTCAGAATTTACCAACTCTGCTGATTTTCTACACAATTGCACAATTTATGTTCCCTAATAGGACCTGCTCCTTACACAAGACACATTCAGAGGACTGTTTGTAAAATCAGGGCTTGCAAGTGGTGTTATAAATGCCCTCTAAACCATTTGTTTCTCAATTTCCTTTGCTTGCATTTTAGTAAGAAATTTCTATCATAGTAAGAATTAAAAAAAAACAAAAACAAAAACATTTGCCATGGGCTCACTAATACTTCATAATTATGAAAAACTAATTCTCAGGTAACAGTACACTGAAATTCAGCTCACTGTGATACAGAGTAGGACCATCTCTCCTCATCCAAATTTCTTCCCACAAGACATAAACCACTGTCAAAAGGAAACTTCAATGCCCATACTAACCAAAAATTATTTTAAAATGGAATATTATTGCAATTATCACTTTTTTGGTCCTAACTAAATCAGTTTTATGTAAGAAACTTGGATTTTCAGCTTGACTGCTTTATTACCATCATGAATACTTCTGCCACAGACGTCACTATTTCAGGCATTTCCAAACTGACGTCTGGGAAGAAGCACAACACGGGGACATTTAAATTCCTTTAAGAGCTCAAAGAAGTTCATGAAAATTCCTAAATCATGACCCACTGCAAGTGTTAAATTCCCAGATCAGGAATCTACAGAAGGATGAAATCTCTGACCTTGGTAAAGGTAAAACTCAGCACAAACAACTCCCATTTCCAGCCTCGCTGTTAGACAGCAACGCTCCGTCTGCTGGCTGAGGTGCAGCATCCTGAGGGACTGGAAAAGGACCGGGGATTTTTCACTGCATTTGCATGAAATCCAAATCCAAAAGAAAAATATTGTTTATGCTGAAATTCATGACAAAGAGTTGCAGCCCCATTAATTCCATCTCCAGCCACTTAGAAAACCACGAGTCGGCATCCAAAATTATTATCAAACTGACTTGAAAGAACTGCTGGAGAGAAGTTGCTTTTTTTTTTTAACTTTGAATTTCAGCACTCCTGTACACAAGTGCTCTAACCCTTTGTGTGACAGTCTTTTCAAGTTCATATTCTGGTGCTACCAATAATTCCAGGAGCAAGATGTTCATGGAAAAACACCGTGCAAATATGGAATGAACTGCAGCCAGTCATGCTATACACGAGGTCAAAAAAACATGACTCTGTGTTTTAATTTATAAATACAAAAGAAATACAGTAAACACATGATTACAGCAATTAAAATCTATATTGGATTAAAGAAATCCTCTTAATTTTAACACTATAACAGACTAATACACCGTAAATAAACACATTCTTAAAGGAAGTTTACTATTTCCCTTTTTATTAAAACTGAAGAAAGATTTTACTACTTCCTTCTGCAAAACCAATACAAACACTAATTTAAATATTTCCTTTTTAGCTGCATTTTGAATACTTATGAAGACTAAACCAGCTACCTTCCTGCCACCGAAATTAACAATGCATACGACCCTAAAATGACACTTTTTGAGTAGAGGAAAATGAGGATTGTTTATATAAGAAGTGGAGAGCACTGGCACAATACCTATTTTTCATAGCCCTTTTTTTCATATATGTTGTATTTGTCACCAAAACAGCTCAGTGGAGCAGAGTGTGCAGCACACATTGTGCCTTGTCATGAGCTGACAGCAAATAAGGAGAAGGTGAACCAAGTTACAAAACAGAAGTGGTTTTTTTTCCCCTTCTCACCGCCTGAGAAGATAAATGATCTTAGTTATATTAAAGAGAAATGGGACAGAGGATCCAAAGGGCTCATTTTACATTAACTGCATCTCACCAACAAAAATAGAGAAAGCAATTTCCTGGTGCATCAATTCCACACCAGCACTTCCACGTACACTGTGAATTCGAGGCGCTGGCACGCTGCGCACCTCCGGGTATCCTCACATCTCCAGCACGTCAACTGCTCTCCAGCAATTTCCTCTATTAAGGCAGGGCTCTTTCCCCCCCACCTTCCCTCCCCAAAAATACAAAGATAACATAGATATGCCACCACAAAGCACGCCGGCTAAATAAACATCTTTCTGTAGGTAACACCGTGTCGAATTACTCCTGTAACCAACACGAAGCACCAGCTCTCTCAGTGTCACCACCCCAGTTCTTTCACCACTACAGCACCCCTCACTCCTTTCTGTAATTCCTTGTTATTTTAAGGTCAGATTCCCTTCCTCACCCACAGCAGCCAATACCTGGAAGCTCTCATCATTTCAGATTGCAAAAAATTCTACTGAAAAAGTCAAGATGGAAGACAAGCTGAAGAATGTGAAGTACCATAAACTATTCCTGATCCGTTTACCGGACTAGATCAGCATAAAACTGCAAACCTCATCTTTCCATCCTCCTTCTCACGTTCTGTATTTATAGGGTATTAAAATCCTCCTCCTCCTAAGCAAAAACTCGTTTCCAGTGCAACACCAAAGCAGTTTTAAATATCTGTGTACAGTCCTCACCATTATAAAAGCCTCTCCTCTCAACCCAGCCTCGTTGATCTGTTGTTATTTAACTCTTGAAGGCTATTTGAGACTCACCACGTTACTAAAGGTTATGTAATCTTAAAAATACACTGAATTTTACATTTTTAAGCTGTACAATAGAAACATACACAATAAAACACAGTTGAGAGGTTTTTTCCCACCTCTCCTTCACTTACTCTAAACCATCTCGGGGATCTAGAAGAGTGCATTTCCATATTTTGTTTTCAGCTTGTCGGCCACAAAATCTTTAGCAGTGCAGAAAACAGTATAATGAGCATAAGCCTACAGAAAACACAATGTCCTTTCCTCTGTGGCTTCCCACTGACCCTGAGTTGTCCACTGCCTGCAAAGCCGAAAGCTGCTGATCTAGAACCGAGTATCCTCTTACTGTTTGCTCTGCCACCCGAGAAGTTGCATTAAAATGGCATCACGTTCCTCAACTCCGAACTGACTCGCCTTTCTCCACATAACCTAATAACAACCCGTGCTCCAGAGCGTTTCATAAAACCCTTTTCCCAGGAACAAGCATCCAAAACAAAACCCCATCGTTTAAGACGCCTCATTTTGCCACAGATTCAAACATGGAATGAGTCCTTCACACAGAACACTGCCCAACCCACCTATAAATAGGCTCAAAGCTCCAGGCTCAGGAGACTGAGAGCTCCACATGATCCTCACAGCGTTCCCCAGCTTCACCTACATGAGAGCCGTGCCATAACACTGCCGGGCTGGGCAGACACCGAGCTGCTGCTGCGGCTTACGCAGGAGAGCACGGAGGGAGGGGAAAGAAATTAAAAAAAAAAAAAAAATAGAAAAGAAAAAAAAATCATTGGGCATAAACAGCTCTCCTCGGGAGAGAAACACCTCCCTCTCCGGAGGCCAGAGCCAGCCACGGACACGCTGTCACGGCTCGGCCATGACAGGAACAACAGCCAGGGACAGGCCCTTCAGAGAAGGTTTAATGGGGCCAGGGCCAAATGGACGCTCATGGTCAGCAAGGGCCTGGGGGTAATGGCAAGAGGGTCCTGCCACATTCCCAGACCAGGGGGGATTCAGGCCAGAGCCACGCCTGATCAGACTCCTTTGGGCAGGGGGGGCTTCAGGCTCCTCCCAAGCTGGCAGCCAGTTCTGTTCCCCATCAGACCCCACAGACAAGGCAGCTCCAGACCCCCCTGCTCCCCATCAGAGCCCATGGGCAGGACAGCTACGGATCCCCCTGTTCCCAGTCTGACTCCCCCCTGGACAGGAGGGCTCCCCCTCAGTGTCACCCTGCCAGATCCCACAGGCAGGACATCTCCAGATTCCCATCGGACCCCTCCTCAGACAGGAGAGCTCCAGATCCCTGTGGGCCCCATCAGACCCTCAAGGACAGGAGAGCTCCTGACTCCCACGGTCCCCTTCAGACCCCCAAGGACAGGAAAGCTCTAGACCCCCATGGTTCCCATCAGACCCTCAGGGACAGGAAAGCTCCAGATCCCCACGGTTCCCATCAAACCCCCGGTCCCGAGCGCCACGTGACCGGCCCGAGGCGCCGGCACGTGGCCCGGACCGTAACAAACAGGCGGGTGGGCGAGGGGGGCGAAAGGGGGGGGGCCCGAGCTGCGCTGCGATTGGTCGGAAGGGCGCGGCGCGCGCCGAGGGGGGCGTGTCCCCGCCGCGCCGCCCCGGCGATTGGCCGGCGGGGGGGCGCGGTGGGCGTGGCCGCCACCTCCCCCCCTGCGCCCCCCCCTCCCGCCCCGCCGCCTTGGTGCAGTGCTGAGGAGGCGCCAGGCGGGGGCCGCGCGCGCTTTTCCCGCCCTCGGCGGAGCCGCCGGGACCCCCCTGAGGGCGCCGCTCCCTCACACCCGCCATGGCGGCACCGCCGTCACCCCCGCACCGCTCGCGGCACCCAGAGCTGCGCCACTCAGCAACCCGCCACTGCCAGATCTTGTCTCCGCACCCCACTTCACTCTCAGCCCCGGCAGCGCCTCCCGCCGCCAGTCCGCGGAGTGCGGGACCGCTCTGGCGCTCCCTCACACGAACAGCGCTTCGGCCCCTCTCCCCGCACGCACCCACCTGTGGGGCGCCCTCGGCCGCTTCCATCATCGCCCCGCGGGGAAGCGCTTAAATATCCCCGCGGCGGCACCGCCTGTGTCACGGACCGGGGCTGCGAACGGCAGTGCGGCCCTCCCCGCCTCCCCCCCCCGGCCCGCCCCGCTCCGCATCTTGTTTTCTCCATACGCACTTGGAAATGCGTATGGAGAAAAGCGGGATCGGGGGCGGGGGAGGCACCGCTGTTATTCCCGCTCTATTCGGGATACCCACGCAGCACCGAGGAAAACAACGCGGCGCAGCTCCGTTCTTTCTCCCCCCCTCCCCCACTGCGCGCTGTCACTTGGCTGCTTCCCCCATGTCGCGACGCACACACACCCCAACCCCCCCGCCATGTCGCGACAGCGCCCCGCGCACCTGCCGCGCCGCGTACCCCCCGCCCCGCGCCCCGCCGTGTCCTACCGGGGGTGCGGGGAAAGGGACGCTCGGCTCTCCCTCCCCGGGGGAAGCACTGCGATGCCGGCGCTCCCCCAGGTGCGCGGGGGCTCCGCGGGTGCGGAGCGGGGGGAGCGGCGGGCAGGGGGCAGCAGGAGCCGGGATGGAACCGGGATGGAGCGGGGATGGAGCGAGCCTCCCGCCCCCCCGGTTCCCCGTCCGCCCCCCCCCGCCGCTTGTGTTTACCTCAAGTTTGAATTTTATCTGCGCAACATGAGCTGGAATGCGGACATGGAGGGCGGGAGGGCGCGCACACGCCCGGCGCTCCGCGGGGACACCGCGGACACCCCGCACACACATCCCGCATCCCCTCCGCGTACACACCGCGCCCGCAGCCCGCGCCCCCCGCCCCGGTCCCGCCGGTAACTTACCTCCGCCACCGGCTCGCCTCCTTCTCCTCCTCCTTCTCCTCCTCCCCGGGGGAAGGTGCCGCCCGCAGCCCCATCAGCGGGGCGGACACCGCGCTCCCGGCGCGCCGAGACAGGTGCAGCCGGGGCGGGCGGGTCGGGGGGCGCCGCCACCTCCCCGCCGCCTCCCCAGGCTCCCCCACTGCTTCCCTCCGTCCCTCCCCACGATGTTGTTTCGTTATATCATGTCCATCATGTGACACCCGGAGGCCTCTCTATGGAAACTTAAAGGGGACTTTCACGTCCGCCGCCACCGGACCCGCCGGTACCCCCGGGGGGCTGCGAGCCCCGCCGGTGCCCGCCTGCCCTCCCTCCGCTACCTCCCTTCCCTCCCCGGGGGGCTGCGCTCCCTGGTCCGACCGCCCTCTGCTTAAAACAAATTGCCGCGCTTGCTTCTTCTATTACTATTTATTAGGGGTTGGTTTGGTGTTTGGGTTTTAGGTTTAGGGGGTTTTTTGGGTTTGGTTTTTTTTTTTTCCCTTTCTCTTTTCGCAGAAAGGAATAACCGGGGAATAACCAGCCGGGCAGGCACCGTGCAGAAGGATGGACCCCACTCCTGGAGGCTGCGGGATCCTGTGCTCGTCTGCGGCCGCGGCGGGTCTCGGGTGCTGGAAGCGGCAGAAAAAAAAAATCCAAAACAGCCAAAAGAAAAAAAAAATAGAAATAAGGCGGAAAAAAATTTTTGGTTTGTGTCGGACTGAGGAGGAGCAGATGTGAGCGGTTCTGCCCGTGCGGGGTCGATGCGGTGGTCGCTACCGCCGCGTTTAACTCCGCCAGTCGGTAGCGAAGCGATTTCACCGTCCCGACCCGTCGCACCGCCGGCTCCCGACAGCCGGCTCTGTGCCGAGCTGCTGGAAGGAGCCGCTGCTAGGGATGTGCGCTGGCCGCTGCAACACTACCAGCAGGCAGCCAGCCCTCACAGAAAGGAAAAGGGAAGATGCCGACAATTCCCCGTGCTTCGGGCAGCCCCCGGTTCCCCGCGCATCCCGCTGCCCGGCCGCAGCCGCCGGGGGTGCGGGGCCGGCCGGCGGCAGCGCCGCGCTCCTCCGGCTGCTGTTCCGCCTGCGGTGCTGAAGTGGGCTTTATTCCCTGCTCTCCACCAGCCCCCAGGATTTGGGATCAGGGAGCTGAACCCCACCCGCTCCACGGTCCCACTGCCGGGCTGACAACACGCGGGGAGCTCTTGGGGATTTCCCCCTGGAAGGTTTCTGTGGGAGGCCCCCAAATTCTGCTGTCGAACTGGTGGCATCACGTCAGTGTTGGTGATCAAGTGCAAGGCTTTAGGGGCTAGGCTGAGAAGGGGGAGATAGATTTGTTGTTAAAAACTGAAGGAGGAAAAGCAATCCCGCATTCTCTCCTTCTTTTCAGCTTCCAGCAGCCCCTCAGCAGATTTAAAAAAATACATGACCCACAGATGCAGTAAATTTCAAGTTGGGGATTTAATTTCTTTGTCCCACCACATTTTCTTAAGGAGAGTCATATAAACGACTTTTTTTCTAACTGCTAGATTGGTGCTGTCAGCCACGGGAGGGGACCAGAGCCACTGGCCACCCGGCACAGGCCCAATCCTGCAGTGACAGTGGATCTTTTCTCTCTGCTCTTCCATTTGTGCTTTGGACTTTAAATACCTCTTCTCTGCCCCACTCATTTCCAGGTGCCTGTGCAATGAGCTGTATATCTAACAGAACAGTCTTTCAGATATCTCTACTATTATTTTTTAATGTTTAAATTTTTTTTGTTTTGTTTTGTAAAAATTGCAATTGATGTTAGCTGAAAAGAGTTAACGAAGTGAGGAGCAGTCCATCCTCCTTTCTTTACTTCTTCTCAGAGTCTTTCCTCCATCCACGCTACACACTATTTATGTTTGTCTCTCCTTCCCATCCAATTTTGGGGGAATTTCCTCTCTGGGCTCCTTTCTGCCATTTATCCAAGCTAGCCCACTGTTGTGCAGCCTAACTACAATTTGTCTTGCTTCCTGGGTTCTGTTTCCCTGCCTCGCTAAGCCTCTTTTTATTCCGTTTTCCCTTCTTCAGATCATCCTTAAAGGAGGAACAGGCTGGAGCTGGGATTTAAAGTACTCTTTTAGGAGTACTGCCAGAACCGATCTGTTTTACTCTGCTGCTGCTGCTGTTCTGCTGTGTCATGGGAAGAGTTTCCTCTCCACACCAGCTCTTGGAAGCGGCACCTCGGGCAGAGCCGCTCGCTGCCAGCCCCGGCCGTGTTTTACAAAGCCCCGGGTAAGTTTGTGTGGTGCACGATTGAGCCTGGGAGGAGAAGGCACTGCTTCCTTCCCAAGCTCTGACCTGGAGAGCTGTGCACGATTTTGGGAGATTTGCAGGAGGCAGAGTGGCGGCAGCAGCAGTGACAGCGCATCATCGCTCAGCTTTATTTCATTTTCTCGAGCCAAGACGCTTTAGGTTACAGCCCAGCAGAAAAGGAAAATGAAGCATTTCTGTCAAAAGGGAGCTATTTCCCAAATTTGCTTTAAATTATTGCAAGATCTTGCACTAAAAATGAGCAGAGATTCTGTCTCCTCTTAAAAAATGTTGTTAGTTATAAAATCTTTACGATCTTGGCTCTCTCCCCCTCAGCCTGTCTCCTTCAAAAACTTACTTTCAAAAATGTGAGGTTTAAAGATGGCTCTTCTCTCTCTCTCTGTCCCCCCTCCCAAATTTATGTTCCTTAGAAAGGCCTGAAGAAGCCTGAGGTTGTGTCTGCCTATGAATAAACATTGGCATGCACATACACGTGCGTATCCATGCGCACACACAGGATTTAAAGCATCCTGTTGAAGTCCACATATAGGAAAATCCTTCATCATGTGATAGGCTTTAATATCTGCCTTAAAATTAATCCCTAACTGATGGACTCTGTCTTCGTGTGGAGCAGATCACAGGAGGCTAAGTAACTGGGGCTCCTGTGCAGGTTTTAAAAAACTGCCAGCTAAAATCCTGTTTGCTGTTGGATTAATTTGTTTTTTCACAGCAGCTACCTGGGAAATGCTCATCTAGTGAAACCAAGTAAGAAAACTTTATAGGGCTCTCATCTTGTTTTTCCACAGTTAAAAAGAAAGCCCTTGTCATGAGGTCAGTACAAGATCTGATGTTATTACACAAGAAAATGGCTAAAGGGCCCTGCGGAGTTCTTCAGGTGCTCTGTTGGAGATAACTCTCCTGAATTTTATTAGGGCTTGAGTTTTGAAGATGGTCCTGCTTAATTGTCAGAGTTGTCTTTGCTTCTTTTTGATTCATTTCTGTTGTTGTCACTGAATTTTCTTGTTTCACTTCTCTTTTGAATTCATTTCAGTCTTTAGTTCCCACGTGTTAGAAAGTGCAGTTTCATTTAGACTCTCGAGAGAAGAAAGTCTGATTCCAGAGAGCAATTTGCAGCAATATATTTTCCTTGCCACTCACACAAAAACATCACTACTCCAACAGATCTGGATATAAACAATGCTGACAGGCCCTCAAAACCAAAATCAAATTGTGAAATTGAGGCAAATAGCCCAGAGAACCCGAAATGTTCTGGTTTCTAAAATGCTGGCTGCTGTCAGAAATAGGGTAAAATAAAGCTTTGTTTACGTGTAGAGTAGAATGTTTGTTGATCGAGTTTCTAAGGTGATGTAGCAGGAAATACTCTTCTTGGGGAAAATGACATGAACAAAGCATGAAACTATAATTCAGCAGCTATTTGTCAACTGATAGCAGAAGAAAAAAAAGCATATTTATAAAGCAGTGAGATGTTTTCATTGAACTTTTTCTCTCATTTGCTGGCATATTTGAAGGCAGCTTCTCACCTGTTCTGCTCCTGGATATAACTACTTGCAAGAGCAGAGCTAAATCATTTATCAGAAGGAATGTTTCTGTCAAATCCAAATATCTACACTGGCTGCTGTTTCTACGTCACGTCACAGATGAGATTGATGCTCAAGCAAGGTTATAATGTACCTGCGTTTTCTCCAGATTGGTGCCAAGCTTGCTGAGTCATTTTCCCTGTTCCCATTCTGCAGCCGGCTGCTCGCTCGCTATTCCCTGTTATTTGTGTGGGTCGTAAGCTCAGCAACAGATGAGAATAAATGCTAATATTTCTTTAGGCTGCCTCCCTAAGGAAATAAAGGTTCTGCTGCACTGCTTTTCTGTGCAGGTATGTGTCCATCCCCCTCTCCCAAAAGCTTCTGAACCCATTAATGAATTCCAGATGAATTTGGGAGGGAGCAGATACTTCAAACTCAGTTATATTCCTGCGAGGTGCACACGGGCAGGAGGGAGAGACTCAGATCAGGAATTGAAGCAGAACTCAGCCCTAACGCCTCTGAGTTGGCATCCACCTTCAAGCCACCAACCCACCCGTGGCAGGCAATTAATCTCTGTGTAGTGACTGAGCCACAGCACTGCCCTATCCTGCCTAGTACAGCTTTCTCTGTCTGGCAAGGGATATGGAGAAGCAGAGGAGCTGGGCTAACTTAGGGAATGAGCTGTTTTCAAGGCAGAATAATAGAGGAATTTAAGGAATATCACTATAAGCACCCGAAAAGTTAATACCTGGGAATGGCTGTACGTTGTTTGGGAGAATGATTTAGCTTTCCTGTCAGTCCCAAAACAAACTGTGGCAGAGGAACAGGTCAGGCTGTTCCTAGAGCCAGCACAGCTGTCAGTCTGGTGCCTTGTTGCTCTGGGCACTAAAGCTAAAGGCCAAGATCCTCCACCCACACCTCTTCCAGACATGGATGCGTTTCCTTTGCAATGCCAACATCAGGTGAAGAGCAGCCTCAATCACAGGCTTCAGACTACTGCAACTGACAGCCTCACTCTCCCATCCTCCTTTCTGGCATCGCCAGAAATTGGTTTGTGTTTGAGAAGAGCCAAGGCTGGGATGTCTCCTCATGGATAGTGCTAGGTCTCTACCTTGGCTGGAGCCCACCTGACTGTCTAATGGAGATGGGAGAGCTCCAGCCATGCATCTCCACCCCAGGGAATGCTGGTCAGGTCAGGACTGCAGACAGGATCAGATCCATTCTCACCTGAGAGCAAAGGATTAATTTATGTGTCCTTTCTCCACTAGCTGCACCTCACTGGGAGCAGCCACCGAAGGGGGGACACCCTGATGCTGCACGTACCATACACACTCATCTCCATTGCAATTAGTTTGATGCAACAGCTCCAGCGTGACAAACTCCAGGCTAAAAAAAGCCAGGACTTCATCTGCATAAATTGGATGCACAAAGTACGTATTGTGTGTCACCTCCCTTATGTCCCACATTTGTTCCTGCAGCAAATGGCATATGCTCCAGCAATACCACATGGTCCAAATGGACTCCTGGAAATACAGCAGGGATCTGATGCTGGTAGTCTTTGAAATTAAGACATTAGTTGTGATCCTGCTTATGGACCTCTTCTGGAAGGAAGGGTTTTGCATATAAATTAAGATTCATTATCCTCAGATGAATAATCTATAAAATTGGAGCCAGCCTCTCCATCGATGAGCAAGTTATTATTTCTAGTTTAGCTGTTAAACACCAACTGAGACCAGGGGCCTTGTTCTCCTGGCCACTGTGTAGTCACACCCAAGGAGATAACCTCTGCCTTGAAGAGCTTACAAAGCAGAACAACAAAAGAGTGAGCAATATAACACTCAGGCAGAGCAAACACGGTGACCTTTTGCAAATGTCAAGTTAATACCATGATCTGGAAGTGGAAGGGGTTTATCAGAGGGTGGGTGGGTCAATGAGGATGGGACACGCTTCAGGGTGGGGGGATGAGATGAAGGAAAAGCTGCAGCAGAAGCTGTGTGGTGTGAGATGCAGAGGAAGTGCATGCAGAGCTTTCTGTGGTCAATTGGTGCATCCAGGGTAAAAAAACAGGGGAAAGAGCCTGATGACCCTGACCACAGCTCACAGGATAACCAGCTCCCCAAAGTCTGACAGCCTGGAGAGGGGGGGTGGAGAGGGCAGGGGTGGACAGAGCAGTTCCTCCTACGCGCTGGTTCCGCACAGGCGGCTCGAGGTGCGATAACCCTGTTTTGGGGCTGTTTCTCTCCGTGGCTCAGCCTCCTGCAGCTGTGTTTGCTGTAGCTGAGCCTCGGGGCAGGAGTGAGACGTAGTTCAGCTCTAAGCTGCTCTGAGTCCAGGGCAGCACATAATTGAATATTAACAGGAACAGCTCTAGGAGCTGCTGGGACTCAGGAAGTCACAATTCCTTTTCTGCCGCTCCTTCGCCTTCGTGGGAGGTGATTGGTGGAGGCCTTAATGGATGTGAGACATAATATTCTTCTCTCACATTAGCCCCAGTTAGCAAACTGAGGCTTTAACCACATCCTACCCTCTCTGATCATTTCCTCATCCACCTCTTCAGCAGCAGGAGAAGTGCAGTATCTGCAGCCACCCCAGCGACCAAGCAGAGAGGTGCAGAGACCTCATGCTCTCTGAACACTGATTTCTCACCTCATTTCCCCAGTGAACAAAGGGGTCTCACCTTAAAGAAGCATCAAAATTTGTCAAATACACATTATTGAATTCTTGACCTCTGTATCATCCTCCTGGAAACAAGAATTGTTTAGGTGCTGGGCAGGGATGCCATGAGCATCACACAAGATCCATAAAATGATTTTTAAGTTGAAAACCTTTGGTACCATGCCTTTGTTAAATATTCAAGGTAAAATACAGTAGCAAATACATAGTAACTAGTGTCTGCCCATGCTGCCTGCCCAGCTGAACTGACTAGTTGCCCTCTCTAAAAATGTGGATAGATATCTTTCCTCAAATTCATGGTGCACATCTACACTGAGAAGTTCAGTCTTCCATCATGCTACTTTTATGGAGGAAGCAAAGAGCTTTACACGAAAAAAGATGCCCACAGAAACCCATCCCTGCCATCTGATCATGAAGGCAACCTGTTCAGAGTACCAGAAAATTCCTGAAGACCCTGAGGGCTGTGCCGAACAGCAGTCAAAATCTAAAGTTCCCCTCTTGTCTCTTTAGTCTCTTTTCCTTTTTTTCCCCCTCTTTTTTCTCACTTTAAAATTCACAATATCCTTGACGTATCGTTTTCCTTCAGGTCCACCAGCACTTGTTCATTACATAATTGCCTTCTTTTTCAAAAAACATGCTCCTCTATCTCCTTTTTTTTTTCATTAGTTGAAGTACAATGGACTCTACCATGAGACTGCTCCTGGTTTTGTTTGATTTCTCTTTTCCTTTATCACTACCCAGAGACATCCAGCAGATTGTTTCATAATCTTCCTAGAGTTCAGAGAAAATATATTTCTTCTAGATAGGAATATAGCCTGTGAACATCCTCCTCCTTCTTCCTCACCACCTGCTCCTCTTGAACAACACTTCTGGCAAACTTTATCCATGTATTATTCCTTTATTCACAAATTAGATGTTCCTTTTTGGGGAAGAGTGAGGAACACACTGTTTCCCTGGCATGCAATGTGTGGTTTTGCATGGCTGCTTTGCCCTCCAGCACGAATTTTTGGAGTCCCTCAGGGGCAAGGATCTCAGCACCACATTCATCCCCAGCAGCCACACGCTGTCTGTGGGAGGTCTGCAGAAAAGGAGGCTCTTAACTCTGCTTGTGGTGCATTAGGGAAGAGAATTGGTGGAGCTCTGCAATGCACAGGAGGAAGGATTGCTTTTGTTATTGGTCAGGGAAGCTCTGTGCTGCGTTTGGTATCACTGGCTTCCTGCTGTTGGAGGATAATTAATTAACACCAACAGAGTGTTTGAAGCTCTGCTAAAGTGAAAACACAGGATTTGCATCGATATTTCACATTCTGGCCAGGCATGGGGAAGATGGGAGCACTGTCACAACTTGAGAAGTCATGGAACAGGGGGGATGGAGAAATACCACTAATTCCCCTCAATGCCCTGAGCAGGATCCAAATATCCCTGAGAGAAGCTAATCAACTTCCAGAGAAGAATACTTACAAATTGATTTAAAATTTAATTCAAAGAAATTTGCTTTGAATTAGAAAGCTTTTGGGTTTAATTTGTGGGGTTTTCTTCTTTCCTAGATATCCAGTAACAACAATCTCTACCACTTTATTTCAGTGGGACCAAGAACAATTGTCAAAAACCTTTCTATAAGTCTCTCTTGCCTTAGAAGGCAGTTTTCATCTTCTCACATGTTTTTTCCTGTCTGGAAAAAGCAAAGAAAATGCTCCCTTTTTTTTAACCACTCATAGTTCTCACTGCTTTCCTTCAGCCCCTATATGATTTGTGTACGTCATTCTTCCTTCTCCTAGCACAGCATCCAAACCCACACCTGGTATTTCCTTGTTAGAGTGGAATCATTGCTTCAGACGTTTCATTCTTGCTCATACACCCCAGAATAAGATTTGCCTTATTTTGCAACAGCTGTGCCCTCTCCAGTGCCTCTTTCACAGCTTTTTTTCCATTGATCACCTGCTTGACCAGCATTTTGCCACTTTGCATTGATATATTTTGTTGCTTTTTACCTTACTGAACCAAATCTGGTTGATTTGATACTGTTCCTCCAATTTCCCAGCCACATTTTGGAACAGATCCTCTGGAGTATTTATATAGTCTATTTCGTCATCCAAAAGAACTAATGAAAATATTAGAATCAGGTCGAGGAGCAAACCCTGAGGGAGCCCTTTTGGAAAACCTTCTAAATCCAAAGGAAAGGAATTAGTAACTCTTATGTGAATACATTTATTTTCTGTCAAGTATGTCTTAAGATGATTTCACAGAGATCATAGTTCCTGGTCAGCTTATGGAAATGTCATGTGAAATGGTGTTAAAAACCCTGCTTCTTTCAAAATACATGACATATGCTCCCTCTTCCTTTTTCTACAGCACAGTTGCTGGGTTCAGAGATGGAAACGGGACGGTTTTAACATCACTCCTCTGTGACAAATCCAGTCTGACTGACTGTATGTTTTTCTATTGTCAGTCAAATGCTCACAAAGAGATCATTGCACAGTTTATTGTATTAGAGTTTTTGCATTACATGCTGAACTGGCTGCTGTGTCATCCACCAAGTCCTGCTTCCCCTTCTTTAAAGACAGGCACTGTGTTTGCCCTTCTCCCCTCCTCTGGGATCTCCTCCCTTCTTCACGAGCTCTCCTGGATAATTACTAATGAGTCAGATTGCTCTGGCCGGTGCCTGAAGTGCTCTAGGGGGAACTTCATCCAGTCCTGCTGACTTGAATTTGCCTAACTTCTCTGAATGATTTTAGCAGTGTTTATTTGCTAGTTTGGATTGTCTTACCCTCTGCAGTAAAAGTGGTCCTGATAAATACCAGTTCATAATCTTTTTTTAAAATATTTTATTTCCCTCCATAGCTAAAGCATAAAACTTAATGAAGGCTTCAGTCTTTTCTCTGTTGTTATTTCTGTTCTCTCATTTTCCATTAATTCAGTTATGTGTAATTTCCATTGACTTCCTCCTGTTTCAATACCTTTGCAGAGCATCCTTTTATCGCCCTCTATATCCCTTCCTAATTGAAACTCATTTTGCCCCTGGTCTTTCTCATTTTAGTCCTCCATAGTCACACTATTCTTTTAGAGATGTAATTTTCCTAGTCCTGTTTCCCACCTTTGTACAGCTTGATGTTCACCTTCCTTTTTCTGCTTCCCTCACTCCTTCCTTTCCTTGAAGGAAGTTGTTCCATCATTTTTATCTCTTTCAATTTAATTAACCCCCACCTTCCTGTCCTCAGCAATCTCCTCCCTATTAGTCAGAATCCCAGAGAGCTTCAATGTCCTCGTCCCACAAGAACTTTTCTCCATCATTTGCATTTCTCTTGTCTCCAAGCACAGTTTCACACCCTGCTGCTGGTCTTGCAAGGCAGTTTTTGTACAGTGCCTCTGCAGAGCACCCTTGGCTCGTTTGCCAGATAGGAAATCATTATTAATTTTACTCCATTATTGCAGATGTAATTAATAATAAGTTTGTCTCTTAAACCCATGTTCACCTCTGCAATATGCCAGTCCTTGCCCTGTCTTTCTTCTCCATCCAGAATGATTGGAAGAGGACATTTCCCACCCCCTCGTCTCTTTCCCTCTTCTGCCCAGGGCCTGCATTTAGAGCTAGGAGGCTTCATTAAAATTCTTTTTAGGCTGGTAGATGAGGATGATGCTCCTGCAAGCACTACAGAGATCAGTTGCCTGCTGAGGCTCCCCTCTCCAGCTCAGTGTGAAACCAAGCAGGCTTTTAGGAAAGGCAATTATGGGGTCTGAGTGTACCATGCACTGGAAGCATCCCTTTACCCTTTCAGATTTATGGTGTCCAGCACAAAGGTAGCTTTTTTCTTCCCCCCACCAAAAAATCATGCTGCTATCTTTTAATAAATCAGACAACAAACCCAGGCCTATATGAGATGTATTAAATTAAGTCCCCAGCTCTCTGGGTCGCTGTTCCTCATGAAATGATTACATCTCTAAACGAGGAAGAACACAAACCTGCAAGGTCACAGAGACCTGCAGCTCCATGTAGATCCACCTGCCTCTTCTTTCTCATTAACTGCACACAGCTGACTCTTGCTCAGGGCTTTCCTTAGGCTCTCCAGGCTTGTGAGCACTCTCCACTGAGCAGGTCCAAGGACTGAGGTAGCATTTAAGCTGGGGGAATACATCTGCCCACTTCTATTTTGACAGAGAGCTTTAAACAAGCAGCTCTCAGTATCTGAGCAGTCTGTCCCCCATCAGAGAGGCTACTGGTGAAACTGGACATTTTTCCACACTGGAGGCAGCCCTGAGCCCAAGAAAACCCTTGGTGGGACCCAGAAAAGTAGAGGTTATTAAGTTAACAAGGCTTATTGTTGTCATTAACTGCCTGTAGAAGATTATTGAAAAGACAACACCAGATTTTGCTTGAAGATGCACAGTGATGGGATGAGAGAAAATCAACCCAAGGGGCAGAAAAGAATGTTAAAACTAGATATAAGGAGGGGAAAAAATACAACTAAAGTAATTAACTACTGGAACAGGAGTCTAGACAGCTTTTGGGATTTCTATCCTTTCAAAACTCCCCTGGGAAAGGTTCTGGGAAATCTTATGGAAGGGTATGAGAGAAGACCCTGAAGATCCCTGAAGTTTTTTCCCTCCCCAAATCTCTGTGATGCTGAAATCCTGTATGGACGAGTCTGAGGCAGTCCTATTGCTGTCCTGCTCATTCCAGCTGATTGCCAACAAAATTACAAAGCTGCCCAAGCGTGTTGGTTCTGTTTTGCATAAATTTGTAAGGATACTCTGTGCAGACTCCAAAGACTGTATAATAGGAAAATCCCAGGTAATTACAAATTCATTGGTTTAAACCTGATCCCAAACAGCATCAAAGAGAATCTGATATAGGCTATGATTAGTAATGAATTAAAGGATGTTAACCTGATTGATATGCCTTAGCAGTTTTATGGAAAGTCTGTCATGTCAAACAAATGAATGTTTTTTTAATGAGAATGTAAGTTTGGTTAATAAAGATAAGCCTGTTATAAATTACTTAGATTTCTGCAAGTTATTGAACAGTTCCTGAACACAGTCCCAATTAAAGGAAAACGGTACAAAACCTAATCTGGGATACTAAATGGATTAAAAACTATTTCAGCAAAAGATCTTATAATGCAATTTGAAATTCAATTAGACTACAGATATTGAAGTCTTCCATTTATTTATTTTGGACCCTGGGTTGTTCAGTGTCTTTGGGACTGACCCAGAGGAAATGATAATAATCATCACTGATAAACTTGAAAATGACGTGGAAGTTCCAGATTCGTGGCAGGAGAAAGCCAAGGAAGTAAGGTGAATTTAAATACAACAAAGTGCAGTGTCACTGTTTTTAAATATATGGATTGTGTTGGCAAGAAGGAAGGCAACAGCCCAGAGTGTGGGAACAATGAAGCAGCCCAAATAATCCATTAAATTGGAACACGCTGAGAAAATTTTGCAGTACCCCAACTCAACAGCAACCAAAGTTGTTTTTTTTTTTCCCCAAGAAAAATTCGGGATGTTCTTGAAGATGAAGAAGAGATTGATTTGCCACCCAGGATGGCATTCAAAGAGCTGTTGCCAGGAGGTACATTCACCACCACGCAGGGATTTCTGTCAAGACAGGAGGAGGATTTTGCTGCTACCCACCTGCTCTGCACCTTGCAAGCTCTTGGGACACCATGGCCGGGATCCAGGGTGGCAGCCAGCAGCTGCAGAAGGGAGCAGACCTCCACAGCAGGCTCCAGATTTCTCCTCATCCTCTCTCTTCCTCACTCACCAGCACTGGGCACCAACTGGTTTGTTGGTACAAGAGAGGCTGCAGCCTCCTTCAGCTGTCAGATCCTGAATCCCTGCCAGGTTTTTGTTGCAAGAACTGATGCCAGTGTTTTTAACCCAGAGTGTATTTGGCCCCTAGTGTTCTCCATGACATAGAATAAACATTAGGGAGGAGATTCAGGCTTCAATGAGAAATGCTTTCCCATGATACGTTTTCATTTTGGCATGCACACTGTTTATGATGAAAGGATCCTAAAATAATTGTATTAGATGAACCGTCTGTTCTTCTAGCTTTGAGGCCAGTACAGCATGACATTTCAGAGATAAAATGTTGTGGAACAACCTCTGACTTACAGCCCAATGGAACTTTTCTGAAGCCATCCTTCTCTCTCTTTTTATTTGCTTGAGGTTTATAACCTGAAAACATCAAGCTTGCATCACACCGTTGCCAAAAGATCGTCCTGTGCATTAGCTAAATCTTAAATTATCACCAAATTAAATTTCTCTGCAGAAGCCTGGTTCACAAGCAGTCAGCTCCCCTGTGGAAAAAGGTTCACCCTTCCAATTCAAAGGAATTCCAGGATCACAAGAAGTACTAGGTTTCCAAGAGGAGACTATCTGTCCTTAGAAGAACTTATTTCTGCCTGCAAGTTCAAGTGAGTCTACGGGACCTTAAATCAAAGGAGCCCAGTGCCAGGTCAGTTGCTGAGTAACTGATCCTGATCGTCACATTTTGACCAGCTGGATGAATGACAGCAACAATTTCTTGGGATTGCATCTGGAGTCTTCTGCGTTTTCTTTCCTGCATTTAACTCATGACTGCAGCCTTAACGAGGGAAAATGATTCTGAGTTGCAGATAGGCAGGTTTGTGCCACGTCCTTCACACGTAGGTATGTAATGATAAAACCTCTGAATCATTATGTGCATTGCTGAGATTATTGCAATTACAGGAAAGTGAGGGGAGGCCCTTGCCAAATGCTTTGAGAGCCACAGGTGAAAAGCACTAGCCGAAAGCCACGTCATTCCTGCTGGGCCAGATCCTGCCTGGCTCCTTGGGGAAGTGCTCTGCAGTTGGAAACCAAAGGGGGAAATGTTTAGCAGGTCCTTGCTGCTCTTTCATAGAATAGCTTGGATTGGAAGGAATTATAAAGATCACCCAGTTCCAACCCCATGCCATGGGCAGGGACAGCTTCCACTATCCCAGATTGCTCCAAGCCCTATCCAACCTGACCATGAACATTTCTAAGGATGGGACAGCCCCAAAACATTACAAACTCTGCTTTGTGGAGAGAGGCTGGATCCCATCCCGCTGTTCTTGATGGACGGACATGTTGCTCCTTGGAGGAATTCAAGGCCACCTCTCTACCCTCACCAGGCCACTCAACAGCAGCCCTGGGGGACACAAGCTGTGCCCAACACGTGCTGTGGCCTTTGGTGCACCTGGGAGAAGTCTCCCTTGTTTGTCTGCAGCTCTTTGGCTGTGGACAGAGACCATACAGGGCACAAGCTGAGCCTTTACCAGCACAACTATTTCTGTCACGTTCACTTGGGAGAGTTGCTTCATAGCTGAGATTTTTGAGAACTACTGAGGACAGTGATAAATGGAGGATGATGGTAGTCTCAGCCTAAAACATGACAACTCCTGGCTCTAGGAGCTTGGGATTGGCACTCCTGCCTGCACCTTGGTGAGGAAACGGGACAGGCCGAGCAAGGCATTTCTGTTGGATCATTTATTTATTGTTCTGTGCAAAGCACAGGGTGTAACTATCACCAGTCATTTTTGGCTATTGAGCTAGTACCAGACATCACTATTAGAGCAAAACATATTAGCTCATCATGAATTTACTTTTAGCCACGGTGATTGCACGGCTTTCCTGTTTTTGCGCAATGCTGCAGGACGTGAGACAGATCCCACAGTCACAAATTCCTCCTGGGTGGAGACTTGCTTATTGCAAACAGCCCTGTGGGTGTGGGGACGTCACAGGAGGGTGTCTGTTGGACTGCTTGGAGCTTGGTCTGATCCAACAGTGACACCTACCCCAGGATCAGGGCACAAGGACAAGAGTTGCCCATGTTGTTAAATTTTTCGTGTGGTCCCTGGTCTAGTTTTGGCCAAGGCTAATGAATGCTCTCCCAGATCATGTTGGGGCACAAGTCTGAGCTCTTCTGCTGGGTGATTGGACACTGAGGTCCCTGTTCTGGAGGGTGAAAGAGTTTATCCTGGTGGCCAGCTGCTGCCAGCTGAGCTCAGGGCCAGAGAAGACAGCCAGTATTGCTGATACTCCCCTGCTCATTCATAGCAGAGTACACCAATACCCAGGTGTGCTCCAGGCTTTTGGTTTGTCATAGGCTTTTAATGCAATTAACACGTGCATTTCCCAATGGCTTTAATACTTCATAGCTAATTTTCTCCAAAATGTGTGGAAGTGCATGAAATAGTCCTAAAATCCTCTTGCTCTTCAGCTCATCCTATTTTTCCAGCATCCCTTTCTGCCCTAATGTGACTTCTCTAGATAAACACCTCAGAGAGAGGTGCTAGGAAATACTCAATAGTTGGGGATGTCCCAAAGCAGAGCACTTGGCAGCACAGCCAGCACGTACAAACCATGGCTGGGACACAGCCCTGAGCACTTGGCTGCTCATTCTTGGGGATTGTTGATGTGGTTTGCATGAGAACATCTAAAAATGTCCTCTAAGGACTAGGAATAAGCATTACAGGTGTATATTCTGAAGTGATCCCTGTATCTCTCAATCCACCATATGGGATGAGGCTCAGCCTGGGATGTTCCAAACTGTGGGACATTAGCTGTGCCCATATTGAGAACAGAGCTCCCTGGTTCCTGGGCCTTCTTTGTGTGTCCAGAGCCGGGCAACAGAACTGGGGAAGGGTCTGGAGCTCCAGGAGCAGCTGGAAAGCCTGGAAAAAAGGAGGCTCAGGAGGGACCCTGTGGCTCTGCACAACTCCCTGACAGGAGGGGACAGCCAGGGGGTCAGGCTCTGCTCCCAGGGAACAGGGACAGGAGGAGAGCAAAGGGCCTCAAGTTGCACCAGGGGAAGTTTAGGTTGAATACTAGGAAAAATTTGTTCATGGAAAAGGTGGTCAAGCGTTGGAACAACCTGCTCAGTGAAGTGGTGAAGTCACCGTCCCTGAAGGGATTTAAAAGAGGTGTGGGTGTGGCAGTTGGGGACATGGATTAGTGATGGGTTTGGCAGTGTTGGGTTACTGGTTGGACTGGAAGACCTTAAAGGTGTTTTCCAGCCTTAATGATTCCATGATTCTGTGTTCATGTCCTAAACTCTGTCCAAGAAAGACCAACGTGCATCAGCCTGTCCTCTGTTCCAAGGACATCCAGGAGAGCACCAGGTCCATACCACAAGCCCTGGAGCAAGAGGACCAGGGCTGAGGCAGCACCCATGGGACCCTAGCCTGGCTCTTCCTGTGACTCCCAGGCTGGCTCCTTGCTCTTTAAGCCACCACTCACAGAATCCCAGAATGGTTTGGGTGGGAAGGGACCTTCAAGATCATCCAGTTCCGCCCCTGCCATGGGCAGGGACACCTCCCACTATCCCATGTTGCTCCAAACCCCATCCAACCTGGCCTTGGGCACTTCCATGGGGAAGGAGCTACTCAACCCTGGTTCTTTCCTGACCCATCCTGGAAGTCATGGGGCTGTGCAGCCTCAACAAGGATATTCCACACACTTATCCTCTGTTGACACTTCAGTTTTTGTTAATTTTGGGTAAACAGGCTCCCTCCAGCAGAATAAGCTGTCTTTTGCATTATGCTGACTTTTTGCTGCTCTAATATAAAAAGCACATGGGCTTCTGCTGACGCAGTTATTCCAGCAAAATGTTTAAGTACGGGTTTAGCCTAATTCTTTGACAATATTCCCAGATTTATTACATGCAATGAGCAAGCACAGAACAAGTATTTCACTGACAACCTCTGGATTGGAAACAGACACAAAGAAATCATTTCTCTTCTCTGCAACATCCTAATTGGCCCTTTTACTCTCTGATGGACTGAAAGATTGCCAGTTTCCTTCCAGTTTCCTTACTCTGTCTCATGCATTAAAAAAATCTGTTTTTTTTCTAATGCCCTTTCTTGTTTGCAGTTTGATTCTCCCTTAGTCTTTTCAATATCCAGATGATACCAGACCTTCCAAGGTTTAAAGCCCACCATTTCAATATATTTTAAGTGATTTTAACATCACTTGTATTTCCATATGTATCTGTGGATATTTACTGTGATTTTTCTGCCGTGCTACTGATTTTTTAGTACTATCAAGTTGTACATTTTAATACATACTAAAATAGCTGAAAGACAGTCCACTTGGAAATGAAAATCAACCGTAATTTGAATGTTACGTAATATAGCTTTATGGGGAAAAAATCTCGTAGAACTGGGTAAGGAAAGAAAGCAGTGGGAGTCAATAGAAATATAATTCTGTTTTATGGAAGTTATTTTAAAATCTGCAGAGTTAAACAGAGAATAATTTAGTTTTTACAGAGTTTTTAATAACATCTAGAATTCTATGGTACTGATTTAATATCAGCTAAGAGCTCAACAGAAAGGTATAATTTCCTGCTAAATTCCATAGGATCGTAACGTAGGTTTGTAACCTAAAAATAATTTTTTGCCCAAGAGAGCATCATTTCTAGCAGGAGAGTGCCTCCCCCCAGCTGCATCTCTCTGTAAGATGTTTTAGCTCCAGAATGCTTTGCTTGCATTTTGTTTCTAATATTTCATCTCTACGCTGTTGGGAGGAAAAGAAGAAAGAGGCTGCCTATTTCTTGTCTTCTTAATAAACTCAACGTCTTCCCCTGTTTGCCCAAATCTCTGCTTTTGGAAGCTCCATATCATGTCATAAATGCTACTTGTTTGAACAAACAGGGATTTATTTACAGCTGAAAGAACTTTTTGTGCTCCCTGCCTCATTTGCAACATTATTCCCGATTGATTTCTGCTGTACCTATTATTGACTTGCCAGCAATATTCCAAAGTAAGGTTGGGTCTATGTCAGAAAAATTTGTTGTCTCACACTGAGCCTTTTTCAGCACCGTCTACTCAATATTGTTCCTCTACCCAGCTACTGCTCCAACAAACCAAAACAGCTCGCTGTTGTCTGAAATGAAGAATAATTGGAAACACCATGCCTGCTTCTTTCAGCACAAGTAACAATTCAGCCATTTAGGGCTCCTCTAACACTCCTGAGTGCTGAACAACTCAAACCTTGGCTTCCTGCTAGCCAGGAATATTCAAACTCACGAGCTCCTGGCAGCGTTTGCCTCCGCACTGCACAAGGACGGAGCGGTCGGGATGAAGCCTCACAGGGGATCTGAGTCACCACGTGAAAAAGCTCATGGGCAGAGCTGCAGCAACTTACCTGAGACTCCCCAGCCCATCCCAGGGCTTGCCTGGCATGTGGGAAGTAAGGAAGCCTTGAAACTGTTTTCCAGGAAAAAGCTGCAGTGGGTCTGCTGGCGAGTTCTTTGAGGGTTCTCTTTGATTCTCTGGGTTTGTGCAGATCCCTTGAGAGACTCCTGGGCTTGCAGTGTAAGAATGGAGAAAACCATCCATGTTTCACCTGGGATGTTGAAGGTCTCAGAGGATTGGATGTGGGACCCTGGAGGACGCACAGAATACCAGAGGTAAGGCTGGGACAGATCCCACCAGGGCTGGATGCTCCAGGTACTCGAGTCCATCCCCCAGAGGGAACATTCCAGGACTGATTTCACTGAGCTATAAACCCAAGCAAGGCAATCCTCTGCCTGAGACAGCCAAGGGGATGGAGACCCAGCACTAAGCTCACCAGTGTTGTTCTCTCCTTCCCAGCAGCTGGCTCTGACTCATCCCTTGGTTTCCCATCCTAGCCATGACTTGTATCTGCAGGGTGATGCACCTGTGATGTCACCTTCTTCCTGGCTTTGACCCCCCCCAGGACACATCCAGCTGCAAAAATGCCTCCCCCACTTCTGCCTCTTTTGACTTCAAGCCCTCTCCCGTTGTCTCGGGATTGCATGGATGCTGTGTCAGGAGTTCTCTTTTGCTTAGGAAAAGAAAATTCAGTCTTTTAGCACAAATATCTCCAGGCTTTTCAGGAAGACATGGGCATGACACACTGACAAGGAGCTGGCTGACCCTTGCTCATCCAATGGAGAAAATGTAGGACACCCCACCGTCCTTTGATCTTTTCAGTCAAAGGTTGGACTCGATCTTGGAGGTCTTTTCCAACCTTATGATCCTATGATTCTGTGCCTTGAAGGGATTTTCAACCACCACGAGTTTTACTGGGGAGCCAAACCATCTGGGAATGGTTCTTTCCAACAGAGTCCATCTTAGCCCGTTGGCAATGAAAATCTGTGAATCTTTCCCAGAGGAAACCACCCCCAGCACAGTCTGTGCCCTGGTTTTGTTGCTTTTTTTTAAGGATATACACCCAAGGCCCAGGATGAACATAGAGCAATAGGGACTTGCATGATGAATCTATCTAAAAAAATACGTGGAGATTGTATTTTACTTTTGGACCAGAAAATGTAGAGCAGAAGAATCCATGAGTTGTCCAGAGGAGTGGAAGGATGGACAGATGGATCCCTATGTGACAATGGCATAATGTTGGTCCAGCTTCCAGCTCAGGCATCTCACTGGGCTTGATTTCACCTGTACCCCAGGCAAGAAAGAGGGAACACCAGGAAAACCCAGCTCTGATTATTTGCATCAATTGGATGCAGTTTAAAGCCTGCAATGAGAGAGGATGGGGAGAGGGATCAGAACTCCATCAACATACCTCACATCTGAAGGCACAGCATGGTCTGGGAGCATGAATCTGCTCCTACCCTTCAGCACGGGCAGAAATTCAGGCAATAAAGAGAATAATGAGGTCATTTTGACCCTTCAAAAAGATATTTCCCACCCACCATGCAAAACTGGATGAGTTAAATTGCCCAACAACCCTATGAGTAAAACGGGCTCCTGTGTCCTTTGTATTGGTAATAGAACAAAAAAAAAATTGGAGATGGACACACAGCCCAGCAGAGCCAGCAGGAATTCTCAAGGGAGATGTCCTGGCTCTACTGAAATGGATGGAAATCCTGCCACCAGATTTTCTGGGATTTCAGCCCAGGACTTTTGGATACTTTCTGCACACTTCTCTTGCTGTCTCTGCATGATATAGTGAAGCTGCAAGAAGCATTAGATTGCATCATTGCTTGGGCATCCCATGAAAAAAGCCTTGGCAATGCATTTTTTGGGCTACTGGAGTAATTTTTGCCATCTCATGTGGCACATCTCTGACTGCTTTAAAAGTATAATTTGCTGGCACAAAGGCATGCTATATTATATCATATTTATTTATTAGTCCCTGGAAGTCCAGAGTGGTATGAAGAGAGGAGTAGGGCCCATCTGGAAAATGTGTTACAGTCCATAAAACACTATCCTTTGAGTGTGAAAGGTTAGACTGAATTATTCAGCAGTCTTTTCATGATTTACAAGGGTTAATTATGGGATTAAATTGGTGCATCCTCCACAGTGCTGGGTGGTGCCTCCAATGAAATAAAATACAGGGCAGGGGGAAAATCCTCTTACCTTCACTGTGGAGGATGAGGAGAAATTCCACCTGGGTGGCCAAGTATCCAAATGATGCCTGAAGAAATTTCAGAATAGTTTGGGCTGTAAGGGACCTTAGAGCTCATCCAATTCCAATCCCCTGACACGGGCAGGGACACCTCCCACTGTCCCAGGGTGCTCCAAGCCCTATCCAACCTGGCCTTGGGCACTTCCAGGGATCCAGGAGCAGCCACAGCTTCTCTGGGCACCCTGTGCCAGGGCCTCCCCACCCTCACAGGGAACAATTTAAAAAAATGAATTAGCAGGTTCAGCCAACAAGAAGATTTGGAAGAACAAGATTTTCTGTGGTCCACAGCCAGGACATTTCTTTCCTACCTCATACACAGGATGCAGCTGGGGATCATTGTATTGCTCAGGAATTGAGTTTTATAAACAGGGAAACTGAGGCATGTGCAGGGGAATGAGTGCCCAGATTTGCTATCACCCAACAGGCTGGACACAGAATGGAGATTTTTCCTCCACATGGCCAGGGCACCTCACACCATCTCCATCCCTGCTCCATAAGATCCCCCTCACCCAGGCAAGGAGCATCACCTGCTTGTTCATACTCAGCATCTCCTGGAGCACCTGCCTTGTCCTTCCCAAGCTGTGAGGAGGCCAAATCCTACTTTGTAAGGTGCACCTGGTGAAGCCACCATCTTCTAGCTGTCTGGTTCTCCACGTGGTGGGAGACTTGTGGGAGAGAAGGAGTTTTTTGAGGCAGATCCCTGTGTGGAACATCTCCCTCCCCAGCCTGTGCTCAGGCTGTGGGTGGCATAGCTCATCCCTGCTGAGCTGAGCAGGCAGAGGGAATTGCCTGGCTGGCAAGGAGACCAGTGCCAGCAGCACCCCAGCCACAGGCTGCAAACCCCAAAATTCACTCCTGATATATCCATTGTCCTCCATCCTACCTGCAGCAGCACAAAATGCTGCCAAAGGGCCGCCGGTGCTGAAGTGCCTGCAGCAAAAGCAGCCGTGGGCATTCGGGGAAATATTGTGGCTGAAGTCATCAGAGCTGGTGCAGGGAAAGTGTCCAGAGGCTGACAGGACAGGCAGTGGGTCAGGGAGGCACATGGAGTCATGCACACCCTGTGAGTCAGGGCCTTGTCACCGCCGTGTGACCGCCAGGGACGTGATCAAAACCCAAAGTGCTGGAGCAAATCCCAGCCGTGAGTGGTGCCCAGCTGGCTCAGAGGAGGCACTGCTGGCTCTGCATGGCTCCTTCTTCTGGCACAGAGCTCCCCTTCCAGGGGAGATGGGCTTGGCCAGCACCCCAGCCCACTCCCAGCCCGCTTGGGGAGTTTGAATCAGAGTCATGAGTGGTGCTGAGATCACCTGGTTGGGCCTTCCTGAGGTGGTGAGCTGATGCATTTCCCTGGTTTGCCCAGCCTGGGGGTCCCTGCACATGTCCACGTGCCCCAGCCCAGAAAAGCATCACGCAGGGAAGGAGCCACCACTCACCTCACCACTCATTCCTGTGGTACATCAGGTTTCCTGCTGTGGTCTTGAAGCTCTTCTCTTCTTTGAGCCTGTCTGACTTCCACTTGGAGTCATTGGGTCTTGCTGTGACTGTTTGATGTTTAAAGAGCCCATGAGAGCTTACTCTCTCACATCCTGTGGAAGGGCAAACTTCTGCCCAGCTTACCAGCAGCTAAAAGCCAGAACTTCCTGACTACTCCCTCCAAGGCTTTGCCTCCAGCCCTCAAGGCATTGATCACAGAATCCTGGAATTGTGACAGCTGGAAAAGCCCTCTAAGATCATCAAATACAACCATTAACCCAGCACTGCCTAATTGCTCACTAAACCACGTCCCCAGCTGATATATCCACACGTCTTTTGAACACTTCCAGGGATGGGGACCCCAGCACTTCCCTGGGAAGCCTGTGCCAGTGCTTGACAATATTTTCAGTGAAGAAATTTTCCCTAATATCCAATCTAAACATCCTCTGGTGCAACTTGAGGTTGTTCCCTCTCCTCCTATTGCTGGTTCCCTGGGAGCAGAGCCTGACCCCCTGGCTGTCCCCTCCTGTCAGAGGAGACAGAAGGTTCCCCCTGAGCCTCCTTTGCTCCAGGCTGAGCCCCTTTCCCAGCTCCCTCAGCTGCTCCTGGAGCTCCAGACCTTTCCCCAGCTCCATTCCTTACTCTGGATGTGATATTTCTCTCCTGATCCTCCTACCCCTTTTCCAACACCCTCTCAACCACGAGCAGGACAGAGCTCCCCACCACACACAGAAAGGAGGATGGGATTCTTACAGAGGCTTTCCATCAAACATTTCAACCAGTCTCACACTGGGAGACCTTACTGAGTTCTTTGTCTCCTGAATGATCCCATCTTTCAGAGTATCATCCCTCAGCAGACAGGGGTGACTGGCCATCCTTCTCCCTTGGTGGAGAATTTGCCATTAGCAAGTATTTAAATAAGCAGAGCTTGCTTGGGGAGCTCAAGTCAATCTGTTCATCCCACTGTGTGTGATCAGAAAGAAGCACTTCAGCAGCAGTGACTCTGTGCTTACCACCAGACTCCTCACCCTGTGACACCTCACCTTCCAAATTGCATTTGGTGCTAATTCCCAGCCAAAGCTGGAATTCAAGGTCTGCCAGGCAGACACTTTTGAATCCATTTTGCAAATAATAATTTGGGATAATTTTCAGTGCCAGTTTTTTAATGGAAATATATCCCCAATGAGTGAGCATGGAGTATGGGCTGCCAGGACAAAGGTCTGAGCATTTTGTACTGTCATCATTGCCTCTATCAAACAAACCCGCAATTTCACTCAAGAGTGCTAAGCCAAACTCAGTTTAGAATTCTGGTTTTCTATCAAAACCAACTTGACTGATGCTGATTATACTCTTGTCATTTTATGCCACGTGGACTGAATTTTATGTCCACTGTTTTGCATGGGAATGTTGTCATGTCTATAATTACTTGTGCTGTCCTGCTTGCCTTGTCATCAGTCAGCACTGGATGGGCTTGGAGCAGCCTGGTCCAGTGGAAGGTGTCCCTGCCCATGGCAGAGGGGTTGGAGTAGATCTTTAAGGTCCCTTCCAACCCAAACCATTCTAGGATTTGATGATCTATGATTACCCATCTCCTGGCCTTCAGGAGCTCCTCCATATGCCAAGGCTTGCAGAATTATTAACACAAGCAATCCAGAGGCCTGTGGAGGCAGCTCCTGAGGACCACTTGATGCAAATTTCCTCGATGGCTAATCTAAAAATATTTGTCTGTAGTAGCTATCCAATATCCTACTTGGTTCTACCAACAGATGAGACTCATCTCACCTAATTTTAGCTGCCAAAACGTCAGGTGTTCGGTGTGAGCCAAGTCTGGCCTCCCCCTCTCTAGTCAATGGAGGAAGCAGTTTTAGAAAGCAGCTCATCCCACCCATCTCTGGAGCAGCTGAATCACTCTCCAGGAGAGGTGTCTCTCTCCATCAGCTGCCTACAAAGGCAAGGCAGGCAGCTGCAGCAGGCACTGAGGTTTGGTAGCCCCCTGCCCTTTTGGCAGTGATTTAACATCTCCATTGCAAACACTCCCTTTGCTCCTCATTTTCCTGAAGTACTTCTGCTTATCTTCCTTGTGCCCCTCAGCCCAACCATTCCTGTGTTGCCTCTCTCATTTACAGTTCCCTTAATTAATTAGTGCATGACACCTTCTATCCAATGTCTATATCCTCTTCTTCCCCTGCTTTTTGCCAATTATATTCTGCTTTTTATTTCTTCTGCTGTTTTCATCTTGCTATTCACCCAAGATGAACACCACGTTGAACACTTGAGTTTTTTGGACATCCTAAAAAAACTCTTCCTCTCAACCTTATCTTTTCCACTCAGGGAGCTCTCAGTGTTTCATCCCATTTCCCTCCAGAGCTTTGGGAAACCTACTGTGCCACCAGCTGCTGTTTCTCTCTTTGGGTCTGTTCTCTCTTAGTTCATACCAAATACTGTTGCAGGTGATGCTTACGAGGTTGTGAACAGCCACCAGCTTACAGGCAAGTGATAAATATAATTTTATCTGTCATAATGAGGCTTGAACCAGTTGGTTCACATTTGGTGCAAGATCATTTGTGTCAGAAATGATCTCCTTTAATTTTGAGAAAGCTTGGTGATGTTTTTTTTTCTGTGCTGGCTGCGGGAAACTTGTCTTATACCTGACTCATGCTGACGTTCCTCTTAACAACAGTTGCATTTTCTGTAGTGTGTTAGGAAGATGAACTCGTTGAAAAGTCCATTTGACTTTGTTCTTCAACTCTGTGACCCATGTTGATTTTCAGATGGTACAAAAACCTGCTCTTGAGCTTGACTACAATCAGCCTGACTTTTAAATTTTAAAACTGAGAGGGTGGAGAAGGTATATGAGCCAACAAGACCAAGCTCCTAATAATGTTTTACCAATGAATCAGAAAGAAACATTGAGATAAGCCCCTTTTTCTCTCTGTCTCTCTGTCAGTGCAAGGGAAACAACATCAACTCTGCTTTATAAAGGGTCCTGAATTTGTTGGTTGTGAGGGGTTGCAGAAGTACAGGCAGTTACTACTGCAGACTCATGCTCGTAAAAGGTGTTCTGGGTTTGGAGAACATTCAGATCTAGTTTCCCTTTTAAATAAAGTGGCTCACATGATTACCTCTGTAATGAGCTGGGACCTACAAAAAACAGGCTGTAACTATCAGAGTTCAGAAGAGGCATTAGTACAAAAGAGCTCCTTTAAATGCCCCGGAGCCAGATTTACAAAGACAGATAAGACACGGCCTGTGAAAAATCAGACACCGAGTTCAAATCTCAATTCTCCCAGGACTCATATGTATTCATTTCTCCTCCCTCCCTCCCTTTCCTTCTTCCCCGCTGCCTTTGCCAAAGGAGATGAGCTGGTTACTGTTAATGGCATCATCCCGAGCGTTTCTCGTGTTTCAGCACTGAGACTTGTTAAGGAAAATCCCCGTGTAATGGCATTACTTGGCACTTTTGTACAGGACCTGCAGCTGGGAGCTCCACAAGGCTCCATCCACGAGCACAAACTGGTTAAACCCCACCGTGCCAAACACCCCAGGGCTCGGTGGGCTTTGCTGGTCCCATGGTGGAGTGGGAGAAGAAAGCAGGGGCTGGTGTTCCTGCCTTTCTGCCTCCCTCCATCCACACCCTGGCTGGGGGTGGCCAGTGAAGCTTTTTTTGCTGCCTGGGCTGGTGGGTCAGAGCTGCAAAAAGGGGAGTTTGTATAATCCCTTCTTTATTTGGCACATTCCCTCCTCCCCTCTCCTCCCAGTTCACTGCTCTGAGAGGGTGTCATGATCCATTGGTAAAGAGAGAAGTTTTCTGCCTGTGCATCCCAGTGGTGGGAATTCAACTGTGCAACAGGTTAAGGGCTGGACAGCTCCAGTCAAGGCAAAGGTGACCAGACTGCCCTGGTCCCACCTCTGCAACTAGGTCTGAGGTCCCTCCCACCACGAGGGTGAAGCATTTCCCAAAATCCTGACCCTGAGGTCCTTCTCAGCTACTGAGATCCTCCCCTTCCACCAAGCAGCAGAGGAAATGCTCATACCTCGTGCAGGAAATGGTGAATCCTCCCTGTCCCTCCCTTAAATTATTTAATGTCCTACAGGAGCAGATGACCCCTGCTAAGCAGACTGTCAGGAGAGCAGCAGCCTTTGATGCAGTAATTGGAAATTTCCATTCTTTGCTTGCAGCTCTGAAAAACAAAAGAGTCTAATATACTGGGAAATCTCCATGCTGAGCTAGGAAATTTCCATGATGGAAATTTTGAATATATTCTCCGGCTTTAAACTACACAGGTTGATGAGGCTTGGGGTGTTTGCTTTGTGTTTTGGTATTGTATTTGGGGGTTGTGGTTTGGTTTGTTTCTCTTTCTTTGTTTGCTTTGCAATTTGCTTGAAAGAATCAATGAGTGGCTGTGGGGAAGGGTTGGAAAAATCAGCCTGACCAGAGGAAAGTGATGCATTTGCAGGAGAAACACGTGCAGGACTAGCAAGGCACCTGTAACACTCCTGGCCGAGTCAGAGATAATGGGAACCTGTATTTTAACGAGAGGGTCACTGCCAGAGGACAGAGATGACTCTGCAAGAAGCTCTGCAGCACAGCTTGGAAAGGTTGGAGCTTTTGATGCTCTTTCCACAAAAAGCCCAGGAGCCCAGAGGGTGAATATATCTTTGCCCCCCTGAATACTTTGCAGACTGCACAAGGAAAAAGCAGGTAAAGAGTGGAGAAACAGCTCTTAAGGGGAACCTGTGCGAGCCCTGAGTCTAAATACCTGGCAGTTCTTGCTGGTGCTTTGAACAGAGAGTTCTCAGGGACAGAAAACAGGGGAGGGAATTGTCAGCTGTGCTGTAAAAATGATGATGAGGAGCTCGTAGGAGCGAGGGTGGGAGGACAGCAGAGGAAACACGTTGGAAGCAGAGCTGCTGCCTTTCCTGACTGTAGCACTGGGACTGCACAGGCTCCATTGGCTTCTGCAAACCTGTCCCAGGCTGAGCTCTGCCAGGGCTGGGCCCAGCTCCCTGCTCCCTGTCCTGTCCCATACGGGTGCTGGGGTGGCTCCTGTTCACGTCAAGCAGCAAAATGCAAAGTGGCCCTGACATTTCAAAGTAACGAGAGAACAAAACCCTACCAAGCCCCAAGATCCCTCAGCATGCCAAGCCCCCTCCATCCAGTGGGACAAATCAGCAGAAGTGGTTGGTTTATCACCCACTGGACTATTTATTAAGCAGAAATTATGGATTCAGGGAGGTGGAGATATTGTAGCTTCATGTTGTCCAGCAGGTCCTTGTGAGCAGCAGGGGTGGGGAGGAAGGGAGGGAGCCAGCCCCACACCAGGGGCTCTGGGTTTGCTCCACAGGGGCCTTGTGGGGCCAATGCAGACACAAAAACCTGCACAAAGCCAGCCTAATCCAAAGACAATGGGAGTTCTTGGCTGGCTTCTTTCTAGTGCCCCAAAAGGTGTTTACTCCCTTCAGCCTCATGCTCCCAAGTGCATTCAAGGTGTTCCTGCCAGTTCCCAGTGTGCAGGATCTCAAAGGAAACACTGAACTGGGGTGAATGGCTGGGTGAGCAGTCAGTTCTTCATGTCCAAGCACACAAAACCAAAAAGCAAACTCGTGGCACAGCAGGAAACTTCACCTCTCTTCCAGCTGGAACAGATCATTGCACCAAAATATCAAAGGTTTTATTTAGCTGTGCTCCTACAGGGCCCTTTGAGTAGAATCACAGAATCATTGAGGTTGGAAGAGACCTCTAAGACCATCAAGCTCCACCATTAACCCAGCACTGCCAAGGCCAACACTAAACCATTTCTCCAAGTGCCATATCTACATGTCATTTAAATTCCTTCAGGGATTATGACTCTCACTGCCCTGAGCAGCCTTTTCCAGTGCTTGACAGCCCTTTTGGTGAGGAAATTTTTCCTGATTTTTTCCTAGTCTGGGAGAAGATGTGTTCAGGTGTCAGTGAGTGAGATGAGGTAGGACTGATCCTTTTGAGCACAAACCCTGTTGCCATTGGATCAAGTCATGAGAGTATCCTGAAGTTCCCCTTTGCTTGTCCATCACTTCAGCCCTAAATACCAAGACACTAAAACAAGTTATCTCTAATGGGGCAAGAACTGAACTGTGGAGTGTCTGCCTGGGATGTGTTGACTACAGATGACAAAACAACAACTAAATCCTGTTCTGAGTTTGCAGTAAATGCAGAGAAGTATAAACCCTTAGGGTACAATCCATCTCCCTGTAAAAGAAACATCACACTCCACCACAAGCAGCATCACTGAGCTCAGAGTCTGGCTCCACAACACAAGTGGGTGTATCCAAGCCTCACAGACTACAAAAGTGGGTGACTTTGGCTAGACAGATGGCTTTGTCACTGAGATCTCGTATTCATTTATGTGTCCTTCAATCTGAGTCCATCTGCTGTCTCCTGTGCCAGGCACAGGAGGATTTAAGCCATCGCTGGGGTCAGGTGAGTCCTTTGCTCTGGGTTTGTACTCCTTGCACAGCCCATCCTGGTCCATACATACAGTCCCAGGTACAAGGAAGAATCTGAGCCATGTTCACCTGGGAAAAAAAATACATAATAACTCTGATAGATTTTAACTTTCTTTGCTAATGATGGTATATTTTTATTTTCAAGGATTTCTGTATTATTTCCTCTTCACCGCTGCTGCCAAAGAGTCACTTGAGTCATTTCCTCCATCCTGGAGCTGAGCCAAGCTCAGGATCAGGTCTCCAAAATCAGGACCACATCTTTGAGTGGGAGATGAGCCAGAGCCCAGGACCTGGTGTTCTGAGCCTGGCATGCAGCTGGGCCACAGCTCCAGGATCATGGCACTCAGGGTGTGATTTCAGGCTGCTGCTCGCTGGGTTTTTCCACTTTGCAAACTCAGCTTGACCTCAGAGCTCAATTCACCTCTGGCTGCCTGAACCCAAGCCACCAAACAGGATCACACCTGAACTTTTTGGGCTCAGGGAGTCATCCAGCCCCTGCAGGGAACACTCCCCCAAGCTGGCTAATTGCTGCTTCTGGCTCCTGCAGAGGGAGAGGGCAGCAGGAGGGTGTGCTGCTGCTGTCTGTGATGGCATAGCAAGCAGAATGACTTTTGGACCTCTCCTCAGGGGCTTTACTCCTAAGAGTGATTTATTAGGATGGTCTGTTTGATTTAATGTGATACGGATGTGCTTTATGGGTCACAAAACTGAAATCTGATGACAAATCTTCAACAAATGCTGCCAATTGTATTTTGCCTCCCTGAACCTTCAGCAAATGTTCCCTTCCATATTCCAGGAGACTTGCTAGATTTGTGTTTGACTGGGTGGGATCTTTTAGCTCAATAACAGTTTGGCCAGTCTAGGTGAAGTTTTACCAGCTCATAGAAACTATACATCAAATTTACAGCTGAATATTCACAGCTGGGAGATTTACATTGAGGCTGAAGCTGTTGAAATAAGTCAGTCAGGAGCAGCCATGCTTTCTGGCCAGCCAGGATGATCCCATGCAAGTGGAACCAGCTCAGAGCAGCGCTGGTGCCTGGTCCGTGCAGAGTCCCACGGTTGAACCCAGCGACTGCGAGCACCAAACACTGTCAGGAATTGTGATTCCTCCATGGATAATTCATGAGCATAATAAGGAGCCACATTTGTTAAAGAAGCTGGTGCTTATGAATGATGCACTTACTGCTCTGCTCTGGTTCTCTTAGCACTTCTCCCAGACGCTGGAACATTATCCACATTATACATTCAAAAGGATTTGTTCCAGCCGTTTTCCAATGAGAATTTTTACTGTTCCCTCTTAGCTTGGGTTCCCAAGGGAGCAAGGCTGATGCATATGAGCACTGTTTATTTGGAGCCCCACTTCCATACCTGCCTCTCCAGCATCTCTCAGAGCTGTTGAACTTGGTGGGTGTCTTCATCTGACTTTAACAGATGGAGAAGTGAAAATTGCCCAGAGAAGCTGTTGGCTGCCCCATCCCTGGAAGTGTCCAAGGCCAGGCTGGCTGGAGCTCTGAGCAATCTGGTCTAGTGGGAGGTGTCCCTGCCCATGGCAGGAGGTTGGAATTACATGACCTTTAAGATCCCTTTCAACCCAAACCATTCTGTGATTCTATGAGCCTTTTTGGAAGTTTAATGAAAGCAAGCAAAGGGGAGCAGCAAGGAAAAGAAAGATTACAGGCTACTGCAACTCACCTGGGAATCCAGAGAGAAATGAACTCTTGTAAAACCTTTGCCTGCGAGCAAGGTGAGCCTCAACCCCATGAGGCACAAGAGAATCCACACTCAAAATGAATCCTTATCAGGAACCTTATCTCTTGCATCCATATCTACTTTAGGGAGCTTTAAAATCTATTTAAAAGTTGTTATTTTAAAGGAATAAGTACCTTGTGGTGCAGCATCAGAAGAAAAACACAGTGAGAGGCACCATTAGCAGGTGGAGCCGAGCAGAAAGCGCTGCCTCCCATTGTGATGCTGCGTGGGGCTGAGCAGTGGAGAAAGAAAATATTAAACAGAAACAGGCTGTGATATTGGCTGACAGCCTCAGCACAGGCCCAGGGCTTTGGAAATCCAGGATCAAATCATGTCTGCAATAACAACCCCTTTTATTGCCCACACGGACTTGGGGGTTTGGCTACCTTAGTTAAAAGGAGTGGGGATGATGGAAGCTGTCTCACAGGATCGTTCCTGTCCAGCAATATGAAATCACTTGATGTTCTCAGAGGTTGAAAGCACCCTGCAGTGAAATAAAAGGCACCAGCCATCACTCCTGTAGGCATTCAACGCTTCTCCCTACCTTTGACAGCTGCCACGCTACGGCAGAGATTGTTCTGCTCAGCCCCAGCTTCAGAATCCAAATTTAGAACGTGTCCTATGACAGGAATCATTTACATGACAAAATCTGCCTTTCTCCAGATTCCTCTAATTAAGTCCTGCCTCCCTCGCAGCTCTCCCGCTGGTGGAGCGTTGCAGGGAAGCGCCGTGGGAGCAGCAGTGTCTGTCTGCAGGATGCTCTCCTGAGCCCACCAGCCTGGAGCTGCTGCTGCACATCCCTCTGTGGGATGCCCTCCTGAGCCCAACAGGATCTAGTCAGTGCTCAGTGTCTCAGGGTCAGCCCACACAGCCAGAAAAGGGGTGAGGGCTCCTCATCCCCCTGCGCTGGCTGCAATCCCACCACCAAGCTGCAGATGTGACAGGAGAAGGCTTCCCTTGGAACAATTTTTAGGGTGGATTTGGATGTTTTTGAAAAGCCTGCTGTGGGTGCCTGATTAAGAATGGCTGTTGGCAAATTTTTGGCATCACCTGGGTCTCCACTGAGTACCTGTGGTGGAAAGATCCACCGTGGTCAACAGCAGTTTCTGTCCTCCAAAGGATGTGCTGAGCTGCTAACGTGCCTGGCAGCTTGGAATCAAAGCTACATGGCCACACAAATGGGAGGATTCTAGGAAATCCCACATATCCTTCAACCTAGTCTAGAGAAAAAAGGTCTTTTCTTATTCATCCTGGGGTCACTGAGGATGTCTGAGTTACTTGCAGCAGAGTGCAGTTTCAAAGACTTCCTCCTTGAATAACTGCTGTCTTCCCTGCTGGGAAGATCTTACGTGTACCTGGCAGAGGAGTGTCTTCCTCCCACGGGAGGGATGTGCGTGGAGCCTTCGTGGCACTCCCCACCTCTGCAGCCCCCAGGAGGGTCAAACCTCCCTTCAGATCTGCCAAAGATCCCTCAGCTGAGGCTCCCAAAGCTGTCTGGGCGCTGCCCGAGTTCGTGGCACAGATCAGAGGGTTCAAGGTGCCACCCAGGCTGGGGGCACAGGGACAGGGTGGCCACAGCCAGTGAAACACAGAGGAAGGAAGGGTGGTGCTGGCAGCTCCGAGTGCTGCAGCTCATCTGGCTCCCAAAAGGCTCCCTGGGATGGGCCAGTGTTTGTTCTCCACTGGTGGCACTCGGCCATCCCTGCAGGGTCTGGGCAGGATTTGGTGCTGCTGATATTTCTCCAGACAAGGGCACTAGAGCAGCTGGAGCACGAGCAGCAGGAGGCTCCAGGAGCCACCAGACCATCTGCCAGTGATGCCAGTGGAGAAGCTCTTCCCATGGAGCAGCTCTTCCTCCTGCCTCCACGTGTCAGGATGGATCATTTCAGAGGAGTCACAGGCTCCATGCCCTCCAACCCAGCTCCAGGAGTGATTCCTCATGCTCCTCATGAGGACAGTGTCACTCCTTGTCACCCATCCATGGGGTGACCTGAGTCCTTTGCCCACCCCTTCATCCATCCCTCCATCAAATTCCTGCTGAGAGCTGTGCAGTGCTGCCATGGGAGAGAGCACACAGGATGTGCTGGCCACCAGCAGCACCTGGGACTCAGCCATTCCTGGGAAAAGCCCTTGAACCTCCTCTCCATGAACCTGCAAACGCCCAGCAGCACTTTCTGATGCTGCCAGCAGGTTCTCCCTGCCTTTGCTCCACTGTTCAGCACTTGCAGCAGGTGCCTGAGCTTCTACAGACCCAAAATTCCTGCCACAGGCAACCTGTTATCCCAAACAGGAGCACATCAGTGCCACACTCACCCTCTGTGCAGGGAAGGGATCATTTCACTCAGTTTATTCCACCAAAGCAATCACAATTCAGGGTCTGTTTCTGTGCCCAATGCCAGCCACATAATGCTCTTAATTTTGGTGATTGAAGTTTATTAAGGATCTTGGAAACTGCAAAAATGGCTTTCAGAGGAATTTAAAAAAAATAAATTCCCAAATTCCAAATCAGGGAGGAAATTCCCTCAGAGGATCGTGGCTGAAAACAAACATGTTTTTGTGCTTCCAGAAAATCAGCAAGACTAACAGTGCCATTGTTTGTGTAAGGGGGATTTCCACATTTCAGGGAACAGCTTGGAAGCCAGAACAGCAGCTGCTCTCGGGAGAGCAGGAATTGTGAACCAGCACCAGGAAAAATCACAGCAGGTTAAAAATCATGGGATTTTTAAAATGATCATCCAGATAAAGGCTGTGTTTTGGTTTTTCTTTCCTTTCTGTGCCTGCTTTCCAAACCTTTAGGGGGCATATTTTCCTGCTTCCCTCATAGCATGAGGAGCTCAAATACTCCAGACTATTTTTGCCCCTCATAAAAGCTCCTTGTCACAGAACCATGTGACTCCAGCCACCCTTGCATCACCGATGGCATGAAATATCACAAGATTTATAATGAAATTACATGAGTCAGCAGCACTGAAACCTACCATGAGAAACAAGAATGCCATCCAGAGGGGGAAAATAGTGGATTTCTAAAATCCATGCTGGGCTGTGCATTAAGACAACCCACACTTGGTATTTGGAGATGAAGAACCCCATGGAGACCCCCTGTGCACCACCCTGGAAGAGCCAGGAGACAGCATCAGGATGATTCCATTTACAGTGGTGAGACCAAAAAGGGACAGAGCCTGGTGGGAAAGGAGCCTTGAGAGGAGCAGGAAGGGAATGACAGGAGGTGAGGGAGAGAGCCTGAGGGAGCCTGAAATTTCTGCCTTGTCTTGATGGCCCCGATGATGAGAAAGGCACTGAGGGTCTGGAGCGTGTCCAGAGAAGGGAATGGAGCTGGGAAGGGTCTGGAGCACCAGGAGAGGCTGAGGGATTTGGGAAAGGGGCTCAGCCTGGAGCAAAGGAGGCTCAGGGGGACCTTGTGGCTCTGCACAGCTCCCTGGCAGGAGGGGACAGCTGGGGGGTTGTTGCTCCCAGAGAACAAAGTGACAGGATGAGAGGAAACGGCCTCAAATTGCTCCAGGAGAGGTGTAGGTTGGATGTTATAAAATATTTCTTCAGTGGAACAGCTGTCCAGCACTGGAATAGGGGTGTGGTGGAATCACCATTTCTGGAAGTGCTCAGACTGTTGCACTTGAGGACATGGTTTAGTGGTAAACCCAGCAGTGCTGGGTTCATGGTTGGGTTTCACCCTCCAAGAGGACTTTCCCAGCCTAGATGATTGCTTGATTCGATGATCTCGAGGACATCCTCCAGCCCGAGCAACTCTGATTCCACGGGGATGGATGCTATCACCACCAGCCCTGCAGGGAGACATCCCAGCCCCAGCTGATGGCCCTGCCTGATAGCGTTTGGAGATTACCATAGCCCTTGGCTGGGCTGCCTGCCAGGAAAACATGACAGAGAAGGCGATAAGAAGGGTGCTTTAGGGGAGGGATGGCTGCTGACAGGGGTGTTACCTCATCCCCTCTGAGTAAGCACCGTGTGACCACCCTGAAACTGGAGCAGCCAGGCTGGGTCACCTTACCCCTGCCGCCACGGATGGACCTGTGACAAATATTTGGTGGGATGGGACAGGGGCTTGGGATGTGCTTCTGGAACATTTGTTCTGCCTGCGTGCCCGCTGGGAACAGGAGAGTGGTTGTTCCTGGCTCTTCTTGGGTCTGCCCTTCTAGGGGATGCAAGGTCCTTCTGGGACATGGGAAAGAAGAAATCACTGCTCAATTTTAGGACTTTCTGTCACGAATTAGATGAAAATCTCATCAGAAAAGGCTCCAGGCATGTTTGTGGTGGGACATCCCTCAGCAAGCAAAGATGAGCAAATGCAGTCTGGGAAGACCCTGGCTTAAAAATATCCCTGAAACCTTCAATGATCCCCCTTGTGTGGGTGAGTCCTGATGGCCCTTAATTGAGCTATTTTTTGCGTTGAGCTGCTGCTTCATTTAGTGCTCAGGATGTGCTGTGCTCCGTTAATGAGCAGCTAATCAGTGTTGTTCTTTGGCTGCGGGAGGCTGAGCCCCGCAGAGCCCTGGCAGCCTGGTGGAGCAGGGACGCTCCTGCCCTTTCCCCAGGTGCAGGGAATCACCTGGTGGGCTTTGAGTGCGCTGGGATTTCATTGCTCTCACCGAAGATGGCCCATCTGAGCGCTGGCCAATGGCCGCTTTTGAAGATGATGGCATTCACATAAATCCAAAGAACAATCAATCCCACTCCACAGATGAAATCCACAAATATTTGTGAGAAACATCTTACTCTGCCCTACTCCTGTTCTTAGAAATGGCTGCTTGGTTTTGGCTGAAGGTTGAGCATTAGTACAGAATACTCAGCACAGAAAACTTCTGCCCAAGTGTTCCAGAGTTCACAGTGTTAAAAGCAAGGTAATACATCTTCTAGTGGGAAGCTCTGGGTGATTTACTAACCCATCCTGGTGTGCTACCTAGAAGTTAAAAATCATATGTCTCCATCACTCAGTGGAATTAACTGCTCCAGAGAGCAGCTTAGCTCAGCTGAGTGCCAGGCAGGAAGGGGAACACTTTGAAAGATCCAATTTCCAGATTAGACTCAGCCATGTTTTGCTTGTTCTTCCCCAGAAAATCTTTTAAATAAACAAGCCATCAAATATACCAGAAAATCATGGCATTGTGTTTCCTTAGGGTTTCTGAAGAGTTCAGGAGACAAAAAATAATTATGGAACTATAATAAATTATAATCTCAGCCTGATAAGATGAAGGACAATGAGGAAATTCTAAAATTAGAAATATCCATGGTAAGCACTGAAACAAACACTTTGTGTCTTTCCACACCTCTTGCAATCCCACCAGTGCAGGGTTTCTGTTTGGAGGGAGAAATTTTCATCAATGCATTAACTAAAGAAAACAAAACTGAACAAAAAGGGCACCTGATGTGTTATAGATTGCCTGAAAAAAGCCATTTTGGAGGGCACCATAGCCCTAAAACTTGACAATAAAAACCATCATCTTTGTGTACTTCCCAGTATGGCAGATGTGGCCCCTGAGAGTCCTGCAAGATCCACAATCCCCTTCCTCCCCATATGATGTGGAAATGCAGGACCAACATCACTGGGACAGAGAAGATGCCAAACTGAGAGATGTCAGCAGAACATCTGCCAACAAAGCCATCTTCTGGGTGACTCCACTGCCCAGGGCTCCACTGTGCCAGGGGCAACAAACAAAGCCCTGAAGGACGCTCAAGATCTGTAAGAAATATTTGGAGTAAAATATTGAGAATGAGACCTTGAGGTTTGGCTTGCATAGGCCAGGACTGGCTCATGGACTTCCTGATCTGTGCTCCATATCCACAGATTTTGAGCTGACCATTGTCAGAATAATGGACAATGGTACCCCTTAAATGGATGCCAGTGTTTGACATGTTAAAACATATGGATGTTAATAGGACAAACAGAACCATTTATGTGAAACACCAGATTTCCTGGGTGGGCTGTGGAGTGTCTCACTGAAGCACCTTTATAACTCACAAGAAACAAAGATCAAAACATTACAAATGCCAATTGTAGCAGCAGGGGCTGATTTGCTTAATTTTCAGGTTGGCATCAAAAATGACAGGCCAACCTCCAGGTGCAGCTGCAGGTGACTGAAGGGAGCCAAGGCTGATGAGAGTAGCAGGAGGCTCCTGTTTACCCCCAACGTCAGGGAAGATGAGTGTGTCCCTTCCCCTGGAGTCTGGCACAGTCCTGCTGGGATGAGGAAGGACAATCCTTCCTCACTGTGCAGAGGAAAGGTCCAGCCCTGGGGATGCTGCCCAGCCCTGCCACCACCAGCTCCTGCACCAGGCTTGGTCCCGCTGCCTCTGCCAGAACCAGCCACTGCTGACTTGCAAAGGCTGCCCAGAACGATCCTGTTTTGTTGCCAGTCACTCCTGTCTGGACACTGAACCTTGTCCTGGACTAGCTGCAAAGACAGGGCAGGAGTGAAGTCCTCCCCTGCTCAGTGGGATTCCATCCCCTTGGGATCTCACTGAGGAATCACCTTCATGGGATCCCGAGGGAAGAGGCCACGAGGGACAAAGGGCAGGGGCTGGAGGAGAGCAGAGCCTGGACAGCTGGGATCCCCCTCTGGCTGCAGAGGAGCTGGCTCATCACTCCAGAGTCACTGCTGGTGGTGGAGTGACCTTGGGCCACCCTTGGGTCCTGATGGTTCATCAGCTCAACTGGAACCTGCTCCTGGACACTTTCAGGCAAAAACTGATGAATTAGGTCTCTGCTTCTGGAGGAAGACCAAAGCTGAAAGCCTGGCAGCAGGTCAAGTCATGCAGAACATCCAAGTGAAGAGCTGCTCCACTGGGGGAAGGAGGAAGGATGTCTTTATCTCTGGGCAGGAAGGATGTCTTTATCTCTGGGCAGGTGTTTGGAGAGCAGTGCCCTTGATGGCCTTGCTGAGGAGGGCTCACACAAGCCCTAAATTTGCATCAAACCCAGCAGTTGTAGACCTGCTGTACATCACTGAGAGGGAGATGCCTTCCCAAGTGACTCACAGGAACTTCAGGTATTTCATATAGGTTGCCAGCAGTATTTTTCTGCTGTGCTGGAGTGTGGTTGGTTCATTGTGTGGAGCACATTTCAGGATTTGGAAGATGCCAGCATTGTGCAGGTGCTGGAGGGAGGATTCACACTCTAGCCCATGTGGCATCTGTGGGTGAGCCCACACTGCAGACACCACCTCAAAACTCTCCACTGAAATCTAGCCAGGACAGACCCAGCTTAGTCAAGAAATGGTACTCACACAGTGCCATTCTCTGGGATGTGCCATGCTTTTGGCCATTTCTTGGGAAAAGACACTCTATCCCACACAATGGAGAAGCCATCCCACCCTGCAAGCTGTGGTTAAGGCTTTTGGTCTCTCTTTGCCTCAGTTTTCCACGTACAAAACAGGTCTGGCTATTTTCCTATCCCCTGCAGAGCTGCATGAGGATGAGTATATTAAAAACTTGGCTGTTGTTCAGGTTCTGGAGTACTGGGAGTGACTTAGATAGATGGTTTAAAGCCAATTAAAGCAAAATCTTTGCTCTGGCCATAGAGAGAGGGAAGAGATGTCAGGTCACCCAGCCCTCATCCCTGCCAGTGTAGAGTTGTTCTATTTATTTCCTGATCTTCAGCCTTGTCCAAGTGTACATGCTGGAGGCAACTCACTGTATTTCTACCAGGAGAAAATTCAGCATTTAACCTAAACACTCCCTCTCTTCATTTCACCCCTGTATTCCCATTTATCCCCTTGGCAATCCATTGTAAAGCTTGTTTCCAGGCTAATAACAGGAGTCACAGCAGCAACAGATAATGTCACGTTAAAGGGATGAGTCTGTTTGGCCTGGGAGCATCATCTGGATGAAGTAAATGCTCCTGGTGCTCGAGATGATGCAGAATGGATTCCCTGCATCAAGTCCCTACCTTGTTCATGCTTCTCTGGCACAAATGTAGGGTTTTCACCCATCATCAGAAAGGCCAGTCTCCTCCAGGTTGTGCTTGAAGGGGGAGAAAGTGTGATAAACACATGCAAAGGGGAAATGTTTGTTGAAACACTCACTGCCCTGAAGTCCATGGCAAAAACACGGTGCTGAGTTCTCAAAGTCCAGCCCTCACCTCATCCCTTGGGCACAAATCCCTCTCAAACCTGATGTGTTTATTTTCATTTGCCTCCTTGTCTCATTTTTACTCCGGCTGCACAGACACAAACCCATTTGTATTTCACATCCTTACAAGTGGGGTTTTATTCAAAGCTTTCAGAAGGTGTTTTTTGTTTGTGGTGTCCCCAGGGGCAGATGGGATGATGCTGTTCCAGCACCACGAGCTGCTGAGGGTTTGGCTGTTTGGCTTTTGTGCAGAAGATCCTTCACTTCCACTTTAATTATGGGCAATTTCAGACCAAAGGTTGAAAACAAATAAGGGGGGTTTGGTAGGTTTTTACTCTTGTAAAATTAATAAGCTCCTCAGCACCACCCTGGGAAAGGATTGGCACAAGATACACAAGAAAATATGAACAGGCAAAACTTTTTGTTGCAAGGAAACTTTTCTCCAAGCCCCCTTGTGCATGTTCATGGAATCACTGAATCCCAGGATGGTTTGGGTTGGAAGGAACCCTAAAGATCCTCTAGTTCCAACGCCTGCCATGGGCAAGGACACTTTCCAGTATCCCAGGTTGTTCCAAACCCCATCCAACCTGGCCTGGGACACTTCCAGGGATGGGGCATCCACAGCTTCTCTGAACAATTACTCAGTTACCAGTTATTTAAGCCCTGGGTAGGACTGTTGCCAAAATAAGCAAATCTACAGCTGTTGTAGGTCTTTGGTCACAGCACAGGGCACAGGAGCAGAGGTGGGGGCAGATTTGAGCCTGTGGGATGTGGCTGCTCCGTGCTGCAGGCTGGATTCCCCTGTGTGCCACTGGTGATGTTGAGGAGGTGGATGTGCTCTGAGGATTCTTGGTGTGAGGAGCCTTATGCTGTCCACACAGATGCCTTTTAACCATGTTTTTGTTTTGTAAACAGCAATCAGTCATGGGATTATTTTATTTTAATCAAAATCTTTTCATTCCCTCTTTATGCACCCTTAGGAATGCCAATGCTCTGATTACCAGAAGGCATTATTTTGAGTCACTCTCCATTGGTAGGATCATCATCTTTTGAGAGAAATCCATGGCAGCCTTCAACCACTAGAGTGGCAATAATTTTTAAAAACAGTTTGACTTGTCACCGTTTTCTTTGAACTCCCTGATGACTCCATCCATTTGTCTCTATCCAGCCTCACATCTTGTGAGGTGCTTCCATCAGCTCTGGTGACAGCAGCAGGTCCAGCTCCTGCACTGACAGCATCTGGGGCTGCAGGACCTCTTTGAGTCAGCATTTCTAACACTGCCAATGCAGGTGATGCATCTGGGGCAGCCCAGCTCAGACATTCATTCCCAGGTTGCACATTTTGTTCTGAAATCAAAGAGGGTGGTAAAACACTGGTGCAGGCTGCCCAGAGAGGTGACTCCACCTCTGGGAATACTCTGTCCACCCTGAGTGGGGCTCTGAGCTCTGGTCTGGTTGAAGATGTCCCTGCTCATTCCACCTGACCTTGGATGTTTCCAGGGATGGCACATCCATGACCTCTCTGGGCAACCTGTGCCAGTATTTCACCACCTTCATTGGAAAAAAATTCTTGCTTACAACTTATCTTAATTAACTCTCCTTCAGTTTAAAACCATCAGCCCTTGTGCCAGGAGTTTTTATGTGCATCCCCCTGCTGCCAGCCTGTCCCACAGGTCTTGGTGGGCAGAGGGTGGCCTGGCAAAGCAGAGCCAGTGTGAGCATGCAAAACTAGTACATGACTAATTAAGGCTTCAAAAAGCATGGCAAGGATCATAAAAAAATCTCCAGATGCAGTCAATTTAATATTTGCATGACATCCTTCCCCATTTCTGTTTCTCTCACTTTATCAGGAGGAAAGGAATCTTTTTTCAGTGTAGCAGTTTGGTGGCAGCTCAGCTGGCCCAGGCTGAACCTGGCAGTGAAGGAAATAAATGCCCATCCAAAAATGAAGTCCTGAGATCTCTCCTCAGCATTGCACCTGCCCCATGCCACACATACCCTTTCTGTGCTGTCTATAAGCTGCAGCTTTTTGGTTTCTGGACTGTTAAAGACCATAGGGAAAGAAGTTTTCTCTTCTCTGTTTTGCTCAGCCTTGACACAGGGGTGCTCTCACAGGGATTTTGGGTACCCCTGAGCCAGCATCCTCAAGGAGCAGGAGGGTGATGGTTTTCCTGTCCTCATTTTTGGGATGGTTTGGAACAGGACCTACATTTACCACAGTATTTCTCTTCTTTGGGCACAGTGGTAACAATGAGAGCATTGGGAGTAGGCTGATGCTTCCCAGGGATTAATTAGTGTTTTTTGAGATCTGAGCATCCTCTGTCCCTTCCCATCAGCGCTGGGTGGTGAAGCATCCTCTTGGGCCCCCAAAAACTGTGCTTCACCCCAGAGAGGGGCTGGAGGGGCTGCAGGAGGGCTGCTGAGTGCTGGAAGGAGCTGCGATGTGCCTGAATATCCACGGCCACCGTCCCAGCTTCCCTGCACTCATCCTGGGCCAAATCTGGGGCACACTCCAGCTCACAACCAAGCCACAGCCGCTGCTTTGCCCCTCTGCCCCTGTCAGCCCTCGCTGCTTTTAGCTACACCTCATCCTCTGCCTTCTCCATCCCCACCAACCCCGCTCCTTGCAGCGAGGGCTTTTATTTTCCAGCCTAACCTTTGTCTCGTTGAGCCAGTGACTCATCTCACTCATTAGCTGAACTTTGAATATCTCTTTATCCGCTGGATCCCTTTCCAGCTCGTTCCCTGGCAGCGGGAGCGCCTGCTCGCCTTCGCTGCGCTCGGGGCTGCGGGGGCTCCGCCTGCCTCGCTCTGTGCGGCGGCATCTGCTGCCCGGGCGGCCGGGAGAGCAAACCCGGGGTGCAGCAGGGATGGGCTCCAGCCCTGCCCGTGCCCCGGGGGGTGGTGGCGAGGACGCAGCTCTCAGCGTTTAGGAAGGCTGAGGTTTTTGGCCGCCCCCCCCCGAGCGGTGTTGTTGCTGCAGTCGGTGTTCGCGGAGCCAGGGATGCCAGCACAGCCCAGAGGAGCTGCCGCAAGGGCTGCTCCCCTCCAGAAGGTCCAAATCCTTCCTCAGTGAGCCCCACACCTTGCTCCGTGCGAGGGCGGCCACGGGGCGAGCAGAGGAATTCCGGCTGTTGAGAATGGGCAATGTCCCGGGAAGAGCAGGGGATGGATGGGTCAGGTGTGATAGGGCGGGGGTGACTCAGAGGGGCTTAGGGCAGGTTGGAGAGATGGAGGTGACCTCAAATCACGGCTCCCGACGTGCTCCCGCTGCTTCGGGCTTGAGGAGCCTCCCACCCGATTAAATGAGAGCACTGAGGGTGCTTGATCGAAGGGAGAAACCCCATCCCCGCTGCTCCCTGGAAAGTGAACAGCACTTTCTCTGGTGGAGGAGACCAGCAGCCTCCTCTGCGTGCCTGCTGCCGTTCACCCAGCTCATTTTCCCACTGAAAATTCAATTTTTATTTTATTTTTTCCCTGGTTAGCAGCTCTAATCGCCTTCCCAAATTGCCGGGCACATGACCGAGGGCATCTCCGTCGGCATCTCCGCGCTCCCGCTCCTGTTTAGGCGCTGCTCCCTGGTGATTTGTGTCTCTCCGAGCCGGGGAGCTGGAGAGCCCTTCCCGCGAGGAGCGGATGATTCACAGAAAAGGGAATCAATAAAGGATGACTAAGGCAGCCCTACATCAGGATAGTGATTAGAGGCTGCCTCCGCAGCTTTGTCCAGAGTGGCAATTTGCAGATTGTCTCTACAATTTTTGTCTTGCGGGGTCTCCACCAGGCTCCCAGCAGCACTTTTTACTTATTTGCTTATTTTTGACTCTGGTGTTTCACAGCGATTTGCTGCCTTGAGCTTTCTGGGGGTGAGAAGTTCTGCCAACCTACAAATTCCTCAGCAAGAACAGTAACTCAGGCTGCCCTAAACCAGCCCAAACAGAGAGGTGGGTGCTATCAATCACTGCTCTGGGGTCTCCTGGGGATTGCTTGCCCAAGAAAGCACTTTGGGACAGAAGAGTTCTTGAGAGCTTTTGATTTCTGAACTCTCTTCCCAATGCAGAGAGCACACAGATACGATAAGTGCACGCTGGACAGCGAAATAATTATGTACTATCACTGCTCAACATGCATGAGAGGGTAAAATAATGCTCAGCCATGAGACAGAGGATATTTAACATCTTGTGCAGCCCAGCTCCCAAGAGTACACACAGGTATTCCAGGGTCTGGAGCTCCTGTTCCACGTTATTCCTCCAATTCACTGTGTGCTGAAGCCTTCCAGGAGTAACACAGGAAGGTGTCCCTGCCCATGGCAGGGGGGTTGGAATTAGATGATCTTTAAGGTGCTTTCAAACTCAAACCATTCTGTGATTCTGTGTATGCAGGGATGTGCCAGCCTCACTCTTAATGTACCCTGGAACATTTCACTGGCAGCCGTGCTGTCCAGGCAGGGTTTATTTGCAAGACTACTCTGTGCTGGATCAGTTCTCCAACTGAGAGATCCTTGTACAGCCCCATGGCAAAGAGGAGGGCGATTTGGGGGCTGTGGGGCTGTTAAATAGGGAATGGCAGCCTTAGTGACAGGTAATGTGAGGATGGTGCAGGAGACAACAGGAAAAAGTCTTCTTGTGAAGAGGGGCTGCCTAGAAGATCCTCCAAAGGGCAAACTCCTGGAAAGGGGTGGAGGGATGGCACTCATTGCCTGATGGCAGTTCCTTGGCATCCAGGCTCCAGCAAAGACACAGGGAGCAGAGACCCTGTGTTGGAGCAGTCCTCAAAGCCTGCTGAGGTGATGACAGGGAAGAGGAAAGCCAGGAAGGAAGAAGCACTTCCCTGTGCCCATGCCAGGAGGATGCAGCACATAATTCCTGGCACAGGGATGGCAGTTTCCACAGCAGTCCTCCCTCACCATGGGGAGTTAGAATACCTCTCTGATCATCCTGCTCGAAATTCCCATTAACTTTGAGGTGTCTAATGGGAGAAAGTGCTCTGGGATGGATGAGCATCCATCCTGGGACATGCTTTGGCTTAGACACTGGATTTAAGTTCTGGCTCATCCCATCCCCAGTCCAGCATGGTCCCATCTATCCAAAAGAGCTGCTCCAGCATCCCAAAAGTACATATTTCTCCCTACAGCCCTTCAAAGGTGCTCGAACTTCTCCATCAGCTCATCCTCATACTCGTTGCTGCCAGCATCGTTTTCCTTGCCTCCATCCAAGTGCTTGGGGCCGCCTCCAGGGGGCAAGCCAGGATGCCCAAATGGGCTGTAGGGAATCCATGGAGGTGACTTCGGTCTGTCCTGGAGCAATGAGGTGTCCACCTGACAGAACCCGGGTCTCCCTGCTCTGCTCAGCCCTCTGGAGCTCCTGGCTCTTTGGGATGCCCTGGTTGAAAGCATCTCTCTACTTGGACAGCTCCCACGGGGTGAATAAGGAAGCAGAGGAAGTACCAGCAGTGCTCAAGCACATGGCTGATGGAGATCTGTTTATTTCATGGCCTCAATCCCTCCACTCCCTCCTGTCCTTCTAGTTTCACGGATGATGTTCCAAGAAAAAGGAAAAATAAAAGCCAAATCCCAGCCAGGTGTCACAGGTGTGGGAGCACAGCTGCCCCCAGTGTTCCCATTCCTGATGGGGAAACACTTTGGGTTAGAACCCCTGGTCCTGGCTCTGCATTTTCCTGGGGATGTTGATGCCATGGATCCACCAGGAGTGGTGGTGCCATGGGTGAGGGTCTCACTGGGGTGGTGATGCTGCAGGTGAGAGCTCCACAGTGGAGGGGGACAGTGATGCCACAACTGAGGGTCCTGCTGGGGACCCCCAGCTTTGGCAGTGCTGCTTGGGTGCAGGTCCTTCTCTCAGCCCGCCAGCCAGACTCCTTCTCCCAGCCAGCTCCCAAAAGCCAGTCAGATGACAGGGTTATTTACTGAGGCTGGCAGGAAGGAAAAGCCATAAATTCCCCAGATATAACGGCTGAGTCAGAGAACGAGGTGCTGGCAGCCAGTCCCAGCACGGCCCAGGAGAGCAGCATGAAGGGAGGGACAGGGTCAGCTGTGGTTTGTGCTGTCCCTGCTGAGCCAGGAGGTCCCTTGGAGGCTGGGAGGGACAAGGAGGTACCAGACAGCAGGTCCTGGTGATCCCAGAGCTGCTTTCCCTGGGAAGGCCACCCTGCTTCCCATGTTTGGAGGCAGCAGTTTTCTTTGGTCCCCCTGCCCTGCTCAAGGATCATGGCTTGGTTGGAAGGCCTTGCTGACATCCTGCCCTCCCACCCTAGGGATTGCTGCTTCCCTGGCAGGAAAGCCAAAGGGGTTTTCAGCTTTTGGGGCTGAAGACCATGAATTATCTTCTGCAGGGTTTTTGCACCCCTCCCCCCTCCACTTTTTTTTTTTTTTAAAAGAAAATAATTCCTAAAATTAGCTCTGATGTGCTGCAAACGTAAAATCCACATACTTCATTAAGAAAAAATAAGAAGGGAAAAAACCCACACCATAAAGAGACATTTGGATCCATTCACATGCATTTCGTTTTCCTCTACTTGTTTAGTTGTTTGGGAGAAAATTATCCAGTGGCTTCAAACAGTCTCAAACCAAACTGGATAAATATTGTCTCTCCAGAAGGTTTTACCCCACACCATTGCTCCTGCCCTGTGCAGGCTACAGCCTCCACAGCTGACCCAGCCAGACTCCATCCCTGGTAATTTTGCTCATGGTCTCCTCATCAGCCACTGTATCCATTATTTCTGGTCTCTTCCTCCTCCATCTCAGTGGCACTCAAGAACTCCAGTGGGTGATGATAGAGTTTGCAACCCATACCTCCTATTTAAAGCTTTATTAAAGCTCTGGAATTGCAAAATGCACCTCCTGAGGACAAAATCCCACCACACTTGCAGATCTGGGGGTGTCAATGTTTTATGTCCCTCCTCTCTTCAAGCCTTCTGCTCCTGGTGTCTGAGACCACGGTGCTGCAGCTCCAAGGAAACTGGTCATGCGCTGACCAGGGCATCTGCCACAGCAGACACAGCCAGGAGAGAGAAAATGAGGTTTTGGGACCATAGAAAATGTAGGTGGAAACCACTTCTCCTGCAATCTTCACCTCTTCCTTCTCTCCCTTCATTCCCAGCAGGTCCTGAGATGTCTGACAGATGAAGGAGTCCCCTTGCCATAGTGACTCCTGGTTCCATTACTGAAGGTAACTCTTTCTCTGATTCCCTTCCACCACTGAGCTTGTTCTGTGAGAAACGACAAAAAGTGGAATCCTCCCCAGAAACACCCTGCATCCTTCTAGAGAGGACACAGATGCTCCCAGTCCCTGTTGCCTGCTGCTCCCTGTCTCCTGATGGCCCAGAGAGCTCAGTGCTCCAGGGACCTGCATCAGGCCACTCCAGCCACTCACGGCTGTTGCTCAAGCCCTCACGGATGGAAAGGTCTTGAGCAACAGCCATGAATCACCCAAATAGTGCAAAGAAGAGGCAGCCAGAGGAGCATGAGGCCAGCACAGACCTCAGAGGCTGCTGGAGGGACCAGTTTAAGCCACACAGGGTCAGATCACTGGAGGAAAAGCAGGGTGGGACACACATTTGAAGGCACAGTGCTCATCATCATCCTTTCCAGCAGCATTCATTGCAGGTGGGGAAAGGAGAATGAACCTGGAGAAGGTGACTGCATGTGCTGGGCTGTCTGTTTGCTCCAGAAATGTCTCTGAAGTATCAGCCCAGGGCTGGGTCTGCAGCAAGGCTGGAAGGGTTAAAAAGAGACACTGAGTGGGCTAAGTGGTGAGTAATGGAGATGTCACTCAGTGAGAGACCTTTCAGTGTGTTCAACACTGCTTGATATTGGATGGAAATTTCCAGGTGTTCACAAGAAAACTGGAGACAGCTCCTTATTATTTACCAAAGTGCTTCAAATTTACCATCCTCTGTGTATCTCATTTTATGCATTGCCCTTCCAGATAATTAGCAAAGATGTTAATGAAACTTGATCTTTAGCCCTGACTCCTGTTCTGCCCTGGTAACTGTGCCTTGCTCCATGTAGACCATTCCATTTCAGGATTACTGACTGCATCCCAATGTGTTTTCAGTTTGTATAAACCACATTTCAGACCAAGGCTTTTTTTCCTCTAATTTTTGTATTTCCTAAGACAAAGGAGCAAAATACATTAGTCAAAACAAAAACACATGTTCATAAAAGGCTGCGCTGCTTTCATCCTCTGGCCATGCTGTTCTCTAACAACATTTCTCTTTGCACCAAAAAAAGTTGGAAAAGAAGAAAACTGGCAGTTTTCTGTGCCCATCATCCCTTGAGCCTGACTGTTGTCTCACGGTAATTTTATTCAGCATTTGGCTTCTTCAATTTTCTCCCCATTGACACTATTGTGTGGACAGAACCAAGCTCTAAATATTTCACCATGATTTTTTAGAGCATATTTGTTCTGCTACTTTTATAGCCTGGTGATTGCCAGAATTATATTCTCCCCTTCTTTGTTTTAAATCACCACCTCCTTTCCTTTCTTCTGCCTCTCAGAATCATATTGTCCAAGGATTTTAAAATGCAACCACCCAAGTATCAATATGTTCATTAAAGAAACCTGTTGTTAGCAACTGAGAATGAATATTGGATGTCTGCAACCCACACAGATTGGTTTCTTAAATATAAAGTTTCTCAAGGATGCCTTTTCCCTCTTTATCCCTGCACTTGGAGAACAGAATATTGGCCCTTTTTGGATTGTCAATAGTGTCTTTTTCTTCCTCAGTTATCTTCCCACTTCATTTTTGGTTGTAAATTCTCTCTTAGTCCTTCAATGAAGACCAACCTGTTTTCCTGCCTGGCTCACTGTCCTCCTCCCAGCAATTCTCAGCTGTGTGAAAAAGCTCCCCCATGGTTACTTCCCTGTGTTTTTCATCCACGGGCAGATGTCCACCCTGCAGAGGGCTGTGCCAGCTGGAAATGTCACTGTGCCCTGGCTAATTGTTACCATCCCCAGCAGCACAGGACAGCCTGCACCACGGTGTCTGGGGAAGTATCATTCTGACCCCAAATCTGCTCCAATGAGAGATGCTGCTCTGTGTGGAAAGGGCTGAGCAGCTGGGGAGTAGGGAGGAGAGGCTGGAGGAGGAGCATGTCCAATGGCACAGCTGGAACCAGGAGTACACATCTGTCCAGGGCTCTCCATCCCTGAGCAGCCTCTTGAGACTCAGCCTTGGACAACTTCTATGTTGGACAAACTCTTGGACTTCAGCCCTAGGTAGAGCCTTCCTTGGGATTTTCCAGCCTTCTCCTTGACCTCTGGCTTTTACTGTCCCTTCAAGCACAGACTTAAAACCCCCCAGATCCCTGATTTATTCTGTTTTATTTTCTTTCTTTCTCTATGCAATCCTCACTGTGGCCCAGCAGAACTCGGTTCACAAGCTGCATGTCCAAGGTTTCCTATCCATTTCCAGCCTGGAAGAAGCAGGGTTAGGAAGGTTTTCCAAAGTATAACTCATCACATGAGTGCATGCTTTGGACCCTTGCATTGGATCCTTACTTTGGGCCGAGCAGCTGAGCTGGAGAGAAGCAGGGATTGGGTGGAGGATTGGCTGGAAAAATGTAAAAGCTAAGTGCGGCCTTGAAGCAGCAAGACAGAGCAACCCAGTAGTTTTTGGGAGGTTGGGGTGGTCCTTCAGCCTTACAACAGGAGCCAGTGAGCCATGGGCTCCTTTTGAAAGCATCCAAGGAACATTCAAAGCAGCTCAAGCTCAGGGCAGGCAGCCCTCAGCTGTGACAGCTCTGGTTTCTCCTGCACTTGTCGTGCTGCCCTCGGGCTCTGGCCCATCGCCCCAGGAACTGGTCCTTGCTGGCAGCATCCTCACCTTGAGCTGCCAGGAGCATGGGGCCCTGAGGAGAGACACTGGCAAGGGCTGCTCCCAAAATAGCAGGGAGGCTCCTGGTTTTGGCTCAAACATTCCCTGTGCTGGCCTTGGTGGGGGGACATGTTTGGCACCAGTGTTTCTACACTCACCACCCAAGCCTTATGTGGAAGGGGAAAGGATGAGAGTTTCAAATGCAGAAGCATTTTGGGGGATGTCCATCTCTGCCTGAAATACCACCCCTGCTACCTAGAAAGCACCAAACATGGGGGGAAATATCCCACTGCAATCACTATGATGATTAAACTGAGATTTCAGTATCAGATTTCAGCCCTGCCATGGGGAATAATTGCTAAATCACACAGACTCGCTGGTCATCGCCTCACTGGGCAAACACGAGCAGTGATGTCAGCCTGAAAACTGCATTTCCCTATGGAATGGCTCTCTCCAGGTTGTTCTGCTTCCCCAGAGCTTGGCTGTTAATGGATTTCTCTGAAAGTGACTCTACCTGGGCGTGATTCTGGCTGTGTGCACCCAGCAGATACCAGCCTGCGGCATCCACGAGTTAATGCAGAGCCCTTGAAGGTTTTGCTACTTTATCTGCTTGTTGTGTGGCTGGAGGAGACCGAGCAGTGAGGGAAGGTCACAGGTTTATGGGATCCTGGGGCTGGCAGGGACCAGCCTGGAAGTTCACTCACCAGAAGCCACCTCCATGAGGAATCGCCCAAGGAGGGGTCTCTACAGCCTTTTTCTCCTGTCTGGAAACACCCCAGACAACCCCCAAATATACAACCCCTCATCCCTTCTCCTTACACACTCAGCCATGGCAGAGATGCTCTATTATCTTTCAAATCACAGTGATTTGTCTTTTCTCTCACAACTTCTTAACAATGGTTGGTCTTTACAGGGCATTTTCCCTACATTAACCCTATGCCGAGGAGTGCTGTTTGTAGAAGGAAACTGAAGCAGAGAGACAAAGAAAATGCATTTTTCAGAGCTAGAGCTCTCAGGAGCTGCAGTGCCTCTTGACCTTCTCCCTTGCCAGCCTGCCAGGGCTGAAATCACTGGGGAAAAGGGATTTTTGGGCAGAATTTAAGATGGAGGAGGGTAAATTTAAATTACAAATTAGGAAGAAATTCTTTACTGTAAGGGTGGTAAGTCCCTGGCACAAATTGCCCAGAGAAGGTGTGGATGCCCCATTTCTGGAAGTGTTCAAGCCAGGTTGGACAGAGTTTGGAGCAAGGTAGGATGATGAGAGGTGTCCCATGGCAGGGGTATGGAACAAAACTTCTTCAAAGTCCCTTCTAACCCAGGCCATTCTACAGTTCTATGACAACTTTCCCCAAAAATGTGTTAAATTCTATCCTACCTCCAAAGTCTTTCCTGCTGCCCTGTGCAAGCCTGAGTCTCTTTGTGAGTCAGAAATGCTGACACCTCATCACTGAGCAGCGTGAGGGATGCAGGAAGGAGAATATTGCTTAGCAGCACTAAATCCAACCCCGCTCCTATTATTGCTGGATTTCTGAACCTGCTTCTCCTTTGCCCGCTTTGTCAACTTATTCACAATTATTTAGCAGCAAAAGCTTTCTGTGTGCTGTTTTGACATCCACCTCTCCAAAAGGTTTGAATCTGAGATGCAGATGTGCTGGCTCCAAGCAGCTGCCTGCTGCCCTGGATTTGTTGGAGGAGGTTCAGATGGAGCAGCGTGGAGCCCTAGGGCCCAGTGTACCCCACCTGTGTTACCCAGGCTGGAACAACACAGATATTTGTACTGAAATCAGCAGTAAGGTTTTCATCCACTCTCACTACACCGAATCAAGACCCTTGGATGGCGCCGAGCCGAAACATGATTAATGGTTTTCCAAGCACAAGCCAAAGGTGGGTGGAAAATACATCTTGGAAACCAGCTTGGTAGCACTTTGATGCCTTCTGAAACCTTAGCAGGATGTGAAAATGTACCTGGCATTTTGCAGCTGTAAATATGGGCTTCACAGCCACATACAGCACTTCCAGCTGCACAGATGCTACTTATTTTTGTGTTCTCCTGGAACAAAACCTTGCTTTATTTTTCTCACTTCCAAAATAAACTTCCTTTTCTGCACTCCCACAGAGAATCGCCACCGGGAAGAAAAGCTGTGCAGAGTTCTCTATCCAGCAGATTGCCTCTCTGCTCCCTCCACTCCAAGAACCTGAAAGCAGAGCTGGGCTACTGTTTACAGAAATCTGAAGCGAATTTAAAGATGTCTTGTTTCTAAATCCATCCATTTCTGATTGAAAGAAGCTGAGCTAGTCACATTCGAGGAGCTCATTAAAATGTAAACAGTGTAGCTTTTAATTGCCAGCGCTAAAAATTGTCATTATTTATTTTAAATGTCGAGGTGCATAAGAATATGTGTTTAATTGCAAAAAGAAGGAGGAGGTGAATTTTAAATGCACTTTGGAGATGATGCAGCTTGAGCTCTGGCTGGGTGTTTCCACAAGGAATTGCAGTCGGCCCTTTCACCCTGCAATTCCTTCCATGCAGACACATTTTTTATACAATTTTTTCCCCTCTCTTTTAATGTATCTGTTTGTTCGGCCTTTCTTTTTCAATACCCTATTTCCCACCTTCTGCAGATTCTCACTCTTGAAGAAATCTGGAAATCAGTCCAATGCTTCCAGATCAGTCATTATTGGATGTTTTTCTGTTCACGCTGGTAAATGGTTGGAAAGTGTGTAATTAGTTAAAGATGTGAAGTGCCGACTGAGTGCTAAGAAATGTTACATAAGTGCAATGTATGGCAGACACAGTGTGCCATGAAAGCCACGGCACTGCTCTGCACTGAACCAGCACCTTTCCCCCAGGCTGGCAGAGCTCCTCACTCTCGCTGCTGGAGGTTGTCAGGTTAGCAAATTGTTTTAATACGCATTTACAGCTGAGAAAACTGAGGCACAGAACAGTGAATGCCTTGTCCCTTTGCCCTGGGACTCAGCAGCACAGCCAGGCATCCCGAATTCCACTGCTAGCTCCAGTTAGGGGTGCCACTCCACAAGCCCTGGCTGAACGGATGCTGCCACACACTGTCAGCAAAACCCTGAAGGCACAGCCCAGGGATCAGCTGGAGCAGAGGAGAAGGATGTTTTGGATGGCATCTGGAAATGCTGCAGCCCACCAGGGTTTGGGGAAAGGCCCACAGAGTTGGTGCACGGCCACAGGGACTGGCTGTAGGTGTGCTGACACAAACGGTTTATGTCCATGGAAAGGCTCCCATCTAGTGAAGGATGGAGACCCCAGCTCTTCCCTTTCCACAGTCAAGCTCTTCTGAGAAAGATCAATTTCCTTGGAAAGTGGCAGAGTTTTGCTTCCCACAATGCATTTTTGTAGGGCTTGCTACACTGAGGACAGAGAGGAAGAGCAGCTTTATCTCCTGCTGCCCAGCTCATGTAATTTCCCATCTCCTGCCCACCCCATGGATACACACTGGACATTGACTCAAGGACATTCCCTGTGAAATCCAAGCAGCTGTGTGGTGAGTATGGACAGTTGGGACATAGTTGAGCCACAGCAGGTCACTGCTCTATGCCTAAATCACCAACCAGGAGCTGGGACATGCCACATCCACAGGACGTAGAGCCAGACAGATTGTCCCTGGAGGGCCTTGGACAGGATATGCATCATCCTTGCTGCCTGGCACCTCGGCCCTGTCCTTCTTCAGCAGCATCACTGTGTTCCCCCCACTTCCTCCTCCTCCCTCTCCAAAGCATTTTTCTTCTATTGCTTTTATAACAGTGCTCTCTTTGGATTTGCAATGTCCTCTGGAAAATTTGATTTCACACCATATTTGTATGTTTAACAAAAATAATTCCAAACACCAAAAACAAGCCGTGCCCTGACTGGCGTTACGTAGCATTTGTGATAATTGGATTCTCAGAAAGCCAAGCACTTTCTGGGTTTTAATGAGATTCAGACTTTAATTACTGCGGCCCTTTCCCAGGCATGCAGTGGAAGCAGGGAGGAAAATGACCATAATCAGGACTTGGGCATGTTGCAAGAGACAGCCTTGATGGATCGTGTTTTGGTTCCTTAATGAGGGGCCATTCTTGCCACACAGTTGGAAAGCCACTTTCTCTTGCAGTGTGGCCTATATTTACACCCTGTAGGATTTTGGCCACAAACCACTGCTGCAGCCTCTCAGAAGACACTTCTTCCCGGATGAAAAACCAGCAGAGATGGCTTCTGGTCCTGCAGGAGAAGAGAGGGAGACAAGGACATGGTGGTGACTGGCCCATGGCTTTGCTGAGTTCTGCTTGCAGCACAGGAAGGACATGGACTTGTTGGAGCAAGTCCAGAGGAGGGACACTAAGCTGATTAGAGGGATGAATGCCTTCTCCTGAGGGGGAAGGCTGAAAGGGTTGGGATTGTTCAGCCTGGATAGAGAAGGCTTTGGGGTCACTTCATGTTGTCCTTCCAGTACGTGAAGGAGCCAACAAGAAAGATGGAGAGAGACTATTTACAAGGGCCTGGAGTAACACGACAAGAGGGAGTGGATTCAAATTATCAGGGAGTGGGTTTAAATTGGATAATAGGAATAAATTCTTCCCCTGTGAGGATGGAGAGGCTCCAGCACAGGTTGCCCAGAGAAGCTGTGGCTGCCCCATCCCTGGAAGTGTTCAAGGCCAGGTTGGATGGAGCTGTGAGCAACCTGGTCTAGTGGAAGGTGTCACTGTCCATGGCAGCAGGATTGGAACTAGATGATCTTTAAGGTCGCTTCGAACCCAGGCGATTCTATGATTCTATGATTAAGGTTTTGATGATGATGATGATAGCACAGCGTGATCCTTGGGAAGAGTCCAGGATTCCTGCAGGATCAGCACCAGCTTCCTGCAAGCCCCTAGCACAGCTCTTTGCCTCCTGCACAGTGCAGATCCCAGGCAACTCCTGCCCGTAAGGCTGCGATGAGTCACTCGCTGGCTTTCTCGCTTCCCGCCTCCGTCCTGCAGGATGCGGTGTTTTGTCGAGTCTTATCTGCACTGAGGTTGGAGGAAGCAGATGAATGCAGTGGTTTCATGCCTGCAGAGCGCCAGCCTCAGGAGAGGGTGGGGTCATTAACAGAAGCACGCAAACTTTATCTGGGAGGAATCAAGATTGCACGTGGCCATCCGAGAGGACCTTTAGATTGCAAAGTTCAGCCTGCGTGACGATATTCGGATCCAAGCCAAGAGAAATTATTTTAAAAAAATAAATAAAAAGGCTTTGCTAGACACTACAACAAGCTCTTCACTGATGAGTTGATGTATTGCCTTACGGTGTTCCCACATCTACTCATCTTACAAAATGATAAGAAATCTCTCAATTTCTGCGTTCTCGATAGCCCTACTCCTTTGGTAATGCATCATCCTCTCGCCAGTCAGAGACTGATGTCACTCCCTGCCTTCCCCCTTGCTGTGTTCAGGACCTAAATCAGAATTGCTAGGTAAAAATTTCCAAGATTGCTCTTTCCATTTCCTTTTCCAAGTTCCCAGCTATCTGCCTGGTTTTTCATCGCTTCTAAAAGGTCAAGCTCTCAGCAGTCTGGAGTACACACTGTCCTTGCTTACCACACACAAGCATATTCTTGGAATTACCTTCCTTTTAACCTCTCACTGCTTCCTCATTCAGCCACGCACTCTGTTTGCCCACACAGCTGTGGCTGCTACTCGCTGGCAGCAGAGGAAGCCGAGGTCTAAGTGGGCAGCAGCAGTGGGTGGCTTGAAGGGCTCCTGACATGAGCTACCTCAGCACCCACCGTGGGCAGGTTTCTGCCCAGTGCTGTGATCTTCATCATCTCATGGGATGAGGCAGCATGAAGGACACATGTAGGAGCTGGGGAGGAGCTCGGTGGGGTTGATGCTGTGAGGGCAAAGTGTTGCACAGGGCTTAGAGCACGCCTAGGGTGTGGTTTCTGTGGCCATCCCCTCCAGCACTGCCCAGGCAATGTGATAGAGCAGGGACACATCTGTCAACCTTTGTCCTCCAGAGGCAGACCCGTGTCTCCATGTCTCTGGTACTTCTTGAGCCTCAGTGCCCCCTAACTGCTCTGTAGGATCAACCCCCAGCTCAGAATTGGGTTGTTGCTCATCCCCCCACATTCCCTTTTCTCAAGAAAATTTGCTTGCTTTGCCCTTTTCCATTTCCAGACCTGTTATTTTTACCCCTGGAGCTGTACAGGGGGAGCCATGTCTGCTGCTGCTGTCCTGCTGGAGGAGGCAGGGCTGTTCTGCCTCCCCAGGGCTCATTTTTAGGGCTCTGTAGCTCTCATGGATGGCAGGAGCTCCCCAGACATCCTGGACAAACAGGGAGCTGGGAATCAGGAGCAAATCTGTGGCTTTGGGGTATATGTAGGGATATGCTCCATGAGGTTTCAACACACTCTTAAGCTTTCTTCAGTTTTTCATTGAGTCAAATTTCTCATCCTTAACAAAGATGACTGGATTCAGGGCCAAGGGCAGAACTAAGGGTCTCAAGGAAGATAAAGAGGGTGAACTGGAGGGCTCCCATGTGATCAGGGCCTCACCTTGCAGAAGGACACAGCCAGACTTAGGTCCCATTGAGACAAATCCCAGGAACAAGGTATCTGCACAAAGGCTCTTAACCTAGGGCTTATGCAGAGCAAACTCCTTCACCTCCTGCAGTGACCAAGGAGCTAGAATTTCCACACCTAAGTCTGAGCAAACAGGAATACACCAGCAGGTAATGTGGGATGACCTGTGCAGAAAGAGAAGTCCGTTGCTAAGTGCCAAGACTGGAAAGGAAAAGATACCTTTTGGTGACCCTCCTGTTACACCAAAACCAGGAGAAACTGGGATCTGCCTGGCTTGCAACGTGCAGCACCATTTCAGGACACCACTCAGATGTTGTTCTGTGTCCCAGTCTAAACCAGCAAGGGAAAACCTGTGCTGGATGGGGTTAGGATGGAGCTTGTTTTATTCCAGCACATGTTGGGCTGATACTGTCTGGACTGTGTTCTTCCAGGTGCTCATGTTGAAGGATGTTGTGATTGAGGTCACACTCTCATCTCTCTTCTCTGACTTTGTGTTGTGAATCCTTCTCTTCTGGCATCTCTGCAGAGGGAGTCCTCCTTCTCAGCAATGTGGGGAGGCAGTCAATTTATGGATGTGGGGACAGGTCAGGAAAGTAGCAGGGATGGCACTCCTACATCCCACAAACCTCTGAGCCCTGCCTGCCAAGCCCACAGAGATGACTGCCTGTAAGCGAGTCCATCCCAAGCCTCCAGCAGTCACACCATGTTCTCCCTCCTTTTCCCAGGAAGCACATTGCAAACCCATGTAACCACAGGGACCAGCAGAGCATGGAGGGTTCAGGCATCAGTCCACACCCCTCTGTGGCTCCTGGGAAATTGCTTCTGATGAGGCAGGAGAAGCTGAGCCTGAGTAGAAACAAGCCTCCCACGACATATATAGCTCTCCTTTCTTCCCGAAAAAATGGCAGTACTGTCCTACAACGGACTGAGAACTTCTGGATCTGTAGATAAAAACAGCCCTGGATCATGTGTCACCCCAGCCCCTCCCAAAAAGCCTTTTGGTGAGGTTAGGGTTGGGCTCTGGACAGAACAGGGGAGTCTGTTGGGTGGATTTGCTGCTGGGGCAACAGTAAAATGTAGCTTGAGATCCCTATATGACTTGCACTGTGTGAAAATGTTTATTCCTCCATAGAATATTATTTCTCTCTTAAGTTGATGAAAAATTCATCTCTCTTCATGGGAGCAGCGTGTTCCTCCTATTTTCCACCTGTGCCTGAGTGCTAAAGACGGTCTTAAGTGGAGCATTAACAGCCATGGAGGCTGACCTTGGTGAACAGGCATATCCTTCCCCAAGCCCTGCCCTTCCAAGAACTGCTGCCAGTATTTCCACCTACAAAACCAGGAACAGACACAACAGGAAGCAAGACTCTGGAATAAAGCAACTTTTCAGAGACTTTGGAGACTGGGCACAACCTCTCCCCAGGAAGTGCTGGGATGGGCTGGTGAGTTTGGCATGTGCATGGCCATATAATTGCATTTTATCAGGCCTGGGAAACGAAATGATGCTTTCCTTTTCCAGAGGTCAGGCATTACTGCTTCTTACAGATCTCTTTGTGAAAGATCAGAGAACACCCATGGTGGAGAGGATCAGTTCCAGGTTAACTGTGGTTTTTCCTCTCCCTATTCCTGGCTGTGGAGATCCCAAGTGAGATGTCTGTACAGGATGCAGAGCAGTTGGCAGAAGCTGCTGAGATGGTCTGCAGCTGCCTAAGCAACTCCAGGGAAAAGGGATGGGAGCTGGCATCATCTCCATGTGGCCTGTGGCTGGACACTCCACAGGAAACAGGGAGAGCCCAACAGCCTCACTGGAAAAGTCATCATCTGCACAGATCAAAGCATGAGACTGTCCTCAAGAGAAGAAAGTAACTAAAGAGAGTGAGAAACCTTGGGCTGTTTAGAAGAGAGGCAGAGGGAGAATGTGCCTCCCTGGATTGGCCTGGCAAGAGTCAGGCTTGCAGAGGTGGGACAGAATATCCTAGGAGGGCACCGGGAGAGCACTGAATTTTATAATTTTCATATGAAATCAGAACAGGTTAAAAACCTTTGTTTGCAAATCCAGAGCATAATTAGCAGTGAGTCATGGAAAGTGCTGTTCCAGCTACTGTAAAAAACAAGCTGGCACTGAAGGGTCTGCTGGTCATTTGAAAGCACAGAGAGCTTCAGCCCAAGATTCCTCCTTCCTTAATTGCACCACTCTTGGCCACTCGCTCTAAATTAAGCAGACAGGAGTACAAGAGAACTAATGCACTGCTCTGAAAGGCAAACTATTAACCAGTGTATCTCAGATGTTTAACTTCAAGGAGGTGCGATTGAAATCTCATCAATTATGATCAGCGGACATGAGGAGGGCTTGAAGTTCATCCATAACGCAATTTGCAGGGTAATAAAAATTGAAGATGTGAAATCTCTGCTGGGCTGATTCTGCTTCAGTCCCCAGGGTGAATTAGATGGGTCCCTGTACCATAAGTACTATAAGTGCAATAAGTACTATGTGCAATAAGTGCAGTGGAAGAAAAGTTTCTCTGATGCACTTTTGTTACTTAGAGGATGTTGCTGTTGAGTATTTACACCACACTTACAAATCTAAGGATTTTCTGTGTAGTCTCAGGCATATTTCCTGCTTTTGGCTTCATTGGCAGTTTTCTTCCACCCAGTTTTTCTGACAGTTCTTCTGGACCACAAACAGCTCTAAGCTGTCTTCTCACATCCTCTTCCTTTAAACACTTTGCTCAAGTTCTCTGCCCTCAGCAAACCAATCAACAGGAACAATGGACTTAGGGGAGACCGTGGCATTCCCAGCTGAAAAACAAGATTGAGTCCTTCACTTTCCCACTGTGCTGTTGACAGAACACTACTTAGCACTCCTGCCCTATGACACATTACCCAAACATTAGTTAATTATCCTGCCTGACTCCTTAGAAAGTAGGCAATTAAGTATTTAGCTTCCTTCTCCTGTTGAAGAAAACCAGGCACAAAAAGAGGTTAATAAGGGAAAGACCAATCCTGTCCTGTGGGGTGGAGAACATCCCTGTGCTTTGTGTCAGAGAATAGTTTGGGTCGGAAGAGACCTTGAAGACCATCTCATTCCAACGCCTGGCATGGGCAGTGACACCTTCCCTGGGTTACTCCAAGCCCCGTCCAGCCTCTTCTTGAGCACTTTCAGGGATGGGGCAGCCACAGCTTCTCTGAGCAATCTGCACCAGAGCCTCCCCACCCTCATAAGGAAGAATTTATTCCTAATATCCCATCTAACCCTGCCCTCTGGCAGTGGGAAGCCATTCCCCCTTGTCCTATCACCTCATGCTTTTGTCCCAAGTCCCTCTCCAGCTCTCCTGGAGCCCCTTTAGGCACCAGCAGGAGCTCTAATGTCTCCCCAGAGCCTTGTCTTCTCCAGTGAACACCGCCAGCTCTCCCAGCCTGTGTCCAGAGGAGAGTTGTTCCAGCCCTTTGGCATCCTCATGGCCTCCTCTGGACTTGCTCCAACAGCTCCATGTTCTTATGCTGGGGGTTCCAGAGATCGTAGTACCTTAGGTGGGGTGTGACCTTCCAGTCAATTCCGGTTGAATTCCTCCAGTTCAGAGGATGAATGCAGAGCATGGGGCTTGTCTTACCCATCTCAGCCACCTGCAATAAAGCTGAGCCTTTCTAGAATGTACTTAGGCAGACCAGCACCTCAGGAGAGCGATTCAGCCTCATGCAAGGCGTGTCCCACTATGGTGGGCTGAATCATCCTCTGGGAAGAGCACCCAAGGAATCCACCTTCTCCATACTGCCCAGGGGAAGGTGTGGATTCAGACAGTGTGACTCCAAACCACAGACAGCAGTGTTGCCAGGACCAGTGCTTAAGAGTTCCTGGATCCTGGGAAATGTTTCACTGCTGTCATCTGAGCTGACTTTGATGAGCGTTGTGGAGCACCATGACAGAAAGAGGGCTGCAAGCTCACCATTATCAATTTGATAACCAGTGCTCCATGAATTTGGGATATTTTTGGAGGGAGAAAATGCTGCAGTACACTATTTCTAATGCAGAGAGAAAACGTTTAGCAAAAAAAGGAGCCTTTTAGCAACAGAAGGAGCACAAGTCTAGTAACAAGAGCTCTAGCCATTGTGACTAAGTATGCCATAAAATGTGTAATTAGGCACTATAGCAACTATTGAATTCCAAGGCATATTTTGCATCTGAAACACAGGACAGAGCTCTCTTTGGGTGATTCAGAGGAATCATCACAACACCCCAGCGCTCCACAGTGTACAATGAGCAGTGAGTGCTTGCCGTGCAAGAGCATCCCTGTGGGAGCAGTCCTGCCTGGGATGAACACACCTGCCTGGGGAGGAAGAAATGAGTAAATATTTTTAGCCTGAGGCACAGCTGGGAGTGTCTAGTCTGCTTCCTACGAGTGCTGGATTGTGGAGTGGAGCTGAGTGTGGTGGCGCGTCACACCGGTGGGCACAGAGAGAGCGGCATGGGGGTGGCGTTGGAAAACTGCATTTTCCAAAGAAGGACATGGTATTGTTGGACAACGTTCAGAGGAGGGCCACAAATTTGGCAAGGGGACTGGAACATCTGCCTTATGAAGACAGGCTGAGGAAGTTGGGGCTATTCAGCCTGGAGAAGAGAAGGTGGTGTGGAGATCTCATAGCAACCTTTCAGTATCCAAACGGGAACTACAGGGAAGTTGGAGAGGGATTCTTCATCAGGAACTGTAGTGATAGGACAAGGAGTAATGGGTACAAAGTGAAAGAGGGGAAATTTAGGTTAGATGTTAGGAAAAAATTCTTTAGTGTGAGGGTGGTGAGGCACTGGAACACCAGTGGGAGGATGTGGATGACCCAACCCTGGAAATGTCCAAGGTCAGGCTGGATAAGGCCTTGAGCAACGTGATCTAGTGGAAGGTATCCCTGTTCATGGCAGGTCATGTTGGGACTAGATGATCTTTAAGGTCACTTCCAACCCAAATCATCTGTGATTTTACCAAAGGATGAAGAGTGTGAGTGTGATTTGTGCCACCATTCCCATCTCACTGTCTTTCCCTGCCCTCGGGTGCCCTATTTCAGTTCAGACAGGGCAAGGGTACCAAGGAGATCTTCTTTCCCCAGTGTGGCTCAGAGCCACTTGCATCCCTTAAAAGGCATCTTCTGACTCAGATACACTCTCCTCCATTGTCTGGGGCATGTTGTTTTGCAGCTGGAGACTGGTGAATGAGGCTGAGTTACTGACCTTGATTCGAAAAAAATGCACACTTGTGCTTTGCAAAACAAGCCTTTTAAAGCTGGCTTTTATGCAGAGAATTATGCCAATGTGTGCATGGCATTTTGGGCCCCTTTCAATCTTCTGGATTGTCAGTGAGGTCTTTCACTGATTTAAAGCTTCAACCAAAGGACAGATGCTGCAAGAGGCAGTGAAGAGGACTTAAGCAGGTATTGGAGTGTTTAGCCCAGGAGCAGATGCTTGGATCAGGGCCTAGATCAGAAGAGGTATTTTATTACGCTGAAGGAGGTATTGTTTTACTGCATTGTAAGGAGGCACAGATGATCTCTCTCTCTAAGGGGAGAAATAAAACATCATCTGTTTTTGAGGCTTGTTCTCATCCCTTTTTGGTGTGGATGTGCACGGCAGCCTCATAGGAAATGGGTCTTAAGAAGCTTTGCCATTTTTTTTTCATCACGTCATCAAAATGAGAGATGAAGGTGAGTGAGGCCAGTTTGAGGAGATTTTGGAATTCCCTCTGGTCCTGCTTCCAGCCTTGCACATAGGTTAGAAGTGTTTTCTTTAAAGGTGCTACAGGAGGCAGCAGGCATTTGTCTTAGGAGGAAGTTCTTAGCCTGGGTCTGGTGCAGGCAGGAGGTTTGATTCCATTTGTACCATGTCTGAGCAGGAGGAGCTTGGTTAGGTGAGCACCGCCAAAATCTGGTAGGACAATACCCCGCTGGGCCAGCGCTCTGCTTCCGCTCCCTGAACAATGGGAGTTTACACAACTGCAGCCCACTTGAGGTTTCTGCCTTTGCTTCACGGCTGAGCAACGAGACCCCAAATGTTCCAGCTCTGCCTAATGTCCTTGGCTCTGTCCTGCTTTGGAAGGAAACATGCAGCGGCCTGTGCTGCCAATGCTATTTCCTCTCTCGCTTGTCTTTAAAGGTCTCTTTTTCCAACAGCTGATCGGCTCCGCAGCTCCGGGGAGGACGTGAGATCCGGCTGGCCCACGAGCTGGCTGGTATGGCTGTGTGCCATGTTGTTGTTTGTATTGCTTTCATTTTTCTGGCGTTACTTGGCTCTTCCACGAAACTTGTTTTCATCCTGAACTATGTGCTCATTACATATCCAAACGCCCACGCGAGGTTTTGCATGAGGAAACTCGAAACACACGCGCAGTAGAGGAGCGAGTTTCTGATGCGGGGGGATGAGATATTTGTCTTGAGGCTGACACAAACAATTGTCAAATCCCCGAGTTTCCTGCAGTTGGGGTTCCAGCTCGCTTTGCTGATGACAAGCACGTGAACGCTGTGTGTGCATCCTCCTGGCAAAGAGACGTGGGGAACATCTCTTGTGGTCACCTTGGCCTTTCCCAGAAACTCCAGCTACTGTCCAAGGCACACGTCCAGGGACTGCTGAGCTCTCTGGCAGGCTGGTCCCTGAACGCCAAAGGGACCTTCTGCTGCTAGGACAGCTCTCACTTCCCCTCTGCGGCCCCATCCTCAGAGAGCAGCCAGCCACAGGCAGCGCGGATCCACCCAGCCAGCTCTGGGCCAGGAGGCACCAAAACGTGCTGGAGGGTTTCAGTGAGGTCCCAAGCGAGGGAGGCAGGAGCAGGAAAACTCTGCACAGGGTTTGCTTCATAAGGACAAGGAAGCTTGTGGAGGGTCTGGAGCACAAGTCCGATAAGGAGCAGCTGGGGGAGCTCAGCCTGGAGAAAAGGAGGCTCAGGGAGAGACTTCTCACTCTCTACAATTCTGTGACAGGAGGGGGCAGCCAGGTGAGGTGTCTGTTCCCAGAAATAGGATGAGAGGAAATGGCCACAAGTTCTCCCAGGGGAGCTTTAGATTGGGCATTATGGAAAATTTCTTTACTGAAAGTGTTGTCAAGCACTGAAACAGGCTGCTCTGAGTAGTGGTGGAATCACCATCCCTATAAGTGTTCAAAAATCATGTAGGTGTGGCACTTGGGGATATAGTTTAGCGGTGGGTTTGGCATTGCTTGGCTCAGAGGTCTTTTCCAACCTTAATGATTCTGTGATTCTATGTGTAAGTGCCCTCCTTGTGGAACTTCCCTGGAGCAACAGGTCTCAGTCACTGCTGGAGGCAGGATGAGGCATGTTGGTGCCATTGGGCTCCCCACATTCCTCAGATCCAGTGTTACATTGGCAGAGCAAGCACAGCACAGGCCTGGACCAGCACAGTGGGGTTCAGTTACTTGTGTTTTCTGAGTTTTCTCCCCCTCTTCCATGGCCCCACTACCAGCTGGGCTCCAGCAGCTGCCCTGGTAGGGATATAGAGAGCTCATCTGGAGGCTGCAGGCTGTCCAAATCTGCAGCACAACACTGCCCTGCACATCATGCTCCTCCCCACCATGCTCTGTCCACTCAGCATGTGGGAAAAACCTCTTCTTCAGCAGCCACTGGTAACTGCACAGGGCTGGGCAGGCTGAGCTGGAGGGACCAGAGAGCTCGGTTTGCAGCTTTGGATTGCTCTGCTTCTTCACAGCCTTCCCTGCTGCCTGTGCTGCAGATGAATAAAGATTTTCCAGGGCTGTCAGTACTGCGTATTTCACCAGCATTCCCTTCACTTTAAGTCCAAAATGTGCTAAAAATACGCTGGCTTGGCATCCAGGTCTTGATTCAAGTGGTAACAGGATATTGGGCAGAGAAATCCTGGGGTGGTTAGCTGTGAGCTGCTGCCTCTTCCTCCTTTTCCTCCTCCTCCTGGCTGCTGCAGGGCTCTTACCCCCACTCTCAATCCCCTAAATTTCATATTCAGAGGTCGCAGGTTTCACAAGGCATCACTCCCCTTGGGCTGGTTTTTAGCAATGTTTCGAACACTGAGGTGGCATCTCTCCCTCTGAGGTTGGGAGTATATTATCAGCAAAGTATTTGTTGTATTGCTCCTGTGGTAATTTTGAGAGGGGGATTCCTGTAGGCTGGAGCTGGGATAAATGAAGTCTGAAATGCCACAGGAAGGCCACAAACTTCAAAAGGCCTTGTTAGTGAAGCAGCAGAAGGAGATGTGGCTGTTTGTGCCTCAACCATGGATTTTGTTGTACTGTTGCTGAGCTGTGTGGCTTTGATAGCAGTGAAAACACAGCGAACCCCCTCTGGGAAGGGGTCTTGAGATGAAGTGCTTTCTGCTCCCCCTCACTTTTGAAACACTGAGTTGATGTTCAGCCTTCAAGGCTGCTGAGCGAGTTTTTCATCCGCAGGCAGATTTTGCTGCCACATTCTCACTCACTTTCCTAAAATAAAGGGGAAAAAAAAAAAAGAATCCTTGTGCTAATTTAATCTAGCCAGGCATCCTGCTGTCCTGCCTCATAATATCTCTCCAATCTGTCATTTCCAACAGACAGTGGTTTATTGGTTTGGCTTTTTTTTTTTCCTCCCCCTGGTCTTGAAATATCTCTCTTTCTTTCTCAAGTAGCCCAGAGCTCCCCCAGGGGTGTCCCAATTTCCCCCCTTGCTTTAGTGGGAGCTCTGGATGAAAACATGTCCCTTCCTCAGGAAAAAACCTTTCAACAACTTCACACAGAGAGAAGCTTGTCAAAGAATCCCCAGTTTATGTGCTGATCCTGTCGGTGCTGCATTGATGGTTGGACCTGATGGTCTTAAAGGTCTTTTCCAACCTTAACAATTCCATAATTCCAGGAGCCAGTGTAGGATCGAACCTCACTGGATTCCTCTTGATCTCTTTCCCAATCACCCACCTGCATGGAGTCAGGGAATGAGCATTTCTTTTGGTAATTAACACTCCTCAGCCCCTGAGCCCCTCATCCCCACAGCGCATTCCCCAAACTTCTCAGTTCACTTCAAACCCTTGAGGCATCCCTTGAGCCCCTCAGGGCATCCCTTCAGACCCACAACCCCTCCGAGCCCCTCAGGCCACCTCAGCTCATGGAGCATCCTCGGAGACCCTCAGGGTGTTCCCCTCAGACCCACAGCCCCTCAGGGCATCCCCCTCAGACCCACAGCCCCTCCGAACCTCTCAGGCCACCTCAGCTCATGGAGCATCCTCGGAGACCCTCAGGGTGTCCTCCTCAGACCCACAACCCCTCCGAGCCCCTCAGGGTGTCCTCCTCAGACCCACAACCCCTCAGGGCACTCCCTCAAACCTACAGCCCCTCTGAGCCCCTCAGGGACCCCCTCAGACCGCCCTACAGACCCTCCGAGCACCCCTGAACCCCTCACGGCATCTCAGCCCCAGGGAAAAGCGTCCGAACCGCACGGAGCGCCCCCTGAGCCGCTCCCCGAACCGCACGGAGCGCCCCCACCCCCGCCGGCGCGGCCCCTTTAAGAGCGCGGCCCCTTTAAGGGCTTGGCCCCGCCCCCCGCGGTCGCTGCCGGGGCCGCTGGTGACAACAAGATGGCGGCGGCGGCGGGTCCGGCGGGCGCGGAGAGTCGCGTGTTGGGCTACAGCCTGCACCGCTGGAGCAGCTTCTCCTCCACTTACTTGCCCGAGTGAGTGCCGTGCTCGGCGCCGTGCGTGGAACGCGCTCCGGGCTCGGGTTTGGGGGTGGCCGGGCGGCTGGGCCTGTGTGGGGCCTGCGCGGGCCCCGCGCTGAGGCCTGCGCGGAGAGGCCGCAGCAGTGGGAGCGGGACAGGAGCTGTGTGTGAGCGGCGTTCTGTGTGTCACAGGGCTCTGTGCAGCAGATTTTGGGGGGACCATGTGCGAGCAGGGTCTCTGCAGGAGAGTTTGAGGCGGCTGTGTGTGAGAGGGTTCTCTGCAGCAGGGTTGCGTTTGACACAGGTCTGTGCTGCCGGACTTGGGGGTGTTAGTGGGGCAGGAGCCCCTCAGCAGGGTGGAGGTTCAGGGACAGGGCACCGTCACTCGGGGCTGTGATTTATGAAGAGATTTGGGGGGAGTTGCGTGGGCCAGAGGGTCTGGGCTTGCAGGTTTGGGGTGATGAGTTATATGGGGAGAGCCCGGAGAGTCAGGTTTGGGTGTGGGTTTAGCACGAGGTATGGGCAAAGGAAAATTGCAGCTAAAGAGGAGAAGCTGAGCCCAGATTTGGGGAAGAACAGGGGCTGGTGTGGGAGAGGCTGGCCAGTTACTGGGTGAAACGAGGAGAAGGGTCAGTGCCCCTCCTGCCCCGCCCTGCCTCCGTCAGGTGCCTGCGGGCTCTGTGTTTTTTGGCAGCTGCGCATCCTCTCCCGCCCCTGACCTCTGCAATGCTGGGCTGTGTCACCTTCTGTTTTAGGGGAAGGCTGTCACTGCTGCCCTAATCGCCTGCCTTTAGGAATTCGGGGGTTGGCAGGAGCTGTTACAGCCATCAATTTGTGCTGCTGTACCAACTCATCCCATCCTCTGTTGACCAATGGCATCCAGCTGCAGCCTGTGGAATTCATTCCTCTAGTTGCTGAGTCAAGTTTGGAGTGATCACAGCGTGGTTTAGGTGTGGTGTTTTTGGTCCACCTTCTGGATAAGCCATCCTCGGTGCTGGAATTCGGGAGGACTGCTGGGGTCACAGCACAACGAGGTCATTATGGGCTGTTGAGACTCATCCGATCATCGATTGTCCTGCATTTACTGACCTTTGATTGATGTATCCTGAACTTACCTGCTGTCAACAAGTGACAGAGTTGCCTTAGCTGTTAATTATTAATATCCTCAATTATCAACACTTTCCAAAATAAGGCAAACCTCTAAAACCAGGTTTTTAACTGAACTCCAAATTGTTTTGTTTTTCTGTATATTTTCTGGGTTAGATGTGAAAAAGACCTGGTTTCTGTCTAATTGGTAATCTTTGGTGATAATTAAGCCATCCTTTTACCTTTCCTGTTAAAACAGCTTGCCCTTAGGGTGCCTCTTCCAACTCTCTGATGGTCTTGTAGTTATTTCTACTGGCTTTTCTGGCTTTTAAAATCTTATTAAAGTGTTGGTCCCTGAGGAGAGGGGTGACAGTCCATTATTGATCTCAGTGATGCTATATAAACACAGAGTATTGTCTTTCTCCTTGGTATTCCTTTCCAAGGCTCCCATTAGTCCCTTTTGCTACAGACTCGTGTCAGGAATTAATGTTCACGTGGCATCTGCAGTGCTGCCCAAAGTCCTTAATGCCTTCCCTGATACAAATTCCCATTCCTGTTGCTGGGCTGGTATTTAACTATCGTGTGACCTTGCATTTGGCTGTTTTTAAGATGTTATTTAAAAGTGCTTGTCATCAGTGAAAACAATTTTATCTGCTTTTAGGCACTATGATCCCAGCAATGGGGTTGTTCTCTGGTGTGCTGACCTTGGCCTGAGGGATTCTGGTCCTAATGTGCTGTCTTGCTATGGAAGTTTTGGTTTTTGCTTGCTAACTTTTTATTCCCATGGTCTGGGAGAGAGCTGGAATACAGTCTGAATTGGAAAGGAGAGGCTTTGACCTGTGATTTGTGATCAGCCTCTCAAAAAGAGAAAGTTTAACAGGAAATATATGGGAGGGTGGGTTTTTGGGGATGGACTGAAGATGAAAATCTTGAAAATTGCTGGGACAAGACCATAACACCCTGTGGGATGAACATGCACATAGAACTAAAGGTTGTCTTAGTATTTAACATGTAGAACAAAATGATGCTTGTCTGGAAGAACTTGATCTTAGAGGATGTTTTCCAACCTACATGGTTCTATGACATTGGGAATTCTGGTTACACTGTAGTTTAAATGGGTTTGCTGGCATAGCTAGAAAGAAACCACTTTAACCTTGAAGGAGAGGCTCTGCCCTCATGTATGTAGGAATGAATATACAGCTTATTAAATATTATTGCTTCTTGTTGGGAGTTGTGGTCTTGCAGGCAAAGTGCTCAGGGAAGAGCAGCAGAGGAATTAAGCATGATTTAAACACATGCCTTAAGTAGTTGTATGGTTTTAAATGTAAAACAAAGTTATGGAATGTAAAACTTTCATCACTGCTCACCAGGGAAAAAATTAGATGTCTAGTGACATCTCACCTGCTTATGTGATGCTGAACTGACATTGAAACTTTTCAGAACACTGAAATCATCTGATAACCTCACTTTTAATTAAAAAAGCCTAAACAGAGCAAAACAAAAAGTGTTTTTCAGAGGCCTTTCTGGTCATGCTCTAGTTGAGGATCACTAGTCTGTTGAAAAATACTAATTTTCTTTCAGTGACAGAGAAACTTCCTCTGCTGAATGCCAGTGTCATTCCTCTTGCATTTGGTGTTGGTACTGGAGGGTTAGTTAGTGCTGGGTCCAGTTTCTGGCTGCAGCTGCAGCATGTTTGCAAGGACCTTTCCAGACATTAAGTGAGGATTGTCTTAATGAAATCAGTAGTTCTCCTGTTTTTTCAAGTCACTGGAGTTGTCTATTGGTTTGTACCAGCAAGAAAACTGACTTGGGTATTTATTTTAGTAACTGTGGGTAGATATCAAAGAATTTGTTTGGTAATAGTGGCTGGCTCAATCTGTGTTGTAGGATAGGCTGTGCCTTTGGGAAGAGAATTGATCCAAGAGGAAATTTGTTGTTGAAACATCTGGTGTTCCCAGAGATGCTCTGCCTGTGCAGAGGCACCAGTGCATTGAGAGGCTTCAGCTTATCCTGCTTGGAAAATGATCAGCCCAGCCCATTGCCTGAGACTGCTCTGTCAGATCCATTCCTTGGCTCTCCACGGTTCCTCCCCAGAGGAATGGAGCCTCAGGGGAGGCTGCTCCCTGCCTCACGTGGGACTGACCAGCACTGGCAGTGACTTCACTCCAGTGGCACAAACGAGTGCTGGTGTCTTTAGACATGAACAGAGACAGGGAGATGGGCTTCATTCCTCTCCCTTCTCTGTCCTCCTGCAGGAAGTGATGAGCTCAATAATCACTTTGTTCCTTTCTGAACAAGGAGGGAATAAAATTACAGAGGGTAATGCATGCCTTGCTCCAACTTGGGTTGTTTTTTTTTTTGGTAGGGAACAGAACCAGAAGCTCTTGCTCTCCACTGAGAGAAGCACTTCATATCTGACTTTTTTAGTGGCCTGTTTTTGTACCTGCTTCAGTTTGAACTTCCTTCTGAGGTGAAGTGCTGCGCTCTGTGCAATGGCAGCCTTGTACTCTTTTTTATTGCCAGATTACTTTATCCTGGGGCTGTGGGTTCCAGTGGCTGCATCAGCCTCATGGCATTTTGCATTTGATAGTGCACTCAGGTCCTTCTGTCACTGTTTTATACGGCTGAAATCCCACTTCAGAGACTAACAAGAGCTTTTTGCTGTGTTCCTCTATTCACATACTTCAGTGAGGAATGTTCATCCTGTTTCTGTTGCTCAAATTTTCAGTCCTTCAGGTTTCCCTGTATGAAATCTCTGAAGAGGAAGATTAGTATGTTTCCTGTGTTTTACTTCAGGATTTTTAATTAGTATTTTGTTTATTTCTTGTGTTAAGGTTGCTATTAAGAATATAAATTAAGATTGGTTTCTTAGCTGATAATTAAATACCATTAACAATCTCTTAGTTGGTGTCACTTTTTCACTGCAGCTCACTTTTATCTATTTCACAGTCAACTTCAGTTTTTCAGAGAATTCCAGTCTTTAGTTTGATGCCTTGAGTGGTGTCATATGGTGAAGGCTGAATAACTCTGTTGTCCCTTTCTAGGCAGTGTCCTGGAGCAAGGAAAAATCCAGTTGATTTGTTAAAATACACTCAAAACTATTTTATTCATTGGTTTACTGTTTTTCCATTAAACTAGGGGAAGAAAACTTAGTGGAAGATACTTTGATAGCAAAACATGAGTGACTCATAGGCTTTTAAAGTGAGATTGCAATATATTTTGCTTTCTAGTTAAGAGGATGCAATAGCAAGTTCCTGGCCAGGCTGAAATGCACTGCTGTAGTGGTCTGCTCTGAAAGAAGTTTACTCTAATGTTTGAAATCTTGCAAAACCTTAGCAAGAAGGTGAAGAGAACACATGTAGCAAACTTTTTGGGGTAAAGTCCAGAAGGATTAAAAACAACAGGCCTAAACAAACAAACAAAAAAAACCCCAGGTGGAAAATAACCTGTGATCGCTGAGATTTTTGTAATAGGAAAAAACACGTGTTTGTGGCCAGTGAATTGTGGTTCTCTGTTTCTCCTTCGACCACAGGAAACTGATGACTCAGATCTGTACCTTTAGAGGTTCATAAATGTCTCTGTAGATGCATCCAGCTCTTGAAGAATCTCATGTTCAAGCTGAGATCAGTCATGACTAATGAAAAGGTTTATTTTTAATACTATGTTCCCTGAGCCCAAGCTCTGCTTCCTTTACAAGGTGAGGATACCTTCTGCTGAGGTCTAAGCAGTTTAAAGCCATCTAAACCAGACCCCAATGGTGGAAGAATTGTAGAACTGTGACTTTGGAGGTTTTTTGCACCAATAATAAGCATTATTAATGTACTTTTTTCAGCTTAAATTGACAGCATTTCTAGCTTTACTTCAGTATTTTGACATAGCAAATCACTTTGCTTGTTGTAATTGCATTACCTTTAGGTATGGGAAGGCAAGCAGGCACAGGGCCTGGCTCTGTACTTCTGATTATTTTCAGTATTGATCAATACTTTCCCACAGTTATTAAAATAAGCAGGGAATGCAAACCCTGACTAACCAGTGAGCTGACCCATTCCTTTCCTCTCAGCTGAACCCTGTGTATAGAAGTGCTCTCAGTTTTGCTTTTTGTCCTTTCCAGTGGTCCCTCTCCTTTGTGTGGACTTTCTGGATGTTTCTAGACACCCTCATGAACCTTCTGACAGGCATTTTCCCTCTTGTTTACGTCACTTCTGTAGCCTAGGATTTTTCTGTGAGGGCTGAAATTCAGTATTTGCAGAGTAAAATATTTGTGTAGCAAATAAAGCTGCCTACAGACTGAATATATAACTATAAAATGCTTCTTTGGTGTCTGATAAAGTTAACTAGTGAGAAAGAAAAATGCTAGAGGTGGGAAGAGTAAAAAAAAATCACAAAATTATGAAGTTATGAGGAATTATGAGTTGTGATATCTCTTGCTCCCCAGGTAAAAGCACAAGTGCTGTAGTATCAGGAGAAATCTCTTTAGGCTCCAGTTAAAATATAGACATTATTTAAGAGATTAGACAGGTTTATTCACTGGCAGAAGGAGGAAGGTGAAATGCTAATTGCTCAGGTTCCCTGGTGTGCCCAACCTGGCAGAACCTGTAGTGCTCTGATGTTCAGCCTATTCTGGGATGGCATTTTACAGGAGCATTAAGAATGTAAAATTTTCATAGGAGGTGTTAACATCATCAGATTGTGGATCATTTGCTGTGTATGTTGCTGTATAGCCTATGAGCTTAATAAAAGTTTTCCAGCCTTTAATTACTAATTACTGGTTTAAAGACTAACTAGTTACTGGGGCAGAGTTTTCCTTGGGAGAAATGTTGCTCAGGCATCATGTACAGTCTGCTTGATTTTCTTTCTTAGTGGCAAAGAATATGGGTTTTAATTCTGTCCATTCATGTATCATATTGCTGATAGAATGGTCAAGTTTATCACCACCATCAGTTTTGTGATCTGATCCTGATTTTTTTGCTGAGATTAAGTGGTGTGGGTAGCACTGATTCCATCACTTGTTTAGATGGTGACTTGTTCCAAAGCAAGCCAGTGCTTGATTTTAATTACATTTTAATATAAACCTGTAAACCCAGATGTAATTTTGCTTTTTTTGCCTGTTGAGTTTTGTGAGAAGAGTGAGCTGTTAAGTTCACCAGGTCTGAATTCCTTAATACACCAGTTATTGGAAGGGCAGGAGGAGCACTGAAGGTGTAGACTGGCTTGTTGCTTTAGGTAGTTGCTATTTCAGTCATTACTTGCAACTCAGTGTGCATAATCCTTGAGAAATTATTTCCTGGATCAATTTAAATCAAGGAGCACAACCATCTATTTAAGTTGAGGACAGCAGCCTGCCCGTCTGAATTTAAACTGCAGGAGCAGACTGGCTAATAGCACTTGCTCTTCCTCTGCTGGCACCTTCTGCTGTTCCTGGAAAAGGACAGGATCTTCATCATGGATAAAAATTGTGCTCTGGTTAGTTTGAATTTGGTGGTGTTTTCCTTGGTCTTCCCTGCCTTTCCTCCTGAGACTGGCTGGGTTCATAATGTCATGCTCAAGCTCTGGGAAGGTGCCTGAAAAAATATTGTAACTCCATTTAGGACATGACCTGTATTTTTCTGGAATCCTTTTCTGTGGGTGCATAGTTTAAACAGCATTTGGCTGTTATGGTAATTATATTTAAACAGCAATTTCCTAGCCTGTTCTGCAGTTGAAAGTTTTGTTAGTAAAGAGATGCTCTTAACACAGAGTGTTAAATTGGAGGTAAAAATTTGGTTTAGGTAAATTGACCTGTGAGTAAGGAGTTGGTGAATGAGTTCCCACTCGACTCTTATGTGGCAGTGTACTATTGCTAACTTTCAATTTTGTCTTCTAAAAATCCTAGTTTCTGCTACAGGGTTTGGAAGCTGCCAAATATGGAAGTAATTTTGGCCTGGGAACTGCTGTATCCTTTAGCATGAATTATGTATATTGATCCAAAATAAGGAATTATTCCCTAATGTAATCCAGGGTCAAATGTTTGACCTGTACTGTGTTTCTCCTTATAACCAGCACTTAACAGTCTGATACTTCCTTGTTTTCCCAGATCAGTATTTTGTCTTCTACATTCCTTGAGTTGCACTGTCAGTGAGAGAAACTTAATTCTGAAGGGAAAGCTGTGAAAGTTTTCCCACCTGGAACCAGGAGGCATTTTCCATAGAGTTTTGGTGGAAAAATCTCCAAACCTGACATCAATTTGGGCATGAGGGAGATTCAGTCTGCTTTTTTGAACAAAGTCTGCTTTAAATTCTTTTACAGGCATCTGTTTTTTGGGTGAACTTTTACTGGGCGTGAGGTTACAGTGCTGATGGGTACTAAAGATGTGTTTATGGCTTACATTAGCAATGTATATCTTTACATGTAATCACTGAGTCTGGTTTTATGGCTTCCCCTGAGTGGAATTATTACAGATATTGTGGAATAGAAGAGCATCCTTGCACTGTTGCGAAATCATGGAAGACCTTGATCTACTTCCTGGCCTTCACTAATTTTTTCCATATGTGCATTAGTCAAACAGAAATACTCTACTGAGGTTGTGATGCTTCCAAAATACAGCACAAGGAATTTACATAGATGTGCTGCTTTCCTCTAATCTACTTAAAAAGGATCTGTCCCATCCCAAGAAATGAGAAATGAGAAGGGAGCAGTGCTGAAGTGGGCTGCTCCACCAGAACTGTGGTACATTTGGAAAGTCAAAGTTCAGTGACTTTTCTGTGATTGCTGGCAGTAGAAATCCCTATGTTCACACATGATCCAAACTATTTTCAAGCTAGATGTGAGATTTTCTCAAAATGAAAACTGAAGGTTGTTATCCAGTGGTTGTCGGTGGTGATGTTTTAAAGTCTGGGAGATTTTATTCCAGTGTTTTATCTGTTGGCTACAAATTCAGTCAACTGAAGAGTGTAATCTCTTCATCTTTTTCCTTGAGTCTTGAAGGGCAGAATTCATGCTATTCTTGGTCTCTTTATTAAGCCAGGGATTTATTTCTACTCAGGGAGTCTTCTGGTATCTTACCTAGGCTTGGTTAAAAGGCTGGAATTCAGATATCCTTGTGTGCTCAAATATCCTTATTGAGGATAATAATATGTACAGGTGAACACAGAGTATGAAATGAGTAAAAGGAACTGCATCAGATGGTCTTACAATCACTGAGTTCACTAATATCACTGGCATTTTAAGTAATTTCTTATAAAAAAAGCAGATAGACATTAATTAAAGTACATAGAAAAGATTTGTTTTAGTGATCTAACAGTTCTTAAATTTAAACCTAAAGTCAGTGCAGGGAGAGAATGAACCTTGGTAATTTTTCAAGCTTAGAAGATTCTCAGCATCACTTAGCAGTGAAATTGCATCTAAACTATAATCCCTAAATGTTGGGACAATTAGGCTGGTAATCATCTGTGATGCGTGAAGTTACTGTGGGTACCAACATGAGTAAATAAGCCTGACTTTATTTTTTCTCCTGTTTGTTTTTCCTCTGTGCTAATGCTGATATTCCCAGCCTGGAGCTGGGAGCTTTTGCCACCAAGGATTTGAATCTCTCAGTGATACAGTCAAAAGTTTAATCCATGATTTAGGGTTGAGTGTCACTGGAATAGAAGTTATTTACTGGGCTGTGATAACTTGGAAATGACCTCAGGAGCTGCCAGGGGAGGGTTTAGACTGGATATCAGGGAGGGATTATTCACCAGAAGGGTTGTCCAGCCCTGGCACAGCTGCCCAGAGCAGTGGTGGAGTCACCACTCTTGGTGGGATTTTAAAGACTCGTGGATGTGGCACTTGGGGACGTGGTTTAGTAGTGACCTTGGCAGTGCTGGTTTAATGATTGGCCTTGGTGATCTTAGAGGTTTCCTAACCCCACGTGATTCTGTATCTTCCTGTCCTACACTGCTGCAGTTCTAGTCACTATTGATACTGCTCAATTCCTGTATGTCTCGAGGAAGAACTGATGAATGAAAAAAGTCTTTTAAAGTCTTAACTAGATGGGGGGAGTAAAAACAAAGTACTTCCTAACTTGCCTTACTGGAGATGTCTCTGACAGGGTCATTTAGCATTTAAGAAGCAGTTTGGTTGATCTGGCAGTGTTGGTAGGCAGCTGAAAAAACAAAAGTAAACTTTTCATTGAAAAAATTGAGAACCTGATTTTAATTGGACTGTTTCTAGGCTAGAGCTAAGTAATGTCAGGTTTGTTGTTCTGTATAGTCAGCTGTGATCTGATGAATATATTTCTTTAAGATTTTTAAATTCTTCAGTTTATTTTTGTAGTGTTGTATTTACTAAGCTATTTTATCTTTGATAGAAATAAGTTTATAATATACTGGATGATTGTGTGAGACTGCTAAGGAGATGAAACAAAACTGAGCAGCAAGTTGGCCAATCTCATGACATTATTATATTTAAAACTGTGCACTCCTGTACATGTTCTACTCAAATTCTGTTTTGCTGTGCAAGAGGTTAAGAAATCCTGTGTTGTAAAAAACAACCCCAAAACCCCCACTTTTTTTCCTGAATAGACCTGCATAATATCTTCCCATTTTTACTGTGTTATAATCTAGATGTCTTCATGTCTTGACATTTTTCCTGCCACTCTGAGCAGAGAACTTTTCCAGTGAGAGGGAGAGAAGCTGTAGCAGACCCTAAAAAGTGGTTTTTGCCTTGACTTTAGGCGACAGCAGGTTTTCAAATTGCAGCCAAGTGGTTCAAAACTAGCATGGCTTGTAGTGAGTTATGGGAGTTGCAGGAGGAAAAAAAAATCTATATTTTTTTCCAGATCCATTGGGTTTTTAGGTGATAAGTAATTTTTTTCCCCCCTGTTTTTCTTGGTTAAGGCTGTGTGTACATTCCAGTGTCTAGGCTGGGCAGGATTATCTCTGTGGATGCTTTCTGCTGGCTGCTGTGAGGGTTCTGCATGTTTGGAATAGTTCAGTCCACCATGTCTTACAGTGGACGTGATGGAAATTCTAGTCTGTGTATTCCAGTTGCTGTGTTCTTCCCAATCTCTGTTGGGATGGTCCTAGGAAAAAGTGAAAGAATCATCACGTGGACAGCCCTGGAGCAAGTATTTAGTCCATTTCCAGCCAGTCTGTGTTTTCCTAGCACTCCAAGTGCCTTTTTGCAGTGTAATGGCGTGCTGGCTCTGTGGTTTTGAAGAAGACAGTCTGAGTTCCAAGTCCTTTTAGTAGAGCCTGTGCCCTTTCCTGCACAGCTGCTCTCTGAAGAGCCACGTGAATGTGCCAAGCAAAGAGAGTGTTTAGGATTTGTTTGTTCTTAAAGACTCGTTCCTAAAGTCATGGATTTCCCTAATAGCAGCTCCATGGAAGTATTTAGGTTAGATGCAAATTAAAGCAGCCTTAAACCTAATTTGCAGCATATTCTGCAAAGTCATCTGATTTCTCCCTTCTCCACTGGAGCAAAGGAAAACTCTCCCTTAGTGATTGTCGTGCCTGAACCCACAGAGCTCTTTGCACAGAGAAGTCCCCAGGCATGGGGACATCTCTGTCATTCCAGCAGAGATCAGCCAATAGTTGGCACAAAGGATATGAGGATTTCTGGGTTGGTAACAGGAAAAATTATCTCCTTCCAGCAGTTGTGAGACCAGTGTCTGCCCGGGTAATAAAAAGAAACTTGCACTGTGCTCTGCCAAGAGCTTTCTGCATGGAACCATCCACTTTTTAGCTATGGGAATGCTTACAGTAAGGCTTAGCTGCTGATAGCTGTGCAGGCAGCCAGGTTAGAAAATGAGGCACACCAGGGCTGCTCTGGAATTGCTTGTTGTGTTAATAAAATGGCCCCTCCTGCTTTGCTTCTCATAGCAGAGGTGCCACGTCATCTCATTTTTTTAGTACTTTCTTTCCAGTGGGAAGGGGGGGATTGGGAGTTCACTCCAGTGGGAACCCCTTTTCCCAATCCAACTGCTCATCTTTTAGTCTCACTTTGTGCTGGTGCTGGTATGAGCTGATCTGACGAAATATGTTATTTATGCAAATCTTTATTATAGCTGCTGGTGTAGGGAGGGGGAGGATCCTTTGTGAGTGGGTGGGATGGTCCCTTTGGCAGTGTTGCAGATTTGTGCCAGACTTGATCTTGTATCCACAGCTGATGATGATAAGTTATCTCAAACCACGTTTAATGGGATGCTTTTTTCACAGGAAAAGCTTGCGTAAACCCATCGGTACTTGTGGTAGCTCGAGGGCTTACAAATACCTCTTTTGCTTTTTTTTTTTTTTAATGTCTTGTGAAAATAGCATGGAAAGTCGTTATGTTAATGGAATTTTCACTTCTCAGATTTTAATCTAGGTGTCATATCTGCAAAGCCTCCCTCTGGGTGCTGTGTAGGAGTTTTGTGATGTCCAGAAAAAGGGCTTTACATGGAAAAAGACATCTGCTGTTAGGACATGCGTTTGTTTGTTTCTTATTGCCTCATGGCTGGTGCAGTGCTTGAATTCCTCCAAGCCATAAATTTTCTTAAACTGTTTATGGTAAATCTGCTTTGTACACATGGACTTCTGTCTTCACTGTTTGTTTAATCTTAATAAATTAGTAACCCATGTATTTTACCATTTCTAACTCCATTGATACTGCTGTCTTTATCTTTCATGTCTCTTTTTGGCCTTTATTTGTGTGAGCTACCTGTCCCTTTTCTCTCTCTGTGGAATGGTTATCTTGTCTAGCTGTACTGATTGAGATCTTTGGTTGTGGCAAATCTTTGACCTGGAGAAGCAAACAAATCTACTTCTAAAAATATGATATTTGGGATCTGTCCCAGGTACAAAATGCCTCTTTCCAGCTGGGCATTATCTGACCAAGCAGCGGTGCCAATTCCTGTGAGTGTTGCTCAACGTATGAAGAGTTTATTGCCTAATGTTTAAACAAATGTAATGGAATCATAAATAAAATTTATTCCGTATGGGAAACTTGTCTTCTTGTGTTCCAGGATTAGGATAAAGTTCCATAAAGGAGAAAAGCCATACAGCATTATCTAATTTTATCTGTCTTTGTATCCCTAAAGTATTTAATATAAGATACATATCTTTAAGTTTAGCATTTTTTTCCTCTCCAGATACTAAGAGGTATTAAGAATTTATTAAATACCATGTCTTGCCTGTGGCATGGTCCAGAACACTGCAGGTGATTCTTCTCAAAAGCAAGTGTCTTGTGGTTTCTAATGGTGACTTAGCTTTCAGACTCTCAGCTTTTATTAGAAATTTGTGTCTCAGTTACCAAATTCTTCCCTTTGCTTAGAGCAATTTGTTTTGTCCCAGTTGTAATTAAAGAAAAGGCCAGGTTTTCTCTTGGAATTGAGCCTGTTTGCGCTGCAGATGATGTTCTTAGCTGGATGTTGAGTTATGTAGAGCCATGTTTTTTGTGTTTGATGGGATTGGAGCAGAGGGCAGTGCTGTTGCATTGCATTTTCCCAAGTGGGGATGGGTGAATAACGCAGCCACAGAGCTGGGTCGGTGCTGGCATCACTGTGTTAATAAATACTGTGCTGTAATGGGAATCAGCTAAAAGGAGAGGGAACTTCACTTTTATTCCTGCACTGTGTGAAAATCCGGAGGTGTTCTCCAAGCCTATGGATAGATGCAGCCACTTGGCCAGCTCTCAAAGTGTTCAGATTTAAGAGGCCACCCTGGTGTGGCTGCTGGCCCTGTCCTTTGTCTCATGGTGGGGCTGCCTGGATACCGTTGCCACTGCGGTGATTTTGGGCTGCCCAGTGTGGAAAAAGCCAGCTAATTTTTGTCTGGTAATGCTCAACCTCTGACTTAACCTCTTTCCCTTCGGAGCTTTCATTGGAGCTCTTTTTCCTCCAGCCCTTTGTAGTAATCCAGATGCTCGTGTTCTTTTCCTCCTACACAGCAGATGGAGATGGCAGAAGCCTTTTGATGACTGTTTCCTTCTTTTTACATAAGTTTTATGAGCTGACAAGTTCGTTAGTTGGAAGTGGTGGAGCTCACAAGCCCTGTCCAGCAGGTGGTGCATTGTCACCTTGCCAATAATTATATATATTTTAGGGATATTTAGGTTTGTTTTTTTTTTTTAATTTAATCTGGGATGTGAGCTTTACTGCATGGTTATAGAAGAGAAAGCAGATGTGTCATGTAACTGTCGTGATGAATCTGTTTCATTTTAGCCAAAAAATAACTATTTTGAATTTATTAAATACTGAAACGTTGTGCTATTTCAAAGTGAAGAAAGAAACTCGGTTTTCCTCGTTGAAGAGTTGAACTTCTGCTTGTTTATGTGTTGTTCTAGGCTTGTAGCTCATGAAAAATACTTGTTAAAATTTGGCATGACTCGAGTGGTCATCTTTCTATGGTCCAGGAAAGCTTAAAGTGGGTTAGCAGCCCTCTGTCTCCCTTCCAGCATTGCCTGTCTACTAAAGAAGAGTTTTTGGCTGACTAACCTTCCAGCTGCTCATCATTTCAACCTTATTGAAAAGTTCTTACCCTACTGAGGTGTATAAACTCTTTTTTTTCCACTTCATGACAGACTTAGGCCTATGAAATTCATCTGTTTTACATTTATTTCACAATTTGAAGTTTTTTTTTATTTCACAACTTGGAGCTCTGTTTCACAACCACAAAGCTTGAAGGCGTATTTTGATGGGTCCTGTGAAATAGTACTGTAGAAAATCTTTAATAAACAAGGGGTAGAACCTGAATCTGTACCTAATGATTTAGGCAGTTGCATGAGAATGTTACTGATCTGAATGTACAACACATTTACTGGAGATGTAAAATATGTAGCTGTTACTTAAATTACTTTTGGCTTCTTGTTTCTTAGGAATATCTTGGTGGACAGGCCAAATGATCAGTCCTCAAGATGGTCTTCAGAAAGCAATTATCCTCCCCAGGTAAGCTCCTGAATCTGTGCTGCTCTGTAGCTGTGTTATACAATTTAATGTATACTGGGGATTTTGTTTTAAATGTGGACTGCTGCTGTTCACATTGGCATATTTATAGGCTTCCTTCTCTGAGTAAAATGCAGGTTGTTGGTACATGAGATATTCACATTTCTAGCAATTTGTGATCCTTCTAGAAGTGCTTCATTGTGGGGGAAGTTTCATGTTTCCTCCTTGGCAGTCGTGGTCATGCTGGAAATAATCAAACCTTATGGTGAGATTAAGCTGCTAATGAGGCATGCAGGTCCCCCTTTGTCAGCGCTACTGGAGGCTGTTGTAGGTTCTTGGCCTTGAATCCCAGATCTAAGGAGCTGCTGTTTGTTTCTCCTTACAGCACGTTCAGAAATGTGGCCTCTGGTTAGAAACCCCCATGTTACCTCTTCTGCTGGTTAAGCACCTTATTAAAATAAGATTTGTATTGATTTTAGCATCTAATTTGCATTCTCACTATTATTAAGGCTGTTAGATTATCCAGAATATGCTTTTTCACTTTTTTTTTCTCCAGTGAATGTTATGCTTTTCTCTGTGTTAGAGCTGTACCTTATTCTTAAATGGTTTGATCAGTTTCTATGTCTCTTGTGCTGCTTATTTTCAATTCTTTGTTTAAAACGCTGATACACAGCAGAGTGACTTGCATAGTGTCTCTTGTCATGCAAAGTTGTGCTTATCTACTTATTTAATCCAAGTATTCCTCATCAGTGAAATCTCACAGGATTTTTCTCTAGGTAAGTCTTGCTGCTTTGTCGTGGACTTGTGTTAGAAATCCAGAGTCTGCACTGGTGGCTCCCTAGAGCAGCAGGTCATCTGCTGCAGCTGAAGAGCTTCCACCTGGATTTTCTGATCAATCCTTCTGTGTCATTGTGTTTGTAAAATTAGATTTTTTGGTTTTTTAGAGGAGAAGGAAAGGTATCCTCTGTATTCCACTAACATGTTCCTTAAACCTGATTGTGAGGACTGATATTGATCCTCTTGATGCCTCTATGTATCTACTGCTCTTTGAATTTGATTATTTTACTTATTTATATTTTGATAAACAGTGTGGAATTTGAATCCATAGCCTGAAGCAGTTTAATCCATCTAGGAACTATGGATTGCAGAGTAATGGGTATTGAGCATGGATTATATCCTAGCCTGCGTGCCATCCTTTACTTTCTTTCATGCAGGAGGCACATGTTTTTCTTGGTTTTTCTTGAGCCAACCCAAGGCAGGGTTGCCTCATGGTGCATCTTTGGACTGGGTTTTTTATCTGACATGTGCTCTTAGTTGTTGCTTAAATTCATTCTTTAATTTTCTGAGCCATCCTGAACATTCAGTCCTTTTAAAAATCTGACTCTGGAATGGAAACACACTTCCTGTAAGTGGATGCTTTAGAATATTCCCAGTTTATACTTAAGTCTGACAAGGAGTGATGCAGGTTGTACTCAGACATGTAGATTAAGCAGGGATTAATTAGAGTGACAGACTTTGTGCAAACCACACGAGCTTGTTAAGGAGATGTCTTCTAAAAATTTCATGTGTATGAGTTGTGACCTGAATGGAGATCCTGTAGCAGAATGACTTGACTCCAACCCTGGAGAGTTGGGCACTGCTCTGCATGCTAAGCAAGGTATTTAACCCAAACTTCTTGGTAGGAGAGAGATGAAATAGCACTGGCATTATCTCCCTGTGTGCGAGAATTAAGGCCTGGCATGCAAAAAAAAAAAAAAAAAGTCCTCACGTGGCAACTGAGATTGGCAAGACAGTATTTGAGTTTTATTCTATTACTTAAAGACAAAACTAACAGAAAATGTGACTGGAAAAGACCATGTTGCTGCATCCTCTTTCTTGAATCTTTGTATTTAATAATGAGAATATAAAGTCCTGTGTAGTTGCTCATGTGTTCAGCAAGCCCAATCCTGAGCACTGAGTAAGAGAGACAATGTATTTGCAGTGCCTTTATACTATATAAAGTACTATATATACACTATATACTGCAGCTAATTCTCATTTTTCTAATCTGAGTATTTAATTATTCATGTAAAGCATGTTTTACAGTTTAATTTCTCTGTTGAAAAATTAGCTGGAAAGAGGAAGTGGGGAATTAAAATCTTCAAAAGAGTCGTGTGTGCAAAGAATGCAGTTTTTGTTATTTCTGTGTATATAGAAGCAGTTCCTATTTGTGTTGTCTCATACTTGAGAGATGAAAGAACTCCAGATTTGGTTGCATTTTGATCAAAATAGTTCTTGTACCTTGTCCATTGAAAGACTGCCAAATTAAATGCAGGAAAAACATTTATATAGGTGTTCTGCTTCCTTGGTTTTTTTCCCAGTGGCTGAAGTTCTTACAGCAGAATCTTAGCTTGGAAAACTTCAGTTGAAACACTGAATGACCGAATTATAAATGTGGTAAGGAGAGAATTTAGGGAAAAATGAAGTTGAATAATGTATATTCCTAAAAATGTTGGTTTATATACACAGGACTTCTAATCTCTGGAATAACTATCATAGATCCTATAGAAAATGAAGCTGGAAATAATTTTATAGGTGTTGTGTTGGCAGCTCTTCAGTTAAAAACTGGTCACTCGTGCAGTGACGCACTTGCTGGAGTGTGTGGGTGGCCATAATGGTCCGGACAGGAAGCGAACTAAAACTCAGGGAAATAAAGCTCTCCTTGTTCCCAGCTTTATTAGCTGAAACCAGGGTTAAGGCACAAAACAAGGACTGATGTCCAGCATGCTCAATGTGAGATATTTTAATAAACTCTACATTCCTGATCGCTGGTGTTTGTCTCCTCAGTGCCTCACCTTAATCCCAGGGTTTAGCAATTCCCTGCTGAGGTGATAAAGCTGTGCTGGCTTAGAGGTAAAAATATGAGTGAGTTCCCTTCCCTCATTGACTGAAACAAAACCTTTCCTGACACCTTTTCTTTCAGAGCACATATCAGAAGAGCATAGGTAAAAATGTGTTCATCTCAATGAAAATGCAGTAAATGTGATAAGTCCATACCAAACCTTTTTGAAAAGGGAAAGAAAATGAAAGTGGAAGTTGAAATGCTGCCACGTGACTATATTTAGTAAAGGGGTTTCCTGGCTTCATGGGTATGGTAGAGTTAAATAGTTCTCGTGGCCATGAAAGCTGCCAGTTGGTTATGAATGAGTGCCAGTGAAAGGAAATACATCTGACAGCTGTTTTTCTGTTTATTAAACTAGATATCTTTCTTGAGTCTTGAAATAGATGACCCAGAAATTATATATTTAATAACAAACCTGTTATGTAGTAACCTATTCAGGCAGGAGAGGGCTGATGGTTCTATTTTTAATTCTGTTCTCAGCTTACATTGAAAGTGTGAAGCAATGAGGCTGGTGATGCTGAAGACCATGGCTCTGTCAGAAAGGCTCATCCTGATGATTCTAGTGATGGTCTGATGTGGAAGACTGTGCAGAGGGTTTAATTCCCCTGAGTGACTTGATTAATAGCATGTAGAACAAAAGCATAGATTTTTATTTAGCCACCAACTTAATTGCAAGAGAAGTCAAGATGTTGTGTTGTGGACAAAGGCAGCTTTTGTTATTTTGTGGGTTTTATTTTTACATGCAATTCAAGTTTCACTGCTCACTAAGTAAAAAATGCTTGAGCAGAACTGGTTAAAGAAATTGATAAAAGACAGTGTAAATGTAATTGTACAGGCAGCTTGTGTAGTGCAGTTTGGAATCTGGTTCAGCATATTTGATCACAGAATCAATTAGGTTGGAACAGACCTCTGAGGTCAGTCCATCCTTTGACCAATCACCACCTTCTCAGTGCCAGGGTCCAGTTAAATGCCACATCCAGCTGTTTCTTGGACACCTTCAGGGATGGTGACTTTGCCACCTGCTCCCTGGGCAGCTCATTCCAGTGTTGTGGAGGTGTGAATTTTGAGCAGTCGAAGATCATATGTGCGTAAAGTTAGTGGTGTTGTCCAAATGATTGGTTTCAGGTTTGCATCTGAAGGCCAGGTTTCTTCTGATTTCCATCCTGCTGTGTAGATTGTATCAGGAATTCATTTAAAGTACATTAATAAAATTTACACTCCATTGTGTGATGCAGCAGCCTGCATATGGTTGTCATCAAATGGTAGCACATCCCAGAGCTTCAAAAGAGTTTGGAATTTGCTGCAGCTCCCAGTGTAAGGCTGGACTTGCTTATTTTTTGGGGGGTGCACTGTAAGCAGCTGTTGGGGTGCTGAAGTGCCATATGTGACTTAGTCTGCTCTTTGTGCATATTTACTTGTTAAATGCATTGAATCAGAAACCAGTTTTCCTTTTCTAGTGTTTTGTAGCATCTTTTTTGTTAGTGTTGTGATTTGAGGCCTAACAACTGGGCTGAGGTTTTTGCTCAGTCTTGCCAGTTATCTGTGTGCCATGTTCTAATGGACAAACACTTCAGTTATAATTTGGATTTTTGGAATACTGCATGAATACATGGACATTGAATGTGCTGATGTTGCTCACAGCAATAAAATGGAAAAGTGTCAAATATCTTGGTGTATTTGCCTGAAATCTCATAGAATTGTTCTCTCCAGGTTGAATAAATCACTTAATCCTACAGACACTTCTGTCACATCTTTTAGAGCTACAGAGAATAGTCTGTCACAGCTAAAATTCTGGTAGCATTCCAAAAATATCCATGCAACCAGCTGTTAGCAGCTCTTGAGGCAGTGTGTTTTTTCAACATTAGTAAGATTCACGGCTGGTACCCACACAGTGGCAGTGATGTGTTTGTATAGAAACCCAAAAAGTACATCTCTGTATTTTTACATTTATCGTTGAATTACAAAATAGTTTACATTAGAAGGGTCCTTAAACATCTCATTCCAAGCCCCCTGCCATGGGCAGGGGCTCCTTCCACTAGGCCAGGTTGTTCCAAGTCCTATCCAACCTGGCCACCCTCACAGTAAAGAATTTATTCCTAATAGCTAATCTAAATATTTTAGTGTGAAAGTCTTTCAGTTTTGTCTGTGTCTATGCATTATAAACCAGGAAAACACATATCTAGGTGCAAGGTTTTATAGCAAACCTGTCCTTTTTTTCCATATCAATCAGCAGATAATTCACAAAACAAGGTTGAATTTAGCTTTTGTGCTTCTATTTTCGTAAGGTCTGCATGAGTCAGCAGGTGGTGGGATGTGTGGAAGTGGGAAGGAGGGCAGCAGAGTTCCCTCTCTATTTGTGGGGTTAAGAAATCACTGCTCCCATGTGTAGTAATTGCTGTGCCTTGCTCCCTTCCAGGCATAAAGGATTTAACTGCAGTCCTGGTTTTCTCTCCCTTAATTTAGAGTAAGAATTGAATAATGCAGGATGACATTTGTGCCAAGTTTTTGCAAATCTTGTGTGGTACTTGAGAAAGTATGTGTTCATGGCCCAGGCATTAGGTTTGGGATTCCAGCAGGATTAGGAATTGCAGTTGTTGGTACTGCTGGCTTCACTTTTCCAGCTTTGGGAGAAATCTGCAGGGAAGATATGATGGTGTAGGAGGAGTTCTTAGACATTGTGTACTGTCTGTTCTGTATGGGAATTTTGGCAGCAGGCTGTGCCATGTATCAAGTGCTGCCTTGCTCATTAAAGGACCGTCCTTTTGCTCATCCTTTCCTTTCTTCTGCCTTAGAAAATTAGTTTTCTCTATAGAAATTTAGTGGGTTTTTTCCTGAAGTTTAGGAATTACTTTGAGACAACAGCATGGCTTGCTGCTGCATAAACAGTGCATTCTGACATTTAGGTGGAGGTTTTCTTCACAAAACTAGAACTTTTTCATTAGAAGTATTTGGAAAAGCACCAAAGCATTCTTCTGTTGTACCCTCACAGTGTTGATACTAGTTTATTTTCTTAATTTTGAAAAGATTTGAGATGCTGGAAACATCTTTGACAGTAAATCTTCTATTAGTACCTATCCAGTCAGCATCCTCATCTGTAACTGCTCTATGTATGCGTATTTCTCTTAAGCTGAGCTTTCTGTAAATGTAGTAGGAACCAACCATTGAGGGTGCACCTTTATTGATCAGAACTTTATCCTGGTGCTCTCCAGAGCAATATCAGCTTTATAGGGCTGAGACAAAAAAATAAAAAAAGACTAAATGGATGAGCAAGTTTTTCCTGCTGCTCTCCCAAACGCTACCTTTCTAGGGTAAGATTGCCCTACTAATAGAGTTGTCTATTAGGATAGTAGATACTATCCTAAGATGTTTAGCATAGGAGATACTACTCAGTCTCTACTCAGGATCTACAGAAAGCAGCCACACTCATGCAAATAGCTCTGCTTGATGTCGATGAGAGACCAAAACTCAGGCATCATGTCTGGCTTGGCAGTGCTGCTGCTTGGAGGACAGGGCCACCAGCAGAGCCTGTGGTGGGAGGTGTCCTACAACGTGCTGATCTGCTTGTGCTGGAGTCCTGATGACAGGGTTTTATAACAAAATCCAGAACGATGAGTAATTGTCATTCTGCGCTTTGCCTCTGTGGTGCACTGCTTATTTCTGAGAAATCGGGGAAGAGAGTGAAACACATTGTTTTCAGATATAAAACTCGATGTATTCTGCAAAACAGGGTGTCTCCAGACTCACCTCAAGAGCTGTTTGGTAAGGGAAGGTACTCTGTGGTCCCTGATGAATGGTGCAAGTGCTTCCCTGCACCTGTTTTCCATGGGAGCAGACCTTTTCCTCCAGCAGTGCTGGTGAAGCTGGTGGCTGTGGCCTGAGTATAAATAATCTGACTACTCATATACAGATTGTGTCCAGCCAGTGTCAGTGGGGAGCACATGTTCACAAGGGAAAGCATTTTCATCATTTTCCATGTAAAGCTCCTATTCTGTCATTAAGTGGCTCTGTTATTTGGGATGGTTAATAAGCAGTTGGTTCCTGTGTTCCACACACACCAAACTTTGTGTTCAGTGGTTAAACAGCATCAGCCCAGAGAGGAAAAGTAATTTGATGTTCTCTTAGCATGTGGAACATACTGTATTTATCTAATTGTGTATTCAGTTTAGGTTTCATTTCAGGCTGGAGTGGGCGTTTGAATCTTCACTCTCTGTGGTTTGATCCTATTTGCCAGATTTCAGCAAGCCTTGCATCCAACTTAAAGGAATGTATGTAGGCTCTGAATAGAATTGCTAGGCATAAGTAGTTCAACCAATCTTTTTCCTAGATAAGCTGATTTTAGAATAATATTTTTTAAAAACCTTTCCTTCGTTCCAGGACCAAGTTAAAAAAAAACATAACGGGGAGGTTTCATCTTCACTTTCATTCTCTGGCTTTGTAAACTGAATGTTTGGAGTCTGTAATGTTTCTCCCTTAGCATGTTTTGCAGCCTTGGCTTTAATATTCAAACTCACTGTTTTCTCTTCCACAGTATTTGATTCTGAAGCTTGAAAGACCTGCCATAGTCCAAAGCATCACATTTGGCAAATATGAGAAAACGCACGTCTGCAATTTAAAGAAGTTCAAAGTCTTTGGTGGGATGAATGAGGAGAATATGACAGATCTCCTGTCCAGGTAAGACATGATTCCATCAGCTCTGAGAATCATAAAGGCTGGACCAAAATGCTCTTCCCCCTTGTCTGGCCAGCAGTTGGGCAGAGCTGTGGGTGTGACCCTGCCATTGGCTGCCCTTGTGTTTGTGGTCAGGTCAGAGAGCAGCAATCCCAACACTCGCTCTAGGAGCCTTCCTTATCCTGCTCTAACCACAGAGGATTTGTGGAAAGTGAGGTCTTGGGGATTTGGAAGAGCTGGGTGCAGTGTTGCTGGATTGCAATTCCTTCCTTCCATGTGCTTGAGGCACAGGAGAAATGATTTCCCGGGTGTAGGGGACTTTGAAGTAACTTTCTAAAGCCCAAGTAACCTCCCCATGTCAAAACCCTCATTGCAGCCTTAAAGATCTGAACTAGTCAGCTGCTCTGCCTTTTTCAGATGGGTTAATAAATCAAACAGGCAAATGGAAACCTGCATTTTCCTTTGTTTAGTTGGATTTGGTAGAGTTGTAGTGATAGGGACTAAAAAAAGAGCCTTTTGGCTGTTCAGGTTATCCAGAAGTTCTAAGTAGTTGCTAATGTAAATTTGCAAGGGCCTTTTAAGGAGTGTGCTGTTTCAGAAAGGGAAATGAGAGGTAAAATCCAGGCATACAAGAGAAAAGAGTGGCAAGAGCTGGTGTATTTTGGGAGGCCTACAGAAGAGAAGTCCATCTCCAGGGTATGTATGGGGTACATCATCTATAGTCTAGAAGAGTAGCCATGGACAAGCATGGAAAGTTCTGTGCTGCAGGTATCATTCAAGACCATGCAGAATCTATCCACAACCCTTCCCACACTTTTACCCTCTTTAGATAGATCAGTCTTGAAATTTGTCTTTATTGCTGTTGCAATTGTGGGGGAAGAGGTCTTTTTAGTGTTACAGTAATTATTGGCATTTAATATAATTTCCCTTCTGCTGAAGTTTAATCAAAATCCTCATTCTGGGACCTGTACTTGTATTTTCAGTAAAAATGGACTTAAGATTTTTGATAAATTATACTAAACATTTGATATTTTTAGAAAGCAATGCCCATAAATGAATCACAAAGCACTTTGTCAGGGTGATAATTTTGCAATCTGATCCATCTCCCTCTTGAGAATGGAAGAGTGCAGTTCAGCACATCAGGAGCTGGAGTCTCAGGGTTCCAGGTGCAGAGGAGCAGCACTGATCCAAAGCCAATTCCCTCCCAAAATCCCAGTGTTGCCTCCCAGGGAGGCACAGGTAGGTGGAGAGCAGCCCAGGCCTCGGTCCAGCACGTGTACTGATGATTCAGAGTGGTGTGGAAACAACTGCGTGTTTCAGGCATGACCTAGATTGCATTTATTAGCTAGTTCTAAAATACAAGGTAAGATTTAGTAACCTTATTTATTTTTTCCCACAGTGGCTTAAAGAATGATTATAACAAAGAAACATTCACCTTGAAGCATAAAATTGATGAACAGATGTTCCCCTGTCGATTCATTAAGATAGGTAAATGCATTTTTTCAGCATTCTGAGTAGAAAATAATCTCTTCTGATACTTGTGCCTGTCTGGCACTTGTGACTTCATTGTACTCAGGAAAAGTATCCACAATAGCTGTTCCATTTCATCATCTTCTAGGCTGGTTAGATTGGAACACAGTGAAGTCCTGTTAATAAGAAATAGTAGCTTCATAATTTATATCCTGGGGAGTGAAAGCAAAATAGAGCAATTTTCAGAAATACAGCTGTTGAGTCAACTAATTGCAGGAGAAGCTGCTTACTGTCCTATGAATTGCTGTATAGAGCTTTAAATAAATAACTAAGCTAAATACCAGTGAAAGTTTCAGCTTTGACAGCCCTCAAGTCTGAAAAAGCTTGAAAAGTTTCATTCTCAGACACGCTTGCAATACTTAAAGCAACAGCAGAAGCCTCCCTTGTTCTCTCCCTGCTGCTCTTACCACAATGTCTCACTCACTTCTGGCTGAGGATGACACCACCAGGGCAGGGAAGGGTTGTACCCTCTGATGTTTGCTTTGGCTGGGGCAGGGGATGAGGGGGTGCTCCCTAAGGCCAGGTACTGGGGGGTGTGATGGGAGAGGTGAGGGTATCTTTTCCTTGCTTTCTGCAGGCCAGAGAGAACAAGAGCCTTACAGTTGTTGGATTTAGTCCAAGGATTTGGAGCCTTTCAGCTTGCTCAGTAAATTTATCTTTCCCTTCCTACCTACTGAGATAGTACAAGAATGACTGGGTTTAAACTAGCTGTTTAAGGTTAAAAATAGAGCAAGGAGGTAGTTGCTGAGAAATGAGATAAGATCCTGTTGGCTAATTTAGATGAATTTAGGAGTGTTTTGATGTGTTGGGTAATTCCTTTGCCAAGACTGTGATGATAGTGGCTGTGTAGGAGCTCCCCTCGGAGCCCTTTGCTCCAGTGTGTACTTTTTGAATCTCCTTGTGTTTGTCAGGAACTGAAAGTTTCAGGCTGGGAGTCCAGTAATCATTTGTGGGGTTTCCTGTTCCTAGAGAAGCAGAGGATTTGGTTGTTCACTGGGCTGGTTTCTGGCTGCTACTTTTGGAAGCAACTGTAGTGCTTGGCTTTAGGAAACCTCAAGAGTAGCAGAGGAATCAAGTTAAAGGTTGACTGCATCAGGGAAGTTAAATGAATTTTTAAAAACTTTATTTATTTTTTTTTATTCTGAAGCTTCCAGCATTAAGTTTTTGGAAAATTATTTTTCAGTGGCTAAAAACCAGCAAGTAGTTCCTGGAGGGCTAAAGGGGCCAATGGAAAGATTTCTGGCTGCTTCTTTGAATGTGTAAATTGTATTCCAGGAAAGTGTGTTCTGATGAAATGAAGTGTAGCTGTGAGTTGAAACTTGTTATGAATGTGAAATGCTGATTAATTTCTATTACCAGGATGTTTTCCTCTGAAATTACATGAGTACCTTGTTTTCTTGGGATGCAATCTTCATGTAGCACTTTTCACAAGGGCATGTGGTTATAGGACAAGAGGAAATGGCCTTATCTGAAGGAGGGTAGATTTAGATTAGGTATCAGGAGGAAATTCCTGATTGTGAAGGTGGGGAGGCCCTGGCACAGGTTGCCCAGAGAAGCTGTGGCTGCCCTGGAAGACCAGATTGGACAGGGCTTGGAGCAACCTCGGGTAGTGGAAGATGTCTCTGCCCACCTCAGGAGGATGAAGTTGGATGCTCTTTCAGGTCCCTTCCAACCCAAACCATCCCATGAATAAACATTATTATCTACATTAATATTAGGTTTGCATTGAGCTGTCACTTGCTCACTGGTTATGGTTTGAGATGAGTTTTCCTTTATCTATAGCCTTTCATTTCCTGAAGCTGTCTTCAGGACAGAATTTTCATGAAGAAATTCCTATGGTAAGACAGAACTGGAAATGATCTTTTCACCCAAACCTATGAAAGCCTCTGGTTGATGGCTGGTGTCATTTTGTTGATGAAGTTGTGAGAGCATTTTTTGCCGTGAAACAACTGCAAAACACTGTTACGAAATTCTGTTATTTTTCAGATTCACAGCTTGAAAATGTTTTGAGTTTGTTAAAATTTCCAAGCTGCTAGCCAAAGTAACTCAAAATTTCAAGCACCGTGCTGTGTTCCTTGTAACAGTGCCAGGAAAGGAGGCCAAAATCTGCCCTTTGGACTCTTGGGGACTGACACGGCAAAATCCCGCTATCAGTGAGGTTTGGGTTGGGGGTTTTCACCACTTGCACCAGGAATTGGCTTTATGATTGCACAGATCAGCACAGGATCTCCAACAGCATTGTTGACAGTGGGGTTTGTATGGGCACACAGGGCAGGAGGAACCGTGGGGAGATGGGGTGAGGGGAAAGTTCCTGCTCCAGCCTCCATTGCTCACGTATCAGAGGAATTTTCAGGCTGATAAAACGCAGAAAGAATAACCTCTCTCCTGTCAAGAAAAGCCTTGCACTTCTGTTAGTTTAATAACTTCAGCTTTAGTTCCTGAGCACTGCAATGCCCAGTTGTGCAGGCTTTTGACCTACTTGACAGATAATTTTTACATTTCATGTAGCACCTCATTAAAGAACTGGAGAGAGAGAAAGTATTTATCAGGACAAAATATCGAAGAATAATCTTTGTCATGTCTGTGAGCTTTGTTTCTGGCTCTGCTCTCATGATTCCTCCAAGCAGATATTTTTCTGTGCTGTGTCCTTGAAAGCAGAAGGTGTAAAAACTGATTGCTATGAAAGAGCTTGAAAAATGCCAGGTGTGATTCTCATTGCAGTTTGTTACTAGCATGGGATTTGGTAACTAGGCTTCAAGATTTTTAGGCTTTGATGGAACAAAAACGAGGGATACTTTTAAAATTGATGTTTTCTTCATTTTTGCAAGCGTACCTGTTTGTATGTCTGTCTGTAGATGAGGAACACAGAAATTAGCTTGAGAGAGGTATTTAAAATTACTATGTGTAATGCCTTTGCTATTATCTTCTCTACTATATAGCTGCAGTCCTTGTCTAGGCATAGTTATTATTGAGAAGTATCCCTTAAAATCATCCTTGTGTGGATTAAGAAGTGTTTAAGTGACTCAAATACCTTCTGTTTCTCAGAAGAATATAGATTTTTTTTAAATTATTTTTCCTTTGCTGAGCTCCTTTTACTGTGGCGTGACAATTCAACTGTTCTGAGCAGTTACACCTTTTAGGATGGATTGCTGTGGTACTTGCAGGAAAAAAATATGGAGAGGTGGCTTTATGATAAAAAGTGAAGGAATTATTTATCTTCAGGCTTTCAACATCTTTGATTGTAGTGATTTTCCATCTCAAAGGTGTGCAGAAAAAAGTGCTTCCATGCTGCACTTAGTGCCTCCTCTTTCCAAGTATGTCAGATTGTGGGTGCTCTAAAAAGAGATTTTTCTGAAGATCTGAGCACTCCTGTGGTGGACCTCAAAAAAGAGAGGGCAGAAGAAAGGGTGAGAGGTGTCTCCTGGGAGTCAGGAAAGAAGTTCAAAAATGGGGAGATGATCCATCAGAACACTTCAGCTTGCCTAACTGGAATAGAAATCACATTTCAGTCTCAACCTTCAGCTTTGTTTCTTTTCCTGCTCCTGTGGAGTCATTTACAGTGATCAGGTTCAGTTTTCTCTGCCTATGCAGTGCTGGGGAAGTGGTTGCTTTCCCTTCCCTGTACAGCTTAATGTGCTTTCCTTAGAAAAGATTGTTGCACCATGAGAATCTTGCTGGTGAAATCACCACTTTTGGTGTTTTGTGTTTTCCTTTTGGTAAAAAAGGCTGTTGGAAGCTCTGAGTTAACTGTGGGGAGGACAAACATCACTAAGTTGATGGCATTGCTTTTTCTTCTGGTAAGAGCTGCCCCAGATTCTTGTGGGCATCCCAATAACTTCTTAGGGGTTGTAGTTGGCATCATAGAGAAGGGAGAATTGTTAATTTTTTTTCTGGGAGAAGTTCATATAAGTTCTGAGGAGAATTGCTGAAAAGAAATAGAGGTGGATAGAGAAGGTGGTAATACTTCAGTTTGGAATTTGGCCTCAGGTTTACCATCAGGAAATGTATGGTCTTGGCCCATTTGAGGTGGTCTGTGGTTTAGTTGAGCGTTTCAGTTCAGTGAGCTGATGGATAGTCTTTGATGTTTATAGCTGACCAAATGCCAAATTTAACCTCAGTTTGATCTGGTCTTTGTGTTCAGGTTTGAGGACAGACCAAAGGTGTTGCCCTTAGATGTGGTATTTTGTCAGCCTGCTGCAGTAATGAGTAGGATATCCGGGACCCAACCTGAATTTAGCAGCAGTCATGTTTTATGGTGTTAAGTTACCATATTGGCAGCACTCAGCTTGTGCAGGGGATGAAAGTCAGCAAGAGGGAAATTTCCTGGGCAGAGTGTGGCATGTGGGTGGGAGACAGGTGACTCTTGGCTTTTCTGACCACTTCATTTCTCTCTTCTCTCCACAAACATGCCACCTACAAGGAGCTGCTCTGAAAGCATCACACTGTGTGCTTAATAATCAAGTTTAAAAAAAAAAAGTTTGAAAACATGGTTTGAGAGCATAGAAATTAATATCTCTATTCTTAGGGATATTAAAATCAGTTAAGAGTAGCATATACAAAGTCTCTTTGGATCTTGACTGTTCTCAGAAGTTATTACAAGTCTTTAGCAATAGGTTTGTAAATACACCCTCTAAAACTTAGAAAATCATGTGTTTGAACATGTGCCGTGTGCCCAAACACATTGCAGGCAACCATAGATGTAGTTTGTTTGAAGTATAAATACTTAAGAACCTGTAAGAGCTCAAGAACAACTTTATGATGAGTTTGGGGTTTTTATTTCCACAAGGAGTAGGTCAGAAAAACATGAGTTCAACAGGTTAATCTCAGTGGTATTTCATGGTGGTTTGAAAGACAACAAGCAATTTCTTAGTGGCAAAAATAGTGCAAGGGAGGAGGTAGTGGGCTCCTTGCTGTTGCTGGTAACTGCTCATTCAACTTTAATACTGTCTTTTCCTGTTTATCAGTTACAGTCAAATAAAAAGGAAACAAAAGTATTTGAAATGAAACCACTTGATTTCAGTGCAGTTTTAAGGAGTCAGAGTTCACACACAAGTTTTCTGGGAATAGGAGTTGCTTCAAAAAGCAGAACCAGGTCTTAACCTGCAGATTAACCACAAAATCAGTGCAAGGCCACAGATGTTAACCCAGAGTAGTAGAGAAGCCATAGGTGAGAGGCCCTAGTGTGTTTCATGGTCTTTTAGTATTTCAAGTCCATTTGTTCCAATATTCAGTTAAAATAGTATCAGCAAGAAAACTGCACAGATTAAAGCTTCAAAAAAAATAGTTTTTAAATTAGAAACTGACAGTTATCCCTCCCTCGCTCCTCTACAACTTGCAGATGTTACTAATTTTGTAAAATTTAAAATACCCAAGCTTCTTGTCTTCACCATTAGGGAAAATAATTGTTGCTGACAAATGGGGAAATAAATGTACTATGAGGAGCAAATACTGTCGCTAGTATGCTCGTGATTCCCATCCTTGTCAAAGCTTGTTGCCTCTTGGAGCTGTTTTTAATGATAGTGTTTTACTCTTCTGCTTAAAGCAAGCTTCTGCTTTGTAATGATCTGCTGTGTTAATGTTGCTCAGCACAGGTTGCTTTAAATGACAAACTTGAACATGATGTATTTGGTAATTTTCCTTAGCTGAGTTAAATGAGCTAGAGCTTAAGTCAGAAGCACTGAATTTTGTGTAAACTTTAAAAGCATTCTGTTGCAATAGTGATTGCTTGATGTTTATGCATCCTTTTTCTCCTTTTCATTTCTTCTCCAGTTCCACTATTATCCTGGGGACCTAGCTTCAATTTTAGTATCTGGTATGTTGAACTAAATGGCATTGATGATCCAGATGTGGTCCAGCCGTGCCTCAACTGGTACAGCAAGGTAGGCCTGCATTTTAGATGCCTATTTGTTTGAAGATTCCCAGTCTCAGGAGTCTTGTGAAACTTCTCTTACTGGAGTGATGTGACCTTTTCATTCCTTGAACATCAGCTATTAAAACAGCAAACACGCATAGTTGAAACCACATGGCTGACTTTGACCCTAAGGGAAACTTTCTGAATTTTATCAGTTTGTTCTCTTTGAACAACCAACAAAACAGCCCCAAGAAACCCCAAAACCACCAGCATCACCCAAAAAACCTGCCACGTAGACATCAGAAGAACATAAAAGAAAGGAACACTGAGCCAAAGGGGACAATATTAGTAAACTAGTATTTGTATTGGAAGGGAAGTGAATCTTAACAAAACCAGATTCTGTTTTTCCCTCTTCTTGCCTTCTGATTCTTTTAACTCCAGTCTGTGGAGTCCAGTGGCTTTTGGGTTACAGGATATAAAAATGACCTTTTTTTAAAGAGAATCCATGTTGGTGTCTTGCACTTTAGATGTTTCCCTCTTACTGTCTTTTTGCTGAATACCCTGGAATAGAGTGGGACTGGTGCCACTGGACTGTGAGATGAGATGATTTATGGCATTTGTCATTTGATAGACAGAAAGTTCAAAGGGTTCCAAACTTTATTTTTATTTTTAACCTGTATTTAATTGAGTGTAAGAGATGCCTCTCCTGTGGGGGGGAAGTGCACACTGACAACCAGAACTCAATTTTATTGGTACATTTTGTGTATTGGATTTCCTGGAACCATTAATGAAAGTCATATTGTGTTGCAGAGAAGGCATCCTTCCCAGCTGAGTAGGACTGAGTAGTGGAGCAGTGTATCTCTACTTCCAGAAGGAAGAACTTAGAAGGGGATAGAGGTTGTGTATGATTAGTACTGAGACTCCCTCACCAGTTCATGGTGCTGCCAGAATGGTGAAGAAGCTGTGTGTGACTGTGGTGCCTGGCTTGTGCCAATTTACACCAGCATCATGAGCTGCTTTGTGGAGGATTTAAATAACCAGCACAGTGGAAGTTGTCTGCAGCTGCTTTATGGTCCAAGTGGTGTTGTGGCCATGAGTCAGCTGATGATGGATGTCCAGTTCTGAAAAGTCCAGTTGACAGAAGCTGCTGATGGTTTTCCTTTTGCTGGCTCTGCATGTGGTAGTGTGTCTGGAGATTTGGACCAATTGCTGCAAGCAGGAAGCTCTGATTTTTATTTGCTTTTTTGGTCAGGAGTCATGCAGTGATGATGTCTGCATCTGTTTTGTTCCATCTTGTCCCATAGAATCGGCACTTTTCCTGGTCAGCATTGTGTGTAGGGATAGCTTCTTCAAGGGGTGCCAGCATTGTTCTCCTAGAGCTTGGAGCCCCAAACAGCAGTGCAGAGACTGAGTCATGGTGGTATGGGCTCTGCTGGGATCCACTGCCAAGTTTTTGGTGATGAGTGCATGTGTCACTGATGTTCTCTCACAGAGGAGAGGCCACTGTTGCTGGATCCACGGAGCAGGATGTGCTGTCCCATGTTTAGGGAAAGGTAGAAAGGTTGACCTGCTTCTTCCAGTTCTTCGAGATGGTGGGAATATTTTCACATGTGTTTTTGGAAATCTCAGTGTCTTTGAAGTGTAATAGTTCTTGACTGCCTGTGACATCAGATGAGAGGAAGGTTCTACACCACGTTGCCCTTTCTTTTTGTTTTGTGCCAACAAAAACCTCCCTCTCCTGTGGGAGTGGAGCTGGCATAATGGATAAGGACTGAAACATTCCTCAGTGCTTTCTCCTTGCTGCCCAGCTCAGCCTACGGCCTCCAAAAAACCTTACCCCTTTTTCCTGGGGAGTGGACATACTTCAGCACCTAAGAAGGGGTACTTTATCACTGGGTACCACTTCTGATAATGAGCACATATGTATTTTTATTTCTATGAGTGTATTTGGCAGTGTTAATGTCTTAGTCTCATCCTCTTGTTAACATTTTTAACCATAGGAATTATTTACAGCTTCAGATCAAAGCTGTTATTTGGGTTGTCATCTCTTTAAAGCTGTATGACAGCATTTAAAAAGGAGCCTTTTATATACTTTTTATATACTTTCTTTTGTTTAAAGCAAGTTTTTGCATTTAACTTCTGAAGTACTATTATGGTGTCACTTGAATATAAACTTTTATATTGCATCAAGTGGCCAAACTCCATCAAAGTCATTCCTGGCTATATAAGCCAAGTCTATCAGTCATGAGAGGCTCAGTGGAAGGGAGGAGGTACCCTCTGTCTCAAGTCTGCACTTTGTCTGATTTCTAAACTGGAGGAACTAAAAATGCAGGAGCTGGTAGTTACTGGTGTGCAGCTCTCATTTTGCATGCTGCCCCTTTGAAGAAAAATGTCTAATTTGGTTTTGGCCTTGACTCCTGCAAGTGAAGATTTGCTTAAAGAGAATGTCTTAGGCATCTCTTGGAAAGAAAGAAAAGGAGTTGTTTTTTGCCAGTTGTGCTGTAAAACTATTTTAGCTTTAATATTCCTTTGCTGCAGCCTTGCATTCTTATCAGTACATGTCCTTGGCCTTTATGTGGGCTGGGAACTGGTTTTCTAAAAATGCATAGTTCTGGCTATTTGCAGCTGTGAAATACTGATGGATTAAGAACTAAAAATACAGCACATGGCCGTGTTTCTCTTTGGCTGCTTCAGTTTATTGAGATTATTGCTATCGAGCCATTTTTTTGAGAGCACTAATTTTTGTTGAATGTGTTAGTTCCAAGTTTTCAGAAAGATTCTATTCATTTAAATACTATAAACTTCACTTCTAGCAGTAGTATCCATTTAGGAGTAGAATCTTTTGTCTGCAATTTGATCAGTCTTATAGATGCTTAAAGTTACATTTGCTTTTTGCCACAGTAGTTGTATGTTGAAGATGGAAATTGAGATATTTTCTTTATTGCCTTAGAATTTGGGCTTGAAAAATCTATTTTAAAAAGTGGTTCTGCTACTTACCAACTTAAAAATCTGTGTTTCTTATGTGTCTTGTTCGCAGCTTTGAAAATTGTAGCTCTTACTCAGAGTTTACTACTCCCTCATGTGTCTGTGCCAGGATGTTTGACCCAGCGTGGGTTTTCTGTCACCTTTCTCACCCCTTCCCACAGCTGAGTGGGAGATGGGCAGCTGTGGCTCCATCCGTGGTGTGAAAGCAGAGGTTCTGCTTCAAGATGCAGGAGAATATTTAGAAGTTAAAACTTTGACAGGCTCATAAATCCTTGGTGCTGCTGATCACAACAAACCCCCACGAACCTGCAGGATTTGGGGTCAGCCTTCTGCCTTTCTGTGGCAGGAGTGCTGGTCATTGCAAGTATTCCCATTCTCACAGCTTTTTTTTTTTTCTTCTGCTTCTAGAAAAGCTGTGACCTACTTACTCCTCTAAATTATTTTGTTATGTAAGAGTCATACAATCAAATTATGTAACGCTGATAGCAAAGGCTTTTTCCTGCTCTGTGCTTCGTGTAGGCCTCGAACAGCAGGGCCAAGCAGATGGGGGGGGAAATAATGGTCACCCCAGAGATCTGGGACACCATGCACTCTCTTCTTGTATGCTTATTAAATTGGATGATACCAAATTGTATAATTTCTATACTGTTGGAAAGTAAATGCCTGCACAGCTTGTAATGTCTCTCACACAGCATCCCTCCATGAGCTTGCAAGTCTCGTGGATAAGAGATCCTGTCTCTGGGCAGGTTCACAGGTAGTTGCCAGCAGTGCTGGTCAAAGGAAAAATCTCCATGTCTCAGAGGTTTTCTTGTGTTCCAGTAGTACCGTGAACAGGAAGCCATTCGCCTTTGCCTGAAGCATTTTCGGCAGCACAACTACACCGAGGCTTTCGAGTCGCTGCAGAAGAAAACCAAGATTGCTCTGGAGCACCCCATGCTGACAGACCTGCACGACAAACTGGTGTTGAAGGGGGACTTTGATGCTTGTGAAGAACTGATAGAAAAAGCTGTGAATGGTAAGAGAATCACAGGAATCTGATTCATTATTTTTAAAAAAAGCACATTGAAATATTACCTTCTTTTGAATGTTAGTTTGCTTAGTAGTAGAATTGGCAGGTCTGTGTGTTGTTCAATTTCTGCTGTGCTGTCAGCTTTTGGACTTGAGTGTGTGTGTGATGAAGGATAAAAATTCATGAAATCTCTTATCACTGCTACTTTTGAAGTCTGTTTCCCTCAGAGATGACAAGGAGGTGCACTTGAGTGGGTAAAGACAAGTTCTTCATGTAAGTGTTGGCAAGCTGAGGGTGGGCTTAAACTTTCAGGAAAGTCACTGGAATGGTGAGCAGGGAAGCAGAAGACTGGAGTTCTCAGTGGTGATCTGGATCACGGTTTCTGGTTGGAGCTCACCACTGAGTTGGTGTTCAGGCAGAAGTTTTCAGCTGTGTTAGAATGAGGATGCTCTTTTTGTTTATGGGGAAAATAATCCTTGGAGAATTGTGTGGAAGTCAGTGACTGGAGGCAGAGCCTGTTTTCCTTTGCAGAGTGGGACCTTGGCAGGGCAGTCAGTTTCGTTGGAACTGCTGTTAATTTTTTACTTGGAAACTTTCTTAAAAACATGGTACATAAACAGCTCACAGCTCCTAAAAGGAGAGAGATGTACTCTCTCTTGATCAAATAGGATACAGAAAGAGTGGGGCTGTTGCACTGAAGTGACTCTCAAGAGCTGTGCAGCAGTTTTGGATTGCAGTCTGATACAACAGAGGTGCTCTTGGCTGTGGGTGTAGAGCTCTTTGACTCTCTGCAGTCACTCAGTATGGGAGACTTGTGCTGGTGTAAGAGGAAAACTTTGTGTCTGATGCCAGTAGAGTTAGGGACTTAGTGAACCAATTTCATGGATAGCTGGCACCAGAGATGTTATTCTCTAATTCTGGGCTAATCAGTCATTTTGTAATACCTTTGGAAAGATGCCGGTGTACCTGCTTGACTCCCATCAGTGTGGTTTGTACCACTGAAGCTGGAAGTGAGTGGTTCTCAGAATGTGATAGAATGATAGCTTGAAAATGAAGGGTTGTCTTCCATGAAAACCCACCATCTTTTTGTGACTAAGCTGTTCAACTGAGCACAGTTTTAAGGAGCTTATTACAGCAGGTTCTCCAAAACTGCAGTAAATAGCTTTCTATGGGTTTGGCTCAAGATTTCTCTTCAGATGGAACAGTGGAGACCTGCCCTGTGCTGAGCTCCATGAGTGTTGAGGCTGAGAATTGCCATGTTCACCCTCACCCTCCCGAGACAGCAGAGTGTTGGCTGGGCTGGGAGTGTGAGCAGCTTCCTGCAATGCAGGGGCACTTTTGCAACTGGCAGCTTCCTCCTGAATCGTAAGGGCAAGGGAGGATTGCAAGTTGGAAAAGCAGCAGGGAGCTTTTTTTGTCTGTATCTCACAGAGTGCCTGGAGGGAGCTGATGAGCCCACCACGATGCTGCAGCAGCCAGAGGAGTGCTGTGTGCTGATGGTGATGATTTTATCATTGCCTCGCTCTGCTGCCTTGGCCATGGCTTAATCTCAGTGCCTGGAGGCTGTCCTCTTTCCACTTCATTGCAGGCTGGAGTGGAAATGATTTCTTGAATGGAATTTCGCTCAAAGTCTTAGAATGTGCTGAAAAAGTACTCTCAAAAATGAAATTTTTTCTTGGGTGCTTGTGAAGTGAATGTTTGTAGCCTTATTTTTTGAGCTGTTATGTTTTAATATCTTTTACTACTTAATGTATGCCGAGAGTGAGGCTCCTGTCAGCAGTGCTCTGCTTTTCCAGGTGTGGAAGTACTGGCAAAGGACTGGCCTGGTAGGAAACTCTAGGTCTTGTATTGTTCTGTCTGGCAGACACTTGTTTCTTGTCAGATTTGATGTGGATAATCCTCCTTCCCTCATTTTTGTAATCATGTCCCTTTTTGGAGGCTGAGAAGCTCAGCATCACTTAGGTGAGCTGGAGGAATATGCTGTAGCGTATTTCATCAGCCTTTTTTTTGTTCCAGCAAGTATAAAAAGCAAGCCTTGGTAGTAACAGACCGTGGATAATTTAGCAGGAGAGTCTTCAAGAGCATCATTAGGTTTTGTCACTGCTTCTGAAGGACAGAAAAATATGCATGGGGATGTTTATTTTGCTTCATTTTAATCCAGCACCTGGCTAGATGAAGTTAAATGTCAGTGTGCACATCTCCCATTGCTCTGTTGGTCATCCTTAATGATTTTGCTTGTCTTGGAATACATTAACCTTCCTTCCCCCATCCTCCTGCCATTCTTTATGCTGTCTTCAGCTTTAAATGTGCCCATTTAAAGCTGTCTCCTCCCAGCACCCTTTGGAGAGAAGTGCTATCTATCCCGAGACACTGAGGCTGCATCCCATATTTGCTTTAAGCTGACACAACTGCGGGTTTTCACTAACTGGGTCAATCCTGCCCTTGCTCAGGACAGTGTGTCCCTGGCACTGGTGCTCGTGCTGCCACATGGCCAACCCAGACAGGGAGCTGATCAGGCTGGGGTAGGGGAGAGGACAGAGCAAACCTCTTCTGATAGCCACAAAATCCCCCCAAAACTGCAGCTGGAGTAATTGAAATTGAGGCAGTTAAGTTGCTGGATATTAATGGTGCTTAACAGCTGGATTCTTCTTGATAGGATGGGAATAGAGGCTTCCAGCCTTCAGCACATTCTCCTACAGTATTCCTACTACCTGCTCCCTGTCATCTTCCACAGTTACCTGTTCTTACTCTGTTCTGCATCTGTCGAGCTCTCCAGCATTTTCTTGTGCAGCTTGTTCTGGTGAAAGGTGTCCCTGTCCATGGCATGGGGACTAGAACTAAATGATCTTTGAGGTCCCTTCCAACCCAGGCCATTCTGTGATGATTTTTTAATTATTTTACTTTCCTAGCAGCTCTGATGTGAAGTCTCAGTAGCTTGCTGCTTAGTCTCTAAGGTGTGGGTGTTCTTACAGCTGAACTCTTGTCTGATGTGTTGTTTTTCCAAATAAAAGAGGATTAACTTTAGTCCTGTGTCTGTGTAGTGTAGCTGAAGTGTAGAGTTAATTGAGACATACAGATCCTTAAATTATCCCTGAAATCGTTCAAAGAGCGACTGTTCTGTTGCAGACTGGGCATGAATATGTGAACTCCTGACCGCTTGCTGATCTGGGAGTTCATTGCCTTAAAGGCACAAACAGAAGTGCAGGGAGGTTGACAGGGATACTGCACACTCAGTTCAGCCTAAAATGTCTTCTGGAGAGGCTGATATTTGCAGTGGTGGGTATTGACAAAGTGCAACGCTCTGCATCTCTCGCGGGCTATTTCCATAGGCTTAGTCATGTAGAAAAAGAGTAGGTGGTCAAGAATTAGTGCTGGCAGAGCTAACTCTTGTTCTTTTGCATTGCTAATGATGAACGCTGTCTTCCACCTCACATCACCAGATGATTTCTTTTGAGAGCTCTGTGGCAGGCAGCCACACTTTTCCCACTGATTCTTTTGACTTGTGCGTTACACTTAGAAAATGGGCAAATGGAAACTCTGGCAGCTGCCTGACTTCGTCTCAAAAAGAAAAGGTTCCCTAAATCTCAGCTGGTTCACAGACTCGGTTCAAATGCTTCACTTTTGGATCCATTCCTATAGCTTTCGGGCCTATATTATTGAAGGAAAAAATCTGCTTAATATTCCTACAGAGAGTATGTGGAGTGCAAATTGCTTGGTTGAGCCACTTGCAGCTCCTGTAGACATGGAAAGCTGCTTGGAATGGGTGGAAGAACTGCTTGTTTCCTATTAGTATTCCAGGGACTGCAGTGTTCCTTCTGGCACCGCTGGTGTCACTATGTGACATGTGTTTATCTGGTGACAAGTCAGTCCTGTGCGACAAACAAGAAGTTGTGATGTGCAGCCTGCAGGCTCCAGTGTCTCCCAGAAACTCATGATTCACAGGAACAGGATGCACAGGAACAATTGTATTCCCCTGGAAGCTCTAGACAGACATGTATACCTGAATTTTGCCATCTAATATTGTTTGGATTTGGTTCTGAGAAAGCTGCTCTGTATACTGGGATATATGGGGGGGAGAGTCTGGCTGGGGATCCAAAGCCTCTGGGAAGTAAATGGTAGAGCTTGTGTAGAACAAGGATAACTTACATGGGTTTGAGAGCAAACCTTGTTTCATTTTTATGAAGAACAAAGTGGGAGAAAATATTACAGCTCTGAGGCTGGGAAAAAAATTGTATGTTTCCTTGTTTCTCCCAAGTCTTGAGGAAATTGTCAAATAATGACTGGGTTTTTATCTGGTAGAACCTTTCCCTCCTTCGGGTTTTCTTTAGAAGGTAGTTTGTGACTCAAAAAGCCTCAAATTGTTATGGTATTTTTTCTACTTTTCTTTGGTTTGAGAAAAATCTTAAAACCTCAAACCCCAGCTCTTAAAAGTTATGTGCTAAATGGCATTCTGAATGTTTTTGAGCCATTGGCAGTGAAGTGAATAAGTGTCAGCAACCCTACCTGGAGATGTGTGTTGTCTAAAAACCCCCAAACTTACACAATTTGCTCCTGATTGGCTTCAACAAGTTAAATATTTTTGTCCACAATATTTGCCCTAATCCTTTCTGGGTAACCTGCAATTGGCTGGCAAAATAAAGGCTTGGATTATCAGGGAGGCAGAATTTACAGAGCTTTAATCATGGTGAACTTCGTGTTGTTACATCCAAAATGCGTCACGACTTGCTGCAAAGGGCTTGAAAATAGTACAAAGTTGTTTTTTTGGCTGTAATTTTAGTAAACATGGACATTGAAGTGAGAGGTCTCTGGAGCGAAAGAAAACACTTCATCTAAAAACTTCCACTCAGCGCTTTTTTTTTTTTTTTTTTTTTTTCGACAAGAGCCTTGAAATTTATTTTAAACTCCTGATTCATTGGGAACAGCTGACAGACCTGAGCAGGCCTAGATCTGATCCTCAGTGTCTCACAGGAGCTTTGGAGACCTTTGGTCAGCAGTGCTCTCCTGACAAGGAGCATAAGGAGTGCGCTGGCGTAGGTCTGGTGTTGGGTACAGAATCCACCTAGAAATCCTCCTTTTTTTTCCCTGGTGGTGTCAGACAGGTGGTGATTCAGCTTCCAAAACAAGCTGCTGCTGGTTTGCAATGCAAGTAGAGTGAATGTGGAACTGCTTCCAGCAGAAGGAAACATTTCTGGGAAGCAAGCTGGAATGTTTCCAAACCAATGTCCCATGGAAGACAAGAAGCATTATTAAAAGAGGCTGAAGGCACAGTAGGGGAGAAGTGTCATATCTTGACAAGTGCAGCCTGTGGGTGTAGAGCATGGGAGAGAGGTTAAATCACCCTTTCAGATGCTATGTGGTGTAATTCATCCTTTTGAGCTATTTATGTCCAATTATCTATTGGCTGCCATTGGGATAAATACGGTTTTGGTTTCTCTCTTGCAGACCCCGAGCTGTAACGATAACCAAAAAGCTGCATTTCTGTCTGGGTTTGTGGCTGAGTCACTGTGGGATTTCTTACAGCACATGCATTTGTTCTATTAGGCCAGGCTTTTCTGAATCAGAATTTATGAGATCTCAAGCTTCAAGCCTCTAGTGTGTTGTCCCAACTTCATAAATGCTGAAGAAGTGGGAGTTAAGAACCCTGCTATTAAACCCAAAATAAACCACTTTTCTTTCTACATACGTTGAGCAAACTTCTGGCTTTCCTCGATTACCTAATGGGAGGGAGAGCTGCTGCTTTTGGCGCTGAGGTGAAAGTAAAAGCTGCCCTGTTTTCAGAGTATTTATTTGGAAAAACTTGCACAGCTGAGTTTATGGAAGTTTTATATTTTCAGACCAAACTCATCACCTTTCAGGAGCTCTTGAGTGCCCTTGTTTTTCTGTTAGATGGTCTCTAAATAGAGCATTCATCTTCTCCCAGGAAATACTTGCTGGCTTGGGTTTTAATTAAAACCTGGATTTCAGTCACGACAAACTACAGGATGCCAGGAAACACTTTAAAATTTTCTCTGAGCATTGTGTCGTGCTTAACAAAGATTTTTGCCTTTTCCTAAATAAACAGGGATCTGTTCAGTAAGGATCATTCTTTTTTGCCTATATACCTCCAAAGGGCTTTTGTATAAATAAGCAGAGGCGTTCATCATCTATTAAATTCCTATTATTTTTTTTCCAGGTGATTCATTAATACATTAATACAGCAGAAACAGAAGAGCTTGTGTGTTGAGGTGGTGGGTGATGGGTGGGATGTAGCCAGGCAAACAGTGCTCAGGTGCTCTCATAGTTTGTTGTGGTACAGAAGGTGAAGTAGGTGTTTTAGAGGAGACGTTTGAAGAACAACAGCACCAAGTTCCCCACGTGCCAAACCCGTCCCAGTGTGAAGAGCAGTCCCAGGGAGTGTGGGTGTTACAAATCTCCTTTGCAGAAAACTGGTGTTTATGTGATAGACTGATAACATCTGAACAGGATTAGGAGCTGGCCTCTGGGTGCTGAAGAGGTGGAAGGTACCAGGGGAGTGTGGATAAAGTGCTGGAACTGCTGCTGCACTTGCACATCTGGCCTGGGAGCTAACACCTTCTCTATTGCTCTCCTTGCTTAACTCTCTGAAGAAATGTAAACTATTGTGGTTTTTTTTTTTCATCCAGTGCTTGGTTGTCCCATATCACAGCATTTAAACAATCTGCTCTGCTTCCCTTCTCTTCTCAGATGAAGCTCCAGAGATGCTGTCTGACCTAGTTTTAACTTAACGTGCACTAAAATGGTTGAATTTTATATGCACTGGCAACTTTCCTTTTGCTTAAATAAGGGGGAGGGATTCTATTCTTAATTAAATACACCACACTGGAGATTTATAGACACTTGGCACGACCTGGCAGGCAAACTGGATAATTCCTGATTGATCTAGTAGCAAGTATTCTTTTTATTTTAGTGCTCGCACATTTAGTTCATTAACAAACTAACAAAAGTTTAACAAACTAACAAAAGTTTAACAAACTAACTGACACATAATGGAGAACTCCCTGAAAATGGAGGTTTTGGAGTGGCATACTGGATTGAGTTAGGCTGAAGTTACTCACATTAAAAGTGGTTTTGCTATAATGGAAGGATAAGTGTTTTATCCAGTAAAATTTTTGTTTTGCAGATGGCTTGTTCAATCAGTATATCAGTCAGCAAGAGTACAAACCTCGCTGGGGGCAGATTATCCCCAAAAGCACCAAAGGTAAGGACATTTCTTAAGATAGAACTCATGTACTGCCAGTTCTGTCTTGTTCCTTTGAGAATATGGAGCAAGAAAATGATGCAAGAAAGTCTCCTAGGAGAGTTCTAGGGAATGATTTCTTTGAAAAAGTTGCATTTGTCTGCAGATTCAATGAAATTCAGCCTGCTGTCTGATTGAGTAAAGAACACTGAAGAAATACAAGTGGTAACTTTGAAGATAGATCCTCAGTTTAGTAATAAATCCCAGAATATTAGTTAAACATGAGAACAGTTATCTGTGTTACTTGATTTAGCACGTGGAATTGATGTAACTTCAACTGAAAGTGAAGAGTTGGCAAATAAATAACATTATCTTAACAGGGAGTATTTAAATGAGGTGGATCTTTGGAAGTCTTGATCTGTTACACAGTAAATCCAAACTGCAGAATCTTTTCCATTCCTGCCTGACTTGAGAGGAGAGTTATAGCAGCATCCTTAACTGCAGAGTACAAAAATCACTGTCACAGGGCAAATGTAGGATCCAAGGTTACAATTGCCAAATGTGGAGCACTGTCCCCAAGCCCCTTGGGAGTGGTTATCTGTGTCACCTGTCCTGGATACTTAGGATATATAAAGTGGTTGGAAAGCTGCTTTAGTTGGATAGTTGGAATTCCCTTATACATGAGAATAGCTGGTGCAAAGCTGGCTGTGCTCTGTCTGCATCACCTCCTGCTCCCATCCCAGGGCTTCATTTCCCTGTCATTTGATTATCTGTTCTCACAGCTCAGCCCTCATGCAGCTCTCAGGTGGGGAGGGATGGAAAGGGGAGCCAAAGGGTGGCTCTGTTGTCCCTGCTGGAGAGCTGCAAGGACAGCTTGGAGCTCTTTTGTGTGCACTGAGTGCATCAGGAATGTTGGAGCTGCTTTCCAAGGCACTGGGAGTTGCAGTATTCACTTCTTCTCTCTGTACAGTCAGTCACCAGATAATTCAGTATAAAACTTTTGTACAGTTTTATAATGCACAAAAAAAATACTACCTGGAAAAAGTGATGTGCTAGTATTTAAAGAAGGGTGAGTTACTCAGTCCCTCTGCTTCCATGTTGAGGCTGTATCTTGCTTTGGTTTCAAATTCTTAAAATGGAAAATTCTCCCTTCCCCTTTTTTCTGAAGGTGATGGGGAAGACAGTCGGCCAGGGATGAGAGGTGGCCATCAGATGGTTATAGATGTGCAGACAGGTGAGTAGTTGTTGCATTTCTTAACTAAATTATCCAATCAGTTATTTTTCCAGATTAATATGCAAATCTCTTTCTCTTTGGACACTGTGTTAGCTTCAGGTTTTGAGGAAAAGAAATTGCACTTTCTACTAGTTGGATTAAATGCTCTGCTTTCTCTCTGGATCTATATTCCAGCTGCCTTTCCCCTTCTTCCCTCATAATTCTGTGTTATGCTGTAGCTGTTGTCTTAACTAAGAAACCAAGAACAATTGGTTTTAATTTTTTGTTCCTCCTACCATCTTAGAGCAGGAGTTCAAACAAGAGAAGAGAAATTAGGGATAATAATTTCCCTTATCTGCTGCAGGCTGTGCTCAAGCAATAGATCTGCCGTGTTGAAACATTCCTTGTGTTTTGGTTGGAGTGACTCCTAATTCCCATAGTGTGCAAGAAACTCCTGCTAAATATAATTCTTTAGACATCTTTTGCAAAAATGTTTCCTGTAGCAGTTTAAAGAATGGCTCAGCCTCTGTTTCAGAGAACCTGCAGAGAAAAGAAAGTGGGGTGGTGTATCAGGAACAGTTCCAGTGATTGTTGTTCTGCATAATTTTTTCAATCTTTGTCTGTTATTTAATCAGATTTCTGTGCTACGTCAGTCCTTACTAAAATAAGGAAAGCATCTGCCTGAGTCTTTGCTGTGTGAGTGAAAGGATTGTTCTTGGGAAGGGAGAAACAAGATCAGGGTGTGGGTATTGGACAGGAATATGAGGTGGCATTGAAGGAGTTGGCAGAAAAATGCCCATGGCCGTATCTGTTGTGGTCACAGGACGGGGACAGAGCATGTGACAGGATAGGACCTTCCAGAGTAATTTGCTAAGTCATAGTGAACAAGCAAAAATCCAGCAGTAGCTGCAGCCTCTGGCTTTTGCTCAGAGTAGTTACTGCTCTGGAGGAAGCACTCGAGTTATTTGGTGCAGGAGAGTAAACTTCTTTCATTTGGTGGCAGAGGTTTGAGATTGATAAGAACAAAACACTGCTGGAGGATTTCCTGGTGTTTGCCTATGCAGAGGCTGGGAACGCTCCCTAGTGGCCTCAGGAATTAGTAGTGAGTGTTTCACAAGAGCGTGGAAGAAACATGATCCTTGTCAGCTTGGAAATGTTAGTCCTGCACACCTCCTGAAAATAAAATCCATGGTAGTGTGAGCCTTCCTTTCCATTCCTCTTGCTTGTCTTAAGTCCCAGTAAGGTTGTCAGTTCTGCCTTTGATTTCAGTTTCACTCTGCTTTAACAAGGCAGTGAAACTTAGCCTTGTATTTTTAATATTTCTTGATATATTTCATATGTATTATATGCACTTTGGATGTATAAGTGTATTTCATATATATTAGTATATATGGACATATACATAAATAACATATCAAATATATGAAATGTATTTATATTATTACTTTTACTTGCACAAAAGTGGCTGGGCAGTACCCACAGAGATGGAGTCCTGGATCTCCCTCCCTCTCTCATGGTGATCCTTTCTTGCTGTAGCACTATTTACAGGGTGGTGGGATACCTTCCCAAAGTTTCCCTGTGGCCTCTTTGGGAAGTTGCTCTCAGTTTTGCATCCAGGTCCACTGAGGCTTGTAAAAACTGAAATGTTTTTGAGATGATCAGTTTTGCCATTTAATTTGGCTCATAACAGGCCAGGGGAAGTTCTCGGGGCTGTTTCCCATTGCTGATTGCTGGAGTTTTCCTTTTGAATATAGGTGGAGTTTAATGAGCTGGTGGGAATTCAGCCAGTTATGTCAGGATGCATTTTACAGGCTGGAGCTGGAAAGCTCCCTGGCTAACCTTGGACAGATCCAGTGTTAATGCAAAAGGGAGCAGTGGTGTACTCTTCCCTTCAAAGATATCCTCCCTCTCACACACTTGCTGAGTGGGTTTTTTTCAGAAGACTTTGGCAACTGAAGAAAAATCGTCTCAGTTTGCATTCCTTCTCAAAAATCAGTATTTAACTTGAATCTTTTGGAAGTGAAGTGAAACAGCAAAATCATACTCACAAGGAGATTCTGAGGTTTCATATCACATAGAATTATGTGTTGGAAGCAAATTTTCGTCTCTGATGGCCCAACCTGCTGTAGCTATGAATGAACTATCAATGGTTTGACATTTTGATTAACCTCAAGGAGATTTTAGCCACTTATTACTGACTAGAAAAATAATTCTAATTTAATAGTACTGAGCCTGCTGGATGCATGTGCTGGTGTTAAGACAGAGGATATGGGTTGGTGAGTAGCTGAACTAGACCTTAAGTTGCTGCTAGTGCATGGAGTCACTGAGACTGCAGGCCTGAGAATGCAGCCTGATGTCTTCCTATATAAAAAAGAAGAGTAATTAAAAATGGGAAGTCAGTGATTCCTACAGTATCCTCCATCATTTTAATCACCTTAACACTCAGACTGGAATGACTCTGGTTGGTAGAATTAGAATTTAGTATACATGCACAGAAACATAAACTAAGAAATTCACAGTTATAGCTGAAACCACTGTTAGGTACTTTAAAGCTTTAGACTGCAAATGAAAACAGACAGCTCCTGTTATTCCTGCTCTTCCCTGCAAGGTGCATTTCTCATGCAGCTCTCTGTGTGGGAGGCCTGGAGTTCTCTCTGCTGTTTTACAAGGAAGGGGAAGTATTTGAGTAGTTGCAACCAGGTGCATGGATTAAAACAAAATTATCCCCTATACAACCCCAGAACTACACAAGAACACGGTGTAGTGTGCTGCATGTCAGATATGAGAAGCTGTTTGTGTGAGCCCTGGGGAAATACTGGGGCAGTAACACACAGGCTCGTCTGCAGAGCTGTGTTCCCAGGGAATTGAACCCTAATGCAGTTTTGGATGAGGGTGTCAGCATCTGGCACTGGTTCTTATTAACAGCTCTTGGAGTCTGCCCTCCCTGGCCTCCTTATGGGTCAGATATGCCACATGTTTCAAAATTCCAGTGCTTATTCTGGAAGAAAGAGGGAATGGGTAAGTGAATTGCCAAAAGCAAGTTTTAAGGAGTCATGTTGGTACTTACAAACAGTATGTGTGTTGTGTTTTGGAGATGTGATTTATAATTCCATAAGCAAGGTGGAATTATCTCTTCTACTCTTATAGGGCAGACACAGTGAATGACAGTGCAGTCCATAAAGCCATGTAATTGTTTTGATAACAATAAAAATATGGACCATGTAGAAATTACTCTGTTTAAAAAAAGATATTTGGTGTAAATCAGGCTTTCTTAAATGGTGAAGTTTTCCCATGAGCTTGCTTTGGAAATAACAGCAAGGCAACCAGGATGATTTTTTCTTCTGTCTCCATTTCTCTTTTCTTTGGCAAGTGAAACATTTTTTGAGGGAAAATATTAGTGAAATGGTGTTTATTGATGTGATACCTCTGTTCTCTCACTGAAGTGCAACTGCTGTGTAGTTTTGGTTGTACATCATGCTTTTCCTTTCGTCCGAAGGAATTCTGTTTGCTTCCCTCCATTAGATAAATGAGGACAAATCTGCAGGTTGGGAACAGAGGGAGATTCAGAGCACTGGGCCCAGCGTGCCCCTCGTGTACGTGGGCAGCACAGCAGAAATGACAAGGCTGGTTCAAAAGCAGCATGGAAAGATGAAAAAGATGAAGAGAGAGCAGCAGACATGAAGGATGCTGTTTTGCCTGAGGAAAACACTGCTATCCATAAGATATTTAAAGACAAGACTTGTGTACAGGATGAAGGGATCTCAGAAACAAAACACAGATGGCTTCTAAGCTCTGAAACACAAACAGCTGCTGAATCCTGGAGGTTACTCAACTTCATGGGGCTTTCACATTTGAGGCTGTATGCCTATCCTTAAAAAAAACCCTTGTATTCAGCCAACTTGCATCCAGCTGAACTGTGGCTCAGAAACCAAGGGATGTGATACTGCAGGAAGATTTAAAGCTGGTTTTATATTTCTGCTCTTAAATGCTCCTTGCAAAGTGGGCAGCGTTGCTGGCATGTAACTAAAGGTGTGGGTGCTACTTGGGAAAGTGACATTCTTTTGTGGAAGGCATTACAACTTGGTTTGTTTTTTTTTTTTTTTTTTTATTCCTGAGGGGAGTCCTTCATAGTTTTAGGGACAGTGGTACTCCAGTACAGTCCCAGCAAGTCTGTGCTGGGAGGGCAGTGGCTGATGAACTGGGAAATAGGGCCATGAGTCCAGGGGACTCTGAGGGGCTGAAGGAGAGCATTGCAAGGTTCTGATACTGCCCTGGGATGTGACATCTGTGCAGGAGGACAGGCTGGGGACTGACTGCATGGAAGGATTTGCAAGGCACTGGAAGGGGAATGTGTGTCAGCAACATCCTTGTGGCATTGATGGCCAGCTTCTCCTGCTGGGCTGCACCAGCACAAGCATGGCCAGCAGGGAGAGGGGAGGCTGATGTTCCTCTTTTGGGTACTCAGGGACACTTCTGGAGTGCTGTGCTGGTTTGAGCTCTCTGGGACAATAAGGATTGTGTCAAACTGTACTGATCAAGGTGGTCAGGGCTGGAGCATGTGATATATGAAGAGATGCTTAGGGAGCTGGTTTTGTTCATCTGGTAGGAAAAAGGTTCGTGGGAGGATCCTAGAGCATGGTGGTAGCCAGGCTCATTTTGAGGAGAGCAGAGGGGCAGGATAAAAGACAGGAAGGGAAAATCCTGTTAGATAATAGGGGGAAGAAATTGTAGTGAAGTTAACCAATCATTGAAGCAGGGGTCTAGTCTGAGCATCTCCATCCTTGGAGATGCTCAAGCATATTGCAGAATAATTCCCTGGTAGCAATGTGGTCTCTGCTGAAGTTAGCCCTCCTGTGAGAGGTTTGGGGGGTGACTGATGGACCTTGCAGAAGTGCTGTAGATCCACAATTCTTTTATATTCTGTGGAGAACTGTTCTAGTAGAGGCATGAAAATACTACTTGACCAAAGAATGTTGTTAAATATGTCACCAGGACTGGAATGTATTCACTGAGGAAGACTTCCAGAATCCCACCAAAGATTTCACCATGTGGAGAAAATGGAGTTAACAGGAGTTAAGAGAACTGTCCTTAAGAATGTGTGTGGACCTGGACTGAAAACATCCCAGGAATTTTGATATTTAATGGGTTGGAAAAGGCTGCTTTGCTACTCTTCTGAGAAAGAGAAATTATGAAGAGGTAGACAGGAAATGTGTTGATTGTTGGGAATGTACATCCTCTAATTTGAGGACTTCTCTGGCACCTTTTAATCATCTAGAGAGTAAGGGAAGAAAAGAACTCAGACATTACAGAAAAATTTTTGACTGAGCAAGCAGTTTAGAAATACTCACAGAACATATTTAATTCAAAGTGTTGAATTTGTATTCAGAAATAAATGTAGAGGAAATAAGCTGAGGATGCTGGAGGAGAAATTTGACTTCCTAAACGTAGCTGGTAAAAGCTTTGGGTAAATATAATTGCTTTCATAATTTTTTTTCTTGTTGCCTTGCAGCTAGGTTTGAAAAATTCTCCTGCTCTGCCCCTAAAGCTGAATAGAGACTTGCTTTAATAAAGCAGCATCAATTTTGCTGTATTCCATATTGCTTGGATGCAGAGGGAGGATCCTTTCCTCCTTGAATTCCCCAGTGCTACCAGAGTTACATTGGTGTGGGACTGCTGGGCTCCCCTTGAGCTGCCCCACTGCTGCTGCTTGGGATTTGTGGCCTCTTCCTTGAATACTGGCCTTTGTTATCTGTCCTGGTTGGGTCTCTGCATGCAGGGTGAAAAAAAGCCCTCTCCCATAAAATCTGAACTAACAGCTAGAATACAAGCAGTGATGCTGGTTGGGAAATAGAGTGAAGCTTGACTTCAAAAAAAACTTGAAATCCCCAGAAAACTCAAACCCAACCAAACAAAAACAATCAAATCCAACCCCAACCAAAGAAGAACAATCCCACAAACCACCAGACAGCTATTTTTTTTGCTTTTTACCATGGGAAAACAGTTACAAATTTTAGAAGAACTATAAGAAAAATATTTACTTGACATTACCAGCAATAGATGCATAAAGAAATACTCCTTTTAAAACGTGGAACCTTCCTCTAAAATGTGCATATGCTTCTGCAATAAGGCACAAAACTAAAAAAAAAATTTTCATCGGGTCTGGATAGCAGTGATGGAGCCTTTCTTTCATGTGAGCTACAGTTTTGCTTCATGATGAAAAATGGGTCTGGCACAGAGTTCATGTCCACTTGTGTTCAGGGTGTCTCTCTGGGGATGCTCAGCACCAGCTGGGTGCTCGTGCTTTTCCCTGAGTGCTCACATTTAATTCTGTCAGCCTGGCTTAGGTAACTTCCAAAATCTGAGTTTTCATCGGAGTCATTCAGGTTTGCTATTAAATTTCATGTGAGCCAACAAAGCCTTTCCAGGCAGGCCTGACATTTTGGCAAGGCCCCAGTAGGATTTTTAGCTGGTGCCAAATCTTTTATTTTTCTCGGCTATCAATGAAGCTGTTGTGGTAATGTGGGTTTTGTGAGCTGTGAGAATTTATGCGCACAAAGGGACCTGCTCTTTGCAGGGAACACTGGGAGCCCTGAGTCCAGGAGGAAGGGTAATTAAAGTTAATGAACCAGGGTAACCTTTCCATGGTGATGACCACTATCCTGATGGTAGGTAAGGGTCAGGGACTAGTCCTGTTTATAATCGTGCTCTAACTCCGTGCTTTAATTGGTGTTGGATTAAAAATTGGCCATTACCTCCATAATAGAAGTGGTTGGTGGATTTTAAAGGAGTTTTTCAAAGCTCTGCAAGTCTCGAGGAGCTTGTTCTTCTTGGACTTGGCTTTGTGTTGTGTTTTAATGCAGTCTAAAAATGAAGTATTTTTAGAATTTGAGACCAGATAGTGTTGTTTCTATAATGGGAGTAGTTTGGTTATCTCCCCATGGCAGAACAGAAATTCCTTTCTTAAATGCTTCCCCTCTTCAAAGGCTTCATCTGGTTTTATCAGTGAGTCTTGGAAGCCTTAGAACTTGATGTACACAGAGCAGTTGTGGGTTTGAGGTGACAGCCCTGAAACACTGACTTAAATTTGTGACTCTTCTCCTCACTGGCTTTTGTGCATCAGGTAAGTTATTTTATGCAAGACATTTCCCTTGAAGAGGGTTTTGTAGTTGATTTTTCTATCTAAGGAATGGGCTGAACAGAAAAACTTTGCTGCTCGTATCTCTGAAATCTTGTAGATGTGTAAATCCTGCACCAAATAGGGCACAGGCTGAGATGTCATTGATAGACTACATGCACAGGATCCAAAATGTTAAATATTGTTCATTTGTCTGTCTGGAATTTTAATCAGAAGGCTGTGGGTTTGATTGCCTCTTATGTAAATGTAGAAATAGAAAATGACTCTGAGAATTGGCTGTCTATCAATCCTAAAATCTTCCATTACTAAACCAAACCACATTTTTGTCTTGATGACTAGTTCCATTCAAAGAGGAGTGGTGTTTTAAGTAAAAAAAGAGTTTGAATTTCTTTTCTGGTAGTTTGTCATTGTCACAGATGTTTAAACACATTCTCTTTTAAAAATAAAATTAACTTTTTTTTTATTTTTTAATAGAAACTGTTTATTTGTTTGGTGGCTGGGATGGAACTCAGGATCTGGCTGACTTCTGGGCATACAGTGTGAAGGAAAACCAGTGGACCTGTATATCCAGGGATACTGAGAAAGAGGTGAGTTCTGCAAACATCTATATTTTAAAAAATACATCAGTGGTTGTCCTCAAAAATGCTTCTACTAAAGTACTTGTGTTGAAGTGCAGTATAAGGTGAGAGCCACAGAGTTCAGACCTTCAAGTTCTGAAGACTTTTGAAATGCTTACGTGGGAAAAATATGAGCTGGAGGTGGCTTTGAAGTGTTAAGATTCCTGGAGGGGAAAGGTTTGTTTCTCAAAAGCAGAAATGATCGGCCAAAAAATCAGCTCAGCAAGTGGAGCACGAGTTAAAGAATTCTGTGTGGCTGAAGAAGCAGACTTATCACAGAACCACAGAATGTTTTGGGTTGGAAGGGACCTGAAAGATCATCCAGTTCCAGCCCTGCTGCCATGGGCAGGGACACCTCCCACTGAAAGGTTCCAAGAACTTGCTAATGAACATTTCAGACCTGATCCTGGTGTTTGAGCTTCAGAAACAAATTGTTTGTTTTTTTAGCTTCTGTCAAAAATGAATAGAAGTGGACAACTACCAGATGGAAATCTAGAGGACAGGGGTTACTGCCAAAGGCTACACAACCCCGAGAGCTTTCGTGGAATTCATTTGAACCATTTTCCTTGGCCTGTTTTGCTCAGTATTTGACGTATTAAACCTGAAATGAATGTAGCTTGGGTTATAGGACCAGACAAAAAAAGTCCCAAGACCTTTGGCTTGTGTAATTCATTTCACTGTACGGTGAAGTCTTCTAGTTCTGTGTGGTTATTGTGTTTTAAGTTCATTACTTGTTTGTCAGAGGAAAATTCATGCCACTTCTTCTTGGAGGTATGAAAAGTTTGAGATCCCACCACTGTTTGACAAATTCAGGAGTTGATTTCCTCAGCTATTTGAAAACAGTACAAAAACATCTTATTTTTCATTTGTATTTCTCAGTTTCTTGTCACGGCTAATTTTGTGAGCTTCCTTACCAGATTAAATAACAATTTAATATTCTCTTTTTTTTTTCATGGCAGAGGTTTTTTAGAGGCTGTAATCAAGTAGGACAAATAGCCTGAGCTAAAAAAAAAAAGAACAAAATTTCACAGGCATTTCCTGTAGCCCTCAAATCTCTGTGTCGTGTACTTACTGATTGGAACATCCTTTACAAAATGGGCAATAACAAAACTGAATGTGATACTCTGGTTTCTGTCATTACAGAGCTGTGGAGAGGTAAAATTGTTATATTTATGTACTGCTTAGACAAAAAGGGGCTGCTGTGTTTTCTTCCTGCACTAACAAGCATGGGTCAGTCTGGTGTTTAAGGGATTAATTTCCTTCTTGCTTAGGTCATGCCACGTCCAGTTGAGTTTCTCTAAAGCTTAAAAGGCCTGGCTGGGATGTTTTCTCTCCAGGTTCCTCATGCCTGACTCCAACAGGGTAATACTAGGGAGAAGGGATGCACAAAAGGAGAGCTGTGGAGGAGACACAGTAGAAGAGTTATGAGTTGATGTGATGAAATGATTATAAAGGGATTTTAAAGGGAAAAATGTTAGCAGAGTGTTATGGAAGCTCAGAAAATTCAGGTGGAAGATGGAAAGGGTCTAGTGGGGAGAGGAAGAAAGAGGAATTTTTAAAAAGTAGAGACTTGCTGAATGTGTGAGGAATTTTGAAGAAGGGATGTACTTGATAGAAACAAATGTAGAGAAACATGGTTGGCTTTGGAAGGGGAATTCTGGAAGGACTCTCCATGACAACTTGTGAGGTGGAGCCCCTGTGAGCCTCATGGAGTTCAGCAAGGCCAAGTGCAAGGTCCTGCACATGGATTGGAGCAACTCCAAGGACAGATAGAGGCCAAGCAGAGAATGGATCCAAGAGCAGCCCTAAGGAGGAGGAGGGCTTGGGGTGTTGGTGGATGAGAAGCTCAGCAGCTCTCGATGATGTGGACTCGAGCACTTCTGCTCTGGAGCCAGGCTGGCAGAGCTGGGGGTGCTCACCTGCAGAAGAGAAGGCTGCAGGGAGAGCTCAGAGCCCCTGCCAGGGCCTGAGGGGGCTTCAGGAGAACTGGAGAGAGAAGCATGGTGTACCAGGACAAAGGGGAATCGCTTCCCAGTGCGAGATGGCAGGGTTAGATGGATATTGGGAAACAATTCTTGACTCTCAGGGTGGGGAGGCCCTGGCACAGGGTGCCCAGAGAGGCTGTGGCTGCCCCTGGACTCCTGGAAGTGTCCAAGGCCAGGCTGGATGGGGCTTGGGAGCAGTGGAAGGTGTCCCTGCCCATGGCAGGGCATAGCAACAGATGGGCTTTAAGGTCCCTTCCAACCCAAACCATTCCATGACTGTGATACACTCAGCAGTGTTCAGGAGGCCTCCTGAAGTGTAGTTCAGGGCTTTGGTGACTTCACAGGTATGGTGAGCTGGCAGCTGCTGTGCATGGAAACCAGCAGTGGGTTGTGGCTTTTTTATTTTCCAAAGAGATCTGGATGAAACCTGATTTAGAAATGAAAATGTCAATCTCAAATGTCGAGAAGTAAATTCAAAAGCAAAGCCTCCAGATGTTTCTCTAATAGGGACATCAACTGCTCACAAACAATTTGCAAAAAGGAAATGTCTGTTGACATGGAATTTTAAAAAATATTCAAGAGTAGATTCCAGTAGAGCCTAATCTTGTTTTGTTGTATTGTGCTAGTTCTGCTTCTGGCTTTTTTATTCTAATTAATCAGTGACAGTGGTTAAATTAGCCACTCAATAATTAAACTTGGATAAGAGCGAAATATGGTGAAAGTTGCATCCTGTCCAGTGTTATTTAGGGATAATGCAGAGTAATGCTTTTGGGAGCTTCTGTTGCAGTGCATTAGGAAAACACTGTGTGACCATTTTAGAAAACATTTTTACTGCTGTTTTCCAGCGTTTTCCAGTGAGGTGTCTCCTTGTCAGCTGAAGTTGCATTTGTGTTTTTTAACAATTAGGCCACCAAAGCTGATTTTCCATAGCTCATTTTCATAGAATCATTTAGTAGTTAAGTTGGAAAAGTCCCCTAAGATCAACTCCAGCATGTCCCCAAGTCTCACATCCAAATGGCTTTTAAATCCCTCCAGGGACAGGGACTCCAGCACTGCCTTGGGCAGCCTGTTCCAAGGATGGACAATGCTTTCAGTGAAGAAATTTTTCTAAATGTCCAAGCTCAACCTCCCCTGGTGTAACTTGAGGCCATTTCCTCTCCTCCTGTCCCTGTTCCCTGGGAGCAGAGCCTGACCCCCTCAGCTGTCCCCTCCTGTCAGGAGTTGTGCAGAGCCACAAGGTCCCCCCTGAGCCTCCTTTTCTCCAGGCTGAGCCCCTTTCCAGCTCCCTCAGCTGCTCCTGGGGCTCCAGACCCTTCCCCAGCTCTGTTCTCTTTCCTGGGCATGCCCCAGCTCCTTATATCTGTTTTGTATATCTGGACAAAATGCTCAGGGCACTGCTGGAGCAGCTGCTCATTACAGCATGAAAAACAGGGTCTGGAGGAGCTGCTGGTGATCACACCACCACTGCTGATGGACAAACAGAGCCCACCATCGCTTCAGAGTGTGGATCCAGCAGGACTCCTGCTGTGCTTGTCAAATCCTCCTCCTCAAGCCTGAATACTTCCAGGGAGATGCTCCATGGAGCAGCTCAGGACCTCCCAGCTTACCCACAGCTGCTGTCTCTGGGGTGTGTGACAGCCCTGTGAATCAGCTGGCACAAGGCACAGCCAAAATGAATTTCATTTAAGAGCCTTTAAGAGGTTCTACCCTGAATCAAGTGGAATTTTCTGACAAATGCTGTTGTCTTCAGGGTTTTTTAGTGGCTGTAGATCAACAGACCTCTTTAGGATTAGGGAATAGTTTTAAAAAAACAGACCTTGTCATTCCTTGGACGTTTTTATTCTAGGCCAGTGTCAGTTAATAGAGAAATTTAATGTGTGTGTTTTGATGTCTGTTTCTAGTTTCCAAGCAGCAACTTTCTCTTTTGAAGGGTAATTTAGTGAAATTCAGTACAGGAAGACAGTTTTAAGTCTAGGAAAGGTTTTGTTTGGTGTAAATTGATAGTCAAGGGATTTTGAAATAGAATCAAATGCTGAGGGATGTTGATGCCTCTGGAGATCAGATAAATGAGACTAAAACAAGTGTGATAGTTGGCATATTTTGTGTGTCTCTGGTGTTCCTGGACCTTGTTTTAGCACTTCCTAGAGACAAGAGATGGGGGGATCTCCCTTCAAGCAATGTCACTGCACTGATTGGTACCTTCTGTGTTTCTTCTTGGAAAATACATTGACTCATCCTCATTCTAGCTTCTTCAGAGGAAAAGCCTGCTCACAAATCAGCTCTGTGAAGGACGTGGAAATTGTGTAAATGGGTTAGGTTTAGGTGACACTGTGTTTCTCTCAAAAATTGTTAAAGTGTTTCCTTGCCAAAGGTAGAAGTGAAGGTCTTGTCATGGTTTAACTGCTTGAGAGGATAAATCTTTGCTCATAATGAAGGAAAGTGTAGGTCAACAAGTGCCTCCTGTTCAGTAGGTTCAAAATGGTGTAGAAAATGGATATATTGTGAGATGACAGTTTGCTGTGAACACCAAGTGCTTTTCCAGGATGCTGAAAGTAAAAGCTGACAAGTGTAGAAAGATCTAATGGTGAGAGCCAGGGGGAATTTCAGCTGCTATTGTATTTCCAGTTAAATTTTCTCCAGTCTCTGCATGCATTTCTTTGCCTTTGTTGACATGGATGAATTTACCCAAAGCTTTCAGTGTCATATTACCACAGAATCATTTTTTGTAGGAGTTTGTGACACCTCTGACTGACTTTTTGGGTGTGATGCAGCAGTACACAAGTTTATCAATGTAAAGCTTTTACCCTGTGCTGTTTGACGTGTAGGAATTGAACTAGTCACAAATATTGACTTCTTCCCACAGATGGTGATACAGTTTGGAAGACACATCAAGTGACTTGAGGGGCTTTTTGTTGCAAATATTGTGAAGTTTATGGACTTGAGATCTAATGCAGTGAATGTGCCATGTCCCACTGCTGAGCAGTTCCAGTGGTACAGATGCTCAGTTGTACAAGATGCCTGGTGCTGCAAAAGCACATAGGGAGAAGGCAGCTGTCCCTGAAAGAAACTTGGATACTGCAGATGTACCTCGGAGCCAACTTCCTAAATAGTGCAAATGCCTACAAAAGTAGGGACAAAGACAGCAGATGCTGGAGTGAACCAAATGAAAAGTCTCCTAGGCTGATCCTAAATATCACAGGCTAATGGTTTCTTTTCCACCCTATTTACTAGCATAACGATTTAAAATGTTTGAAGCCAGTATTCTTTCACCAGAATGTTAGAGAGAGACTTTCACATATGCCTGACTGACATCCCCAGTGATTTCCACTTAGGCAGCCTAAAGCAAAAAGAAAGCCCCTGTTGAGGGAGTAGCACCTCAGCTTTTCAAAATAATTTATTTTTAAATAAACTTTTTGGAATGAGTTTTCAGCTTTTAAAGCTAACTTACAGGCTTATGCTACCTCATGTGCCTCAAGAGTTTTGTCCTCTTAACCCTGGTTTATTTGTCTTTTCTTTAACTTTGACATTTTTTTAAGGAAAAGATCATCCATATTTGAAAACAGCTTCAGGTCTTCAGCTATTCAGTTCTCTCTCTAGGTGCCTGTATTTCTTGCTTCCAGCATGAAAGGAAGCCCAGAAAACCAGCCAAACTTCAGTTATTCCTCACACCAGATGTTTGAATGCGTGGAGGTCCCTTTCCTGCACACACTGCTGTTCAAGTCAGTCTCGTGGAGAAAGGAGCATTAAATAAATGCCTTGTGCCCAGTGTTCTGGAGGCTGCACAACTCTGGCAGGCCTGGAGCTTGTGCGTGCCAGTCTTCAGGTTATGCTGAATTTCCAAGTCATCATAAAGCTTTCAGTTGCAAAGTAAAACTACTTTTAGTCCTTGAAGTAATGCATCAGGCAGAGTTGATTTGTGGCGTTTATGTTCCGATAAAAATCACCACTTCAGCTGCAGCTTATGATGAGTTTAATGCTCTGATCTCTGGTCTGGAATGGAACTTTATTTTACTTACGTGGCTTTATTAGGACATTATTGCATCATCCTAATGCATTTTGCAATTCCCTGAAAATTGTAGATGAGGCAGTGTAGAGTCATTCTTGGGTGGCTTGGATGCATCCAGGGGGAAAATGACATTACAGGAATTTCAGGTAAAGATTTAGGGAAGAGGTTGATATTGGTACAAGGAATTCTGATTTATAGCCTTTTGGCTTTTAAAGACACAGAAATATGCACCTGTGGGATGAGCCAGCTGGAATGCCAGGACCCCAGCATTTCACACTGAGGGGATTAAAAGAAAAGCATTTTAAAGAAATAGGAGAATATGTAGAGGTGGAAGGAAAACTTATTCCTTTGCTCGGTGAGTGAAAGTAGCTTCACACACCAGTCAACGTCTTATTTCAGCTACACTGAGAGACTTGTTACATTAATGTTACATTAACATTCTTCAATCTGTACAAATACAGAAATCCCCAAAGAAATATCAGTTATCCCAAGGTGGTAACATTGGGGAAGCAGTCTTAAGTAGTATCACTGACAAATCTGTAGCTAAATTGTCTGCATAATTACGAGCTTGAAAATGTAGTAAGTTTTTGTGGACCTCGCTACTGCAGTATTTCAGCAACTGGGTTTTGGAGGTAATTGGGAGTTGAGCTTTCTGGAGTGTCTCAAGAGAACTTCCTGGCACAATGGCTGGTGCAATGATGTGTTGAATTCAGACCTACCTCAAAACTGAGTGTAATAGGACTTAACCCATGAATTTTCCAGGGCATGTGTGTGATGGAGATGTTACTGATACTGGCTCTAGGAAATGAAACAGCCATTTTTACAACTTGCTAACACCTTCAGGTGCAAACAACTCTTTTGTCACCTGTTCAAAAGTGTCTTCATTTTTTCAGAAACATCTGAGAGCCTGTGACTGTCAAAGGATTTAGACTTAGAATTTCATGTTTGTCTACCACGAGCATCTCAAGACAATTAATTACATAAGATAATAAGAAAAACCAACTTCCAAAAGAGTAGCCTTGTTTGTAACCTTTGTGGCTAAGCAGTTTATAAGCAACCAGTTAAATTTTTTCAGCCTTCTGGTTTGCAAGTGGAGCTGTAGCTCAGCTGAGTAGTTTGTGTCTATGGAAAAATCTCTCTTGGCTGGACCTTTGCTGGCCATTGTTACTGGTAATGAGAGGACAGCATGAACTTGTGATGCATGCAAAAATGACCTCATTCAACATCCTGCAATTGTTAGTGGGCTTAGTTAAATTCGGCACACAAGAGATGTCCTGAGGGCCCACCTCAGAGCTGGTGAAAGTTCTGGTTCTCTGGTGGGTCCTCTGTTCCATATCATCAGCACTGCTGAAAGCAAAGCTGGGCAGTGGATGTGGAACAAACTGACAATTTACTTGGTAAAATTTAAGAAGTTACAATTTTTTTCACGTTTCACCAGTGTGAGCAGTGCTTTGGTTGTGCCTTGTGTTAGAAATAGCACAGAGCTGATGTCCTTTTGCTGCTAGGTTGCTCTATACTGGGGTATTCCTTCAGTACTTCTCTTGTTTGCATTTGTAAGCTGAATCACAAAGGTGGATGATTTTATTGTTGACTGTAAGCTAAAGCCTGCACAAGACCTTCAATACACGTTCCTGCAACCTTCTTCACATAAATTGGAGAATTACAGAATGGTTTGGGTTGGAAGGGACCTTAAACCTCAGCCAGTTCCAACCCCCTGCCATGTGCAGGGGCACCTTCCACTCTGCAAGGTTGCTCCAAGCCCCATGCAACCTGGCCTTGGGCACTTCAATGGGTGGGGCAGCCACAGCTTCTCTGGGCACCCTGTGTCAGGGCCTCACCACCCTCCTCAGCAGAGAATTTCCTTCTAACAGCTGATCTGAGTCTCCTCTTTCAGTTTAAAACTGTTCTACCTTCTCCTATCACAATCTGCCTGTGTAAAAGTCCCTCTTCATCTTTTTTATAACCTTCTCTTAAGTACTGAGTGGCCACATATTATTTCCCACTACTTGCATGCTTCAAGATGTGGAAGCTTTTTCCCCTGTCCACTGTCTACTGACTTTTAAGATGCCTTGGTTTCCTGCAACATAAGATCCATGGTGTTATGCATTGCTGGGAAGCCTTGATGATACCTTGGTGTGAGAGCAGAGAGCTCAGGAGATCCAGGAATGTGGCTCCTGCACTGACAATTCCTCTGGCATTGGCTGCCAAAGCTGTTTCTGCACTGTGGGAAAACTCAGGCAGCACAGCTGTCAAAGCACAGTGTTGGTGCTTTGGAAAGTTCAGCTGTGAGGACACACTTGGTCTTTAGAGGTGCCTTGATCAGGGCATATCAGAAGCCAGAAGATCATGTATTAATTCATTTCTGGATGAAAATACTCTCACATCAGTTATTTCTGCAAGCAGGCTGGCTGGGAGGCTAATAAATAATAATTTCATGAGAATAGAGCATTATATCTTTGTTTTCATAGCAGTTCTCATGTGCTGCACTGAGTCTGTGCTGTGGTAAACCTGTGCCAGTCCCTGAAGGATGGAGCAAAGACTTGGAGTCAAGTTCGTGTCAGACTGGAAGGGCTGGGCTGTCAAGGGTCATCAAATCCAGCCTGCTGCTGTCATAAGGATTGTGCATTATCATCTCTGAGCCTGATCATTTGACTTATAAGCTCATTGAACTGTCTTTCAAAAATAGAACATCAGGCCATTTATTTTTTTAATTCTAATTTAAGCAGGGAAAGTCTCTTTGTGGCAGGTTCAGCTCAAGGCCACACAGCATCAACAGTGGGAAATTAGGACTGTCCCAAATGTGAGCGTGCTTTTAGGGAGGGGAAAAAGAAAACTTCATCCTGTTTAATTTTATTGTTTTCCCACCTTGAAGAGATGTGCACACGAAACTGCATGCTAAAAGCTTCCTCTGGCTTTAATCTGGTCCATCATGTCTGAGTCAGATGCCCAGAAAGGACTTTGCTGGTAAATCTGTTCTGTGGCATCGCTGCAGGAGGGCACCAGTAAGCAGATTAGCCATAGCTCAGATTCAGTGTCAGCTGCCTGACCGAGGCTGCCTTCCCTGCCTTGGCTATGTCTGCACTTATTAATAGTTAATTATAACTTTTTAATATCCAAACCTAATATTTATCATAAGGCATTTAACCCTCTAGTGTGAAAAATTGTGTACTGGTTCTAAGTAGTTTTCAGCATCATGACTCTTAGATTCAGGTCGATTTCTTGGGCTTCCCAATATTTTTATTGGCAAAGCATGTTTAATTTATATGTAACAGTTTTCTAGAGAAGCTGTCCCTGAAAGTGTCCTAGACCAGGCTGGATGGGGCTTGGAGCAACTTGGGATAGTGGAAGGCAGGGAAATGGGACTGGATGAGCTTCAAGGTCCCTTCCAACCCAAACCATTCTATGGCTGATGAACTTGCATGTTCTCAGAAATATTCTTTGTAACTGATAAAACAGCCTTAAAATTAATCTGGAGTATCTGTTACTTTTATGAATAGTGGCAAGAGCCATGGGATGTTAAAGGTTGGAAGGGACCTTAGAGATCATCTAGTCCCAAAACCCTGCCATGGACAGGGACACCTTTCACTAGACCAGTTTGCTCCAAGCCCCATCCAACCTGGCCTTGAACGCTTCCAGGGATTATTTGCAGAGTGATTTAAACAATACCATGTATATTGAGCATCCAGAATAGGTTTTTTGGAGCTAAACTCCCATCTTGCATTCCTAGAAATGTTCAGTCCTTTGCTGCTCTATCCTGTGTGGCATCCAAAGGGTTTTAACTCTAGTGCTGGAGCTGTCTAGTCTTGGACATCAAATGACATGAGTGGCACTGATTTCTGCCATCATACAGAGCAGGAAGGTGGTAGTGCTATTAGAGGGAGGGTCTTTCATGCTGAAGAAACCCCTACAGAGGGCTCTGAGCCCCTGCCATGTGCCTGTGCTGGGCTGCTCTGGCCTTGAGCACGGTTGAGATGCTCTTGTTGTGTGACTGAACGTGCAGGACCCTCCCTCTGGTGGTTTGGTGCTCCTGGCACATCATCAGTGATTTCATGGGTGATAGGAATGATGCATCAGCCCCCAGCTCCTTCTCTTTTGTGTTGGGGGCTATACAAATCCTCCATTTCACCATAAAAAAATAGACAGAATAGATTGAATTATTTTCTGATGTTTCTGGCACCTATAGGCTATGATAAACTTAAAATGCCTTCAGTGACTAACTTGTATGGGATGAAAGTGTTATATTTTGTTGTATAGCTGCAGTTGTTTCTCTTGCTGAATTTAGTGCTCATCCAGAGCAAAGCAAATCTTTGCTGCAGCTCAGATTAAACATTTTGGGAGCGTATTAGCTGCAGACTGGCATTGATAAAGCACTAACAAGCTCTAATCTTAAAGCACATGGACTTGAATTAATGCCAGGAATAATATGCATTTCCTTTCATTTTCAAGTTTGTGGAGAACTTTTCCCTTTTTTTTTTTTTTTTTTTTTTCTTGGGGGGGGGAGGTGGAGGAGGAAATGAATTATAGTCCGAAACTGGGAAATGAGAGCAATTAATCTCTGCAGTTGTGTGTAGGCAGGGGGGACTATTTGTTGCCTGACAGGCTGCTCTCAGGACTGGAAACAAAGTAGGTTGTTTGTGTCTTTTTATGTCCTCGTCCTAGTTTGCTTTAGGACAAGAGCATTTACCTCATGACGCTTATTTTTGAACTTCATACTGGAGGCAGTGTTCACATTCCACTCAGTCTTTTACAGGACCAAGAACGGAGAATTAGTCAGCTGTTCTTTGTTTTTATTGCCCTGACTCTTGAACAGGATCCAGGCTTGCTCCTGAGGTTTTTCATCTGGATTGCTCTGAATAAAACAGATTTTTCTTGCAACTGAAACCCCTTTATTTGCAAAAGGTTATGATAACCAGAAGAAGCCAAGCTCCCCCAGTTGTTGTTTGGGATGGGCAGTGGAACCGGCTTCCTGCGGTCATGTTCACATTAAAGGAAGTTCACAGGACATTTATTTAAAAACAAACCAAAAAGTGAAAGCTGTCATGTTTGTGCCTTAGTTTAGTGTGCTAGGGCACTCTTGCTAAGATTATGCCTGCTGATTCTGGCATAAATAGTGATTTGAGCAGACCCTACCCTAGGGAGTTGAGTCCCATTCCTTTCTCCCCTGTATAGGAACAAATCAATTATTCCAAGGAGGCGGTGTTGTCTCTTTGGTGCTGTTGTGTTGCTTTTTGAAAACGTTTTGTAAGTTAGTCCTTAAGTGGGATAATTGCTTTCAGCATTTGCAAGTTAAATGAAGAAAGCTCTAATTAGATTTTATAAAGTGGCTTAGCATGTTGAGAAGGCTTTTCATAAAGTATACTGTGTATTCACTTGGCGTTGCACAATTGAATTTCGTGTAGCACTGACGAAACCAAAAAATCCTATTTGGCCCTGGGTGCTTAAAGGATTGAAAGCCTGTCTTAAGTGCTCCTGACCATACAGCCTCTCTTGCTTTCCCCACCATCCCACCCTCACCAGGGGGTTTATCTGTGCTGTAGACACCAGAGGAGTTGTGTCAATACTGACCTGTTTGAGGAAGAGCCTTGGAGCTGGGCATAAAGCTTGATGTTTTGTAGCATTTCCAAACAGGACCCTGCACAAGCTGTTTAATCTGTTTTAGCTGTTATTGTGCTGTTCTGATTGTATGGTGGAGCTGGGTGGCATAGAGCCACTTTGTTCAGGTCACTCCTGGCTCTGTGTGGGCACTTACTGAGTCCCACACAAGCCCAGCAGTGCCTGTGCTTAGTAGTTTTTGGTATTGTTTGGTGTCCTGTAGGTTAGAAATGTGATATGCTAATGCTTTCCTCTTGCCATCACAGCCTTGGCAGCAGCTGAGGCACTGGCCAAAGCAGCCTGACACACTGCTTGCCATCTGAATAAGGGCTTAGCCCAGTCACAAGCCCCTTTCACGTGTGGTTTCTGCAGTGTGTGTGCCAGGAGCTTTCTGATGAGAACTGGAAGGAGTCCCCAGAGCCAGTGTTTGTTCAGGTCGTTTGGATGCTGTTGCTGGATGTGACTTTTAGAGTTTGTGGTGGGCTCTGTTTGGGAAGTGACAGCTCTACTATCTCAGGCAACCAGGTTGTAAAGCTTTATCTGCAAAAATGCGGATTCCATGTGTAACAATTTAGAAGAAACCAGATCTAAAGTAAAGTACTTAATTATAAAATCCCAGAATGGTTTGGGTTGGGACAGACCTTAAAGACCCTCTAGTTTCACCCCCCTGCCATGGACAAGGACACCTGCCTCTAGGCCTGGCTGCTGAGGGCCCCATCCAGCCTGGCCTTGAGCACTTCCTGAGGTGAGGAGTTTTGCACAGGTTTGTTGTGAGTTCAGACAATCACAAAAGCAGCTTATGAAAACTGTGACTTGGTTATAAGGCCTGAATTTGAAGAAGGGCATAGAGATCTCTGGTAAGATCCACTCAGCCTGGGACATTAATTAATGGATCATGCCCAGCCTAGCATCCTGGCAGGGGGACAAAAGGTTGTTCTTTTGCCCTCTAGCCATGCTTGATCTCTTCAGCCTTGGGTTAGAGAGTCATCTCATGGTCAGTTTTTCTCACTCATTGCTTTTAAAGGGTCAGATTCTTTGAACACTTGTGGAATCAACAGACTTTCCCATTTGAATTTACTGGATCTCTGTGTCCACGACAAGTTGTGGCAGTGTGTTCCTTGTGTGAACAACAGGCTGCTGTTGTAACCACATGGAGCACACAGCTTTGGATGAACATTCACAGCCACCCACGGGCACTTGATTCATCACATGTGCCTCAAAGCGTTTTACTCTTTTGTAGTGTCTTTGTAAATGGACTTTGTGTCCCTCTTTGAAGTACATAAGAGCTGCAAGGGCTGCCATGGTCAAGCTGAACTCAGAAGTGAACACGGATTTAGACCTCTCTCCTTTTCTGCCTTAAATGTCAAACCAGTGTGTATCACTGTTAATGGAGTTATTTACTCATTTTGGTAAACATGTAGGCTAAGGAAGAAACTTTGGCAGGTTCCTTGTGGTCTTGTGAGTGGTGTGCAGGCAGAACTCCAGTTTTCTTTGAGAACGGATTTCAAACTGGATGAAGTGTCCTGTATTTATGAGAGATAGTTCATGCTGTGGCAGACTCTGCAGTTTGGTGGAGCTGAAGTTCTTGGGTGAACTTGAGGTGAGGAAGATTCTGTGCTTGTAGAGATGAAATATTAACCTTCACAGCTCTTTAAGAAAGCAGATATTACTGTGTGAGATGTGGCCAGGACATAATTAAAAAAAAACGGTATTTTTCCTGAATTCTTTTCTAATTTTAAAATAGTCGTAGGAAATCTGTTGTATTTAGTGTAGCAACTGTGTTGTTGGTGTGAGTGCCTTGAAATGAGTATTGAGTTGTGAAGTGTCTCAGCCTTGTGTCTGTGCTCAGACAAATTTTGGTTGATGATGTGGCTTTTTGTGGCAAGGAAATTGCTAAATTGGAGATTTACTCCTGAAAGTGCCAAAGACATTCTTTGAACAAGTTTGGGAGGTTTTAATTTAGTCTGCATAGAGGTGAGAGAATGGGGGGATGGTTCTTAAATTGTCCAATTCCATTAAAAACCTGCAGTGACCTGCCAGAGGGGAGGGTCAGAAAGCACAGGTGGGTCCTCACATCTCACCTACAAGGCAGCTGTGCAAGGCAAATGGGAGCTCATTGGCAGGGGACTGGTGCCATATCCCTCAGTGTCCCACTCCATGGCTTGGGATGGACTTTGCACACTGGGGTGATTTATTTGTGAGCCAGGGGCTGCCTTTGTGAGTGCACAGATTGGTGCTTCTCGTGCAAAGGAACTCCCCCATGTGTTTGCAAAAAAGTGTTTTTGTATTTTCTAGGAACAAAGTAAATTGTGTTGTTGCCTTCTGTGTTATCTTCCTCCATGTGACCAAAGGCAATCAATGAGTTTTTACTGCATTTCAGGATTTTATGCTAATATTTCACTGCTATCAGTACTTTTTTTTTCCTGAAAATAAAATTGTCTTAATTACACTGAAGTAACTAATCCTCAGAGCTGTAATCATTGTTGACATAATGCTTCATTTTTACAAAAGATGAACAATTCAGTTCACCTCTTCACATGGTCTTTTGAGTTACTGTAAACAGTTTCCTGGAACTATTGCTTAATCAAGAAATTGAATTTTGTAACATGAATAGTAAAGGCTTTTGACAACAAAGATGTAATGCTTCCTTTCTTGTTTTATCCAATTTAGTGATGTGCATTCCATTAATGTACTTTAAATTTCAGTAGAATTTAACTGAAAGGGTACAATTATGAAGATTTTATCATAAGGCAATACTTGGACACAGAGTAGCTATTGTGCTGATTATTTGGTGTGATATGGTTGCTCTTCTTTAACTATAAGTCTTCAATAATGATTTTAAAGATTTGCTATATCCATGTCTACTTTCCTAATCTTTACTTTTTCATAGTTTTTAATAGATTTATTTGGTATAGAATCCCAGAATGGCTTGGGCTGGAAGGGACCTTAAAGATCATCCCATTGCAACACCCTGCCATGGCAGGGACACCTTCCACTGTCCCAAGTTGTTCCAGACCATGTCCAGCCTGACCTTGGACACTTCCAGGAATCCAGGTGCAGCCACAGTTTCTCTGGGCAGCCTGTGCCAGGGCCTCACATCCTCATGGGGAAGAATTTTTCCCCCATATCTAATATAAACCTGCCCTTTGTCAGTGGGAAGCCATTCTCTGTATCCTGTCACCCAACTGTGTCAAAATAAACTACAGAATGGATCTACACTCAATGTGGTGTTTTTCTTTTGTGTGACATTTTGCACATAAGGCTTTGCAAACCTTGATTTCTAATGTTTGGGTGTACTAAAACATCACTCTGATGCTTCAAGAAAAAGTGTATGAAGACACTCATAATGAGATTTGGGAAGTAGAAAAAAATCTACCCAGGACAGTTTAATCATCATCATAATGTCATTAAATAAATTACTCCATCATTTAACTTGAGCACTCCTGGATGGATTAAGCCCATAATAATTTGATATGGAGCACTCTGTGTGTTTCTCTTGAATATCATAACTCAGGGCAGTTTTGCATACCGTGGGAAACTTTCTTTCAGCTGGAGGCTGGGAGGGCCATATCTATTTGTGAAGGACAGGGAGTGCTTTTGTTACCTTCCCAGAGCCATTACGGGATGTGATTGCTTGGGGGAGTGTCTGCTTATGATCTGTTAGAAAACAGCCTATTAATAAATAGAGGCTCTTGTAATAGAGCACTTCTTAATCTTCTTCCTCTGTAGTTATTTATAGGTTGTGACATCTTAATTTGCCTCTCATGTGCATTGACTTCTGTTATTTTAAAAGATCAAGTAGTTTTCACACGCCTCTGAGAATCACTTCTGGGAGAAACTGCCTGTTTTCTAAGGAATCTGACAAAAAAGGTTCAAATCAGAAGTTTGTTGTGACAAGTGCATTAGGGTTTTTGCTGGTGTCTTTCTAAAGGACAGAAGTTATGGGATGTGCTCTTGTAGTTTTTTATGTATTAATCCTGTATTTGATTGCAAGCAGTTATTCCTGAATTCCCCAAGGATTTCTAGTTGCTGCTAATACTTATTTTCCCTTAGCGACCTACCCAGAGCAATATTAATTCCATTATTCTCTTCATTTTTGTGTTCCTTTGCTTTCTCAGAGTGGTCCCAGTGCCAGGTCCTGTCACAAGATGTGCATTGACATCCAGAGGCGGCAGATCTACACCCTGGGGCGGTACCTGGATTCCTCTGTGAGGAACAGCAAGTCCCTGAAAAGTGATTTCTACCGCTACGACATCGACACCAACACCTGGATGTTGCTGAGTGAGGACACTGCAGCAGATGGAGGCCCCAAGCTGGTGTTTGATCATCAGGTCAGCCCCACTCATCCAACTGCAAGTTCTCAGTGTTTAGAAGTCACTTTTGATCATGGTGTCTGTGATTTCGTGGTACTGTACTGAGGAGAGTGTGATCTGCACTCAGTTAAATCCTAATAGCATTGCTGCTCAATGCCACTTGCTGCTGGTGCTCTAATCAAACCGAGTCAGAAGAACCATAAAAACCTTTGCAAACAAATGCATTTTATTAAGATACATTTTATTAAAGCTCAAAGCACAGTTCAACTGGTTTTAATCAGTCTCCCTGAGCTGAGTTTGCAGATCTGCCTTGCCTGGAGGGCCTTGGGGAGCAACTTGCAAAGCTGTGTATGGTACCTTTGGAAGAATACTCCAAAAAAACTGCTGGAATGAGGCCAGCACAGGAGCAGGATTCTTTCCAAATTGGTTACCTTTAAAAATTTTAGAATGTGCTTTCTTTGTAGAGCTTGAAACACCTTAGAGGAATGACTACTAATCCTTTAAAAAGTCACATCTGTCCACGTGCTCAATTTGAAAACTTTACTTATGTTGTGTTTACTGGCTTTTGTCTACTTGGGAAAGGTATTTTGTTCTCAGTTATTTCTTTTTTTATGAAACATTGCCAAGAAACAGCACATCAGGGCTCATTTTTAAAGCAGCCCAAGATCAGCTTTTATTGGTACTGGCTGTTTTGTAACCAAAGCTGTTGTTTGCCAGCACAATGTGCCTTCCTGCTGACATCGAAAATTAAAGATACGCCATGTCTGCAGAACAAAAGCCAATCAGTCTTTCTGTTCTATTAATAACCAGTGCCAGTCTCCCAGGTGTTGGGGAAGAGGCACAAGGAAATTGTCAGCTGGCAGGGCTACTCTGGGTACCTCCTTGCCTCTTGAAATGATTCCTTTTTTCCCTGTTCTGTCTCTCAGGGAAGAAGAGCTTCACTGACTTGTGTCAATCTGCAGCTCTCCCTCTTCTCTCCCTCAGCACCTACTGCAATAGCAGTTTTTATTTACCCTTCAGGAATGTGCTGCACCAGAAGTGTTTTGTGTAGGCTTTGCTGAGTAGCATCTCTATCTTACTGTAATCTTGTCTATTGGTTTGCTTTTTTTCTTCCCCCTCTGGTATTCTGTAACCCTCTGCTTTTCACTTTGTCTGGAAGCATCACCTGGAGTCAGGGGGTTTGGTTTGATTTGTGCTGCAGTGCTTGTCACATGTGCCATGGCCTCAGTTTAGGTTTGGAGATTAAACATATTTCTGCTGGACTCCCATGAGGAATCTTTGGCCAAGTTATGCCCCCACGTAGTGTTCCAGTAATGGGGGTAATGGTAAATGTGTGCTGGGGATGGAATCTCAGTAACAAATCACAGACTGATTTTTGCATCAGTTGATTGGTGAGCAGTGAATTAGCAGTGATTTTGAATTTCTCCCCTTGCACAACCACTGCCAAAGGTGATACTCTGTTAACTCTGGCTGTCAGGATGTAGCTTGAAAATATCTCCATGGATCTTTTCTGTGGAATCTATGGATCTATGGAAAAGAACCCCGTGAATCCTTGTGAAAGACTCTCAAGTACTTTTCCCTGAAATCAGCAGGTTTTTTAGGTGTTGAAGGGTACATTTAATCTTTCCTTTTGCATATTAAATGGAAAATATATAGAAATTAGACTTGTGTTTTAAATTTCTTCTGTGAGATTAAGACTGACAACCATGAAGATGTGTGTCCTTTTCTGTTTGTTGGAGGCTCAGGAGATGTGCAGAGCACTGTCTCTTGCATTGCTTGCAGGAGAGGGGTGTTTAAATTCAGATCTCAGTGTTCAGGTGTTACTGTGCCAGCTTTAAACTACTTCCCTGCTCCTTGCAGATGTGCATGGATTCTGAAAAACACATGATCTACACTTTTGGAGGCCGAATTCTGACCTGCAATGGCAGTGTGGACGACAGCAGAGCCAGTGAGCCCCAGTTCAGTGGCTTGTTTGCTTTTGACTGCCAGTGCCAGACGTGGAAACTTCTGAGGGAGGATTCCTGCAACGCCGGACCCGAGGATATCCAGTCCCGGATAGGACACTGCATGTTGTTCCATTCTGTGAGTATCCACACCCTGCTTTGATTTATGATGTCTGACTTTAAGGAGAACATCTGGTTTTGGTTTTACTTGCAAATTTTGAGCTCTTTAATCCTTCTGAGTGATGTGTTGTCTCAGTTAATTCAATGTTTGCTGACATTCTGATGCTGCTTTGCTAAGTGCAGGAGGTGCTAGAAGTTTCAGAGCTATCATGACTCCAGCTGAATAAAATTTCAAGTAAAAATCAAGGTGAATTTAAAAGAATTGATTTTAATGGAATAGTAAACAGTATGGACACTTCATCCAGAGCTTCATGGAGAGGCAGATGAATGAGGGTGAGGTGTATATACTATTTTACTCTATGTTGAGTATTAAAAACCACCTTCCATTGCCTTTCCAGTTGTGTTCATCACCCACATATCTATTTAAGAGACGAGAACTAAAGAGAATTAAAATTAATGTTGTGACATTTAAATATTTACTGATACCATCAACTCAAAACTAACCAATTTGAGGAAATTGCTGATTTTATTTCTCTGCCCTTTCAAGTGAAGATCAGGATTTTTACAGTGAATACTGGGCTTTCTGAGCTTTCAATTTTATTTTTATTTTGACTTTTTTTTAAAAATCTGGCAGAAAAACATTGTCACACAAAATTCTGCATAAGGACTTGAGGATCTTTTAAAAAAAAGGGGATTTATTTTTTAGGATCTGTCTGTGGTAAATGTAAGAATACTGGTTTCTGTAAGCACAGGTCATGGAAGTTTAAGTCCTTTTCTGTTTTCTCAGCCATTTGAAAGAAAAATAATCTGCCTCTTGCGGACTTTCCACTTGGCAGACTTGAAAGAAGTAATAAACCTGTTATTCTTGGCCTGCCCCTTGCCATTTGCCTGTACTGAATTTAGTAATGTGCTGGTACCTGGATGGTTTCTCCTACAGTCTATCTTTTGTTTCTGTTGTGTTTTCAATCATGATTTTATGATGGATTTTGGAGATGGGGCCTGTTAATTCTTTCATAATAAACTTGAAAGATGAGCTGCTGCTTTAATGTTCTGAAGTTAAAGTTGCATGAGGCAGGGCTGCATCAATTATACCTGTGCACAATGATGTTAAACTTAGAAGAGACATCTCTGTTCCTCTTTGATTCATTAATGGCTGCCCCTGGATTCCTGGAAGTGTTCCAGGCCAGGCTGGATGGGACTTAAGAGTGACCTGGGATAGTGGAAGGGGTTTGGAACTGGCTGGGCTTTAATGTCCCTTCCAACCCAAACCACTTACAATTCTATGATAAATATTGCTGTTAGTGATCACAGTTGACCAGCATACTGTCTTGAACTTGTAAAGACATTTTTTTCCTCTCCCTATTCCAGAAAAACCGCTGCTTGTACGTATTTGGTGGCCAGAGATCAAAGACCTACTTGAACGACTTCTTCAGTTATGATGTGGACAGTGACCACGTGGATATTATCTCAGATGGCACAAAGAAAGATTCAGGGATGGGTAAGAGAATAACCACAGAATCATTTCATTCCATTGGTACAAATGAGCACTATACTGTGAAAGATCAAATACTGAGAAATATGTAGGTGAAAGACCAGCTTCAACCTGTGGGATCAGGTTGGCATCCTTAACTAACCCTCCCTACCCAGGTAAAATCCACACTTTACTGGTTAAACTTATGCCAGCTCTTTTGTCCTTTCTGTCATTTGACACTCTCTATCTTGAGCACAATACAAATAATTGATGCATGAAACCACATGGCGCCTCAAAAGAAAAAAAAACCAACATCAAAATAAGATCCAAAAATACCTCTTCTGGAAACTCTAGCAAAGACAAAAAAAAAGCTGAAAAAAAGGTCTTTAAACCCAGAAAGGAGAAAGCAAATTCTTACTTTTCTGACTTTCACTAAGTGAAAATTACCATAAGACACAGATAATCTGCAGAAGGGCATGCAGGGTGCTCAGAGACAGAGGATTGGAGTAGAAGGGCAGAAGTTATTTTGACCAGAAAGACGAGACCAATCTGTTGTCCTGTTATATTTGTAATAAGTATCAGAAAGGGGCAAAAAAGGAAGAGGAGGGAGCAGGGCTTCAGTTCTGTGTGATTGATAGCACTGGAGCTACATATCCTGTGTATGACAGAAGTCCCTAAAACACCCAGAAGGCCTGTAACACAACATAAAGAACTGATTTCATGCCTTTTCTCCTCAAATGACAGAGAAAAATTTTCTTTCTTCCGGAAAAGCATTTCTGCGTGTATAAGCACATCACCTTCCTGTTCCAAATACCCTGATCTTCATTCTACAAGTCAGAATTTGAAATTTGAGTTGCACTGTGTACCACTATGGGACAGAAGTTACAAGTATTTCTCATGTATTGCATATTCAGTCCCTATCTTCTCTTCTTCCAGTTACTGAAAACCCCAGGAAGGTGATTAATCTTGAATTTAGGCTGCCCTCCTCCTTTTGATCAGGTTTAACTTTTAGCAAGTAATTTTGCTGAACTTTTGAAGTGAATTATTGGTGGTGACGAGTTATTGTGTGCTCATTAATTTAGTTATGCCAATAAGGGAGAAAAGTACCCAAGCTCTGATTCTCTGGAGTCATTTCTTTACTCATGTGCTTCCAAGAAAGAACCAGCACATTGTTGATAGTCTCCTTTTTTCAGGTGCACGTTGCCTGATGCTGCTCTGCACACACCCACGCTCTCTTTGTTGTCCTTAGAGCTTTTAAAGAATTGATTTATTTTTTTCCCCTCAGGAAATTAGTAATATTCTGCCATTTTTGATCTTTTCAAGCTACATGTCTTCATATCCAGAAGCTTGAAGACATGTGGCTTTAAGCTGACACCTTTGTCTACTTCAGATTTAAAGATAATGAGTTTGTCAGGGCACTGGGCTTTGGTTTTCATACATAAACTGCAGCATTTAGTGAAGTAAATGAGAAATGAAGTAAATTTTTAGCCCTTCTCCCCATTCCCACAGGCCCTGAAGTGATGAATAGAATATATTTTTTTAATGAGAAAATGACTCACTGGAAATAATTCTCGAGTAGATTTTTTTGGTTTACTGTTCTCCTGTGTGTGGAAAATAAACAAACAGATTTGAACGTTTCCATTGCTTTTGAAAGAAAATGCTGGGATAATTTGCATTTTAACAGGAAGAGAACAAAATGCTTATTACATTCAGACAGCAAATGTTGACAGCACTATTTTCACCCCCAAAAAAGCAAGTCTTTATTGTGCTCTTGTTAGGTAGTGATACACCATTTTGATCTGTCTGAACAAAGTGATTGCCTGCCTGGTCGCTGTGAAGTTTTAAGCTGCTCAGTGTGATGAGTCAAGTTGAGGATGCCTGACCTGAATGTTCCTATAAAGTCCCATGATTACATTTTGTTCCTGGCTTGCATGTGGCATTCAGTTCTATTATTAGTTGAGCTATTTTGATTTTTACCCTTTCTAAAAGAACTTAATTGTGCATTTGTTTAAATAGCTCGTGGAGTAGGGATATTTTTTTAAAAGTAGTGAAATGGATAATAAGGGTTATCAGTAACACAGAGTTGTTGCAATGCTGTAAAACCATGGTAATGATATGTTGATTTTGCTGCTCTCATCTTCTGATGTATTTGTGCTGTTCAGCATTTCTTTGCTTTTGTTTGTGCCTCTGATGTTGATCCTGTGACCAGCTCCTTGGATGCTTGATGTGTTTGGGAATGATAGGTGATAAGTATCACTTAGATTTTCTTAATTTGAAGTAAAAGATGTAATTCTAACAAATTTAGACATGCACTGTGGTGATTTGTTTGATGTGAAGGAAGACAACAGCGGTGCAAATTAGGAGGAATTTTAGTACCATTGAATAGAGTTTGTGTTTGGAGGAGAGGCAGAAATGTTCATGTTGATGGATGCACTTTTAGAGCAGTTTTATATTTTGATTGCTTTGAAAAGCACATAAACAACATTCAAGTAACAAAACCCCCCCAACAAACAAAAATGGTGTGTATCTGAAGCATATAGGTGGTCTGGAGATGCCACCAGTCCCAACTGTCCCCATGGGCTGGACTGGGAGCTTTCCTGAGTCCCTCAGTGACAATCCATGACTAATTGTGGGCAGTCATTTCAGCTCTGAGGGCAGCACTTGTGGTGGAGGTTCCTGTGATAATCCCCTCTGGCCCTGACTCAGGTGGTGTGTCAGAGCTCCTGCTCAGAGGGAGAGTTTCCTTCTGCAAAAGGATGTGCAGAGCATCTTAACATCCCCTAGCACCAAGTAACTTCCAAAGTCAAATGTGACCAAGCCTTACAAGGTGTTGTGGCTCATTGTGGTGGTGAAGTGGTTCTTGAGGGCAGCCTACAGATTTTAAAGCTAAGCCTAGTTTTTAAGCTCCCAGTGAAGCTCCCAGGTCTCTTGTTGGGCAGGTGCCCATTTCACATACACACTGTGCACCTGATGGATGGGGAATTTCATGGATAAGTACCACGGACAGAGGCGACACAGCCCAGCCTGGGAAACAAGGCAAAGTCAGGGAAGCATGAATCCAGACAGGTGGTACAGCTGGCTCAGCATGGCTGGGATCCAGCTCACACAGGCAGCCTCAGTATCCCCTTTGCATCACCTCCTAGTGACACCTGGCATGGTGTGCCTGGGGTCAGGTAAAGTCTTGCCAGTGGCCAGCACATCCCTTGCCATGGAAGCATTTTGTTTTGTGAGGGACCTCATGCTTTTCATCTTGTGAGGTGCTTCTCTGAACTAATCCTTTCCTCTACCTATGAAGGTTTGGATAGAGGCAGGCAGTCATCAGATCCTAGAGATGCCTTGCAGAGCTGCTATAGCTCAGAATTCCATTCAGATTTACTGCCTGATCTTTGTTTTCCAAAATCTCAGAGACAGCTGAGCATTGGACATTGGATTGTTGCTTTGTCAACATGACAACCAAACTGTTCAGATGGTCTCCTTAGCTGCTCCTTGGCAGACTGCCAGATGCAGTCTCATCAGGAAAAATCCAAGAGGATAATCATTATCTTGCTGTGTCAACAGCTGGCCTGGTGCTATCACTCACCACGACTTGCTCCATTAAAGTCTGGGGGAGGTGCTGCTTCTGCTTTATAGGAATTACAAGGAGTGGCATGGAATAATTTCCAGTCCTACCACTTTTTAAAAATTAATCCACTGGGAGGTGCCAGGTTCTGGTGAGCAGCAGTATCCATGTGATGCAGTTTTCTCCCAATTTTGTAGTCACGAGGCATCACAAGGAGGGAAGATACTTGGAAATCTCTTGCAATGAGACTGTCAGTCACATGTTCTGAGGGTTTCATAACTCAGGTGGCACTAAAATCCTGTCAGTGAACTTACTTCCCTTATTAATCCTTGATGAATCCTTCAGGCATGATCTGTAGACTATAAATTTATAGATTTGTTTTGCCATTGTTGTGTTTCAAAGCGTGTTGAGAAATTTGTTGTAGTATGCCCTCAGTGTAAGAGATGAGATTTAATTTCCAAAATGCCATCCAGTACTGTAAGAACCAGATCTGTGTAACTATAAACTTGACTTTAGGATGCCCAGAGAAACTGTGGCTACCTCTGGATCCCTGGAAATGTCCAAGGCTGGGTTGGATGGGGCTTGGAGCAACCTGGGATAGTGGAAAGTGTCCCTGCCTGTGGCAGAAGGTGGGACTGGAGGATCTTTAAGGTCCCTCTCAACCCAAACCACCCTAGAATTCCATGAATTTAAGTTTCCTGCTTTGCAAGCTCTGTCTCTGTGTAAAAGCTGTTTTCTTGCTTTGATACTGGCAGCAGCCAAGGTTGTGCTTGAAACAACTCTAACTGTTTGCACACACAAGCCAAAAAATATTCAGCTGGCTGAAATGATCACTGTGATCCCATAAACTCCTGTGGTAGTGGGAATGTGGCTGTTCTATGGTTAGGTGTCACTTTGAGAGAAAAGCTTTTCCCGTGTGTTGTATTTAAATGGAAATGACACTGTGCAGAGCTTCATAACATCTCCTCAGAGCTTGCTCAGGAATTACTGCCTGCTTATGGAACTGGCTGCAAACTCCAGGCCTGTATGGCTGAATATTGTTTTTAAATATTGAGGCCATGAGCTTTTAATTTTTACTGTGTAAATGAAAATACTAAGTTTCTGAGCAAGGATTCAGACCTCTTACTTTCAGGTAGTTACTGCCTTTCTACCCTGGGCTGGTTAATGAGATTAAGGGGGAAGAAGAGTCAGTAGCACAGGAAAAGCATTCACCATCTTCTAGACGTTTTGGGATTCAGCTTTTCCTCTTCAATAAGTGATGTGTTGTCATGGGAGCCAAGATAATACCACGTAGCCACAGGCTAAGGGCTAAGTCCTCAGCCACTGCTGTGTCCTTGGAGCTGGCTGCCCACAGCTGACCCAAGAGGTGCCCTGGAAGGTGTGGAATTGGTGGGGATTTGCTCCAAAGCTGATCTTACATCTCTGTGAAGAAGCACAAGTGAGGGAATTTGCAGGGAGCCTTTCTTCCCACTTGATTCACCCCTTGGATCTAGTACATTGCAAATAACTGGTCTGGAAGTTCTCTGGTTCTCACCCCTTGTTATTTGACTTTTTTCCTCCCAAGTCCTAAAATTTAAAAAGATATATCCTAAGCAGTCAATTACTGTCACTGTTACAGACCCATTTTTACAGGTTCAATTTTGCCCATTTGCAGAATTAAATTTACATCCCAACATACATTTTGTTACTTAAATGTCAGAAGTATTTTTCTGACGTTTGCAGCCTGTGTCCCTCTCTAATACTCCAACCATTCTCGTTTGAATTCTGTCCAACATTTCCTGCCTGTCTGCTGCACTTGCAGATGATGAACCTCTCTTACCCCCTAGTGGAGGTATTTCAGTCCTGAGGTTTTTATGGAGCCCTTTTGCTTTGTCAAGGATCAGACTTCCTTGGAAAACATCTTTTTGATGTTTCTGTTGGGTTTAAAACATCACAGCTTCTTCCTGTTCACTGTCTGTTTATCAAATATCTTGTCTTACTGTCTATTTATTATATTGTTTATCCAATTCGTGTTATGGGGATTTTTTAATGACACTACTTCCAACTTTCTCATTTTGTCCTCGTCTGCAAAAGACAAGATGCCAACTCTTTCTTGCCCAAGGCACTACTTTAATACAGTTTCTACACAGTTGCTTAGATAGGTCACAGAGTTTATGCAAGTTACTCCTTGTCTTTGGCCCTTAGCAAATGTGGGGATTTATATTTCTGATATTTTTCTAGGCATTCTGCATTTCAAACAGTCTGAAGAAGAGATTGATTTGCAACTGAGGAAAGCCTGAAATTACTTGACTTGAATCTGGGTTTGATTGCAGTTGCTGCAGATGAATTCTATTCTTAATATCAAGAGGAAAGAACCACCAGCACTGAACTTTGGCAGCTTTTCCCTCCTTCATTATTTAAATAATAATTTCAGCTTCGGGAAATCGAGCATAAACGAGATACAAAATTAATTTATTTAACAACATTTCAGGAGGAGGGATGGGACTTCCACAGACAAGTTTCAGATGCTTTGAGTATCAATGGAAATAGAGCAGCTATGTTCCTCATGATTATAATAATTTTCATTTCAATGAGGTATTAGTGCTCTGAAGATTTGCACAGGGTTTTTTTTTGTAATATTCCCAACGTGGTCTCAAATGTTCAAAGCAGCAGATAGGGTTGCAGAGACATTTTCCATGTGCATTAGCATTGCTGATCAAATTTAGATGGCTCTCCTGCCAGAAATGTCTGAAACAGGCCTTGAATTTAATCCTTTTGGGTCAGCAACTTAGTCCCTGCCTATGCAAGCAAACACATTGCATGATACTTTTCAAAAATTAACAGTTTTTAGTCTATGGTCATCTTTCTGTTCTGAATTTCCTTATGGGATGACTTTCCTCATTTACCTTATTTAAAAAATAATTTCTTTGTGATTTGCAGATAAAACAAGTTGTGTAGTCATTGTTGTGTCAGTGTTATTCCCTTATTTTTTTCTTTTTTTTACCACCCATTTGTTTATAAACTGGATTAATTTTTCTCTTAAACTTTGTGGCATAATTGGAGGTCAAACTAGACAGGTTTATGCTGATGAGGGCTCCAAAGCCTCTTCCTCCTGTAAAATCATAAGGAAGGATTTTGTCAAAGGGAGTCTGAGAATGAGTTATCCAAATATATTCCAGTTTCTATTTAAATTTACATGAGAATTAAGCATTTAAATTTTTTTAAAGAAATGCTCAGGTTTTGTGGTGTTGCTGAATTCTTCACTAGGGGCTAAAATTGTAGAAAAGCAAATTCTACTCAGAATTTTTTAATTCCTTTATTGCTTTGTTGGCCTAACAAATGAAAGGAGTGAAGCGTGAGAATGAAACCAGTTACAGAATGGGTTTCCAAAATACCATTTTGTGTATTCCCCAGCGGCAATATTAAATGTTTTATTAATGTTGGGCTCGTTTTCTAGGCCATGGGTGCAGTTCAGTTAATTGCAAGGAAGAATTTGCAAAATACAAGAGTTCTGAGAATTTTTCGTGCCAAAATCTTGACCGAAGGCCAGGAACCTTTACCAGCCTTTGTAAACTGACCCAGAAAGAGAAAGGAGACAAACAGGATCTGTAAACAAAGATCACGTGCCCTTCACAAATACATTTTGGAAGGATGGTTGCCTAGGGAAACAGGAAATGGGGAATTACACAACAAACAAAAAGGACTGCCAAACGAATTTGCTGACCTTTTTTTCGGGGAATTATGATGAAAAGTATTGGAATCCGCAGGATTTCACCATATTTCTAAATCCGAAGGTGGGACAGAAGAATAGTTTGGTAATTGCTCCACAACTATTCAGAAAATACAAAAAGCTTCTTTGACATCTTTGTCCTGCAGAGTTGAGAGCTATAGAATTGTGAGGTCATCTTGAATTTTTTGGAGTTTCCCAGCTTTTGCAATTAAGCTTTCTGGAATCAATGCTTCCTTTTACAGATGAGATAATAACAAAATCACTCCATTCATATTTGTAAGGGTCATCTGGTCATTGAGCTCTATGTTAGGCAGCATTTCTGAGCTGGTAGTCTCCCAAATGGGTATGTCCATATCTTTTCCAGGAAACAGCAGCTCTCAGAATGGTTTCTTTTTTCTTCCAAGAGTCAGAGATAGGAAGAGAAGAAGAGAATTTTCATTGGACCTGACTTTAACAGGAAAGAAGTTGGCCCTCTGTATGATGATCTACTGAATTGCAGGGAAAAGGATACTCATTTGCCTGATGTTTGGATCCTGTGTCCTCCATTTTTTCCAGTGTGTAACTTTAATTTTCTTTTCTCAGTTCCAATGACAGGTTTCACTCAAAGGGCCACCATTGATCCTGAACTGAATGAAATCCACGTCTTGTCAGGGCTCAGTAAGGACAAGGAGAAGCGGGAAGAGAACGTAAGGAATTCCTTCTGGATTTATGACATTGTGAGGAACAGCTGGTAAGTCCTAAATTCTGACTTTATTTAGAAAGCAGTCTCTAAGGTAACTCTGTAACCTCTGTTAACCACAGAATTGTTGAAAGTTGTGGAAGGCAGCTGAGTTCCCTTGGGGCACCTCTTTTTCCCATTGTCTTTAGAGGCATCATGGCAATGATCCAAATGAGGGAGAGAAATCATGTGAACATCTTTATTGGAGCCAGGTGGAGGAGATGAGGGGAAGTGAGCAGTTAGAAAAGGCTTTTCCTGTAGGAAGGGTTCAAGGCCAGGATTCATGCAGCAAATTCAGTTGTTAATAGCAGTGTACATGGCTCTGGTTCTTAGAAACTGAGGAAACTGGTGCAAGTGAATGGTGATGGAGAAGTCTCTGTGTCAGGTGGGATATTCTGAGAAAATATCTCCTGGTTTGTTCACTGAGCTGTACTCAGTAGCTCATTGCCACTGTTAGTTAGCAGAGCTGGCAGAGATTTTGTGTTCAAGACCTCTTCTAAAGTGGGGTCAATCACTTCAGAAAGGTATGAGTGTTGTTTTTTAAAAGTGAATTCTTAGTTATAACTGAAGTCTGCTTGGAAATCACTGCCTGAAATACCACCTCTGCTGTAATCTGTGGTCTAAAGCTCTACGGGGTCCAAGATGTTTTTTTCCATAATAGAAAAATATTTCGTGTTGACAGTTCTGTAGGCAAATAATGTAATGTCTGAAGACATCCCCAAAGCTCATGACAAATCATTTTCTAGAATTTTTTCCTGTTTGACTTGTGCTTGAGGACTGTTTTCAGCCAAGGTGACCTCTGTTTACTGGCTGGGGTTTTTGTAGAGCTAAGAATGGGATGGGGTAATAGAGGACAACATAGAGAGAAGTAAGAAAATCTTTTCATGCTTCCTGTAGGTACAACTAGTAGTTCCTTACTGCTTTGAATTTCAGGTCTTGTGTCTATAAGAATGACCAGGCAGCCAAAGAGAATCCAGGTAAAAGCCTTCAGGAGGAGGAGCCCTGCCCAAGGTTTGCCCATCAGCTGGTGTACGATGAGTTGCACAAGGTAGGAAGTGATTTTGTTTTCAGACTTTTTGCTCTTAAGATGTAGCTATTTCCTTAGAGATGGTACAGTAAATACACTTTTTGAATGTTTGGATTAATATGGTGAGTAACTCTCACTTAACTCCTCATATTTTAAAATAAGGTGCTACACTACTTTATATGTCATTATGAAGTTAACGTGTGTTCTCACACTTCAGAACACACAAAACTTCATTCATTATCCTCATTAATCTTACCTGTTGGTGACTAAATGAGAGCAGATAGTTGCCAAAATTTCTAGGAAAAGCTGTGTTTGAATGAGCTAATCACAGTTAAGAATCCTCTGAACCAGAGGTGCCTAACTTTGCCCTGCATGTCAGAAACTACTCATTCTTTAGCACTGTCAGCCTCCAATGGACACATTCATACTTAAATACACTAAACCAAATTTTAAGTCTATTTGACAGCTCAGTAAACTTAGGGTTGGCTTTGTGCATATTAACCAATAAAGCACAAATCCACAGATTAGGTTCATAAATTCATTAACTCATAAATTTAAATTACTGTGGCATGTTTACTGATCCTTTCATGGATTTTTCTAAAAATTCTCCCTAGTCTGAAACAGTCTGAGCTAAAGGAAAACATATTTTAATCTTCCAATCTGTGGGAGGTTAATCAAATTTGGGAAACCCAACTAGCCCAAAACTTGAAAATAAGAGGGATTTTAAGGAGGAATGAGTGCAGATTCTATATGGAGAAATTGCATTGCTTGTTGTCTTCACTGTAATGATACAGTAAATAAATAAATAAATACTGTTCTACTTCTAAGTATAAGACACCATGAGACAGAATAGCATTTTCTGAGTTACTCTGAAGGTTGCTAAATCATTGCAGTTGCCCAGCTTTATCTGAGGAGCTGTTTGATGTGCTTGTTTTGAAGAGTCTTATTTTTAGAAACCTCTGTTCCAATGACCTTTCTAAACTCCTCTGATATAAATAAGGAGAGCCTACAGCAGTGGGATGCAGAATACATTGTTTTGAGTGATTATTTTTAAAGCCATGGGGAAAGGTAGCCTGTTGGACTTGTTAAACTTCAGTATTTGAAGGTCCTTTGTAGCATGTTTAATATCAACAGTTCAGAGTCTGAAATTACTCCACGATGGGAAGAAAAATGTAACAAAGAAATAAACAGTCCTTTTGTGACACTTCCACTCTTCTGGAAATGTGCCTCTCTCTGTAAGTCTACATTATGCTGGCCTGGCTTGCTGTCACTTTACTTTGGATGTCTTTAGGACTTCCAACTCACTTTGTCAGTGCTTAAGGATTTATCATTTTCATGGGTTTTTCCTAAAGAAAGAGTTTGCATGAATTTTGGATGTTTATTTATAAATGTCTCAAGTATTTGCTAGAGAGATGTTCCAACAGTACAACTCTTTTCTTATCTTAAAATGTAAATGGTTTAAGAGAACTTTCTTCATCTGCAAGGGGGCAAAGTGAGGCTAATAATAAGTTGGAATAACTAGTCTAAATGGCAGAGTTTCTCCCACCAGAATAAACCTCTGCAAAGCTGCTGACATAGTAAATGGTCTTTGTTCAGTGAATTGACACAAACAATCAATTTTTTGATCTGCCTCTCATTTTCTTAGGTTCATTACTTATTTGGAGGGAATCCTGGTAAATCCTGCTCTCCAAAGATGAGATTAGATGATTTCTGGTCTCTCAAGCTCTGTCGACCTTCAAAGGAATACCTGCTAAGACACTGCAAATACCTCATCAGAAAGCACAGGTAAAGAAACAAAGGTGCTTGCAATTTTCTTTTCCAGGTGTCTCTTTTTTTTCAAGTTGCTAAGACTCAAATCTCTCATAAACCATTTTGTGAAATGTCATTTTGTTGGTTATGTGGAACTAGATGATCTTCAAGGTCCCTTCTAAAAACCTTCTGCAGGTTTCTTGATTATTTTTTAAAATTATTTCAATAAAAACAGTGAGCCAGGGCTAAACTACAAAATTACTTGATTCATTTTGCCTATGTTATTCTAAAACTAGAAAAATCTGGTTATTGAGTGGGGAGTCATGGGGAATTTTTAGATTCCCTTTTCACTCTGCTGCTCATCAACATGTGTTTTGGTGCTGTCACCTCCCAAGGAAATGGAGTATGTTTTGGAAACACTGTGCTTGGAGATAGTAACAGCCTGCAAGGATGCTAATGAAGTCTGGGGGCTGGATGCCTTTGCACATCTGAGACTCAACTGTGGTGAGGTCATCAGTGTTTCTCATTCAGAAACTCCTGAAAGAGCTCACTTAGGCAAAATTCAGCTACACTGCAGTGCTTCTTGCACTCTGGATGCTTCAGAGCTGCCTTATATTTCTTATTTAGGGCAACAGCTTTTCAAAATCAAGCTTATGGGTTGCCTTAGTCAAGAAATTGCAGCAGTGAGAGAGCCTTTCAGGACCCAGCAAATCATTTGAAGGCAGTAAATAGCTCTCCCTGCATTCTCAGGAAGAATACTTTGTTATCAGGCTCTGCCAAGAGTTGGAAGGTCAGGTTTTCCTGATGGTGTTTTATTTCTGAGGCAGCAAGCAAATTGCTGTACTCAACTCACAGCCACTGTGCCTGGGTGAGGCACTGAGATTAGCCACACAGTAGATGTGAATACCTACAAGAATGAATAAAGGCCTTCCCAGTTACCTGGGATGCTTATTAAACCCAGCTGTGGTGGTATGGAAATGCAGCTGTGCAGCCTCAGAGACAGCTCTGCATTATTTGTTTCTACTTGCTTAAAGTTCACTTGAAGGAAATGTTGCTGTGTGTCTGGCAGAAGTTTGGGGTTTATGCACCATGCTCCCATTTTTGGGGTCTGTGTGAGGGAGCCAAACCTGAGCAGCCAGGGATGGTGGGATGGGTGCCTGGCTGGAGCTGAATTGCTGTGGAGTCACTGGCTGCCCTTTACCTGCACTCCCCCAGGCTCTGGGTACAGAACAGGTACTGGCCTTGCAGCCACAACAAACCCACAGCATCAGCTGGGCTCCTGTTTTTCCTATGGATTTGTTCAGTACCAGTCAGCCAAGCAAGGCAGGTTTAAAAGAGCTAGGTGACTTATTTTAAAGCACTTCAGCTCTCTGGGCCATGATGATGTCATCTGAGAAAATCTATGGCAGTGTTTGCAACCATGTGTAGTGACCAAATTGGCAGATGCATCAGGTGACAGACAAGGTCTTTGTGCTCCCTGTGCTGCTCAATCCCTGAAATCTTTAAGCAGTTTCAAAATTCACATGTCCACTGTGGTATAAATAGCCAGGTAAATGACCCAAATAAAAAAATAACAGTATGAGAAGATGAGAAGCAGTGTGAGGCTGCACTCAGTGGGTAGGTGAGGTGAGGAAAAAGATGATTTTAAACCTTTCTAGGTTTATGCAACCAAAACTGCTGCAGGGAAGTAGCTCTGCTCACTGAGAATGCTGAGCCCAGAATAATTTCCTGAGGGCTCTGTTCACTTCTTGAGGGAATTCACAGAAGTTGCAGTTCCTGTTCATTAAAAGAAAATGAAGAAATAATGGTGGTGGTGCACAGGATTTTTATGGACCTGTACTCTTTCCAAAGGTGAAATGTTAATATCCCAGGGATTGAAGTGCTCAAGGCTTGCCTGTGAGGTGCTGCTCACACCTTACTTCATTTGTGGAAAACAAGATGTACTCAGTATTTTATACTTATTTATTAAGAAGTTTCTGTGCATATGCTTTTGAATACTTTTAGTAAAAATGTAATATTTTGCTCTTTTACACTCCTTTAAACTCTCAAAAGAACCTCCTTCCATGTTTCAGTCTGGCTTGAAATTCCAGTGACCATGAGGCTCAGCTGCCATTAACGTGGTTTTCTTTGGAAATACTGGGTTTGTTACATGGGGTTTGCCCTCTGTTGAACCAAGAGTACTTAGTCCTGAAGGAAATGGCTGTGCTCAAGTTTTCTGTCTCTTCTCTGCAGGTTTGAAGAGAAAGCTCAGACTGACCCTCTTAGTGCACTGAAGTACCTGCAGAATGATTTATATGTAACCGTGGATCACTCGGACCCTGAGGAGACAAAGGAGGTGAGGAACAATGATCCTTGTCCTAAAGAAATTTAAACTGTGTTCTCATTGAAAGTTTGGAGCCTCTTAAACCTGGGTTTTATTCAGTTTATAAAAGCTCTGCAGGTGCCAGACAGTTTGCTGTATCATGTATTTCTCTGCACTTAAGTCACACTGTTTTGGAAACAGTCATTTAACAACTGCAGGTCCAGATAAAATAGCTTTTGTACTCCTAAGAGTGAAGACTAAGCCTTTGTTTTAATTCCAGTGTGCTGGTGTATATTTTGGGAGCTTTAATTGAAATGTAAACTCTTTTAAATGTCACCAGTCTGTAGTTGGTTGTGCAGTAGAAAGGGCATAGAAACTTGTGCTCAGTCTTCTCAATATACAGCATCTCTGGGGAGGGAAAGCTTTTCCAAAGAAGATCAATATTTCTGGATGTAGTATATACCTATACACTGCTTGCTAGCCTTAAAATCTTATCTCCTTTCCCTTTTGAATATTATCCAGTAGGCATCTTCTTTGTTTATTCCAGGAATTCGTTCTCATTTCCTGTGTTGATTCCAGTACCGCAGTGCGTGTCACTTTACAAAACGGATTAAAGAAATAGTGAGAAGTGTCAGATAAGGTGGTTGATTCATCTGGCATTCATTTCCACATGGAATTTGGGGCAGCCAGCTGAGATGTGCCAGTGTTCAGCTCCTGATGGGTAGATAAGGAAGAGTCTGGGGTTCTTGCTGTCTTCCTTCCTTAATGACTTGGAAAGGGATTCGACAGCTCCTTTTATAAATCATGATAGGAGGAGGGGCAGTTTATTCCATGCCGAGTCCCTGGATTAAATCTCTTAATCTGGTGGCTTTAACTTGCTACTTTAGCTAAAGAAAAGATTACACAGACACTGAAAGATCTTGGGGGAGAAGATGCTTCTTGCTTGCGTGTGCACAGGATGGAATTGTAGGGTTAGAATTAGGAAAGAAGTTTACTCTTATCAGGATCTTGGAAGTGATCACATTCATCATAAATTCTAATCAGCCTTTGTAAACATGTGATTCAACAAAACATTTAAGTGCTGTGACTCTCTGTTCTCTGTAAATGGTTTCTTGTTCAGATTGTTCCATGTCAAGTAGTTTCACATCCTTTCTAGTTATTTCTAGCATAGGAAAGACAATAGATGATCCTGCTTTTCTTAAGATAGAAAAGGAGACTTTTTTTTTCCCTATGTGCTATCTTCCCAGTGTGGTTACACTTCCAGTCTTTGAGGTTGGAAAAGACCTTTAAGGTTATCAAATGCACCCATTGTCCTAGCACTGCCAAGGCCACCACTAAACCATGTCCCCAGGTGTCACATCTATGTGGCTTTTAAATACCTCCAGGGATGGAGATTACACTTCCCTAGGCAGCCTGTGCCAGAGCTGTACAACCATTCTGATGAACTTTTTCCTGATACCCAGTCTTAACTTAAGGCCATTTCCTCTTGTCTTGTGTTTTACTACTTAGGAGTGACCCCCACCTGGCTGCCCCCTCCTGTCAGGGAGTTGTGCAAAATCAGAAGGTCCCCCCTGAGCCTCCTTTTCTCCAGGCTGAGGCCCTTTCCCAGCTCCCTCGGCCTCTCCTGGTTCTTCAGACCCTTCCCCAGCTCAATTCCCATCCCTGGACACACTCCATCCCCTCAGTGACTTCCTTGTAGTGAGGGGCCCAAAGCTGAACCCAGAATTCAAGGTTTCTTCTTCCTGTTTGAGCCTGTACTAATCCATACAGTACAAGCTCCCATTTTGATACTTTCTTTTCCCCTTCTGCTCCCTCCCACTCCTGTAAGATGTGTCCTGTGTTCTCTGATGTCCCTTTTTCTCCATGTCACACCTGTGTGCTGGTAGCCTGTCTCTCCTCAGGCAGTTATTCCTAAGGAGATCTTGCATCTCATGGCTGGCTGTGCCTTTTTATTATTCCCTGAACAGCAAACATCTGTGATGTGATGAGCAAGCTCCTTTCCTAGTTCCTGCTGCCTCCTGCCGCCCACAGATTGAAGGAGATGCTGCAGAAGTTGCACACTGGGCACATCTGGCACAGGAAAGCCTTTAATAAAATCCTGCTTTTCCTTTTCCCAGTTCAGTGTTGAACTTGTCCACCTTGTAGGAATGGAGAATTTACATGACTGCATGGGCTTCTCTGAGATTTTAGGGGCATGTAGAAGCTGTATCATCACAGGTAGAAATAGAATAAAATGTTTGAAAAAAAGAATTACCCCTTTTCAGAGAGCACACTGGTGTTCTGAACATTAATGATCCAGTGAATGAGCTTACATAGCTCAATCCAGCTGAGTGAATACATTGTGGATTCTTTCTCTGCAGGCCTAATGTCTGCTCCAAACAAAATCCAATAGCTTCTGTCTGTTGTGCTGGGCCATTGGATCAGCACCGTTAAGCAGAATTAAAGCTTCCATCTATTCCAGCCATCTCCAAAAATAATTTAACAGTTTCTGGGATGCTTTTGTTTGGTTTGGTTTTTTTTAATTATTATTCATTGTGCTGGTCACAAAGCTTTAACTTCCAAAGCTTTTTTCCTCTGGGACAGATCTGCCAGGGCTGTGGCCCAGGGCCAGCTGCTGGGCTGGTACTGACTGGGTGCGTTTCCAGCTGACGTCAATTTACCTTCCGGTTATCACATCGAGTTGGCTTTTTGCTCTGGCATTGCATCTTCTAATGGCTCCTGTGCTTTCCAGGGGACTGACGCAGGCATTTTGCATTCCATATCGAATTTCAAGCACCAGTTTGATTGTGTCTCTCAGCCCAGACACCTCCATACCCTGCCTTTATTTGATTTGTATCTCGATTAATAGCAAAGGTGATAGATGTGGTTGGCTGCAGCCACTGAATGCTGTAAGGCTGTTAGAACTTCAGGGAATCAATTCCTGCCTGTTTTTCCCTCTTTCCAGGGCAACTCTTAAATTTGGGAAGGACCAGGCTAAATAGTTTTATGGCCGACTTTGTGCAGTAATTCTGGAGACTGGTCTGTATGGCTCCATGTTTTATGGATGGAGATCTGGGTGGTGTTATATACCATTACAAGCAGAATTTCCCCTTGTGGTGAGGCTTGCTTGCTTTGTAATAGAAGTAATTCCTTCTAACTTAGTTAGGCAAGTCTGTTCAGCTGTTTGCAGTTGCATGCCAAGGAAAACAAACAGACTGTTCTTGAAACTTACTTTGGCATTAGTAACTGATTTTGTTTAAAGTAGCATGAATGATTGATAGTAGGAACATACCCTAAGATTTTCATTCTGTTGCTGTGAATTTTAGGGATGCTAAGAGGACTAGATTTTTATTTCCCTTTTTTATTACTCTGAAATGAAGTAAAAGCCTGCAAGTAAGAGGTATTGCATGGGTACTTGGTTTAGTAGCCACAGGCTGTGTGCCAGCAATTTCTGTGCCCACAAATGCAGATCCAGTTCTCTTTAACTGTGATTCTGCTTGACATCACTTAAACATCCTCACTCAGTTCACATCAGTGATCTTTTTTACTGGCTGTGGGTTAATAGCCCTGACACTGTAGGGAAAGGAGGGTAAGTCCCTAGAAAATGGGGAATTTTGCCCGTGATTTAACAGATTAAAAGTTGTATAAAAGGGTTATTTGCTGGTGTGAAATTTTCTACTGGCCTGGCTGTTCTTCTCTTTCACACACAGATGTGAATTTGGTGGTCGATTACAAAAGCAGGCTTTTAAAGGTAAAAGGATTGTCAGAATAAATATCAAATTGAATTCTAAATTTTGTACTTAGAGAAAAACAGGTGCTGTTAAAGCACAGAAACATCAGTAGTTCATGTGCAAAAGCTAAAGATGCTTCTTGAACACTGCAGTAATCATACCCAGGACTTTGCTGCTGTTAAATGGGCTGCAGTAGAAATCACGATGACACAAAAAAATGTCCAATGCTTTCCAAGTATGGGAGAGCAGGATGATTTTGTACATGGAGATTCAACAACTGAGGAACTCAATCCCATGATTGTTGTAAAACAGATACAAAGCACAAGGAAAACTCACAGTATGTTTTTCTTGGAGCATGGTAGGAGAAAGAGCAAGGACCTAGAGGCCACTCGGAGGCCTGACTTGCTTGTAGACTGAGGCTGGAGGCCCCTGTTCAAGGCTGCTTCATACTTTCCATTCTTAAGACCTTGTCTTTAATAAATTTGACAGATAAAGCCAGCAGGGCCCAAAAGTATTGTTTGAATTTGCATTAGACTGATATTTCTGGGAAAATTGACGCCCAAATGGGAAAAATAGTTCTAGGAAGGAGCTAAGAAAAGCCTGTTTCTCTTTGTGTCCTGCTGTGATTCTTTGTAAAGCCTCAGAGCCTGTGTGCTGCAGGAGCAGAGGTTTTGGAGCCAAGGAGCCTTTACAAAAACAGTGCTCAGCCGTCCCAGTTTCAGTGACAGCTCCATCCTCAAAGGGTTTGAGCCTCTCCTTGCCTCTTTGAGCCTGTGCTGGGAGTCACCAGCCCCAGAGAACTGGTCAAAGCTGAGGAACTGGTTTATGCTGTGATCTGAGCACTCACACACAGGCATTACAGAGGAGAAAGAGGAGGAATTGTGTCTGATTCATACAACTGCCAGGTATCCCAAACAAGAGTTACTCATTCCCCCTCAATCATTTTGTTTGTGCAAAGGCAGAGGTGTGCAGATATATAAAAATAGACATAGTATAGCCTTTTATTAGTTAGCCAGATCTGTTTATCTCTGAGGAACCCCTGCCTGTGTTCAGAAGGTTGCTTGGATTTCCGAGAGAGAAGTTAATTGTATAACAAAGGGAACTGCTGCCTTTTGAATGGAGGCTTAATTTGGAATGGATGAAGCCAGTGAGCCAGAGGGATTGTCAGAAGAAAATGGGTGGTGGTGTGATTGAAGCAGTTGGATGCTTCTGCTGGATAATTGAATTCTGCTCTTGCCTCCATAACAGAGTTGCTGTGTGATATTAAGCAAATTGTTTTTCCTAGATGGTCATTAATTGGGTGTTTCATTCTGGTGCCTGATGGGAGAGATCTGAGGTGTGATTTGCTTGAGGGCTTTGCTTTTCTGTGAATTCAGAAGCTGTTGCATAACACTACATATTTTGAAAAATCAGATACTGTTATTTCAAATAGACTCAAAATTAATCAGAGTTTGAGTGCCATCTGTTAGAATAACAATTAATATGATAAGAAAGTCGATGAAGAAATTAATTCCTTCTTTACAGCAGAGCTTGAACTTTGTGAAGAAAATAGTACATTGGATATCTGCTGGGAATGGAATATAGGAGACCTATACTGAGTGAGCAGTAACTGTCCTATGCTTTGGGGAAAAAAGTAGGGATCCTTTGGGAGAACATTGTGGGGTTTGGGGTCGTAATACAAAAGCAGAGTGAGCCAGCTTAGGCTCAGCACTGTCCTTAGCTGATGTTCTTAACTCACATGCTTGACTGTTCCATCAGAGAGTGCTTTTTAAGTGTGAGCTGATACACAAATTTAATTACAAACCAAACAAACAACAGCCCTCAAGGTTAACTCAAGTGTGGTGCCATCAGCGGGGAAGGAAACAAGATCCTCCTTCCCACAAAGCTGCAGAGAATCTCATAGCCATGAAAATCCATCATGCCTGGTGCAGATGAGGCTGGAATACTTGGCAGAGGCTGGTTCTGGTCTCAGTTCAGCGAGTTCCTGGCTGAACCCTGCTCATCTGGCCTCTTAGTGGGGCACCTGAGCCCCAGCGTGGCTTTGTGCTCCCAGCATGGCTTTGTGCTCCCAGCAGGACCTTGCACAGGAGCACAGGAGCCCCTGGCAGCACGTGGCACCCGCTTTATCCCAGCCTGTGTGCCCCAGGCAGCTGGCAGCAGCCCCAGGCAGTGGTGTGGGAGGGCAGCACGGCCAGAGCGTGGCATTTGCAGGGATTTAGCCACGGGTTTGATTGGAACTTTTGGAGCTATTTCTGCTGGGCAGCTGTTTCAGTACGGTGCTGCTGGGAAGCCAAGCTGCTCTCACAAGTGATGCTCACGGTGGAATCCACGTGTGGCATTGCAGTGATTTTGTGTAACCAGGCCTTACACTCAGGAGGGCACTTCACACCCCCTTCCCCCTCATCTCCAGTTTGTCCATCCTGGACTTTGTCACCACACCCTTCCCAAAGCATGCAGACAATCCCAGAACACTGCAGTCCTTATTTTAGCCTGTTTTTTCCCTTGATGTCACATCGAAACTGATCTCACTGAAGTGTTTTTGTAGCTTCTTGCACTTGGTTGTAGATCTACTTTTTGTAGCAGCCTTTTGCATCTGTGACTTCTGGCAGTTTTGTGCTTGGCCACTGTTCTGTGGAGGCTCTGCAGCCCTGACTCCTTTGAGCTTTCTTTGTAGAACTTGGTTTTCAGAACACTTAATTTTTTTTTCTAGTGCTTTCCTTATATTATATATATTTCCTCATATTATATTATTTCCTCACTAACTGATACAGGGCATCCCAAAATTGAGACTTTAAAATCTTGATAACAGCAAGAGTATTTTATTTAAAGATGCTACTCTTTTTCATGCATTTGTCAGTTTTATAATAAAGTGATACTGATCTGTTGTAGATCCTAAGTACATTTTCACAGAGTCTCTGCACCTGTTCTGTATTGCTGATTTTTTTCTGTTTATGTTGATTTGCACTTGGCCCCAGTGAAATGCACCTCAATCCATCATTATAATTTGGATTAAGTGGAAAAACAGTTGGAAGGCTGTCTGTTCCATGCTGGCAGTCAGTCTGAGTGTGGTGTAAGGTCTGGTGATCCTGCCCTGTTCTGCCAAGCAGGTTATCACTGAAAACTCAGGGTGATGCTGACCCTGGGGCACAGATGAATCACTCCTGATTCAAGGCTCCATTTTGATGTCAAACCATTGATGGCCACCCACAGTAAAGTTGTTTGACCTGTTTGCCTTTCCCTTTTGACTTAATCTAAGTGATGCCTTGACAATGTGCCTTAAATATAATATAAAAGTGTTAGAATTCCTGTGAAAGTCAGAATGGACAAGGTCTATTGCCAAGTCCCGTCCCTAGAGCCTTCTGCCTCATAGGAGAAATCAGATTGATATGCTACAACTTGTTGTTGCCAAATTCACATTGGCTGCTACTCATCACCTTCTCCACTCCTACATGCCTACAAATTGTCTGTGTTCCCGTTTTCTCTTGCAATTGAAATTGAACTGATGGATATGTAATGCCTGGCTGTTCTTTCCACTCCTTCCCTGAACATATTTGCTTCTCTTCTGGTTTTTTCCTCGCTTCTTTTCCTTCAGGCTGTGTGTTGAAGAGACACACAGGCAGGAGACACAAGATTCCAAGGCTTTAAGGAATCAACTCTTTCTTTGCAGGAGCATGACAAAGCACTAAGCTTTGCTCTTCCTTGGGTAACTGGAAACAGCAGTCAGGGGCAGAGGAAGACATTGTGGTCACCATCTATCATTGAGACATGAAGGGAGAATAAAATCATGAATGTGTTAATTAAAATGGTTTTTTATTCATGGTCTTGATGTTCCCAAACAAAGGATTTTTATTTTTAGTTAAGAAGATGTTGCCTTAAATTTGTGATATGAGATCTCTGGCAGTTCAGGACGGTTGTTGTCATTCAAATCATAGAATGGTTTGGGTTGGATGGGACCTTAAGGATCACTGAGTTCCAAACCCTGTGCCATGGGCAGGGATGCCACCCATTAGATCAGATTGCTCAGTCCAGCCTGGCCTTGAACACTGCTGGGGTTGGGGCATTCACAGCTTCTCTGGGCAGAGCTCTCTCTGTGTTCAAGAAGTTCATGCTCAGTCCAGCAGTTACCCTGTTTTTGTGCCATCTGATCCCTGGCTGCTGAGCCTGTACCATGTGGTGCATACCCTGGGAATGTTATTATATGGAATAACCTTTCTGCCTTCTGCCAAAGAGGCAAGAAATTAGGGATTTTTAGATCTCTCAGTCAAATACCTTTTGTTGCATCAACACTGCTCTAATTCTAGGAAAAACCATCTAACTTGTGCCAAGGTGACAAATCGTAGTGCTCATGTGAAAGTGCCTGCTGCTGTTGTTCATGTGTATGGCACAGCAGTTAGGAGGATTCTATAGAGAAAACACAGCAACTCTAAAGCTCCTTGTACTTCTATGAATCCTCTGGGGTTTTTGCCTGTGTGGTTAATAACACTTTTTTCTATCTTTGTCCCTTTACCTCCTCTTCTGCAGTTTCAGCTTCTTGCCTCAGCATTATTTAAGTCTGGCTCGGATTTCACGACTCTTGGTGAGTATTATGTGACAGAGGAATTACATGATGTTCCCTTTGATAATTCCTCTTAGTTTCTACTGGTTTTTATATCAAATGTTATAGTTTCCTATCAACATTGTAGGCTCTTTTCAATATGCAAAGTGCCACTACCCAGACATTTGAGAGGTTATTTATAATGACCAGTGTCCAATGCCTCAAGCCCATATTTAAAACATCTGTCAACATCAGTGGTTTTAAACCAATGCCTCCTGGGATCATTTTGTGTCTCTTATTACATCTGATCCTTCGCTGTTACCCAAGTAAACAGAAGCTTTGGTCAGAATAAAGCACCTCCTGTCATGTCACTTTGGAATCTCACAGCATGGCTACGGCTCTGTTTGCTGTGATAACTGCAATTCCTGGAGTAGTTTGGTTCGCTCCGTTCTCTGCAGAACGAGTTCTTTGGGCAGAGTGTCAAGAGCGGAGAAAACAGTGGCGTGAAGGGCTGGAAACAGGAGGGCTGAGCCAAAGCCATGATTTGTTTCACTGCTCTGTCCAGTTAACTCCTTGAGAGATCTCAGAGACTCATCCTGGGCAAGTATAGGACAGCTACCAGCAGAAATTATGTCATTGTGCTGCTGGGGTGTCCTCAAGTCACTGAGCTCTTGCTGAGAGAATGGATGACTTTAATTTTTGATGGAGGTTTAATTCCTAGTTTAAGAAATTGAGGGAAAGTTAAAGCCCACTGCAGTTCTGCCCTGATGGATGAGCAAGCTCTGCTGAGTTCTAGTGGTTTGAAAGACATCGAGTTCACCCTGTAAGATCAACTTTTTTTAAAGAAAGAAAACACAAGTTTAAAAAAAGTTGTATTTTTCATAGACTCATAGAATGGCTTGAGTTGGAAGAGACCTTTAAAAATCATCTCATTCCAAACCCCTCTGCCATGGGCAGGGACACCTTCCACTATCCCAGATTGCTCCAAGCCCCATCAAACCTGACCTGGGACACTTTAGGTATGGGACGTCCACAGCGTCCCTGGGCTACCTGTGCCGGTGCTTCACCACCCTCAAAACTTCTCCCTTGTTTTAAGCATTTTAAAAGCTGAATTAGTTCTTGACTCAGTACAATACTTTATCCAGATTTTGGATTTACAGATAGGAGGATATGTACATCAAGCAGTGCTTTGAAAATAAAAACCCCAGCCTTCTTTGATTTGATTAACTTGGTTGACTTTGATTAACTGAAGAGTGAGTTCACTGAATTAAAAAGCATTCCTTTGAGATAGCAGCAATGGAAGTAATCCAAAGTGGAGGAGATCATTGTGTGCCTGCCTTATTGTTCTTGCTGATGGTTTTAGTGTAGGATTTGGATAAACAATGCCAACCAAACCCTGCTGTGTTGGGAGGCAACACTCCAGAAACCGGTTTGCAAAGCTCCTGTGGGCCAAGATGCAGCCAGGTGCAAGTCCAGTGAGTAAATACCAGCTCTGAGTTGGGACTCCTGCTGTCAGCAGAGCTTATCTTAAGGAAAACTCCAAGCAATCCAAGGAGCAGGTCTGGTTATGGCAGTGAAGATAATGAAGAAAGCCTGAGGACAGAAGAAATGAGGCACCAAATAAAAATAGCTACATGGATTTTGTTTTCTGGGACATCAGAGCAGTCCCCTGAGAACTCCTGCTTCCCCTGTTTCTTTGGGGCTGTCAGTGAGCTTGACAGGCATTTGTTTATTACTTTTTATGGCATTTTGATGGCAGTGCTGGCTTGGGATGACATAATCTCTGTATGTGTGCTCACAGTAGTGGGACAGAGAGCTGGCAGCCTTATTAGTGGAGGCAGAGGGAGCTGTTAACATTTATGCCAAATGGACAATTCCACAGCTAAACTGAGTGTTTGGGATTGGGAGGAGTGACTTACTTTCCCCTTTCCTTCCTCCCCCAGGATTTTCAGACGTTGACCACACGTATGCCCAGAGAACTCAGCTGTTTGACACGCTAGTCAACTTCTTCCCAGACAACATGACCCCTCCTAAAGGCAACCTGGTGGACCTCATCACGCTGTAATGGAGCAATCACTGGACACATGGAAGAGGGGAAAAGCATCCATTTTCAGTATTTTAATTTTTTTACTGCATTGATTGACTGCTGGGATGAAGTTATATAGTAACCCCTAGGTGTTTGAAAGGGGTTTTATACTTGTATGGTGAATCCCTGGAGCTTTTCCCTTGGAGAAGGTTAATAAAATGTAACTGACGTACTTCTGACTAAATATATATATTTTTTCTGACTTTGGATTTTGAGTTAGCAAATATAAGATGAAAAGGTGGGGGAAAAAGAAAAAGAAATAAAACCCAGTCATGCAGTGATCTTTTTGCCTATGGGGGAAAATTTGAGATTTGTGAGTTGTCTGAGATTAAAGATGGTAGGTTTTATTTTGCATTTCCTGAGGAAGAGGGGGAAGAGGCTTTTCTTTCCTCGTTTGTAGCTAGTCATGATGTATTGCTTTATCCTACAACTCCATCCTCAGCAGCTGCATAGCTTGGTGGCAGGACACTGGCACATGCTGAGATGTGATTTGTGTCCTGAACCTTGTACTCACGGTGTGTCGTGGGAAGGCGAGCGTGTGTTCCGAACCGTCTGTCTCCCCTTCCCAGAGATGTGCTGACAGTCGTGTCTAATTGCTTCTGAGACTCCACCTAAACTGACTACCTACATCCCTATCTCCTGTTCTCTGGAGCCTTCCACTTAAACCTGGCAGGCAAGAGGGAGCCCTGGAGATACAGCTGGAAAACGGGAGTGCGTTCGCCGCCCGCATGGGCCCCTTTTCAGGGATTGATCTCTCTGCTGCTGTGCTCATCCACTGAGAAACCCTGTGGGTCCTTGGTGAGCCTGGCAGAACTGGGTCTTCCACCACACACACCCCTGCAACCTGACCCTAGGTTGGGTGCAGGATTTCTGAAGCAGATTGTCTTCATTTCCATGTGCTTCTACGTGTGTTTGTCCGTGTGTACTTGTACAGGGCGTTGCTCCCAACAGCTTGTCTCCTTCCCCTGTAGTGCAGCTCCCTTGTCAATGCATTTTAGATCTAGATCTGAATGTGAGGGAGGCTGCCTTAGCATAAATCTCTGAAAATGAGCTGACTCATATGTATAAAAAATGTATTCTTCCTTTTGCTGAAAGCCTTCTTTATAAACACTGCAAGGGCTTGGTGCTGCACTGTGAGGTGGAATGAGGGACACGCATACCCAGCGTTAGAAACTCTGCATTTGGTGTCCTGAGCATTCAGTACACACTGGCAGATGTAAATATTTATATGAAACTGCAAAACTTTCTGTCCAGCAGTGTTCATGCCAGTTGGGTATCGTTGCTGCACCTGCTGTGGCTGCTGTTGAACTTGGTGGAAGTCCTGTGTGTGCAAAGATGATTTGGACTCTTGAAATAAAGAGTTAGTTGAGTGTCTTTTTCAGAGCTTGAGTGTCTGCTTGCTTTGATTGTATTGCCTCTTTATCATGTTCTTTGTGTGACTTTTGTAGTCCTGGTGCATTAGAAATAAATTTCAAAACCTCATACTAGTGTTTAATCACTTAGAAAGGAACAGTGTGTCAGAGGCCAGGCTTGTCTTCAGGGAGGACTGTACAAATGAAGTGTTTTTAACCTGTCACTTGAGACTGTTCAGACACTGTTCACTTCAGTGGATGGCAAATCAGATGTCTGCAGAAGAATCCACTCAGTGTGGGAAATGAAATCTGATGAAATTATTTCTTTGGAATGTGGCAGGTTTTTTTCCCATTGACATGGGAAGTTTTACATCACTGCTGGGCTTTGTGGTGTGCTACCTGTGCTGAGGCTTTGCTAACTAATGTAGAGTTTATACAGTACAAATGTAGATACTGGGGGAGTATTCCAACTGAGCTGTTGCTTCCACTGAGATCAAAATGAGCATTTTAATGCTACCAGCCAAAATTCTGCAACCTTTTAGTACTTAAATTTAGTGCTGCTGTGCTTCTTTGTCACTTGATCATATTGCTTGTGTATCATCAGCTTCAGTCAGATGATTAAATACTCTTTGTGACAGTTCTCTAATTAACCAGGCTCTTCATAAGCTGTTGTTGGCTAAAAGAACCCAAAAGATCCACCTTGGTGGAAAAGCCCTGGTGAGCAGGCAGGGGAAGTTCAGGAACACCTAGAGCTGTGGATGGTGTTTCTGGTGAGCAGTGCATCGTGTCAGGTCTGATTTGTGTGACAGGAATTCGATCCAAACTCGTTGTCCTCTGCGCCGGGGGTGCGTGTGGAGCCCGGCAGCCTGGGCTCTGTGTTTTGTAGCCTGGTGCAAATCAATGGTTTGTTTGAGCCAGGGGAACGTTGCTTCTGCAGGACTGACAGTCCCAGCTAACGAGAGCACTTCAGGATGATCAAATATTGACCTGCCTTTGTCCCGAGCAGATCGATGCCGCTCGCACCAGCGCAGTTCATGGATTGCAGCTGCTGATTAACCAGCAGAAACTTCACTCAGCTCTGCACTATTTGTTGAGCAGCAGAGGCACCATGTGGCCAGAGAGGTTAAACCAAAGGGAAGGCTTCCTGTGGCTTTGCCAAGGGTCTTTCCTTCTTTTTGTCCTTAAGTCTAGGAGTCAAATGTTCTCTTTGCATTAGTGTATGCTACGTTACCTGCTTTAAATTCTAACCAAAAATTCTGAGCAGTGAAGTATAAATTTCCTTTTAAAATCAGCCACTTGTTGTCAGGCAGTGACACAGGTAGTTTGAATTTCATTGCATGCTGATCTTTAAAGACACTAGTGATATTCCAGGAAAGCATCTGATGTGCTCATTACAGAAAGCCTGAAATACAAACAGTAAAGAATCCCACAGGATCTGAAAACAGCCACCTGAAAATATTTCACAGCCCAGTGCATGCGAGGTTATAAATATCTGAGCTGTGCGTGAGAAGTCTTTGAACCTCACCATCATTGCTTGTTGGCTGTGTCTGAGGCTGCTCTTTAGCTTAGACAAGACAAACATACTCTATTTGCCTTTACTTCAGATTATAAGGTGACTTTGTGTATGAACTTGACACCACATAATCTTTTGCACTTATTATCTGTAAATTCTGTGTTAACTTGTAAATAAGGTAATGCAAAGGAAAGCGTCATTCCTTGTCAGAGAGAGACTCATTCATCATGTTTTGGGTCTTTAAAGCCAAAGTTACAAGGTTCTGGTATGTCTTTAAAAGCTAGAGGAAGTCAGGGTGGGGTAAACTTGATACAGACATCCAGACTTCACTCTTGTTTTAGCTTTTTTAAAAATATCCTTTGAAATCCCTGTGTTCGGTTCTTCACTGACTCTGACCCTTACAATACCCTTTAGTGAATCATCTCCTTGGAAAGCAAGAAATTATTCTTTATGTTATTCCTGTCAAGTGATACATTTTCTTAGTGAAATAAAGCCCTTCAGAATTAATTTTTTTGGTCACTTGGATTAGATAGAATTAAGTGAGTTTGTTAATGTTTATCTTGCACAACCCCTCATAGTAGTCACGAGGTAGAAGTTGTTAAGAGTTCCCCCAAAATGACTTCTCCAAGCATGTTCTACTCTTGCAGTGTGACCCAAAATGTTGTCATGTGGCAGAAGGACTTTGTTACATGTTGTTAAATGAGATTATAACCACTTTAGCCACCTTTTTGCCTCTTTTCTTTTGAGGATCCCATTAGTTAGTATTGGTCTTGGGAAGGTCTGAAGGGTGATGCAAAATGTTCATTGAAATTAATTGTAGTTGTTATCTTCTGGCTTTTTTAAAGATATTTTAGATGTGTTTATTCTTTAATCTCTTCCTTTTGCTGAGCATAATGAGGAAGGAGAACTTTGTCTTGGAAAAGTTCAGTTTGCCCTTTCCCTGGGTGGCATCTTGCATGGGCAGTTAAGGTAGTTGTACCCAGTTGTGTAAATAAACCTCTGGAATTGGGTTTTTGTTTGCCTGGGATGGCTCTGGGTGTACACAGGTACACGCTGGCTCAGGGATCAGGTTGGAGCTTCCTACCAGAACTTCAGTTAGCAAAATCTTACTTTACAAAATCAGTCTGGGAACAGCCACTTGGAAAAGCTTTTCTAAGGCCTTGCTTTGTGCAGTGGGAACTGGAGTAAAAGTGGAAATTTTTCTAAAGAGTGTCGAAAAGCTTCCCTTTGTGGAATGACAAAGTTAAATGAAATTGCTGAAACTTTTTTGTCATTGAGTATAATAACCCAGCCTGAAAATTGAGTGATTTAATGATAGCAGTTTAAAGACTGAGGAGTCTGTAAGCAAATTAACTAGACCCACCTATTTGCAGGAGGATGGCAGAGGTGTGGGGCTGGTGGCCAGGAATTGCCACAGCCCATCTGTGTGTTTCTTTATTTGGCAGCCACAAGTGTCCAGGGACTCCATGAGCTGTCCCTTCTTCCAGAAGAAACTCCTTCCAAAGCCAAGTAATGACTCTGGAAGAGTGTTTTCCATAGGGCTTTGTGGAACAGCTGTTTGCTGAACCATTTTCCTGATGTGTGCAGATTTTTCAAAGGGAGTTTTCTCTGTCCCAAAGTTTTGTGCTGACCTGGCCCTGCTGTGCCAACCTGCCCTGGTGAATGATGAATTCAGAGCAGCATCCTGAGGAATGCTTCAAACTTATTTGCTGCTCTTACTGTGAGAAAGGTGAGCATTAATGCTGCTTGTGTCAAATGCAGGAGGGTGGTAGGTACCTGTAGCACAAATACTATCAGCTGTCTTGCTGCCTCCTGCATTTTAGAATTGAGAAATAAATACTTCTGTAGAGCTTATTGAATGAACTTTAAGTTTGAATAACTTGTGTACAGCTTCCATCTCTGCACAGACAATAATTCTGCTGATGTAATACTGTGCCACTTGTGGGGAAAATGGCAAAAATTAGTAGCTACTTTTCCATTCAGTCCCTTTGTTTTTAACAGTGGAAAAATGTCTTGTGAAACCTTGAGTCCCCGTGTATGCTTTGAATTTTAGCTTTTTAGTTGGCTCAGAGTTGAGGAATGTTTGGCTATTGTCAAGTGAAGTCCTGACAGTAAAAGCAGTTCATGTATGTCTCTGGAAGTGCTTGTGTTGTTTTATAGCTGTACTTATTACAGAAACAGAGGTGGGCCCAGTTGAAAAATTAAAATTATTGGTGTTTTGATTTAGGGGGAAGATTATAGAAACTCTGAGCTTGGCCTATTTTAATAACTACATGTGTTAATTTGGAGGTGGGTCTTATTTTGTGAGAGGAGAGTTTAAGAACAACTATATGACTTGTTCTTACTATAGATTGCTAGTAATATATAAGCTGTAAATACTGTTGAAATGTAAATGTGCTGTCAGAAGCTTGTTAGTGTATCTAAATGCCTGTGGGAATGGGAGACCTGATCATACCCTGTCATGGAAAAGGTTATACTGGAGATTATTCAAGTTGTGGTAGTGGCTTATAGGCAAAATCCCTCTCTTACTGAAAGCTTTTAATATAATGAAAAGTTGGAGTGGAGAAAGTAGGTTAACTGTACTGGAACCAGGATAAGAGTCCATGGCTCAGTGCTTGGATAAATTGACTCCAGATGCTTTTGTCTGTAGGCAATGGATCCAAACGTGGTTTTGGAGTGGAAGCCAGTTAATGACCTGCTTATTGCTGCTGGAGAGTCCTACAGGAGAGCCTCACAGGGATGCCAGCAGCTATCCCTTCAGCATTCCTGGCAGAGGTCACAGAGCTGGCTGCAGTTTGGGATTATCCACGTGCTTTGCTTATATCTAAACTGAGGAGGAGGATGCGGTGGCTGCGTGGGTTGTGTGTAATCCCAGCTGTGTGGCTGAGGTGTGGAGCTCTGCAGGGCAGCACCTTCCCCAGCACAGAGCCTGAGGATAACACATTGCTGCTGTCTGCTTTGCCTTCATGGGCTCAGTTTGATGGGGTGAGCTCCAGATAGTGCCGTGACCCGAATTCAGTCTCTGCTTCCAATGGAGCTGCTGTCAGTGCATCACCCTGAAATCTCAATTTATGCTTGGTGCAGACACAGCTCCACGTTGCCTTGGCTTCCAGCTGTTTGCTGTAAGTCAGCACAGCTTTTACTGATGACCTGGAGAGTGTGAGTGCTGTCAGAACTCACTTGACTGTTCAGCTCCAGCAGTTCATTCCTGGAAACAGGGATGTGAGTGAACAGCTCAAAACTGGCTCTGTCAGGCTAGATTTTTGGGTTTGCTGCTAATTTGGAAGGAAAGTCTTATCACTAGGAGGTGTGATGGTTCAGGCATGACCCCTTGGTTATTCCCCCATTTATTCTGAATTTTCTTTCCCTGTGTGGCTGATCACTGGTATTAAAAGGCTTCAGATTTCCCTGAGTTTAATAGGTACCTGTGGAGGAATTAAAGATCAGAGCTGCATAGTGGTTATTGAGGCATCAGTTTCCCCACAGCATACTGCAGTTGCTTCTTTTGCAAAACTCCTTCCTGCTGCCTCTGAGAGAGTCAGGAAGCATCCTTGTGATTTACATTGTTCTTTCCAGGGCTGTTTCTCGTCCTGGGTAAGGACAGGGAAGCGTGGGAGATGATTTCCCACTGCAGCACACAGTTATTTACTTGTGCCCTTCCATGGCCTCACATTCAGTGCTGTGATACTCCTTCCTTCCCATCTCAGGGTTTATTTTGTGTTGCCCCAAGAAGAAAAAGGTGATGATACCAACCCTCAAGCTGTCCTAGGTTCCTGCACCTGCTCTAATGGTCCCAAAACTTTCATGGGTATTGGGGTGTTTGGTTTATTTCTGCAGCATAAGGCAGAGGGAATGAGAAGAGAAATAGTCTTGGGATTAATACAGGGATGCTGATGTGAACAGGTGTGGAAGGTGTGGTCTGTCTTTTTGGAAGGGCTTAGAAGAACTCTCCTAAAAGTAGCTTTGCTATTCAGAGCTTATTTACAGTGTGAACTGGATTCTCTGGCTCTTCTTCAGAGAGAAGTGATGCAGTATCAGGATCTTGTAGTCCTGGAGCTTCACCTCAGGCTTTGTCCCCTTTCCACCCCAGACACCAGAGAGAGTGATACAAATTCTGTTCTCTCCACAGCAATTGTGAGGAAGCCAGTGGCTTAACCCTGCTCAAACAGACTGGAGGTGGTGCAGCACCACTGGCTTTTGGATCAGGTCTGGCTGCCTTAAGGGATTGTTAAAACCTCAAACATTCTGAGCTTTCTGATGAAAGCTGCCAGTTTGAGTAAAGGAGATTAGGTGCTTTTTTAATTAATATGGTGGTGGGGAGGCTAGACCACAACACTGGCTCCAGTGGTTGCAGTCATCTCCACATCCCAAATAGCAGTGGATAGGTTTTACTCCCCAATGATAGGAAAATATACTTTAAATATCCTGACTTAGTAACCAAGGGATTCAATCAATTACTTAGTGTTTCACTAAACAGAGAAGTGCTGCAATGTGTGAACAAGGTCTGTTCATTAAAAAAACGACTTTGAGGCTTAAAAGTGATTTTTTTTTTATTGAGGTTTTGTCAAAAACTCAGCTCTCAAAAGGGGAAAATGAAGGAGAGCTGCTGTGCTGCTGACTTATTTTCCCCTCCTGTCTGCTGTGGTCGTCAGGAATGCAAACTAGCAGTGGAGGGTGAATATTGCCTTCATCTCTCCCTCCTCATTCCTGTCCCTCCCATTGATGTTTTGATGTGCAAAACACTCTTCACTTCAGAAGCTGCTGTGCAGGGTAGTGGAAAGGAAAACAAACCCCTCGTTATTACTAGCTATTGCCATTTGCTAAAGCTGTATTTTCTGCTGTGTCTTCCAGCACTCCCTCCTCCACAGCAGGAAATGAGGGGGTGCTGGGGAGACCATAAGCCAGAGAAAAGAGCTTAATTATACAAACAAACGTGTTCAGGGGAGCCTTGTGAATTAGAGGCCCTGAACCACGCAGACCACTTTGCTGAGGGACAGAAATTGAAAGTCTGTGGGCTCATTCCCAGTTAATTGGAGGTGACATTCCCGTCCCTGTGGGCTGGTGGTGTTGTACATGTTGTGCATTCAGATGCTGAGGTGCTGCATGTCTCATTTTGGGAGTATTTAGCCTCGTTAAATGTTTGCCCTTTGAAACTGCTGCAGTTCCCATTAGGGGAGTTGGTGGCATGAACAGGACCTGGGTAGCTTGGGGTCAGACACCAGTGAGCTGGCTGGGCACATCACCTGCTTGAGGTGAGGTTTTGAGCTCCATGTTGAGCTGTTCCCTCTGCTCTGATGGTATCACTGTAGCGTGTGATGGTTTGTTTGTCTGGACCTTCAGTGTTCATTATCTTGTCCTCTACACCCCAGTGTGCTCCCCAAAAGCTGGTTCTCCCTCCCTAACGCTGGAAGTGTGAGTGTCCACCCCCTGTCCACAATTTGGCCTCTCTGTTCTGTTTTGTCACCTCCCCAGCAATCCTGCAGGCTCTGGTGTCCGTCTGGATTCTCTTTGGTGTCTGTCCTGCAGTTGTTGTCTGGGACACCTGAGCACAGGAGAGCTGAGCTGAGAGGTGTGGACAGCCCTGGGCTGGAAAGAAGCATCTGTGGGGTGATGAAAGCTGTGAACTGCTCATGTGTTTAATAGGCAGGTCCCATACTGGCTGCTCCTGTGCTGAGCCCATGGTGGTTACAGGCATCTTCCCTGGACTCCGGTGATTCCCCTTCCCACCCTTTTCTTTATGGATGATCTTTGTTCAGCCTGGAGTGTTAATTTTCTTCCTTGGCATAAATCATCTTTGATGATTTCTGGGTTGGTGTGTGAGCCCCATGCTGTACATAAATGAATGAGTGACACGAGGAATATCTACAAATGTAGTTATGTTGTATGTAATGTACATAAGGAGAGAATGTATTTTGTTCATTTTTTTCTTAATAAAAATGTACATGCTAGCAAGGGTGTTGATTTAAGATCTGTTTGTTCTCGCATCGCTTCAGAGAGTAGAAAAATGCCTGTGAAGGTCTTTTAGAGGTAGAGAAATTGTGAAATGAGTGGTGCATTATGTCTGACCCTGCTGCCTGACATCACTGATGAGCTCAGTCACTATCCCATAAATCCAGCATATTCCCAACATTCACAGGAACTTTTTCAGGGGGGAGCACAAAGTTAGAACATAGGCTGTAGCAAACTGCTGATTTTTAATATCTAACTTAAACAAATTCCATTTTTTTTCCCCTTTATATAAGCAGAAACTTAACCTGGAACAAAATGGTTTATTTTGGGTGCTTGAAGGGCAATGGAGCTGCTGAGCTGCCCACGCTGCTGCTGCCCCTCTGCTGCCCTGGGGTGATGCCTCTCCTGCTTTATGGGTGTGAGGTTTGATTCCCTCCTCCTCAGCCTGACCTGAGTGTGAGGAGGGGCTGCAGACCAGAGTGAGTTAGGATGAAATGCAGAGATAAATGAGGGTGAAATGCAGAAATAAGGGTGAGTTGCCTTTCCCTTTGACAGCCTGAAGGCACCAAGAACTCTAAAAAGTGCTCAGGCTGTGGTGGGGTTGCCCTCACATCACCCCAGCTTCCCACCACTCTGAGTCCTCTGGTTTTTAAATTTAATAGGTTTTCCACCACTACAATACTTCTTTCTGCATAGGAAAAATACAGGCTCGTCCATGACTGGCTACTGTGAAGGTCTGGGTTGGTTTTGTTCCAACTGGTTTCCCATGGAGCATCTCCAGAGCAGGAAGTTGTGGCCCTAAAACTTGTCCTCTGCCCTGCCACCCCCTCCTCACTCAGCCAAAGACACGAATCTTTTACATAAGAATGTTTATTGACAGAAATACATGATGCTCTCAAAATATATTTGTAGGAAAATGCAAGAATAATCTCTTACAATCCAGTTCCTCAGTAAATTCCAGTGTAAATCAGACTCCTGTCCCCATGAGAGATGCTGCTACACACCGTATGTAAGAGCTCTACTCTATGTGCAAGGTTCAACAGGTAACCTGGGGAATTAGGTTTTCCTTCTCCAGTCCCTCATGGATTATGACTTCTGTGTATCTTCTGTAGGCAGCAGTCACAGTATCAACCTCATCAGCTGGGTCATGGCACTGTGAGCGGGAGATAAAATGTTCCTAAAGTATTTACACATTTCCTCATGAATCTGAAAATAGAAAAGTCTCTCTTGCAAGGACATCTGAGCTGCTTGTAAAGCTCTCACGGAGAGGTAAGAGCAGGAATCTCTCTGTACAATGTGTGGGATGTTAAAGCTGTTTTGGGGGAGAGAAGAGGAGCACAGGGAAGGGAGGAAGGAAATGCCTGGGTACATCTTTTTTTTTTTATTTCTTATTTTTGGTCTAACAATTATGGCTACACTCTACAAAGGGAAGGGTTAAGGCCAAAGATGCTCATTGCTGCATTTCCTACCTGATTTTTTTTTATTCCAAAAAAAGAATGTTCTCAACATTAAAAAAAAAAAAAGTACTGTTTTCTTTTCCTGTGGAAATAGTTCTTTTAAATAGGGGAAGGAAAATCTACTATAAAATATTAGTGGTTTAAAAATACGGTGTCTGGAAAAATAAATAAATGTACAATTCCTATTCAAATATAAATCACTATAAGCACTTGCTGAGCAGTTAACATCCTCACTGGTCTCTGCTCGGAAAGATTTAAGGTTACTTGATCTCAAGCCTCTGTAGGGTTCTCTTGGAAAGTCTTTGGACCTGACTCAAGAAAGCACTTTGGCACCTCTCTGCTGGGAAGGGGGATCTTTAGGCACATGCCAAAGGCCCAGTGCCTGGAGATGCCTGCCAGGGGTGTCCTTGTAGAGCTCCAGCCCTGGTGGCCACAGCAGCGCTGCTGCCCGGCTTTCACCGGGTTTGTTTTCTGGGAAGGACAGAAATGTGAGCTCATGGACCTGCTGTTTGTCTGTCGGGGCAGCTGGGAGGTCACAATGCTCACGAGAGCAGTGCTGGATGCCAAGGCCTGTTCTCTGAGACTCATGGCCACATTGGAAAGCTGAACTTGATGCTGCCAGAACAGGGACAAAGCCATGGCACAAAGTTACTGGGCAAGAGGTGTTTTTCTGTTTCATGTCAAATTTTAATCCCCTACCAGGCTGGCCTTTAGCTTTTTTCTTTTTTTTTTTCCTTTTTTTTTCTTTTTTAGGATTTTTTTTACATTTATTTTATTTATTATTTCCCCTCCCCTCCAGAATTACTTCCCCATAGTGCAGTGCACAGGTAAGTGAAGTGTGCAGAATACATTGCTAATGAATAGCAGGAATATTTACATACAAAAATATAAAGGTTTGAACACTTCAGGCTCTGCCCTTCAGTGCAGGACAGAAGGGGGAAGAGCCACTTGTATCTTCTGCCAGCACCTGTCCTGGGGCTGAGCCAAACACCCTGATCCCCTCCTTCCTGAGTACTCCCAACTCCACCAGGCTTTCCCCAAGCTTGGCTCTGCTTTTCCCCTCATCCAGGGCAGCAGATCCCAGTCAGGTTGACTTGGTGGCAGAGCCCAGAGGAAATCTCCCCGTTGTGCCTTGGTTTATGGCAAGCAGAGGAGAAGGGCTGTGTTTGGGCATTGCTCTTATCTGCAGCTCCTCTGGCTGGCAGAGGGTTTGGGACAAGCACCAGCCTCACCCTGGGAGAGGGACTCAGCCAAGTGACCTTCTGGTCCTCATGTGCTGGAGGATGGACGCCAGCTGGAGGATGATCCCTGCCTCTGCCAGGACTGAGCTGCTTCACCAGAGCAAAGGCATGAAACTCTCCCCAACCTTTCAGAGCCATTTAGGAGCTGTGGTGGGGAGTCAAAATCCAGAAATGGCCTCAGTCCAGCCATGGTTTTCTTCTCCCCTTTAAAGGCTTCAGCAAAGGGACACCTGGGTGACAGACCAAGGGCTGCAGGACAAAGCTCAGTCCCAGCTTCCCTGCTGAGCTGGAAGTTGCTTTGCAGGTCTCTGTTATTTTAGTGGCTTGTGAAGAAGAGCTTGAGAGCGTGGGCTGAGCTTTTGAACCTCGAGGGGATGAAACACCAAGGGACACCTGAATGCCATCAAGCTCCCTGGCTCACATTCTGCTGCTCTTTTACCTCTTCTGCTGCTCATGCTGGAAATGTGCCCTCAAAAATCACAAACCATGGTGGTGCATGTGTCCCACAGTCTCGTGGAGGATGGATGAGGGCTGTGAGATGTTGCTGTGTAATTCCTGGAAGGCAAGTGATCCTTCTGTAGGGAAATGCAGCACCAGAGCTGGACTCCTGCACCACAAAACCCCCAACATCACACCTGGGCTAGAGACCAGGCATTGCTCTTGCTCTCCACACCCTTCCTAAGAGGGATGAACTAGGGAATTCCTCCTTTTCCTCTCCCTCCACCTCAACCTTTCAAAACAAGAAGCTACTGCACCTCTGTCGATCTCCAGGTGGGTGCAGGATCTGTTCCACAGCCCTTGGCAGAGGGGCTGAGCATCACTTGCCACTGCAGCATCCCTGCCATCCTGCTGGGATGCATCCATTTGCCTGTGGCACAACGAGGGGCTCTGTGCGTTTCAGCTCTGAGCAGAGGATGGAAACTGGATTCAAAAGAAACAGGTTGTTCCAGCTTTTTTCCTTCACTACCTGGGTGTCAGGGAGGGCAGGGTGATGACTAAACAGCGTGGGCCAGAGGATTTGTCGAGCTGTAATTGCCAAGTGCTGCTTTGCTGTCAGATGTGCTCCATCTCCCATCCTATTTACTTTATTTCTCTTGATTTTTGAGTCACTCAGTAGCTGGAGGGTGCAGCTGGCGTGGTCAGATGTGGAGAGGGGACGTGCTTGGAGGAGACCAGCAGCTCCTCAGGAGCAAAGCCACCCTGTTTGCCCATGGCTGGTCATGTCTGGCGTGGGAGGAGGGTGGGGGATGGAGGATGCTTGGCCAGATGTGGCTTGTGTTGCTGTGCCCCAGAGGTGTCTTCTCATGTCCTTTCCTCTCCCATTCTGCACCCCATGTGGTGGCACAAGGGGCCACAATTAGTTCATTAAGGGATTTTTTGCTTTTTAGGGGGAAATTTGCCTGATTTTGGAGCTCTGTGTGCGTGTGTGTAGGGTTTATGGATTTTTTTGGGGGGGTGGTTGTTTTTCTCTTGATCAAGTTCTGCATCCTATAAATGCGTGTCCTCCTCTTCCTCCAGGTCCTCCTTCATGAGGGTGTCCAGAGGAACGATCCAGCTGTCCCCCAGCTCACCATTGAGGTTCACCTTCTTCTCCTGCATTTCAGAGGAGGTCTCCATCACCTCCAGCGTGGGGTTGTCGTGGTAGCCGTTCTCCATGGTCTGCATCTCCTCGGTCAGGCGCTGCTATGAGGAAGGAAAACCATAAACCCCACGGAACAACACCTTGGCCATGCTCTGAGTGTCACCTCAGGGCTGTCACCTCCCAGCCAGCCGTGACAGCTGCTCCTTATGGGTTTGTGTGACTACACATAGAGACTTTGATGGTGAGGTTGAGGCAGGGGGCAGCGAGGGGATAGCATGGAGCTGGCAAGAGGAAGACTCTGCTGATGATGGAAGGAGGAAAGAGTAGAGACATGTGGAAAACCTCCAGGAGCAGCTGCCAGCTTCAGTTTGTTCCACCCAGGACCTGGGGAAGAGGTTGAGCATCACTGCATCCCTACCTCCCCACTGCCTGCTCTTCCCCTCCCGTTTCTCTCCACCCCTGCCCTTTTTTTAGTTTATTATTCTTCTCCTTTAGTCAGGGGTAACTCCTTCATGCCAGATCTTGAGCATTATCCCTCCTCATTCTGGACCCCTCAATGGAAACCAGGCAGGGAAAGATGGAATCAGAAACTTTATCACCCTGGTCCTTTGGTGTGATGCCCTTCATCCCTTGGCAGAACCCCAGCCCATCCTAATTTTGCATCCACTTGGGCTCCTGCATCCCTGTCCTTCCCTAGAGGGATTCAGTGGGGAGCTGCAGTCCTTGCTCAGCCCTTTTTGAGAAGCACAGGGCTCTCAGGGGGTCCTTCATCCCCATCCTTCCCTGGAAGGATTCAGTGGGGAACTGCAGTCCTTGCTCAGCCCTTTTTGGGGAGCCCTGTTAAAATCTGCCTGGATTCACAGCTTGCTCTGTTACAGTGCTCCTAGTAAATGTCAGGAGACAGGCGTGGGAGGGAATCCATGGAGAAGGAGAGGGATGGAGAAGCAAAACTGAAGGCTTGGTGCTGGCAGAGGGGCTGCAAAGGCACTGCTGGGGGTCCCCTGTGTCACTCGTGGCAGGGTGGGGACTGTGGGATGCTCCAAAGCAAAGAGGACACACCTGGGCTCTCCCAAGGGCTGCTTCCCTGTGGGATTGCTGTTCTCCCACCATGGCAAGGCACCCTCCAGCCATGCAGCGAGGGGAAGGGGGCTGTAAAGCTGGGCTTTAGTCCTGTTAAAAGCTCCTGGGCCCTAGAAAGCACCAGAGGTGAGAGCTGGGGGTGTTACGGATGCGGCGCCCGCCCCTCCGACCCCTGGGTTGGAACTCACATTAAAGATCAGGGCCACATGTCCATCATCAAACCCGGGGACATCAGGGTGGATGTTCTGGGTATTTCCAAGATAAGACAACAGGGAGGGAGGTGGGGGGTGAGGAGGGTTGGAGAAAAAAAAATAAAATGGGAAAAATAAAACAAAAAAACAAACTTTCAAGTCATTTTTGGAAACGAAACAGAAGGAGAACAAAAGAAACCACCCAAAAACAAAGCCAGGAAGGAGGAATGTGTTTGATTTTCGGAAATGGCATCCCTTGCTTTGGTTTTGCTGTTTTACTCTGTGCCTGGTGGGAATTTGAACCTCTGGAACATCCAAGTTGGACTGGTATCTATTCCTCTGCACCAGGTTATTTTAGGGACACATGTTCCCATCACTGAAAATAACCATTTCTACATTTTCTGAACAACATGGGCTGTGTTGTGCTGTTATCTGTCCTTGGTGGGATGCTTTGCACCCCAGCCAGGGAGGTTTCATGCAAGGGATGATGAAACTCTGGAAGCTCCAAGGGGGCCACAGTGGAGATCAAACATTATTGAGGTCTTGCCTCTTCCCTTATTTCTTCCCAAAAATTGAAGCCTGGAAAGTACAAACAAGTCTTACAGGGACATTGGTTTGCTCTTCCCTCCCTCCTGTGTTCACCTACCTTGCACTGTAAATATTTAAAACTTTATCCCTTTTTTTCCTGTGGGGCAGAGGTTGGGATCACTGAGAAAGGATGAGCTGGCCCAGGGGAAAATTGTTTGAAATAGGAGTGAAGTAAGTTTTCTTCTCCATCAGGAGGGTGGTTTACCCTGACTGCATAATCTGATTTCATAATTATTTTCCTTTTTTGTTTTCTGTCTGTGCTAGAGCTAAATCCTCAGCAACAGCAGCTGGGACCAGTGCAAACCTTGGTGCCCCAGGGTGTGGGAATGGCCAGTCCTTGCAGGTGGATGCTGCACTAAAATCACCTACTATTGCTTCCTGAGATAAAAATCACATTATTTTCTCTTGCTGTGTTGGTTCTTTCTTTAAATCCTGCTGCTGCTGCTCTGAAATTTGGCCCTGGCCCAGCTCTTGCAAAGGCTGAGCCCTGCAGTGTCGATGCCCCTCCTGCTGATGCCCTCCTTCTTCCCTGCACACAGCCTGGGGCTCCCAGCCCAGCTCCACTACTATTTTAAGAATTTTTTTTGAGGGGTACAGCTTGTTTTTGGAGTGAGATTTTGGATTGAGAAAGCCCTTCTTGTCAAAATTATGACCCGGGCTAGTGCCCACTGGGCAAGTCTCCACCAGCAGAGAGAGCAACACTGATGATCCTCATCTCCTGAAGGTGCCTCTGGGATGGAAAAGGTCTTGGGGACGCCTGTCCCACCCTCTGGCACCTCACCTGGTCCTTCTTCTGGGAGAAGCGCTGGTGGCAGCCGTAGACGGCGGCGATGAGCAGCAGCGAGCCGGCCAGCGCGATGATGGTGATGATGAGCGGCGTGCTGAACTCGTCCTTGATGCTCATGTCCTCCACCATCTTCTCAGAGGTGATGTTGACGATGCCCAGCTGCCACAGAAGGGACAGGTCAGGCTCCTGTGCCACCCACCACTGGGGGACACCTGTGGGGCAGCTGTGCTGGGGTCAGGGACCCACTCACCTCCTCCAGCCTGTCCTTCTTCTCCTTCAGCTCTGTGAGGACTTCTTCAGAGTCCAAGGGAACTGGGGGAAGAAAAAGGCTTCAGTGAGCACAATAGTGTCACCATCCCCTGGTCAGAGGGGTGACCCAGTTCCTGGAGGAGGTGGATGAAGATGTCTGGGGATGAAGCCAACTCTTGTAGGTGCTTCACAGCCAGACAAGGAGCCAGGATCCCTTCTGGAAGGGGGACAGCCACAGAGCCCCCAGGCCCCACCATCCATCTCCAGTGGGTGATTTACCAGTGAGCCCAGTGAGGGGCTGCACCTGGCTCCTCAAGGATTAGTCCCCAGTGCCTGGGTGCCTTCCCTGAGGTTGGATGTGGAGTCTGGATCGCCCACCCAAGCCCTGCTCTGGTGATGAGTAAGAGCAGGGTGGAGCTCAGGCCTTCCTCTCCCTCACGCTAGGGCAGCAGGATGTCTCCATCTCCCAGGCACCCTGGTCTAAAGCAACATCTGCAAGCCCAGGCTGAGCTGGGTATCCCAACAGGGCTCTGACATGGGCAAGCAGCTCCTCTCTGTGGTCTTTGGGGAAGGATTTGAACTGGGCACCCAGTTCAACCACCTGGGAGGAATTCTTCCTCCTGGAGCCTGTTCAGTGCCTTGACTCAGCATGGCAGAGGGATCTGGTGCATTCCTTGGGGCACAGAGCTCATTTCTGGGATCATTGTACCCCTCCCAAACCACCAGGATGGGGCAGCCAAGGCAACAGAGCCCTTTGCCAAGCTCTAATGGACCTGAGGGTTCTGCTGAGCCTCCAGCTCGGGGGTCCCCAGTGCTCCTGTCCCAGTGCCCCCCATCCCAGTGCTTCTGTCCCAGTGCCACCCTGTCCCAGTGCCCCTGTCCCAGTGCCCCTATCCCAGTGCCCCTATCCCAGTGCCCTTGTCCCAGTACCCCTGTCCCAGTGCTCCTGTCCCAGTGCCCCTATCCCAGTACCCCTGTCCCAGTGCCCTTGTCCCAGTGCCCCTGTCCCAGTGCTCCTGTCCCAGTGCCACCCTGTCCCAGTGCTCCTGTCCCAGTGCTCCTGTCCCAGTGCCCCCATCCCAGTGCTCCTGTCCCAGTGTTGCTGTCCCAGTGCCCCCTGTCCCAGTGCCCCTATCCCAATGCTCCTATCCCAGTGTCCCTGTCCCAGTGCCCCCCTGTGCCAGTGCTCCTGTCCCAGTGCCCCTGTCCCAGTGCTCCTGTCCCAGTGCCCCTGTCCCAGTGCCCCTATCCCAATGCTCCTATCCCAGTGTCCCTGTCCCAGTGCCCCTGTCCCAGTGCCCCTATCCCAGTGCTCCTGTCCCAGTGCCCCCTGTCCCAGTACCCCTGTCCCAGTGCAGCAGGAGGGGGGTGACACTCACGGTGCAGGAGCACCTGCACAGCCCAGTGCTGGGAGCTGGGCTTGCAGGCCATCAGCACCACCGTGCACGAGTCCCTGCTGGCATCAAACACACGCTGGGCTGTGGAGCAGAAGCTCTCAAAGAAGGAGCTGTTGTTGCTGGCAGTCCTCCACTCAGCCTGCAATGACAGCGAGGGTCAGCACTGCTCCCCCACCCAGGAGCATCCCACCCCATCACAGGGGTGCAGGGTGTCCCATCCTTGTAGAACAGCCCCTGTAAGGCTGGATGTGCCACTCTGTGCCAGGGTGTGGGTGGCAGGGTGGTGCTGGCTCATGGGTGACCCCAGAGCTCTTTTCCACCCCAGTGGATTCTGTGCTCTTCCCTCATCCCCCGACTGCCCGGCGGCCGCCGGCCCTCCCAGGGAACAGGAAAGGTTTAAAAGTGGTTTCTTTACAAGAAGCCGAGCTCTTGGCTGCCGTTCCTCACCCTGCAGCAGCCTTATCTGTGAGCCACAGCTTTTGGTGTTCCAGGAATAGCAGGTCCCCGAGGGAAGCAGGGCGGGGGGGCTGGGGAGGCCGGGGGGCCACAGCGGGAGCAGGGCAGGGCTGAGCAGCCCCACAGCTCCCCCACAGCCTTCTCCAGCCTTCCTTCCCTCTGTCCCCACCAACACAGGCCCCTGTCCTGCCTAAACTTCCCCACAGCTCTGCAGGGAAGAGCAAGAGTGTGTCTTGCTTTTGGGTGGAATCACAGAATGAATCACAGAGGGACCCAAAACATCACCCAGTCCCACTCCCTGCCATGGCACCATAGACCAGGTTTCTCCAAGCCCCATCCAACCTGGCCTTCAACACTTCCACCTTGGGAAAGCACAGCTCCTCTGGGAAAAACAAAGCATCCCTGCAGCAATGGGAGGGTGTGAATGCAGCCCACGCTCCCTCTGTGGTGTTCCTGAGGTTTTTTTGCTCCATGTTTGCAGCATCTGGGAGCTCACTAAGGTAGAGGGGATCACCCTCCTGCCTGCACAGACCCTGGTGTGTGGATGTGGCACCTGGGGACAAGTTAGTGGTGGATTTAGCAGTGCTGGGTTAATAGCTGAGCTTGATGATCCCTTTTCCAACCTAAATCATTCCATGATTCCTGACCCTCACATGTCCTATATGAGAGATGCTGTATACACAGCTCCTGCGTGCACAATGTGATCCTGTGTGTAAAAGTCCTTAATCCCTGCTGGAATGAGGCTCCTGCCTGCTCCATCACCCCAGACCTTCCCCTCCCATCTGCCCGGCAGGGATGGAGCTGCCCGGCCCAGGGACGCTCCTAATCTCACCCCATCTTATCTAAATATTTGGGCAGCAGCGCTGCAGACAGGATGCGCTGGCCGGGGCGGAGGGCTGGCCCCGGACACGGTGCGAGGGTGAGCTCAGCACGGTGAGGCTCTGCTGTCCCTGCCAGCAGCCGCTGTCCCTCGCCCGTCCTTTCGCTTCGCCTGGGACAGTTCCCCGGGGCCCCTCGCTGGGGCTGTGCCACCCCTGCCAGAAGAGCTGGGGGGAAATCTGCCCCAGCCCCGGGGCAGCACTCCCTGGGAAGGAATCCCCTGGCTCCCAGCAGGACAGGGAGGAGGGGGCTCCGCTCGGTGGTGGTTTTATCGCGTCTGGACGCTGGGCTGTGCTCCTACGCTTGGAATGTCCTGGGGTTTATCAGTCCCTGCCTGCGCAGCGCTTTCTGCTTGGCGGAGGAAGGGAAAGCCTCTGCTGCCTCCCTGCTTCCTCCTTCCCCTGCTTTCCCCAGCCCTCAATAACCTGTTTCTTCTCCTATCATCCCATGGGGAAAAAAACCAAAAAAACAACCACGTTTTTTTTTGGGTGGGGAGGGAAATGGGGTGCGAGGCTGAAAGCTCGCTGAGAGCACTTCAGTGGCAGCTGGTGAGCAGTGCCTGAAGCCCTTCGGGGGGTGACCTGGAGGGGTTTGCCCTTTGCAGGGCTGGCGAGGGGCAGGGCGAGGCTGCAGGGATGCTCCGGCAGCTCCCCCTCCGCCGCCCGCATTCCTTGGCCGCAGTTGACAGGCGCTGCCGAGCAGCTCGGATCCGGTTCCCACACTGGCGGGGACCTAAAACCAACATCCCCGAATGAGGTAACAGCACTTGAGTCAACAAAGCAGCCGGCCAGCTGCGCGGGGTGAGGGGGCGCCGCCGCCCTGCCCGGTGAGGGAGCCCCGCTGCTGCTCCCGGCGCTGTCCTGGGTCCCCACACCAGCGGGGGTCACACAGCAATTCCAGTGCTGTGGGTTTTGCATCCCCCACTGCTGCAGGTTCTGGTGCTCCCCAGCACCCACCGACTCAGCTGCTTGGGCAGATCTGTGCCGGGTGGGGACAGATGGAGGAGGAACCCCTGGGAGATGGACACAGGGTTGTGCGGCTGAACCACAGCTCAGGCTCCACCAACCACCTCTGCCATCATCATTTCTTGCTTCACCTAATTCGTTTTGGGGCTAGGATGGGGAGCAGAGCATCCATCCATCCATCCTTCATCCATCCATCCATCATCCATCCATCCATCCATCCATCCATCCATCCATCCATCCATCCATCCATCCATCCATCCATCCATCCATCCCTCCATCCATCCATCATTCATCCATTATCCATCCATCACCCATCCATCATCCATCCATCCATCATCCATCCATCCATCCATCCATCCATCCATCCATCCATCCATCCATCCATCCATCCATCCATCCATCCATCCATCCCTCCATCCATCCATCCATCCATCCATCCCTCCATCCATCCATCCATCCATCATCCATCCATCCATCCATCCATCCATCCATCCATCCATCCATCCATCCATCCATCCATCATCCATCCATCCATCCATCCATCCATCCATCATCCATCCATCCATCCATCCATCCATCCATCCATCCATCATTCATCCATCCATCCATCCATCCATCATCCATCCATCCATCCATCATCCATCCATCCATCCATCCATCCATCATCCATCCATCCATCCATCATCCATCCATCCATCCATCCATCCCTCCATCCATCATCCATCCATCCATCATCCATCCATCCATCATCCATCCATCATCCATCCATCCATCCATCCATCCATCCATCCATCCATCCATCCATCCATCCATCCATCCATCATCCATCCATCCATCCATCCATCCATCCATCCATCCATCATCCATCCACCCATCATCATCCATCCATCCGTCCATCCATCCATCCGTCCATCCATCCATCCATCCGTCCGTCCATCCATCCATCCATCCATCCATCCATCCATCCATCATCCATCCATCCATCCATCCATCCATCCATCCATCCATCCATCCATCCATCCATCCATCCTCCATCCATCCATCCATCCATCCATCCATCCATCCATCCATCCATCCATCCATCATCCATGCATCCATCCATCGTCCATCCATTATCCATTCATCTCTTCCAAGGCAGGAGAAACCCAACTGAAAATACATTTGTGGGCCAGACCTTGGAAGAAGCCATCCTATAGAATGTGAACTATTGAGCCAATAAACCTTATTAAAAAACTGGTTAAGATCCTGCTGTAGTCAAAGGAATGAGAAGGAGAAGGTGAGGGAACATGGACTAAACTGCTCAAAGCATCACCTGGAGAGGAAGGATGCAGGGAACCAACCAGCCTGTGAAACACCTACAGTCCACACAGTGGTACCAGCTGTACATTTCCCTTTTTAAAAAGGATTTATAGTTTGAGTTCCTTTTTTTTCTGGAGAACCTGAGGTGTGGTGGGGTGAAAGGTCTGCAGTTCCTGGGTGCAGCTGTTTGCTGGGGTCTCCCCATCGCTGGTGCTGCCCCAGCAGCCCAGCTGTGAATGGGGTGGGCAGCTCTGCAGTGTCCTCTCCCTGCCCCGTGTGATCCAGACATTTCCCCCTCCACTGGTCCCCCCACACTGCCCTGGCTTCTTGCTGGGTCTGAACTTTCAGTACAATGCCAGCCTGCCTCTGGCTTGCTCTCGGACCAGGACTGGAGCTGTTTCTGGAACACTGCTCCTCATAGCACACACTTTCCTGTTTTCCCACGGCTTGTGAAACGCAAAGGATTTTTTCACTTTGCTGTCAGGATTTGGCTACAGACGTGTTTACCGGGCCTACAAAGCAGGGAAACCAGATAGTGCCATTTCTCTGTTATCTGCTCAGCTTGGGAGGCACAGAATGGGCTGCAGCTTTCGGGAATACAGGGAGTGGGAAGGGAAGGGCGAGGGGGGGAGGCGCCTTGGCAGCCAGGAGGGCGATGGGGTGGGAGGATGCAGCCCAGGGGAGGATGCAGCCCTGCAGCCTTTCTGTGCCTGTTTTGGGGGTGTGATTGGCATTCTGTGCTAACAATGCTCTGGCTTGTTATTACACCCAGAGGAATCCAAGGGAAGCAGGATAAGAGACTCCCTGGTTTGCCAGCTTCAAAGCTCCATGGCCCTGGAGCAGGCCATGATGCTAAGATGTGGTGTCTGCCCATCCTTCAGCTGGCTGGTGCTTCCCAGGCTCACCACCCCTGCTTCCAAAAACCTCCCAGTACAGCCCACAGGAAGGACAGCAGCTCTGGAGCATCACTGTGCCCAGAAGGAAGGGAGAAGCTTTAAACATCAGCATGGTTCTGAGTCCTTTTAGGCACCAAAATTGGATTTTGTCAATCTGATTGAATATTTTTATACATTCAATACAAAATTTGATGAGAAGCTTTTCCAGCATGAAGCTGAAGCCATGTCCAGACATTACATGGGGAAAGGGATGGTCTCAGGAGAGACCATCCTGCTGGGGCTTCATGGAGATAAGGTCCCTCCTTGGAATCATCCTCAGCATTCAGAGCAGCATCACTAAGGCAGGGCCATCCCCAGGCACAGGGAATTTCTAGAGCTGCTCTGGTCAGTAGTTGCATTCACAATGAGTCTGAAGGGGTTGTGTGAGCACAGTGTGGCTGCACTTGGAGAGTCCCAACTTGGCTGATTCTGTGATTCACTTAGGATAAAGGGGAACAGTTTTAATTAAAAGAGAGAGATTTAGATTAGATATTAGGAAGAAATTATTTACAGTGAGGATGGTGAGACACTGGAGCAAGCTGTCCAGAGAAGCTGAGTGTGCCCCATCCCTGGAAGTGTCCAAGGCCAGGCTGGACTGAACTTGGAGCAAACTGGTCTAGTGGAAGGTGGTCCTGCCCATGGCACAGGCTGTGAAAAGGTTCCTAAAGTGCCAATTTTCCACTGCTTACACTGCCAGAAACCAGAGCATTGTCTTGCCAAAACTCACCCCTGAGCCCTACCCACAGCCACCCTGTCAGGACCTCACCAGCCTTTAAGGGTGTCTCTTCCTCTTTATCATCAACTTAAAACTTCTTCCTGTCTGGAACTTAGCAGTATAGTGCATTTTCCCTATTGCAGGAAGCTCACATCTTCCACCAGAACCATTCTGAGGGTGGGTATCCCTCAGTAACACCAGCAGACAGTGCCCAGCCACCAGAAAAGGTCTTGGTCTGTGGTTGGGCTTGCCTTCCCCCAGCCTTCCCACCACATTTTACTGCTCCCTGGTCTTGTAGAGGGTCTGAAACTAGTGATATGGAGTTTTTTCCTCTCACTTTAGGGCTCTATGAGAGCACTGAGGAGCACAGTGAGTCCCAGACTCCAGGCTCCTCTGCAGTCTGACCCCAGTGTGAGGTACAAGATCTCACAAGTGCACAATAACTCTGGAGGAACACCTCATTTTGTTCTTGGGTTTTGGGACAAAATTCCCTCAATTTAGGCAAAAAGCTTCCCTGCTAGCATAGGGAAAGATTTACCCTTTAAAATTTCCCATGTCTTTCTTTAAGACCTGGGTGGGCTCAGCTAGTCCTTCTACTTGGAGAAGACAACACTGGTTTCTTCTGCCACATCCCCCACTGGTGACACTGCTGAACATGGGTTTGCATTCGCCATTTTACATTGGTGGCATCTTTGATGAAATTCCCTAATTTCTGAACATTTTCTCACATGCTTACAGCACCACAGGTTAAAATCTGAACCTCCAACAGCTGCTAATTGTCCATGGAAGTCAAAAAGGTGGTACTTACACAGGTTCTGGGTTCTTTCAGCTGAATGGTGGGCCTGGTATACTGCACCTGGTCTTCACAGATGAGCTGGAAAGGCAGAAGAAAAGCAACTCTCAGTGGTGGACAGAGGCTGGAAGGACAGTTGGTCACTAATCCAACAGCCCATCATTTGTTTCCTGGAAAAGAGCCTGACCCCCTCCTGGCTGCACCCTCCTGGGGAGTTGTGCAGAGCCAGAATTTCCCCCTGAGCCTCCTGTTCTCCAGGCTGAGCCCCTTTCCAGCTCCCTCAGACACTCCTGGTGCTCCAGACCCTCCCCTGGACATGCTCCCCTTCACCTCCATCCTCATTGTCTCTTCTCTGGAAAGCCCCAGGAGAAAGGGATGGGAGTAAATGACCTCTGGAGGTCCTTTCCAACCCAAACAGTTCCTTCTTCTACAGCCCAGAGTTATTTTGCTGGCAGATCTCTCTCTCTCTGACACAGAAACAGCAAGAAGAGCCACAGACTCCACGTGCACATGGGATGGCAGCTAAATTAACACCCCTGAGAGGTGCCCACCTTCCCATTTGGAGCCATTACCTTGTTTGGGAGGGAAATGTTGGGGTGCTGGAGGCCAGAGCTGCAGCTCTCTGTCGGGTCTGCCTGGTCCCCCGAGGCTGGAGCTGGTGGCTGGGCACTGTCAGGACTCTGGGAGGCACTGGTGGGTTTGGCTGGTGCAGGTCCAACACCGTGGGTGCTCTGGTCTGGCTCCCCAATATGCACCAAAGAACAAGCAGACAGACACTGACACAGTGTAGAGGATACAGCTGGCACAGCTCTGTTAGAGGTCACCTCAAAATCAGTTTTCATCTCTAGCCCTGCCTTGAAGCTCGTTGTGCCAAAGGCTGGAGAGGCTTTAGATTGCTTCTTCAATTTTATATATTTTTTAAATTAACTTTGATGTGGAAAGAATCTGATTACCGATTTTATTTTCTGAGGCTGAAACTCATCAGAGTTCTGGAGTGAGGAGCCAAAGGCCATTGCATGGCTGTGTGTGGGTAGCTGGGTAATCACTTAGAAGTATGGGGTAAACCTCCTTTCATTTATCTGGGGTGTTTTCCATGGAGATTTCCTCAATAGACACAGACCTGGCTGCCCAGGATCTGCCACCCACCTCTGCTGGGAGGGGATGAAATGCCACAACCTCTGCTGACTGCACCTCCATGGAAAAACTCCCGGGTGACAAGCTTAGAAGTAGTGCCTGGTTCTGCAGGAGACAGTCTGGGGTGTCCTGCCTGGTATTCCAGGGTTGCAATGCAGGGTTGCAATGCAGGATGTGACCAGCACTGTGTGTTCTGTCCCCATCTGCTGCAGCCAGGTGGGGCAGTGACCCTGATCTCCTGGCACACATTATCTGCTCATGGGCCAGCCAAAAACCAGCTGGGCAATCATCTCCATCTTTGCCACAGCCCATCCTCCCTCCAGGAGATATCTCCTGTTCATGGCCATGGAGTCCCAGGGCATGACTGATCAAATTCCATCATCCCACTGGGAGATGCTCCAGCCAGGGCAGGAGCCAAGCCTTTCCTACCCAGAGAAAAACTGAGATTTTGGACACCAAGGCACCTTCTTTCCACTGCATTCCAGAGGAAAACCAGACCCTTCCACATCATCCTTGGAGCTTCAGAGGAAACTGCACCTTCTCCAGGAGCACTGCTCCAGCTGAACCACATCTGCCCCTGCAGGAGGATGCAGCCACCATTGAATGGGACTGCTGCCAACACCCTGCCTGACTGACGGGTGTCAGCTTGGATTCTGACTCTGGCAGGGTTTGGGATTGTTCTGTGTAATACTGCATTTCTATTTTAATTTTCCTAGTAAAGAACTGTTATTGCTATTCCCATCTCTTTGCCTGAGAGCCCCTTAATTTCAAAATGATAATAATAATTTGGAGGGAAGGCGTTTACATTCTCCATTTCAAAGAGAAGCTTCTGCCTTTATTGGCAGACACCTGTCCTTCAAACCAGGACAGGCACAAGCCCCAAATCTACCAGCTCCATTCAGGTGTCTCTGACACCTGAGGTCACCTCTGAGGACTTGGTTAAGTTCTGTAGCATTTCAGAATTGTTTGTGCAGTGGGAGTAGGGCAAGGAGCAGCCTCCTGCCTCCCCAGATCATGGATCTTCATCCCTGCCTTCCTAATTGATCCTTAAGTGGTGACAAAGAGAATTAAAATGCCACAGGATGTTCACAGCCTGTTTGCTCTCGGGACTCCTGCCTCTTCCACAGAAAAGATGAGGGATATTTCTCTCCCAGACACATTCTGAAGGCTCCAGGAGAGAATTAATTCCAAAGCCATCTGTTTCTCATGCATTCTGCCAGCTATTTATTAAATATAAAGGGTTTTTTAGACCTCTTCAGGCTTAATGCTGGAGGCCCAAATTGAATTAACATAATTTTATATATAACCCTTCAGTGGAGAACAGTCCTGTGGATTAGGAGGGGAAAAAAAGGAAAAAGAAACATCCATCATGAAAATATCCATTTCACCTCATTCCTGCCCACATATGAAAACAGGACTTGGGGGAAGCCACTTGCAATAAAACCCTGGCCCACTTAGTGATGCCAGCAGCTGGGAGGCTGAGGGGGATGGAGATGATTTTTGAGTGGCTTCTGTATTCCAGGTAATTGAAAATTTGGTCAAGAAGAGCATTTTCCAGGAGAAGATAATGAAGGGCTCCAATGTGATCACAGCTTTTCCTCAGAGCCAGATGTGGGCTGAACCCACAATCCCAGCCAAGTCTGGAAGGCTCCATGGAGCCCCCACAGTCCCACAGGGTGATGATTTCCCTGTAAATTCTACCAGACAAAATGCCATTTTGGGAGGTTGAACTGTGCCTCACCAGGACACCTGGGAGCTAACAGGGCTGTAAAACCCCAGAGCTCAGAGAAAACACCTTAATGGTGTTCAGCAAGGTCCTAACCAGCACCTGGACACTTCTGATGCTGCTTGGGCAGCATCCAGCAGCTCAAGCACTGATGAATGTCCTACCCAAGTCAGGCTCCTCAGGGGCTGGAAACTCAGAGTTTAGCCACAAAATCTCCTTAGTCATCTAAAGCTCATTTTCTGTGCATGCCCAGAGAGCCTCCCCTAAGCTGTCAGCTGCACCAGGGATCTTCCACAGTGTCTTGGGTTGCCATACAGGATGTGGCCAGCAATGTGTGTTCTGTCCCCATCTGCTGCAGCCGGGTGGGGCAGTGACCCTGATCTCCTGGCACACATTATCTGCTCATGGGCCAGCTTTAAACCAGCTGGGCAATCATCTTTATCTTTGCCACAGCCCATCCTCCCTCCAGGAGATATCTCCTGTTCATGGCCATGGAGTCCCAGGGCATGGCTGATCAAATTCCATCATCCCACTGGGAGATGCTCCAGCCAGGGCAGGAGCCAAGCCTTTCCTACCCAGAGAAAAACTGAGATTTGGGACACCAAGGCACCTTCTTTCCACTGCATTCCAGAGGAAAACCAGACCTTTCCACATCATCCCTGGAGCTTCAGAGGAAACTGCACCTTCTCCAGGAGCACTGCTCCAGCTGAACCACATCTGCCACTGCAGGAGGATGCAGCCACCATTGAATGGGACTGCTGCCAACACCCTGACTGACTGACGGGTGTCAGCTTGGATTCTGACTCTGGCAGGGTTTGGATTGTTCTGTGTAATACTGCATTTCTATTTTAATTTTCCTAGTAAAGAACTGTTATTCCTAATTCACATCTCTTTGCCTGAGAGCCCCTTAATTTCAAAATGATAATAATAATTTGGAGGGAGGGGCTTTGCATTTTCCATTTCAAAGAGAAGCTTCTGCCTTTATTGACAGTTACCTGTCCTTCAAACCAGCCCATAATGGCAAGAGGTGTTTAGGGTAGCCAGAGGAAGAGAAAGCACAGAAAGGCCTCCCCAGCACTAGAAACTAAGATTCCTGTGTTGTTACCTGCCCCAGGAGCTGGTGTGGGAGCTGCCTCTGTGTCTTTGCTGCCAGGTCGTGACGTCGGGGTGGTGGTGAGGGATGGGGATCCATCCAGGGGTAGAACAGGAGTGTTGGTGCTTCCAGCACGGCTGGAAAGGGTTGTTTCCTGGACTGGAGAACTGGAAGAAGGAGGAGGCTTGGTGGTACATGGGCAAGGAGGGACAACACAGTCCTTGGAGCTTTGGGGAGGGTCAGTCCTCGGCCCTGTGGCGCTCACAGTGGTGTGAGGCTGGTTTCCCTGAGGCTGTGTGCCAGGAGAGGATGTGCCAACAGCCCCTGCATCTCCTGGAGGATTGGCTGCATCAGTGACAGCGGGCTGTGCACCAGCAATGGTCCCCGAGCTTCCCGAAATGGCTGCTGTACTACTGGGCTGCTGGGCAGCCATGGAGCTTGCAGAAGTGGTGGTTTTGTGGGTCGTGGGGCTGCCTGAGGAGCTGTCCTGCACAGGTGTGAGGGCTGGGGTGGTGGTGGCAGGCAGGGGGATCCCCAGCGGTGGGAGGGTGGTCCCTGTCACTGCCACAGGGGACGTGGCCATGGGGGACAGTGACGTTCCTGAGCTGGTCGTGGTGCTGCTGCTTTGGGTTGTGGTGGTTGCCAGCACAGTGGGCTGAGCATCTCCTGCCTCAGTGGTGGTGGTGGTGGTTGGGACTGTGGTAGGTGATGGTGCAGGGGTGGTTGGTGGGGATTCTGTCGTGGTTGCAGGTGTGGTCATCGTGGTGGTTTCTGTGGTCGTGGTGGTTTCTGTGGTCGTGGTGGTTTCTGTGGTCGTGGTGGTTTCTGTCGTGGTGGTCTCTGTGGTCGTGGTTGTTGTGGGGGGTGCTGGGGTTTCTCTGGTCGTGATCAGGTTTGGATCTGGGTTTTCAGGCTGCAGTTCATCCTGAGAGCTGACACCTGGGGAAAAGTAAAAATGCCAAGGTAAACTCTGAACTTAGGAAACTGCCCTTGGTATTTGTAGGTGTAAACACTGACATAAACCATGAGTCACTCACTCAGGGCTTGCCTTGTGCCCTCCAAAGTCATCTCAAATTCCATGTTCTGGTGTCACCGTGTCCAGCAGTGATACCAGGTGGGAGGTCCACCAGCTTCCATGCAAAGCCCCACAAGTGGTTCCCAAAATAAAGCAGATCCAGCCCTTGTGAGGAGCAGCCAAGGGCTGCACGGACTGCAAGTGTCCATCCCTCTTATGAGGGTGTCCCACACCCCTGAAGGGACAAGGTGGCACAGAACCACACAATCATTAAGGTTGGAAAAGGCCTCCAAGATCATTAAGCCCAAACAATTACCTAACACTGTGACATGCAAAGAGATCTGTGTTTGGCTCCTGAAGAATACTTTAAACATTCAAATGATGAAGCTGTTCCTCAGTGGGGTATGCAGCTGAAGGACAGCTCACCTGACAGGGAACTGTCCCACAGCAGAGAGCACTGCAATGTGCTGCAATGCCAAAATGGGGCATTTTCCCTGCTAAACCAGCATAAAAACCTGGGTCTATTCTTCTTCCCCATTTGGGGACTGTGCAGAAGAACTGCTATGGTTTTTCTTTCCCCATGAAGCACTCATATATTACTTTCAGCCCCCCAAAACAGGAGGATTGATTTTTAGCCCAGTGCTGCTCTCCAGAGATCTGCTTTGTTCCACAGGAAACAAACAAAAAAAACAAAAAAAAAAAAAACAAAAAAACCAAAAAACAAAAAACAAAACAAACAAAAAAAGAACCTGGGGAGTGGGATTTGGGATGGAGAGGCTGTAACAAATTTGAGTTCCTGTGGGAACTGCCTGGGGACAGAGTTTGGAGGAGGCAGAGGAGCTACAGCTGATGTCTGGGGGAAAGGGAAGGGAAGGGAAGGGAAGGGAAGGGAAGGGAAGGGAAGGGAAGGGAAGGGAAGGGAAGGGAAGGGAAGGGAAGGGAAGGGAAGGGAAGGGAAGGGAAGGGAAGGGAAGGGAAGGGAAGGGAAGGGAAGGGAAGGGGAAGGGAAGGGAAGGGAAGGGAAGGGAAGGGAAGGGAAGGGAAGGGAAGGGAAGGGAAGGGAAGGGAAGGGAAGGGAAGGGAAGGGAAGGGAAGGGAAGGGAAGGGAAGGGAAGGGAAGGGAAGGGAAGGGAAGGGAAGGAAGGGAAGGGAAGGGAAGGGAAGGGAAGGGAAGGGAAGGGAAGGGAAGGGAAGGGAAGGGAAGGGAAGGGAAGGGAAGGGAAGGGAAGGGAAGGAAGGGAAGGGAAGGGAAGGGAAGGGAAGGGAAGGGAAGGGAAGGGAAGGGAAGGGAAGGGAAGGGAAGGGAAGGGAAGGGAAGGGAAGGGAAGGGAAGGGAAGGGAAGGGAAGGGAAGGGAAGGGAAGGAAGGGAAGGGAAAGGGAAAGGAAGGGAAAGGGAAAGGAAAGGAAAGGAAAGGGAAAGGAAAGGAAAGGAAAGGAAAGGAAAGGAAAGGAAAGGAAAGGAAAGGAAAGGAAAGGAAAGGAAAGGAAAGGAAAGGAAAGGAAAGGAAAGGAAAGGAAAGGAAAGGAAAGGAAAGGAAAGGAAAGGAAAGGAAAGGACTGATTTGGGTTGGAAGTGACCTCAAAGATCATCTCATTCCAATCCTTCCACGGGCAGGGACACCTCCCACTACCCCAGCCCTGTCCAACTGGACCTTGAATGTTTCCAGGGATGGGGCACCCACAGCTTCTCTGGGCACCCTGTGCCAGGGCCTCACCACCCTCCTAGCCAGGAATTTCTTCCCAATATCCCATCCAACCCTGCCCTCTGTCACTTTAAAGACGTCACCCCTTGTTGTGTCACTCCATGTCTTTGTAAAAGTTCAGATCTCCTCCCAGACCGTGGTTTCCCCACCAGGAGCAGCCACTCCTGGAAACACAATCAAGATGTGAGTGTAACTGAAAGTAGCAGCATGAATTATTTTAGGAAATTCTTGGCTTGTGAGGAAACATTTCCATTACATCTGCAGGAAAAGGGCTTTTGTGGAGATAAGTTGTATTTCCTACAGGCTGACCACTGTCTGCAGGAGAAGAAGAAGCAAAGAGGTGAAACATCATCACAAGGTCCTGGCAGATAAACCCCAGGTGCTGAAGACAGGAGGGAATTTTGATCTACCACCTCCTTAGCTGTGTTATCAATTTGTGTGGCTGGAATTGTCAGTGATGGCTGCACCAAGCTGGGAAGAAACCAGGCATCCAGTGAGCCACAAAACAGGTTTGTCCCATAAATAGGGTGTGAAAGTTTTACAGGGGGTCTGACAACAAAAGCTGTACAAAAAAATCCCCTAAAGGTAGAAACAATACAAAAGAGATGTAAAGAAATAAAGGGTTGGATGGGAGGAAGGAAGGAAAGAGGAAATCCCCCACTGCTCTTGTTTCCTCTTCATGTCCTGACCTCATCCCAGAGGGGCAGGAATTAAAGACTCCAAAGAGAGGTCAAAAAGACGATTTAATTCAAGTGAGTCCAAGAGAGGGGGACAGGACCATGTTTTGGCTCTAGGCCAGTCCTGGTGGCCAGCTGGGACCACCCTGTGATCCAAGAAACCAGGATCCCTGCCCCAGCACTTCCCTGCCCCACCCTGGGGAGACACAGATAGGATTTACCACTTTTAACAAAAAAATAATGAGGGCAAAAGCCCAAAGCAAGGCTGTTCTTCTGATGGAGAGATCTGGTAGGATCCTCCAGGCTTGTCCTGGCTAGGGTGGTAGCAGGTTCTTCCTAGGGGTGACACAGAGTGACACAGCCCCTCAAAAAAATGGCTGGGAGAAGAATCAAGACTCAAGTTGGTGCCCAAAAATCTCATTAGTGTTTATCTTTCTGTATCTAAGCATCCCCTCCTAGTGTTCCTCTTCACTAAGGTCAAGAGATGTTAAAAAATCCATTTATTTCTCCTCATCAAGCCAGGATCAGTGATTTAAGTGGGATCACTATGGGCTGGACCTAGAGCACATCAGTGGAGAGCAGCTGTGGCTACAGTTGGGTGAGATCCTCTCCCACAGAGGAGCAGCAACACCCATCTCCACACTCCTCCTGCAGGGTTTTGGGCACCTACCTGTCAGCAAAATTTACCCTTTTTATCCTGCTGCATTAAACTGTGAAAAAAAACCAAACTGTTTTCTCACAGCTGCTGCACAAGGTGCTGCTGCAGTCACGGGGCTCAATAGCTTCCTGCAGTTTTATTGCTCTGAGCTTAATGTTGTTGTTGTCCAGGGACAAAATCTAGAAAAATTGCATTTATTTTTTTGGTGTCTTGCAGGATCACCACCCGCGGAAGACCTGGCTTAGGTAAACCCATTGCAAACTTAATTCCAAAGCAGAAACAACTACAGAACAAGCACTGCAGTCCCAGAGTCATTGTTTTCCTTCCACACATACTGTATCTCTTTTAAATACCAGAAAATGTGGGGTTTTTTTTAGTCTCTTCCTCCCTTGCTGGCCACCTGTGCCAAATTTCAGTGGTGGACTCGGGGGTAATAACTGGTAACGAGCCCCTGTTGGCCTGGGCTGGTGGCCAGTATTGCCTGACAACTGTCCCCAGCAGAAGAAACGAGAAGATCTGGTTGAAGGAGGAGAAAACCCTTGGTAAGAACAGCCAGACAGGACAGGATTATGTCTGGGGCCCCTTCAGCATGAAAATCACTCACAAAAGATACAGTAAGTCCTTTTGCAGGGAACAAGTGATCCCTTCATGGAGATAAAAGGATTTAAGACATCTATGAGAGAGGAGGAGGAGAGATCCTCCAAGTTATCACTCCCCTTACCCTTACCAGAGGAGACCCTTCCCAAAAGAAAGCACACTTGAATTTCAGCCAGAGTCCCTCACCCTGTTGCCCAGAAGGCAGAAAAACCACCTGCCCCGACCTTCCTGGCTGCACTTTGGCACGCCGAGGCCGCTTTGATTTCACTTCTCTGGACCGTCACCAGTTCCACATTTTAGGGAAGATGAGAGCGATTTAGCAGCTGCTTGGGGGTGTTTTTGACAGCAGTGAGTCTAAGGGTTGATGTGCACTCTCCTCTTGCCTGTACCCCCCAGCAAACCCAAGCCTTGGCGCTGGATCCGTGGGAGGAGGGCGCTGCTCTCCGTGCGTCCCCCCAAACAGGAGGAAACCAGCGCTGCAAAAATAATGATTCCATGTCCGGATACGTGTATCCCATGGCCCTGCCTGAGATACAGTGTGGCTGGGATGGCACAGCCGGGAGGGGACACGGCTTTCCCTCATTGCTAATTACCCTGATGGGATCATTCAGTGTGTTTGGGAGGCTGGAAGTGCCCCTGTGGGTGGGGATGGGGATGGTGTGGGAGTTCTCTGGTCAGGGGCTGGTGGGGTGTGAAAAGTCACCCAAAATGTAAAAGGAAAAGTGAGCTGCTTTGTGCCAGCACAGCTCCCTGCAGTAGCAGTCACAGACACAACATTGGGCTGCTGTGCACCAGCTCTAACCACAGACTCATGGAATCACAGAATGGTTTGTGTTGAACAGAACCTTCACGGCTCTCTAGTCCATGGGCAGGGCACCTTCCACTCTGCCAGGATGCTCCAAGCCTTGGCCTCGAACACTTCCATGGATGGAGCAGACAAAGCTTCTCTGAGGGCCTCACCACCCTCACAGGGAGACACTTCCTACTAGTATCTAATCTAATTTCCAACTAATATCTAATCTGAAGTATCTCTCTTCCAGTTTAACCATGCCATGGAGTGATGCTCTGGTTGTAACCTCAGTGCAGTGAGTACGTGGAATTTTGCAGGCTGGGGAGGGCACTCAGGGGAGAAGCTTTTTGGAAAGGTCAAGGCTTGGAGCACACAGAGAGAATCAAACAGGCTCAAAATGCAAAGTGAAAGGACACTGTCCATCCTCCCACTGCCCACCCAAAGCCAGTGATTAATTCCCTCTCCATGCAGCTCCTCTGGTTAATTCCCTCCCCAACAGCTTCCCACTTCCTATTTTGGTAACGCCGCCCCTCGTGTCCCCCCCCATCCACCTTGTTGAAACAGCTCAGATATTGGCTGAAATTCTATTAATAGTGAGAAAAGGAAACTCCAAATAATAACTTAGGAAATGGTGGGTGACACACCCCACGCCGGCAGGCTGAGCCCAGCTCGGAGCCTTAGGCCAGCCAGCTCCTGCTCCTCCCAAGGTGGGATGAGAAAGCCAAGGAGCCTGAGCAGCCCAGGGAAGGGGAAGGGATGTGAGCCAGGCCCTGAGGAAGTTCCTATTTTCCTCCCCTTTTGTGCAGCCTTTCCTGATTGAACAGGGGCAGCGGGTTGAGTTCATCAAAAGCAAAGCAGGGGCTGAGGCTCTGGGGGTGGCCTGTCCTAGGGGACAGCATTTGCCAAAGCGAGTGAGGAAGCTCCTGGGCCTTTCTCTGCATTGCAAGAAGCTCCTGGGAGCAAGGAGGGTTTTGTCCCCCTGCTGCAATGCAGCCACGTCCGAGGCTGCAGAGCCCAGTCACTGCAGAGGACAGGAAATCTGTCACCTCCTTTTGAAACTGTGAGAGGGATCAGATTGGCAGAATATCACAGAGCAGTGTTATTTATCCTGGAATTAAGCTGGGCTACCAGAGCAAGTGGTTACTTCACAGGGTTTTTAATTTTGCCTGTGTAGAGGCTCTTTCCCTTCCATCATCCCCCAAACAGGGTCTTCCTGAGCTGCCTGTGGAGATTTTAGTGAGGGATGGATTACACACCACCCTGGCACTCTCCATGTCTTAAGATGCTTTCCTAATGAGCATCACCCAACCCCTTTGCTGCCAGCTTCACCATCAGCTTTATGAAATGGCTTCACCCAGGCCAAAGAACAACTTGGCTTCCTGGGTTAGAGGATGGGGAAAGGTCCAGCAGCAGCTGCCAGAGCTTTTGCCCTCTAATCCATCAATCCAGTCACCCAGTGCAGACATATCCTCTCCAAACCCCTGCCAGAATAAAAACTGCTGCAGAACATTTTTGATAGAATTGCTCTGCAAAATGTTAAAGATGAGACCTAATGGCTCTGTCTAATTAGTGATGCAATAACACTTGGGGAGGGGCTGCATCAAACAAGTGTGGGCAGCAGGTCAGGGGAGGGGATTTTTGGCTGTGAGGATGATGAGGCCCTGGCACAGGTTGTCCAGAGAAGCTGTGGCTGCCCCTGGATCCCTGGAAATGTCCAAGGCCAGGTTGGATGGGGCTTGGAGCAACCTGGGACAGTGGAAGGTGTTCCCTGCACATGGCAGGGGGTTAGAATGAGATGATCTTTAAGGTTCTTTCTAAACCAAACCATTCTATGGTTCTATGAAATGAGTGTGGCTGAACTCTGATTTAAAGCCACTGGGTTTATTGTCAGCAGGGAACCTCCTTTCCCCTGCTGTGAAGAGACTCTGTTGAAAAAACTCTTCAAATTGGTGCTGTTTAGATCATGCATGGAAGTGACAGTGATAATGCTGACGAGTGCCCTCTTCTCTGCTGTCAGATTGAAGGAATCTGCAGCCACAGCCTCTGCCCTGAAAACCCTTCCCAATAAACCTCACTGTCTGAACTTGGAGCAGGGCAGGAGGAAATGGATTTACTTCAATCCCCAAGCAGTTTTGCCTCATCTCCAGATGGAGAGGAGCATCCAGGGCTTCCTACTCCACTGCCAGCCTGGAGATACCCCTCAGCAGGAGATCTGGTGAGTCCTCACAGCATTTCAGCATCATCTTGAGGACTCTTAGTCTGCAGCATTTTTAAGTGAGTCACATCCCTACAGTAGCCAAAAGGCCACTCTGCTTCCAGAACTGGGAAAAATTCAAGTTTTTCCTATTTTTACCAAGTACAAGTAACCCTGAAGCCCAAAGAGCAGGAGTTCAGGCAAACCTCACGTGAGCTTTGGCTGTTTCACCCTCTCTGTTAGATCTGCCTGGCTTTGTTTTATTCACACAGCAGCCTTTAAACCTCCTTGGTTTCAACCAAGAAACCCTCCCACAGCCTGATACACTTTTCCTGCCAGGACTGTAACACATGTCCCCAGAACCCAGGTTTTGATGAACCAGCATTTTCTGATGACAAACTTGCTTATTAACAAATTCCCCATCAGCTCTTTCTGCAAGTGTTTGAGCCAGCTCAGCTCATCTGCTGTTTCATTTGGAAGCAAGGCAAATATTAAAAATAATCATTCCAAAGCACACCTCCCCATACTCCTCTTTTCCTGCAGCCCTGACTTGTCTCCTCTTTGCTGCCTTGGTGCCTCTAAACACCACATTTGGTGAGGCAGAAATGGGTTAATTTGCTGCACTAATTAATGACCAGACAGTGGATTTGATGGAGCAGAAATATCTGTGCTCCTCACTCCCACCTTCTCAAAAACATTGTTGTTGAATTGTCCTTCATGCCACACTTGGATCTCTCCTGAATTTCTCCTCAGAGTCTGGGGCTTGCCAGAAATTTGTGATCAGTGGCATTTTTCACCACATGGACCCAACTGGTCCATCCCAGGCTGTTCTGCATCCCATGGCCAGCTCCAGAGGTGAGGAATGCCAGCAGTGGGAAGTCCAGCCTCTCTTATGGATAAACATAGGACATCCTATTTAGGATTGTGTCTCCACAACTCTTCTCATGGAAAATCTGGCTATCTAAAAAGTGAAGGGAAAGACAAGAAAAAAACATCAGAAGGGGACAGGAAGACCACTGTGGAAAATGAAAGACCTGAAATCCTTCACAGGAGGTTGTCAAGGAGTCAAACAAAACAAACACACCCACCTCTATCCACGCAACCCACAGGTATTTTTCACCACTAATCCTGGAAATAATCCTCTTTCCATCAGGGCAAAGAGGGTATTTCCATCCCATCCATGACTTGGCTGCAGCCCTGCACCCTTCCCAGGCTGCAGAACGAGCTGGGGTCTCTTCAGCCAGAAACATATTGTGTAGGGAATGGCACCAGAGCTGCTGGAGCTGAAATGTGGGGAGCACGAGCCAAAAAATCTCATGGCATGAGCCTCTTGTCCCAGCCTGACCAGAGCATGGCCACCCTCCTGCCCTCTCCTGATCCTTCATCCCACTGAAGTGGAGCTGTCCCATGGTGACCTTGCTGCTTTGAAGGAGGATTTGTGATCTGTATCAAGACAGCATCAATCACCCATCCCTGGAGGACACAGTGTCTGGTGCATTTAGCCCTGAGACCCCTCTATTTCTGCAAAAGTCACACAGGACTTTGGAAGAAACTCAAGGTTTACACCAAGTGATGGGTCAGAAAATCTCTCTGGATCAAGGTAAAGCTCAGGTGCTTCTGTCCCAAAGCAGTGGCCATGAGTCAACACAGCACTGAAAACTGCAGGAAAGCTGTAAGAATACAGAACTTTGTAATACACTGAATATCTGGGGTTTTCCTTCAATGTTGTAAGTCTTTCAGGATTTTGTCTGTGAACGTGAACACTAAAAAAGCATTTCTTCTTTTTTTTTTTTTTTTTTTTTTAAGAAAAGGCAAATAGGTTAAAAGTGTAGATTTTTCTAAATTTGGACAGGAACCCCAGGTCCATGGGAAGAACATAAAGACTGTGTAGTTGGATTGGGAATTCCACCTTGACCACATGAGGATCCCACCCAGCTCTGCCACCTCTCTCTGGGATGGAAGAAGGGTTGGAGGAACTTCACCACCTCTCCCCAGAGCTGAGGGCTGGGCCAGGAGTTGATTCCAGCACTAAGGAGCTGTGGAGCTGTTGGCAAGGTGGTGGGAAGGAGATTTTTGGGAAGCCAATACCATTAACTACTTGTCCAAAGCATCAGCTTTGCCCTTGAGGGCTGAACTGTCCCGTCCCAGCAGCCCCTTCTGGGGACCTGACCTCCTTTTTTCAGCCCTGCTGCTCACCAACGAGGGTGTCTGGGGACACAGACATCAATTAAGACAGAGAAAAATCCCTCCCTGTGCTTTTCACCCCAGAAAGATGAATCAGCCCTTGCTGGCTTTTCCTGGAGGACTTCACTCCAGACAGCTTGGGAAGGAGTGAGGACGTGAGCCCTGGAGACAGGAGCTGATTTTTACACAGCCTGATGGCTTGTCTACACAGGGGCACTCAGAAAAAATGAATCTAAAATTAAAAGGAGGTATGATTTCAGAGTGGATTTGTCAAAGTGCACACAACCCACCAGGAGGCCACTCTTGTTCAGCTTTAAATCAGTCTTTATTTAATTTTGCCCAAATGAAGTGTGTTAAATCAAATCAAAATCTCCTCTGCTCTTTAACCTGACAAGGGAGAGCTGATGCACTTTAGAAAAGTTAATTCAGGAGAAATTTGGTGGTGGTCACCACAAAACAAGCTCCCAAATACCAAACATCAGGGGTGGGGCACACCTTCCTCCCCAGCTGAGGTTGGCCTTTCCTAATTCCTGGGCATGGAAAGCTCTGAATTATGCCAGATTTGATGTCACACCATAGAATCATAGATTAGTTTGGGTTGAACAGATATTTAAAACCGTGTCCAACCCCCCTGCAATGAGCAGGGACATATTCAACTAGATCAGATTGCTCAGAGTCCCATCCAACTTTATCTTGAACATTTCCAGGGCTGGGGCATCCACAGCTTCACTGGACAAAATGTGCCAGCATCTCAGCACCCTTATCATCAAAAATCTTTGCCTTTTGTCTAATCTAAATTGAGCCTTGTTCAGTTTAAAACCATCATCCCTCATTTCATTGCAACAGAGCCTGCTAAAAAGCTTGCCCCTATCTCTCTTCTAAGGCCCCTTAACTACAGAAAAGCCACAATCAGATCTCCCTGGAACTCAGTTTTTGCCATGGAGAAAGGAGGAGCACAAGAAGGCAGAGCTCTCTCCAAGCTGTTGGGTGGCACAGGGGGATGAAATTCCTTGCCTTGCTCTCCTCTCCAGCTGGCTGGGTCCATATTTGGGTTCATGCTGAGCAAGGCAGGGATGGAGCTGGCCCTGAGCTACTCATCCTGCCAGCTGAACCTCTGCCAGCTGGCCAGCACCGGGGAAGAGTTGTCACATCCAATGTCACTCAAGTTGGGTGCTGTGCATCAGTCTAGACTTTATCCAGGGGCAATGAGGGCCACAGGGCTCCTGTGCAGCAGAGCTCCTCTGGGTTGGTTGTGCAGCCAAAACTCCCCTCACTTTTTGTGTCACTCTAATTTCTGCAGTGAGGAAGAGGAAAGGAGGAAATATTCCCTTTCTTGTAGGGGGCACTCTTCCTGAAGGAAAAGGATCTACCCCAAGGACAGACTACTGGCTTCTCTGGGACCCCACAGCCTGACAAAGCCAGACCACAGAGATATTAAAGCTGGTGTTAGTAGCAGCGATTTAATGCTCAGACTGGTGCCATCAAAACCGAGGATGCCATCCTCAGCTGGGGGCTGAAGCTGCAAGCCCAGCCACAGCCATAAACAAGAGGAGAGACCCTAAACCCAAAAGAACAAGGAGATCTCAGCCTGGCCACAGGCTGCAGTGTTCCAGGGGACAAGATGGAGCTGGGTGAGTGGGAGGTCAGCTCGTGCTGGCGCCCTGGCACCGCCACGCTGCGGCCTGCTCCCTGCACCTCCCTTTCCTCTGCACCTCCCCTGGAGATTTACAGCAGGAATCGCCCTCAGGCAGCCTCTGCCTGCTCCTGTCACCACTGCTGGCCTGCTGGGGAGCTTGCCAGCGCCCTGGCACGACTCTCTCCCCAGGACAGAACACAGAAGGGACCAGCAGAAAGGAGATGGTGGGGACGCGATCAGCCCCAGGGCCTCACCCTCCTTTGTGTGCCCTGCACCTCTGATGAGTCAAGAATCAGCCCAAACTTATGGTCTCCAGCCAGCAAATTTAATTTTAATCTTTTTGGGGTTGTGAGTCACGTTGCCTCCCCCAGCCCATCTCACACACCACCCACCACCAGGCCAGGCTGAGCCCAACGAGGATGGCCTGAAATATCTTGAACTGGATAACCCTTGTGGGTCCCTTCCAGCTGGAGATACCCTGTGATTCTGAGATCTTTGGTTTATTGGCACTCTAAGGTGATGTGAAAGACACAGGTGATGGCAAGTTGGCCACCTCCAAGAGGCACCCTGAAGCATCCCAGCCTCTCTAAGTAAAATGTTGGGTGATTCCTGGTTAAATATCACTCCCCAGTTGTGTCTGCTTTGCTTTTCTTTCAGGCTATGCTGGAGACAGATTCCTCTGCAGGCACATCTGGGACACCTGCAAATCCTCACTGATGTAAAAGCTTCCATTCACACCCCCCAAACCATGATTTCTGCAGAGATGGATGTCAGGATCCATCCCTCCACCACCACCAGTCCCCCATGACCTTGGCTAGCTGGGGTTACTGAGCCAGCAGCCCTGAGATTTCCTGTCAATGCCGTGAGGAGAGCTCCACATTTCCTTGGGATCCTTTGTGTATCTGTGCTATTTTGGGTCCCACCTTTGTTTTTTTAATTTTTTTTCCCCCTCCAGTTCCACACCCACACCTCCCTCAGGGTGGGGTCTTCCTAGATAATTGGGAAGCTCTATATATACACATGTGCATGCATGAGCACCTATATTTATACATGTATTTACATATATATTTATATATCTGGGCCTGTGAGTGGAGCCTTCAGGCTGGACTTGGCAGGAGGCTCAGTGCTATTCTTTAGGTGGGGAGAGCCTCGGAAGGGAAGGACACAGCCAACCCTCCCTCTTATTCAAAACTATTTAAAGACTGTCTGGCACTGAGTTTCTTTCCCACCAAATGGCTCCAGTGACAATCTGGCTGTACAGGCCCTTGTAATCTGATCAGCTTCTATTGTTGGCAATTCTGTAATTGCCTCATTATTTAACTCTCCTGAAACAGTCCGTTTTACATGAAAAGAAATCCATTTTAGCTTTTTGTTTTGTTGTTTGTTTGTTTGTTTTATTTTGTTTTTCAGGAGTCAGTTTCCATTTGAAGCACTTTGATAGCTCTTGCTCCTCCCCTCCTTTAAATAGTACACATGGTCACAGAAATCACTTATTAAAAGAACAAACAGTGGGAAACTACCTTTTCCAGTGTTGTCCCAGGGCAGGACCCTCCAGCAGAGTATATTTGTTACCCAGTGGCCTCTTAGGAAGAAGCAGCTCAAGTAGAGGAAGTGCTCAAGGCCAGGTTGGATGGGATTTGAGCAACCTGGTCCAGAGGAAGGTATCCCTGCCCATGGCAGGGGTTAGAACGAGATGGTCTTTAAAGTTCCTTCCCACCCAAACCATTTTGCAGTTCCTTATTTTAGGATTTACCCCTAGAGAGGAAGGATGCTCCTGCAAGCACTGTGTGCTGGCTCAGCCACAACTCTCTAAAACAAGCCTTGTTACACTTGTCAGCCTCTCCCTGCCTCAGTTTCCCCATCTCTACCTTCAAGAGTGGGCAGATTTTGGACAGAGGAGCTGTCTTCATTTACAGCACCTTTCTAACCGGGGCCCCAAGCTTGGTTAGGTGCCAGAGCAATACAAATAATTACTAATAGTAAATCCCATGGGAGTCTATTACATTATGGTTCAACTTCCTCCCAAACAATTGCTCCTCTTCCTTGCTTTGTGTGTTCTTCAAAAGAAGCGGCTGCTGTGCTTTAGGGCTGGGACACCAGCCCTGGTAAACACACACCCAGCGTTCCTGCTCAGGGCCTGGGCAGCAAAAAGAGATAAATCTGGACTGAGACAATCACACTGCAGGCAGAAGAAACCCTGGGGGTTTCATGGAAATGGCAAGGTGGCTGCACTAAACAGTGCTTGTCCTGTGGAGTCCCTCCGGGCGCATTTATTCACTTTTTGGGGTGATATTAATCAGAGCAGCAATGAGAGCAAGAAATGTCAAGGGCAGAATGCCCATTAGTCTCAGGGCTCAAAACATCTTCATTCAGAGAGTGGTGAGGATCCTGGCAGTGCAGGAGCTGAGGGAAGCAGGGATTTACTCTGGGCACATCTCTTGCCAGTGCTTGGACAGGTCCCTGCTTTCCACCTGCACTGCACCACCCAGAAAGTACATAAAGGGAAAGATGGCCCAGAAATGGGAAGAAAAATGCCCTTGGCCTACAGCCAGTGGATCAAATTGTCCTTGTAAGACTACAGGGTATGGGAGCATCCCAATTCCATGGGTTTAGGTGCAACATCACAATCCTACAGGAGCTGGGAACCCAAAATATCAAGTATCCAACAAAAAGTGTGATGGTAACACAGAGAGGCTGTCCCAGAGTGGCTTGAGTGGGCTCTGGGTGAATTTTCTTGAGGTCCTTGGGGCCTCATTCAAACAGCTTGCTCTGCAACACATGGTGGGATATCTCTGAGGAGCTTTTCCCATTGCCAGGACCAGGAATTAGGGCCTGCACAGCAAGTGGCAAAGTGGAGGAGGAAGAAAGGTCTTGCTTCTTAATCAGCCAACTGGCCTGACTTAATGCTGACAAAGAACAATGTCTATTTTGGTCATCCCTTCCAAGATGGAGCCTGCAAAAGCTTTAATTAGTCAATTAAAAGTGGCTTTGTCATAGGAGATGAGACACAACCGGGATCAGCCAGCTGGGTTCTTGGCTGCTGAATGACATTGTCTTTCCAGCCCAATGACCTCATTGTTAATGACTCAATAGGGGAACAATGTTGTCCACCCAGCAGCCCAGCAAGGAGTGAGATTCCTGTGTGGTTGCAGCTGAGCAGAAGAGCATGGGAAGTTGTGGGATGTCACCGGGTTGGGGAGGCAGTGCTCTGCACTCAGTAGGTTTCAATGGTGTGGTTGCGTGCTGAGAAACTCCAGAAAAAAAAAAAATAAAAAATATATATATATATGTGTATATATGAAAAAAATACAGCACACAGCATTAGATGTACTCAGCTCCCCAAAAACTCTCTGGACACGTAGTGAGTTTGAGCACAAAGAGATTTGCTGGTCAGGGAGGAAAATCCTAAATGGTATCTAGAGGGAAGCAAAGCTTACAGCAGCTACAGTCAGGGAGGTGTGGAGGGAACAGACCCTGTCCATGTCACCTTTTCAACTCAGGGCTTTGCTGAAATCTCTCTGCCACCAAAAACATCCCCCTGCCATCAAATCCTTCTCCCCAGGGCAGTGCCTGGAGGGGAGGCCATGGCAGGGCAAGGGAAGGGAGCAAAGGAAGCAGGAAGGAAGAAGGAGCTGCATCCCCTCCCTGCTGCTAATCATCCTCCTCTTTCTCCTAAGAGAGGCCACCAGGCCTGCAAATTCCAGACTGAGTTCCCACCTTGGAGGGGATCCACAGAGGTGAGTGGCAGCTCTGGGTAAAGGAAGGACCTGTGGGGCTGGGCTGGGTGATCATACCCCAATTCCTCTGCTCCTGGGGTGACAGACACCAGCTCCTGCTTTGGGCTCAGCAGGGAAATCTGACATGTCAGCTTGGGCATTTCCTTCAGGGAACTGAGCTGGAGTCAGGGTGGGGCTGGGGATGGGAGGAGAGGGCAGGGACAGGATGGAACCCACAGAAAGCCAGCAGCAGAGCAAAGAGAGGGTACTGAACTGGGTGCTGCTGCTGTAATCCTGGGGCTGGGCAGTGGAGATGGAGCCCCTGCTCTGGTGAAGGCTGCAGCTCCGTGAACATTCCTGAAATGTTTGCAAGTGATCCCATGCCAAACCAAAGCATGGCTTTGCTGCCAAAACTACCTGACAACAGCATCCCTGATTACAGCGAGGCAGAAGAGACAGCTGAAAAATCCCCCCAGAGATTTCAAATGTGCATTTGGAGAAGCACAATCAGCTGTGCAGAAATTCCCTCTCACTGCCCTGAGCCCCATCTTACCCCGACATCTCTGGAAATTATAACTGGATAAAATGCTGCTGGACACCACTCAGAAATCAAGCCCTGAGCCTGCTAGCCATAGAGGCAAGAAAGAGCTGAGCCATGCAAAGCAAATGACAACTTCTAGCAATACTCATTGATAATTCTCAGTGATTGATTGTTATTTGCTTTAAATTCTTAGCAATTGATTGCTTTAAATTATTAATAACTTGCAAGCCTGTGTACTGCAGACACTGCTCTGTGGTGCAGGCATGCTCCTACCCCTGGTGGCTGGCACAGACTCAGCACAGAATCACAGAATGGTTTGGGCTGGAAGGGACCTTGAAGATCATCTCATTCCAGCCATGGGCAGGGACACCTCCCACTGGACCAGAGCTCCTCTCAAACTGGCCTGGAATTGCTCTGCTCCTCCATCTCCAGCCCCTCCCAGTACCCAGACCTCTCAATGTGGGCCACAGTGCCACTGATGAAAGGCTGAAATGCTCAAATGATGCAAACCAGCAGCATCAGGTCCTTTGCCCAGGAAGTTTCTGCACAGCAGAGCAGCCAAATAAATAGGATGTGCTGGAATCCAGACACTGCATTTTGGAACTAAGGGTGATGCAGCAGATGGCCAAGTCCTGTGCTGCTGCAGGAATTCAAATCAGCTCTCACAACAGCAGCAGAAACAGAGTTGGAGGAAAGCAAAATGTGGAGAAAATCCCCTTCTTGCAAACACCCCTGATGCCTGGAGGGCAGTCCAAACCTGTGATGGAGATGAGTTATAGCATCAGGACATTTGGATGCTAGGCCCTCCCCCCTGGGAAGATGGCTCAAATCCAAATCCAAGCAGATCCAAAAATTGATCCTTATTACCACAGAACAAATTCCTTATTCCTAATCTAGATTATCAAGCAGAGGGCTCCTCCTTTCCCCACTCTTGGCAGTTTCATGGCAACAACCATAGCTTGAACAGACTAGGAAAATTTGCAACTCTTTGGCTTTGGGTAGTCCTGAGAGATGCAGGTGGCACCAGGTTCCTGTAACAAGCCATTTCTTGCCTTTTCTGAGGAGAAAAATGAGAAATCTGGTCACAGGCACAACTGTCCATCTCAGCAAAGAATAGTCTTGGTGCTTAAAACAGGGGCTGAGAGATCTGAGGGTCTCAGAAATAAATTCTAAAAAATATTTCCTCCGATATTTCCTCTATTACCTTTCTAAAAGAATTCCTCTAAGAAATAAACTCCTGAGGCAGGAATGCTTCTAATTTCTTCAGACATAGGCTGGGAGCATCTGATCTTGTCAGATTTGAGCAGAGAGATGCTTCTGCTCAGACTGAGCCAAAATCCTTGCAGAAACAGCTCATGGGCTGCATTTTTCTTACCCTTCCCCTCACTGTGATGAGTGTCAGCTTTCAGAACAGGAGTAAATAAATTTTAAAATAAATAAATAAATAAATGCATACATACATAAATAAATACATCAATAAATAAAGTGGGATCTCAGAAGCCCTCTCCAAAATCCAGCTTCAAAGGCAGTTTCCCATCAGTGGTTTCCTTGTGCTGCTCCTCTCACTCATCCACTTTATCAACACTCCTCTTCCAGCACCTCAGGGTACCAATCTGACCAGCCAAGAGAGAGATAAACCCCTGCCCCAAAACTGCTTCTGAGCTGGATTAGAAGGGAGCCCTCCCCAAAAGGCCAGCTTTACATCCATCCATCCATCCATCCATCCATCCATCCATCCATCCATCCATCCATCCATCCATCCATCCATGATCCATCCATCCATCCATCCATCCATCCATCCATCCATCCATCCATCCATCCATCCATCCATCCATCATCCATCCATCCATCCATCCATCCATCCATCCATCCATCCATCCATCCATCATCCATCCATCCATCCATCCATCCATCCATCCATCCATCCATCCATCCATCCATCCATCCATCCATCCATCCATCCATCCATCCATCCATCCATCCATCCATCCGTCCAAATCCATCCATCCGTCAAATCCGTCATCCATCCGTCAAATCCGTCAAATCCATCCATCCAAATCCGTCAAATCCATCCATCCATCCGTCCAAATCCGTCCATCCATCATCCGTCAAATCCATCGTCCAAATCCATCCGTCAAATCCGTCAAATCCATCCATCCATCCATCCATCCATCCATCCATCCATCCATCATCCATCCATCCATCCATTCTCAGTTCTCCTCCCCCTCCTCCTCCTGCTGCTCAAACACAAACAGTGCCCCAAAATACACATAGCTTCTTTTGGTGGTTTCCTGACTTATTTTATTTTGTTTCTTTGTTTTTTTGGGGTTTTTTTGCTTTTTTTTCCCCCTTCCCCTTGCAGTATTTTATCAGGATTGGCAGTGGGATTTTTCTCTGTGAAAAGCAGAGATATACAGAGTTGTAGGCAGTGGGACCACCCCAGAGCTTGGCTTTTTGTCTGGTCCAAAATAACCCACTCTCCACAGTACCCCCATGAATTTCTCACCAGTGACCACCATGCTGGGGCCCTGCACCCTAGCAGAGGCATATCCAATTTTCCATGGCATGTCCTGCAATGCTGAGATCCTCTGTGCTGGCCAGGGATTAAGTGCAGAGACTCCTGAAGGAGCAGGAGCTGCTGGTGGGGCCAGTTCACTTTGCTTCCATCAAGGATGCTGACAAAATGCTGGAATTTTAATTTCTAACGTAGTCAGGGAGGAAGAACACTGCTCTCTGGGGTTTTCCTGTGACAACCAAACTCCTTTAAACACCCAAAATTTTACCCAGTGCAGCTATTGGCTACCCATGGCCAGATGCAGTAATAGGAACACACAAACAGGTGGATTTTTTTAAAGCAGAAAAACACTTTCCCCTTTCTCAACCCATCAGTTTGGACTCCTGCATTTCCCTCCCCAACCCTCTAAAATGTACACACTGATCATGACATCCCCCACTTCTCTTGCCACCAGCCCAACCTCACATTTCTACTTTTCACCATCCTCCCACCACTCCACCCTGCTTGAACCAAAATAAAAGCTTTTTTTCACCCCCAAAACTGGCTGCCCTAAATCACCCCCAGCAACTGAAGCTGTGATTTGGAGAAACCTGGAATGGGGGCCTGGACAGTGATGGGTGACAGGTTTTGTCCTTCACTGGAAGCCAGCTGTAGGGGTTGTATTTCCCATCCTTGTCCTCATTAGGAATTGCTGAACACCACCCCATCCACTACTGACTTTCTCCTGGCTGGAAAACTCCCCAGAAAATAATGTTTGGGGGTGAGATGGTGAATTACAGGCCAGGTTTTGATAACCACTCATAGGGAAGAACTTCTCAGGAGCATGGCCATCATAAAATGTTGCTCCTCCCAAGAGCCTGAGAGGGGTTTGGACTAAGGAAATGCAGAGGGAGGGCTGCAGGAGCTGCCCAGGGTCTGTTAGAGCATCCTCTGTTTGAGCTGGCTCAAACTGCAGCTGCCCAGACTTTTATCAGCCTAAACTGAAGTGCTGCAGCAGAAACAGATGTTCCCCCCACTGGAATGGCTTTGTGCAAAGCAGTGATGGCAGGAGTGGCAATCACAATCAACTCAGGGTTGGTTTATGCTCCTTCTTTTTCACCCCTCTGTGATTGTTGCCTTAAACAGCAAAGTTTTATTTGCCAAGCTTGCTGGGGAAAATGCTCTCGTGTTGGATCAGCAAGGGGACACATCAGAACAGGCTGGATGAAGGGAATGGGCCACAATCCATCCAGGCCAAACCTCTTCCTAAGTTTTGGGAGACCAGATTTTATCATCTAACATCAAAGAGAACATTAAATATATTGCAGTGAGACAAAACCCAACCAGGACACCCCTGGCACTTGGGGAACTCAGATTTTCCAACACTAAGTGGGGCTGGATTTGGATGTGAGACAAAAACAATTAAAGGAAGTATTGTTAATTTCTGCTTCTCTTTAATTGCTTTCTGCCTACACTATGGGCAGATGTCCAGGGCATCCAGATATTCAGCATGGGATAGTCATTTAGTCAAAAGTTATGTGCATAAACCTCAGCTATCATTGAAATTCCCTCTGCAAATCAAGGAGAGACATTCAACTGCTCCTCCAACAGTTAATTCCAGGCTATGAAAACAACTGGAAACTGGCAGCTGAAAAATAAAATTGTTTCCTCTCCCATTTTAAAGAGTAAAAGTGAATTTTAAGAGAATGACTTCTGTTTATTTGAAACCCTCAAGGGACACAGAACAATTCTTTGCAGTCACTAACTCCATCACAGATTGATGCTGGAGATTTGCTCTGTGAATTACTTAACACTAAACTGAAAAGTTTGTTGAAAAGTTTATTGCATAAGGCACCCAGGTCCTCAGTTATTTGATGTATCTTCAAGGAACTTTAAATGCTCTTTTGCATTTGTCAGTTTAACAGAAATTTCCTCTACAAGCAAAGAGTGATTTCCACCTATGAACCTTAAATTGGTTTTATTCATCACTATCAAGGATGACTCCAGAGATGCATAAATTAGAAATCAAAATAGAGAGGTCTCAGGCTATAAAATTCCTTCAACAAATATGTTCAGAGTGTGCCAGCCTGGTTAGAAAACACAGTTGAAAGGCAAGAGTGGGCTGTAAATCTCCAAGTTTTACAATGAGGAGAATCAGCCCTGCTTAAGGGATATAGCTATGAATTGTAAATGAAAAACATGATAAAAATCAAATCATTCAAATTATTACTTTCTCCTTCTGTATTTTAAGTCATGATTAAAATTCATAATTTAAGCCACATCAATTTAAATCAAAGCACCCTGCCATAAAATGAGGTTTTGAACCCTTTGTGAAGCTTTAATGAGAAAAAAAGATCATTCTCCTGTTGAATGCAGTTAATGGGGATTTATTGGTGCCATTCATGGGCAGGAGCTGTCTTAGAAGCCCACAAAATCACATGGACTGAGAGCCTTGAGGGCTTTTTTTAGCCATCTGGGAAAATTGTAAGGAAACAAAATAATTGTCTATAATAGGGTGTTGCATTAATCTCTAAACTTTCCTTTTCCACAGTATTCCACATACTGTAGAGGACAGGAAAATTTATTCTTTATCTCAAAGACATCAGCATCTCTCCTTGGCTTTTTGGCATGGGAATGACCCTGAGGCTCAGGAAAATGGAGGTGATGGGGAAACTAACTCCTGCACTTGAAATCTGGGCTCAAGGCTGTGAATTTTGCTCTGGCTTCACAGCTGACAAGATACCTGTCCCACTTTGCTTATATTTTGTCCTGGCTGTCTCTCAGTTTGGATCAGGATTTCTGGGAGCCCCAGAACTGCTGGTTCATCCCATTTGCAGCACAGGCATCACAGCTTTTCATTGCCACACAGGATTTTGGGGGTTTTATGGCAATGTTGTATAAATTTATGTGCCCTTAGACTGAGGCAGTGGAGAGCATTTAGCATTGTGTCAAACCAGATCAGGGTGCTGTTCCATCTGAAAATGAGACCAATATTAGGAAGAAAAAGCCAACAAAAAAGAAAATAAAACAGGAGGAGGTTGCTTTCTGCCTTTACTGTGTGTTGTTACCTTCTCCACTTTGCCAAGAGAAACCACAGGAACAAATTCTTATTTGTTTATTGGGTTTTTTTAATTCCTTCAGGCTCCAAAACCAGGTTGCCAACAGAGAGTGATGGCTGCAAAAAATACATGATGAGAATACTGATTTGGAGTTCTGCAATCACAGCCTGCTTTGAGGCTGCTCCTTATTAACTCACTCAGTACATGGTAGAAAACTTGCTTCCCTTACCTGTGCTTTAAATATTTATTCTGTTGCTTGATAAATTAGAAATGTCCAATGAGAACAACTTTATAGCTTATTCAATGTGGATATAGATACAGGTATAGACATATAGACATATAGACATATAGACATATAGATATATAGACATATAGATATATAGATATATAGATATATAGATATATAGATATATAGATATATAGATATATAGATATATTTTGAGGACCTTGGTTACTTGATGTTGTTCCAGTATAACCACTGCTAACCAGACCCATGCTGGCACAGAGCATCTCTTTAACTACTCTGCTTTTTCTCACAGTCAGGGCTCACAGTATTTTGATAAGCAGCACATAATAGTCACCCTGGGAGCCCTCCACTTTCCACAGCCTGCAGCAGTATCAGTTAAACTTTTCCCTTTTTTTTTTTTTCCCCCCATTTGCCTACATGGTGGAATGTCTTATCTTGCTCTCCTACCTTTACACTCCAGGGAGTAAAGGAAAAAAAAAGTGGTCTTTGCTATTAGGTTTCAAAGAAGGACTTTCTCAAACAGAGTTTCTCCAAACCTTTCTGAAGTGCCTTTCAAGTCTCCTTTGTCCAAGTTAGAAATTGGGTATTTTTCTCTTTGTCATCTCTCTGTATCCAGCAGAAGCCACTTAGAATAAATGTCTAACAAGGCTGTCTCCTCATTTCTCTACAATAGATCTAATATACATTTAAGTATTAGAGCTTAATTTCTAAGCCAATTTCTACCTCCCCCTCCAGTTAAATTTGCCAAAATCAATTAAGGCTGAGACAGAAAATTTCAGCCTTTGCCATTAATAACTGAGGTCTTATTCTTCCACTGCAAAATGACCTTCCTTCCCCTTTCACCACCCTCATCAGCCATGTGGCCTAAGACCAAAGATCCCTGCACACAGAGCCTGTGAAACAGAGAAAAAACAACTGGATTAATCCAATTTTTGTTCAGGATGATAAGGATACGAACCAGACCTCAAAGTGACATCTAAAATGGGACCAACTCAGAAAGAAAAAAAAATTACCTTTTCAGTTTTGGAGGAGTTTTTAATACAGATCCCATCTCTGCCTATTTCTAAGGATCTGTCCTGCACCTGACAACAAGCACAGATTGGATTTTTAAACCCAAGGAGCATGCTCTTCCTATTTGCCTGTTCATTTTGCAGCCTTTAGGGTGCACTCCTGACCCACCAGCAAGAAGTTGGTCCAAATCCCAAAACAAATTTTTTTTAACATTTTTGAGCACATACAGACAGTGTTACACAACATAAGTGTTTCCAGGGGCAGATCTTGGATATTTTTGGTGCAACATCAGCCCATGTTGGGGAGCATTTATGGAAACAAGAATCTCTAGTGGATAAATCATCCCAAGAGACATCTGAACTGCCTTCAGAAGACACAGCTGGATTCAAGGATAAATTAGCTTCAACTTTAAACACCTTTGTTAAATATCTGAACCTACATGGGGTCTCTCAGTGGGAGGAAAATGCAGAAGAGCCGCTCTGTGACTTCCATTTCCCGTCCTCCTCAAGTCCAGCCATCCCAGTTTGTCCAAACTGGAACCCATCCCTTTCCTGCTGCCACCCAGCCCCGAGACACAGAACCTTGGATGTTATTCCCAAGTGGAGCCTTGCTGAAAGACCAATCTCAGCCTGTCCTCTGCTGGGGTGCGCATCTAAAAGTAGCGCTGGAATCCCCACCACCCAAAATAAAGGTTCACCCTCATTCCTTCCCCCTCCAGCTCTCTGCTGGGCTCTCAGAGCATCACACTGAGTGGGTTTTAATAAGCTGTTTGAATTCTCCTTGTGTCCTTGCAGTGCTTTGTCACCAAACTGTCGCTGGTGTCCGTGAGAGCTCCTGGCCCGCGGCCAAGCGAGTCGTGAGCAGCACGTTACTCACGGGGCAGAAAAGGTGCCTGCAACACACTGAGCTGCAGGGATGCAAAGATTTGCTAAACAGGCACATCTGGTGATGGGAAAACTTCCATCAGCAAGACCTGGGACCCAATAGGCAGGTGACTAATGAGGGATTTTGGTGCTTTTTGGAGTTTCAGCAGCTTCGCTTCACCTCTTGGAGGAGAGAGGGTCTTTTTTTCCTTAAAGTATTCTGGTATTTTCTGGTTCCCAACGGATTTCAGCAATGTTCAGTGACAAAGGCTGGCTCTAGACACACAGCAGCTCAAATCAAGTGCATATGGGTGTGTAACCCTCAAAAAGTCACCCCAAATAAGCCACCACAGAGCTCTGCACCCCCCAAAGGCATGAAAGTTCCTTTTGGCATGTTCCAAGATTCCCACCAATAATCACTATTTCCAGCATTATTTGCAATTCAAAGCCAGCAGGTGACTTGAAAGAGGTTTAGTGATTTTTGAAGGAACCTCAGGTTTACTTGAGGGTGGTGAGGCCCTGGCACAGGGTGCCCAGAGCAGCTGTGGCTGCCCCTGGATCCCTGGCAGTGTCCAAGGCCAGGCTGGACATTGGGGCTTGGAGCACCTGGGACAGTGGGAGCTGTCCCTGCCCATGGAATCATTAGCAGGAAAAGACCCCTAGGAGGATTCAGCCCAGACATTAAGCTAACATGCCACTAAACCATGTCCCTAAGCATCACATCTACACTGCTGAACACTTCTCCATGCTATTTCCACCACAGCAACCCCAGATGAGAGAATCCCCCCCATCTCTGACCACTCATTGCACAATCTGGCCACCAAACACTTGAAAAATAGAGATGGGAACTCCACTACAGCCAGTTCTTTAAACAGCATTTCACTTCTTCAGTTTATAGCTAAAAAAACATCTTATATGATTTTTGTACTGTAACAGGGAAGATTATCTGTTTCTCCCCAGCTCTGTCTACCTTCCCAGACAGGGCTTTTTAGCATAAAAACTAGCATGTTTTAGGATGGCCCCAATGGTTGAGCACCTCTGGAGCTGTGATATGGGCAGAGCACATCCCTCCTGCCTGTTTGCACTGGGTCTGTGCATTCCTCAAGGAGCCCCAGAGCAAAACACTGCAAGGCTTCAGTGTTCAGACTACAACAAATACATTGCTAGAGCACTTAAAACCCAATGAAGCTCAGGCAAACTGTCCCCAAACTTCCCAAATAATGAAGCACTGGAGGAACTACCCTCACTCTGGGTACCATTCCACACCAGGCAGTTCAGGGAAAAAACGAGGGGTTTTTTTTATTAAGCCCCAATGTCAAACAGAGAGGTTTTAGGGGAGATGGGTGGCTCATCTCCAAAGGAGTTGCAAGACCCCCTTGGAGAATCAGGGTGGCCTCACAAACTGCAAGTGAAAGAATTTATGGATTTGTTTGGCAGTTCCAAGCCTAAAGGAAATGCTCTCTGCAACATGGAATATTTGGCAAGGCCCTGGGGGTGGCAGTGAACATAGCACAGGTAACTGGAGAACAACAAATGCCAGATGACTGCGTGCATTGCTTAGAGAGTGGGAGAAAAAAGAAAAAAAAAGCAAGGTTTGCTCAGGATCTCTCTGTGAAGGAAAGGGCAGGCATTGCAAGAATTCAGAAACAACATCCTTAGGTGGAGATGGGCCAGTTGTGGAAGGAGCTGAGCACGTAAACAGGCTCTGGAGCAGGAAGCTGGCAGGAGTGAGTGAAAGCTCTGGGGAGTGCTGCTGAGATTTCACATGCCTGCACATGGGGAATGGACCCAACCGGGCCACCCGGATTCCTGCAGGGCTCAAACCCTCCCCTGCAGCCCTGCTCTGAGCTGAGGGTGCTCCTGGCCACGCAGGAGAGGTGTCAGGCTGGGAACAGCGCTGGAGCTCAGGTGCACACCCGGGCTCACAGCCTGCACCTTCCTAAGTGTGACTCCCCATCAGCTCGGCAGCGGGGAGGGAGGAATTCCTGCACATCCACAGGTGGGTTTGCTACAGGCATCATCCTGCCTGGACCACCTGGAGATCGATGAAGCTGCTGAAGGCACCTGAGCTTGGGGTTTGAGCCCCTGCAGCACAGGGCAGCTCGGGTGCCACAGCAGGACCTCGCCTCCACGGAGCATCATCCTGCAAGGATAAATCCCCACTCAGCTCATCCCTGGCTCTGCAGAGCCTCAGGGGGCTCTGGGTGCTGTGCTGGGTCCTTGGGGACACGGCAAAGGGGCCACCCAGAGCAGCATCACACATAAAAAGACAAAATTTAGGGTACCTACACCCCAGCAGCTCCTCTCTGCTCTCACAGAGCTATAAAACCCCCAGGACAGTGGGGGCACAGCACAGCCAAGGGGATCCTCACTGCCTGTAGACCACCACCCAAAAACACCCCAGAACTCATGCTGGTGGGTTTAGACCCTTCAGAAGTGCAGGTGGAGAGAGAAAATACATGGTTTATAGGGAAAATAATAACCAAAGTGCTTCTCCAGCCTCCCTGCGAGTGCTGAGAGCAGAAATTTGCAGCCGCTCTGCCATCACCCCCAGCATGAATGATCACCCTCCCCACAAGCCTTTAGAGCAACTCCCCGGAATTAAATCAGTATATTGCACGGTTCCAGCTCCTTTCATCCAGGAATCTTCAAGTGATTTACAAACAATCCTTTAATTAAGCCTCCCAAACAGCCCCCGGGTAGTGTCGCTGTGTCCGCGCCGGGATCTGAAGGCTTTGCGCTTCTAAAACGGCAAAAAGGTTGCAAAAATCTTATCAAAGTTCCTCCGAGACAAAGTATCTTGGACGAGTCTCTCTGCTTTGATGCTGACTCTAAAACCCACTGGTTAAACACTTTTTTTCTCCACCTGGGGACATGGCCCCAATTGCCTCCTCCTGCCCGTGTCAGGATTAGTATTCAATGGATAAAATGTGTTTTTTTGTTTTTTTTTTAATGCGCATCTTTGACAGCTCGTCGACAAACGCGAACTCCCAGTACCACAGAACTCTCAGTGCCAGGGAGGTAAGCTGGGAATTCAGCTTTGGGAATGAAAAGAGGTGTTTTGGCAACAAGGATTTCAAACCCATCAATCTGTGGTTTGCTTTGAGCCCGGTGCTTGATCTCTGCTAAAAGCCCCTCCTGCCCTTTTCTGCCCCAGGACAGGTTTGAGCTGTGGCTCTTTTGAATCTCCTGAGAATAAAAAGTATTTTTTGTCTCTTCCTGATGCCATTTTTGCTATCAGACCACTGTGGGAATACAAGATGCAATGTGGAGAAAGAATAAATAAAATAAAATATCCCACGAAGATGCTGCAATTGGTAATCTGAGCCCCTCCCTGGCTGGTGGAATTTAGAGATGTTTTTTGCCTAATGCTTTATTTGCTGCATCTCTTGTACACACACTGGCTGTGCCTTGTCTGAGGCTGATTTTCTTCTGATTTAAGCAAGGACATAAAGGGGAATCTCTGCAGAATCAGGGGATTGGGATGTACAAGCCTGGAAGTCAGTATTTCTAAGGAAATTGCAGTACCCCAGAGAGCTGATTTTTAAAACTTCAGCAACCTTGGGCTGGTTCTGCTCTGCCCCATACAGAGAAGTTGTCACCTTCCAAAAACAAGCTCTGAAATCCCTGACTCTCATTTCACTCCCAATTTAAACACAGCAAATCATGCAGGCTCCATCCTAATCATTATTTCCTATGATACCCAAAATATTACAGGTTCACTTCTTCACAACTTCTTTCCATTTAAAGGAGGAAGGGGGAAAAAGATGAATTTTAAGCTTTGAGGAACTTAGATGATCACAGCAGATGCCAGTTTGGAGTTAAGCACTGCTGGGTCTCTGAGCCCAAACACTCAACAAATAGGGATGCCAATCTTGGCCCCAAAGGAAGAAAATCCTGGTTCCAATACCCAGGGAGCAACATAAAAGCATCTCTAAGCAGCTTATTTCAAAATTCAAGAGAGCAATGAATAGCAGAAAACACTGTTTTGAAGGATTTAATAAATTAATTTTTGAGAAAGATGTAATAGGATCACCCCAGAGTGTTGTAGAAACAGGTCCCCACGAGTCCTCCCACTAAGAGCTTGTTTTGTCCCAATCCCAGTGTTTTTATCATCTCATTTTGGAAAACAGAACAAAACCTTCTGAGAAGGCAAAGTCAGCTAAACTCAGCTAAATTCTGGCCAGCACAAGAAAAATTGCATTAACAGCTCCTACTTCATGCCAGTATTAATGATGCTCAGGGCTTCCTGAGTTTTAATGGGAGGAGAAATCTCTTTTAGAGCCCACGGTGGCATCAGGGACAGATGGGGGTTTGCACCTGCTCGCCCACCAAACCCCGTGAGTCCCAAGAGAAACAGGGGAAAAAAAAGAAAAGGAGCAGGCAGAGATTTCAGCCAGACCTCTGGGAATTCACCCGAGTTAAATCCCCAGGGCCCTGCCTCCTCTTGTGCTTTTACCTCCGGAGCATCCCCCAGCTTTTGTTACCTTGAATAAAAGCACATTCAGTACTGCAGAGGCTCTTCTGGGAACCATGAGTTAGAGTAGGATTTCATCTTATTTCATCTTATTTTATCTTATTTCATCTTATTATTTAATTTTCCTTTTTTTTTCATTTTATTTTATTTTCATTTTGCACCTCTCTCACTTTCCCTGATTACGAGGAAGAAATGCCCCGCTCCTCCCTGCCTTTTTCACTCTGGAAAGCATGAGTGCATTTCCTTTCCCTGCTACTTTCCCATGTGTTTTATGGCCACCTCTCCAACAAAACACGCCACCAGAGACCCACAGCTCCCACTCCATCACGCTGAACCCCAACACTGCCGCAGGACCCCGGGAACTGTTTCCACACCCAAACCTCCCCAGCGAGACACTTCCCCAAAAGTCTCCGGCTTAACCTTTTCCCAACTCCACACCAACTTCCACCCGGGAATCGCTGTTTCCAGCAGCATTCCCCACTCTCCTCCCGCGCCATCTCCGCCTCACTTTCCGCGGGAGCGCTGCAAGGACAGCCCCACCGCGCCGAGCCCGAATTCCCCAAAACGGGACCCCAAAATCGGGGTGAGCAGCTCGGCGGGTTTGGGAGCGGGATGCCGAGGGCTGATCCCCCGCAGCACGGAGCAGCACTGCGGCTCCCGCGCCCGAGCCGCGCTGCGCGGAGGGCTGGGTGCGCCCACAAAAAGCCGCATCCAGGCGGAGGGTGCGCGCCCGGCGCTCGCAGCTGCTTTTTCGCCAGTAGTAGCGGGGAAAGCGGAGCGCGGCGAGAAGGCGAGGGATGCTTGAAGCGGGGCAGGGGAGCGGGGAGCGGGGGCGGCACTCACCGAGCAGCAGCAGCAGCGGCAGCAGCGGCAGCAGCCCCGCAGCCCGCATGGTGCCTCGTCCCGGCGCGGCTCCCGGCGCTCTGTCCCGGCGGGGCGGGCGGGCGATGCCCTCCCTCCCCCGGCCACGGCCCCGGCCACGGCCCCGGCCACGGCCCCCCTTCCCCCCGCGCCGGGGGAGGCGCGGAACGGCCCCGGACCGCCCCCGCCCCCGCCCCCGAACGGGGGGAGAGCGCCCGGGATGCGGATGGGGATGGGGATGGGGATAGGATGGATAGGGATTGGCGATTGGAGATTGGGGATGGGGATAGATGGGGATGGGGATGGGGATGGATGGGGGATTGGGGATGGGGATGGGGATGGGGATGGGGGATAGGGATGGGGATGGGGATGGGGATGGGGATAGGATGGATAGGGGATTGGAGACTGGAGATTGGGGATGGGGATAGATGGGGATGGGGATGGGGATGGATGGGGATGGGGATGGGGATGGGGATGGGGATGGGGATGGGAGATGGGGATGGGGATAGGATGGATGGGGATTGGAGACTGGAGATTGGGGGATTGGAGATTGGAGATTGGGGATGGGGATAGATAGGGATGGGGATGGGGGATGGGGATGGGGATGGGGATGGGGATGGGGATGGGGATGGGGATAGGATGGATGGGGATTGGAGATTGGAGATTGGAGATTGGGGATGGGGATGGAGATGGGGATTGGAGATTGGAGATTAGGGAATGGGAATGGGAATGGGATGGGAATGGGGATGGGGATGTGGATAGGATGGATTGGGATTGGAGATTGGGGATTGGGGGTAGGGATGAGGATGGGGATGGGAATGTATGGGGATATGGATGGGGATGGGGATGAGGATGGGAATGGATGGGGATAGGGATGGATGGGGATGGGGATGGGGATGGTGATGGAGATTAGAGATTGGGGATGGGGCTCTGGGGGAGATTTGGGTTTCTCAACCTCATGTAGGGATTTGGGGAGTTTCATTGGAGATGAGAGGTTGGAGAGGGTTGAAGGAATTCATCAGGATGGATGTATGGAAGGGGGCTTGGACTTCTCAACTTCATGGAGGGATTTGGGTGTTTCTTTGGAATTGGGAGGTTGGAGAGAATTTAGAGGTTTCATTGGAACTGGGAGGTTGAAGAGGGGTATGGGGAGATTCAGGGTTCTCAACTGTGTGAAGGAATTTGAGAGTTTTGTTGGTTTTGGAAGGTTGGAGAAGATTTAGGGGTTTTATTGGTGTTTGTGGTTCTCAACTGCATGGAGGGATTTGAGAATGTACATTTTCACAGAATGTTTTCTGGGAAAGATTTGTACCTATTTGAGAATATCTAAAAGGAGACCATGCACCCAAAGCATGAAGGACAAAATCATGATCAAATCTTGGCATTATTTTGTATTGAGACACTGAAAGTTGTTTTGTGGTGTTCAGGCAAGGAGTGCTTGCTGCAGCTGGGAGGAGACTGAAAATAAACTCGGGGCTTTGCACTGAATCCTGCTCTTGGCTCTGCTGGATCCAGCTAAACCAGGAACCCTCCCAGTCTGGAACCAGAGGTGGTAAAGACAACCTTCACTCCAAAAGGTGAGTGAAGGACTTTTCAAACACTGTTTTCTTGATTCCTTTAGTTAAAGGTGGACTTTTTATTCTTGTTGCAAGGTCACATTCACAAGATGAGGACATTCTTGGGTTTGCTGGCCCAGCCCTCCCTGCTTTGCATACTGTCCCCAGAAAAGATTTCTTGTCTTGATTTAACTTCTGGGATCAGTGCAGAGAGATTTTCCAAGTACCTCAGCCCAGCCTCACCTCTTCTTGCTACAGCTGTGCACAAGACAGCACCCAAAAGCTGTGAAAGTCGAGTTGCAATAAATCAATGAATGTGTTGGTACACATTATCAATCCATTATTAAGTATCAGAGAGGCAGTTCCTTCAGTCCCTGAGCAGTATTCTTAATGACAGATTCCATTCACACACAAACTCTCCCAATTTTTGGTGTTAACTGCCAAGCCAAGACAGCCCAGCATAAAACCAGAGCTGCTGCAGTAGAAGAGAGACCCTGGGATAGAGAGGAGGGAGGTGATGCTGAGCTCCTCAAACTCTCTGTTTATGGCACAAGTGTCCATAAAACACTGCAAAAAAATCCTGTGCCTCATTGCCTGGGAGATGGGGGTTTCCCCAAGGTGTGTTGGGTCTCTTCCCTAACTGAGGGCAGTGGGAATGACAGATGAGAACAGAGCTTCCTTGGCAGCAACCTAAGGAAAACAGAACAGTCTAAAATCCACTTAAAAGTCAGGCTGGATTTGGTTTTATTGTGTGATGTTTGTAACTGATTAGAGTTAGGAGAAGAATTCTGTCTGGTTGGTCCCATCAGCAGGTCTGGGCTGTGCTGGTCCTTTGGCATTGGGCAAAGAGGAGGGAACCTCACCCCCTGAGCATCTAAATCCTTCTAGATTGCTGATTTGGGATGTAGGTTTTCTTTAATTATCACAAGAGACACCCTGGCACTTACACAGGGAGTTTTGTGAGTTCTCAGCAGACTTGTAGGGTGTAATGCTCTTTTGTTTCCTCAAACCTTGGCTGCTGGCAATTACCACGGGTGGCTGAAACAACAGCATAGCCTCCACTTCTTGGAAAAAGAGATTCATCCAGAAACATGGAGCTAAGCCTCCTTTTCCAGGAGGGCAGCAGGAGGGTCTCCCATTATTCCTGCTTTGCAGGGTACAGGCTCCTTCCCACTCGCCCTGGCTCCAAATCTGCCTCTGCTCCAAAGGGGATAATTACTGAGGGTGGCAGAACAAGGCTATGAATCATGAGCAGCTGATGGCAAAAAGAAAGGGATATTTAGTATGACTGCTTCAAAAGCTGTGTGTCTGATACAGTACATCCTAACCATCAGCTGATCAGGAAAAACCCTAATTTGGGAAAGCGGGAGATTTCTGGGGGTGTCAAAAAGGTGTTTCCCAGAAAATGGAAACAATCTTTGACACCCCAAGACATGCAGCATTGCTAACTAGGAGCTTTATCACAAGTAGCCCAGCTCTGCAGGTTTTCCTAACTACCAAAATCACAGGGCCAGGAAATTGTGTAGAGGCTTTTGCTTTCAATTTCAAACATGAATGTCTCAGAGGTGAAGGGAAACCCTTTGGAGAATGGCCTGCACATCTGTCTGAGAAGTAGGAGCCAAAAATAAGAATTCACTTTAAAATTTATTATTGACATTATGATTATTTAAAATCTCATGGGCTTAAGTGAGTCAAGTGTGTTTTTAAAATCCTGACATTGATGTGGCTGCACACAGGTTCGCATTTACCTGGGTCTCTGTGTTCCAGCCAAATATTTATGTAAGGCTGTGAAAGAGCAGCACAGGCAGTCAGTGGTTTCAAGGTATGCAAGTCAGCTGGGCTGAAACACTCTCAGGAGGAGGAAGACTCCACATGACACAAGATTTCCTTGTTGGGGAAATCTCAAAATGTTTTGATGATTCCCCAAAGGGCACAGACACCCTTTTCCTTTTGCAATTTAGAACTGGACAAAGCAGAAGAAAACATGAAGTAGGAGTTGCTCTTGTGCTTCACAATGCTGGGATAAATTCCCTAAGACAGTTTTATCTTCTCTGCACCTTGTAATTCCTTCTTGGCTGCATTCAGATTCGTCACAACATTTGCCTGACGTCTGCAGGCAGCCTGGCAATATTTACCTCTTCTCACAGAAAATGACCGAGGGAAGCCTGCACAGCTTGAAAATCCTCGGGCTCAGATCCAGCTTGGGATCATTTAACTTGCAAGTAATCCGATTTTACTGAATGTCGTCACCTCCCTCCTCGTGCGGCTGGGCACAAAGTAATAATGTTTGGAATTCAAATTTGGGGTTAAGGTGGGGAAGATGAAGGGCTGGGACCTCTGACGTGAGTAAGAGTGTGAGCAACAGCCTGTGGGCTCCTGGGTTGAAGATCACTAGAGGCTATTTCAGGAAGGAAAGAAAAAAAAACCACAAAAAAATCAAAAACCCAGAGCCAAACTGCCCTTCTTTCATCATGAGACAAAAATACCTGAGGTCTGATGTTTGTATTTGTGTTTCAGAAGATGGGGAATCAGAAGCATCACATGGGAGTCTGTTTCTTAGCCTGGACCTGACCCAGAAGAAAGAAACAAAATGCAGCTTGCCTCAGGAGCAGGAATTGTCTTAAGGAAGCCAAGAACAGCCCAGGATACTGCTCACAGTGCCAGCTGTCTTTTCCTGAACTTCTGTGAGTGAAGAGGCAAAAATCCTATTGGTATTAGACAAGGACTTATAAAATCCAGGCTCAGCCCTCAGTTCTGAAATAATCTCCTGATCTCAGCTGGGATTTTATCTTGAAGACTTCTGTTCTTCCACTTTTCTCTGCACTTGACCACCCAAGCAGGTGTAATTTCTGATTCTCTTGGGTTTAACTTTCCAAGAGGAAAAGCAAGGAACCTCATCTTCAGCAGGCTGCCAATGCTCCTGCTAGGGAGCCTGGTGCAGTGTTTAACTTCTCTCTTGGTGAAGAAATGTTTCCTCATGTCCAGTCTGAACCTCTCCTGACCCAGTTTTGCACCATTACTGGATATCAGGGAGTATCAGAGTGTCAGATATCAGAGCTCAGCACCTCCCTCTCCTCTTCCCCTCCTCTGGAAGGTGTAGAGAGCAATGCAGGCAACTCTTTTTCCAAGGCCACTGTGGGTGGATGACTCCTGCTCCAAAATCCCTCGTGTTCATCCTCCTCCAGAGGTCTGTGGGCTGTGAAGGACCAATGGAAGAGCTCTAAAAGAAATTTGGGATGGATTGTGCCATTTTGCTGGACAAGGGATCAGCATTACTTCCTTCCAGATGGAGCAGGAAAACTCCTTGAAGTCCCAGTCTGGATTCAGTGGGAATTTCCCAAGATGACCCTTGGGTGCAGCACACCTCTACAACCTAAATATCTCCTGCCATTTGGGCACACACTGCTCTCCAAACACCAGCTCCACATCTCTCCGGAGTGGCTTTGCCACCACCTCTTCCCTCTGACAAGGATCTGCCCCCAAAAATCCTTGGAAGTTACCAGGGCAACCTGCAAAGGTCCAGCAGCTCAGATCATTGTTTGGGGCTGCAGCAGCCCTGAGGAATTCACTATTTGTTTTAGAGATAAAAGCTGCAACTTCCACACATTCCTCCTCAGTTTGGCTCTCCATTAAGTGCATTGCCCTGTCATAACAAAGCTCGTTGAATTATTGGAGATGAGGGGGATTTTTCAGAGCCTGGAGTGTGGGAAGGGGATGGGAGGGAGCTCGTGGCTTGTCATTGTGGATGCCCTCCATGGGGAATTTAGGATGTGGCTGGGGTTTTTGTGAGGGTGCCTGGGGGACAGTGAGGGCTGGGAGTGAGGGACAGAGGGTTGGGTTGGATTGTGTCAGGTAACCCTGGGCAAGTCCTAATTTATTTCTCTCTCTGTCCCTTGTCCTGGACTGTGTTTCAGCTGCTTTCCTTTGTGCTTTTTTAGACATGGATAAAAATCAAAGAGGAAAGAAAGGGCCAAATGAAAGCCTCATGTCCCAGAGTAGTGGTTGACCCCTCCAGTTCCCCCAGCACTATCCAAAATCTTATTTCCTATTCCCCACTCCAATGTCCACTATGGGGCTGGTGCTCCCAGCTGCCTGGTGAGCAGTTTCCTTTATCCCTGGTGCCAGCCTTGGGTTGCTGAGACATCAATCAGATGGATTCCTTCCACTCCCAAAATCCCTCCCTGGGATATCAGAGTGGCAGAGCTGGTGTGAATCCTGTGTCACCCCAGCCCCCCAATCCTTATGTTGGTGTTCATGGAAAATTAAGGTGAGAAAGGTTTTTTTGGAAAGGGGAATTCACTTCTGTAGTGGGAACCCAAGCTAGGCCAGATGAGTCACTTCCTGCAGTCAGATGAGGTGAACCCCACTCCAAAGTCTCATTTCTAATGCTTAGTTTTTAGAATGTGATTTTCCCTTTCAGTTCCTCAGTTTCTCAACACAAGCTCCAAGTTAAATCCTGGTTCTCAACGACATCAACAAGATGGTCATGGGCTGGGTTTATGAAAGGCTTTGACATTTACAGAAAGAACATGCAGTGGAAATAATAAATGTTATTATTTCCATGAACTAAAGCTTTGTACAGATAAACACATTTTCACTTTTTCTTCTTTAACAGCGAGGGGGTTTTAAACACTTTATGTGGAGCTCTCCTATTTAAAGACAAGGCTGAAAACAAACTGGGAGCTAATTGAAACACTGCCTCCCTTTTATTTCCCTGCTTCCATGTTTCAGTGAGGACTAATTTAAGGGACATTCACTGGCTTAGTGGAAATGCGTCACTCTCTGTAATGGGAATTACAGAAGGACATTGGCTGTGAGGCTGACAAGGATGGAGCTAAATTTCCCTGCTGGAAAAGTGCAGAGACAGGAGAATTCCTGCTTGCATGCAAACCTGTGGACAAAGCACTCTTCAGGAGAGGACAGCTGAAGCTTCTCCCCCTCCTGTTGTAAAATAATAGCAATAAATAGCCAGGGGAAAAGGGGAAATGTGCTGAGGTAGCAGAGGAAATCTCCATCCAGCCAGTTCCTCTCCATTCCTGCACTTTTGTGCAGGTGCCCACACCAGCAGCATTCCCAGCATGACAATTTTTGTGTGGTGTTTGAAAAGAAAAGACAGCTCAGAGCTTTCCAAGCAGCTGGGAAAGGAAGGACTATGGAGGTGTGAGATCCTGCCATCATCTCCCCTCTGCTGGTGCTGGGACTCCCAGCAAAGTGCTGACCCTGGGGAAGGTTTGTGGTCATTACCCTGCTGTAGTTGGGCACTGGTGGTCTGTGATGGCTTTAAATTCTTCTCTGGCACTTAGATCTAGGATAAGTTAGGCATTAACCCAAATCACCCCAAATGTGGAGTCACTGTTGATTGAGCTTAAGCCAAACCTACTGCCCAGGCACTGGGAAATTGTTGCCAGGAGACCTTGTGCAAACACTTCACCTCCTTGAGATCAAGCCAGCCTGGAGGCAGAATGCCTGCAGCCTCTACCAGTAAAAAGAAATCCTCCTTTTTAGCCTGGGACATTGGCAATGAGATGGGATTTATTAGGGCTAAGGAATATTATTGTTCCTTCTTGTGGTTCAGATTGATCTAAGAAAGCTCAAATGGATTCAAAAGCTGCCTTTTGCTCAGTGCTGTGCAAACAAGCATGGAGAGCATTCCTGCCCCAGCACAGCATAAAGCCACATCCTCTTGGCTGTGTTAAGGATGTTAATGAGGTACCTGGGGAGCTGACATTTCGTGAAGGACAATTAGCAGCATCCACAACCCTCCACCTTGGTATTTTACATCAGATTCAGCCCTGCTTCGTGCCTCAGCTCTCTGCTACCTGCAAGAAGAGGGATTCAGCTCACAGATGCAGGAGGTGGCAGCAGGGGAGTTGTTTTGCCCTAAAAATGTCAGTTTTGGCTCTCAGGTGGAACATCCTGAAGGAGGGAGATCTGCAAGGGCAGTCCAACACTTGCACCAGTCAGATGCACACCCCCACTCACCCCTGAAGTGTCATGGGCTGCAACTCTACCAAGATAATAAAAAAAGTTAAAAACCAGAGTGGAGAGAAAAGGACAAAATTAATAAATAAATCCCCAGCAATCTGTGGTTTGTGACCTGGTCTTCTCTCCCCAGGGTGGCTGGTGGGAAAGTTGAGTGTCCAGAACACTCCAGATGTGGTCTGTGTTTCACTCTGCTGAGATTAACAATAAAAGGAAATTCTGGGAAGAACAGGGGGCTGGGCTGGACCTGCTCCTGTAAGAGACATGGTGGGAAGGCCCCAATTGTGGGGAGAGCTTTGCTGAATTTCTGGGACTGAAGGAAGTTTTCATTTTGTCACTGCATCCTGTGTGTGAGAGAGAACTGAGCAGAACATCTGCAAAAGATGCAAAAGGATCACACAAGGCTTTGACCTCTCTGTCCAGGCTGAACCTGATTGGTTTTCCTGCTAGCAAATGCCAAATCCACTCAGAGAAAACCTGCAATTCCTTCCCCACCAGGCTTGCAAACAGCTAGACCTCAACACACCACCAGCAGTGACCATGCTGGAGAGGCCCCATGGCTCTGGTGATGGCTCAGGGCTGTGGGTTTGGCAAATCAGGCAGCAGGGGATGCAGAGGGTGTGCTTTCCCTGCTTTGTCTGATGGACCTACTCCAGGATCAGAGCTGGATCCCAAACCTGCCAAGAGCAGGTGGGACTGGAATCTGTGCTATTGATCTCTAGCTACACTCTTGGTCTCCATCCAATGCACCTTGGTCTGAACCAGAGGGAGGGCTTAGTCTCAGCCCACACCCAGTCAGTAAATGCTCCATGCCCACTGCAAAGTTCTTATGGCTCCTGGGTCACCAGCAGCTGGACTTTTCCAAGTGTGTCTCTCCATTTAGGGTCTCTCCACTCACTGGAGAGACTGGAGATGTTTTCCTCCACTGCCCTGGGTGGGATGAACAGAGAGAGATTAACATGGATGTTCACTTTTTTCTCTGGGAAGTGTGAGATGAGGCACAGTTACCCCCTCATGACTCAGAAGGCAGGGCCATACTAACATCCTTCATACTTGGAAGTATTTAGGATCCTGAGTCAACAAGGAAAATGTGAAATCTGTGATATTTCTGTATTTATAAGCCTCTGGACAGTGGGCTCAAGCATTGGGATGACCAGTGAAGGCAGGGATGCCCATCCAGAAAATGTGAAATCTGTAATATTTCTGTATTTATAAGCCTCTGGACAGTGGGCTCAAGCACTGGGATGACCAGTGAAGGCAGGGTTACCCATCCAGAAAATGTGAAATCTGTGATATTTATGTATTTATAAGCTTCTGGACAGTGGGCTCAAACATTGGGATGACCAGTGGAGGAAGGGATGCCCATCCAGAAAATGTGAAATCTGTGATATTTCTGTATTTATAAGCCTCTGGACAGTGGGCTCAAGCACTGGGATGACCAGTGGAGGAGGTAATGCCCATCCATGAGCAGCAGCCATGCTGATGATCCCCTGGAGCAGCCAGGGTGGAAGGAGCAGGATGGGTCACCAGGGTGATGAGGGAGCTGCAGCACTGGGAAGAGCCAGGAAACCTTGGAAAATACTCCCAGCCCTTTTGTCTCCAAGATCTTGAGAACAAAATTAATTCCCACTCAGGATTTAGGAACATAGTTAGTTAAGGTATAAGGCTTCATCTTTATCAATGCAAACTTCTTGCTCCATAATGTGGAAAAACCTCTCTGAAACAAAGACTGTGAACACAGCTGCTGTCCCGTGAGAATCTGCCCTGCAGGAAGAGCCTCACCTCCTCCAGAGCTACTGAATCCACAGGGTGGATGACAAACCCAGATGTGCAATCTTATTGTTGCTTTTCAAGATGCTGGATTAAAGAACAGGTTGATGTTTTAACACTGTAGTTCACACACTGAATTACAAAAACCACTCATTTTCTCCAAAAAGAGTCTGTTTGTTCTCTTCAAACTGTTTTCTCTTTCATGTGTATGCATGTGATGGCATTACAGAACAACACTTAGTCCTGCACAAACACGGAAAACAGGAAATATTATGGCCATTTTCTACAGGTAACAGAAAAAAATATGGTAGGTCTGACCTCACCCTCAAAACTGAGTGAGTGGATTCCCATTTGAGGACTGAGCCTCAGATGAGTGAGAGCCAGAGAGCCAAACTGCAGTGACCAGCCCAGGCTGGGACTCTTTTCCTATTTTTATGTGACATCACCGAGTTTGCCTCATCTGCTTCCCTGGCTCCTACAGCACCAGGTGGGGTTGGACTGCTCATTCTTCATTAAAAAGCACAGGATAATCACAGGAAACAGTGAGAAACAAAATGGAAGCCTGAAACCTCCTCTGGTCTATTAGTCATGGAGAGTTTCCTCTCCAGTGTGCAGTGGGTTTGATATGAGCATTTATTTGCCAATGAATGAGAGAGATTCTCACTGCAGGGTGCTTGTGCATGTTCTGAGATTGGCAAACAGAGGAATCCAAAGCAGAAAGAGGAGCAGGGCAGGAGAGGAGCAGGAGGTGGTGAAGAGCTCCCTGTTTCCCTGGGGTCACTCCTGGCAGGACACAGAAGCACGAAACAGCACATATTCAGGAATAAATGAAATTCTTCCACCCTGACTGTTGTCATCTCTTATTTACTGGCCAAAAGCCACTCCCCTGGCACAGCACATGTCCCACCACACCTCCCTGTGCCAAAGAACAGCTCTCTCTATATTTAGCATCCCCATCTCCCATTGTGTAGCTGCAAGCACATCCCACCCGTGCTCCACGGGCACACCAAGGTGGGGCTTGGTGGTTCCTGGTGCACACTCCCTATTTTTAGCTATCAGATGATGTGTGGATGTGTGTCAGCTCCCCGTAATTCTTTCCAGGAAATGGACCTGGGCACAGTTTATAGCTCCCCATGATGTAAAATCCTGCACATTTTCTCCTCCTGGTGCCAGAGGGATGGAGGGGGGAGAGAAGGATTGGAGATGTGTCCTGCAGGAGGGCTGGGTGGGGTAAGGTGAGAGGATTCCCCCAGGGAAAATCAACCCAGGCAGAGCTCTGGGGACTCAGTGAGAAAAGAAGGCTCTGGAAATACCTTGTTGTTCCTTTCAATACTAAAAAAGATGAGGAAGACTTTATAGCAGAGCTTGTTTTGATATGACAAGGGGTGATGGTTTTACACAAAAAAGAGTCAATTCAGATTAGCTCCAAGGAAGAAATTTTTTACAGAAAGGGTGAAAAAATACTGGCACAGGTACCAGAGAGGTGATAGATGCCTCATCTACCATGGAAACATTCAAGGTCAGGCTTGGAGGACCCTGGTCTTGTGAAAGGTGTCCCTGCTCATTGCAGAGGACTTTTTAAGGTCCTTTCCAACCCAAACTATTCTCTGATTCTATGGCTTAATGCTTGAACTATTAGAGACATTCATCTTCTCATGAGATGCTGTGGACTACAGGAAAGCCTCTAGTGGGAATTCTTCCTGGCAGCCACCAAAAAGCAGCAGTTTGAAATTCAGGAGTGAGGCCACTTCCACTGGGGACTTTCTGGCCCCTTTGCTGGAGCCTGTCAAAAACATGGGTGAGTTGGCACATGGGCAGAATCCAATCAGATGGGACTGATCCAATTCCTGGAGAGGCTCTCCTACTGTCCTTATTCAGAGGCTGCAGTGTAATTAGATGTTTAAAGCTGGGGAACAAAGGGCAGGAATGCGTGGCTGATTTTCCCAGAGGAGTCGTGATGCTGGTCCTGTTCTGCTCAGACTGTTCAGGATGATCTGGCAAAGGGGGTGAATAGTGAAACCAGCAGAGATTTATGCTACTGAAAACTCACCAGGAAAACCTGCTGAAGGATATTCTTCCTAGTCTGCAGGAAGTGAGCAGGAAAAGGGACATCCTACTTTTGGTGTTGAAAAGTGAAAAAGATTGCACATGGAAAAGAAAAGCAGCCTGAGCACACAGAGACCCCAAATTAGCCATACCCAGAGTGTCATCCCTGGGTCCCTGGAAAGGGTGAAACGTCATCACTGCACTCAGGCAGAATCAAAAAGACCAAATTGGAGTTTAGAGATTGTACAAGAAGAATATTATTTAAAAAACCCCACAGTGGCATGGAGTGAATCACCTGGGCTCTGAGCCCTTGTGTGGTGGGTACAATGCTGACCCCCCCACCCCAGGAGGACACAATAATGCTGGGAAAGGTAAAAAGTACCAGGAACAATTCTAAGCCTTGAGTGGCTCCTGTGTAAGAATAGACTGGGTCCACATTGTCTGCAGCAGAGAAAGCAGAGCAGGAGAGCAGCCCCTGGGCCACAGGAGAATTTGCTCCTTCCCCTAACTCCAGCAGCTGGGCAGCATCCCTCAGCCAAGTAAAAGCCAGGAAGAGCTCAGGTGTGGCTCCTGCTGCCTCAGCATGAAAAAAGCTGGAAAAATTTCGTGGAGGACAAATCTATTGGTGGCTGATGAACAAGATGCTCTGAGCCACCACCCTCGTGCTGGAGTTCCTGGGCAGATCACCTGTTGCTGCAATTCTCGTTCTGCTCTCTAGGAATATTCATTCCTCCATTCCCCCTTTATCCCCCTCTATCCTTGTGGGGACCTGGTGGTGGCTCAGACCAGGCTTTGCTGAGCTCCAGGGTGGTGGCTGTTATTCCCTGAGGAATGTGACCAGCTGGGAGTCTGACAGTGCAAAGAAGCACTGTAGAACCATGTCAAAAGAAGAGACAGGGGAGCCCCATCAAACAGCAATTATGAAGTGAAACCCATTAAAAAAAAATAAATAAAAATGAAGGGATTGAGCCCCCAAGGGATGTGCAGAGAAGATCTGCTTTCCTACAGGGATCAAAAGGAGCCAGGGATACCCAGGGGATGGCAGGGAGAACCCAGAGTTCCCTTTAGAGTGATTTCTCCCTCAAAACCCCAATGAATTAGTAGGTTTTTTTTCTTGGAAGCCTTCTAAGGAAGGGGATAAAGAGGCTCTCAGTTCTGGGAGCGCAATCCCTTCTCTGCTGGAGGGGGCAGGAGGCTTAATGCAGCCCAGCATCCCTCCCTTTCAGTTCAGCCACCAGACACAAAGGCAGAAAAATGCCAGGAATTTCCCAGCGCCCTCCCCAGACCTGCTCCCATCTCTCTTTCCCCCCCTCGCCACCTCCTCGGCTGGGAGGGAGGAATACCAACAACAGAACAGGGATCCTTAATAGGCCCCTTGCCTGGTCACTTTGGGATTGAATGCTGAAAGGGACAGACGTGACCAACCATAAGGAATGAAGCTTCTTCAAGTCCCATTTCTTGATTTTGCTGCTTTTGTTTTTACTTTTTTCCCCTTCCCCAATTTCTCCCCCTTTTCTACTCAGCGCTGAAAAAAAATTCCTCTCGGCCCCTCGCCTCTGTTTCTTTCCCTTGGAGTCAGGCTGCAGCTCTAATCACTGCTGGGTGATTAGCATGTGAAGGGAGAGAGGAAAACAAAATCTTTATTGCTGGCTGGTGGAGCTGGAGCAGCTGTCTGGATGGATGTGCCATCCTCCCCAGCGCCTCTGATCCCTTCCATTGTGGATGTTTTCCTGTAAGAACAGGCAACACACCAAAGAAAAAGGGATGGGGACCAAAGTCAGAGCAGGTGGGCTGTGTTTCACGGGGAAAAAAAAAAAGAATATAATTCTTGTTTTCAGCTTTGAACTTGGAAAGAGTAGAGGGGGGACAGGGACTTCAGTGCTGTGCCGAGGGGATGACAGCAGGAATGAAAGGATAATTTGTGGTGCCGACCTCAGTGGGAGAGAGAGGCACAACACAGAGTCCTTTGATGAGTCAGGGATGGAGCTGGAGGCTGGGAAAAGGGAGAAAAGGGAGAAAAGGGAATGCCATGAGTTAGGTGGTGGTGGGGACAGTGGGCTGGGGATCCAGCCTGAGCAAGGCACGGCTGTGCCCTGCGAGGGAAATGCTGGCCAGCAGAAGATGAAGGCCTGGCAGGTGCACTGGACGTTTTTTTGCTCATCCTCCCCAATGCCTGGATAAGTGATGGATCTGCAGAGCTCTGTAAGGAGCCTGGTGCAGCAATCACAGCCCAGGGCTGGACAGGGACTCCAAAAGGACGTGCTGCTGGATGGAAAACAGTATCTGTTATTTGTCAGGAGGGAACATTCCCGTTTGTGCTGGTGCCTCTGGGCGGGTATTCCCTGCGAGCTCCAGAGCTGGCTGTGCTCAGCCCCTCCTCCTTCCCTCCAGGTGTTTCCTCTTCTGAGCTCGATAATGAAATCTGGGAGCCAGAGCCAGTTTATATTTAGTTTCCACCGCTGCTAGGGTGCCTAACAAACACAGCACAGCACCACAGGTGGGTTTGCAGCCCCCGAGCCTAGGGGCTGCCTCTGTGGAGCAGGAGATGGGTTTGAGGGATGGGAACAGGGGCAGCACACAGCTGGTTGTGCCACCAGCCACTGCTTTGGACCAGCCCCCCACGGAGTGATGAGATCCAGACCAGTTTTGTTCTGGGAACTGTCTCTGGCTATGCAAACTAATCCTGTATAATGTCTGGTATTCCTGACCTGTCTCTGCTCCCCTTAGTGAAGAAGCTCTCACTGAGTGCAGGTATCTTCCACCTTCCATGTCATTTGTTCCTCAGGCTGGGCTTTGCTTTGGTCTCCTGTCCATGCCATGCACAGTGGGTGGGATTCAGCTGGCCATGGGTTTATTGGGCCATCTGTGTTGTCTCTGTGAGGTGTGTGATACATCTGTAGGCTTTATAAATCCCACAGAGAAGACTCTCAGGGACAGGGTGGGGGTCCTGGGGTGGCCTATGCAGGGCCAGGAGCTGCTCTTGGATGATCCTAGGGGATCCCTTCCACTTCAGGATATTCTGAGACATCCTAGAGCATCTCAGCTGGTGTCAGAGCTCAGCTGAGCCCCCAGTCTTGGTGGGCTGCCATGGGAGGTTAAACACCAACTCAAAAGGATGGAATCACAGAAAGGTTTGGGTTAGAAGGGAGCCTAAACACCAGTCAATTCCAACCCTCTGCCATGGGCAGGGACACCTTCCACTGTCCCAGGCTGCTCCAAGCCCTGTCCAACCTGACCTTGGGCACTTCCAGGGATCCAGGGGCAGCCACAGCTTCTCCAAGCAACCTGTGCCAGGGCCCTCACAGGGAAGAATTTCTTCTTAATATCCAATCAAAACCTGTCCTCTGCCAGTTTAAAGACATGACCCCAAACGTATTTTGTGTCACAGGCAGAATTTTAGGGCATATTTTGATTCCAGTCACAGGAAGCACTTATCTACTGGCATCCTGTAGGATGTCTTGAACCCACCAGCCAGGCAGACAGAGAGGAAACTTCTGAGAACCAGATCGTTGCATCTGCTCTTAAATCATCTCCTTGTGGTTGGGTAACTCACTGCCACTGAGGACTCTCTCTCTAGGCTTAAATTAGAATCATCACTCAAATTAATGGACACCAGACAAGGAAATCTTGATATTCCCAGAGTATTTGTGGCACTGAAAGTCATCTTGAGTGATGGAGATGGACTATGGCAAATAAGGTTAATTTTCAAATCCTCCTGCTGAGGAAAGTTAACTCCTCACAGTTACAGTTTTGTCATTGTGGATCCTAAACCAAAAGGCTGTTGGGTCAGGAAGCTGGCCACTCCTGATTAGATCAGAGCTGCTATGAGCTTCAAAACTCACTCAGTGTGTTTGGTGCAATGGGGGTGTGACGCCTGTTGTTGATGTGATGTCTATTTATTCACAGAAAGAAAATTCCAGTCATGGGGGCAAAAGTTCCATGTTTTGCCACGTGTATCTACGTAACTGTGCACTTGCACTGGACAGTTATTTTAATAGAATCACAAAGTCACAGAATAGCTTGAGCTGGAAAGATCATCCAGTCCCACTCCCTGCCATGGGCAGGGGCACCTTCCACTGGATCAGGCTGCTCCAAGCCCATCCAACCTGGCCTTGGACACTTTCAGGGATGGGGCATCCAAACTTTCTCTGGACAGCCTGTTCTAGTGTCTCACCACCCTCACAGTAAAGATTTTGTTCTTAATTTATAATCTGAACCCACTAATTTATAATCTGGACCCACTCTCTTTCAGTTTGAAGCCATTTCCCCTTGTCCTGCTGCTCCAGGCTTTTGTAAAAGTCCCTTTCCACCTTTTTTCTAGGCTGCCTTCAGCTACTTCCAGTCCACCTGAGCACCTACATGACACCATGTTTGGTTTTCAAAGAACATTGCATTTTGGATTCTGAACTGCTTGCAAAAAAAACTACCTACCACCCTCAAAATTCCAAACCTGTCAAAACTCATCCAACCAACCTTGGGAATTACAAACCAAGGAGTTTGGGTAGCACATTCCACATTCCTGGCTGGGAAGAATTGCCCAGGTTAGAGTTGAGGCAGCACTATTTGTGCAGTGGGACTGCAGAGATCACTGCAGGCACCTCCCTGAGCATTCATCCTCCAAAGATCTTGCTGTGCATACAGAATTCAATGCAAAATATTACAGCAGGCAGCCTCCTGAACCTGCAAAGGGGGCAGTGCCCAGGCATAACTCTGAAACAGCACTAGAATTGAGATATTTTATCTTGTAATGAGTTCCAGCACATCAATTATCTTGAGTTCTCGGTACCTTAGATTTTTTTCCTTCAGCCATCACTCCTGTCACCATCTGTCCTGCAGCCTGGAAGTGCAGTGGAGTGCTTTGTTTATCCTCAAGGAGTTTTCCATGGGTTTGAGGCCATCATACAATGCCAGCTGAGATGTATTTTTGGCAGGAGCGCTGACGTTTGACGGAACATCCTTCTTGACAATTTCTATAGATATTTCCATTTAAAATAAACTTCTGTTTAGCCAGGATTTTTTATTATGTGCTCCCATGCTCTTGAGAGCTAAAGAACATAAGGAAATGCATTGTTAAATGGAACCTTTGTTTCAGTGGAGCTACTTGAAAGAAGTTTCAAACTAAGAGGCAGTCGCTGGAGTTTTCTTTTGGAATAAATTGAAAAATTGTCTTCCCTAGGACAAGAGTATGTGAAAATTAAAGGCACACACTGATCACTGAGACTGGGTCTCCACTTCCACAAATTCCTATTCAAGAAATCGAAGAAAATGCACTTCATGAGAAGGCAACAATTGATACCCACTCGTACAAAACTCTTTTGCAAGGAGAACATCTTGAGAGATCCAGAAGCAAGGACACAAAGGCCAGAATGAGCTTTGCACAATGTGGCTGAAAGGTGGGGGTCAAAAGAGGAGTTTTGGGGTAGGCTGATGAAATAATAATCACAGCAGCGTGGCAAATAAAGCCAAGCAATTTCAGAATTCAGAGGAATCAAGGCAAAATGTATTCCACACATTCCCATTATTCCAGACTATTAGTGGTTGAGGGAAACACCCAGAGGGGATCCATAGAGATTTCTTTATGCCAAGAGGTGATGGTGGGAAGTCTTGCAAGGAGTGTTGTTGGTTGATGGGGAGCTGAGGAGCTCGGTAAGATCAGCTCTGCTGCTGTGGTAGAACAAGGCCCACCCCAGCCCTCCTTTTTCTGTAAATCTGCAATGGTAAATTTACAATGGTAAATTTGCAATGCTAAGTTTGCAATGATAAATTTGCAGTGGTGAGTTTGCAATGGTAAATTTGCAATTTACCCTTCAGGTGACCAGACTCCTTCCCAGTTTGCTGAACTGGGGTTGGAGAAGCACAGCAAAGCTGCCAGGGTATCCCTGCCCATTGCAGGGGGCTTGGAATGTGATCCTTGATTTCCCTTCCAACCCAGATCAGTCCATGGCTCCAAGGGAAGGAAACAGAGGGTCTGAGGGCAAAAATTCAAGCCTGAAGGAGCTGCTGTGCTGCCCTGGCACAGGGAGGTTGACTTTGTGCCAGTGGCTGCAGGAAGCTCAGAGGGTGTGATCAGCACCACATTCCTGTGCCAAGCATTGCTGGCAAGCACTGCAGCGACCTGGCTGTTTGCTGGAACAGCCTGGGAGCCATCAGATGGAGAAACTGAGCCCAGGGGCTTTGGGATTTCTCTGTGACCATCCCAAAGCACGTCCCACCTTGTTATCTCTGTGCTAATGCACCAGGCAGGGACTGGCTCTGCACTGTGTGCAAAATGTGACCCAGAATCAGCTCCAGAGCAGGAATCTACATTTCTGTTTGCAAAAGGGTAAGGCAAATAGTCACTGGTGTTGTGCTTCCTCCTGGCAAATAGCACAGTGTCTCTGTGCCTCTCCTCTGCACCAGTCTAGGGAGTGAAAGAGAGAGCAGACACCAGCTTTTCATAAAACCAGAGAATGTTTTGGGTTGGAAAGGACCCTAAAAATCATCTTGTAGATCTTAAAGGTCATGTAATAATCTTTCCCCAAATATCTGATTGTATCTTCCCCCTGTAGTGCTGCAGACTAAGCTTTTCCTCCACAAGGAGTAAACATTTTAAAGTATTCATTCAGATATTCTGTTTTCAAAAGGCACCAAGGGAGACTTGACCATGATTTATATCATTCAGGGATTGGGAACATGGGTTGGTGACACCACCATGACATTCCCACTCTTCAGACAGATTTCCAAAGTAAAGTTTAAACAGATTCCTAACTTTGATCCCAGACCTCTGGCTCAACTGCTTAAAAATGTGTGTGGAGGTAACCAAGCCAGGCACAAACTTATTTTGGTGAACCTGGTTCTCTTTCTGAAGCATTGCCTGAAAATCACTTCACCTTTGCAGCTGAATTGGGATGTGAGGATTGGTCCAACTTTCCTCTCAGAATGCAGAAGAAACATGGAAAACAGCTTTTAAGCACTTGCACAATTCTCAGTGCATCTTCAGGGCTCCTAACCTAAAAGAAAATTGCTGGTTAGAAATAAATAAAGTCAGATGGGAAATAAATTTGAAAGAAAAGGAATCTTCTCTTTGGCTGTTCAGTCAGGCTCTTTAGTTGTGTCCAAGGCTCATCTTCATTTTCAAGGTGCAGGTGTGTCCAAAGAGAGTCATTTACAGCAGACTGAGCACAGGGGGATGTTCCAGGAACTTAGGAGGGATTTTTGATTTTGCCCTTGATACAGGGAATTTAAGTCTCCTGTTTTCATATATATTTTCCAGAAATATCTGTCTAAATGTAGGTGACCTCCATAAGAACAGAGAAAGTATCTGGTGGCTATCAGCTGCTTCACAGAGTGAGAACAAGTGGTACATCTTCATATGGGAGATTTTTTTGGTCTCAGAAGCTCTTCTCAGAAAATATAGTCAGTTAAAAATCAAAATATGGATGTTGGTTGAAACAAAATTATTTTTTGCTTTTTTTTTTCCCCACCACAAAAATAGATAAGCAGGCAAAAAATCATATCAGGTTGAATCATCACTTTGGATTTGTCTTAAAATGAAACATTTCAAATCAGGTGGCTTTTTCTGCTTATCCCTGCAAGCTCCTAAGAAAGGTCAGCTTAAATCACAGCCAGGTTTGCAATTTTGCACTTCAACATTTCTGTTTGAAAATGAGTAAAAAGGTGGTTTTTTCAATATCTATGACTTATTAATTCATTTATAATTTTGATTTTTTCTTATTTGGCAGTGTTTCTCTGGGCAGTTCACAGGCAGACCTGTGGTACCCTCCAGCAGGACCCTCAGTCTGGAGGAGGATGTTTCTCCATTATTAGATTGGACCATTTTGACCTGCCAGCCTTGAGAAAAACCTGTAATAAGCACATTTTTGACCCCCTCTAAGCCTTGTTTGGGCAACTGGAAAAAAGGAATCTGTCAGTACTCAAAGCTCAAAAAAAAGTGGATGGGGGGAAAAAGAAGACAAGATAGATTTTTGGACATTGTGGTAGCAGAATAAAAGAGGTGAAGGAAAACAGACAATTAAATCTCCTGTCACTTGTGGGTGAACCCCAAAGTATTGCTTTAGGAAAGCAAAATAGGGTTAATTTAGCCCATCCAATGGGGTTTTTGGGGATGGGGAGGTGCCTAGCTGAGAAATGCAAAGCAGAAGCAAACCAGGGAAGGAGGTGACACCCCAGAGATGTGCCCTGGCTCAGAGAGGAGCTGGGGAGGCACAAAGTCCCTGTCCAGCTGATAAGACCCACTCCCTTTGCTGGGCTGAGCACTTGGTGTACAGAGCACTAAATGTTCTTATTCCTTGTGCACTGTCAGCCTGCTGGGCTGGGAGGAATGCGATCCTCCTCCCTCTTTCCTTTTATCAGCACACCATTACTCCACAGATTTGTAACTGTCTTGGATTTTGCCTCTGTAATCCTGACACAAACCCATCAGATGCACAGAGTGACTTATTGCTTATTTTGGGACACTTTGCCTGGCTCTCCAACAAGCTGATTCCAGTTATGGCAACAAGAGGATCATATGTTTGGGGGAAAAAAGCCACAGTTCTTCTCCCTGTGTTGATGCCTATCTGTGTTGGTAGGGTTGAATTGGCAGGTGTTATTCTGACCCATCTCAACCACTGACTTGAGAGATGAGGCAGCTCAAAAACAGTCACAGAGAGAAACCTTCAAAATTCATCAGTAAAAATGGATGTGCAGTTATGGGGCAGAGGGGATGGAATGGCCTCAAGTTGCACCAGGGAAGGTTCAGGTTGGATATTATGAAAAGTTTCTTCACTGAAACATTGAGTAAGCATTGTAACAAGATGATGAGAATCCTTGCTCAAAAAACAAAAAGTGGCACTTTGTGATATGGTTTACATACAGTGATAGACAAGGGGGAATGGTTTTAAGCAGGAAGAGGAGAGATTTGGGTGGGATATTAGGAATAAAATTCTTCCCTGTGAGAGTGGTGAAACACTGGAACTGTTTGCCCAGAGAAGCTGTGGCTGCTCCATCCCTGGAACGTTCAGCACTTTTTCTCCTAATGACAACAATCTGAGGTTTTCAAGACAGAGCTGCTATGAAGATTTCTATTAAAACTGCACATTACATCTTTGTGCACAGGTTATCCAGTCACCTAAGGCACACACACACACACCCAGAATATGAGAACCTCTCACAGGCAGGCTCTGGGGAGGAAAGCCATGAGAGGGAGCTGCAGAAATTACCTGCGTGCCACGGGGCTGAGTCACCCTGGGACCAAATCTACTTATCAGGGGAAATGGTACACGGTGGAACATTGTTTAAATGTGAAATCCCATCTGTGTCAATGAAGGGGCAGAAGGTAAATTATGGGCAGCAGAGGGAGGGGAGAGGAGCTGGCATGTGGGAAAGGCAGAGAAACTAAAGGCAGGTTTCAGTGTGAATTCAGAGCAGACAAGCTGGATTTAAGGGAGGAACAGTGGGGCAGGGGGAAAGGAAAGAGGTTGGCAATGTGGAAAGAGAAACAGATTAAAAATATTCTAATTAGTAGCGGAGCCCAGGAGCTCCAGGCATGGTTCTCTGAGCAAGAAAGTGCAGTGCCAGCAGAACCTTCTCCAAATCACCTTGTGCAAACCCAGAGCTGGACTCTGCCTTGGGGTGCAAGACAAATCAGGACCAATGTGAGCTACACCAAAGGCAGACCCTGATCCTGCAAAAACAACAAACAGGAGGGACTGCAGCAGCACTCCTTCCTCCTCTCTTGCAGCCCAGCTTTGCAGGCAGAGGGTGGTTGCACATCTGGATTTTAATCAGGGGTTAGTGGTAACTGATGGATGACTCCTTGCCCTGCAGCAGTGATGAAGAAAATACTCTTCCTCCTGCCCTCTACTCAGCAGTATCAGACCTGTTGGTAGGGCTCTCTAATCACTCTGCTGAAATCCAACATCTGTTGGGAAGGGTTAGCATTGACTGAGCTTTGCACATGTGGAGAAAAACAGCTTTAGCTCCAAAACAAGCAGCTGATATCATCATCAGGTATCCCATAGCTCTGTTGTGATGATGATGACATTGCACAGAAAAGCCACCCAAAAAAGTGTGTCTCTGATTGAAAGTGCTCCAGGAAAAGGTCACAGAGGCAGCTGCTTTCTCTGTTGCAGCAAAACTGTGCAGGAGGCTTTATAAGGAAATAACCAAGTCCTTTCTTGGCTTCAGTGTTTTCTGGAGACTTCTCCAAACTTCCCAGATCTAACTGCCCTGTGGCAGGGGAAGAAAGATGCCACTCAGACTAGATGAGGATGAAATCAGGAACATTTGTAGGCAATTACAAGTCCACAAAACAGAAGAGGACAAGGAGATTGAGGTGCTGGCAAATGTCTGAATGACTGTGGCAACTCCTGGAGTTTCCTGATGGGAAAAGGCAAACATCCCATTCAGATTCAAAGAGGCAGGTAAAAGCATCCAAGGAACTTAAAATCTGGTTGACTTTTCTTCAAACCTTTGGGAAAATAATGGGACAAGCTCCCCTGTGAGGTGTTTATGGGCATGGGAGTTAAGAAAAAGGGGATCATGAACATGATTTACTGGGAACAGTCTGTGTTTGGAGAACTTCTTGGAGTCCTGGGATGAGCTGACAGGCAAGAGCAGCTGATGTCTCCTAGCTGGACTTGTGACATGGTCCCACATGTCTGTACACAGACTGGTGAGATGGGGACTGGGTGGGCACACTCTGAGGCTGCAGCAGGAGATGGACTTAGCTCAGTGCAGACAAAGGTGAACAGTGAGGCAGCCAGAGAAAAATAAAAAAAAAAAAGCAGAAAAAGAAATTCTCTCTGGTTTTCAGGTGCTATTCTTCACTATGGGCATGACTGATTATTAAAAGAGCTTCAGAATATCCTTAGAGAGGTTAAAATTTGGACTAGATGAGATCTGGTACAACAAAATCTAACTTTGAAATTAACTCTGATTTTAATCAGGCAATGATTAAATGATGGGTCATCCTCAGTGTACTCTCACCTCTCTCACCAGCTTTTTCTACTCCCTACCAGAGGTATGAAAGTGGTTAAAAAAAAACTATGCAAAGAATGGCATGATACAGGAGGAATCACTGGATTTTATGTCCTTGTTCCTGAAGCCTGGGAGTTCCAGTAGCTTCCAAATGCAGCCAAGGCTGTGACAGTGAACATAAGGTACATAAACTCAAATATTTGCAAGGGGGGAAAAGACAAAAAAAGTCTACTAATGAAACTTTATGCCCCAAAATGGGTTTGCCATAAACAAAAAGGAGGAAACTTTCAAAAAGAAACTGTAAGAAATGGCAAAAATTGCAAAGTTCTTATATATGGTAAATACTTAACAGGCAACAAGCTGGGTACTCAGAGGATGAATATATATCATGTATTAAAAAGATTTTGAAAAAATACTAAATCTAGATAAATTAGCAGCTGGCAAAAGGCTAAAAGTAATTGAAGCAAAACAAAATCCTTAAAAAGATCTAAATGACAAATGAGGCATAGAAGAAGCTCAATATCTGGAAGTTTAACATAAAACATCAATAAATTATGCCAACAAGATTTGAAGAAGCATTTTACCAAAGGAATGAAATATCAATAAAACCTTGCTCCAATTTATTGGTACAAGAATCTGTCAGGGACTCTGTGGGACTTTTATGTGAGTAAAGGAGATGTGCAAGGAAGAGATGGTCACTGTGTGCAGCAGAAAAGTTTGATGAATTCTTCCAATCCTGTTAAAAGTGGAGTAGTTTCAGATGGTTCCTACACCAACATTTATCTTGGGGAAGAAGAGGGAGAAAGTCAATCACAGCAATGATCCCTAATGGAAGGGTTAGTAAAATAAATTATGAAAAAAAATCAATGTAAAGAAAGGAAACATGATTCAAGAAGAATGGAGACATAAAACTGCTGTATTATTAATCGTGGTGTGAAGCTTGTCACTTCAATCAGACTTAGCTGCAGGGGAATATAAAATAGCAATTGTGCTGGGAATTCTTGAGAAGGGCACCACAAGGACCCGGGAAATTAATGCTGACATCTGAATTAAACTCACTGGTGGGGTCTGTGAGGAGGAGCAGCATCCAGAGTCCCAGGGCTAAATGCAACACCTTGGGGAAAAGGCAACACTTCTTTTAGAGGAATTAATCCCCACAAATCCAACAGTTTTGAAGGAGTTTGTGAACATGTGATAAAATCACCCAGCTGGTGTAGTGAAAATGGGGGAGTTGTCAGCACAGTCTTTCAACAGAGCAGTCAAAAAATGAAGTTGTGGGATTAATTATTCTTGTAGGTTATTAATTTATTAAAAGGTAAGAAACAAAGAATTGATTGGTTTTGATGATGGGAAACGCTGCCAGGAGAGTCCTGCAGGGTTTTCCACTGGGAGCTGTGTTCAAGAACACAGCACTTGTAAATGATTTGGAAAAGACTGACAATAAAAGAGTGATGAAATTTGCTGATGACACAGAATTATTCATGGTAATTGGAACTAACATTCCCATCAGGAGTTGTAGGATCATTTCAACACTGGGCAACAAAGAGATGGGTGAAATTGAGTGTTAGTAAATGCAAAGTAATGCACATGTGGGAAATGCAGCTCTAAATATTTATACACACTGATGGTCTCTGGGGTAGCTATTTCCACTCAGAAAAGAGATCTTGGCATCAGAGCCCAGGGGAGCTGAATGTTAGGAATTACTGGAAGGGAACAGTGAACAAAACAGAGAGTAACAGCACAGAGCTGCTTAAATCTGCAGTGTAGCCTTGTCTTTTGTGTGGAATCATTCTAGTTTCTTTTCTAAAATCACATTTTAGTACTATGAACAGTGGGGAAGAATGGAGAAGGTGAGTAGGAAGTGGTTACTCACTATTATTCATAACACAGGAGCCATGAAGCATCCAGTGAAATGGCCAGGAGTCAGACTGGAAGAGAAATGAAAGGAAATACTTCATCACACATGCCTGTATTACTGCAATTCCTTCTCTCTGAGTCACCAGGGTGGGATTCATCTGACTGAGCTCTAAGAGTGGATTCACCCCGTTTGAACTGGGCATCTTTTGTGCCAGAGGCCACTCCTGAGCTGGGGACTGAGAGCCAGGGCTGGTAGGAATGTGATTGACCTCACCCACTGGAGAGTGTTCTGTTAGCAGAGGTCGTGCTACACCTCATTGTCCACTGACTGCTCTGTCCAAAACCATGGAATCAGAGTGTGATTGGCTTTGCAAGGGACCTGAAAGATCATCCAGTGCCACCCCTGCCATGTAGGGACACCTTCCACTGTCCCAGGCTGCTCCAAACCCCATCCAGCCTGGCCTTGGACATTCCAGGGACCCAGGGGCAGCCACAGCTTCTGTAGGAAACCTGTGCCAGGGCCTCCCCACCTCACAGCCAGGAATTTCTGCTTTATAGTCAATCAAAATCTACCCTTTTCAGTTTAAAACTCTTGTCTTGCCACTACATGCCCTTGTAAAAAGTCTTATTCCACCTCTTAACCCCCTTCATGTATTGAAAGGCAGCAATAAAGGCTCCCCAAAGCTTTCTCTTCTCCAGACTTCTTCATAGCAGAGATGCTGCAGCCCTCTCAGCATCTTTGTGGCCTCCTCTGGGCCTGCTGTGAGCAAACAGAGCTCAAACATCAGGGATAAGAGCTCCAAGAGGAACACAAAAAGCAGGCACAGGTCCCATTTCCCAGGGATTGCCATGATGACAGGCATGTCCCACACACCCGAGCTGCTAGGAAAAAAAAACAAAGCTGAAAAATGCTACTTCTTCTCCTTTTTTTCCCTTTTCTTTTTCAACAGGTTGACCTTAAAGGGCAACATGCTCCACTCTGTCTGGTTTACAGGCAGATAAGAGCCACATCCTGGCTCTGGGTGGATGAAGGGGAAGATAAGTTGCTTTCATGGATGTGTCTGGGAAAGGGATAAATTATCTCCTTTATGGGCTCTTTGTTGCTCCTTGCCTGATTCAGGGCTGTCTTTGGCAGAGCAAACACCCACAGAAGGAGATGCAGTTCATCACAGAGGGCCATTGCTCTGTGACTGGGCTGCTCACTCTGTGCCCACAGCAAATGTCAGGGGAAAATGGATATGGAGATGGGAAGCACAGAAAATGGATCAGTGGCTTTCTGCTGCTTTTTGATACTGGTGCTAGAAGGGGACAGTGAATAATTATGCTCAGAGAACAGAAGAATCAGTGAGATAAGGAAATCTGCTGTCCCTCCAAACAGGTATCCTTCCTAAAAATCACATCTGCCTGTCTTTGACTGTTTTTGCCATGGGTCAGTCCTTTCCTTCCTCCAGCTTTTGATTCTGCCAGTCAGAGAGGGCAACAAAACAAAGCAGCAGGCTGCCAGGATACCTGGCTTCATCTCCTACCTGCTTCTCCTTTCTGTTTACTCCTGGGTGTGTCATTGTTTTCTTTTTCATCCTTCTGTCCTCTCAAATATGAACAACATTTTTTTTCTAAGTCTCTAAAGCTCTCTGGGGGCAAGCTTTGCTTTTATTATGCTTTCATACACAATGAAAACAGGCTCTCTCTCGGGCTACTACACATTCCAGCCTTATGAGTTGTGTTAGTTAGACAAGAAATGCACTGTAAATAGCAAAGCCCAGGTCAGATGGCTCTCAGAGGTTTTTTTTCCTCAGATTTGTTCAGTCTGAAACCTAAATCTCCTTTCCTAGAGCCTCCCTTTCACCTCCTGTGTTCCAGGATGATGCAGAGCATTACTGGTTTCTTTAAGTTAGAGCTCAGCAGCTTTTTCTCAACTCAGCAGTGACAGAAAAATTGCCAGCCTTGGACTCCTCTGTGTCTCTTCTAAGCCCACAAACCCACAGTGGTGAAGGATTACTGATCAGCATCAGCACATCCCAGGTGGGCTTTCCCACCTGGAGAGATGTAGGAGTGGCCTGAGCCAGCCCCTCACTTTGATAACCCCTAAGTTCTAAGATCACAAATCTGGGTATTGAGTTACTGCAGATCAGATGATGGGTTAATGAAGAAGTTTTTACTCATTTATAACATCAGAGATTGTGACCCCACCCTTCCTTGTATTTTTTTTTTAATGGCTTCCTCCAAGAATAAAGCATTCCTGAACACAGGTCCTCCCATAGCCCTGGGAAGGATGTGTCCCTAATAGAGCAGATGGTGATTCACCCCAGAGAAGGCTTTTTGTCCTCTGTAGGACTCTTTCTGAGCCCTAAAAGTGCTTTTAACCAGCTCCTGACAAGATGTCACCTGAGAATGAGAGTGATTTATACCAATGGACTTGTGGCTTGACCTCCTCAACTGCTGGAAAAAGCACATTTGTAACAGCAACTGGCATAAAGTTGCTTGTTCTTAAAAAAAACAACAAAAAAACCCAAAAACCAAAACAAAAAAATAAAAGAAAAAAAACTTGAAAAGATATTCTGACAGGTATCTCCAGGGGCTGCACCACAAGACACTTGCATGTTCTGGGGAGGCAAAAGAGCTTTCAGTTTTGGCAGGACAAAGGTGAAGGGTTTACTTTCACTAAATTCAGATTCCTCCACCTGACCTGCTCATCTTTGCTGCCTGGATATCTAAAGGTGAGGAAGAGGCACCTGTAGGGATTTTCTCACCCACACAAGCTTGGCTGTCTGGTGTAAAAAAGGTGAATTGTGTTCTGGAGTTGCCTGTTTTGCTCTGTGCTGGCAGCTTAGAGGTTTGCCTTATTGTCCAGGTAAAATCCCTAAAATCTGTTTTAGGGCAACATTGGGAGAAGCAGATCAGCCAAGTGCAAGACAGTTTTCCTGGTTTGGGTTTTGGTAGGAGCCAGCTCCCAGGGTGACACTCTGAGGGCTGAAAGGGAGCTCAGGGTGTCTGTGTGATCCTTGTGCCATTATCAGCTTCAGAGGCTCCTCATCAAACAGAAGCACTGCAAATGGGCTGAGCTTCTGGAAAAGGAACACCTGGAGTTAGTGGGTTAAGCACAAAGACAGCAAAGATTGGTGTGTAAGGCCACCACTTTATTTGAAGGTGATTTTGACGTTTATCTATCTGCAAGAGAAACACTCACACCACCAGGAGCATCTGACTTTAGTAGAATTATAGAATTAATAATATTTAATAAACCTCTAAGATCATCAAGTCCAAATGTTAACCCAGCACCACCAACAAAGGACAACACATCACCTACTAGAAGATAAAAGGAAGTCCACTGGTGTGTTTTATCCAACCTTTTCTGAGGAATATTCTGACTGGAGCCAATGGGAGCTGATGTCTCTGGGAAGAGTTTGGAAAATTTCTGTGACCTCTCTCTCTGCATTTCCCCAGGAACTCCTGGCCAGTTAGCCAAGAACAGATGCTCTTCAAGAGGAGATGCTGACAGCTTTGCCTACACTTGGAAAAATAGACTTTCTCTACACAGCAAAGGGAAAAGGCTTGAATTCCATGGGTCAGAGTGGAGGTCACTCAGCTCAGTCCAGGCAGGAGCACAAACACTCTGAGGAGAGCAATCTGCCCCTTTCTGGGAGGGTTAAAATATCTGCTCTGAGCTCTTTTGTAAGTCCATGAACCTCACTGGGGGATTTAGGAGGGTTTCTATCCAAGCCATAAGTAATTTTTTCTGCCAGCTAAAGCAGTTTTCAGGGACAACAACCTTCAGGAGGAGGAAGATGTGGCATGCTGGCAATGACACCTGAGTCAGCACTGTGTTGTGAGCAGGGACAGGAGGAGCTGAGGTATTCCAGCTGGGTCTGCTCCCAAACAGCTCCCCAGGAAAAGTTGCCAAGGCAGGTTTAAAAATCTGTCCATTTGCACACATGGGTTCAGTTCATGTGTTTTTGTGTGTGCAGACCACTCTGAATGACCTTAAGGTCTTCTACAACCTGGGAACTGCTGAGCTAAGCACTTCCAGTGGAATTATATTCCTTGGAATATCCATGTAGCTGCCAAGAGAAATCAATGGAAAAAGCCAAGTGGTGGAGCCAGGCTTCTGACTGAAAATGGTGTTTTCCACCAGGACTCGAGGGTGAAAAAAAGGCTTTAAGTATTGAATGTGCCATGACAAAAATTCCATCTTCAGAAGAGGCCAATTTCTCAAATCCTGAGTCCATTTCCTCTGGGTATTTGTGCTTTAAAGAGTCCCCCTGATCACAAAGACTCTGTCTGGGAGCTCTCAGGCACCTTCTGATCTGCTTTGTCCCACTGGAGGAGGAGCTGTGATCCATAGGATGGAGTTTGGCCTTTATGCAGCAGGAATGGAATCCATTATTTCCTTTGGAAGTGATGACTCTGCCTTTTGGTTGGCACTGGAATTGGGCTGTCCCTGACTTCAAAAGACTGAGAGGATCTCTTATCAAACATCTTCAAAAACTGTGAAAGGAAGACTGGGAAATGCCAGCCAATTTCCTCTGTTTTTGTAGTAACTTGTTTATGTTTTCCAAGTTCTACTCTGAAAAATAAGTTGGCTTGAATTAATATGCAGCATGTTTGGTTTTTGCTGTTCGTGTGTATAGGCACTTTATTTGATTCCCAGAGGTTGCCTCAGACTTGTTTTCTCAGAAAGGATTGAAATATTTCTTTTGCTACTTTCCACCATTACTCTGCTTGTCTGGTGCAAATTCTCATTTCTTTCCTTGCTGCAAATGAGTGCTTAATAATAAATAATTTTAAAAAAGCAAACCCACCCCTTCTATTTCCTATTTTGAAGAAAAGCAACAGAAATGACTCAGAATTGAAGGGAAAACTGAGAATGGCTGTGATATAACAGGGCAGGGGATGGAGGAGGGGAGCTGTGTAGACTCAATGTCTCTGTTGTGTTGCAAGGGAGGAGTTGCAGGAATATTGTCACCCCAGAACCCTTCACATCATGTCAGACTTCAGCCCTACATTTTGGGGATGAAAGAGAGAGCCCAGCCACAGAACTGAGTCCTAGAACTCCCCCATGGAAGTCCTCAATCCAATTTCTTCCAGTTTCCAGGGGATAGAGAAGGGAATCTTCCAAGAACATTCCTCGAGTTTCACTCACAGAATCATGGAATCCTAGAATGGTTTGGGCTGGGAGGGAGCTTCAAAGTTCATCTCATTCCAGCTCCTGCCATTGGCAGGGACACCTTTCACTGCTTGTCCCAAGCCCTGTCCAACCTGGCCTTGGACACTTTTCAGAGATGGGACATCTACCACCTTCCTAGACAACCTGTGCCAGCGTTTCAGCACTCTCACCATAAAATAATTTTCTTTATGTGTAGTTTGAATCTACACTCATTTAGTTTGAAACCATTTCTCTTTGTCCTATCACTACAGCTTCTTGTAAAAAGTCTGTCCCCATTTTTGCAGGCAACACACTTTGTCACAGCTTTCTAAGTGTTTAACTTCTAATTTTTCATATAAAAACCAAAAAAACCTCTCTACATCTTTCAAATAGAGAATTCAGCCTTTTTTTTTGTGATAAACACATTTTTTGTTTGTTTTTCCCACTTCTGAGGCTTTCACAAAACAAACAAGCAAACAAACCCACAAGGAAAAGTCACTATAAGAAAACACTTCCACCCACAAAACAAACAAAAATTTGGTCACTTGGAAGAGCATCCACTCAAAACACTCAGTTTGTTTTCCACAAAATTTTAGAAGGAAGTTAAAATCCACTCTCTGACTTGTGCTGTGTAAAGCTCAAAGTACAAGAGGTTGGATGCCAACAGGAAACCCTCAGAGGTAAAGGTCACCCAGGCCCCCCATGCAGGGAATCACATTTCAGGTAGGGATAAGATTTATGTTGCCCTGCAATCTTCCAAGGATTTAGTTAATGTCCTTCTCAGTTTGTTCTGTAGCTTACACACTTCTCCTTGGACTATCCATGTTTTATATCCTACATTCCCATCCCATTTTTAAACTCCGAACTTAAATTGCCCTTCTTGGGATTGGTAAGTGAAGGAATAATTTAATTTTCCTGATAAAAACACTTCTGCAGGGGATGAGAATGGGATTTTATGGACACCCCAGCACCAAGTGACACCAGTTAAACTCATGGAAGCACAAGTGTAAGAGCTGCTTGATTTGCTTTCCTTCCAGTCATTTCAATGACAGCTTTCTGACTTCCAAGAGAGCAGCAGAGACTTTCTGGTACCTGAGAATGAGCAATGCTGTTTCAATGCATCAAATTTTTAACACATCAGCCTTCTGGCATGCTGAAGTGTGGCAGAAGGGCAAGTTCAGTAAGGGTGCAGGAAGAAAAATGTGGGTGAGGGCAGATCAGGGGTTCTGCTGAGGCACAAGGCTCTTGAGGAGCAAAGCTGAGGACAGGAGCTGAGAGAAAGAATTGCTGTCAAAATAGGGAAGAGTGATGCATCTTTCCAAAGTGGTTTTGAGAGTACCCTCACAGCCACAGAGTAAAACCATTCCAACCTTCCAGGCTTCCAATGCTTAAAGAGGGTTGCAATAAAGAGGGAGAGTGGGTTTTTACAGGGACAGATAGTGATAGGAAGAGGGGGAACATTTTTTAAACTAAAAGAGGAGAGATTTAGATGAGATACTGGGAAGAAATTCTTCCCTGTGAGGGTGGGCAGGCCCTGGCACAGGGTGCCCAGAGCAGCTGTGGCTGTCCCTGGATCCCTGGAAGTGTCCAAGGCCAGGCTGGATGGGGCTGGGAGCAGCCTGGGGTAGTGGAAGGTGTCACTGCACATGGAAATGGGAGTGGGATTAGATGATCTTTAGGTCCCTCCCAACCCAAACCACCCCATGGTTCCATGACTGTCTTTATTAGTTACACTGAGCTGTGCAAGTGAAATCTCAGCTATATTCCATCACCTTTCTGTGTTAACCACAGCCAGCCAGAGAACAACCTGGAGGATGTTTATCTTGGGAAAAATGTTCCTGCAGGGCGTGGGGGTGTTTGCAGCATCCTCTGGCCTGAGTCTTTTCTGCAGTGCAGAAATGAGCAGCCACACTTCCACAGCTTCTTGTTGAGGTCCTGGTTGCCTTTTTCCTTCATCTTTATACCTTCCTTCTCCAAGGCCTCAGCAAACAACAGGATCTCCTTGTGAACAAGCTTGGCTGGGGAGCAAACCAGGGTGGGACAGAGGCAGCAGGGACAGTTTCTGTTCCCTTGTCCAGCCAGGATTCCCCCCAGAACAGCATTTGGCAGCCTACCAGCTCCTGGGCTTTAAACTTTATTTTTTTTTCCAGATTTTCCCCATCTCCCTGTAGTTTTTTCTCATTTTAGAGAGGTGTGTTTGGCTTTGGTAGGACAGGCTAACCCTGTCTGTAACAGGAAAGGCAGCAGAAATGTGGCTGCAAGCAGACCCCAGGGGAGAGCTCCAAGCAAGGCAAGCACTTGTAATATCCCTCTTCAGATATTTTCCAGCTTCCAGTTATTTTCAGCAGTTTGTCTCACTGGGAGCCCCCAAGGGACCTCTCTTTTCAATACTTGTCTTCTACAGCCTGAGACCAGACGTCTCAATTGGAGACACAGCCTCTTAAGCATTCACATTTAATAACACTTATTTTTTAACTCCATTAAAACGTGCTGGGAGGTGGATTCTCCTCACCAAACAGAGACTCTGGGAGGGTGACTGCTAGGCAGAGATCTGAGCTGTGTTGACATGTGTGTGTTACAGCTTCATCTTTAACCTCTGTCCTGATGGAGCCAGCTGGGAGATGAGGCTGGAATTAACCTTTCCCCAATGCAGGACACCCACAGCTCTCTGCTTACTGGAAAGTTTTCTTTTTTCCCTTTTTTAATTATAGTGATTCTGTGCAGCTGTTGGCATCTTCCTGCTCCTCCTGTTAACACGAGATTTGTAAGGAGGATCTCTTTTCAGGAAGGCAGATGTTTTTTCTCATTCCTTCACTTAATTGGGATTTAAGCTTCTTCTACAATCAGAAATCACATTGGGCTCCTTGTTGAGGACTCATCTGAGTTAGAGTTCCACAAGGGAAAGCCATGCTCAGGCCCTGCTCACAGTCAGGGTTTGCATGGTGCAGACAGCTAATATTTGTTGGATCTGGTAGCAGTTTGCTACACACAGAAATGTGTTTTTGACAGTTTTTCTGCATTCTCATCTTTGGCATTTAGAAATCTTGGAGGGAGCACCCAAAACCAAGAGCTGGACCTGGCCACCCTCCTAGGTGTGATCAACAGCTGAGCCTGAACCAGGAGCAATGGGCAGGAAAAACAGGCAAATAAAGCTATGAGATGAAATTCTTTCTCCATTTTAAATTTGTGTAAACTCTTCTTATTCTCTTCTGCCTTGGTGACTGTGGTGCTGCAGCTCTCCAGGATTATTGCCCTGTTTGTATGAGAGCAGCAATAAGGAAAGTCATCCCTTCAAGGCTGAATCCACTTTGCAGCCAATTGGAAAATACCAGCACAGGGATGCTGCAGAGGCAGTGTCTGGACCATATTTAAAATTAAAAATATACCCTGAACTCATGAAAAACTCACCTGGTGTTGCTTATTGGGGCAAACAGAGACAGAATCTGCTCCAAACCACTGGATGGTTACAGGTCAGGAACTTCAGATAATGTATCCTGAGAGCTGGGAAAGGGAGAAATGAGGTAGCAATCCCATGTTTTCAGCAAATTTTATTGTGCTTTGTTAGTATTTATTGCTCATCCTCAGCCACTTGGACTGCTGTGTGAGATTCTTGGGTTTTGTCTGTAAAGAATTGAGAATTTCTAGGAGAAAAAATATTGAAGCAAAAGTAATATTAGATTCTAAATCCCACCCGAAGTCACAGTTTTCCTTATTTTATATGCTGACTATTCTGATCATAAAACACTGGTGAGTTTTCAGCATTGAGTTGTTTCAGAAATATCTGGACTTCTCCCTGCTGTAGCATAACTGTGGAAAAGGAGCTGCACTGAGCAGCTTTTCTCCATTAAGACCCTGGAAGGAAGGTGAGAGGTCTCTGTAGCCACCCCTGCGCCTCTCAATCCACCAGTGCTCCATCTCTGTCAGGGGAAAAGGATTTGCTGGAAGGAAAGCACTTTTCCCTAGGGAACAATCTCAAAGGATGATTAGATAATGAGGGGTGGGCAAGCTCAGGGTCATGGTTTGTGGAGCTCCTCAGTGTGGACCTGTTGGAACCCTGAAGCCTGGAAGTTTTCAATTTTCTGGGACTAACCCTCAGAGGAACACTGCTTTTGACTGAGGCCTTGGTGAGAGCTTCCAAATTTGAGTAATAGAGTTAAAATCACTGGTATGTAGTTAGAATAGAAGTGTGTGATTTCACATGGTGAAGAGTTTTAAATTTGAGGATTTTAGAATATAGTAATAGGGAATGGAATGGAATGGAATGGAATGGAATGGAATAGAATAGAATAGAATAGAATAGAATAGAATAGAATAGAATAGAATAGAATAGAATAGAATAGAAATTCTTGGATGTTGTCTCCTCTTTCCTTCTTGTTCCTTCTTCTTAGTTTCAGGTAGAAGTTTTTGGATTAGACAGTTAGTACAGCAGTGTGAGTCATGAGTGTTTGGTTATTCAGTCAAAAGTATAAATGAATATAATTATTAGTTTTAAATTGAATAATTATCCTTTAAAAAACCTTGTAACTAGCTAAATCTACATCCATTTTCTCACTTTTAGCTTATCAGCCAGAAGTGCTGAAGAACTCTCTGTACTTTAAATAAGAACTAATAAACAACTAAGTCCAAACAACAACAAAAAAAATCCATCTCTCAAGTTTCAATCCTAACTCTATGTGAAAACAAAAGGAAAAAGAAGCCAGCCACTAATATGTACAGTCACTAACATGGACCCAGACTGGAAATACCCTGATGGCAGAGAGTCACTCCAAGGACAGCATTCCCTGGGGAGCAATGTGGAATGTCAAGCTCAGGACCTCTGTCATGGTTTACTGGATGAAAAAGCTTGGACTTGTGAGGCTTGAAGACTGTTCCTGCAAAGGCAATTAATGTGGATTTTTCCTTGCAGGCCATTTTGCAGAAATGTGCTCCCACACTGTGCAGGGCCCTCTGGGTCGTGGAATTGTAGGGTCGTGGAATGGTTTGGGTTACAAGGGACCCCTAAAGGTGACACTTAGCCCAACCTCCTGCAATGAGAAGGGACATCTTCCACTGCATCAGGGTGTTCTGAGCCCTGCTGGAGCTGTCAGGGGTGCAGAAGGACAGGAGCTGGATGACCAGGGGCTTCCTAGGATGGCTGTCAGAGCCCACCTCTGGGACAGCTCTGCCTCTGCTTTGCTCACCAGAGGTTCAAGGCCTCCTTCCTCTCCAGGTCCCCAGGCAAACTTCCCAAACTGCCAAAATCAAGGTGCAAATGTCTTCTAGAGGAGAGCTGTGGAAGTGATTCACACCCTTAAAGAGATGACAGGAAGGTCTCTGCCACTGTGCAAAGGAGATAATGTGCCATGGAGCCAGGGCAGGACAGATCCAGAGGTTTCCTCCTCTGCATGGCTTCTGGCCTTTATCAGGGCTGATACAAGCATGAATATCCCCAGAGGATGGTTTGGGAGCTGGCACCATCCCTTTAGCACTTGCTCAAGAGGTTGTAACCATGAACTCCTCCAGATCTCCCTTTTCAATGCAATCAGTTTTCAAAAGCTCTCCTCCTCTTCACCCAGCCTGACAGGGTTAAACACCTCGGAGGAGGCTGGAATGTTTTTAATCCCACTGATTTATTAAAATTGTCTGAAGATAGCCAGCTGCAACAGATAAAACTGCTGCCCTCTGCACTTCAGAGAGGTCCTCCCTGAGCCAGCTCTGCATGGAAAACATTGGCAGTGGCTGAGTGACCTCTGGAACATGGTGGTACCTGAGCTGCCCAAATCCATCCCTGGCCAGATTTCCAGCTGGGCTGCCTTCTGCCAGCTCTGGCATCTTCCTTGGGCAGAGGATTCATGGACAGAGGTGTTGTGGTGGCAGTGGAGGTGGGCATCAAGCTGCTCCCAAAAGGATTTCAAGTTATAGGAGCAGGAGTAGAAAGAAACAACAACAACAAAAAGTTCCTGGCAAAGTGAGACAGAGGGATTTTTATTTATGCCTGAAGGGGAAATGTTGGGAATTTGTGCATCTCTGTGTGCATGCACACACACACACACACATTCCTTTGGGGTCTCTACCTGATGATCTGGAAGACAAAAAGGGTGTTCACAAATGTTTTACTGCCCTTCAAATCCCTGCTGTGATAAGATCTTAGTGGTGCTTTGCTCTTGCCCTCCCAGCTGCACTCCCTGGACCACCAAAAGAGCTCTGGTTGATGCAGTGCTGCAAACCCTCACCCTTCAAGACTGTTTGGGGCTGGAGAAAGAGGCAAAAAAGGCATCCAAATTTCTACCCTGCACATTTTCTGCCTGTAATAAATGGTTGCACAAGGCAGAGTTCAGAGATCTCTGCACTCCAGGGCTCTGCAGGACGTGTCAGCTCTGATTTGTGCCTGTCCAGAGCCCACCAGAGACAAAAGGCAGTGTCAGGAGTAATGGAATGAGCGTGGCAGGCAGACCCAGCAGTGCTCTTATCAGCTGGGGGAGGCAGAGCAGATCCCAGGAGCAGAGCAGACCAGGTACCAGGAACCAGATCTTAAGGGTGCATTCCTCACATTCGTGGGATTGCCTGCAGTCCCCCCTCAGTTTTCTTTGCAAATTGAAAATCTAAAATCTGCAAAGGGAAAAAAAAAAAGTCTCAGTGAATAAAAGGTAATTAATTTTCTGCACTGTATTAATCTATAAAGTAATACAGCACAAAGAAATCCTTAGCCCAGCTTGGAGGGAGTGTATTGTTTAAACCCCAGGAGAAGAAATGTTTAATTTAATTTCACAGGTAGCTATTTTGCAAAATTTCTGAGGGAGGAAACTGCCAATACCACCACTCCAAGAATTTGACACGATATAATTTATGTTGCCTTTGTACTGAGAGACCTCAGAATGTTGCACACACATGTGGGCACCCACACACTCCCACAGAGAAACCCTCCTGTGAACTTCCAATCCCACAACACAAAAGGAAATGGGGAGAAAATGGCAAAGAGAGGTGGAGCTGGCCAAAGTCTCAACACGAGCTTGTGGTGAGCCAAGAGAGGGAATTCTGGTATCCCATGGCCCTGTGCTGGCTCTTCCCTTGGGATCACATTGCTCTCCTGCCTGCCTTTATTTTTGCAAGGATTAGGACATAAATGATGCTCACAGGAATGATATTTTATAGAATATCCTGGGCTGGAAGGGACCCCCAAGCATCATCAGTTCATCTCTTGGCTCTGCACGACACAATCCCAACAATCCCATCCTGTGCATTGGCCAAACAGCCCTGGAGCTCTGGCAGCCTTGGGGCTGTGCCCATTCCCTGCAGAACCACCTCCCTCTGGAAGAAGAATCTTTCCTGATATCCAGCCCAAACCTCCCCCAACCCAGCTCTATTCCATTTTTTACCACTCTTGGTGGCCTGTCAGAATGGCACAAGCATGCCAAGGCTGCACAGCCTGTGCCCAGTGCTGATGCCACCAGAAGTCACTGCTCTGCAGGGGCAGAGTGCACCTCCACAATTTCACTCTCCCATCCATTCCAAACCTGAGGGAGTTTGCTGTGAGCAGTGAGAGGTTTCAGTTTGCATGGACAGAAAGCACTAAAAATGTCACAGGCAGCCTAACACTTTAATCCAAGCCCCAAAGGCTGTGATGGTTCAGTGCTTTTTGGCAGAAGTTTTACATCATTAACTCCTCTAGGGATTGATTTACTCTTATCTTAAAATGGGAAAAGCCTTTTTCCCATGTTATTCCCAGCAGTCAGAGATCAGACCTGCCAAAAGATGGGATGTGGTGTTTAGGGACGTGGTTTAGTGGTGACTTGGCAGTGTGGTGTTGATGGCTGGACTCAGAGATCTTGGGGATCCTTTCCAACCTCAGTGATTCCACGATTCTGTGATCTCTCACACATGGAGTGGTGGCCCTGCAGGGATGATTCCCTTCTTTTCTCCTGCTCTAACTGCTCATCTTTTCCACCAAAATCCCAGCCAGACCCAGCTGGGGTGAGCTGTGACTTGCAGCCTGTTTGCACGTTGACATCATGGAATCATGGAACTGTCCAGGTTGGAAAGAACCTAAAGGGACACCTCCCACTGTCCTGCAATGGTGGGGGTGTTTTGCTCCACTTAATTAGTCTGGAGTCTCTTCTTTAGCTCTTAAAGCTAAACAGTCCAATAGAGAAATAACACCTATATTACTGACACTTTTAACCCAATAACTAAATTGCCATGACCCTCAGTGTGACACTGACTGACCAACCAGAAACTACTCCTGAAACCACAAAGAAGGAAGAGACACCACCTAAAATCCTCCATATTGTCCCATACCTATTACTAGATTATAAAAACCTCAAGTTTTAAACCCTTCACCATGTAAAATCACACACTTTTATTTAATTACACACCTGTGATTTTAACTCCATCACTCAAATTTGGAAGCTTTCTCCAAGGCCCCAGGTCCAAAGCAGTGTTCTCCAGGGGGTCAGTGCCAGAAAGCACAGAAAGCTCAAAACCCCAGGTTTGTGGGATCCAACACTATCCCTAGATGTTCCAAACCCTGATATGCCAGCCTCAGGAAAAGGCACAGGGAAGCCTCAGGCAAAGACACATTTCTCAGGCCCAAGCTGCTCCTGCAGCCCAGGGTCTGCAGAGCAGACACTGCCCTCCCACTGCAGCCCCGTGATGGGATTTTCATGAAGTTTTCACAGGAGTTTCTTGCCAAGATCTGTGCTCTGATCCTCCCTGCCAAGTTGTGTCAGGGTGGGACAGCACAGCCCACATCAGTCCCTCTGCTGGAGAAGGGACTGAAGGGACTGGGGTGATGTCCCAGGGGCATCCACTCAGCTCCTCTAATCCCTTTTCATTCCACAGCTGTCCCATGGCACTTTGCCACCCGTGAGCTTGCTGAGTGTGAAAGTCTCTTGCTTCACAGCTAGCTTTGCAAAATCTATGCTGCTCCTGCTCCAAGATAAACAGAGAAACCCAAGCAGCCTGTGAGAGCAGCCTCCTGATGGGAGAGACCTGAGAGGGCAGATTAGAAAATAAAAGGAGCAAGCAATGTGTAAGCCCTGGCCAAAGAGTGACTAAGGAGAAGATAGGATAACGGCTTTGGGTTCTTTCAAAAGCATAAACACCACGATGGGAGAGCAGATACAACGAGATGGAGGAGGCTGAGCAGGGAAAAAACATTTGCTGTGGGTTAGGAGATGATCTGAGGCCACGAAGGAGGCTCAGAGGGAGGAGAAGGAGCCCTGGGGCTGGTGTCCATCCCACGTGGGCAAGCCCAGGTTGGATGTGGCAGTGGCAGGCTGAGCTGGGATCAGATGGGAGAAGGCAGGGAAAGGAGGCAGCTGTTCCTGTGGTTTCTGGGAGCAGGGCTGGGCTTGCTCATTCCTCCCAGGGAATGCTGTGTCCAGGCTGCATCACACCTGGCAGCAGGTGCAGGGACAGGAATTTCCTCCTCTGCTCTGCTCAGGTGAGACCCACTTGCAGAGCTGCCTCCAGCCCTGGGGTCCCCAACAGCAGAAGGACCTGGAGGTGCTGGAATAACCCAGAGGATGCCATGGAGATGCTCCAAGGACTGGAGCCCATCTGGAGCCAGGCTGGGAGAGCTGGGGGTGCTCACCTGGAGAAGAGAAGGCTCTGGGGTGACCTCAGAGCCCTTTCCAATGCCTAAAGTGGCCCTACAAGAGAGAGGGGAGCAGACCTTTTGGCAGGGCCTTTACTGCTTAGACAAGGGGAGATGGTTTTAAACTAAAATAGGTTCCATTTACATAAAAATAAGCAATTTTTTACAGTGAGAATGGTAAAACACTGGCACATCTTGCCCAGAAAGGTGGTGGATGCCCCATAACTGGAAATATCCATGGACAGATTGGGCAGGGCTTGGACCAGCCTGGCTTAGTGGAAAATGTCCCTGCCCATGGCAGGGGGTTGGACTAGAGGGCTTTGGAAGGTCCCTTCCAATCCAAACTGATCCATAATTCTCTGATTTAACTAAGCACAGCTTGCAGCTTTCCTGTCACATCTGGGACACAAACTGTGCCTTTCCTCCCACATCTGGGATACAAACTGTGCCACAGGGCTGAGAGATGAAGAAGTGGTAAAAAAACCCTTCTGTAAATAAAATGCATCTACCTTTAAAAGAACCTGGCCCCAGATGTGTGAGATCTCAGAATGCCCAGGGTGTAACCCGTGCAGCCAGCCCTGGCAGAGCACCAGTCCCTGCAAAACAGTGAATATGTTGCAAAATAATCTCCATACTTGAATCAGTTCTTAATTAAGAGGTTCCTCAGAACTAAAAGAGCACATAGCATTTAAATCCCTTGGTGCATTGCACCAAGAAATCATCGTCCTGTCTGCAATCCCTGCAAGCCACAGCTTTTCCAAGGGGGCAGATGAGTATTTCTCAAGCAGTTCTGAGGCCAACGTGACAGCACATTTAAATAACATTTAAATAGGGCTGCTGAAAGATCTAGTTTTTGCTTTTCAGCCTACCAAATCAAATAAAGTGAACTTGACACAGGAAAAAAAAAACAAAAAACAAACCACCAACCCTCCAGGATTTCCAAGCTCTGTAGAAAACCACCAGGAGCATTTTGTGAAACTTGGCTTCAGAGCCAAATCTGCAGCCTAAGCTCAGGCATCTGGGAGCAGTTTCACTGCTAGGATATTGCAGTGAAAATTGTTTCAGCGAGAAAGTCAGTGTAATACCAGAGGAAATAGAAGAATTGGTGTTGCTAAGCCTTCCAATTTGATCACATGTGTGTTTTGGATGTAAAACCCCAGCTGCTGCAGTAGTGGTTTGCCTTGGAGTTCCTAGAATTACACTGCAGTTGTAGCACACTTGACTGCAGAGAAAAATGGCAAAATAGGACAACTTCCCCATCAGAAGGGAAATAAATGCCTTGGGCAGGGCTCCAGCAGTCTTTAAAATAGACAGTGACAAAACTTAAAGAGGGGGAAGAGGAGATGCAGCAGCACAAGGGGATCAATGCTTGGACAGAAGTTTTACCACCTGGGCATAAATATTTGCTTTCCACCTGCCAACTTCTTTAATCCTTAGAGGAAAAATTACCCATGGTGGAAGGAGAGAGAATGGAGAGCTCTGAGGTGGTTTGGAAGTGGGACCTTCCCTGTGTAAAGCTCACCTTCCCCAGAGGGCTCTTCCCTGCAGAAGCACAGAGCAGAGCTGTCTGCCCTTTCAAAAGGGTTTGTAGAGAGAGGTGGAGGCAAAATTCATTGGAACAGAAGATTCTGGGAGACCAGAGTGGGGCAAAGTGTGTGAAACAAGGCACCTGTTGAAGCATCATCCCAGAATAGCCTAAGGCAGGGACAGAAAAGGAGAAATATTTTATTCTCACTTCTTTCCATCAGGTTGAAGGGAATCTCCCTCTGTACTGTGAGAGAGCAAGAGCTGGGAGCACTTCTGCTCTGCAGAGCCACATCCTCCCCCAGATACTGACAGGGCTGGGAATCAGGGGCTCTGTCTTGATGTGAGGCAAAGAGCCTGGGATGGATTTTTTTTTAAATTTTTTTTTCCACGCTGCAAAGGTATCAGCAAATTGTTTCTGCTCGTTCAGTCTGGGAAAAGAGCTGCAGCTGAGAGCAGAGGGGCTCTCTGCAGCTCGGGGGGATGCAGTGTAATTTGGACAGCGTGGGAAAATCCTCAGAGCTGCCCTGGAGGGAGGAGGAGGAGGAGGTGGCTGGGGGCAGGACGTGGCTTTCCTTTACAGGAGGTCTCGGAGGGCAGGTTACACAAACATCTGTCAGCAGGGCCAGAGGAGAGCTGATCCTGCCTTGGGGCATGTCATGGGCTGAGTGACCTCTGCAGCCCTTCCCACCCTCTGGGGCTTGCTCTGTGTGCAATAAACCCTTCCTGGCTGTAGGCAAGTGTTGGGATTTAGAAGTTTGGGAGTTTTGAGCTTTCTGTGCTTTCTGGCACTGACCCCCTGGAGAACACTGCCTTTGACCTGAAGCCTTGGAGAAGCTTCCAAATTTGAGTGATGGAGTTAAAATCATGGGTGTGTAGTTAAATACAAGTGTGTGATTTCACATGGTGAAAGGTTTTGAACTTGAGGTTTTTATAATCTAGTAACAGGTATGGGACAATATGGAGAGTTTTGGGTGTTGTCTCCCTCTGTGTTCTTCTTCCTTCTTCTCCATGATTTCAAGCAGTTTCTTGTTGGACAATTAGTGCTGCACGAGGGTCACAGGAGTTTGGCTATTGGGTCAAAAGTATAAATAAGATAGGTGTTAACTATTTATTGGACTGGTTAGCTTTAAGAGACCTTGTAACTAGCTGGATTCAGCTCAATTTTCTCACTTCTAGCTGGTAGCTACAAGTGTTGCAGAACTCTCAGTACTTTAGATAAAATTTAATAAACAACCAAGCCTGAACACGAGAAAATCAGTTTCATTCATTTGTTTTTTTAATCCTGGCTCTGAGTGAAGATGGAAGAAACTTCAGACAAGCCACTAATTAAGTGGTGCACCAAACCCATTTACAGGGAAGGATTGTGTGTGGCAATCCTTCCCTGGGTACAGCACCATCACAAGCCCCACAGTTGGCTGAGACCTGCTTTGGGTGAACAAATTTGGGATTCACTGGTGTCTGCAGCTCTGCTCAGATGCATTTTGTGCTTCTTCACTGCACTATCCACGGATTTCAACCTGGAGAGGCTGGGCTGAGACTTTCAAAAAGCAGAAATGAGGTGAGGATGTCTTAATGTGCAAACAGGCAACTGGAGACCACTGCAGCTTCTCTGGGGTTGTGGTCTCTGCCACCTCCCAAGGATGGGCTGGGAATCACCTCTGGATGACTTTGTGTGAGCTGACAGCCAAAGCAGGACCAGGACACAAAGCAGAGCAGGAAACTGGGAAAAGTTTAGGTGCTGCCACCAAGGCTAAGCAACTTGACCATGCAGAGTCATGATGCAAACCTGGGGAAGCTGTGGCTGCCCCTGGGCCCCTGGCAGTGCCCACGGCCAGGCTGGATGGGGCTTGGATCAGCCTGGGATGGTGGAAAGTGTCCCTGCCATGCCAGGGAGTGGAATAGATGAGCTTTAAAGTCCCTTCCAACCCAAATCCTTCTGTGATTCTATAATTACAGCCTTTTGATCAAGCAGACCTCTTTTAGGAGCACCCAAACACTACGAGAGCCCTGATTAAAAACTGCCAAGGGTCTTAGGAACCACTGGGTGTTGCTATACATGGAGAGTGGCATATAATAACAACAAATGACTTCTTAGGCAAGAGAAGCAAAAGAAGCATTTTATTGAAAAACTGAACCATATTTATAGAGAGGTTCACAAGCCTCAAATGGGACAGTAGTTCGTTGGACAACAGGAGAAAACATCTCCTGTCATGTACATCAAGAAACTGTCCCTCAGTCAACACCAGGTGTTAATCTCTGTTTATTAATTCCTTTCTATTTACAAGAAAGCTATTATCCTGGGAAAGGCTCAGGCTGGAGCTGAGAAACTGTCTCAGCCTGGGAAAAATCCTCCCAGCCTGAGAAAAAGAACTTAAAACCTGAGAAAAGGCCTGGCTAAGATCTGCCTTGGCCTTCAGCAGTGTCCACACTTGGGACCTGTAGCAGCCATAGGAGAAGCTCCTGCTGGCTTAGTGAAATGGAAATATCCTTTCATTGCAGTGCTGTCTGCCAGCAGCAGCATCTCCTGCACGCTCAGAGCCCAGAGAGGAGGAGCTGAGGGTGTCCCCTCAGAGGGGTGACAGCCCCGGGCTGTGCGTGCGCCCTGGCAGGGAAGGAACTCAGGGCGGAGCCCTGAAACAATCCCAGCTCCGTGGTGGTGATTAAACTGGACCTTAGATTAGAGCACCGGATCAGGTCAGATTAAACAATGAGGTCAGATGGCAGAAAGGAGCCATCTGTGCCCTGTGCAGGGCTGGGGCTGCTCTGGGGATGGAGTGTGGCCCGACAGGCCGCAGCCTGTGGCTGTCACCGGGGCCACCACTCCCTGCTGGCACATCGCCAGTCCCTCCTGCAAGGAATGCTGTGGGAAGCAGTGCCCTGCCCAAATCTAATCAGCTCCTGATAGGAAAACACCCCCACTGTGGAAGGGGAGGGTCTGTCATCCTCCTTCCCTGTCTCTGCTTCATCTGTCACCTGTGGAAGACTGATGGAATGATGCTCCTTGGGCCGCTGGGCTGGAGGGCTGGGGATTCCTCCATGGCCAGGGCATGTAGGAATGGACAGGAGGGGTTTGAGGGTCCACCCTCCTGTGTTCACTGCAGGAGTGGAGGGCACAAAGAGCTGCAGAGGAGGGAGAAACACTTTCTTAAGGGAGATTCTGCCATTCCAACTGAACTTCTCATCTTTGATTTGCACAATGAGATGCTCCTTGGAGTCATGGAGTCTTTTCCTTCCCCCAGCCCTGAGTTCACAGCCTGGAGAGAGACATTTGATTTTTGAGAATTTTTGCTGCTTCTCCCTTGGCCTCCTGCATCCCCATTTCAGCCCTGGGGAACAGTGGAAGATGTTTCATGGAGACTCTTTGCTCTGGATCTCCTTCCAATTAACTCTGCTTGAATTTATTGCTGTGTTCATCCACCATCCCTGGTCCTTTCCATTTCATAGAATCATTTAGGTTGGAGAAGATCTTTAAGATCATCAAGTCCAGCCATCAACACAGGAGCACCACCATGTTCACCACTAAACCATGAACTCGAGTGCCTCATCCACATGGTTTTGTAACACTTCCAGGGTGGTAACACCAGAACTTCCCTGGGCAGGCTTTTCCAACTCTTTACAACCCTTTCCATGATATTTTTTTTCCAGCCTAAACTTTCCCTGGTGCCACTTGAGGCCATTTCCTCTCATCCTCTCAGTTGGTGCTTGGGTGACGTTTGCTGTCCCTCACTTGGTTCTCTGGTGTTTTTGTCCCAGGAAGAACTGCAGGCACTTGACCAAGCTACCTGAACACAACTGATGCCACTGGAGATGTCCCAGAGCACCTTCAGAGTGCCACAGGAGTGGCAGATGTGGCACAAGACCACGGGACACCTGCATCCTTTGAGTGGCACTCTGGTGTCTGGCAGGACTCAGGGGATCTCTGGTGACACAAAGCATGACTTATAAAATTAATAATTTAAATTCGTTATAATTATTTTCCTGATATTAAAATTATTATTTTTAATTTTTTTAAAAATTTATTTTCAGGATGCATTTAGGCCATCCCAGGAGGAGCTGTGGAGAGAGTGAGAAGCTGCAGATATTGTACAACTGTTGCCTTCTTCCCTCATCCTTCCCATGGCCTAACGTTGATTTTTAAATGTTGCTGACAACTAAATTCTTTGTGTCTGCCATTGGCAGTTTTCTGCTGTCATTAATCATAACGACCCTTGGCTGCTGGCAAGAGCTGATAGAGTCAGGCTGGAGTTTCCCAGGAAGCATCACAGGGCTCCCAAAAACTCTGAATTAGCAGAGACAGCAAAAATGCTTCTGCAGAGGAAGGTGTGTGGAGAGGATGGGTCAGGGCCTTCCCTTGGTGTCAGCAGAGTTACTCATGAGCTGTGCCCTGCCCTGTGCCCCTGCCCCTCTGCTCTGTCCCATTTTCTGCAGGGGAACACGTGTGGCTGTTTGCAGCCCTGTTGCTGTGGGAATTATCGACCGTGAGGTGCACTGGAAAAAGCCCTAATCTCCTTCCTGCCAAACTTTGTGCTTATCTACAAACCAAAAAGGCCATGTTGGGTTCTTGCCTTTTTATTTTTTTTTTTCCCCTTCTCTTTTAGGACTTTGGTGATTTACGAGTTTACAGAGTTACAGCTTTTTTCTTTCTTCACTTGCCACCTCCTTTGGCATCGAGTGTGATCCAGCTTCTCCTACAAGGAGGAGATCTCTCTTAAAGCCTGTGTGATTTCAATGTCTTTGAGATGATTTGAAGGGGCTTTAGATGCTTCCTAAAGCAGAACAGCTCCAGAGGCCTTCTCCTCACAGCCTTCATCTGGCCAAGGAGCCAGTTTGGGGAAGAGAAGGATGTTGGCTGTAGAAGAAGAAAAATGAAAAACATCTCCTCAGGAGATGAAGGAAAATAGAACTTGGCTTGCTTTTGCCCAGAGAAGTTGTGGATCCTCAGCCTTGGAAGTGCTCAAAGCCAGGTTGGGCAGGGCTTGGAGCATCCTGGGACATGGAAAGTGTCCCTGCCCATGGCAGGAGGGGAACTGGATGATCTTTAGGCCCCTTTCAACCCAAACCATCCTGTGATTTTTATAAAAACCGTGGAGATGTTTGAGTGTCCATCCTTCAGTATGCACAGGCATGAGAAGGCAGATCTGGCTGCAGTCCACCAGAGGACAGAATGTGACCCTTCATGGCCCTGTTCCACCACACCAGCATCAGCAGCATCTCCAGATCTCCCTCCTCAGGCAGTGGGGATGTCTGGAGACTGCCCACACCACACGAGCCACAGAACCATTCAGGCTGGAAAAGGCTCTGAGAGCACTGACCTGCTCCCCCTTGCCCTCTCCATCCAGACCCTGCCCAAAATCCCTCTCCAGCTCTCCTGCAGCCCCCTTTAGGCACTGGGAGGGGCTCTGAGCTCTCCCTGGAGCCTTCTCTTCTCCTGTCTGAGAAAGGTGGATGGTATTTTTTCCAGATCATTATTCAGAACTGGAAAAACCAAACCAGCTGGGTGCCAATCCCCTCTGCCGTGCCCTCTGCTTTCCAAGGCATCACATCTCAGCAGCTGCTCTGTACCTGAACATCCCTTCCTTCCCTTATCCTACAAGCCCTGAATGCAGGAGGAAAGCCCCTGGGCAGGCAGGAGCAGCTCAGACCTCTCAGATCCCGTGAGCTGGGGGGAAGCTCCAGCTCTCAGGGCAGCTTGGTTTGAACTTTGCTGGTGTCTTGTCCAACTCAGCTCTGCTCTTTCAAAGCACCTGCAGAGGCTCTGAGACTCCTTTCATCAAAGCCCTTATGCTGCTTGCCACCCCTGCAGAAGGGACATTAACCTCTGAACCAGCTTTGGGTTATTTAATCCCCTAAATCAAAAGGGCAGCGCAGAGAGCTGCCACAGCAGAGCCCTGTGCCCTCTTTGTCAGAGGACACTTCTGCATTGACCCTCACAGAAACTCCCTATCATGGCACTGTTAGTTCAAAGCAGTCCTCAGTGGGGTCTCAGACTTGAAGAGACATCATAAAAAAGGGGCAGAGGAATAAAGACATCTAGAAGCTGCTCTGCTGGGCAGGCTGATGAATTGTCCAGCACATCCTTCATGACAGTGATACAGCAATCCATCAATTTGCTTTTTTCCCTTATCCCCCCACATTTACCTGCTCTGTCCTAACTAGCAGAACCCATTCAATGTCATGCAGCACCTGTGAACACAGATAGGTCTTAAGTAGAAAATTTTTCTTAAGTAGAAGTTTTTTTAAAATATAAACAAAGGTGCAATGTTTATGTTGACAGGCTGAGCATGGAGCATGGAGAAGAGAGAGGGCTTTGAGGAGACCTCAGTGTGGCCTTCCTGTAATTAAAGGGGGCTTTTGAAGAGAGGGAGACTGATTTTGCACAGGCAGATATTGATAAGACAAGGGGGAACATTTTCAAAGAAGAGATTTTAATTAGATATTGTGAAAAAAATTCTTCCCTATGAGGGTGGGGAGGGCCTGGCACAGGGTGGCTGCCCCTGGATTTCTGGAAGTGTCCCAAGGCCAGGTTGGAGCACCCTGGGATGGTGGAAGGTCACCCTGCCCATGGCAGGGGGTGGAACTGGATGATCTTTAAGGTCCCTTCCAACCCAACCCATTCAGTGATTCTAGAATTCTGTGATCTCAGGCTGATAAATGTCCTCCCACACAGATGAAAGACAAGTAAGGTGGAAATCAAGGTGTCATCTCTCTCATTTGAGGTCCCAGACTGGATCAAAGGGAATGCCAGTATTCAGCTTTCCATCACTCAGCCTTTACTCCCACCCTGGAAATCTCTCCATGCCCTGGGACCCTCTGGTTGGGCCATGAGGGTGTCAAGCAGGAGAGGTTTTCACAGCTCTTCTTTCATCCTGAACAAACCTTTCCTGGGGTGTCCTGAGCTAACCTGCTTTTATCCCATCCCACATTTTCTCCCAGTGTGGTGCCAGGATAAGATGACAAATTTCTTTGCAATAAACGGCCAATTTTTCTTTTACATGTTTATCTTTTTGTGCCAGTTTCCTGATAATTCATTTCTTATTTGGAAGGGTTGGAACCAGAATAAACCACACCCAGTTATCTTTGGGTCTGCAGAGAATGGATGCTCCCCCTTTCCCCCTCCTTCTTGTCAACGAATTAAAAGCACACCATCTTCTGATCCACAAATTGCTCTGTCAGATATAATGATTTTTATCCCAGCTCTTAATTTGCTTAATATGTTAAGGCTGGTGCCAAATTCACTCTTGCTCTGATAGTCAATTGCTCATGTTCAAGCAAAGTGGGTGTAAATTGATAATCTTCCTGATTAACTTGCTGGGACAGTCTGCAGAGCTGAGGCATTGGGGAATCAAGCTCAAGGCTTGAATTTCTGCACAAATTCAGCTTCCACAGGCTGTCAAGCAATGCTGTGATAGTTCATCAGGTTGGGCTCTGGTCTTTTTGGCCCAGGAGGATGCTGAGTGCTCTGCTAGATGAAGGCTCAGTCCATGGGAAAACACCATTTCTTGTCTGGAGAAGTTAATCCTGTACACAGAGTTTAAGCATAACACATCATAAAATTCTTTAAAGGCACCCCAGGGAGAAATCTGGGACCAGTCTTTAAGGAGTGATCCCAGAAACAAGTTCACTTCAGGATAGTCACTGCTACTCCTCCTGTCCAGAGATTCTGCCAGTCTGGGACAGCAGAGTTTCAGCAGTGCTGCAGCCACTGGAAAAACCACTGCTCTCTGCTCTGGGAAAGCAGCTCCTTTACCTCCACTGGGTTGGGAGTGCACATATCAAGAAGAGGACACAACCCAGGGCAAAATATGTGTGCAATTCAATGCCTTTGGTGAGATGTTCTCTCCCCACGCAGCAGTGACTCCATCAAACAGCAGCTGATAAATCTGCTGCTGCCTCTGGGTTGCAAAAATCAGCTTTTATTTATCTGCTGGATGTGGTGGCTCTTGATGTGAGAGCCAGAAGAATGAGGCTTGTGCCTGTTGGAGATGACTTGGCCAGGAATTCAGTGTTACTCACAAAGGGCTCATCAGGCATTACAGTCATTGAGTTTGTTTTAACCCCGTGCTTTCAGTGGTCACAGTTTGAGGTGTGGGAGTACTTTCAACTCTGTCCTTAACAATATTCCTGTAGCTCCAGGCATCCTTTTCAGAAGACCTGTGATGGTTTTTATTTTCTTTAATATAATAGAATGATATTTCTCATAGAATAATAGAATAATTTAGGTTGGAAGGCTTCCTTAAGATCATCAAGTACATCTCTTATTGAAAATCAGCCAGCAGCCAGTGTCACCACAGCAGTGCTATTATCAAGGGACTTCAAACAAACTAAAGAGGCTTTTATTCCGAATTTGGGAAGATTTTTAACACGGGAAGGTGGAAGAGGCTGCCCCCGCGTGGTAGAATTTGCAAAACATCCCTTTCTAACTTCTGGCTTTCCCAAGTCCGGGGATTCCCTGGGAAAGATAAACTCTGGAGGGGCATTCCCTGGTCACATCTGAATTCCAGCCAGAGACACTGGGGATTCAAGAGGCGAGTGAAGGAATAGCCTCTCCCAAATTTAATCTAGGAAAGAGACACTCTGAATAAGTGTGGGTGAAATCAAAACCAAAGAAAAATCCAACACAAAAAAACTCCAAACAACATCAATGACGTTTTCCAAAGCAAAGCAAGATCACATCTCAGCAGGTGCCTGTGATGATGAAACTTGCTCATGCCACAGGTTTGGTTTTTTTCCCAAACTTCAGTGCAACCTCTGCCTTTGCTGTTACCTTGCTGTGTCCTGCTGCACCCTTGAAAATAGGCATGAGAAAAACCTCCAAAAACCATGGAATCACAGAAGAGTTTGGATTGGACAGGACCTTCAAGAATCAAGTTCCAACCTATTTCTACCTTCAAAACTCCATTTGAAGCCCTGTCCAACCTGACCCTGGACACTTCCAAGGATCCAGGGGCAGCCACAGCTTCTCTGGGCACCCTGTGCCAGGGCCTCACCCACTCTCACAGGGTAGAAGAGCCTTTAAAGGAAAAAATTCATCTCTTATCAGGAAAAAATCTCCTGAAGAGCCTTTGTCTGGAGAAAATTCAGCTGTGTCCCCAGCAGGAAGATGCTCATGGCATCCCCAGGCAGTAATTTTGTTTATCAAGGTGGAGCAGCTTTTGTTCCCCTCCTTAGAATCCCTCTCCTGCCATGCTTTCCCCAAGGACAGCTTCATGTTTTCTCCCTCCACTTCCAGCTGTGAGATCCCCAGAAGAGCAGGAGGTGCTGTCAGAGGGGAGCAGGGACACACCTGTGGGAAAGTGGTGGCAGCCACTGCCTATAACCCCTGGCTCCTTGTGCACTGATGGACATTGTCCCCTCCCTCCTTGGTGACAATCCTGGATTGGGAAGCTGTAGGGAGGGATCTCAGCTAATTCTTACACAGAAATGTTGCTGTTCTTTGCAGACACACCTGGTGGGAGTAGATGGGATGGAAAAAAACCAACAGAGCTGAGTGCAAGGGACCCCTCTGTGTCAGACTCTGCTGTGGCTGATCCAGCTGAGGTCTTTGTAGGAGGAAAAGGTATCAGTTCTCCTCTTCAGGAATGAGGAATCAGCCAGGGATGAGCCTCTAGCCATTGCAAAAAGTATGAAAGTCCTTAGAAATGGCAATGCCAGGCCAGGTGTCCACTGGTTACCCCAGTGTGCTTGTAAGAGAAGCAGAACATCTTCATTTCACAGATGAGGGAAACTGAGGCACGGGGGAAAGGCTTGCCCTGTGAGGAAATAAATGAGCCCTGAGGAGCTTGTTTGAAGATGCTGTAATTATGGATTTTTGACTCTGTTGAGTTCATAGTGTTCCTTCCACTACACAACCCATGAAAAGCTTTATTACAGAGATAAGTTGGAAGGTTTCCTGAACAACCCAACGTGGCAAAACCCACATGAAAGACACTTCCATTTTCCTGGCAATCTGATCTTAAAAATAAAAGACATTTTTAATCATTAAACTGATTTCATGTGGACCCACAAGCAGCCAGGAAAGTACAGCATGTCCTCTCAGTCTCATGACATCATAGTGACATTAAATAAGAGCATTGCTGTTAATTCAGTCATAGTTTGAGTGGTGCTGCCTGAGGGAATGGCTGGAGCTGTGCCAGAGGAGGTTTAGGCAGGATATCAGGAAAATTTCTGTCCCCAGAGGGTGGTGGGGCAGTGCCCAGGCTCCCCAGGGAATGGGCACAGCCCCAGAGCTCCAGGAGTGTTTGGACACCACTCCCAGGGTGGGATTGTTGGGGTGTCTGAGCAGGGCCAGGAGCTGACCTGGATGATGTTTGTAGGTCTCCAGCTCGGGATATTCTGTGATTTTGTGTTGCAGCACCAGAGTAACTCACCTTGTTAAATAGCCTATTTTCTGGAAAGAATTTTTCCCCTTCCTCTTGTTGATCCCATCCAGTTTAGCACCCTGTGTTCTGGGAGCCCACACTCCTCACCCCCTCATCAAGGGTAAACCCCTCTTTCCCTGTTTACCATCAACATTTTACAGATCAAACCTCTGTCTTCTAAGCCTTTCCTGCATTTCCAGAGCTTTCCCTGCTAGCTGTGAACACAGAGCATGACAGAAAGCTCAGCTTTTCTCTGCTCTGACGCTCCCAGCTCTGGCTGTGCCTCTGTTTATCAAGTTTGGAGAGAGGGGAGGCATCAAACAGAGCTTGGATGATGCTGAGGTGAATTCTCCTCTTCCTGGCTGGGATTTTGGAAACTGAGCACTTGGCAGTGCGGAGAGCAGCCAGCTGAGGGCAGGAGAAGCCCGTGCATCGCTGCTGGGTGTTCACACAGTCTGAGGAGGGGGAAACAGGGCAGGGAGTAAAGCAGCACTGTCCCTATTTTATATCCCCACAGCCCAGGATGATCCCAAAGAGGGCCTGGAGGGAGGCTGGGGTGGGAGGTGCTGGTGTTGAAAAGAGCTGAGATGATGGAAGAGAAGGAGCCCTGGGGTTTTACACTGGAAAAATTGAATGGTTTGGGTTGGAAGAACATCTCATTCCAACCCCCTGCCATGCAGGGACTCTTCCACCATCCCAGGGTGCTCCAAGCCCTGGCCTTGGGCACTGCCAGGGATCCAGGGGCAGCCACAGCTTCTCTGGGCACCCTGTGCCAGGGCCTCCATCCCCACCCTCAAGCACAAAAGAGCCTCAGGGGTCACTCTCCAAAGACCCTGGGATGGAGCAGCCCTGCCCAGAGGCTCAGCCTGGTGCTGGGACTGTCCCACTCCAGCAACTGGTGGATAATGATTTCCAGAGAGATAAAACATGATACTCTTGCATCTCCTATTCCTAATGGAAGGATGCTGGCCAGGAAATCAGCAAAGCTTTTGTGATGGGAGCAACTGTCAGTAGTGGTGCTTTATTCCTTTCCATTCCCAAGATGATGTACAAAAAAAGTGCTAAAATTTTGATCTTGTACCCTTAATTTTAAGCTCGACTTTTAAAGAGTTTTGTGTTTTCATCAGTATCCTTCTCTCAGATTAATCTTTGGTCTTCAAAATTGCTTTACCTATCCACATTTTCCTTCAGCTTTGTTCTAAGAAGTTTGCAGGAGTCTCAAGTCTCATAGCTACTTTCTGTGAGTATTTTTACCTTAGCAGGAAGGAGTAGAATTTTGAATCTCCGGCAAAAATTGGTGTTTCTCCAAAATCTGATGCTGGGACATGTTAATAAAGAAATCAACCCAAATGAAAGGGGTTAAAATAGTTTTGCCCCTTTTTGCAACGACTGTTCATGATTCATGGTCTGTACTCTTGCAAAAGTGTGCTATCTTGGAAATATCATATCTTTAGTGCTTCAACCAGAATCCATCTTCTCGAATTTTACTCATCTAAAAGTTAAACAGCCAAATTTTAACTGATGACAAAATTTCCTTCCGAGGGTGGATTGAATTTTGCATTGACTGGGGCACATCAGCCTTTCCATTAGATTGAAATGTTGAAATGATGTTTGATATTGGCTGCAAAAAAAAACACCACAATTGTGATATCTCCATATTAGAAAACTGGTTATGTAGGAAGAACTCATTTCAGGTTTGAATCAAATACAAAGGGAAACTGCAATCCTAATATAACCATAGCAACGCAATAAAATGTGCTTGAAATGATCCGTGTGGTCAAAAAGAGCAGAATGTCTGAATGTCTCAGCTAGAAGGGTTAGGAAACGAGTATGGGAAAAATAAGATTTGAAGAAGCAGGTTTAAAGAGAGGTGGCTGTTGTGAACTTTCTGGGGTGATGTGTCTGAATGCCCCGAGGATAAAACCTTGATGGGAAGTAATTCCACGTTTTCTAAGCCTGGATTTCAACAGAGATTTTCTGTGGGGAATTGAAGTGTGATTGGCCTGAGTTGGAACAAGGTGTGCTGAACAGATCCTTCTAATGTTTCCTTGTGTCTGATGGACATCAACATTTGGCCTTTCCTCAGCACTCAGACTGGGAAACCTCCCCACGTTCTTCAACAGAGGGGTTTTTGCCCCAAACCATAGAAATAGAGAATCACAGAATGGTTTGGGTTGGATGGCAGCTGAGAGCCATCCAGTGCCACCCCCTGCCATGGGCAGGGACACCTTCCACTGTCCAAGGTTGTTCCAATATCCATCCAGCCTGGCCTTGGACATGTCCAGAAATCCAGGGGCAGCCACAGCTTCTCTGGCACCCTGTGCAAGGGCCTCACATCCTCATGGGGAAGAATTTCTTCCTGATATCCAATCTAAATCTACCCTCTACATCTCTAAAATTTCTTTGGTTTTGCTCACTGGATTGGGTTGGTGTAGCCAGAAATGTGAATTCTGTCCCCATCTGCTGCAGCCGGGTGGGGCAGTGACCCTGATCTCCTGGCACACATTATCTGCTCATGGGCCAGCTTTAAACCAGCTGGGCAATCATCTTTATCTTTGCCACAGCCCATCCTCCCTCCAGGAGATATCTCCTGTTCATGGCCATGGAGTCCCAGGGCATGACTGATCAAATTCCATCATCCCACTGGGAGATGCTCCAGCCAGGGCAGGAGCCAAGCCTTTCCTACCCAGAGAAAAACTGAGATTTGGGACACCAAGGCACCTTCTTTCCACTGCATTCCAGAGGAAAACCAGACCCTTCCACATCATCCCTGGAGCTTCAGAGGAAACTGCACCTTCTCCAGGAGCACTGCTCCAGCCGAACCACATCTGCCCCTGCAGGAGGATGCAGCCACCATTGAATGGGACTGCTGCCAACACCCTGCCTGACTGACGGGTGTCAGCTTGGATTCTGACTCTGGCAGGGTTTGGGATTGTTCTTTGTAATACTGCATTCCTATTTTAATTTTCCTAGTAAAGAACTGTTATTCCTAATTCCCATCTCTTTGCCTGAGAGCCCCTTAATTTCAAAATGATAATAATAATTTGGAAGAAGGAGGTTTCCATTCTCCATTTCAAAGAGAAGCTTCTGCCTTTATTGGCAGACACCTGTCCTTCAAACCAGGACACTCACCAACACCAGAGTTTCAAGGTACACCCCACCAGGGCTCTGCCCAAATTGTCTCAGGGATAGCACATGGAAGTGCAGCAGGGAGCACTTATAACACAGACCCAAATACCGGTGAAAAATACCCAAGGCAGAGCTGTTTGCCATCACTTCAGGCATGTCCTGCACCCAGCCTGCCAGGGGATGCAGAGACAGAGGAAAGGACATCTGTACCTTCTGACTGTGCTTGATTAGTTAAATCACCTCTAGGAAATAATTTGCCTTCTCTGTTAGTACAACACAGCCAATTTTCTTCTCCTTGCCCCAGGGAGGCAGCAGCAATGTCTGATGCCCAGTGTTACAAGGCTGGAAATCCTGTGCTTCAGTAAATGATTCAGCCTAATCACTGCAGAATGGTGTAAAAAGCCACTGCACTCCTCTCTGTAAGTCCCTTCGAGGGTGCAGGGGGTGATTTCTTAGAGCAGAGAGCTTGACCCTTCAGCAAGTAAAAGATCCATGCAGCTGGCATCCATGGCAAAGGGAAAATCATTTTTGTTTAAAACTGGGGCAATTATACTTTGAAAACATCGTACAGATGGAGGGCGGAGGAGAAAGAGATAATGAGGACCAGGTGGATTGTCCTCCAAGGAAAGAAAACATGGATATCTCTTCCTCACAGATCCTCTTGTCCCAGCCCAGGCTCTGGGTTTAACACCAGGATGCTCAAGGCAAAGCCACAGGGATGTGGGAGGTCAGGGAGCAAGGTCAGAATATGGGTTGGGGTTGGAGGGCAGAGCCTGCAGGCAAAGGGCAAACTGCTCAGATTAGAAACAAAGCAGAATTTTTTTTTTTCCTTCTTAGGATTCGTTTAAAAAAATTGAATTAAAAAGAGAAATAGAAGAACAAAAGAGCAGGGAAAGAACGCCTGAAATACCCCAAGCAAGTCTGCCTCTGTTTAGGGCCTGGCTGGAGATGAAACCCGAATGTTTCTGAATTAGAATAAAAACAACAAAGTGAAGGACATTGTGTTTTGATGGGTTTCATTTTATCCTTTGATAATTTTTCATTTGTATCCTGCAATGGCATTTCATTTGGGTCTCTGCCTGACTGCACATTTTATTCTGGAGCTTGATTTCACTCTATTACTGCATACATCAGTGGCTCCCCAGATTCAGTAACTTGGTCCTGCTCCTTAGCAAATAGACATGTCTGTGCTGTGCTTTGCTGTAGATACTTTTACAAGCCATTTCCCCATTGTGCAGGCTCATAAATATTCCTCTGGCATGGCCTTTTCTTCTGTAGGAAAAAAAAGCTCACGGCAGTGAAACAGAGAGTCAGTAAAAACTAACCAATTTGTCAGTGGCATCTTTGGACAATTAAGAAACCTTGTGTCTCTCCTTGGTCTTTTTTCTCCTTCAGAAGAATAAAGAAATAAAAGAAGTGAGAGGAAATGCACCTGCTGCTCATTTAACTTAATTAAAATCCAGGAATAAGGGAAAAATGCAGATGAGTTGGATGCTTTTAATACTGGATGTTCTAAAAAAATAAACAAATATTAGGAGTAGCTGGGAATAACAGAGGCTTAGAGGGTCTTGGCTCTGAGCAGAGGGGAGGGTTTAGATAATCTGCAAGCCCCTTTAAGCTCTGTTTGCTGATCCCATTTGATGCTGAGATTTGGAGAGAGGCTGCATCAGAACACGAGTTCTGCTCTGTGTCTCAGTCAACCCACCAGCAAAAGAAAAGTTCTCCTTCTTCGTGACACAGGCAGTCAGTCAGGGCTCAAAACCCTGTGCCCTCCTCCCGAGAGGAGATGCTGGAGTGGGTGTGCTGAGCACAGCACTGTTTGTGCAGTCAGTGTGCATAAGAAGAGGTGAGGGTTTGCCAGTGTTTTCTGTTCCCCCAGGTTTCCCTTTCTCTCTAACATTGCCATCAGGATTCAGAGGTATCTCTGCATCCAGCTGTTGGGCCTCAGTACAAGGAGCTGGATGTTGGAACAACTCCAGAGGAAATCACTGAGTTGATCACAGGGCTGGAGAGCCTTTGTTATAAAACAGGCTGAGAGACTTGGAGATTTCAACCTGGAGAAGAGAAGGCTCCAGGAAGAGCTTTGAGCCTCTTCCAGTGCCTAAAGGGGCTCCAGGAGAGCTGGAGAGGGACTATGGACAAGGGATGGAGGGACAGGACAAATGGGAATGGCTTTAAACTGACAGAGGGTAGGTCTGGGTTTGATATTGGGTAGAAATTCTTCTCTGTGAGGGAGGTGAGGCCCTGGCACAGGGTGCCCAGAGAAGCTGTGGCTGCCTCTGGATTCCTGGAAGTGTCCAAGGCCAGGCTGGATGGGGCTTGGAGCAGCCTGGGACAGTGGGAGGTGTCCCTGCCATGGCAGGGGTGGGAACTGGACGAGCTTTAAGGTCCCTCCAACCTAAATCATTCTGGGGTTCTTGGTCTTCAACTTCTCTGGCCTTTCCTATGATGCAGAGAACAGAGGCTGTAGATCCATCAACAATCTCCAGCCCAAGAGAGATGCCATCCTGAGACCCAGCATGCTGCAAATTCCACTTCTGAGGGGTGTGGAGGGCTGTGAATCTCCCTGGGGACATTCCTCTGCACAGTGGGACATCTGCTGTGTCACAGTGGGACAAAAGCCAAGGAGGGAGAAAATGCTACTGGGAGAGCAGATAAATAACACTTGGAAAAGAGCTGTCCCTCCCAGCTGATGAAAATATTCCCTTCACCATGTCCTAGAATTGAAAATATCTCCAGGAGCAGCTGCTTCCAGCATTTCCCTTTGAAAACAGTCAAATATCCAAGAGACTCTTTAGGGAGCTTTTCCCAGACATGTAATATTTTAACTCCACAGTCCTGCCCATTAAACCTGTTAAGGCCCTTCATGTTTTCCTGAGTAATCCCACTTCCTCTGTCCAGCCCACACCCATCTCATGCTCAGATGATGTCCCCTGGGCCATTTCCATTTGGCAAAATGGTTTGGTTCTGCATGGATGGAAAGCTGACCTGAAGTCAGGATTTGTAGATTCTCTCCCTTTTCTACCAAAAATGGATCCCTACTGAATCTTTCCTTGAGCTTATAATTTCTGTTTCAGACTTGAAGAACAGAGTCTGTGCTCTAAATCCTGTAGATACCAGGATTGTGTTGCAAACAGTGTGTCACAAAGCCAAAAATTGAAAATTCTTTTGGCTGAAATGATAAAGAATGGTGGGTTTGGGGCCAGGGAATGGTGTTTTATGCTCTTGTAATTCCTGCTGCTCATTGTGTCTGTGATTTACAGCCTGTTGATGGGTACCTGGGGTTGTACTCTCCCCAAAAAAGGCAGTCTGTGCCCCAAAGATGTGACCTTCTAAATTGAGCAGCCAGACTGGAAACAGGGGAGTAGTTTACCCATTTTGTATAAATTAATCCCCTGGAGTTCTGTGATTAATAGATTCAAAATACACTGTGAGCCTGTAGCCAGGTGAGGGTCTGAGCCCAGCAATCACAAACCCTTCCTTCCTCTATTCACAGTGCATTAAGAAAAGGTCTCTGTGACCTAGAAAGATCTTTCAGTGACTCACTTTTCAATCTTTCAGCGTCCTCTTGGAAGGGAGGAGGGATGGGGAGAGAGGCAGAGCTTTGGTTATTGTTGTTTTCCATCTTTTTAATTTGCAGCTACACTGCTTGTTAGTCTAAAAGCAAATTGAGACAAGGCTGAAGTAACCATCTCAGCAATAAAAGCTCTCTGCAGAGACAGACCAAACACTCCAGGAAAGTGCAAGCAAGAGGGGAAAATTGGCTGCTGGAGCTAAACAGCTCTCAGGCTGACTTTCAGAGGCAGCTGAGCCTCATGCCCTCTACATGCAGAGTCCCTTTCCTGCTCTGGGGCTCTGTGTGGGGCACAGCTGGGGGAGCAGATCCATGTTGTGCTAACAGGGATGTTTTGCCAGGTGTTTTGTAAGGTGGGAGAAGGTTGCTGGGCTGCTGTGATTAAAGAAATCCTAATGCTTCCAGGCAGGCAAATTCCTTGTCAAGGGGCCTGAGGTAAAGTCTTGGCCTTTTGTGGCTGGGAACCTCAAGTCTCACGTGTGGGAGGGAAGGAACCAAGTGGGATTTTGGTGGGAGCAGCCACTCAGCAGGATTTCTGGCTAAAAGAGAACAGCATCCTCTCCTCTGGAACCCCAAAACTATCAATTCTCAACGACTTCATCTTTACCTACATAAATATTGAAACTCCCAGCCCTTCATCCCTGAATGGAGAGAGAGGGAGTTTGCATAATGGGCAGATAGTGATGGGACAAGGGGCAATGGTTTTAAACTGAAGGAAGGCAGGTTTAAGTTAGATATTAGGAGTAATTCTTTACTCACAGGGTGGTGAAGCACTGTCACAGGGTGCCCAGAGAAGCTGTGGCTGTCTCTGGATTTCTGGAAGTGTCCATGGCCAGGCTGGACAGGGCTGGGAGCAGCCTGGGATAGTGGAAAGCATCCTTGCCCCTGGCAGGGGGCTGGAACAAGATTATTTTTAATATCCCTTCCAACTCATTCTGGGATTTTATAACCACAAAAGCAAAAACTTGAAGGGAAATAAAAAAAATAATAATCTGAAAGTCTGAAAATATTCACATAAGTCCAGAAGCAGAGGCTTCCAGACTGGTGGCTTTGTGTTTAAGCTCAAGTGCCTCAGGAAATGTGATCCCAGACATGATGCTCTGGTAGGAGCCAGAGTGGTGCTTTACTTGGAAGTTTCCATGGGTAAATATGCAGTATTCAAGTGAGAGTGTGAAAAAAAAAAAAAAGAGACCTCCTGAGTCCTTTCACAGCTCAGCAGGGAATGTTCACTTCCCTGCAGAGCCAGGGGATGGTACCAGCCCCACTTCTGTGCTGGGGCCAGGATCTGCTCTTTGGTGTGAGGCTTTTCCTCAGCTTTGCCTCCTGAGCAGGGGTTGCATGTCATTAATGCATGTGAGCTTTCCCAGACTTATCTGCACTGAACCTCTCAGGGCTCCCTCTAAACCCCTTCTGTCTAATGAAGTAATTGGATTAATAGGCAAACAGCAAATCAGTGTGCTTAATTGATGTTCCCAGGTAAATCAGCACAGGTAGTGCTTATGTTTAAGGGCTGCTCCTGAAGGAAAAGCAGAACTGAATTAAATCCTTTTTTGCTACTTTCTTATGATGTCTGAGACTGAGGTGAAAGGTTATGGTTTTCTCCCCACTTGATTTTTGCATTAGGAATAATTTTGGTCTCTTCTGTCCTGTTTGTATGTGCCTCACACTCCTGAAAGATACCACAGGTGACTGGAAAACGGATGGGGCAGCAATATTGAACACTGAGAAGTGGGGAGGGACTAATATTTAGGGATGGAGAATTTTTTTCCTGGCTCTGGTTTAATCTGCACTCTTCATTTAGCTGCATGTAGCTGAAATGCCTGTGGGATGCTTGAGAGGAAAAGCACTTTTACTACAAACCAAACACCCTGTTAAGGGCTGTGCAGGAATCAGGAGTTCTGCCTTTGACCTCCCAGAGGAACACTCCCCCAAAGAGGGAAAATCTTCATGCCACCCTGCTCTTCCTCAGGATTGAAAAAGCAAGGAGAGAGATTCACAGATATTGAAATAATGCTGTTAAAAGCAGAAACAAATACTCCAGGCTTTTCTGATTCTCTTTCCAGCTCCTTGTCACAGACTGAGCACTGCTGCTGCTGTTCCAAAGGGCTTTTCAATCAGGGGAATTCAGGATGTGATGGTTTTTCAGAGACTCTGGATTCCACTGCAGCACAGACTGACACCAGAGAGAGGGACAGTGATGAACAGGAGGGACAGGGGAGAAGAGAATGGCCTGGAGGAACTGGTTTAGGAGCTGAGATCAGGCAGAGCACAGCAAGGATGGGAAGGTCTGGGGCAGCTCTTCCTCACAGGGATTTCTCCCTCCCCAAAAACAGGGCATAACTGTTTGGAGAAACTCTGGGATAGCAGAAGTGTCTCCCTAGAGGTTTATTCTGGATAGTGGGACAGCCTCTGTTGCTCCTTGGGGCATTTCAGCCAGGTCAGAGTGGCTCAGAGCCTGCGTTGGGAGGACAACAGGCAAAGCTGCTGCACAGACAGAAACCTTCCTGCACCCTCTGCATTTACAGCAAGGCTTTTCTTGCAGCCCTTCACCCCGGGAGTGAAGTGAAAGCAGTCCCTGCTCCGGGGAGTTATTTTGGCGTTTTCTCAGCTGTCCTGTGCCTCTGCTCCTCTGGGCTCACGATGGCAGCAGAGCGCTGTGGCACAGCACAGCCAGGCACCATCCTGGTGCTTCCCCCACCCAGAATTTCAGCCTCCTCCTGGAGCATCCTGGCCCTTCCTTCCCTAGGGCTGGGAACACTCAGGGCAGCTGGATCTGCTCCATGCCAGGCTGGACAGAAGGTGAGACCTCACTTCCTTGCCTCAAAGTCCCCATCATCCATTCCAAAAGGAATTTTCTGCAGCTGAATTCTCCCCTTTTTCAGGATAGACCCAAGAGGTTCCTGTTGCTTGGCCCCTGCTTTTCCCCAGCTGCTAAGCTAAGGCAGAGGTGGCTTTGTGTGGAGCAGACCTTGGAGAAATGTCACTTTTGGGAGCTCCACACTGAAGGGATGTGAGTGTCTGTGACAGACCTTGGATCTTAGTGGTGCTTGCTCCAGCAGGAGAGGGCAGCAGCACCCTCTGTGATTGGTGTAACTGCATTTTGTGCCCAGTTTGGCTCAGGTGCCTCAAGGTTTGTGCCTTGCAGAGCCCTTGGGTCTTTCACTGCTCTCTCTTGGGCAGCAGCTCCAGGCCAGACCTCACAGAGCATCTCCTGCCACCATAGAGCCCCTTCCTCCACCATCCTGCACCTTCCTCCACAATCCTCCTGGATGGTGGTGTCCTGGTTTGAAGGACAGGTGTCTGCCAATAAAGGCAGAAGCTTCTCTTTGAAATGGAGAATGTAAACCCCCCTCCCTCCAAATTATTATTATTTTGAAATTAAGGGGCTCTCAGACAAAGAGATGGGAATTAGGAATAACAGTTCTTTACTAGGAAAATTAAAATAGAAATGCAGTATTACAAAGAACAATCCCAAACCCTGCCAGAGTCAGAATCCAAGCTGACACCCGTCAGTCAGGCAGGGTGTTGGCAGCAGTCCCATTCAATGGTGGCTGCATCCTCCTGCAGAGGGCAGATGTGGTTCAGCTGGAGCAGTGCTCCTGGAGAAGGTGCAGTTTCCTCTGAAGCTCCAGGGATGATGTGGAAAGGTCTGGTTTTCCTCTGGAATCCAGTGGAAAGAAGGTGCCTTGGTGTCCAAAATCTCAGTTTTTCTCTGGGTAGGAAAGGCTTGGCTCCTGCCCTGGCTGGAGCATCTCCCAGTGGGATGATGGAATTTGATCAGTCATGCCCTGGGACTCCATGGCCATGAACAGGAGATATCTCCTGGAGGGAGGATGGGCTGTGGCAAAGATAAAGATGATTGCCCAGCTGGTTTAAAGCTGGCCCATGAGCAGATAATGTGTGCCAGGAGATCGGGGTCACTTCCCCACCTGGCTGCAGCAGATGGGGACAGAATTCACATTTCTGATCACATCAGCCCAACACAGGTGGGGATGCAGGAGATTTCTTTTCTGGTCCTGAATTTACCAATAGCTTTTTACCTGGCCATGCATGGGCTGTAAAACCTTTCCCAGTGTGACCTGGGAGGGCTGTGAGCTCCCCTTGGGAGCTGGGATTGGAGTGTGGGAGGTGTTCAGGCAGGATTTTGCACAAAGCAGGAGGGGCTGTGTGAGGACTCCAGGCAGCACTGGGACAGAACAGCAATAAATAATTTTTAAAAAGTGTCAGCAGATTTCCTTCCTTCTGTTCTGGTGTGGGTGCTTACCTGGACCTGTGCTGGAGCAATTCAAGACATTAATCTTCCAGAAACCAAATATTTTCTTTCAGTTGAGTTTATTTTATTCCTCTTAGAGAGCTGGACTGTCACACTGAGGTGTTGTGCAAGAGCCAGAGTGTCACCAAGGATGGTCTGAGTGAGGAAGGAGCAAGCTCAGAGGATTTTTAGGCCACTCCTGCTGCTCTAGTGAAACCACACTTCCACAGGGCCAGGATGCTGCTGCCTGGGGTCAGATCCAAGGATTTGCTCATCCCTGGATGCTCGAGTGCAAAGACAACCCCACAAGTGAGCTGGTTAGTGGAAAGCCACTAGAAATAACGGTGTCACAAGCCATCAGTGACCTCCCATGCACCAGACCTCTCCCCCAAAAGTCATGCAGAGGTTTCCCCTCTCCTCCTTGTGAAGGAGCCTTAACTCACAGCCAGCAGCTCTCACAAAGTTCCCATTGATTTCTGGCAGCTCGTGGATGTAGCAAGTGGCACGGAGTTGATACTGCAGATCCATAATTAATGCTTTGTGATCCCAGATCTGAAGGCCCTTTCACAGACAGAGGGACTGTTAAACTGCCCCTGAAGATGAGGGATAGACTCGTGGAAGGGATTAACAGCCAAGCCAGTAATGAGCTCAGAAAAAAAACCTCACAAGCATGGGAGATAAAAAAAAAATAATCTGTGAGTGAAAACCATCCATTTATGAAGTGCTGTTTTGCAGAAGGAGAGTGCTTCTGAAGCCACCTAAAGTGCAGATATTCTCATTGCCTCTGGAAGCCTGAGTCAGACAGTTTGGAGCCTAGAATTCCCAGGATGGAAGGAGGTTTGGGGGATGATGTGCTCAGTGAGGCAGCAGAGCAGTGACACAGCTCTCCAGGCTGGGGATCCACCCCTGGGATTCTTGTTTTAAGAATATCCCAGAATGTCCCATTTAAATAATGTCCCCATTCCTTTTAAGAATGTTCTTACATTTTTTTTAACAATTGCATGGGTGGCTTTGGCTGGTGGGGGAAGAGAGCAAAAAGAGGAAAGAGCTGAGTGAGAACCTAGTATTTGGAGGAGCAGGAAGAGCCCTTATCCAACCCCTTCATCCCAAAAAATCCATGTCCAGAAGAGAACCTGTTTATTGGGAATGTCTATCTAGAAGAGCTTTTCCCTGTTTCATCCTGCTCTGCTCTAAAATGCTGCACCCAGAGCCCACCCTGAGGTGTTGGCACCCACTCTGAGCTCACCCACAGAGGGGCTGGTGACATTCAAGTGGCAGATGGTTCATTTGTGGTGTCCTCTCCTCACCAAATAGGATGGAGCTTGCTCTTTTCAGGCTTGGTGATGGATATTCACTGGAACTTAAACAGAAAAATATATGTAAATAAACAAACACATCTATATAATAATCATAATTGTTTAAACTATTATTTATAGGCAACAATTCCAGTATTTTCATAAGGGTTGTGGAAGAAAAGAAAGGAAAACAGACAGAGGAGAGGTTTTGAGGACAGATGCAGGCAGTCTCCCACTTAGGAATATTGTCTGTCTACACATCTTGAAAAGGAGGGATTTATATCAGCTGGAACCAATAGGTAGATAAAGAGCCCACTTCAACAGGAAAAAGAAGCCATTATCCATTGCATAGTTAGCTTATGAGAATGAAAAAAAGAGCATTTGGAGAAAATATCTGCCCATTAAATATGGAGTTAAGAGCCTGGCTTAGGCTCAGAAGGGGAAAAAAAGGCTTTTGATTAACCAATAAAGCCAATGGTGATGTTGAGATTATTCAGCGTTTATTGCTTTTATGAAAAGGGGAAAAAAAAGGAAAAAAAAATAAAAACAAAGAAAAAAAAAAAAAAAAGAAAAAGAAAGAAGGAAAAGCCAGTCTGTTTTACATTTGTTGGGACTGCAGTAGATTGCTCTTGCCAGGGTAATAAACAGTAGCTTGGATGCATCATGCAAGGCTGGTCACGAAGATGAAAACACGCAGCTCTTTGGGTTTTAAAATGCTTGGAGGCATCTCAGCTGACAGTTCCCTCTGCTGATGCCTCTGTGGAGGGAGGATTGACTGCACTGCCCTTGCTGTGGTCACTTAATCTCGGGGCAATTCTTCTCCTTGATGGATCAATGCGAGGCCTTGAGCTCAGTTATGAGATTTAGATGGTCCCATTAGAAAAAAATGAAGAGCAGAGTGATCCCAGGGCTCCCTGTGCATGGGGAAAGGTGGGAGGAGGAGGAGGAGTGCTTCATCCACTGAGGTGGGGGCATGGCAGCACCTCTCAATCTGACAAAACCAGCACAGTGGGAAAGGAATGTGCTGCTCTCCATGGGGAAAGTCAGGAAGCTCTGTAGCTCTACAACAAAATCAGGGAAGGCTCAAATAATGACCTGTGAGCCATTTATAAGGGGACACTGGAGATGGAGGAACCTCACAGCAGGTTAGAGGCACATCAGCCTGGAATTGCATGGTGACACAGCTCAAGGTCCTCCAAGACTTCACTATCAAAATCAAAGCTGTGGATGGCATAAAATGTGGAAAATCTTGCCTTTGAATGGACTAATGGACAGGATACAGCACTGCTCAGGCCTCTCCTACAGCAAAGCAAAGTTGCTGCTACCTGGAAAGTGGACATAGCCAAATACAAGTGACAAATGGAGGTAAATTATATTAAAAACTCATTTTGAGATTAACTATTGGAATAACTTGCCAAAGGAGCCACTGCATTCCTCTCCCCTAAAGGACAGTGGATTGTCCCCTAGTCAAAACTGGCAGTAACTCTTGGAGAGATCAACGTGGTTTATACAACAAGCACAGACTGATTTGCTGCTATGGGCATTGAAGGAGCTCAGAGCCATCTGAGAGGTCCTTTTCAGCCTTGAGCTGTTCCCTGTTCCACTGGGTCTGTCAGCTTTGTGTCCCCTCAGCCCAGGGCTCTCTTCATTTTGAAGACACCAGTCACCCAGAGCTGGACTCTGGCCAGGCCCTCTTTGCAGGCAGGACTTGATACCCATAACAGAATCCCTTGCAAAGAAGGATTCCCTCCTCTGACAGCTGGAATACCCTCAGCTTTCAGCCCAAGTTCCCTCATTTCAGCATTTTCTTGCTTTGAGTCTGAAAATGCATTAGGGCTCTTCTGAAGTAACTGTGAGCATCCTAGTAGATCCCACTAGGGTCTTAATTAAAGCTTTAGGAACCAGGACAGATTAAAGGAGAAACAATCACTGCAGAAATCCAGTTTGGCTTTGCTGAGTAATAGGAAAGAGGGAAAGAAAAATGGCCCAGTTGTTTTTTGGTGCTTTTTTAATTTTTTTTCTTTTCTTCTTCTTGTTGTTGTTTTGTTTTGTTCTTTTGCTTTCCACCTGTCAGAAGACAATTCCCCAAGAGAAGATCCTGGCTGTTTCTCCCAGTGCTCCACAATATGTGTGCCCTTGGTTGTCTGGTAGGTCCATGTTGTTCCTGAAAGCAGACACCTTATCTCCATAGGAAAGTTCTCACAGGGGACCATAAAAAAAGGTGTCCCATTGTTCAGCTCAGTCCTCCTGGCTCCCCAGAGAATCATAGAGACATTTGAGCTGGAAAAGACCTCTGAGGTCATCAAGCCAAGGCCACCACTGACCCCTGTCCCCAAATGCCACATCCACATGGCTTTAAATCCCTCCAGGGATGGGGATTCCACCCCTGCCTTGGGCAGCTGTGCCAGGGCTGGACAACCCTTTCTAGTGAATAAAGTTTTCTGAATATTCCATCTAAACCTCCTCACAGCTTGAGGTCATTTTCTCAATTATGGTTTATATTAGAAGGCTTTTCCAACCTTAATGATTATATTCTTCTCATCCTGTCCCTTTTTCCTTGGGAGCAGAGCTCAACCCCTTTTGGCTGCTCCCTCTCCTGTCAGGAAGAGCCAGAAGTTCCCCCTGAGCCTCCTTTTCTCCAGGCTGAGCCCCTTTTCCAGCTCCTCCAGCCACTCCCAGCTCCTCCAGCTCCTCCAGACCCTTCCCCAGCCCCATTCCTTACTCTGGACGTGCTCCAGCCCCTCAATGCCCTTCTTGCCATGAGGGACCCAAAACCACACTCAGAATTCGAGGTGAGGCCACAATGAGAGCATTTGAGAGCCTCCATTCAGTAATGAATGACCAGTGGGATGTGGGACTGACCCACAGTCCTTCATCCACCATCAGATCATCACCCAGCACCCCTGGGAGGAACTCACCACCCTTCAGTGGGCAATCAGCACCTCCAGGCAGTTTGCAGCAGAGCCAGGGCATCCCTGCTGTTCCCAGCATGACTCCAGTCCCAACCCTCCACTCAGGGTTCAGGGATTTCAGGCTTGACCTCCTGCATCCCACTCCCCCTGCCCACAGCCTCCCTGGGATCTCTGCCTGCCTTCCCAGCGGTTCCCTGCAGCCATCAGCAGAAGCAGGGGCTGTGTGTGCTGCCAGGATAATTAGAGTGCTGCAGGGTGCTTAGTATGCAGGCAACGGCTGTGCCATTGCTGGGGAAAGAAAAAAAAAGGAAAGAAAAAAGAAGAAGAAAGGGGAAAAAAAGCAACTGAAAAAAGCCCTGTTGCCCAAGCTAAAGAAAAACACTTTTTACCACTTGTTTCTCTGCTTCCCCAGGAAAGCCAAAGCTCTGCACAGAGGCACTTCTGGCTGCCTTGGGAAGGTGTCTGTGCAGGGATTACCAGGCTTTTGTTTTTGCCCCAAAACATGAAAATGCTTTCTGCTGATGGCTGCACAGGGAATGGCTCTGTGCCTCTCCTTTGGCCATGGAGAGAGCTGAGATGGAGCAGGGGGGGGCAGGTTCTGTGCTGCCTTCAACAGCAAGGGCTGTACTGGGTCTGACAGAGATGAGACATTCCAGGTTTGTGTGTTCAGGGCCAGCTGTGCAATGCAGACGTGATGCCCTCTTGGTGTCCTTCATCCCACACACGATGGGAGCCAGCTCAGATGTCCCTGGTGTGGGGAGAAGAACTGGAGCAGAATCCAGACACAGCCCCAGGGGTGCAGGAGGGGGCATCTTCTACCAAGGGCCTCGTTCTTCTTCAGGAGTTAACCAGGGAAATCACCTCTGGATCAGTCTGCTCCATGGTGAGAGGGGAGAAAGCAGGAGAGCCACTCATCCAGCAGCAGATGGTAAGCAGGAGGCTGGAAGCTGTGTGCTTGCTGTGTTTGGGAGGGGAATGGAACAGAGAGCTGATCTTGGCCAGCACAGAGCAGTTACCACCTGCCTGCCACCAACCTCCAGTTTGCAATGCCAAGGTGCTCCCCTGTTCCCACCAGGCACTCCACCATAAACCCTGCAACTTTCCACTAGATCTGGTGGTTTTCAGGTGGAGCTGGAAGGGTTAAACGTCCTCGTTCATGTAAACCACATGCACAAGGCAGAGATTGCAGCCACTGCTCAGGGTGTCAGGCATGGCTGGAGCCCAGCCCCTGGCACACAAAGGCAGCAGGGAGCATCACCCACCTGTAAATGCCATGTGGAAACTAGGGAGGAGAATGAAAAATTCTCCTTTCTGTTCCCCATGGAAGGAGCTGAGGGTCAGAGGGGATCAGAGCCATGGCCCACGAGCTGTGGGATCTCAGGGCTCCTTGAACCAAGGAACCAGAGATTCCAGATAACACAGGCTGGGAAAAGACCTTATCCCCCTCCCTGTACCCTGCACCCAAGAGCTGCACCAAACATCCCCCTGTCCCTGTTTCTGCAGTGAAAACATTGCTACTCAGGATCTTTTGCCATTTTGGGTATCCCTACATTTTTGTGGCCATGTACCAGACCAGGCAGAGCAGCTGGCCAGTGTCCAGAAATCCCAAGGAATGTCACTGTCACTCCATGGGATGGCCTGTAGCCCTGAGATCCATGGAACTGGTGTCTGTGCAGACGTGAGCAGGCAGAATAACCTGCCCCAGTGCAAAAGATGCTGCTGCCTCCCCCCCCAGGAGCCTCCTTCAGTGTTTCACAGCCCAAGTGTGAAGACAATTTTCCTCATGTCAGCAACCCTTGCTGGAAATTAAGCAAACTAAGCGACTTGGCTTTCTTGGAGAGCTCCAGGGAAAGGAATTGTCCTCCTATCTGCATGAAGTACAGAAATATTGAATGTTCTCCTTTGTACCTCCCAGAAAGAATTTGCTTTCAACCTCTCAGTGTTCTCCATTCATATCCCTAATTCTCTGTTCCAAATTTTTGCCTATCCTGTCATTTCCCTTTTTCAGTCATATCCAATTCTCTTTCATAAGTTCAGCCACTTGCACTGGCTGAGGGGCAAAAATTTGGTGAGTTGTTTTCCTGGATGAGCAAAGGACACACTCAGGGCCATTCCTGCACTGCTGCTGTCTTTTCCTCTTGATTTCAGCCCTTAATTCACTGGGCAGAATTCAAAGTGGGTAAGTGTGAGGGATGGAAATGCCTTTTGCCATACAAACTATATTTTCTTCAACCAAAAATTTTCAAGTGTCTGGAAATGTTGGCTCTGAATCCAGCCTGATTGGAGATGGAGCAGTGGGCAGGGTGTGTTTCAGAATTACAGATGGATGATGCAAACAGCTCTCTCTCTTGCACATTTACTGATACCTGATATCCTGAGGCAAAAAAAGTTCTGATGCACCAGGAACACTGTGAAAAAAGAGTCCCTTGGCTTCAGTTGTGATGCTCTGACTTTTTCACTGGGAACCTTTCAGCCCTTGCATGGTGGGGTCAAATTAATTTCAGTCCACCCCAGCAGACAAACCTTCAGAAACCCTCAGGTGTTTCTTTCCTCCACTGGAGAGCCCTGTGCTGCCCATCCCAAACCAATTCACTCCCCAGGTCTTCTCTGTGCAGCTCTAGATGATTTTTAACCTATTTCCCAGCAGTTTGTCTCAGTTTTTTTTTCCTCATAAGGTGTTGCTTTGGGCTGTAGACTTGCTCTCCAGGAAACCTTGATCTTGGGGCAGGATAAACCTTCTCAATGCAATAACACCTCCAGACCACTCATAAATACTCCCTTAACAGCAACCAGCTTTTCCTAGGCTTTGATGCAGAAATTGGCTTAATTCATATTGGCTGCTGAGGGATTGATTTTGGGTGTCTGGCTCTGTCCCAGAGAAGGAAGTTTAACCCCTTCCCTGTGGAGGCTCCCAAGCACCCTGCCACGGGTGTGGTGGGAGGCATTGGAAGGGAGAAGGGCTGTTTTCCATGGCAAGGGGGTACTGATGCCTTCAGCTTTAGCTTTTGTATTTTTCAGATCTGTACTGCATTAGTGTGTAACTCTGAACTCCCTACAGAGTGTCAGTGAGCTCTCTTCAGTTTGGTCAGACAAAACAATCCTTCCTGAGAGCCAAGGACACCTCACAGCCTCAGGCCCCAAAAGTGTAGAAACAAAAGTGGATTGGGAGGAGCAAACTGGGGGAAATGTGACCTCATTACCTGAAGCTGCAATGGACAATTAATCCCTGAGATGAAAATAGACCAAACTTAATCTGCCCAAAAAACTCATGACCACCATCCATGTGGGTGTAGCTCTGCCAGGCTCTTGCACTGCCCAGGGTGTATCTATTTAATAAACACCTATTTTAATAAATACCTACTTTAATAAATACCTACTTTAATAAATAACTACTTTAATAAATAACTACTTTATTCTCTGACTCTGTGTAGCCTCTGCTCTAGGTAGCCAGTCCAAAGCATCAGTACAGTCTGCTAGAGATGATGGGCTAGCAAAGCCAACCTGAATGTGGATAATCTGAGGAGTGCCTTGGTTTCCTCCTGAAGATCCATGTGGGCAAGAGGAAAAGTGAAGCAGAAGGTCCCTGTTGTGCCCAAGACAGCCAGGATGTCCTGGGCTATGGGGACTGGCAGCCAGCTATCCTGGAGGGACACCAGGAGATGTTTTTCCACATTGGTTACACCTGGATGATGGGTTCCTTGGTGAAACTCCTGGTATTGGTGTGTCCCAGGCTGGGCAGGGAGGGATGCACCATCACACCAGGTAATATTGTGTTTCAGGAAAAGGTTCTTCACCCAGCAGGTGGTTGGGCACTGGGACAGCCCCCCCAGCAAAGTGGAAATGGCACCAAGTCTTAGAGAGGTCAAGAAACAATTTGGAAAATGCTCTCAGGAACATGGTGGGATTTTGGGGGTGTCCAGCTCAGAATATTCTCTGAGTTTTTGGAGCAAGCTGGACTCAGACTGGCTCAGATCCCTCTGTTTCTTTTGTAAGCAACCTCTGGGCTCTCTCAAGAAGGATCTGGGGCCCTTTTCTCTGTAGACCATAAGAAGATGCATTGCAGAGATCCCTGCCAAGCCTCAAATGAGTGGGACCTAGGAGCCTCCACAGGTTCAAAATTCCCTTGAAAGCTCCATCACCCCCTGAAGCCGAATGTCCCCAGAGATTCCTGAGAGTTTCCAGAGGAAACTTGTGCAGGAGAGTTTGTTCTCATGCCCCAGCCTCAGCCCATGAGATGTGCAGAGACCAGGGCTTGTGCTGGTTTGGTACTGGGGGCTTTGGAGAAACCTGATGGAGATGAAATCCTGAGGGACTCCAGGGAGGGATGTGAAACAGGAGCTGTTCTAGGAGCCAAGGACAGCTGGCCCAGCTGTGCTGATGTGATTCCCAAGCACATCCTTGCTCAGGCAAGGGGAGCACCAATCCCACCCTGGACTGGGAAGGGTGATTACAAAACATTTCCCATCGAGTTCTCCTCCTTCTCTGCACCAGGCTCTGAGTCACGGTGAATCATTCAGCACTCCGTGGTGCTGAAGTCACTCAGCACATTTTCCATGGCTTTTCCTCCAGCTGAAGGATTTGTGGGACGTGTGCTCCAACAGATAAGGCTGGAATGGGGATCTAGGGGAGTTTGGGAATTCTTTTCCTTGTGCCTCTCTTCCTGCCTTAACTCGAGATGATTCCACATCCGAGGGACCCCATGAGTCATGATTGCTTTGATGAGGGTTTGGGCTCTGCCCTGCTCCACTCCAGGAATGTGTGTGTGGGTCCCTGTGTCCCTGCTGCCCTTATCCAGGGAATAAGATGATCCAGGTGGAAACTGGTGCTGAGAGTTCTGTCACAGAGTGGGGGTTGATGGAAAGGCAGGAAATTATTTTTCTGTTGAAATCAGGATTTGGGAGTGCAGGATTTGGGCCGTTCTCAAAGGGAGAGGCCCTTCTCAGCTGTTGAAAAGTGAAATTTCTTGTATAAGCAAGTTGTCTAAACTTTTTGTAGGAGGTGGTGAAGAGACAAATGCATTTTCAGGGAAGATTTTTGTCCTGCCTCTCTCCAGCTGGGCTAATAATCTTCTGGAAGTGTCTGTCCCTATCCATCTGTTATCAAAATGACTGCTCAACCTGGACACTTACCCTGCTAAATTCTAGAATTAGGTGGATCCTAAGAGAAAAGAAATTCCTCCAGTGAGGAGGGAGTTGTTTCAGTGCTGGAGACATGCAAGAAAATGTGGAGCATTTTTGGATATTACCTGTGGAACCCCCTAAGTGAGAAGACAGTCATTCAATTGGTCAGAATATGGGATTCTGAGCAAATTTCCTTCCTCTTTCCTTTTCAGTCTTACTTATTCCTATCGGGGTAAGCAGCAGAACTCAGAGTAGCTGGTTGCCCTTCCTGGGAATGGCAGGTGTGACTGAAATGAGAACAGAGGCAGCTTTAGGGCTTCACATTCCTCTTTCTCTCTGCTCCTCCCCGTCCCTCCAGCAGCAGGGAGCTGTTTGAAATCCGTGCTGAATCTCTTTCAACACCTTCACCCTCCTCAGCATCTCCAACAGGCACGTGCACACACAGGCACAAAAGCTACCAGGGTCTTTGTTGCTGTTGCTGCTGTTTTGATGCTGAACAGAAGTCCTGGCTCCAGCCCCCCTCCTTACTGGATCACCTTCAGGAATCAATGCTGCAGATGTTGACTTAAGCCATGGTGCTAGCAGGAGACTTTTAATACATTTCAGATACAACAACAAAGAGCAGATGCCAGTTCATAGGGAGGGAAGGGAGATGTTTTGATCTGGGTTTTTTTGGAAATGAATTTTCATGCAGCCTTTATTTCAAATTTTATAGTTTTTTCTTTTCCCTGGAATGCATATTAAACGCTGATAGCCTGTTATCCTTGACCTTTAGAGCCTGTGAATTTGAAAATCCAATTCCCTGTGAAAAGCAATGCATACAATATGGACTTTGAAGAAAATGCCAGTAAGTGAGTTATTTTCTTTATGGCCCTGCAAGAGTCTCTTACTGACAGAAAAAAGGCAGGAGCACAACTTGGGTGTAATAGAGGCAACAAGGAGAGAGGTTTCCATGCTTTGCAGGCCATGGGTCTTGTTCACCCAGTGGGCAGGAAGGAAGATTAGGTTGTTAGCAGTGATAATTCACATTCCTGTTTCTCAGCACTCCAGTTCTTGTGCTTTTTAACTCCTCTAGTGCTGCCAGATGGGCTTGGAGCATCTTGGAAGAACGTGGCACCAGATGTGCCACTGTGTCCTGGTGGGATTGTCTTCAAACACTGGTAGGTTATGCTGGGAATTTCATAATCAGCTTTTCTTTCTGGTGTGCTGACAGAGTTCTGGTGACCTCCAGTCCTGCTGGTGACAACCCTTGGAAGGTCTTTTCTGGATGTGCTGGAGATACCCCAAGGGAGTTTTCTTCCAGCTGTGCTGGGAACATCCCTGGGCAGTTTTCTTCCAGGTGATGTGGAGACAGGTCAGGACACAACCAACAGCCCAGTAAACCCACTGCAGTGCTCAGTGTGCCAAATATTTCCCTTCTCGTGTCCTCAACCTGTTACAACTTTTTTTTAAATTTGCTTTTTCTTGGGCAGAGTTGCCCTGGCACTTACACACTCTGCTTAGAACAGCAGAATTCCACCACCCTCCAGCTTCTGGCCAGGCATGATGGTTACCTTCTTCTTGATTTTTAAAAATATCCCATGCTTCCCCTCCCATGGAAAAGGCTGGGAAGGGTGTTCAAGGACTCTGTTAAAACCATAACTGCATTTACCAAAGACAGTCATATAGCTGTGGGGCTGGTGAGATGGGAAATCCAGATGTTCCAAGAACAAAATAAGATATTTCACAAGTAAAAAGATCATTCTTCAGTGGCAGTCCCCATAGACCTGCTGTCTGCTCTGGGCATTAGAAAAGCATCAAAACCAAGGAGCAGAAGTTGGAGTTTACAGAAGAAATTCTTCCCTGTGAAGGGAGATGAGGCCCTGGCACAGGGTGCCCAGAGAAGCTGTGGCTGCCCCTGGATCCCTGGAAGAACCCAAGGCCAGGTTGGATGGGACTTGGAGCTCCCTGTGGCAGTGGGAGGTGTCACTGCCCATGGCAGGGGTGGGAGCTGGATGGGCTTTAAGGTCCCTTCCAACCCAAACCATTCTTTGATTCCATGAGGAGCCACTCCTGAAGACTCCAGGCATGATCCCATCGCTTTTCAAGCTGTAGGATCTTAGCAGACACACAGGACTTCTGCAGGATGGACTGGAATTTCCCTGTGTGCAGGAACTGCAGCTCAGGACCAACACAAAACACAAATTATTTTGGATTAGGTTCCCTGACTTTTATAAGGAAGCCAAATGTCGCATGAAATCCAGAGGCTGGAAAGCCACATGGACCAAAACTCCCCAAAGTCAGGGGCTTTCAGAATCATTTTGCTGGCAGCTAAGCCCTATCTTGAATAAGATACAGCTCCTAAGCCCCTTTGTGCATCTGGGCCCAGGCTCAGGCAGGGAGTCTGTGGTGGAGCAGGAGAGGGAAGCAGCTCTGTCAGACTCCAGGATGGGTCTGTGATGGGTGGACACCTTGCCTCTGGCTGTGCTGCCTGTGAGTGGCATGAAATGAATCTTCAAAGCGCCCTGTGGATGCCCTGCCCTCTCTCATCTCAGTGGGGGCAGCCCCTTGGTCTTTGCTCTCAGACAATTGTCACCACGGGGTGGTTGGCACACACACAGATATTCTGTGCCATGCTTGGCTTTTCTGATTCCTTTCTCCTTCCCCTTCTTATTTTCTCCCCACTCTTTTCCTTCTAATTTAGAGCTCTAGATTAAATTCAACTTAATTAGAAGGATTATACATCTTATAAATTTAATATTTAATATGCAAGCATAGGCTTTTATTAAAGGTGTCCTAGGAGGAATGGTAATGAGTTATTGCACAATAAATAGCTGGGCAGAAATGAGTGTGATAAAGGACTGGAACTTCTGGAGAAAGGGAGGGGGAAAGGGGATGGGAATGCTTGGGGAACATCTCTGGTGACTGCTCAGAGTGCTGCTGCCATCCCTCTGCTGCTCACACGGTGACCCTTCCAAAAGCAAGAGGAATTTTCCTTCAACACAGGCAGGAGAAAAGATGTGAGAGGCCAGGGAGGGCAGCAGGGAGGGAAGGATGTGGGGAAGGTCAGGAATTAAAGATCCTTGCAAAGAGAACAAACCCTGATGTAGGATCCTGCCCGAAAGCCATGAGTAGGAGCTGTGAACTCACTGTCTCCAGAGCAGATGGAAATGACAATTTGGGCCTGATTGGGTTTTTTTTTAACCCATCCAAGTCTCCTTCTGCCCTCAGGAGCCAGAGCCCAAGGAGAACCTGTTGGAGAATTGGAACATCCCATTAGGCTGGTCCTATTGTCCTTCACATCTGCTTTTTTTCAGAGCTCATCCACTTACTGTGCCAAGAACACGAGTTGGGTGATGGAGAGATGGGTTCTGGTGCATCTCCCTGAACCCTGGTGCAGATCTGGACCCCTTTGAAGGGAGAGCTCAGGTGGGATTCACCTCTTGGAGTGTCTCAGACGTGGGTGGCTTGTGAGCTGTGCTCCCACTGCAGACAAGAGGGGTTTAATTAACACCATCATCACATTGGGGTGTGAGTCACAGGGCCAGGAGTGGGTGTTTGTTTTAGGATGACACAACTTGCACTCTGAGTTCTGCACAGGAGGCTTCTCCAGGGACTCTGAGGGATCAAAGGCTTTTTGTTTGTGCTGGTAAATAAAATGGGCCAGGGATTTGCCCTCTCCAGCCTTGAGGGCAAACACAGAGCAGTCTGACTCACACTTGGCATTGTCTGTGAGAGCTCCAGCAGGTCCCTTCACCTGTGGCAGGATGTAAACAGCAAAATAAAGTGGATGCTGTGGCTGGTGCTTGGTACCACACCCAGTCCAGTTTTGGTTCCTTGGGCAGAGAAACCACTGCCCAAACCCTGCTGCCCACACCAAAGGCACTCAGGTGAATCTTTCCCCTCCTGTCAAATTATCTTCTCCAAAAGCATTGTCCAGCCCTGGCACAGCTGCTCAGGGCAGTGGTGGATCCCCAACCATGAAGGGATTTAAAAGACATGTAAATGTGGCACTTGGGGGCATGGTTTAGCAGTGGCCTTGGCAGTGCTGGATTAATGGTTGGACTGATGATCTTGGAGAGCTTTTCCATCCTAAATGAGTCCATGATCCTGTTCTGTCTGAGGGAGCAGGGTTGGGAAGGTGCTGTAGTCCATCAGTGGAACACCTTCAGGGGTGTCTGGTGTTGGGGTGGGGAAAGAAGGGGCCAGAATGCAGCTGGGGGTTCAGGCTGAGGGTGTGGGGAGCACTGGGGAAAGGCTGTGGGAGGTGTGTGATGGTGGAATGGGTTCTGGTGTATCTTCATGCAAACTGGCAAAAAATCAGGGCCTGTTGTGGTCTGCGAGGGTAGCTGGGATGGGAAACATCCTGGCTGGTGGATTTGTGACTAGGAGAACCTCTGGGGCCAAATCTGCCATGATTTTAAAAGGCCAGTGTCCTGGTTTGAAGAACAGCTGTCTGTCAATAAAGGCAGGAGCTTCTCTTTGAAATGGGGAAACCCCTCCCTCCAAATTATTATCATTTTGAAATTAAGGGGCTCTCAGGAAAAGAGATAGGGACTAGGAATAACAGTTCTTTACTAGGAAAATTAAAATAGAAATGCAGTATTACACAGAACAATCCCAAACACTGCCAGAGTCAGAATCCAAGCTGACACCCGTCAGTCAGGCAGGGTGTTGGCAGCAGTCCCATTCAATGGTGGCTGCATCCTCCTGCAGTGGCAGATGTGGTTCAGCTGGAGCAGTGCTCCTGGAGAAGGTGCAGTTTCCTCTGAAGCTCCAGGGATGATGTGGAAAGGTCTGGTTTTCCTCTGGAATGCAGTGGAAAGAAGGTGCCTTGGTGTCCCAAATCTCAGTTTTTCTCTGGGTAGGAAAGGCTTGGCTCCTGCCCTGGCTGGAGCATCTCCCAGTGGGATGATGGAATTTGATCAGTCATGCCCTGGGACTCCATGGCCATGAACAGGAGATATCTCCTGGAGGGAGGATGGGCTGTGGCAAAGATAAAGATGATTGCCCAGCTGGTTTTTGGCTGGCCCATGAGCAGATAATGTGTGCCAGGAGATCAGGGTCACTGCCCCACCCGGCTGCAGCAGATGGGGACAGAACACACAGTGCTGGTCACATCCTGCATTGCAACCCAGGACAGCCAGCCAGGGGAGAAGGCACCTCTTCCTAAAGGGGAATTCTAGCCAAGGCTTTGGGGAGTTGGAGCATCTCACTGGAGTGGTTGTGCCTCACTTCATATCTACACTTTCAGACACCATCCTCTTATTGTGCCAAAACCTTTCCCTCCCATGCACCCAGCATTTTCTCAGCCAGAATAAATCTTCTCCAGCACTTCCCCTCCATTTCTGTATGGGAAACTGCTTTCTGGAAGGTGTCCTGAATCCTGGTCTCCTTGCCCACACTCAGGATTCATCTCCATGTGTCCTAGTCTGGCTCTAAGGGATGAATATGCAGATAAGTCTGCCACCCATGTGACAGGCAAGCCAGGCCTCAGGGCTTGTGCAAATAAACACCTTTTTATTTCCATCTGGGGTGGGAAGGCTGCCCTTGGCAGGAAGGGAGTTAAGGAGCCATGTAAATACAGAATTTTAGGCCCTTTGGATTTATGCAAGGGAGCTGGCAAGTAGCTGGGGCCATCTCTGGTTGCTCTGGTCAGCGAACAGGGCAGTTGTTATCTCCACAGATGGGCCCCCGTGGCCCCCCACGCCTGATATTTGTAATTACAAGCAGGGATTATGCAGGAAGGAGATGGAATCAAGTATGAAAACCCAGCAGGCAGCAGGGGAGCTTAGACACCGGCTGGTTCCTCCTGATGGAGGCAGAGATAGCACCAAGCCCTGAGAGCAGGCTTGGGGTGCATATGTCAAACCTTCAGGGATCCTGATAGAGGGATTAAAGCTGGGAGGAGGGGAGAGGGGAAACATCTGATTAACATTTCTGATGCATGCCCAGGGCTAACATGGTGTGCTAATGAATCCTGGTGTAGCAGCAAAGCTTTCTTAGTGGCCTCTGCCCTGAACAGCCTCACAGGGAAGCTGGACATGGACAGGATTTAATTCCTGCCTTTTTAAGCACAGCTTTGGACCCTTGGACAGGGACCTTGTGGTGACACAGCCTACAGCCTCTCCATGTGCTTGGGAAGTGGGATGGTGGAGTCAGCAGAGAATCCTCCCAGGGACCAGCACAAGGGACCAGCTTCAGGAAAAAGTTTATCTCCTTCTTTCCCTGAAGGAGTGCAAGTGAGGAAGTCAATCCTCATTCATGGCACAATTTCCTAGGGAAGCTGTAAGGTCTTCCTGCAAACAGCCAGGAGTGTTCAACTACCTCAGGATTACAGGGATGTAGGAAAAGGGACATCCAGGCCTTTCCATGGCACATCTGCCATGGTTGAGGACTTGTGATCACCTCAAAGATCAGGGTAACGTGAGACCAGACACTGCACAAGTCCAAGGAAATCCCTTTGGGCTGGAAACCCAAAGCTCCCCTGTCTTAGGCAAGAAGACATTCCCTTAGGATGAAGACAGCTGGGGAATGCCAGTCCTGGCAGGGCTTGAGGAGATCATCCCAGCATGGAGAGCTGCAGCAGGCAGTGCCCCCTTTTTGGCTCCAGCACACCTCTGGGACACACTGCCCTACAGACAGCAGCAAATCCCCTTTTCCTTCCTTCTCTCTGCTCCCCGTGCCCAGGATTGGGAATTCCTGCCTGGTGGGGAGTGAAAACACACAGAAAATATGGGTGACAACTATCAGAAGGAGAGGAAAATTTATGATAAAAGAAAAGGAGGAGGAGAGAAAGGGAAGACATTGCATGGGTCCAAACTGTGTTTGCAGTTTCCTGCTTTGTCTCTTTTCCTCAAAGCATCCAAACAAGACAACAGGAACTGATGATTCAATAATGCAGAGCCAGGAGACAATGGGGGGAAGAACAACAACAAAGTGAAGAGGGTTTTAATAACCGTTTATTGAGGCTGTAATTAAATTTTGGTGTCTGTTTGGAAAACAAGAATCTCATTTTGTGCGTGCCCCTGTCTCCCCACCACATCTGCACCCGTGTTTTCTCGTGGGCAATTACTGAGCATGCTGTGAGCTGATTAGCAAATACAGGTGTGGCAGGCAAGGGAAAAGGCAGGAGGAGAGGAGAGGATGAGGAGATTTTTCCAAGTCTGGCACCAGCCCTGTGCAGGTGGAAAACAGGATTCAGGAAACAAGGAACCAGCCTGGGACTTGAGAGAGATGAGAGAAGCTGTGGAGGGAGAGGGGGGAAAGGAGCTGATTCCTGGTCTCAGTGCTTGCCAGCCAGGCAGATCTGGCTTGGAAAAGGGATCCAGTCCCTGTAGAAAAGCAAAAGGATGCTGAGAGTTGTGGCACTGAGGGTGTTACAGTCCATGCACTTTCCATGTGAGCCAAGGAAAGTTTTTGTGTGGCTAAAGAAACTTTCCATAGGTGTTGTAATGCATGTAATGAAACACAGCAGGGTACGTGCTCTGAGGCAATTATTTCTGTCACAAATCTCCTTCTCCTTTCTTCCACCACATCTGATGGGTGTCCAAACCATCTCCTCAGCCCTGCCAGGGCACTGCTGTCAGGGTGAGGGTGGCATTGGCCAAGGCTGTGTGTTTTTACAGGCTCAGCTCAGAGTTGGAGGTTTTTGCAGAGGGATGAAGTGCACACCAGGAGCACAACCCCCTGCCCACATGGAGAGCCATGGGCTAACACAGCTGTGGCCAGAAAATGGGAGACAGAAACATGCAGCTCACTGTCCCTCCTAGAGAGGATTTCACTTGGAGCTGCTGTTTCCCAGCACTTGTCTTTCCTCCCTGTGCTCTCCCAGCCCAATGAAATTCAAGGAATGACCAAGGAAAAGCCTACCCCAGCTGGACCAGGCTTTGTGTGGGACTGAACCTGTATTTCCCCCATCACAATCTGCTGCAGGGCTCATTGCCTAATTTCTGCCTGCTCATTAGAAGGCACAGCAGTAACACTGCTCTGGTCACTGCCTCAGAGCCCGTCACCTCCTTGCATTAGCTCTGCCTGCTAATTGCCAGGGGCTGGGTGGAGGAGCTGCTCCTGGTCCTTGCCAGAGTTTTCCCTGGGCAGAAGGGCTGCACTCGACCTTCATTTGTATTCTGGGAGCACCACTCACTTAGCAGTATCTCCTGCCATCAATAAACCAATGCAAACAGAGATAAGCCAGATAAAGAGAAAGTAGGTCACTTCTGCAGCACAATGACATCCAGCTCCCTCATTCCTTAAGCAGCCTAAAAGTTAACTCTCTCTGCCATTGTTTCTTTTCTCTTCTCTTCCTTCCTTTTGCTCAGGGTGGCCAGGGAGCTGGGGCAGGTGTGAAACCTTCCCCACAGCCCTGCCTTGCACCAGGCTGAGGGCATGTGGAGGGTGTTCAGCTGGGTGTGGAGGAGCTGATGGAGGGGTTGGTGTCACTCACAGATTCCATAATTGTTGCTTTTTCACCAATTAAAGCACTGAAAAGTGCTTTCCATCATCATCCTGGTGATGGCTGGGGGAAGCTGTCTCTGGTCCTCTCAAGAGCTGCTCTCCTTGGTGGCATCCTGGATCATTTTTAAGGTCCTTTCCAACCCAAACCATCCCATGACTGTGTGAAGGACGCAAATTCTGTACATGCACATCCTGTAATCTCTGCTGCACTCTGGAAAGAATGTCACAAACTCTTCCCTCAGTATCAGCTCATCTCTAAACCTCAGTGTTCATTTAACTGCCTCTGGTAGTGAGATAAGACTTCATCCCTAATTGTCAATGATACCATTGACTTCTTGACTGAGAACATTGGGAGCTGGTTAGTGTCCCATAAAATGTCACTCCTGCAACATGAGATGACGATGGCTTTCCCCTTGATGTCACCTGCCACGTTTGGGCTGCAGCACAAGGTGAAGCCTTGTGACCAAGGTACCCCCACCAGACACTCAGTTATCTGTAATTTTACTATCAGAAGGTATCAGTGCTATTTATTGGCTGTTACATAGATTTCAAGTGCTGTTATAAAAGTAGAAGAACCTCTGGAGATGCTTCCAAGACCTTCTAACCCTGCAAAGGAATGCAAGCATTATCTCAGCCTTGGATGATCTCCAGGAAACAAGACAAGCAGGGATGATTCAGTGCTCCTTTTTGGAGACTTCTGTAAATGCTCTCTTCATTAGCATAAATGCTTATGGGAAATACATTTTAAAATGTCTCGTTTGAAGAGTTCGTTCCTACAAAAAAGTGGGTCCTAAAAGTGACCCTCATCCATCCAAGAAAACAGAAATGACATCATAGTATTGCGTTGGTTATATCACCAGCAAGCAATCTCTTCTCAGTGCTACCTCTGCAGCAGAAAACTCATTGCAAATAAAAATATAAAATAAATAAATCTCAGAAAGCAGCAGCCAAGTTTACAGGTATTAACCAAGATATTTGTCTTGTTCTCTGAGCTTTGCTGAAGATTCCAACTTCTCCCAAAAGCCTTTGTTGTGCCTCTCCCAGGCTGTTGCCTGTCTGGTGCCTGAGGAAGGAGATGTCTGAAGGGTCATATTAAAGCTCTGAAACACTTGTGTGTGTCCTGAGACGCCCCTTCCACTCAGATAAGCTCAGTCTGTGACCCTTTAAACACCATTTGCCCTTGTGATACCCATTGTCTGTGTTTCAAAGGCAGAGGGGGAGCAGGGATGCTCTGGTTTTTGTCTCAGAGGGGTGGTGTGGAATTTTCTCCAGCCTTTTCAAGGAGATGTGGGGACTGGCATTTCCCACAGGGGAGTGCCTGCAGGACAAGGTGGATCTCAGGATGGATGGGCTTCCTATTACCTGTTACCCCTAGAGGAGCCATCCTCCTGTCTGTGTCAGCTGTATTTCTTCTAGAGCTGTTCACCTTTCCATGGAGTTTGCCTCTTCCAGCAGCCTCCACCTGCTGGAGTCAGTGAGTTGGGGATTCTCTGAATCTTTCAGGGAAGAATCAGAGTGCAGGGATTGAATTAAAGCCTTTGGATGGATTGAAGTATATTAAGCCACTCACACATAAAGTAGATGTTTAAGCAGAAGTAAGTCAGTAAGTTTTAGTGTGAGCTCTAATGCTTTTAGTAAGTGAAAGGTTTAGATTCCAGAGTAGCAGTGTGAGCTCTAGTGAAGGTTAAAAAACATAATAATGTTTTCAGTAGAGGCTCCAGGACCATGGTTGTAGACACTGCTTAGACATAATAGAGCTATAGTAAGAATACTGTTTACATTTTTCAGATAGAACAAGATAGGTCATATGTGTAGTCTATACGTAACCTGGCGTGTTAAGATACTACAATTCTAATAAGGTAAGGAGTGGGGGTCTGAGTTTGTGTCTTAGCTTGTTGGCAAGATCATATATAAGACTTGGTATTGGGGAGAGTTGGTGCCTTTTCTACATTTTCTGCTTTTTCTGCCATTGTTTTTTGGTTTTGTTCTCTGTCAACACCCAAGAAGAAGACAAGAGCTGCTGCAGCAACATCAGCCCCACGGGACCTCCAGGAACAGCTTCTGCTTTTATTGGGGACTCTAAACCAAAACTTAGCATGGACTTTGATGTCTGTGACTGTGCCTTTTGAGACAGATGTGCTTCTGCAATAAATAACCTTTTAGCAGCTATTAGCTGCTTTGCTCATTTTAGAAGATAACCCAATGAAGTTGGTGCCCAGAGCACCAGAGGTCGTAGCCTCACATCCAGGAGGCAGTCAGGAGCTGCTGCCACATCCTGCCACATCCAGATTTGGTGTTGGATCATTCCTGCATCCACTTTATCTGCTCCTGCTCTCTCCTGGCCTGTTTGGAAACCCAGCTCTGCTGGCAGCATGTGGGGTGGGCACGTGCCTGGCCTGGCAGTGAAACCTCCTCCAGAAGCTCTCCTGCCTTCCTCCTCTGTTAGTGCGACCCTGATGGCCTCATTAGCTCTAATTTGTTTGGCCACCAGGTTTAGATGAGTATTCCAGTGATAATGTGAGACCTGGGGAGTGCAAACAGCAACTAATTAATGCAGTTAAAATTCCTGCCCATAGTGGCTGTGGAGGAGGAGGAGGACGGTGCTGGAAGGCAGATTTTTGTGTACCTGGATGCTGCTGGGCACAGCCATGGATTCACAGCTTCTGCAGAGGCTCAGAGCTGGCAAACATCATCTGCAGCCTGGTCTGGAGGGAGCTCAAAGCACCCTCCAAAAAATCACCAAGGCAGGAACAACACCTCGACTATCAGGAAAAGAACAGAAATGTAGGGATTAATCCAAGTGGTTTGGAACATCAATATTGGGTGTTGGAGAAACAGGATAGAGGTGAAATGACTCACTGCCCAGTTTCTCTGGGGTTCAGGCAATTCACTTCACTGCTCTGAGGGGAGCTGCCTGCAGGGGCTGGTGTCAGACACCATCCTGCCTGCCAGCACAGCAGAGGGAATCTGCACCCTCATGTGAAAATGTGGGTGTGGATGAAGGAGTCTCGAGAGGGCAGAATGCTGGCCAGTGTGCATTTTCAACTTTAAAAGACATTCCCAGTGGAAAAATAGCTTCAAATGCCTCCTCCTTTGCATACCTTTGCTCTGTCACAGTCCCTGGGGTGTCTTGCTTGTAGTCCTCTGATAAATGTGGGGAAAATAAAGCAGAGAGCAGAAGTACTAGAGGGCTATTTTGGCTGAAGAAAAGTCTCTCAGAAATAGTTGGTCTGTCCTGGACTGTGTTCTTGTGATAAAGTAAATATCCTTCCCTCCTTCCTACCCTCTGCAGCTTCCTGAGGACTGGATTAAATCTCTGCAGCCCTTGGATGGACAGGGTGATCCCTCCTGCTAAATACACAGCATTCTGGTTCAGACCTTGCCTGTGGCCACAAAATTTACTGGCTCTCTTCCAATCTGAACCATCTTCCTCCTTTTCTTCCACATTTTCCCTTTACTTTCACATTCAAGCCCCCTTTTTCCTGAAACAAGAGATGAAAAAACAGGGGACTGTCATAGCAGCAAGCTGGCTGATTTAGCTTGGATTTTATTGCTTCTGAGAAAGATTCTTGCAGCCCCCAGCACGGGTTTGCTTTCATTGAGGGCTGCATTGAAACTTCAGCCAAGTTCTGGGACAGAGGGACTCGAGCCCTTCTTTAGCTCCTCCTGTGCAAATAATATTTTTTTTATCCTAATGGTTTAGTGGCTCCTCTAAGAACGGCAATGCTTGAAAAGAAAAAATGTCTGGGAGACTCCCTACCTGCTATTATCTGTTCCCAAAACACTGAGATTGCTGAGAGCCTTAACTGTATCACAAAACATCATCTCACCCTTGGCCCCACTCCTGTGCTCCTCCTCAGTGATTTCAGCTGATGTTAAACACGGCTTTGCTTTTTGCAAGATGAGAACAAACCCTCTGTGAGGCACTGAAGGGAAATTCCTTTCCTCTCCACGAAGCAACAGCCTTGAGCACCAGGAGAGAGGCAGTTCACTTCTCCCTGTGTGTTCCCTGAGCTCTCTGGGTTGTGGCTGCTTCCAAAGAGCAATAAAAGGTGTCTATTTTATCAGGTTTTGCTCCACTGACAGGATAAGGACCTCGTCTTTGTGGCAGAGGTGGGGAATGGTTGGAAGTTTCTGTCAAACCCACCAAGTGAAGGCTCAGCTGGGCTCAGATTCTCCCTGTGGTTTTAAGCTGGGGAAGGCTGGGATGGGAGTGGTTCAGCCTGGAGAAAGGTCTGGGGAGACCTCAGAGTCACTTCCAGTGCCTAAAGAGGCTCCAGAAAATCTGGAGAGGAACTTGGGACAAGGAGTGGAGGGAGAGAACAAGGGGAAATGGCTACAGCTGACAGGGGGCAGGGTAGGATGGGATATTAGGAAGAACTTTTTGGTTGTGAGGGTGCTGAGGCCCTGGCACAGGTTGCCCAGAGAAGCTGTGGCTGCTCCTGGATCCCTGGAAATGTCCAAGGCCAGGCTGGATGAGTTTTAGAGCAACCTGGGACAGTGGAAGATGTCCCTGCCCATGGCAGGATGGCACTGGATTGGGCTTTACAGCCCCTTTAAATCCAACCCATTCCAGGGTTCTGTGACAGTCATTAATCAGTGGGACAATGAAACCTGGAAGTGCCCCCAGAGCCAAATCCCATGATCCTGCTTCCAGCACAGATCCTGCTGTAGTTAAATTAACCTGTTTCAAACCAGGGATGCTAACAGCAAGCCATACATCAAGATTATGTCTTCTCTATTAATTAAGTTGAGGTCAAATCCCTTCTGCAAGCTCAGGCTCAGCACTGCTAAGGACTCACTTAGACACAAATGGTGCCTGAGTTCTGGAAACACAGCAATAAATGAGTGCACATGAGCTTTTGTGGGGGTCCCAGCCCTTCCTTTGGAGCCCTGGATGTATTTATTAGATAGACAGGTCTCTGTTCAGTTCATGGGCACGTGTTGGCTCCAGTTCTTCACTTCCCTTTCATACCTGAAGCTCCTTTCCAAAGGTTGTCTGTGTAGATGTTCATGGCCTATGCTGCATGGATGGGACACTGAATTCTCTGAGGAGATGCTCCCCAGCTCTGGGACTCTGGATTTGCTCCTTTTCCCCAGTTTGAGCCCTGACTTTGGCAAGGCTGAGAGCCAGCACTGTCGGGAAAAGCAGACAGAGCACAAGTGAGCGCTCAGCATTTCGCAGTTTGAACATATCCTCGAGTTACTTCTGCTCTCTGATATCTCTTCTGCACTGTTTGAGCAGGAGCTCACCATCTGGGCAGTATAAAAATACCCCCAAACCCACCCACATGCAGATCCCGAGCGTGGCTGCCTAGTCTGGTACCTTTACACACCTCTCCCACCTTTTCTGAAGGGCAGAATTCTCTTTTCAGGAGACAGCAGCAGCCCTTGCTCTCATCAGGTCACACTGCTCATCATTAGCTGTCATCACACAGCATGGGCCAAAGTACAGCTCAGCTAAAGCAGGGCTGACAAAATTGCTGGAGGGTTCATTAGAGCTGACGATCCTGGGGAGATGAGCCCCTAAAAAGACACTGAGGGCAAATTCATGAGCTGCTTGTCTAGACTCCTGCTTTAGCTGGAGCAAACAGGTGCTCCCAGGGCATGATTAATCTCATTCTGAAGCAGACATCTCCAATAGGTCGGATGACTCATGTCCTGGCAGGGCTGGTTTCTCTCTGCAGACTCTGAAGGTGTCTGAAGGTGAGCAGCGTGGCTGCAGACGACCAGTGGTGCACATCAAACACCAGGTGAGACAAATCCCACCCCAGAGACAAATCAAAGCAGTGGACTTTGCACACTGCAAGGAAGAGGTTAGAATTGTCTGTCTGGCCTGGTAAAGCCACTGCAAAGAGGTGTTGAGGGAGGTGAATTTAAAGAGATATGGCCAAAGAACAAAAGCTTCTTGTACCTGTTGTCTGGCAATTATTGCCCCAGGAACTGTATTTTCAGGAGAGAGGGCAGGGGAGCTGAGGAAGAGGGTGCAGCAGAGCCAGGAATGCTGGATGGAGGCAGTGCAGAGAATCCAAAGAGCTCAGGCAATTCCCATCTGCACCCAAGGGCAGGGACAGAACTGCAGGTGGCTCTGTGAGAAGGCACAAACAGATGAGGAGCAGCAGCCTTGCAAAGTGAAGGGCAAGCAGGGTGAAACTACTCAGAGTGTACAAACTGAGCCTCTTTCTGCATGTTCAGTGCTTCTGTCACCCTTCAGCACCAGCCTGTGTGTGATATGGGAGGAGAGGGGGGACAATGACCTGCCACTCTTGTCCTGTCCAAGGAGTAGATTCTCCCCACTCCCACAAGAGATGCAAACGCAGGCCTTGATGTCTGGGACAGCAGAAAGTGCTGCCCAAAAGCCCAGTTTGTGTCTGCAAGTGCATTTGGAGCTTGGGTGCATCTCCCTTGCACTGGTTTGCTCAAGGACCTTTCAACACCCACGCTCTTGCTGTGCTCTGGAAAATCTTGTCCATAAAAGATTTTATTTCCTGCCTGCTGGGGAGCTGACCTGTGTGCAGGCAGAGCATTCCCAGCTCAGCTCCAGCTCTCCTGGTGAGCCCCAGCTCTGGCATCCACCGTGGCTCAGCTGTGCCTGGCACGCACGAGGGAGGTGAGATGTCTTGGGACAGGTTTGTTCCAAATGTGCACCCAGCTGCTGCCAGGAAATCAGCTCCAGCAGCTTACCCACCATATGGGAACCTTCTGGGGTGTCTCTGTGGGGCATCCCTGGACTCCTGGCTTTGCAGGATTGCAATTCTGCCCCTCCTGTGGCCCACAGTGAAAGCTGCAGGGAGAGGGGTGAAGGGTGAGCCTTGTATGGGTTTGAGACTGGAGATCTTGTAGGATTAAAACTCAAAAGGTGCACACTTAAAATGTGTGAGATTTACACACTTAAACCTCTCTCATATAATAAAAAATATTATAAATAGTTGTGTGTATATATATATATATATGTAATGTGGATTATATAATACATCTAAAATTTTTTAAAAAATCTGAATTTCTTCCAGCTCCCATTAGATTTTAGCATCTGATTCCCTCACTATGGGGGAGACCTTCCATGTTTACCTGTGGGGATACTGAGTGGTGTGGCACCAGTCCAGAGGTCCTCCTGTTTCTCTCAGTGACTGGCAAAGGAACAAGTGAAAATATCCTCTCTGTCTAACACCTGAGCATCCTCCCTGACAAAGCCCAGCCCTGCTGTTGTCTGGGCACACAGCCCTTTTGGAAGAGAGCTTTTAGCTCCTCAGGAGCCTTTTTCTCCCAGGAGGAGGCCCATCCCTGTGAGCAGGATTGTTGGTTAGTTAAATCTCCTGTTTGACAAGCTCAGATTCACTGTGCTGGGGCTGTGATTGCAATTCATACCGAGCAGTCACCGTGTCAGCTGTCACAAAAACAAAACCCTTAAAGGATGGACAGGGATGGGCTGTCACCACAGCTCCAGGGATGGACATTTGCTCAAAGGGAGATGTCATTCCTTGCTTGACAGGACCTAAATAGTCCCAGGGACTGCTGGGGCTGGTGTGTGAGCACACCCAGGACTTCCCCCAGTCCTTTGCTCTTCCCTGGTGCCTGATCCAAGTTACAATTCTGCCTGACAAGCTCATCACAAATCCTGCTCTGCCCCTTTTCCTGCAGCATTTCCACCCCTTCCCAAACCTGTTTTGCTGTTCCTTCTCACAGGTTCACTCTCTGTCTGCAGATGAAGGTGAACACCCATTTTAGGAGCTCCATGTGTGTGCCAAGGAGCTTTCTGGTCCCAGGCTGACATGACCAGCCTGAGGGGTGAAGAAAATGTTCTTGTCCTTGTCATGCACACAAGCTGAAGGCCAGGCAAGCCAGGATTGTGATGATGGAGCAACTGCTTGAATTGCAGCACTGCCTGGAGCCTTCTGAAGGAAATAGAGCACACAAAGTCCCCAGTGTCTGAGACAGGAGGTGGTGGGTGCTGCTGGCATGGCAGAGCAGCATCACAGAGCTGAACTTCCCTGTCCCTGTGAGGGAGGCTGGACAGGATGGAAAAAGAAAAATACTGAGGACTTGGGAGTGTTCAAATAATTTTAGGAGCTCAGACCTTGACCTCTCCTTGAGCAGAGGGTTAAAGCTTAAATACACAGAAAATTAACTTTTAATGGAAGTGTTCTGTGCACACTGGAAAGGAAAACTTGCTGTGTGCCCAAGGCTGTGCCCATCCCATGGGGTAAATTTGGTGGTGATGGGCTCCAGACCACATTGTCAGAAACCAATCCTTATGCTCAGAGTATGTCAAAGAGGCTGCTCAGCATCTCTCTGCCACCCCCACTCTGCACTGGGTGGATGAAATGCAGAAGGTCCACAGGGGAAAACTCTGCCAGGTGTGGAATACTGTAATATGGAACATGGCATTTGCTGACCTTAAGCTGGCTGTCACACCAACAGAAAGGAGATTGCACCTTCCAAGCAGGGCTGCTCTCTTCCCTACAGGGGGATTGGTCTGCCAAGGCCATCAGTGAACCAAAAACTGGGAGAACTCATCAGTACTACAGAGTTGGTTGCTTTGCCCTAAGCTTCAGTTATGAGGTCATTGTGTTGTTTTGTTTGGAAAGGGGCTTGGGGAGGTTTGCAGCATCCCCAGACTGCATTTCAAGTGTTATTGTGAGTTTTATACTCATCCTTTCCTCCTTACCTTGTGCAGGAGACAGTTTTCTCAGACAAGGATTTGTTCCAGTTTGTAGGGGAAGTTCAGGCTTATCACTGCTTTTAGTCCAAAAGAATTAATTCAGACCTGATGGTTACTCAGGGGAGCTGATGATTTGGAGTTGTTACCTCAGGTGACATGTCCCCATTTGAGGTCAGAAGCATGGTACCCACAGTGACCTTCTCCCCAAAGGACACTGAAGGCTGGGGATGTCTGTGTCTTGCTTGAGGGCTGTCACTCAGGTTTCAGAGCCAAGCAGATGCAGCTGGGAAGTTGGGATGCTGTGAGAAAAGTGACTTTAGTGAAGTTTCAGAGCAGAGTCAGGAATAGAAGCGATGTCCCTTGGCCCTTTTTGGGATGAATCATCCTTGTAAATCCGCTTGCCTTGGCTGATCTGGTAAATATAGGGTGTGAGAAAGGATGATTAAGTGACTTATCTGAAGTCACATGTGGCATTTATGGGATTTGGACACAATCCTAAACTGGCTCCACTGCTTTAACTCCTCTGCTTTCCCTGCTGTAGCTGTGACCCTGAAAGCATGCAAACACCATCGTGCATTAGAGCAGCAAAGAATAAATTCACAGCCAGCCTGGAAAATCAGCTCCCCAAGGAAATACAAGATTAATCCCATACGGGAGAAGATGCAATCTAAAGCCGCCTGTTAATTAATTATTATTATTATTATCTTAACCAGCCCAAGTATGGAGTCAGGGACACAAGTAAGGTTACAGATTTTGACAGATGCAGACTGATTTCTTAGAGCATCCACACCAGGCATAGCAGCTAATCCCTTTCACAGAGGTGCAAATTGTTAATCTGATTTGCATGCTTGGCTGGCTGCTTTTGTCCCACCACTAGGCAACAAACAGGAGGAGCTGGAAGAGCTGGAATCGTTCAGCAGGAATTTGATAGTTGGACTTGATGATCCTAGAGGTCTTTTCCAAGCTGAATGATTCAATGAATGTGTGATGAGGAGATTGGGAAGTCACTGGAGTTTGATGAATAAATGAGAAGTTGTGACTCGGCTGCCACCTGAAATTAATTTTTGATTGACTTTGGAAGGCATCTCTCTGGGGCTGGTTTCTGCTGAAACAAGGCAAACCAAAAAAGGGGGGAAGGAGGTGGGTGGGGCCGGGGAGAGAAGGAATGAAATTAAACCAAGAACAGCTCTTAATTAAGGCCTAGGAGCACATCTGAAGATCCTGACAGGTGGTAGCTGGCTTTGGTACCTTGCAAGTGAACTCATTAAACACCAACCTCTCTCTGCATTTTTAATATCTGTGAAGAAGGTGGTTGAGTCTCTTCTCCAAGGAAAACAAATCTGTTTAGTATTATATTGGGTTTGAAGCAGTGCTAAAATTGGGACTGAAGCCCCATCCTGTTCGAGCCAAAAGGCACACTTCAATCTGATAAACAATGACTTGCAATGAGCTAAACTCTTTTCCCCTCTTAGTGTCTTTCTTATTGCTGATGAAAGTTGGTCTCCTATTTTATCTTTTAGTCTTAAGCAAGTGATTGTGTGGTCAGTTTGTACACTGCATCATCCAAATCTCCACCCCAGGAGCTCAAAGAGGCAGGTCACAGAGGGACTGTTTCAGAGGGACACTAAATGTGGGTGTCTCTATCTGTGACCCCAGCCCTAGCCCTTGATATCAAACCTGTAGATGTTTATAAATGAGTTCTTCCCTTCAGGCTCCTTCAATAACCAGTCAAATGTGACTTTCTGCCTTTTGGAGTAAAACCCTATTGATTTTGTTGTTTGATTTCAGGGCAAACTCCCCATACCTGCCACTGGAGGACTGTACCCAGCTGGATTTGGGAGCAAGAAGTGACATAACAAAGCCAAAGTGGGAGATCCTTTGGAAGTCAAAGCTCCATGAAGTGGAGACACCTTGAAGTGTGTTTTTCCAATGGGAAGAGCTCTGCAGACACCACGAGGTGACCACCCAGCCCCTGGGATTTCCACCTGTCCCATCCTCACACAGCCCCAGCTAGGGCAGCACAGAATGGTGCAAACATCTCCATTGATTTCCCCAGTGCTGCAGGGCAATTGCAAAGCTGAGAATTGAACCAAGTTAAATTCCCAAGCCATGGACTTTCCCTCCTTCCCCAGGAAGATCCAGAGGTGATGTCTTGGTGTGATACAGCAATTAATCCTGCCTGATGCCTGGCTACCACAGCAAGTTTGATGGCTGCAGCTGGTGACACTCAGTTACCCAGAAGTGCTATCAGCTCTGTAACACAATTTGCAAGAAGTCACCATTAATTAATGCTAAGTTATGAAGCACTTCTAGGGAAAGTGACACACCAAATCGACATCAGTGCAAGAGGAGTTCATTATGGCTAATGTTACGACAATAAAAGACAGAGGAATTAATGATGAATTTCAATGTTAAGTATCACTTTTCCCATGCTTTAATGCGTTGTCTCAGGAAGGAGGGGAGCACTTGGAGAGGAGCTGGGAAAGGACAGCATAATTCAGCTTGGGGGAAAAAAAAAACCCAAACCATTCTCCAGCTTGTCTGTGTAGAGTGTCTGAGCTGTGCTCTGTACTACTGATCCTCAGCCCTGTAAGCACAGCCTGAAGTGCTCCCCACATTCCAAAACTGCCAGGAATCTCTCTCAACCCTCCACAAAGAGGAGGTTTGGCATTAACAGACCCATCTACAACTTCCAGCCTTGTTTTGATGCCTTAAGCACTCATCATTTACCCAAACGCTGCTGAGTCCATCCCACCCCACTGCAGACAGGCCCAACTTTCTCCCTGTCTCTCCTCTCTTCCCTCTTGCCTTTCCCCTCCAAAATCTCTGCCAGATCTTTTGGTTCTGCCAAATTCTGTGGGGTTTTTTGTTTTTTTTTTTTTTTTTTTTGGGGGGGTGTTGTTTTTGTTTTTGTTTTCGTGAATCTGCCTCAATGAGTGGAAACTTGAGGAAGAAGGTGATGGTTTTAGGGGTTTTATTAATTTTTTTTTCAAATCTGTTGTCAGCTGGATTCACAGGGCAGTGTGAACTCTCAAGAAAACTCTCTCAAACACTGTACTGAAGAAATGAAAAGTTTTCATCCCCACATTGGTTTAAAATATAAAGGAAACCTGAAGAGCTGAGAATTGACTAACAAACTACTGCAAGGTGTATCCACATAAGTAACTGCCCTGAAAACCTCTGGAGGTTTATAATGGCCTCAAGAACTCCAAGGAAATTAGTCCCAGGGATTAAAACACCTCAGAATGATAAAGCCATATGTTTTATTTTAGGGAGGAGATGTTTGGTATCTTCCATTCAAAATTCTGGCTGAAACAAGGTTACTTTTATCACTGCTACCTCAAAATTGCAAACCTGCATGAGACTGTGGAGTAGAAACTGTCCTGCAATGGGCTGTGAAGCCAAACCACAGCAATTCCCTCAGTTAATCAATGCCCAGAGGTGTTTTGGGTTCTGATCTCAGGCAAAGCATCACACTCCCCTCATCACAGAGCCCTGCCGGATCAAACCCAGGAATTCAACAGAAAACCCACTCCAGCACTGCAGAGCTGCACTGCTGAGACAAAACAACACTAATGCTGAAGTGCTGGATGGTGGCAGCCCCACTGACAACACTCCTGTCCTGGGAACAGGCACTAAAAATAATAATAAAAATCCAATATGTGGGAAGCTGGGAAGATCAGATTGGAAACAAGGACTTGGTTTGAAATGGATCAGTGCTCAGGTGCCTCACTTCTGCAGCAGCAGGAAACGTGACCTCCTCCCTCCTCTTTGCCCCAAGGACACACTGCCAGAAGCTTGGAGGTGAGTGATTACAATGGCCCTCGGGAGGAGAGCCTGAAAGAGAAAAGTATTCTCATCTGCATCGTTCCAAATCTGGTGAGATATGAAGAAACTTCCTCTCTCAAATTACCTGAAAGAGAATGGAAGTGTTTGTCAGACTGGATCAGAGTTGGAAGCTCAATGACATATCAGGAAAGGAAAGTGATTTACCCAGGTGAATTTGGGGAAAGTACTTTCCTTTGGCTCTTATTTTTTCTCCTTTTCTTTGGTTTGATATCCTGTTTGTTTGTTTTTTGTTTAGAGGATAGGGACATAAATAAATCTCATCTTCTCCTCTCTCTCAGTGCCATGTGGCCCTGCACACCTGCTCCCAGGTGTATCCCTTGGGAGGATGCTCTGAAACTCTGTTGTCCCTTCCAAGGTGTCTTTCTACCCCAAGCCTTGCCCTGCCACCAATTGACACCTCAGCTGATGAAATGCCTGAATATTTTGGTTTTTGCTCCCTCTGAGACCTCTTCACTCCACTTTCCTGCCACCTGGACACACTCCAGCTCTTTGGGTGTGCTGCTGTCCCCTGCCCAGCCCTGCAGCCCCCTGCCCACACGTGCAGGGCAATGAGAGGGAGATTACAGCCACTAATTGCACACAAACAAGTGATTAGGGGGCCAATTGCACAGCACACCCCACCCTTGCACTAATTCTTCATTCCCTGCATGGAGTAATGCCCTTTTGTTTCCCTGGAAAAGTCCCTAATGATGTTAGGGGGCATCCAAAGAACACGGTGGCACCAGGGTGAGCTCATTAATGAGATTAGCCGAGTTTTAATTTAGATGAAAAGCAGGCAAGGCAGGGAACAAGGCCTGTTATTATTTTGCATTACAAAAGGTGGGTTTGGGAAGCAGGGAGGCGTGGAGGCAGCTGGATGAGGGCTGGGCTGGAGCCCTTATGGAGGGGATGGCAGCAGATGTCCTGGGGAGTTGTTCTGTGCTTCTGTCCTGGACTTGCTGACCAGCATATACCCGTAGGTTGAGGTGAGATAGTGACATTTCCACTTTATTTATTTGTTTGTTTGTTTATTTTAGGGCTGTGATTTGAATTGGCTTCCCCAGGAGGTTACTGGGTGTGAAGCTGGTTTGGGTGCCCAGAGTGAGGTTTTGAGCTGAGGGAATTACTGGGGGATGTTTATCTTCGTGGCTGGGAAGGGACCACTCTGTTCCTGCAGCCTGGTTTTACTGGTAATCCTGTGGCTCCTTTGACAGAGGTGAGATAATGAGCTGTTGCCTTGCCATGAGTTTAAAATGAGCCAGAGCCTCTCCCAGCTGATTTCCTTCATGCTCCCAAACTTCTCCTAAGCCAGCACTGAGGAACATCTCCAGGGAGGGTCTGAAAGCCACACCAACAGAATCTGTCCCATCTCCTGCTGTGAGTGGGGGTCTCTGAAGTGCTTGTGGCCAGGGAAGTTGCCTTGACCTGCAGCTTGCCCACTCCATGCCAGGACATCTGAGGATGCCCTGGCCAGCCAAACCTGGTGCATGGGAACGAGCTGGGACTCTTCAGGACTCTTCCTTTGAGAAATACTCCTTTAATGAAAAGGGCAGGACCATCTGCCTTCCTATCCCTGCTGAAACACAACTCAGCTTCCCAAAACAAGCACTCAGGACTCCTTTCCCACCTGCCCTCACTCTTCCTGTGCTTCCTCATTAGCTGTGGGCATCTCTACCCCCATCCCAGAGCTGGGATGGGTTTGCTAATCCACATTATCCCTTTGCTTTGCAGTACTGAGAGTCTGGACACCAAAGGAGGAGTCAAACCTGTGCCAAAATATTCCCATTTGGCAGCTTTTGAGCAGCTCACTATACTTGGAGCAAAGAAAAAGAAATAAACACTTTGTAGGTGTGGAGTGGGACATTTGAGTGATCCACTAGAAACAAAACCTTTGGAAAATGAGGGAGAGAGACAGACATCAAATAATAATTTAGCTGCTTTTGAAAACTGTGGATGCCACCAGAAAATAGAAGGCAGGTGGTGACTGTATTTCTGTCAATTACTGGTTGTGAGTTATTCAAGACTTTTAATAGTTTGTATTTAGCCCAAGTAGAAGAGGCCCAACTACAAAACATTGGCAGAGAAATCTGAAGACCCCTCCACTCTTGAGCAAAAATACAACCTGGGGAAGGAAAGATGAAGTTGCCTCTTTTTCCTGAAATGAGAAAGGACAAAGAAAGGACATCAAAATGGGGAAAAGATGGTGATTTTCTATAAAGATGAAGAAATTCTGTCTCCTTTGAGTCCATAAGGCCACAAGAGCAACAGCATTACCTCAATAACCACAGAGCCAGGAGAAACATCCTTTGGGGCTGGCATTAATTTTAAATAAGCCTCTGTCTCCTTGCCTCTCACCTTACAGACACATTGCTGTTTACAAACTGGATTTCTTTTCTTTTTGAGATTTTATTTTTATTTTTATTTTTATTTTATTAATTTTTCCAGGGATGGGGCTGTGGGAAGGGGTATCCAGTGTGCTGGGAGGTGTCTGTCTCCACAGGCAGGGAGGGCTGTAAAGGGTGAGTCAGGTAAGGGGGTCACTGTGGATCTGGAGTCAAAGGCATGAAGTGCAGAGCATTGATTTTTGTGTCTGTGCTTGTTAATGGCACCTCTACAAGCATGATGACTCTGGCCTTTGCTCATGCCATCTCTCTGATGATATAATATTGCTTGCCTGGAATAAGGAATAATATCCTCTGTGAGAGTTATTGATGAAGAAGTGAAGTTCCAAGGAGGTCCAGCAGTGTTTGTGATGACCCTTTAACCTCCCCCCCTCCAAAACTGTGTTGGAAAGGCCATAAAGGATTTTTCTGTGTTGACAGAAGAGGTGGGAATCACATCTTAGCTCCAAAATCATTCACCTGCAGAACTGCAGGGAATAAACATAATTTGTAGCTCGAGTTTCTCTCATCTTGAGACAGATCCATCCCCTGCTATAATGGAAACCTTCCTCTGGCAGAGCTGGTTAAATCTGGACTAAATCTCAGCAGGGAAATTTTTGCCAGCTCCTGTTTCCCTTCCTGCTGCAGCTCCCAAAGTAAATAAAAATATTGAAGTCCTGTGCTCGACTCACTTTTCACTGCTCCAGAGATGGGATTTGGGAAGAGGAGTGGAAAGCTGTTGGGGCAAGGGCTTGGTAGGAATTTCATCTGCTGGGATGAAGAGTCTGGCACAGGGATGTCCTGGGAAGGTGATGCTCAGGGGCTGTGGCACCTGGACCAAGGCAGGCTCCTCTCTCACCTGTCCCCATCTGGCCTGGCTGCAGGCTGGAGTAGATGTGAGACAACACCAGGGTGCAGAGGCACCAAAATAACTCCTGGGACTCTCTGGGCATGGCACAGGAACCAGAGCACAGAACATCCCACATTTGAGAATTAAATGAATGCCAGTTTTGAGGTGACAGCTCCAGCTGGGTCACATTTATGGGCTTGACCACCAGAGACCAGGAGTGCCTGGAGAGGCCTGAAGGACTCAGCTGGACTTTTCCAAAACCCCTGCTTTGACACCAGGTATCCAACTGACATTCAACCTGACCTGCCAGACCTCAAATACACTTCTTGGAAGCCAAAATTTTTGATCACACATGAAGGGGAAAGAAGAATCTGTGCTGCCAGGGGATGATGTGGGGAGTGCTCACATCCTTACCAACTTGCTGATGGCAATGGTGCAGGAGAGGCACGTGAAGCAAGGACAAAAATCAAGCACATATATCTATTAGTACATGCTTGTTATTGCCATCACTGGCTTTCTTGTGAGTATTTCAAGTCTTGTTCTTTTGTCCTGATGTTCCCTGTGATTTGGGGATAATCCTTGCATTAGAAGAAAAAAAAGACCTGCTTTTTTTTTTTTTTTTTTCAAATTGACAGATTTTAGGCTTTATCCCTGATTCATGGTGTGCCCTGCCCTGTCTCTAGAAGTCACAAAATATTTGTCCTAGGGTGACCTAATGGTGAAAATCCAGGATGCAAATAAAAGGAGCCCATGTTATCACATTTAATTTTTATTTAGTCATTTCTGAGCCAGTCTTTTGATGTTGAGGAACCTGGCCCTTAGCTCGGGCTGCTGGCCAGGCTGCTGGAGATGGAGTTGGCAGATGGCCTGTTGGCTCTGCTGGCAGCACACTGACCTGCCACACCAGGTCAGGGAGAGCAAAACACTCCCAGGCTGCCTGGTGTGGTTTGGGAAAATTCAGTTTGCCTGGTGAACACTGCTGGGGTTTCAAGAGACAGAGAAAAGGGATAAAGACAGCAGGGAGATGCTTCTGTTGAAGATACCTGCATAGCAGCTCTGCTTTAATAGCATTAATTGATGTTTGACTTCAGTGGGAGCAGAAAGATAGAGATAAATGAACGAGCTGTAGAAAGAATGATCCTTGCTGGAGCTGCCTGGTAGGGAGAGACAGGGAAGGCACGAAGGTTAAAAGTCTAATGACAAGCATCCTTAATGATTGCTCTTCCTGTATTCCCTCTGGGTAACATTTCCTGAGACTAAATTGTCTTAAAACCACTCTAACGTGGCTGAAACATTTCTAAATATAATTCAGCTCAACTAATGCTGAAGAATATAATGGAATTTCAGGAAAGAAAATCAAGCACGGTAAGTTTTTTAACCATTACATGTCTTTCAGGGCAGGCTAAATGGTGCATGAATTTGGGTAAATAAAGGAGAAAAACTCTTTTTTTGGTGTGGAAGTTCACCTGTCTGCAGCAGTGCTGAGGCTCCCATGGATCCATGGAGAGGGTGAACCCCTCTGCTGTGGCAATAACAGAACCCCACCTATAATCCTGGGGGAAAAAATATGGGCAGCTTGCTGAAGCAACACTAAGAGTTGTCACAGCTGGTGAATTTTTTTCTGTGCTGGGCAAACAGATCTGTTTGTTGGTAGCCACAGGTGCCCAGGGGAGGCTGCATCACCCCTTCTCCAGCAGCCCAAGCTCACTTTGTGAGTGATGCAGAGAGCTGCAGAAAATGGCTTAAAAGCACAATTAACTTTCTGCAACAATAGCCTCTTTATTCTTCATTATGAAAAGGCCTGAAAGGGAATTTGTTTTCCAGGATAGATGAAATGAAGCTCTCTCAGAACAAGTAACCTTGCAAGCCAGACACAATAGCTGCTATCTCCCCATCGCTTCCTCCCTGGCCCTCCCCAGCAGCTCGCTGGAAGCCTGGTTCTTTCTGCTCCCCCTGCTTATAAATTACTCTCATTAATAATATTTTCATCTCTTGGGAAAGCAATAAAATCATAAATGTGCCTCTGGAGTTCCTGCCCTGCCCAGGGGCCAGGCTCTGGCGTGTCCTGGGCAGGAAGGTCAGAGTGGTGGGATGGATTCACCCCTGGTTAGAGGCTCTTTGAGCTGCCACCCTCAGATAATGCCACTGGCTGCCTTCCCTGACCTTCCCTTGCCCAGCCCCAACGCTGGTCTGTAACTTAGAGACTCACAAATTGCACAGGTTTAGGGTGCGAGCACAAAATCCACCTGATGGACCTATTTGTGCCTTTGCACTGCAGTATCTGAGCAGTTAGTGCAGAGACTGGCCAGGCTCATGCTTTGGCTCAATTTTTCTGTAGCAGATGTGAGGGAACACACCTGAGACAGCTTCCCCTGTCCTTGAGGGACTTCAGACCCAGACCTGCTTCTAATATTGCTATTTGGGTCTGTTTGCAGTTCCCTACTCACAAATGTGAGGATGGTGCAGCTGCTTTTGGTATCATCGAAGTATTTTCCTTTTTTCCCTTTGGAAAGCCTAGAAGTAAAAACAAAACTGGAATAAGAGGGATACTGGAGAATAAGAATTTGGGATTGCTAATTGCTATGTGTGTTTCAGAACCAGGAAATAAAATTTATTGCAAACACATGGGGGAAAAAAACCTAATAATACCTTCCCCAAAATTATCCAACTTCCAAGTTATGTCAGTGATGAAAAGCTGGTAACAGAAAGGTGACAGAGCACCAAATCCAGTGGGGGAGTCTCCAAGCACCAAAACTGGGTGCTGTTTGCAGAGTAACCAGAGGCTGTGGTGCCTCACAGAAAGGGTTTTCTTAGGAATGAAGGTGGGAAAAGCAGGAGGAAAGGATTTGTTTTCCCAAGCTTTGTCAGAGTCAAGAGCAGAACTGAGATGTGAACTGTGCTTCCTGCTGGCAGCAGGACACTGGACACACCTGTCTGGGGAGCAGGAGGGGTGGTGGCAGGTGACCCAAGGCCAGACATTCCAAATAAGGGGCTCAGTGGAATTTAAAGGGAAGGATGTGGTAAAAATGCTGTGTTCCCCCATATCAAACTGATCAGGAAAAGGTTTTTGGGGAACTTGTTGCTCTTGCAAGGCAGGAAAGGGTCACACCTTTTGAGAGCAGTGTAACAGCACTTGGCTGCTGACTCCCTGATGTCTAGAGACCTTTTCAGAGGTCTGACCTGCCTAGAGATCAGTAAAAAATAAGGTTTGCTCAGCTCTGAGGCTGCTGAATCCCCTGAAGGCAGCAGTGCTGAAATGAGAGGTGCAGCTCCAGGCACATCTGGGGGCACAGCTGGAGCTCTGCAGCCTGGGACAGCCCAGGGCTGGGGCAGCCAGGGCACAACAGGGCAGAGTTAACTGGAGCTGTTCCTAAAGCAGCCAATTAAACACGGACAGAGCACTGCTCTGTTTGCAGCAGTGTTTTGACCAAAATCTGCTAAGCACAGTCACATTCCACGTCTTGGGGGATAACACAGGCTGAGAGCATCCCATCAAGGCTGCCTGATTCTGGTGTGGGGAAAAAAGTTTTGTTTCCTGGATGAGAGCTGTGCTCCCTGGCCTAGGAGATGATCCCATGGCCTGTTTTATTTGGGAGTACAGCCCCAGTGTGACAATATCTGTGCATCAGCCCTGGCAAGTCACTCAGCCTGCATGACTGCTCAGCACAAATGACTGCTGGCTGTCCCGTGCATGCATTCCTAGAGCAAGGAGGAGTTACTAAATCCTCCCAAAGCCCAAGGGTGCTCAGAACCATCTTCTCTGGGCACAGAATAAATCCCTGCTCCCTCCAGCAGGTAATTACTTGCCTGCTCAAGCTCCCTATACTTGCATGTGCAGTCATGATTTGCTTGTGGCCAAGGCTGTCAGACCTCCCTGTGACTGTGCAGGTAAAACCAGCAGGGAAACACTGGCTGTGCCTGTCACCAGGCTGGGTTCCAGCTTCTCCAGAGGTAGCTGCTCTCTGTCAAGGCTCAGGAGCAGCCTCAGGGCAAGAGGAGATGCAGGCAAGAGGGTAGGACTGAGCTGGTGACCCCCAGGCAAGGTGCAAAAGCATCTGCAGGAATTTAAATGGAACAGGGAGGGGATCTCAGAGGATGGAGGGGAGGAAAAAGAAGATAAAAAAGCATGGGGAACAACAAGATTTATTCAGCTGAGGCTGTGGCAGGATTCAGGCAAGATTGTCCCGTATTGCCACATCTAGAACTCCAGCTAGTAGATATTTGTAGTTTCTTAAACCTAAGATAGACTAAATAAGGAATTATACAGGTGTGTGGATTTACCTAAACTACTTGCTGACACGTTGCCTTCTGGAAAAAATTATGATTACTACTTACCTTGTAAAGACCATGGGCTTTCTTACAAATTGTGGTGACTAGAGCAAACCAAGAGCCTTCCCTCCAGCCATCCCTGCAGGGTGTGGTGGGGAAGCTGTCCTGCTTTCAGGGATTGATATCTGAAGCAGGAGGGTCCCACTGACACCTCTGCAATCTGCATCAAGGCAAGGAAAATTGCTGTCATGTTCAAGCTGTCTTGGAGATAAACTGAGTGGGTTTATTATAAACCTCCCATGTGACAGAAATGCTGCAGAAAGTGTCTCTCCTCTCTGAAGAACAGGCACACAAAACTTGGTGTGGCATCTCTTCTTTCCAGGACCTCAGGGCAGCCACAGGTCCTTCCCAGGGCTCCAGCCTTACCCTGGCCTGGTGGGAGATGTTCCATGGGCAGCTTGTGGCCATCCCACCTCCTGCTTTTCCCTTTGCTGCTCCACAGTGGGTTGGGGTGCTCCCTGGGCTTCATCATCTCTGTTTGCTGGGTCCAGCACAAGTGCTCACTCATCTTCAGGACCAATCCGTCCTAGGTTGCAATAGAGGGTGTAACCAGCAGTGTTATTCTATCACCATCTATTGAAACCAGGTGGGACAGTGACCCTTATCTCCATGGGAGATATCTTCTGTTAATGGGCCATCTTTAAACCAGCTGGGGCAATGATCTTCATCTTTCCCACAGCCCATCCTCCCTCCAGGAGATATCTCCTGTTCATGGCCATGGAGTCCCAGGGCATGACTGATCAAATTCCATCATCCCACTGGGAGATGCTCCAACCAGGGGAGGAGTCAAGCATTTCCTACCTAGATAAAAAACCTAAGATTTTGGACACCAAGGCACCTTCTTTCCACTGCATTCCAGAGGAAAACCAGACCTTTCCACATCATCCCTGGAGCTTCAGAGGAAACTGCACCTTCTCCAGGAGCACTGCTCCAGCTGAACCACATCTGCCACTGCAGGAGGATGCAGCCACCATTGAATGGGACTGCTGCCAACACCCTGCCTGACTGACGGGTGTCAGCTTGGATTCTGACTCTGGCAGGGTTTGGGATTGTTCTTTGTAATACTGCATTTTATTTTAATTTTCCTAGTAAAGAACTGTTATTCCTAATTCCCATCTCTTTGCCTGAGAGCCCCTTAATTTCAAAATGATAATAATTTAGAAGGAAGGAGTTTACATTCTCCATTTTCAAAGAGAGTCTTCTACCTTTCTTAGCAGACACATGTCCTCCAAACCAGGACAACATCCAATCAGTTTGCTGTCCCACCACCTCCCAAATTTCCAGAGTGGAAATGACCACAAAAACTTTCCCTGTTTCAGATAATGAGCGTGAGCCAGAAAAAATCTGCCTGAGGACAGGACGAAGAACAACAAGCTGAAGTGAAATTTACAGGGAAAAGCATCCAAGACAAGTTGTCCCAGCTGCTCCCACCACCCCTCTGCAGAGCCAGGTGATGTTTCTCATAAGGTCACCCAAGCTGCAGTTTCACAAGCTCGATGAACAGGCTCGCCAGGCTCCCTCCTGCTACAGCAACATATGGTGGTGGGAGGGTGATTGACTGGTACAATGTGATTTTCAATAAAATGTCTTGCAGACAGAAGAGTTCCAGGTGACTAGGAGTAAGCAATCATCGTGCCAATCTTTCAGCAAAAAAGGGTCACGCGTTGAGTACGGCAACTTGAGGGAATAAGGCAGCTTTTTATAGCGGGTAATATCTCTTCTGACAGTGCAAGTGAACTGCTTCAAACCACACTTGGCTGGGAATGTGCGAAGATGAATGGCTTTGTCTCTCAGTAAGTATTACCAGGAGCACTAGGAAGGATGAGAAATGGTCTGTAAAGTAAGCAATAGCTAAAAATCCTCTTCTTTCCTGACCTTATTGTAAAGAAACCTTTAGCAGTGCGGAGAGGGAAAAAAAAAACAAAGAAGTGTAACCAGGTGTCCCTGAGGAAAAAGAAAAATCCACCCTAAAGTGAAACCTGGAAGCTTTTAGTGAGGATTAGATGTGATGAGCTGGAGTCTCACAGCCCACACTGGCAGCAGCCTCATCTGTAACTCCTGCTCACCTGAAGTTTTGGTGTGGACTGAGGCTTGGCTGGATCTGGGAGCACAGTGTGAAAGGTGTTTGTCCCTCTGGGAAGAGACAGCTGGAGACAACTGCCTAAATAAATAAAGCAGGTACAAAGGGGACTTTTATCCCCTCCTTTTTTTTTCAAGCCTGTTTAAGAGAGAAACTGAAGCCATGTGGGGAAGTGACCACATATTGCTGCACCTTCACAGTCTGACCAGTTGTTGGTCATTACATCTTTGAAGGGCTCAGAATTTGTTTTCCTGGTGAGGATCTGGTCCTTCATAATCTGAAGTTCAAAATAATGGTTCCTCCAGGATTTCAAGGGAAGTGTTGGCTTCTTCACAGTTCTAGGGGGACTGGAGAGAGAGGCATGTGAAAATGCTTGTTTAAATTGGGATGGGTTTATTTATGGGAATGATGCACTCTGCCTTCCCAGGTGTGATCTTGTGAGGATTGGAAAGTTTGAGAGGACCTACATTTACTCTACAGAATATCTTATTTCCAGATTGGCACCTCTCATAGAAATCTCTTAGAAATAGGACTGGGAGCTGCATGGCATTCAGGCACCTTGGTCTGTGCCAAACCCATCTCTCACTCAGCCCCAACACCTGCAGAATAATTAATCCCCCCTGTGAGTCCCCACCTGAAACCAGCTCTCTTTGGAGTGCCATCAACCCCTCCTCCAGTAAAACTTTTTCTTTAGCACATGGGACTGTCACAAAACCTCTCCTTTGCATTGAAGTGTTTGCATTCCCAGGATTTTTTGAGAGTTTTCCAGGGTAAAGCCCTCCTAGCACACCTAGACATGCACTGCTAATGTAGAGTTTACTTATTATTGTCTTAATGCAAGCTGGCTGACTAGGTCTGCTTATAAGGAAAAAAACTTTGGTGATGTTATTTTTCTGGATTAAGCAAGAGGGGAAAAAAGTATGAGAGAGAGAGGAATTAGAGACACCTCCAAACCACAGTCGTGTGTCTTGTACTGTGGCTGCCTGAGCATATGGTCTTTTATGGGATTCCAGTCAACTCAGAAAGCAAATCTTCCCTCTCTGCTTAGGCTGAGAGTGAGTCTACTCCTCTCTGACCCTGCCACCGAGGCATCTGGCAGGAATTATGAACTCTATCTCCTTGTGTTAAACCTGAGGTTATTGGTTGTTTCAGTTCTCTTATTATTTGTTTTTCCCTGGGGGGAAGAAAGGAGCAGGGATGTTACTAAAAGAAGTTATAACCAGATGTTTGGTATTTCTATTCCAGCTTTGATTTTGCTCAGATGGAGCTTCCTCACTGATTTAATCAGGGCAAAAGTTCCCTTCCACTCTTGTCTCCAAAGCCAGCTCCAGCAGTTGTGGGTCTGCTTGTTTCCTTTTCCACAAGTGCATCCCAGATGTTCCCTTGTTCTGCACACAGTCAGAACATCTGTGCTGGAACGAGGGAGGGAAAATAATGATGTTGTTTGGTTGTTTTGGATGCTGAGATCCTGTCGAAGGTATGGGGCAAGGGAAACCTTTGTGGGTGTAAATCAGGGGCTGCAGGACTTGGAAGGGCAGGAATCACTCACGGTTCTCAAACCTGAACCAGTAGATCCTTTTCCTTTCTATCAGGACAGATGCTCTTCATCTCCCAGCCCAGTGCTTGGATGATGATGGTGGTGGTGAAAGTGGTGGTCTGAAATCCAGAATTCAGGGGTGTGCAGCTCTCAGGGGGATGTGCAGAGCTGCATTAGTGAAAATTGGCTCATGAAAGGTCAGCCAGAATCATGGCTGTGTATTTTTTTCCTCCCACAAGATGTGTGGCCAAACTCCTTCTTGTCATTTCCACAAAGGTTCTAACTGCCCCCTTTTAATCCTCCATTCACACACCACCAAAATCTCCTGCAACCTCCCAGTATTATAAATTACATTAATTATTATTATTATAAATCTCTACTCCACATGAATACTCGGGTGGATATTTGAAGAGTTAATGATACATTTTTCTTTGGCATAATTGGTGTTTATTCCTTTTTTAGTTTGAGATACAAAAATGCCTAGAAGGCATACGGGACTTTAGGATCTCCTTTATACTCTTAATTCCTGAAGATCATTACAATCAAGGAGACTTTAAATCCCCAGATAAGTCTCAGAAAAGGGATGATGAATAGATAAGAAGCAGCAGTGTATTGCAATAATATTCATCCATAAATCTACCAGGGTACTTAGAGTGAAGGGAAGAGCTTGCAAAATGAAAGTGAGGTGGGAGGAGGGGTGGGCATTCAGCCCAACACAAAAGTGTGAGCAGTACCCTGTGGATGAATCACATTTTTCTCATCAAAAACAAGCAGTCCCATGACACCAGAACGGGTTTGGTTTCCAGGAGAACTGCAGGACTTTATATGGGGTGAACCAAACACTTCTTTATCAGTCTCTCCTCTCCCTGGTTGCTCCTTCTCCTTAAAACCTGTAAGATGCCCTGTGATATTTGGTTCAATTCAGCCAGGGTGTTTCACAGCTCTTTGAAAGGAAGATGCAGAGACAACAGAGAAATTCTTCCGTAAGAAATCAGAGATTTAAGGCTGCCTGGGCTCTTTTTCACCCTCTCCCTTTAAGGGGGTTTGGAAACATGGGTTTAGGGGAGTTTAGGAACATTGGTTGTCTTCCAGGAGGGATGAAAGGCAACAGCCTCAAACCCAAGTATATCACATCAAGGCACTGGGCATTTCCTTGGTGCCTCTGAAGCTCCAGCTTTGCCCTGTGCTGGAAATTAGGAGCAGGCCTGGAGGAGTCTGTGCTGCCCATGGGGTCTGGTTTTCAGAGATACTGCAGAATGGAGAACAAGAATACCTCCTTTATTTTGCCTTCTGGAGCTCTCAGACCCAGAAGAAAAGATTTTACAGCCATAGATTGGTCTCTTGGCTGTATCCTACTTGACTTTGTGAGTCTGCTCTTTAGGAAGAGGCTGAGTTTCCTCGGGCATCACACAGCCCTGGCTAAAGTGAGATGCCATCGTATTTCTCTGCTCTAATCTTGGATTTCAGGCGCAGGAAGAGTGGTGCCACCCTATTGTTTTGCCTAATAAAATATCGTAGTCAGAAATCAGCTAATTGCGAAATAAATCAGTAAGGAACCTAACAGGAGAGTTTGGCTTATTGTGATTCTATGTTTTTTTTCCCTATCTTATATTGGAAAGTCTGGTTTTCCCAAGGGCAGAGAATTATTTGCCTCAGCAAAATCTATATGACACTGTATAAAGTCCAAATCAACTCTGTCTGTCTATCCCATTAACAGCTTTCTTTTCCACTGTTTTTGGTGAAACAAACATGACCTTTCAAATCAAAGACTTCTGAAGTCTATTGCAGAAAGCTTTCACTTTTCAAAATTATTTCAGCTTTGTAATAAGGTCTGTTTTTTCCTTCCTCAATCTTCTGCTTCCTGCTCAGCACAAGGAGTAATGTTGTCTCAAGTTTCCACACCCTTTAAAAAAATTTATTGTATTAGGTTTTTCCTTTCCTTCCCCCAAACAGTTTCTGGTGTTGGAAACAGTTAAATAAAAAAACAACCAACCAAACAAGAAAGTGAAATTGAAGTTTGCTGATAGAGAACTTCTGCAAAAATCTAGATGTTTAAAAAATTTAAGTGTTGCAAAATATATAATAGGAGAAAGGACACGAAGAAAAGCTAAAGTAAACGAAATTGTTTGCAGTGTTTTTAAAGATCAAATGTTTTCCCCTATCAACAGTGAAAACGGAAAGAGGTCTGAACTTTTCTTCTGGTAATTACATTCTTATCATCAATGTGAGGCACTGATAAATACCCTGGCCCCTCCTTCCAGGTCTATTAAGGGAAACATTAACTCAGCATAAACTCCAGCAAGTTGTCTGAATTCACCAGACATTCCCAGTATAATCTGGAGGGACCAACTTTTCTATTTCCCAAACTCCTGTGAATATGTCTGCGAAGGTGGCAAAGAATCTCTGAGAAAAGTTAAGAAAACGAAGTAAAACAAGAGAAGGAGCCCACTGGCACTGATGGACATGTGCACTGTTACCACCCTGTAATTTATAATTTACAGATCTCTGTGAATTGGACACGATTCTAGAACTGTTGTTGTAAGCTGGAGGGGCAGAAAATGGCTGAATCCAAACTGAAATAATTATTTGTGGGAGTCAGAAAATGAGTGTGTCTGTTGTTAGAAAAGAGTATCAGAAGCATGAAATATAGATCACCAACACTCTGTAGCTGGGAGCGAGTTGTCCCTGCAGATTCTGTCAGACTGCTGCAGAATATCCTTGAAATCTTCTTTTCAGGAGGCAACAGCAGCTTCAAACCCTTTACTGGCATGTCCCATCTCAAGATGCAATCCTTTGCCTGAGGAAGTTGTTTCCCAGAGAGGTTGTGGATGGTTCATCCCTGGAAGGGTCCAAGGCCAGCCTGGACAGGGCTTGGAGAAGCTGGGATAGTGGAAGTGTCCCTGCCCACGGCAGGGGGTGGGACTGGATGGTCTTTAAGGTCCCTTTCAACGTGAAATATTCAGGAATTTCATGGTTCTCAGGCAGGATCAGAGCTAGGGAAGGTAGGGAAGTTGGCTTGGAGTTCAGGGATGCATGGAATATAACCTTCAAGCTTTAGCCTTATTTTTTGGATAGAGGGGCAGCTCTGTCCCATTAAGTTTAGCCTCCCAGAGTGTGGGCAGCAGGTAAGGGCTGGTGCCCAGGGCACACTGCCACCATCAATCCCATTCCCAGGTCACTGAGTCACTTTAATGCTACCAGGGCAATTGCATAACGTTTAACCACCTAAATTCGTGGGATCATTGACTTTTCACACTGAGCTGAGAGGTGCCATTCTGGTGAGAAATGGGCTGGAAACCAACCAGGGCAGATGAGCTTTGCAGGCCTTGCCTGGGAATATTCTCCTTAGTGCTTCTACTGGAGGCAGAGTCATCATCACAGCAGCTGACCTTAAAAGTGGGAGCCTTGCTGGGGAGTTTGCAGCTTTAGTTAATCACTGGCAATAGCATAAATACCATGGCCTGGTTTTCAGCAGTGATGATAGGAAGAATCTGTAGGTGGCACTTTTCCCAGGGAAATGAGGATGCTGCTTGTTCTCTCAGCCTCTGTCCCAGCCATGTATCACAGGGCTGCTTTCTCCAGGGTTCTTTACTTGAGGATTCATTGCTCTGAGCTCAAATGAAGATTTAGGTCAGGCTTCTGCTAATGAAACAGGAAGACTTTTTGTTTCCCAGCTGTTAATATTAAAGGTAATACCAAGCAAAGAACACTGGAAGAAAAGGTGAAATCTATTCCTTCAGGCTACTTAGGAGAAATGTGCTCCCTGGATTTGATGGAGGTAAAATATTTCACACAAGAACTTAAGGGAATAGAAGAAGATTCCCAGTCACTGCACCATTCCTCATGATTCAGAATGCAGAGAAGAAATTCTAACCATTGTGGGCCATGAGTTCCCTGCTGTGCCAGTTAAAGAGCTGCCTCTGCTGATGCCTTTTATTCCTGAAAGCTCCTGCCCAATCCAGTTGCTGTTTCATTTCTAGAGGATCTCTAAACCTGAAGTTATCTTCCAGTCATTACCAAGGGGCAATGCTCTCAAGCCACAAACTTAAAAGCAAGAGAGAACCAAGCCATAACCCAAAGCACAAGCCATTGATTTCTGCAAGAGTTATCACAGAAGAAACCTAGCACTTAACAAAGAGATTAGGAACTAATGAGGAAAAAAAATATCAATCACAATGCAAGCCAGAAAACGTTACTTTTGTTTTCCAAAGAGCTGAGAAAAAGATTAACTTTTCCAGCAGTACTTTCTTTGTGTCAGAGGAGAGCTCCTGACCCAAATGCCTATTGACATCTTCCTTTTTGCTGGCAAAACAGAGATCATCACTTTAGGGAGCCCATGCTACTGAAATGAATATAACAAATTACCATTAAATCAAATGAAGTCTCTCAATGGCTTTGGACAGCAAACTGCTGGGTCTTGATCTTAAACCTCAATAATGTTTCCAAAATGAGCTTCCATAGCAGGGCTCTGCCAGCGGGGCTGCAGAGCTGGGGGTTGAGTTAACCACCAGGAAGGGATTCACAGAGCCACCAGGAGCAGGGATTTTTGTGATTTTTGTCTCCGGGGTCAGCACAGGCTGTCTCACAGTGAGGACCCATTAGTGATGCAGCAAGGCATTGCATGGTAATGACTCTGAGCCCTGCTGCAAAGCCATAAGGCACTGGTGAGTGTTGGTGTGTGGCAGAAATCGTGCACCTCAGAGGAGAAATTGAGGGTTTTCCTTTCTGCTTTCTGCAAAGAGAGGTGAAATGAGCTTCTGTTGGTCCAAACTGAAAAGTGCTGATGTGAAATTATATCTCAGATGTTGCATGTGTGAGAGGTTCTGCAAGGTCAGGTGTGTTTGAAACCACTGGACCAAACGTGGAGAAGAGTCCTGGCTGAGGTTGTGGGAGTTGCTCTTCACACACAAAGTCGAAGTGGACTACACATCTAAGACTGAGCATTTAACTCAAGGAGGGAAGAAAGATTTATGGATGAAGAGGAAAGGAAAATGAATTTGCTTTTTTGTGTTGATGGAGAACTGAGGTCCAGCTTATCTAAGCCTTTGGAGAAACCTGAAGTTGTGTTCTCAAAGCAGTTCAGTCCACATCATCTGTGAAACAACCTTCCCATTCATAAATAAGGAGTAATTTAAAAGCTTTTCCTTCAGGTGATTTGTTCAGGGACATTAATATTTGTGCAGCATCAGATCTTGTAATACCTTTTACTTCCTTGCTGGAGTGAAAGGATTCACAAGTGGGGTGAGTCCTACCCCTTAGTTCTGTCCATAAACCAAAGGAGAATTCCATGGTATTTCCCATTATTATCATCATCAGTGTCAGAACTGCACACAGGTATTGGGATTGCTAATTTACCATTGTTAAATCCACCAGTTTCTTGCAAACCTGTAAATTACAAGTCTCCTTAAAATCTGATCGTTCTCCAGATGCACTGGTCAGGCCAGATCTGGGCTGGAAATGTCATGTTCTGTAATAAACAGTTCATTAAGGGACAGAATCCACCCAGAGAAGACCAGCTGCTCTTTCTACACCCTAAAGACAGACATGGCATTAAAACTTCACTGCCCACGAGGAACAATGACCAGATTTTCCCTTTGAACTGAGAGAAGGCTTGGAATATTAGAGTTTATGAGATGGTACAAGCTGAATCTCAACCCATGATGAGTGTTTGGGGTTGGCCTTTGTTGATTTGGAGGGCTGTGATGATTTTCCTGCTGGCTGCCTGTCTTTATTTCCATTTATTGTGTTCTTCTAGCACAGTTTCAACTCCTTTTCCCAAGGAGGAAGAATCCTGGTCTAGCTCTGAGAATTTGCCCAAGTGGTTGTAAAATTTTGCATTTCCTGATGAATTTTGAAAAGCCTGTCAATCCCTGTCCTGTCCTCTTGTTTCTGATCCTCACTTCCCAATAAATGCAGGATGAAACCAGAGGAAGCAGCAGCCCCTGGAGTGCTTTAGAAACCTTTAACCAAGAGGAAAGGTTAATGGAGTAGAGTTAATGCAGTGGAGTTTATTTTTAATAGAAAAGAAGATACTTTGAGATGACTTGGCAGAAATCTTCAGCCTTAGGAAGGAAAAAGATGATAGTGGGTAGTTTTCTCTCTGATGTCATGGTTAATAAACTCAGGATATAATTTAAAACTGAGATTATTTGGGAGATGTGCCACATCAGGCAAATGGAAGAAGATATAAGCAGTGAATTTCTAATAACTCAAAACCTCCTCCATACTTGGGTTAACAGTCCTCTGGGTTTTCAGGTTTGTTTGTTATCCAGTAAAATCCACAAACCCTGACCTTGACTCTTCACAGGGCTGCATTAATAAATTGTTGAGGAAAGGCAACTCTGTAATTTTGCCAGAAAACCTTTCTGCAGGTAGGTGAGTACTTGGTTCTCAAGATGAAGCAAGGTATCATATGTTAACATTTTGGGGGTTATATTACAATTTTATGTTTTCCTGTGGCTTAGATTTTTTCCCTTGGTAAACAATGGGAATGTGGAGTGCCTCAAAACATGGACAGCATCAGGTTGTTGGGTTCATAAACATTTACAGAGAGCTTTGATGACAGAGACTGAATATGCACAAAACATTTTCTCGATAATTAATTTGTAACTTCTGGAATATATATATTTATTTTTATATATTTTTAAAATATGTACATTCCATTCAATCAGTTTGCAATTAACTCCAGCCCTGACACTTCTGGCTGTTTGAGCCAGCAATACATCTGTGTGCTGGAGCCCATTCTGCTGGACAGCAACCACATGAAAAAATGTTACTTTTGGAAGATGATTTGGGAGAATGTGTCTCGGATTGGATAAAAGTCATGTCTTGTCTCAGGGACTTCATTCCCTGAGCCATCCCCCTGCAAGCTGGGTGGGAAAACCTCCCCAGCAGTGCATTAGCAGCTTCCTCAACACTTAATGTGAGCTCTGTGGGTCTGAAGTGGGACCTGGTGGCATCACTGTGCTTCAAGCCACGCTGCTCATTAGGCAATCTCAAGAGATGACACAAAGCTCAATTAGCCCTTAATTAAGAGAACTTAAAGAAACCTAAGAGCTCTTAGCTGCTCTTACCACTCAAGCCATGATTGAAAAGCTGCATCTAGCCCTGATAACCCTGTGCAATGAGGTGGGCTGGTGCCAGCTGGCTGGGAAGCAGCTCTGTGGAGGAGGAGCTGGGGGATTTTGGCAGCACATGAGTCAGCAGTGCATCCTCGTGGCAAACTGTGCCCAGGCAAGTGTTCACCAGGGTAAGGATGCTCAGGGCACCAGCTCTGGAGCTCTTAGGCTCCTACTTCATAGGGTAATCTTTTAAATAAGCAAAGCAGCTCATAGTTAAAAAGATTATTTATTACAAAGCACATCTTACTACAAAGCATATCAGTCTCAACAACACACAGACAAGCAATGGCAAAGCAGTGGCAATGGCAAATGCAGTGGCAATAAGCAAATGGCCAGAAGCACCAACTCTCCCCAATACAAACTCTTATATAGGATTTTTCCAACAAGCTAAGACACAAACTCAGATCCCCACTCCTTAACCTATTAGAATTCTAGATTCTTAGCATGCTAGGTTACGTATAGACTATGCATACGACTTATCTTGTTCTATCTGAAAAATGTAAGCAATATTCTTACTGCAGCTCTTTTATGTCTAAGCACTGTCTACCACTGTTGGCCTGGAGCCTCTTGCTGAAGATATCAGTATGTTTCAACCTTCACTAGAACTTGCTCTGCTACTCTGGAATCTAAACCCTTTCATTTACTAAAAGCATTAGAACTCACCCTAAAACTTTCTAACTTACTTCTACTTAAATGTCTACTTTATGTGTGAGTGGCTTAATATACTTCAATCCATCCAAAGGCTTTAATTCAATCCCTGAACACTGATTTCTCTCTGAAGAATTCAGAGAATCCCCCAACTCACTGACTCCAACACACCAGGAGGCCCAGTGAAAGGATTCCTCACCTCTGAGCAGCAGTTGTGGCACCACTTCTGCAGTCCCATGCCCTGTTCTGCACTTCCCAAAACACCAAAACCTGGACGAATTCAGGGGTGAGCCCTGCAAAGTGTCACCAAGAGGTTCAGGGTCCTGGAGCACAGTGTGGGGATGGCTGAGAGCTGGGTGTGCTCAGCATGCCCAGGAGGAGGCTTGGTGACCTCTGGTTGCCATCTGCAATACCCAGTGGCCCTGCAGAGAAGGTGGAGCCTGTCCAGGGCACAGGGGAAGAACCAGAGGTGATGCACATGGGAAATTCTTATTGGAAATAATGGCAAACAAAGGCACTTTGTGACTCCTGAAACACTGGAATGGCCTTCCAGAGAGGTAGTTGGCTCTCCATCCTTGGGCATTCAAACCTTGGGCAGACAAACCCTGAGCAATTTGATCTATTTGACCCTGGGCTCTTTTCCAGCCTGAATATATTATATTAATTATATTAATTATATTATATTATATTAATTATATTATATTATATTATATTATATTATATTATATTATATTATATTATATTATATTATATTATATTATATTATATTAATTATATTATATTATATTATATTATATTAATTATATTATATTATATTATATTATATTATATTATAGATATTATTTATATTATATAATGTAATGTAATGTAATATAATATAATATAATGTAATGTAATATAATGTAATGTAGTATAATATAATATAATATAATATAATATAATATAATATAATATAATATAATATAATATAATATAATATAATATAATATAATATAATATAATATACTATAATATATTTATAATATAATATAATATAATATAATATAATATATATTTATCATATCATATCACATCACATTATTCTCTAAAATTGACTGCTGTCTCCTGTAACAGATTTCTCCTTTTATCACCTACAGGACTCTCTGGTGAGGTTATCCTAACCTGCATCAGTGAAATTGAATGGACTTAATCAGTATATCTTTACTAAAAAATGTATTTTTGTCTGCAACAAGCCAAGAAATGAGAGAATTGATTCTTCCTGGAGAGGTTGTAACCTTCAGCAGAGTGTGAATAAAGAAAATCTGGGGGAAGCGATCTCTGGATCTAGAAGACGACTGCTCTCGACAGACTCAGATATTTAATTTTTTCTCACTCTCTTAAATCAGGCCAGCTCTTGCCTGGGGCTCTTTTTGAGTCGTAGCATACAAATTGCTTTGGGGGCAACCACACCATGGAATTTCTGCCATGGGAAACACGCTGAATGATAATAAAGGCAGTGACTGGAGGCAGGGAGATTTTGAGCCCGTGGCTCCCAGGCTTGGAGCAGGGTCTCTGAGCTTGCAGCAGCCTGGTACTGCAGGAGGAGCAGACAGACACTGAGCTATCAGACTGAGAACTGTGTTGTTCCATGGGAGATATGAGCAGAAGATGGGCTGCAGAGGGTCAGGCAAAGCTTTCTGCCTCCAGAAATGGCTAACAGCAGATGCCTGGGGAGCAGTGCAAGCACGTGGCAGCACAGAGTGCTGCTTCTCCAATATGTTCTGTGTGTCTCCAGCAGGTGGATAAGGGGGTTGAGAATTGCTGTTATCTTTGTCTTTAGAAGCCCTTGATTTGGCTTCTCCTCTGTGAGTGGTTTTTTGCAATTCCTGGGAGGACATGGGCTTTGCCACAGGCCACGTGGATGCCCTTTGCTTCTGGTCACCCAAAAATGCCACAGGACAAACTTTGGGTTTGGTATTAAGATTTAATGAACTTTTACCTTCTCTTCATCTTCTTCATGCTGGTCCAGCAATATTCAGGAGATTGTATCAGCTGGAGTTTGATCTGAGCACCAGAGTGGAGATTGTGGAACCACTGAATGGTTTGGGTTGGGAGGGACCTTCGAGTTTGTCCAATTCCAATTCCAATTCCAATTCCAATTCCAATTCCAATTAATTCCAATTCCAATTCCAAGGAACACCTTCCACTATCCCAGGCTGCTCCAAGCCCTGTCCAGCCTGTCCTTGAACACTTCCAGGGATGGAGCATGAATGTTCAATAGGGCTCATGAAGGTTCCATGGCTCATGAAGGTCCACCTGAGGTTGCTCCTGACCTCAGCCAGGAGGCTGGAAGGTCCCCTCAACCCCATTTCGAGCTATGGCACAGCCTGGGGGCTGGGAAAAAAAAATGTAAATCATGGAGGGAACAAGTGAAAGTGAACTGTCAAGAGTTACTAAAATTTGGGCTGATACCAACACTTCTGGAGCTAAGATACCATCCCCTAGGGAGAGAAAAATAGGAAAGGCCAGGCTGTGAGAGGTCTTGGAGGCTGGACCTGACTTCACTGCAGTAAAATAGGCCACTGCTGCAGTTGTGGTTATTTATCTCAACATTTTTTTGCCCCTGCTGCTGTTTAAAATGCGTGGAGAGGGACTTGACAGCTCCTGTTCCCAGTGTGAATGCTGTCTTATTCCTGATCCTGTGTTTTCAGAGTGAGTATTTAATGATGGACCAGGGTTCAGCTCATTGAGAGTTTGTTACAGAGTTGGAGCCATTATTATGAAATTACCAAATAAAACATACATTTTCATTCCCATCGGTAATAAAAATTATCGAAGTATCTCTCCTGGGACAATTATAATGAGATAATGCAGAACTCTTGACTGATTCCTGTGGCTGTAAAAAAAAATAAAATCAAAGAGCATTCAACAAGACATTAGTGTATGCCTTGGCTCCAATCACTTCCCTGTCTCATGGGGTAATGAAGTTATCAAATTAGTTTTAAAAAGGTGAAACTTCCATTTTTCAGCCCATCTGACAGGTTCTCCCCTGAATAATGTCATTATGATGAGGTGCACAGGACAGCATGAGCCTTTATTGCTTTTGGTCTAGACACTACAGGACATTAAGAAATTTTGCCCTCTTGTCTCCGTGGTATAATGTTTATACTCAGAGTGTCCAGGCCAATCAAATGATAAAGAACAGGGGTTTATGTTTTAGGGTTTTTTTTCCCCTTCTGCACACCCAAAACATAAATACAACCGTATGTTCCAGCCTGCATTTGCAGAAATGAAGCATAAATGGCCTTCTGGGTTATATAGCTCATCTGTTTCCCATTACTGCTCTGCAGCAAATTACATTTTTCCCAAAGAGCAATGGACAGCCTAAGAGCCTCCTTTCCCGGGGATCCAGGATGGAGGTCATGGAACATACTCAGTGCTGCTCTAACAGCCAGTTTGTCAGCCTGGCATGAGCAGAAGCCCTGCCCTGAGATGCTCTGGTGACACTGGAGAGAGGAAAACGCTCTGAGAAGATGTTTGAACAATCTCTGGAAGTGTCCCCTGCCTTTATTGAGCATTAACAGTATCAGGACACCAGCGCTCCTGATTCAGGCACTCCAGCCACGTTCCAAAGGCAAGGCTTTGCCCAAGGGCTGGTGCCTCCCACAGTGTTGAGTAAGAGGAATATTTTTCATTTTTCAAGCGCTGCCATCTCTCCATTTGCTGGGAAGTGAACTCCAAACTTTCAGGAGCAAGAGCATCATCTCCTGCCCAGTGAACCCAGAGCAGGGGTGCATCCTGCATCCTGCACAGGTCAGGGATGTGATTTACATGGATGTAACCAAAAATGTGTACTCTATCACTATCTGTTGAAGCCCTGTGGGGCAGTGATCCTTATCTCTGTGAGACACATTATCTGCCAATGGGCCATCTTTAAAACCAGCTGGGCAATCATCTTTATCCTTCCCACAGCCCATCCTCCCTCCAGGAGATATCTCTTGTTAATGGCCATGAAGTCCCAGTGCATGACTGATCAAATTCCATCATCCCACTGGGAGATGCTCCAGCCAGGGCAGGAGCCAAGCCTTTCCTACCCAGAGAAAAACTGAGATTTTGGGACACCAAGGCACCTTCTTTCCACTGCATTCCAGAGGAAAACCAGACCTTTCCACATCATCCCTGGAGCTTCAGGGAAACTGCACCTTCTCCAGGAGCACTGCTCCAGCTGAACCACATCTGCCACTGCAGGAGGATGCAGCCACCATTGAATGGGACTGCTGCCAACACCCTGACTTGTGGTTAGCCAGAACAGCCGTTCGGAAGATCACGCGCTGTTACGAGGAGTTAGGGCCCCTCCTTCTCCATGACGTTCCAAGTTACCAACCCCTAAGGTAGTGACATGGGCACACCGAGGATACTTAAGCGGGTGCTCACAGGAAATAAACGCATTTCACCGTTCACCATATTGGTGTCACGTGTGTTTGTCCGACGGTAGTGCGAGTCCGTCGTGGTCTCTCTCTGTACCAGGTCGCACTTGCCTTAGCCGACAGGCAACACTGACTGACTGACGGGTGTCAGCTTGGATTCTGACTCTGGCAGTGTTTGGGATTGTTCTTTGTAATACTGCATTTCTATTTTAATTTTCCGAGTAAAGAACTGTTATTCCTAATTCCCATCTCTTTGCCTGAGAGCCCCTTAATTTCAAAATAATAATTTAGAAGGAAGGAGTTTACATTCTCCATTTCAAAGAGAAGCTCCTGCCTTTATTGGCAGACACCTGCCCTCCAAACCAATACAATGGAGCAGTGACCAGAGGCAGTGGGAGCCCCCTGTGGGCAGCAGGGATGCTCTCACTGCCCAGCCTGGCTCAGCTGTGGTATTCCAGGTATCACCTGCCCCTCCGAAAAATGGAAATAAGCAGCAAAACCGCGCAACCTCCATGTCCTCCCAAACGACCTGTCAGTGCATCAGAGCTGGACACCCCCCCACCGTGATTCCTGCCTCAGAGCTGTCTCATTTCCCTTGCAAAAGAGCCCCACAGGCAACAAATGCACACACAGAGCAACTTCTGTATTTACCTTGACACCACATGAGTCACAGCGCTCGCCTCTTGCCGAGCAGCCGTGCGCATTATCGTCATTTTGGCATCTTGGTTGCTGCTCTCTCCTATTCTCCTTCTGTTCAGCAGAGCAGAGAGGTTGTTTAGGGTCCCCCCCAGCCCCTCATGCCTGCACTCCTTCCCAGAAAACCATTACCCAGAATTCCAACTCTCCTCGAAGCAGCATTGAACAAGCTGTGCTGTGTTTTCCCCCTCCAGGCATTTTTGTTTCCTTTTTTTTCAGGAAAGAGTTATTTATCCAGAATTAAAACATCTGGTTATCGTGCTCCCTGGGTTAGTCAGCACTGAAATAACAGGGGAACAAAGTGCCTGGCTGTCTCCATGATGGGAGAGGAGGAACATGACCCATGTCTCCATGTGGGTTGAAAGAGAACATCCAGTTCCACCCCTGCCCTGCCATGGGCAGGGATACCTTCTGCTATCCCAGGTTGCTCCAAATCCCATCCCACCTTTCCCATGGATGGGAAATTCACAGCTTCACTGGGCAATCTATGCCAGAACTTCACCACCCTCACAGTAAAGATTTTTTCCCCCAATATCCAATCTAAACCTACTCTCATTCAGTTTGAATCTTTCCCTCCTTGTTCTGTCACTCCAGGCTCTTGTAAATAGCCTCTCTCCATCTTTCTTGTCAACTTGTTTCTCTTCTCCAGGCTGAACAATCCCAATTCTCTCAGCCTAATTCTTCTTCTGGCACTGCGTGGTCCCTTTGTCAGAGACAAGGCAGGATGGCAGAGACACAGATTCACAAATAGTACAAGATTTACAAATAGAGCAGTGTGATGTCAAGTGAGGGGTTGTGTCCAGAGGAGAGCTCAGCTCCTCCACCCAAAATCCAAGGATGTCCCTGTTGGATGTGTTTGGTACAGGCTGAGACAGTGGTGCCACATCTGGTGGAGTAACCTTGAGCAAATCACTCCACCCCTCCACTCCTTCCCTCTTCTCCTCCAGCTTTGCTCAGATTAGTTAGGGAAGAATTAGTTAGTTTTCCATTCCAGAGTGTGCACCCAGTGTTGATCCTCAGGCTGCTGGTGTACAAATAATGAAGAGCAACAATAACTGGTTGCCAATCAGCACAGGATCAGGTTTGCTGTTTCCAAATCAGTTGGAAATTGTTTTTCTCTTGCTTTGAATAATGTGATGGGAATATGTAAAAAGAAGTCTTGTTTCCCTTTTTTTTTTTTTTTTTCTTTTTTGGCTAGCAGCTAAAACACTCTTTATCAACATTCCAAAATATGATTAATGCTAATCTTGACCTTTCCAAAGTTCCGTGCCAGGCAGCTGATGATGCTTCTGTGTTGTAAAGAATCAAACAGAAGGTGTTTCTATCCACAATGAAGTGTTCTTTATTAATGAATGATTTGCTTACCCAGAGAATATCCAAGAATTCCTTTGCTAATTTTTTTTTACACAAACCTAGGGGAGTTTAATCATTTGGAGTGGATTGAAAGCATAAATATATTGATGAATTTCTCATCTCTTTCCCCCCTTTCTCTAAAGTCAGAACTCGAACTCTATTAGCTTATTACTTTAGGTCAGAGATCTTTTTTTGTGCCTTTCCAAGGAAAACACCTGAGTTATCAAGAAAATTAATGTATCAAATCAATCAACATTGTGATATCTGGAGTCAGCTGTTTCTGAGACTCCCAACAACAAGCAAAGATTACATGTGAAAATGTGAAGCAGTAAAGGCTGTAGTTGTCCAGCTTCCAAAAATGAAAATATAGAATAATTTTCTAGACTTGAGCCAGGTGTAGGGATCTGTCCCTGGACTCTCCGGGATGGTGACAAACTTCTCATTCCCTTCTTCTGTGAGTAAAGCAGAAAATCCTAAACAACCTCCCAGACTCTCATAAACACCATGAAAATATTCCAACCACTGCTCTGAAAACCAGACAGAACCTGAAGTTTTGTCAGGTCCTTCCAGAATTTTCAAATCCAAGGTCAGAGAAGAGTGGAATGAAGATTATGTAGGGCAAAGTGCTTAATAGCCAGAAATTGAGGGATCATTGGATATTTAGCCTAATTAATTCACAAATGCAGCACATTAAGGTGGCCAAAATCTTCTCCCACCAAAAGGGTCACATGGATTCATTAACTTCTTTGAGAGTCACAGACAGGGGGTATGAAAGAACTGTAAAATATATTTCTTATTTATCATTATTTGTAATTCAGGCCACTTAGCTGCAATCATATTTCTCCTGACTCCTTGTGTTCTCTGTGATGGGGATGTCTCAGGCCATTAGTGACTAACCCTCTGAATAATTAGACTGTGAAAATCTAATGGCAGGATTTATTATTTTTATTAGTATTAGCTACTTTCCACTGTGTTGTACTAATTCCATTTGGTATTGGTCTGTTTTCTTGGAGAACTATGCTCATTCATATAAAATCTTTTTTTGTTGTGGTTCAAAATGCCTTTCATCATGTGATTTAACAGACCATGAAACATCTTAACATTGGTTTTTAGATTTTCAAGCCAGTGCCAATACTTTGATGACATTAATACGTTCCTTGCATCACCCCTGGAATACTCATATGAAGTCACTGCATTATCTTCTTTTTCTGCTGTCCTTTGTGACCTTTCCTCGTGGTCCTCCTGTGGTGCATAACAATTTCTGTGCTAGAGGTTTCATGATGGGCTTCTTCACCCTAAATGTCACTCTTGGACACACCTCTGGATGAGAAATCCAACTGCTTCCATGAGAAACTCCTGGCTCCAGCCCACCCTGCATAAAGATGATTTTTCTGTCTGATTTACTCGTCCTCAGGACCCTCACAGCCTCCTGCAGTCCTCTGCATTTCATTTAAAACCAGATTTGTTTGACCAAGCCCTGTTCCATGTCACCTGAGCATCCCATGGGACAGGGGATGAGGGGAGCAGGGGATTCCTGCTCAGGGAGCAAATTCTGCCATGGGACTCCTTGCAGCTGTGGATGTGGGCAGTGCTACAGTCATGGAATCATGGAATGGTTTGGGTTGGGAAGGGACCTTAAAGCCCATCCAGTGCCACCCCTGCCATGGGCAGGGACAATTTCCACTGTCCCAGGTTGCTCCAAACCCCATACAACCTTCCAGGGATCCAGGGGCAGCCACAGCTTCTCTGGGCACCCTGTGCCAGGCCCTCCCCACCCACACAAGGCAGAATTTCTTTCTATTATCTAATCTAAATCTCTCCTCTTTTAATTTAAAAACATTTCACCTTCTCCTACCACTGAGAAAAAAGTCACTCTACCTCTGTTTTATGAGCCCCCTTAAAGGATGGAAGGATGCAGTGATTCCTCTCCTCTCCTCTCCTCTCCTCTCCTCTCCTCTCCTCTCCTCTCCTCTCCTCTCCTCTCCTCTCCTCTCCTCTCCTCTCCTCTCCTCTCCTCTCCTCTCCTCTCCTCTCCTCTCCTCTCCTCTCCTCTCCTCTCCCTCCTCTCCTCTCCTCTCCTCTCCTCTCCTCTCCTCTCCTCTCCTCTCCTCTCCTCTCCTCTCCTCTCCTCTCCTCTCCTCTCCCTCTCCTCTCCTCTCCTCTCCTCTCCTCTCCTCTCCTCTCCTCTCCTCTCCTCTCCTCTCCTCTCCTCTCCTCTCCTCTCCTCTCCTCTCCTCTCCTCTCCTCTCCTCTCCCTAAAAGGATTTGAAGACCAGATTTGCTGTCTCTACACCTTAATTTTAAAACCAGTCCCTTGCATTTTCCATTCCCCTCACGAATCCCAGACTCTGTTGCCTTCTGCATTCCCTGCACTCGAGCAAACTCTGCTCATTTATCTGCAACTTGCTGAGAAAAAACCCCATTTTTTTTCCCCCACTGCAAAAAGCTGTTGTCAAAAACTTCAAATCATCTCATCCATCAAGTGCTGTGTGCAGGGGATGAGTGTGTGACACGTCCAGCTGACAGATCCGTGCTCCTCCTGGAGTAGCTCCAAGGTTAGCTGGGCTCCTTGGGGTTTGTCTGGACCAATATTGAGCACAGACACAAACCACACGCTCCCCCAGGGCACTTCCACACTTCCCTTTTTCTTAATTTGGGGAGCTAAATTATGGGCACAGCAAAAAATGCTTTGGTAGCTGTGGGGAAAAAAAACAACAAAAAAAAGGCCATTTCACCAGTGCTCTTGCCCTGAAGCAACCTTGAAACCTTCAGCCTGGGATTTGTGAGGGAAATGGGTTCCTTCTGTCAGCCCAGTCCATGCCTCAATGCCTTCTCCTCACCCCATTTGTTATATAAATTTATTTCTCCCACCAAAGAAGGCTGAAACAGCTGGGCTGTCTTTGCTTTTTTTTTTTTTTTTTTTTTTTGGCGTGTTGTGCTGGCTCATCTGAGAACTAAATCATTACATTTCTGAGGCAGTTTTGCCTGTGAGTGTCTAAATGCCTCTATTTCAGCAGGCCAATCTGTTGGTGAGAGGAGGGGACACCACATTTCCAACGAGCTGTTCTGCCTGGAAAGCCAAAAGATGAAACCACAATTTGTTCCCAAAGCTGCCACTGGTTTGTCAGGCTGCTTTGGCAAAGCCACTTCACCTCCTGGCAGCTCCTGGGATGCTGGTGCTCCACTCTGGCACTGTCCTGGTGTGAAGGACAGGTGTCTGCCAAGAAAGGCAGAAGTTTCTCTTTGAAATGGAGAATGTAAACCCCCTCCCTCCAAATTATCATTATCATTTTGAAATTAAGGGGCTCTCAGGCAAAGAGATGGGAATTAGGAATAACAGTTCTTTGCTAGGAAAATTAAAATAGAAATGCAGTATTACACAGAACAATCCCAAACACTGCCAGAGTCAGAATCCAAGCTGACACCCATCAGTCAGGCAGGGTGTTGGCAGCAGTCCCATTCAATGGTGGCTGCATCCTCCTGCAGTGGCAGATGTGGTTCAGCTGGAGCAGTGCTCCTGGAGAAGGTGCAGTTTCCTCTGAAGCTCCAGGGATGATGTGGAAGGGTCTGGTTTTCCTCTGGAATGCAGTGGAAAGAAGGTGCCTTGGTGTCCCAAATCTCAGTTTTTCTCTGGGTAGGAAAGGCTTGGCTCCTGCTGTGGCTTTTCTTGGGAGAAGCAGAGGCAGAGGATGGTGGTTGTGTGTGGAGCTTAGATTGTTGGTCAGACGGTCGCTGGACAGACTCAGGAGCTCTCTATTTTCTGTTCTTTAGGTTTGCATTTTATTATAAGGGTGTGGATGTAAGAGAGAGTGTAGAGCATGGAGAGTAAGAGAGTAAGAAATAAGAGCAAGGGGGTAAGAGAGAGGTTAGAGATAGATTTCCCATTTACAATACAATATGTATTCTTCTATGATGAATATTCTAATTTCCAATAACCAATCTAATACAATATACTGATTTCCTAATATTTGCATACAACCTATAGGAACTACTAAATTACCATGTTTTATGGCTTTCTTATCTGTAACCCTTATCTTCAGACCTTTCCTGCCAGCCTTGGGACAGGATGTCTGTTGGTTCTTTGGTATTTGTGGCATTTGGTATCACCTAAACAAAGGAAGAGGCCTCAAACCTTCACATGACTGTTTCCAGCATCTATGTCAAAGATTGCCAACATCTCTAGTTCATCTATTGTTTCAGAACTACTTGCTAGGCACTCATAAGATTTTTCTATTCCCTCCCCAAGAGTTGTGGCAGCTGGAGAGGATAATCCCTGTTGGAACCCTGAAAACTGAGAGTTTTGGGCTTTCTGTGCTGACAGGCACTGACCCACAAGAAAACACAGCATTTGACCTGACGCTGTGGAGAAAGCTTCCAAAATTGGGTGATAGAACTGGGATTATGGGGGTGTAGTTTGAATAGAAGTGTGTAGTATCACATGGTGAAAAACTTAGAATGTAAAGTTTTAGGATATAGTAATATATATATAAAGCAAGATGGAGGTTTTGAAACAGAAGTTTTGTCTTTCTTCTTCACCTTCTTCTTCATGGGTCTAAGTGGTACTTCTGTAATTGAATAAAAAAAATCTGCATTATGGGTCATGGGTAATTAGTTATTGAGTTAAGTGAAAATAATTCAAGTGTCCATTCTCATTTGGACAGTTTGGCCTTAAAAGGCCTTGGAGAGAAAGAGATACGTCTCCATTTTTATCTTGTTAGCTAGAAGTACTGTAGAACTCACTGTAATATAAATAAGAATTAATAAACATCTAAGTCTGAACAAAAAATACAGTCTCTCTTGTATTTAATCCCAATCTGGCAAAAAAAAAAAAAGAAAATAAACCCAAAAAAACCCCCAAAAAAACCAACAACCCCCCCAAAAACAACAACAACAAAAAAATAATGCAATAGAGTGGTTGATGTGAGGATTCAGCTCCAATCCCCTCAAGTCCCCTTTAACTCTGCTGTCTTGCTTCCTAGAGGAGACAAAGGCTGCCCCTGGATCCCTGGAAGTTCCAAGGCCAGGTTGGACAGGGCATGGAGAAACCTGGGGTAGTGGAAGGTGTCCCTGTCCATGGTAGGGGGTGGAACTGGATGGGCTTTAAGGTCCCTCCCAACCCAAAACATTCTGGGATTCCATATCAAAATTAAAATGAGGTGTGCACCTCCCTGAGCTTTGTGAGTGGAACCTCAAAAATTAGGATGTGCCCAAACCACCTTGGAAAGAAAATTGACTCTGCCCCAGCTAAAAGCAGAATGTTCTGCCACCCTGAGCCCTGACTCTCCTTCAGCAGAGACAGATTTAATTCCACATTTCACTCTGTGGCCATTTGTCATTCCAAGAAAGCAGGAGTGGTTAATTGCCAGGTGAGATGGGAGCTTCAGGTGGGTTTCAGGGAAGAGCTGTGTGATTCCTAAACTCATTTAACAGCACGGAAACTCAGGTTGAATATCTTGATTTTCAGTGTCATTGTGAGCAATATGCACAGTGCAGTTTGCTCCTGAAAGGCACTGAGCCCTTTTTAGAGGACACAGTTCCACAAATAGGAGATGGGCAAAACCTGAGTGAGAAGAGGCTGGGCTGGAGGTTGAAGTTGAATTTTCAGGGCTGAACTCACAAGCTGTGAGGACAGGGTGGTAAATAAGGGGGTGGCTGAGCATCCAGGATGCCCAGGAAAGGAAGATAAGGTTTGCTGACATCTTTCCTGACTCATCTCTAACAAGACCTGCTGATCCTGCCTCCATAAGCTGTACCCATGAGCTGCACCCATATCTGATGCCTATAAATATAATTCCAGGATGAGGCAGGCTCCCTCAATAAATCAGGGAATAAGCCATGTGGGAGACTTTCTGTCTTTGACTTTCTCATTTCTGAGTAATTATTTGGCCATGCTTCATTGGGATATAAGTTGTATCTTTATTACTCCTTATTATATCTTTATTTTTAGCCCTCTTCACTTTTTGGAAATGGGCACAGCTGTTGTGTCCTTGTGGGATGACCTTTGCATCAAAAGCATTGTCCAGGTCAGTCCCATTTTCCTTGGAAAAATGTAATTCCCCATCTAATTTTGTCTCCCTTTCAGTCTCCCAATCTGTTTGTTTAAATCATAATCGTTGATTTGGAAGAGGATATGCAGGCTTTTATTTAATTTTGGAATCATACAATTCTAAAAAAAATTAGTAGACTGGGACTTTTTGCAATATTTTTTTTTTTTATTCTCATTTCCTCCAGCTATTTACTTTCAACTGGCCAGGCCTGGAGAATTTCAGCCTAAAGGTGATGAAAAATGAAAGCAGAAATGTAATACTGAAATGTTTAAATAATGTCAACTGCAGCTGTCACCAGTTGTTCTCTGGGGAAAGAGTGAAGAGGGGGGGCCTATTAAACAACCTGGCCATATTTTATGGGGTAATAGATGCATTTTGGAGACTTCTAACTACATGGAAATTTTATCAGTTTGATTTAGAGAACTTGTGGATGCAGCAATGACTTTTTTTTTTTTTTTAATTAGTTATTTTTCCTGAGAAATGTGTCTATATTTTTATTTCTTCCTGCTGCAAATAAGTGGGAGGGAGTCTGCCGGGGGTCCTGCTCCTTCTTTGCTCTCATTCAAATTTTTGCTGCTGTCAAAACCCCTCCTACCCTGCTGAAAACAGCCTCTTTCCCCACAAGAACATTTGCAAACATAAGGCAGTTTCACCACAGACTGTGGGGGAAAAAAAAAAAAAGAAAAGCGTGCCTCACATTTCAAGAATATTTCGTTTTATTGCCCAAATCTCATTCAGCTCCAGGAGCTGCAGCTCCCATCTCGCCCTTCCCCTTGCCCGTGGTCCTGTCTGCAGCATCTGCTCTGCCAAGCCTCCCACCAGGGAGAGCTGCCTTCCCTCCATAAGCTCCTTCCTCGGTGATTATTTATTTTCAGCACTGATCTCAGGCTGTCTGCAGAGGATGGGGAGGTTGGATGGGCTTTTGAGCAAGGAATGGCTCTTCAAAGTGCTGTGGGGAGCAGTTTGCAGGACAGAAGCTGGTTTTTTTATTTATTTTGGGAGCACCCACCCTTGCAGGCATTACATCCACTCCAGCCCCATCAGGGAGCCCTCCTGGCAGGAAAAAGAGAGAACAGAATCAGACCAAATGGTTTTTTGGCATGAACTGATTTTGTTGCACGAGCTGAATGCCAGAAGAGGGAGGAAAGGGCACGTTGCAGCACCTTGTGCCTGCAGAAGCAAACCTGAGTGCTCTAGACACAAGATTCCCCTCTCCATCTGCTTTGAGAGCTGAATTGCTGCTGTCCCTGATGATTTCATTCCCAAAAATGCAGTGGGTTGCTTCTGCCACAAGTCCTGTGGACAGGAGATGGCTGGGAGGAGGAGGAGGAGTTTTACGTCACCAAGATAACAAAATCATGGTAATGTGCTCTGATTTACTGCTCTGTCTTGTGGCCTCAATAACTTTGCTATCTTTGCACAGCATCTGCTCTGGATTCTTGAGTTTTACCCTGATTTGTGCTGCTGCAGCAACTCAGACCTTCCTGGGAACTTCTCCAGGAGAAATTAAGGAGTCTCATCTCTGAGGTCTATTCCACAGTTTCAAAGTTCCCAAGTTATTTGCAGCATCCTCCATCCCTGGTGTCCTGTCCAGGTGTAGATTTGAATTATAAAATCATGTCTGTGCTTTGGTATCAGCACTGAGGGCAGCAAACAGAGCCAGCTGTGGGTTTGGAGGTGTGGGAAGGAGCAGTGGCATCGCCAGGATGGCATCCCCAGGATGCACCAGGGATCCCCAGGATGCACCAGGGATCACAAGGATGCCTGCCCCAAACTCCTGAGGCAGTGGTGCTTTTCTTTAAGTCTTTTCTCTGCATCTCTTGCTCAGTTTATTGCCCAGGGAAGCCCTGCCTTTCCCAGAGTCTTGCAATCCCATTCCCACCTGGGCTGAGTCCTCCTTCTCTGTCCCAGTCACCACAGAGCACAAGAGCTGCAAAAGGATGGGACAGAAAAATTATTCTGCTTTTAAAAACCTCATTTTGTCTCAATTTTTCTTGCAGGGAAGGATCCACAGTTGTGCCAATAAGGAATTTCTGCTCCAGGAGAGCCAACAGTCTCATAAATCCACTCAGCTGTGATGGTGGAGATTCAGCACAACCCCTTGGTAATTCCTACAGAAATGAAGAATTCTAGCTGGAAACAAATCCCCTTAGGATGGAGAAATTTCTTTGTTCTGTAACTGGCACAGCAGGGGCTTAACATTTGGCTTTGCAAATGCCAGGAGAACACTGATAGGGGGAGTTTTCCTCTCACCTGCATTTCAGAAACAAAACTTGAAGATTCTGAATTCATCTCTACATAAAACAGAAATTATTTTGAATTCTTGCAGGATATACCATAGTTTCCCAACCAGATTTAATAATCACAGGCTCGTTGAGGTTGGAAGGGGCCTCTGGAAGTCACCTGCTCATACAGAGCACAGAACTATGTCCAGACACCTTCTGGAATCTCCAGGGGTGAGATTCCAGAGATTCCACATTCCCTGTGGGATTTCAGGATAGAGGGACTCAAGCCTGGCAGCTCACACTGAGAAACCCTCAGCCCTGTCAGCTGTTTGTGGATGCAGCACCTGACACTGCACATGTCTTTAATTCCAAAGGTGTGAAATATTGCCTCGGGTCAATTTGGAAAGCATTTTTTCCCCTAGAATTTAGCCTTGAAACCCACAAATCTCATCAACAAGGAGCAGAATGAATCTTTGAACTTGGGCAGCGTGTAGGACCTGCTGCCTTAAATTCTCTTTTAACCTTTGCTGTGCTTCTGTTCTTTAAATTGCTGCTACAGCTACTTAATTTCCCTCCCCAACATTTTGGTTGATTATTGTTATTGATGCTGATATTATTATTATTATTATTATTATTATTATTATTATTATTATTATTATTATTATTATTATTATTATTATTAACTTCCAGGGATCCAGGGGCAGCCACAGCTTCTCTGGGCACCCTGTGCCAGGGCCTCCCCACCCTCACAATAAAGAATTTCTTCCTAAAATCTAATTCATGTGTCTTATATTTTTAAACAAATCATTACTACAGTAGGTGCTTGCAGGGATATTTCTCTTTTTCCCAGATGCTCCCCCAGCTGCCCTGGCCCTTTTCTTGTGCCAGCAGAAACATTCCAGCAGCCACAGGGAATCTGATCTAAACTAAATCCACCTTAAAAAAAAAAGTCCTGTCCTTTCCCCCTGCAATCTGGAGCAGTTCCCTGAACAAGGGCTGCAGTTTGAGGCCGAGTTATTGCTTTATTATTGCTGCTGCAATTGCTACTTTTATTTTTCTATTAGTGTTATTATTTCTGCTATACCCACCTGGCTTTCAGCAAGGAAATTTCTGACAGTGCTGTTTTTTTTCAAAAACTCATATAAGGGTATTTTTACATCTAGAAACAGTCAATGGTTTGGGTGCAGCTCAGTGAAATTTGCAGATGAAGAAAACTTGTGGCATTTTCTCCCCCATTTTGGCTTTCCTCCAACAGAAAGGGCAAGTTGCTCCTAATTTTTTTTATTAACACTGGGCTGCTGGAGTGTGTCTCTCTCTCTATCAACTCATTGCAACACCTAGAAGAGCCAGGCCCTCTCCCCAGGGAAGCCAGCTCCATTTAAAATGGGAATTACAAGCATTTTGGTGCTGAAGTCAGTTGTTTGAAACCATCTGCAGTCTTGCTGCAGTGCTGCTGTATCCTAATTCCATCTGTCAAAGCCCAGGAGAGTTGAGGCGATGAGCCTGGAGTTGTGAAACAGCATCGAGCTCAGGCAGGAGAGGGAATTCCACATCCAGGAAAAAATTAGGGAATCTGAAGCTGTCACCACTGGAAATGATGCTCCCTGTTTAATGAATGCTGAAATCCTGTGCTTAAAGATGTGAGCAGCAGAGCTGTGGAAAATGTCCTGTGTTCCCTCTTCAAAAGCTTCTCTCAGGTGCTTTCTGCAGAGTTGTGCTCTCAGCTTAAAAGCCAGAAAATTCCCCTTGTCTTCCCCAGCACAATCTTTATTGGAATGATTGCAGTGCAGCAACTCCAGCTCTCAAACCTTCTCCCTCCAGCCCTCCATGTGTGAGCCAGGGGTTTTTGTTGTATTACACCTGCTCACCCTGGAATGGGCCAACTGAGAACATTCAGATCCTGCTCAAGGTTTCCTGCCCTTCCCAAGGTCTCCCTGTTGTCCTTAACTTGGCTTCCTAAACCCTCCTAGTGGCATCTCCAAACTCCTCAGCCCCTCTGATCTCCATCCTCTTCCTCCTCTGCAAAGCACACTAAATACCCTCTTCCCCAAGTTCAGAAGGGCTGAATTATTCATGGCAGAGGGAAAAATGGAGCTTTTTTCATGTGTCCCTGCAGAGATTCTGATTTTTGGTGAATGCTTATGGTTATTCATAACTCTTCTCCAGCTAGTTTGGAGAAACAGCTTCAAACTAGGGGGTTGTTCCAAATTCTTCCTTGCTGTTCCACCCAGAGCTGGTGGTGGCAAAGTGCTTGTGGTACCAAGTGGGTGGCTGAAAGTTCAGAGAGGGAAAAAGAAAGATGGGAAGCAAAGGGAGAAATGGAATTATAATTTGTTTTTCACGTTGCTGCCCTTCTTTTTTATGCATATGTGGATATTTGCTGGAAAAATGAGCATTCCTTTAAAGCTGCATCATTTTGTGGGAATGTTCCCAAACAGCAAATGACAATGGGCATGGACACTGTCACCCAGAATTCAGAGGAATGTGTGTGAAAATGGCAAATCTCACTGAAAATGCTTCACCTTTCTTGCTCCTCATCTCCTGCTTCTCCTCTTAGAGCACGAATTCACCTCCACACTCAGTTTTCTCTCACTGGGAAATCTGGAGGGGGCTGTGGAGATCAGAGCACAGCTTTGGATGTGAGGATAAACATCTGGAGCCAAGGTTCAGCTCAGGCATGGCCTGGACTTCTTCAGGATCAAACTCAGCTTCTGGATTTGCATCATGTCCTGTGAAATAGGGGGCTCAGGCTGCAATTGTTGGATCAGGTTTATTATGTTGGATCATTTTGTGTTTGAGAAATGACTGGATTTGGCCTCAGTGCCATGGCCTGGTTGTCAAGGTGGTGATCAGTCACAGGTTGGACTCAATGATCCCACAGGTCTTTTCCAACCTAAGTAGTTCTGTAATTTTAAATTCAAAGAGGTTTTGCTCTTTGCTCTGCTTTCCTAAATTGCATCTTTTTGGGGACCTTGAAGAAAACTCTATGGGTCACTCAAAGTAACACTTGGAGTGCTATTCCCAGGTTACAGTGGAATAATTTGCCTTCACTGCTCTCACCTCAGCTTGGTTCTCTCCAACATGTTCCAGGGGATTTCAGGGTTTCTCACAGAGCACTGCACAGTGCACAGTGAGATGACAACATGTAATTACCTGCTGGAAATGTGTCGCTTCCCACATCCATGGGGAGCAGACAGAGCCAGGCAAGGTGGATAACTGTGTCACTCCACCTCTCCCCGAGCATCACCTTGTCTGATGCTTTGGGAAAAAGGCACCACTTTGGCAGTGACAGGGGAAATTCTGTTTGTAAACAGTGTGTAAGCCTTCAAGGGGAATGGTAATGGAGTGGGTTAAGCACTGCAGGCTCCTCGGCAGAGGAGAACATTTATCAGGGCAAGAGCAGGGACAGAGAGACAAGCTGGGAGTTTATAAAGGACTCACATCCAATCTCTGAGGGGAAGAGGGAGGTTGCAGCACCGTGATTGTGTCCAGCTGCAGATCACAGGGAGGGAGCTCAGGGAACATTTCTTCAGTGCAGACTCAGGGGAAGGATGGTCCAGTGATTCTGGCACACTTGGAGAATTGTGAATTTATTCCTCCTTCATTCTCCAAGTCCTCATCTTCACCTGCATCCCCAAGACCTCTATGCAGCTGGGAAAGCAGCAGAAAAGCAGAACCTCCACATCATCCTCCAAAGTGCAGCTGAAAGCCCTCTGCAGAACCTCTTCCTTGGTGGGTGCTGAATGATGGACAGATGGATTATTCACATGCCAGGTGCCATTCCCAGCATGGAGAGTAAGGGAAAAGCAACCCCTTCTTTTGCTTTCCCAACTGAGCTGAGCTGATCTGGAAGCTACTGAGAGTAAATAAATAAACCAGCATGGCTGTCTGTCCTTCCCACATGCTCACAGATACTGGACTAGTGCCATTACCTTAAGAAATAATTATTATCTCCCACGTGAATAAATCAATACTGGCCTCAGCACCAGTGCAGGCCACATTGTCTGAGCTATTTTAAGTTCTCCTGAGAGAAGGAGGGGAAAAAAAGCAAAAAAAAATCAAGGAAATCCAACTTTATTTACTAGGCTACAGCACTGCCACAGGCATGGCAGTAAGATCTCCATGTGAGGAAATCCATGTCCAGAGTTGGGAGTCAGGGACCAAACTGAGGAATCTTTGTGATACAGGACCAGCTGAGCCTGTGAAAATCTGGTGTCTATTGTTTTTAAATTCAGCTCCCAGATAAATCTTGATGTTGAGAAAGAGTGGCAGAGTAAAATAAGTCCTCTGATAACAAGAGATGTGGCAGGGTACCTGCAACTGGTAACCTTTCCAGCATTCCCTCAGAGGAACTTTGCACTGGGGTGGTTTACATCTGGTCTCTGTAAGCCCAGAAGGAATTAAGGAGGCTCAAGGAGTGATACTGCCTGCAGGATCTGTGTGCAGCTTCCTTGCTTGCAAGAAAAGCCCAGTGCTGAAGCTCAAGGTGGAATGAGGTTGGAAACCTCAGCTGAGGCCATTGCAGCAGCTGGAGCTTGAGTTTCTTTAGTGCATCCAAGACTTGCAGCAACCAGAATATCAGTCTGCATCTTAAAAATGCAGACTTGAAAAGTCTGCAACTTAAAAATGGGAGGAAAAGCATTAAAGAGTCACCTTTAAGCTAGTGTTTACTTGTTTAGAGGGTATAAGAGAGTGAGGTTTTTTCCTCCTCAGTGTGCAACCATCACTCTCTGCTGGGGTGTCACAAAAGAAACATCTCCCAGACTTCAGGGTAGGAGGTTTTTCTCATTATTGTGCTGCAACTCTCCTTAAGGGTCCTTTTTTGGGGAGTTCTGGATGGGTGTCCTGTGGTAACAAGTGCCAGCCCTAAGCCAGGCATCACACCACGATGTTAACTTCCATCTTATCCATGCAGCAGGCTCTCAGACTCACCTTTGGAGGCACCACACTTTTCCCTGAATCAGATGAAAGGGGAAAAGGCATTTCTAGACTTTCTGGAGGGAACTCTTGGTCGGTGCCATTCATCCAGGGCTCCAATTCTTTGAGGAGTTGTGTATTTCCCTCACAGCTGCAGCTTGCACCACAGTGTCCAACAGGAATGAAGGTGCATTTCCAGATGCTTACCTGCTCTCCCCTCTCGTTCACACCCTTGCTTTATTTCCTGCACTCTAGGGGAAGTTTAGGCTGGAGCTGGTCAATTCTAGGTCAAATTTTGCTGTGAATTATCATGCAAGACTCACAGCTCGGAGCCACTTTGTCTTTGACCCTACATCCTCATCCCAAATGAATGGGAATGCTGGTCTGTCTGAGTGCCCACATCCCCCAGGATGGGATTACTTGTCTCTCTCATGCACTGCTCTTCCACAAACACACCAGGCAGTGCTTTGAGTAAGAATCAGTAAACTCCCTTCCTTCCACCCCTCTGCTAAGACCCCTGAATATTTTCCTCTGCCTCACATATTCTCTACATCTGCAGGATCTCTGCTTTGCCTGGCAGAGCTCCCTGAAGGACTGCACAAATAATTTAAATGGCTGGTTTATTGTTAAAGGCATGTACCTGATTTCCCTGGCACTGAGGCGGAGTGCAGCGTCCCAGCTCCATTGATTTCAGAATTAGAGTGTCAAGGATCCAGCCCACACCTTATTGAAATCAATACCAGTGATCAGGACCACACAGAAACTGCTCATAAGCTGTTATCTTGATATCAACCCCAGTTAACTGGCAATGACAATAAGTTCCATTGAATCAGATGGGCCATTAAATTTTGACACTCCAGCTGAAATTCGAGTCAAACATTAGCAGGAGAGAGACTGACCCTGCTCATGTTGGACTGCTGTTACCAGAGGTTTTAATTACACAGGGTTTCCTTTGGAGCTGCTTTATTAGCTCACTGCTTTTGTGGGTTTTGTTTTTTAATGGAGCGTGGCTGGAGGAGAGCAAAAAAAAAAAAAAAAGTCTGCTCACCTGCATCTCCAGTGAAACCTTGGCCTCCCCAGGGCGGGCAGAGTAACAGTGCACACCAATAAAATCATCACAAACCCAGCTGGAAAGTGATAAGACAAAATCAAACTGCCTGCAATAACAAAGACAGAGCCTTTTGATGGCTGGCAAAGAGGGAGGGTGTCATTTTGCACATTTTATTACTGCAGCTCTCAGACCTTGCAGTGATGGGGATTTGATTCCCTGCCATGCTGGGGCTGTACCTGGAGCAGAGAGGGAAGGAGGGGGATTTTAACTACCCAAAGTATCCCTGGATTGGCAATCAGAGCCTCCTGGGGCTGGAGGCAGGAAGGGTGCTCTCACTTTGGCCACACCAAGCAATTAAAGTGTTGGGCAGCTCCAGAATTTCCCGTGGACTGCTGAGCCCTCCTGCCTGTGTGCTCACCCCTCCCTGGGCTGCAAAGTAAAACGTGTTTGATTAAAGGCAGATTGTTTATTGATTAATAATCCCTTTTAACTTGGCTGCTTCAGGGTGATTAGGAATGGGCAGCAATCCCAGCTAACGTGCTGCAGGTCCTGGTGGATGCACGTGTGGGAATAAAGCTCAGTTAGGAGGTTAAGCAAGAGTTTTTGGGGTTTTTTTTTCAGTGGAGGGGGAGTTAAGGGTGTGTGAGCAGCAAAATTGGGGAAGGGGAGGGTTGCAGGACAGGCATGACTGCTGATAGGGAGTAAGAGGTGAAAATGCAGGCATTGGAGCACTTGTGATTATGTGCCTGTGCCCTTTATTCTCACACACCTCCAGCTCACCCCTCACACCAGGGGCTTTAAAGCACAGCCATGCACAAACCATGAAATCACTGAGGTGGCAACTGAGCTCTGAAGGTCACCTGCTCCAGCTCCCCCCCATTCAAAGCAAGGCCAGTCTCAGAATTAGATCCAAACTCAGACCTTGTGGATCGAGGCCATGGGCCCACGTCCAACGTGTCATCCCACTTAGAAAATGACATCTAGGGCAGGGTTTCACCCCAAGGGATGGGAACAGTTTTCCCACCATCTCTGTGATGGTCAAAATGGCCTTGAAATCACCAGGCATCTCCAAGAGGTCTTAATGAAACACATTTCAAAGGCTCTTTACCCCTCAGCACCATCAAAGAGACCGAGGCCAACTAGAAATTACTCTTCCCCCATGATTCACAGCTCAGGCTTATTTCTCACAGGAAGAAGCAGGAAGATTATCATTTATGGGGAAGAAAAGGGGGAAAAAATTCAACTTTTGTTCACCATGTGCCAACAGGCAGTGATAAGGCACAGCTAAAGTGGCAGCCTGTACTTCATGGGGGTGAACTATTACTCAGATAAGATGGAGGCAAGAGATCTTCGTTGGGCTAGAGGAAAAAATCCTGGTATAAGGTTATTACACAGGAAGAGCCCTGCTGCATGAAATCTATGGGAAATTGCATATTTTGTCACATTTAGTTATTGAATCCCAATTTCATCCTAGCACGAGGAAAATATACATCACCCTCCCTTGTAGCTCTTATTAGATTTCACAGCCTTTCAATATTAAAATGCCAGCCCAGGGAGCTGTGCTCCTCTTTCCATTTTCTGCCTCTTCCCCCTCCTCCCCTCTCCTCTGTGACACTGCAGTGCTGGAGGTGTGGTGCAGGAGCCCTGGTGACACAGAATGAGTTGGAATCACCAGCTCTGGGGACAAAGATCCCTCCAGCTTGGTCCCTACCACTCATTTATCCTCTACAGATCCATGGGCAGTCCCAGCAGTGCCCATTCCCATGCTGGACCAGCCTAGGGTTGCACCCCCTCTCTTTTTTCAGGGATCCCCCAAATCTGTGTGTTTTGCAGAGTGTTTTAGTTCCTGCTCAGACCCATAAGGGCTTAAGAGGGGCCAGTTCACCCTGTCCTCCACTTCCACTTGGATTTATCCTCAGCAGCACCCCTAATGCATTCGAGTTGGCTGATGAACCAATGTCCTCATGCAAGAGGAGGATAAATTGCCTGGCAGCCCAAATCCTGACCCTCCTCTGGCCTGAGGGCTTGGCACAGATCTTTTTGCACTGGAGGACCATTCTTGATTGCAGCCAGAAGCATCATGTGGTCAGACCTGAGATTTTAGGGCTGTTTGAATGGGTTAAGTCATGCTCACAAAGCTTGTCCAAAAACTGCATTCATTTTTATGCATCTCCCAGTCAACCTCCATGACCCATTTATTTCAGTATCCTACAAGTGAGAGAAGGGAAAGCCTGCTCTGGTTAGAGACAGAAGTGCTCCTTTGCCATCCCCAGCCTTGTAAATCTTCCCTTGTTCTGCAGGGACTGGCTCTGGAGTGAGTGGATGTTGAGGGTTTCAGAGAAGGGCTGTGAGTGCTGTTCTGTAAAGTTATCAGTCTCTCTCTAATATAAACCAAAATGCAGCTGCTGCAGGGAAAAATGCGCTGATTTCTCTAATATTAAAAAAAAACCAACTCTCTCTATGAACAGATTGAAGGAAACAAATTATTTCCCCCAGTTAAATATTTTAAAGAGCAACCCAGGCTTTGGCTATCACTTAAAGCAGGGAGGAGAAAGCAGTCTCAGGCTAAAGGAGTGGATTGCTCTCCCAGTCTGCAGGATGCACCTTGCATATCTAACCTGAGTCCTCTTTACCTGTGATGCTTTCCTGGCTTTGGGAAGAGGAAAATCAGGATGAACTCAGGTCAGGTCAGGATAAACCCCAGCTATCTGATCTGAATTTGTAACAGGCCACAGGAGAAGTAAATCCCATGACTCCATAGCAGAAATGGGAAAAATCCTGGAGTGCTCGAGGCTCAGTTCAGATAAAAGTTGCAGCTAATTATCCAAACAAAATATTCATATCTTTGAATCAGCAAAAAATAGGGCTGGAAACATGAAGGGAGCAGCCTCTCCTGTGATGTCTCAGTCTAAGATTTTAGTCCCTGACCCTTGGCAGGAAGGACAGAATTAAGAGAAATCCAAGTGAGAATTGGCCAGGACTCAGGGAAGACCTTGCCAGGGGCCAGAGGAGCAGATCACTTTTCCAAACGCTTTTAAGGAAACCCCTCCTCCCTCCAAAGAGAGGAAAATAATATTGCACCATCCCAAAAGTTTCACCAGCTCTGCTGGACCTTTCCTGATCTGTTCCCACCCTTCTGAGGTGTGTTCTCTCCCAAATCAGAGCACTGCCAGGTGAGACACAGAGGCACAGGTGTGACATGTGCTGCCTCACACAGCCCAGGAAGGATCAGAGCCGAATTCCCTCAGTGCTCTTGGGTGAACAGACGTAAAAAAAATAAATTAAAAAAGTGCTAAACCCCCTTCTGGCTCTGAAGCACTCCCTCTGAATCAAAAATAACACTGCTGAAGCAGCACTTCCAGTCCTTAAATCCCTGTGTGCTTTTCCAAAGGAAGGTCAGTGCCACTGCCCCTGGTCACAGGTGTGGGAAAGCAGCTGCTGCTTTTCATAAAGGTTTTCCCACCCCACAGCCCAGCCCTGTCTAATGAGCCAGTGGCTCTGCCTTTTTCCAGAGGCTGGACCCAGTCCTGAGGGTTTCTGTGGGGGTTTTTATGCCCCTTCTTGTCCCTCCTCCTTTAAGGAGTGCAGCATTGTGTTCCCCCATTCTGGAGGCCAGACTGCCCTGACATTGGTTGTGTTCCCATTCTTGATCCAGCCAAAACCCCACAGCACTTTACTACACTGGTGAGGATGGAGCAAAGAGAGAATGAAGCAGAGGCTCAATGAAATTAGGATTTTGCTCTTCCTTGTGCTCTTTTTGAGATGGCATCTGACCAAAACTGCTCAGTTCTTGCCTGGCAGCACCTGAGTCTGAATGAAAATGAGAATGGGGCCAAAGCCAGGATCTTCTCACCTGTCCCATCCCTGCCATACTCCTTGCTTCTTTTGGAAGTGTTGTGTTCATCCTACAGATTTGTCTAACCCCTCTGCCCCTGGCTTTCTCTTCAAGCTCATGGACACCTTCCACTACCCCAGGCTGCTCAGAGCCCCATCCAGCCTGACCTTGAGCATTTCCAGGGATGGGGCCATCCATAACTTCCCTGCTCCAGTCATGCAGCTATTGTTGGAGGTCTGATTTAAGTAAGTCTAACTGATGAAGAAACAAATTTCATACAGAAAGCATTTTTCCCCTGCAGATTTACATTAATATGAATAGAATCAGGACCACATGTGCCATTTTTAGAGCATTAAAACAAATCTTTTTTAGCAGTCTGCTAATGGCTATAGACTGTAATTCACACCCTGTCTGCTGAGTAATTTTGCATGGCATCAAAGATTTTTGCAGGCAGAAATATAGCCAAAATAACACTTCAGTGGATCAATACCACTGAAATATAAGGCTATCCAGCTGTTAAAGAGGTCTATTTAGTTTCTCTGTCAGATGCTGATCCTGGGTAGAATCAGTTGGTTTTCTTTACAAGCATTAATATTTTGTGTGGAGGACTCCTACCCCAGGAGCAGGAGTGCTGGTGCTGATAGGGAAGTGGAGAAAGGGCTGTAAAATACATGCAGAGCATTCAAGAAATTAAAATCTGCAATAGTTAAATGTCTTAACTTTGTGGCACTACTTCATTTTAAATTATGGAATTTTTAAGGATGGAAAAAGATCATCAAAGTCCAACCCAGCATCACCATCATGTTCACCATTAGACAACACCCTCAGATGCCACATCCACAGGTTTTTTGAGCACTTCCAGGGGTGGTGACACCACCACTGCCCCAAACAGTCTGTTCCAATGCTTGGAAACACCTCAGTGAAGAAATTTTTCCTAATATCCAGCCTGAACCTCCCCTGGCACTGCTTGAGGCTTTTTCCTCTTGTCCTGTCACAGAAAATAGATGGACACCTGTTCCCTTGCTGATGGCCTGGGAAATAAAGAACAGAGACTTTTCAGCAGTGGTCAGACTGTGTGGATACAGAATTCTACCTACTTCAGGGAGAATATACAACACACATGGGAAAGAATTTAAGGAAGTGTAAAGCTGTGAAGGGATGGAGTAGGCTGAACTCCTCCTGTCTCTGTCATTTTTAATAGGTTTTTGAATTAGCATTGTGCCTGTGATGAAATAAATGTACTTCAACTGCTTTGCCTCAGCCTGCCTTGCAGTAATTACCCCAGAGAAATCAGGGCTCCTTGTTTCCTCTGAAAAAAAATAACTCATGGAGCTTTTCTTGAAGAAAAAAATCTCCCAACAACTTTTCCCGATTATACAGTTGGATACTATTAATTAAAAGGGGTCAAACAAAGTTGAGACCTTGCCTGGTGAACCTCAGAGGATTAAAGAGTTGGGGCTGTGGCCTTTGAAAATGTCCTGTGCCCTAATTCAGGCTGTACCAATAGTTAGGAAGAGCATTAGGGGGCACTGGAGGCACTTTTGTAACTTATCTGCATGTTTTGTTTAATTAACAGCTGGTTAAGCAAGTGTTAAGGCACCTAAAAGCCTTTCAAACCCTGCAGTGCTTATCTTCCCAGCACCTGCAGCTTTCTTCCTGCCAGTGCAAACCTGCTCCTTTTCATTCCCCTGCATCAATTGCAGAGAGAATATAGCAGCAAAAAAGGGAGATGTTCACTGAGGTCTCCAAACTGGTGAGAGCAGACACAGCTCCAGCCGTGGCTGTTGTTTCCAGGAGGTATCAGCATGAACCTCTGGGTTTCTCCAAAGCCTTGTGCATCTCTCTGGGGAACGAGGCCATCCAGGAAAGAGATTAAACAACCTGACCCCATCTCTGTCCTCAGAGTGCCAGCCAACGTCCAGATAATGAGCTTTGGAAGGATTTTACTGCCTGGGAAAATTGTTTCAACTCCAAAGTCTTCCTGTCACGTAGAAGGAAATGTCCAGCCAAGAGTGTCCCTCATGGGGACACAATGGAGCCACTGGAACAGGTTGTCATGAGGCTGTGGCTGCTCCTGGATCCCTGGGAGTGCCCAAGGCCAGGCTGGATGGGGCTTGGAACAACCTGGGATGGTGCAAGGTGTCCCTGCCCATGGCAGGGGTGGAGCTGGATGGGTTTTAAAGATCTTTTCCAATCCAAACCAGTCTGTGATCCTGTGGGTCTGTGAATAAAGGCTTTAATATCCCTGTTGCTGATGGTAATAGAACACACTTTCCCTTTTAGACTGAAAATCTTCTAATATCACTGCCAGAAAACAACAATCTATCATATAATCCCCAGCTTCCAAAAATGAAGAAAGGATAAATACAAACCTTTTTTTTGGGGGGTAGGGCAAAGTTTTCTGTTGCCTGTTTTTTTTTTTTTATTTGTCAAATTTGAAAATGTTGTCAGCAATTTGCAAATTCCCCACCTGTTCTGTGCATACATGAAAATAGCCTGAGTTCCTGCTCCTTTCTAAGTGACTTTTAATGTATAGCAAGAACACACAGTGTTGACAGCTCTCCAATTTTAGCACAAGTCTCATTATCTTTTTTTTTTTTTTAAGCTAAGGCCACCTATCCCAAAATAAAAGATGTGTTGGTTTTGGTTGTGGGGTTTTTGGGGTTTTTTTGGGATTTTTCTGTTTTGTTCTGTTTTTGTTTGGTTGAGTGCTTTTTTTAAAAGATATGCATGAAAAAGTCTATTTTTTTCCCTTTTTGTTTTAGTCAAGAAATTTCAAGTGCATCAAGCAACTCTATTTAAAGACCCACCACCTTTATGGGGACCACAAGATTACTTGTGATTCTTGTCTTCTGTTTGGAAAAGGAGGCAAGAATGTTCCAAGCCTTCATTCAGTAGGGCAAAAACTACTTGGAATGCCATTTCCAGCAAAGGAAAGTATGGAAAGCTTAGTTATTATTTAAATATGGAGGGATTTTTTTTTTTTTTTTTTAGGAGTTTGCCCCATAACTTTTGTATGTGTTGGATTTGTAAGTCATGGAATCACAGAAGGGTTTGGGTTGGAAGGGACCTTAAAAATCATCCAGTTCTGCCATGGGCAGGGACACCTTCCACTATCCCAGGGTGCTCCAAGCCTTGCCTGGAGCATTTCCAGAGCTGGGGAATCCAGAAAAAGGATCACAAGAAAGAACCCAAGGTATTTCTTATGACAGGGTAATGATATGAAGGTTGCAGCAAGGTAGCAATTGCCTCCAGGTGAAGGTAGGAATTTTGTCTGCTTGAAGTTGTGACAATCAGCAAAAATAAAACAAAAAATCAAATCAAAACAACGATAAGGGTTTGTATCTAGGTCAGCTGTGGGTGGACATTTCCATTGCTCTGTTCCTTGGTAGATCTCCTTCTTTTTAGGTCTAAAAACTGATATGAAAATTATTCAGATACCTAAATAGGGAGCTATAGTAGATACAGACTTGAGTCTTTAAGGCCTTAAATTCAGCTGGAATTCTGTGCTGATCACTCCTGTTCTTTAAATGGCTGAGATTCAAATCCATGATAAATGTGGATCTATGATGGAGCCCTCCTGGCTAAACTGGGTGTAATGGAGTCAAACCCTCCTTTAGATAGTTCAGATTACTCTAATTACCATCCAGCTCCAAATGCAACTCCTCACACTGAGCTCCTGGGTTCTTTGAGTCTTGACTGGTGAGTTTATTTTGCTGATGTGCATAAATATCCCTAAAAAGGGATTCATTTTTCTGTTTTCCATTTTTCTTACTGGTGCTTCCCCAGGTTTCTGTCCCACAGACAAAGTTTCTCCATGTTGGTTGCTTTGTTGTCTCTTCTTTTCCTCCAGACCTTGGGTCTCTTTCTCCTCCTGACATACAATCTCCTCTTAAACCATTTCCTGGACTCTTCCACCCAGGTTTCCATCCCTTTCCTCTTTTTTTTGGAGTGGGAATCATGCACTCTGCCTATGGACAGCTGAATTCTGTCAGGGAGACTTGACCCCAGCGAGAAAAAGAGATCAATATAAAGTTTATTGACAGCATAAAGGCATCAGTTTACAGTACCTCCATGAGATTTCCTAAAGAGTTTAAGATCCTGAAAGACCCAATATTGCCAGAATAGTACAGAAAAGTTTCATTCTGTTTGGATGGAGGTCGTGGCTTTCAGCTCCATCTCTCCTGAGAGCTCTGGCGGTTTTGTCTGACCCCGTACGACAAGAGGAACTGTGAAATTTAGATCCAAAATTCGAAGCTGGTTTAGTTCAGGTTTTATGATTCCTGTCTTTGCCGTGCTGGTCTTGACAGATTAAGAGAATTACCCATGCTCCTGTTATTTACACGGACCAGTTGGTTTGTGATCCCCCGTGGAGCTCATTTCAAAACCCCCTCGCGCTTGGCGGAGGAAGAAACTTCAGTAACCATCAGCGGTGGCATTGATCCTTCAGAAAAATTAACCAACTGAGCTGAGACTTACTGTGAAATCAGTGATGCTCAGCAGCCACTAACTTCATTTGGAACTCACCAGTGTTAATGCATTTAAAGTATTGATCCTTCCTCGTGTGCTTTGCAGCGCCGGCTCCCTTTTGGCACTGCGAACACAGAGGCAGCTCTCTCCAAAGCCAGGATGAACAAGCAAAGCCCTTCAACCCCGAAAACAAACTCATTATTCAAAATGCTTGTTAGGCTCGCTGCAGCAATTGAATTGATTGGGGGGGAAAAAAAAGGAAAAAAAAACCACCGTGGCAGATAAAAATCAGATTATTTCAGAGCATGGGAAAGGAACAGGCAGAGGAAACATCCTGATGCCTGAAAGAACAAATCTTGCATCAAGTCTCTGTAATTTTTGCTTTATTATAGAATTATTGTTTGATTGTTGGGTTTTTGCTTATGTGTGGCATGTGGGATTGAGAAGAGCACTCAGAGCTGTGCCTGTGCTCAGAATTGGATATTCAAAACCACAGGATTTGCCCAACGGCACTTCCAGCACTTTTGCAGGTAGTTTTGGGGAGGACATTGCCCCTTTCACATCCTGGGCTCCTAAAGGGGACACTTTTAACTGATTACTGAATGAAACTAGCCTGATTTTTTTAGGTTTTCACTACTTTTTAATTTTTTTTTTTTGCTTTTGCAGCAATAAATGAGCTTTCAAATGAAAACTGCAGCTGAAAGCAGAGGAGCTGCAGTTTGCAGCCCACTCTCTGTGCTTTCCAGCATTCCCTGGGCTTTGCAGTGAGTTTGCTTACACAGTGCTTTCCCTTGCCCTATTTAAGTGCCTCTGCAGTGTTCTCATGGTGAATTAGGTTACTCTGTAGAAAAGGATACTGCAAATCCCCTTCTCTGCTTCAGCTGCTCCCCTTTCCCTGCATGGCAAGCTGAATGCTCTCTCACTTTCTCCAGTTTTTGGAAAATTTCATCCATGTTGTTGGGGGATTCTGCACAGCAGAATTGGCTTCTCCCTTGGATTAGTTTCACTCCAGAAGTTACTGGTTCTCCAGCTTCTCCACAGACTCCAACCCTTCTCCACTCCCAGCTCTTAAACTGTGTTTAATTATTTTATCCATGTGTCCTGTGCAATCCCAGGCTCCAGTTCTCAGCAGTGATTGCATTTAGTTTATGATCTCTGTCTTTAAATGTCACATCTGGGCATCTTCAGATGCACACATCTCACTCCTTAAAATATGCAGGTGTCTTATCCTGACCTTCATTAGTGCTGTGACAGATTCCAGCCACCCTGCTCGTTAGTGCATTATGTAGCTGCCTGTCAGCCACTCTCTGCAGCTCCCTGTTCCTTCTGATGCAGAGATGCAATAATTGGCTGCTTTGTTTTTCAGGCATCTTTAGCATTACTTGAACCTACTCAACTCAGCCAGGCTGAAAAACCAGCAGTTTCCAGGCAGTTTGGAGAGGCCCCATTATTTTCAGTGACACAGAACAGCTTGGGATGTGTGGAGGGGTGAAAGATTTGCTGCCCAGACCCTGCACAGAGGTGACTTCACTTACTTTCAGCAATGTCTGCTGGTCTCCAGGAAACACACAGCAGTGCTGCAAAACTTCTCTGGCAAGAGCCAGGTAGTTCCTGATCCCTTTTCCAGCATTAACCACGATGAGGCAGCTCTAAGTGGTCTCTTATTTAGAGACACACTCCCCCACCATTGTGGAAATGCTCAAAAAAAGAATTTTCTTCTAATTCTACTGACTGTACAAAAAATATCTGACTTTTTTTTCTATTCTTCGGTAGTTGTGGTGTTTACACAAGCTGTTCTCTGATACAAAAGCTCATGCTGGTGGGTCTTTTTTTTTTATTTTTTTCTTATGTCCGTTCACCTGCATGCTCTGCTGCCTGATTTTGTTGGGAACAAATAGGATCAGGTGTGTGGTAGCATCCCTGCAATCTTACCCCCGATGGATTTGCCAGCACTGTGATGGGAGGGAGGCTCCAATACCTCTCCCAGGGTTGGACCGGTGGGCTGAGCAAACCTGAGGTGCCAAAGTTCAGTGGAGAAGGGAGAAAACAGGATTTTTCCTCCTGCCCCTTCCCTCTATTCCTTGAAGAAAGAAGCTGGTTGGTGTGGGAGCACCCAAGGCTGTGCCCAGCACTGTTAAAGCCCCATTCCTCAGTGTATTTTCCCATTTTTTTTCTGATTTCCCTTCCCCTGCCCCCTGACCAGACACCACTCCTGACCTTTAGAGGACAGGGAGGTCACTGTGGTCCAGTCTGCCCCCAAGCATCAGCAAAACAGGAAGAGAAAACCTGCTGGAGATTGTGCTGTGAGGGCTTGTGTGTTTTAGATAGAGAGAACAAGCCTAATTTATTATGAAACAGAAGTTAGCTTTACATTTTCATAATTAGGGAGGATGCTAATGTTGCATGATTGGAAAATGTCACCCTGCACAACTAATTTGAGACCTAATTGAAGTTCAGCATCATCTGCAGCTCCTCCAGTGATAACTTTTCAGCAAGGTGCTGCAGAAATGCAGAGAGTGGTTAGCAGGGAGTCATTTATCACCTCCTTTCCCAGCAGATAGAGGGATCTGGGAGGAAATGACCAGAGAGAAGCAATGCTGAAGGCTGGAGCTCAGGCTGGTGGAACAAAGCACTCCATAGGAGCACAAATGACAGGGTTAATTATCCCAGGGCTGCTGCAGAGGACAATGAGTTTCTCGGGTGCTCTGGAATAAGTTGGATTGGGTGTGTCACTGTCACAACACTGTCACCGAGGTATGGATGGGCCTGCCCTTATCTGAAGCACACTGGGGATTGCTTTGTGTTTGGAATGCACAGCAGACAAGGGCCACAAAGAAGGCACAAGAAACCCCAGTGCAAGAGTGACATCTTCTCTTTGCCATCCAGAATCTGTGTCATGGGGAAAAGCCAAGCCTGGCTCTGGTTTCAGGTGCTGTCACACCACTCACGCTTAGTCAGGATTGATTTAAAGAAGAAAAACTGTGAGTTTAACTCTTCTCAGACACCCAAGGTTTATCCTTTCAGTACTTAAATGGAGCTTATCAAAAAGAGGGAGGGGGAGTTTTTACATGAGCAGGTAGTGACTGGGTAAAGGGGAATGGTTTTTAACCAAAAGAGGAGAAATTTAGATGTGGATATTAGGAAGAAATTCTTCCCTGTGAGGTGGTGAGGCCCTGGCACAGGGTGCCCAGAGAAGCTGTGGCTGCCCCTGGATCCCTGGAAATGTTCAGGCTGGATGGGTTTGGAGCAGGCTGGGACAGTGGGAGGTGTCCCTGCCCATGGCACAGCAGCTCCACTGGTTGTTCCTCCCAACTGGCTGTCTCCAAAAGTAGCTACAGGCATATGAATAATGCATAAGGACAAGGGGAGAGCTTGTGGAATTTCCTCCCTGGTACTTTCCCTGCCTCCAGCCATTTGAGACTCAGGGACTTCTGTATGTTCTCCCTGAATTTAATACCACTGTCTTGATTTTTCTTTGAACTTCTCTGCTCTTCCCTGAACCCTCATTAACTTTGAGCACCAACTATTTATCCATGGCAAGAAACTCCACAACCTGACTGCACTTTCTCCAGGTTCCTACTCTGGAAAAGTACATGAGCAGCCAACTCATCCTTTCCCTGACACTCTTAATTTTATGTATTCCATCTCAAGCCTTCCTAGACATCTCTGCAGCATCCTAGATTATACTCTCTTTATGGAGAGCTCATTCCAGCTCTTTGAGCACCCCTGCCTTTGTCTTTCCCTGAGTCCCATGACTCCTTCTTCTCTTTTTCTCTTTGAATCAAAGTTTTCCATTCACACCAGATAGTCTGGGAGCACTAAGGAGAGGGATCCTCGCAGGTCTCATGAAGATGAAAGGTTCTACATGTCCCCCTGTAACAAATAACTACTGGGGGAGCTCAGGTGTTTGCACTGATAATCTCAAATTAAAATAATCCTGCTTGGGCAGGATTAACAGGCTACAGCCACAAGAAAACAAATGACAAGATTTGGCAGGAGAGAGAGAGGGAAGGCTGCCTATTGAGCTGGACTTCATCCCACTGTCATCCTGATCTAAGATCCTGGAGAGCTGGAGAAACAACAACATAAAGGCTGGGCTCTGCTGGCTCTGACACTCATGAATATGAGAGAGAAACTCATGAGAAAAAAAAAAAAGCATTCTGGTTCCCATCCAGGCTCCTCTTCTCCAGCCAAACCTCCACGAGGAGAGGATGCTGCTGCTCTTAGCTGGATTCCTCAATGCCCCCACAACTTCTCCAGCTGTGCTCAGTCCACTGAACACCAGAACTGTGAGATCCCACACCCTCCTCCTGATCTCCTGCATCCCAGTGCTGGCTCATCTCACCTGCTGGGGATGGGCCAGCAGCTCCTGGAGACCTTGGGACCCCCAGCTGCAGGTGGCTCCCTGCCAGCCCCACCCTGAGCAGAGAGCCTGGGATTTCAGGGTGACTCTGGCTGACACAAACACACAGAATTTCGTGTCACAGCCTCACACAAACACAGGCTCCCATTTCACTGTGTGGCCTCCTCCAAACCCCAAACACCTCTGACACCTCCCTCCCCACAGGAACACCCAGAGCAGCCCTCTGAGAGATTTACCATGGGCAGGGTTATAAGGAGACACACACACATCTCAGCTTAATGTCCCAGTGCCACCCAACAGAGGGAATCTCACCAGCCCTGCAAAGCCCCCTGCACCACATTAGGGGAGAGTTAATTCACTGGAGGAAACTATAATCTGATTCCAGCCTTACAAGCCAACATTATTATTCTTTTCCTTTCAATTCTTTCATGCTTAAACTGATCTGCTGTCATCCTTTGTCTCTCTCCATCTCCAGCCTGTATCACTTTCAGGGCAGCCTGTCTCCACTAGATTTTCCTGCTCCTAATATTCAATTTAATTTTAAAGCTTGTCCATACTCCCTCCCTTTCCCCCTTCCCCTTCCCCTCCTGACCTGCAAATCCCCCACCCCTCCCCAATGACACAGCTTTCCTCCTGATTTCCTCCCTGTGATTTCTCCTCCCTTTCTTCATTATCAGCATGTCAGATTAGGATCTGACAAGAAAGTGGAATCGACTGTTCATCCAGGGCTTTACAGCATAAGCAGGATTAGTTACCCTGATCTAAAGGACATTTTCATTTTTCTGAAGCTGGAATACATCTGAAGATTCCCATCACCCAACCAAAGACGTGGGCTCCTGGCCTTTTCCACTGGGAAATGGGCAGTTCATCAAAAATTGCTCCTTGGTGCTCTGGGGCTCTCAGGGACATGGAGGGGGGAGAGGACAGAGGAAATGTGGGATATGAAATCCCAAAGCTGGACGGATGCAGATACCTGGAGTGGGAGATGTTTGGACCTACAGCAGCCTCACCACGGATCTCTCTCATCCCAGGGGATATTTTTGCTGTTCAAAATCACCCAAGGAGCAGCAGCAAACCCCAGCCCACGAACATCCCTGCTCCCTCCTGCCAAGGAAGGGATGTCACAGCCCAACCCACCTCAATCACAGGGTAAAAGACCTGCTCCAGGTTTGAAAGAGAGAACTGATTAACACATTTTAGTGATGAGGCTGATTACCATGCCACAGCACAGATTTTCATGATGAGACCCACTGGCCTCCAAATTCCTGGCCTGTAAAATCCCTGTGTTTAGTGTAAACTCTCTGGCTGATTTATCCACAGAGTTCACACCAGTAATGCTGTGTCTCAAGCCATAAACCTTTAAAAGTGGAAAGGCAGCACAGGGGGTGGCAGTGCAGATGCAGAATAAAGGCACAGAGGGTTGGTGTTTCCTCCTGGCTGGAAGGACTGAGGGCTCCTGGGTGTCCAGAGTGGGGGATACAACAGGATAACCAAGCTGAAGTGATGTTTTCCTCGTGGGCTGAGGGCACAGATACATCCCTGCTGTTCTGGCCCACACTGAGAATTCAGGGTGTAGAACCCCAGGGTACAAAAACATCAGTGGGGACCAGCAAGATTTTGCCTTCCTGTGCAGAGTTTGCCTTCTGCTCTCACTTTGGCATCTGAGCTGGATCACCACATAGACATAATTAAGGGATATCCTCTCCCCTGTCACTCAGGGCTTCTCCCAGCACCCAGGGATCTGGGATGTCAAAGCAGGACACTGCTCCTGGCTGAGGTCATTGGCAGAAGGTTCAAAGAAAAGTGTTGGTACACTCCAAGACAGAGGGAAAATTATTTGTTGCCCCATAACAAGCTATCCTCCTAATTTAAAGTCTGAAACATAGGATGTTAGATCTCTCCTGAGAGTTTTTGATTTTACATCAGCTGTTACAACTTCAGATGTTGGGGTTATCCTCATAAATGTCCGAGCCTTCCTTGTGTCTGGCTGAGTTCCTGGCCTCATTGACATCTTATGGAAATGAGTCCCTCAGCCTAATTACACTTTGGAAGACAAGAGATTTCCTTTGCATTGAATATCTGTCTCGTTCCTGCTGTCTGAGACAGAGAGAGCCATTCTCAGCCTGCCTCCCTCATTTTACGTGCATCCTCTTGGCTCTGCCCTTTCCCCCCCTTTCCAATACACCAAAGTGTAATTTCATTTGCTTTCTTTGCAGAAGACATTTCTCAGGAAGTTAATCCTTCTTATTTTTCCCCCCAAACCTCCCCTGTGTTCTACAGATGTGGTGACCTTCCAGGTAAATCATGGCTGCAGTGATTTATGTGATTGCAATGCCAGATGTTCTGTAATGTTCACCAATTCTTTCCATGTGCCAGAAGGAAATGCCATAAGGATATGGTATGAGGAAGGACCTGGTCAGTAAAAATAAGGCATAAAATATGCAATGCAATATCTGGGTAATTTTTGGAATACAGCTGTCCATGGATCTGGGGTCTCTGCTGGGCTGACTGGGTCCCCTCTTGGTATAATATAGTTAAATGAGAGTTGAAAAAAGCCACTGAAAAACCTATTTTTATTTCCATGATGTTTTATTCTGGGACAGTAGATTTTCCAGCTGCCTGAAGCAGCCCCTGGTGTTGCCAGAGTTATTGGGAGAATCTGATGGGTGAGGAACTCTGTGGAAGATGCTCTGAACTTCTTAGGGTTAAACATGTACAGAAAAGAGATGGCTCCTTGACCCAAAAACTCTCCAACCAGCCCCTCAGAAATTTGAGGGACAGATGTGACACTGACACTCCCATGTGCTCTGTATTCCTTTCCTTTCAGCAAGATTTTTTTTAATGGAGCTGATTTGGCTTAAGCTGAAGGCTGAGCTAAACAGGCTATGAGACACTGCAGAGAGATCAAAGGGAGTTAAAAGTGAGTGGGAGAAGGGAAATGCAGGAGCAGGAGAGGGGAGCAGCATCAAAGGGGGGGCTCAGGTGAGAGTCTAAACCACACTGTTCACATAAAAGGGAAGTCTGCAGAAACTCTGTTATTGTTCATGTGATTTTCTCCCAATCAGAGCATAGAAGTGAGAAGCAGAGGAATATCTTCCCTATGTTACATTAAAATACCTCCCATTTTCTGTCTGCAGCCACTAATTCCAGAATTATTAGGGGAGAAATTTCCAAAGCACCTTGGGCTGAAGTGCTTTTGTGAGACCAAATCTCCAAAGCTGCAGGGTGAGGATGGCTCTGCCACCCTCTCTGGTGGCCCTGGGACACGGAGTGCCCACTCTGAGCCAGCAGATCCCCCTGTGGAGGCCAACCACAGACACGAGGCTTCAGTCCCCTGCAGTTTAGGAGTAACCAGAGGCAATTTCATGACTCCCAGCTGTGGCTGTTCCAGCCCTGGAAGTGTTCAAGGACAAGCTGGATGGGGCTTGGAGCAACCTGGGATAGTGGAAGTTTGCCCATGGCAGAGGGGTGGAACAAGATGACTTTTAGGGTACCTGATCATGAAAAAAAAAATAAACATTCCTTCCTCATGTCTAATCTGATACAAAACCTAGTGTAAAATCTTATAATTTACCTTAAAACCCTAAAGCAAACCCATCTACCACTTAGAAACAAACAAACAAATAACAACCAATGAACCCAACTCAACCCAGAGCCCACAGGGGTGAGATCTATAAGTTTTATCTCTCCACTTCCTTACAAATCACTGACTTGGGCAGACCTGAAGAGCTGGGTGAATTTTGATTGACCTGACACCTGCACTTACGGATAAGAAGCTCCCAGAGCAGCTCAAGAGGAGATGAAACACTGCAAGCCCTATTTAAAGCAGTGGTTTTAAATTTAATTTCTTAGCTGGGGGGAGTTGGGGGAGGGAGAGAAGGCAACAGCTGTCTCATTATACCACAGAGGGTTCCTTAAGTGAAAACTGAATAGATTAGTCATGGAGAAAATTAAGACAAGGTCTTTAAGCCATCAATATCTCCCAATTTGAGTGCAGGAGGGAAGGGAGTCGGTATATTACTTCAATCTCCATGTCTGGGGGTTCAAAGTTTATTTTTAAATGTGTCTCAAAGCCAGATGTGAAATATTTTCTTTGCCCCACTTTTAAATTTTTCCAATCCAGCAACGATGTTTTTCCATCAGTCCCAAGAACAGTGTGTGGGATTGGAGAAGCCTGCAGAAGTCTGCATTGCATTTTTAGTCAATTACTTGCATTTTCCTTCCAAGGAAAGTCAGGATCAGTTCTGCCTCCCACCAAGGGATTATATCATGGGCAGTGTCTGCAGATACATCCCATCATTTCAGCAGAAAGACCTGCAGGTGTCAGGAGAGACACTGGCATGGTTTTGGGGGTTTTTGATGTTTTGGAGAGTCCTCTGAGCATTCTCATGTGACCACCAGCACTGGGGAAATGATCATTGAATGGGCAGTGTCTCTGACCACTGGTTTGAGGTGGTGGCTCTCATGTCCACCAGGGAGCCACGGGGTGGTTGAGATTGGAAAGGAGCAGTGGGGTCATCAGCTCCAACCTCCTTTCCTCGTGCTGGCTGTGCTCCAGACTCCAGCCAGGTCCCCAGCTCCTCCTTGTCCTCCTCCTGCTCCCCCCTGGCAGCTCCCCAGAGTGTTTGACACTGCAAGATGAAACGTGGTAGAGAGGGACCTCCAAAGAGACCTTTGCCAACTGCCCCAAATAATTTCTGATTTCTGATCCCACCAATTGCCAGTTTGGGGTGATCAAGCAGCATTTACTGATGGGGAGGATGCTGTGTGAGCACGTCAAGAGCTCTGCTGAGGTTAAGCTGTCTCACATCTGCTGCTGCTCCCCTGACCCACGAGGGTCATTACACTGTCATAGGAGGAAATTAGGTTGGTTGGATGTGATTTGTTCCTTGGAAATTGAGGCTGGATGCTACATATCCCCTTGCCATTTTCTAGGTGCTAAGAGACAGATTGCTTGACTCTTCACTCCAAGATTTTTCTGAAGCACTGAAGCCGGGCTGATTTGTCCCTAATTCCCCAGACTCTCCTTTTCCTTTACTCTCTTTCAGGAGGATGATGTATTTGCTAGGTGATAATAGCTTTACATTTCTACCAGACCTTTATGTTCAAATCGACAGAGGGTTGCTCTGCAGAGCTGAAGGTCCTTCCCGTGGGATGTGGGCAGATCATCACAGGAAGATTCTGTGATTATAGTTGCCCCATCCTAGAGGTAAGTGGGGCAGCTCTGCCCTAAGCTGAAGGGCTCTGCCTGGTACAATTTCTCAGGAGAAGCCCTGGGAAACCCATTGCTTGTTTGCTTGTGTTTAAATCAAACCAACTTGTTATTAGGCAAAGCTGTTCCAAAAGACAGGCAAGGAAATAAAAATGTGCTCAAACTCCCCTCCTCTTTTTTTTTTTTCTTTTTTAGTTTTTTTTTGTTGTTGCTGTCCAACCCAAGTATCATCTCTGTTGATATTTTAATTCTTTTTTTTCCCCTCCTTTAATAACGAGACGCTGCATTGTTCTCTCCCTGCGCCCGCACTTTTGTGCTTCTGAAAACACAATTAGAGTATATAGAGTATTGCTAATTTAGTTTTGAAGGATGTATTGTGGGGAATTAAAAAATAAAGGCAAGGGGGGGGACCTTGTTCTTGCCGCTATTGCTGCAAACAAAAGCGAGCAGGGTTCAGACAATTGCTGCCTGGGCTGGCTCTCGTTTCCTGCCTGAAGAGAATGAACAGGACACAGAACAAAGCCCGGGCTCAACATCTCGTGGAGCACGCTCCGATGGCCAAAATGTAAGGGTTGCTGCGTGTGAATAGCACGAAACAAAGGAGATTTTAATTGCAAACATTGATCATCCCCTTTGGTCTCTGGCACGGCTTCCCCACTTGGAAGATTTGCTCGCTGCAACTTTGCAAATGTTTTTCAGGGGGCCTCCATCATGTGACCTTGTCAAAAAGACAGAAAGTTGCTTTATTTTTTCCCCCCAAAATAACAACAATCCAGCCTTTTTTTTTCTTTTTTTTTTTTTTTCCTCCTTCTTTTTCTATTTTAAGGTTGCGGCAAAACCCTGTTAGCTGTGAGGCTGCCACATTTTCACTCTCATCTGACCAACCTGCAAGAAACCAGGACTCCTGTGACCTCGGGCTAAAGAACAAGGTGGTCTCTGACTGACTTTTTTCCCTGCTCATAAATTCTGTTTGGGTAGGTAAAGGTAGCAAAAGGTCTGTGTTGTGGCCTCGCCAGAGATCTCCTGGCTGGGAACTCTCCTGGGAAGCCAGGAGAGAGATTACATCTGCCTCCTGCAAAACCTCTGCAAATACCAGGCTGCAGAGCAAAGGGAGCAGCCACAGCCTCCTGCCAGCACCTGGCCGAGGAGGGGGATAAGGTGCAGGGAGTGAAGGTGGGGAGTAAGCAGCTCTGGGTCTGCCAAGCACACAGAGGCAGAAACAAAACAATCCAGGGGCAGCTTGATCCTTCATGCCTTGCATCCACAGTGCTGAGCTCCCCTTGTCCCCACATCATGGTGTTTGTCTGTTGGAGTGAGATAGCCCCTGAGCTGGTGTCTTGGGTTGCCATACCATGGATGTGGCCAGCAATGTGTGTTCTGTCCCCAGCTGCTGCAGCCGGGTGGGGCAGTGACCCTGATCTCCTGGCACACATTATCTGCTCATGGGCCAGCCAAAAACCAGCTGGGCAATCATCTTCATCTTTGCCACAACCCATCCTCCCTCCAGGAGATATCTCCTGTTCATGGCCATGGAGTCCCAGGGCATGACTGATCAAATTCCATCATCCCACTGGGAGATGCTCCAGCCAGGGCAGGAGCCAAGCCTTTCCTACCCAGAGAAAAACTGAGATTTTGGACACCAAGGCACCTTCTTCCCACTGCATTCCAGAGGAAAACCAGACCTTTCCACATCATCCCTGGAGCTTCAGAGGAAACTGCACCTTCTCCAGGAGCACTGCTCCAGCTGAACCACATCTGCCCCTGCAGGAGGATGCAGCCACCATTGAATGGGACTGCTGCCAACACCCTGACTGACTGACGGGTGTCAGCTTGGATTCTGACTCTGGCAGTGTTTGGGATTGTTCTTTGTAATACTGCATTTCTATTTTAATGTTCCTAGTAAAGAACTGTTATTCCTATTCCCATCTCTTTGCCTGAGAGCCCCTTAATTTCAAAGTTATAATAATAATTTGGAGCGAGAGGGTTTACATTCTCCATTTCAAAGAGAAACTTCTGCCTTTATTGGCAGACACCTGTCCTTCAAACCAGGACAGCTGGGTTTAGGGAAGTCCTGCCTGGCCACAGAGACATTGCAAAGCATGTGAGTGGTGGAGGGTCAGTGCTTGGTAAGGTATAGCAGAGCTTAATTAGGCCAGCAATACCTTAATTGTGATGTTTATCTTTGTTATGAAACCTTTCCTGGCTTCTCGTACAGTGAGTGAGGACAGCAGGGAAGTTGTTAATGAGCATCATGCCTTGGTTACAAAATTTACACACTCAGAGGCACCTAAGTGCTCCAGGACAAAGCTGAAGTGAAATAATGGATATAGGATGTGAGGACTTGCTGTTCAGGAGCTCTGGAGTGCTCCAACACCTCCTTCCAGCACAGCTCAAGGTTTCTTCACAGCAGAAGAGCCAAGCTTAAACCTTTCCTCCTCTGATGCTTTTTCTCTGCAGTGTCATTCTGACTCTGCCTTTCTTTTACCACAATAAAATGTGCCCTCTCCCTTCTCCTTCCTAAACCTTTCCTGTCCCTCTTTGTGCTCTGTCCTTTTTTGTTGTTATGTTTCTGTTTTTTTTCCTAGACAGTCCAAGGGTCCTTCTCCTGAAGAAACATCTGGCTTGAAGGAACACTTACCTGTGTCCAATAAAGCCTTGATCCTTTCACCATCACTGGAGGGAAGGAGGCACGTTCAGGGAATGATTCGTTCAAGTTCACATCTAAAACAAATAAAGGAAACTGTGTTGGGTGGCATGAAATCCAGCCTGGCAGGGTATCTGTGACCTCCTCAAAAGACAGATTTTGGGAGAGACAGCACTGGCAGAGCACCCTGAACTATCCCCTGCTCTGCATCTTTAGTCTGTTTGCCCTGGAAATTGTAGCTGGAGGTACAGGAGTGAGTGAGCTGGAAAAAGGCAGCCTGGCATGGTCAGCTATGGCTTGTTTGTTATTTTAAAGTTTCCACCTTTCTTTAATTTTAAAATGTATTTTATGAGGTTTTCCCTCTGCAGATAACTGTCCCTGGGCCCAAAACATCTCTGAAATGAGGAATGCTGGTCTGGAACTACACTGCAGGCTTTGCTAATGGCAAATTACATCTGAGCTTAGCCACAAATATAGCTCTGGTTCCTGTTAGAACTCCTGTGTGCTCCATCTTCCCACCCAGAAAGAGCTTTCCATCGCTTCTTCCAGAGCCATAGGGGAGTCTCTGCCAGTGCCATTGGTGGTTGAGGCTGAGGACATGCTGTGTGCAGTGGTATGGAGGTGGAAAGTCATGTTAGGAATTACACATTGTAATGGTTTTGACAGAAAACCACTGAAAGACTCCAAGTCAGAAATACAACTTAATAGGAAAAAAAGGAAAAATAAAATACATGCCAATAGTACAAAAGAAAAAACACTGACAGAGTCAGAATACAGCCTGACACCCTGCTAGTTGGGGTGGTGGTAGCAGTCCAGGTGAAGCGGTTCAGTTGAAGCAGTGATCCTGTAGAAAGGTCTGGTAGCTCTTGTTCTCTGGGTAAGGGCTGCTCTGGTGTTCAAAATATCAGTTTTTATCTAGCTGGGAAAGGCTTGGCTCCTCCCCCAGGCTGGAGCATCTCCCAGTGGGATGATGGAATTTGATCAGTCATGCCCTGGGACTCCATGGCCATTAACAGGAGATATCTCCTGGAGGGAGGATGGGCTGTGGCAAAGATAAAGAACATTGCCCCAGCTGGCTTTTAACAGATGGCCCATTAGCAGAAGATATCACCCATGGAGACAAGAATCACTGTCCCACCAGCAGATGGTGATAGAATACAGACTTTTGGGCACATCTTTACATCGTAACCTAGGGCACACATTTAGTGTTGTGGCACTGGGGGAAGGAAAAAACCTCAATCTCACAGTGTTTGATGTTGTCTGAGGTGAAAACACAGGGTGAATAATTCCAGGCCAGAGTTTATTGTGCAAACCTAACCAGAATCTTGGTTCCATTTAGAAACCTTTTGTAGCATGAAGGGTAAAAGAGCAGCAAAAGTCTGACTGTTGATGCTCCAGGGGCTGGAGCAGCTCTGCTCTGGAGCCAGGCTGGGAGAGCTGGGAGTGTTCACTTGGAGAAAACTCCATGGAGAGCTCAGAGCCCCTTCCAGTGCCTAAGGGGTTCCAGGAGAGCTGGAGAGGGACTGGAGACAAGGGATGGAGGGACGGGACAAAGGGAATGGCTTCCCAAAGGTTTAGATTAAATATTTGGAAGAAATTCTTTACCACAGGCTGCCCAGAGAAGCTGTGGCTGCTCCTGGATCCCTGGAATGTCCAAGGCCAGTCTGGATGGGGCTTGGAGCAACCTGGGATGATGGAAGGTGTCCCTGCCCATGGCAGGGGATGGCACTGCATCAGATTTAAGGTTCCTTCCAACCCAATTCCCTGTGATTCTCTGGTTCTGTTTGGCACTCTGGCCAGGCAGAGCTCTCAGACTGGGACAGTGTTCCCCCTCCTTCACCAAACCTCTCCATGCACAAGGTCATGGAGATATCAACACCAATAAAGATCCAGGCTCTGACAAAGCAAAGGCCTCTTGCATGCAGCAGACACAGGGCAGAGTGCCTGGCTCCTGTTAACCCCTGACACCTGCTTTTTGAGTGGTCCTGGTGGTTTGTGTATGGAAAACAGAGCTGATCTGTCCTGAGAATCTCAGCAGCTCCCCGTGGTCTTCAGTTCAATGTTGGGGCTGTGTGTGGCCCTGACTGTGATGCAGCATGGGAAAGTACAAATGCTACTGCAGGGGGATCATTTGTAATAAAATTTAGAATGCTTTGCAGTCATCTACATAGAGATCTGCCAAATATCTGGAGTTTGTCTCTGATTTTATTTGGAGTTTCTCTGTGTGTGTGTGTGTATGTTCAGGCAGAAGTTCTGGCTAGGAGATGCTGTTACTCTAAATTTCTACAAGCATTTGCAAGTTTCCAGCCCTTCAGGGACAATTTCACAGAATAATTCCAGTTCCCTGTAAACATTTGAAGCCTTCATTCAGCCCAACTCAATTCCCAACAAGTCCTACTGCCCAGTATTCCTTATGGACTGGCTCTCCATGGCTCCCTCTGTAGCACTTAATGGCTGAGTCTCAAATAAACAGAGAATTTAGGAAAGAAGTTTAAGCTTCCTGCATCTGGGCTTTCTTTCTCAAAGAGCCACGAGCACAGCAAAATGCTAATCATTATCCCCAACCATCCCCAGCTTTGTGAAGGGGCTTTGAATTCTTTGGATGCTTGAAGACATCACCTCACCCAACCATTCTTGTCCCAATAAAACACTAAATGGATTTGCCTTGCTGAAAAAATAAAAAAACAACAACTAAAAAAAAAGCTCTGTGAATGGCTTTTTATTATGTTTGACTTAATGCTGGCATAAATTCTCCGAAATTTATTTCAAGTTTGCTTGAAAATCTCATTTGCCTAATTGTAATAATAAAACAACATCATATGCAGATGCCTCCTGTCTTTTTCAAACTCAATTTATTTTCAATTAGCAGTGATTCAGTGTTTGTTTCTTAGGGGGAGGCATGTGGATGCTGTTGGGGGAAAGGTGTGTGTGTGTCAGGTGGCATCTCAGAGTTTTTAGAAAAGCAGCAAATTTGAGCAGAAGGGATACACAGAAGCAAATTTGAGCAGAAGGGATACACAGAACCCATTGCCCTGGTCTGGCTGTGTAAATCTGCAACAGATCAAATCCAAAGCATGAAAAAAAATGGTCTGGGGAGCTGGGAAGTGCCAGGAGAGTCTAAAGGGCTGTGCCACGGGCAGGTGCTGGGGAGGTCTGGACCACATTGTGAGTCATTTGGGAGATGCAGCCATGCAAATTAGGGAAAATATGGAGAATATTATGAGATTATGAGAGGAAATTACTCCACTTTACCCTGCTTCAGACACCATTGAGAGTCCTGCTCTGCTCTTTACTCCACAGCTGATGGAGGGCTGAGCACCTCAGAGCACAGTTAAACCCTGCAGGCACTGCTTTGGGGAAAATAAATGGCATCAGCTTCATTTAAGAGAAACTGAGACAGAGCAACTCTGCCCACGGCAGGGGCCAGGAAAGGTTGGAACAGGATAATCTCTAAGGTCTCTTTCAACTCAAACCATTCTGTGACTCTGATTTGTGAACTCACTGGCTCTGCTGTGGCTGCTCAGAGTAACGGGATCGTACAGAATTATGAAACAAACACTTTCTCTCCATGTTGTGGTTGTTAACAGGCTCCAACTAAGGCTCAAACCTGAGCTGATGAAGAGCTGAGCTGCCTTCATCTGCTGCAGGATTCAAAGTGGCTAAAGCCCATGTAGCTGCAACAGATCTGGAATAAAATCACTCACCTCCCTGACAGACACCTCTGGAAGTCTGTGAGGCAGCACCAAAAACAGCAGAGAAGCTGCAGCATGGCTGAGGTGCTGTGGCTTTGCTTCTTCTCTTCTCCCTGCTGGGATAAACGAGGTGATCTTCCAGAGAAATCAGCATTTTCCTGGAGTGTGTTTGTTCAGGAGAGGTCAGGCAGGGCTTGCAAGGAGTGCAGGAACATGCAGGGAGAGCAAACCATGCCTGACCTTTCCAGGTGTTTGCAGAGTCATGCTGGTCATGATGCCCTGGCATATGGCTGGAATTTGAGCCCTTGCACAGCCTTTGGCTGTCTTGAGTTGTGCTGAATGAGATGCAAATGAATTGTGATGAGCATCTGGAATTCAAGGAAATTGCTATAAATAATGCATATGACTTGCTCAGGTTTGTAGGTTTCCCAGGCAGAACTGTTCTGTAAATCATTTAGGGCCAGTGAGAGGTGCCAGGTCAGTGTTTGTGCAGAAAATGCTCAGCTTTGTGCCCCACAGCAGCAGTGCCCTGATCAGGCTGCCCAGAACTGCCAGCTTCTCTCTCCAGTTTATCACCCAGGGACTTTTCAGCTGCTGAACTTTCCCAGGACACTCTGGAAGAGCATCCACCAGTGCCAGCTGCCCCTGTGGTGTTCTAAGATGGTCAGCAGAGTGATGAGAACAGGTTGGAATTAAAAATAATCATTTAATAGGTTCTTAAAATCATAGGATCACAGACTGGTGTGGGTTGAAAGGGATCTTAAGGCTCATCCAGTGCCACCCCCTGCCATGTAGGGACACCTTCCACTGTCCCAGGGTGCTCCAAGCCCCATCCAGCCTGTCCTTGGGCACTTCCAGGGATCCAGGGGCAGCCACAGCTGCTCTGGACACTCTGTACCAGAGCCTGATCATTTCACAGGATGCTCAGCAGCCATGAGCTGTCAGCCCCCACTCCTACCATCCCTCCTGCCTCTGAGGGCACATGGTTATCCAAGACAAGAGAGTTCCTGTTCCCCGTGCCTGGTCCTTCACTTCACCAGCCTCTCTCAGCTGGTGAGGAGGGATGGAGGATGCTCTCCAAGGGAGTTCTGCTCCCTGGCTGCTGGTTTTAATTGCTTGGAAAAAAATCTGACAGGGGGTTTGTCGTGCCCTGAAGCTCGTCCATTCCTTCCAGGTGCATGAATTGATGCAGGGGATGGTTCCTCCCTCCCTTTGTGCTGCAGATGAGCTGGGAGAGCTCATTCTCTGAGCCCTGCAGAATTATGAAAAGCACCTTGGAGCTGGGACACCTGAAAGTTTACAGCTCCAAGTGTCTGGGTAAAATCCAGCCCTGTGCCGACGTGTGAGGGAGCAGATTAGAACTGGGAGTTAATTTGCTTTGGGTTTAGCTCTGTGAAATTTGTGAAAGCAGAGAAGTCTGGGTCTGCAGTCCCGAAGGAAAGACCTGCTGTTGGCTCCAACACCCTGGCTCCTGCCGTGGGACTGGCAGGTTTCAGTGCCATCTGCCAAAGGGCAGAGGGATCCACACCTGCTGGCTGGGGCACCAGCACATGCACAAAACCCACACAAAGTCTGAGAGAGGCCTTGCATGCAAATCACTGCAGGATTAGTGCTTTTAGCATCAGGGTGAGGCTTTTCCTGAGTCTGGCAGGTGAAAATTCAGACACATTTTCACGTGCCTCCTGCTGTGGATGTGTTAGAAACATTGAAGAGAAAGCTCAAAATCAGCTCCATGCCATCTCTTTTAGCCTCTCCCTTGAAAAGGTCATTTATGGAATAGACATAAATGCAATATTTAAGGCAGGATAGCTGCAGCTGAAGCAATAATGTCTGGTGAAATGCTTGGAGCAATCAGAAAACTCAATGTCCTATCAGCCAGTTTATTTTACAATGTTCCTGGACGCAGAAAAATAAAAAGTTGGCTTTTGCAGCTATGTAGGTAGGACAGAAAAGTCTCATGTGCTGATAGGACTTGTAATCTTTCCTTGTTCTTGGGCAGCAAATCTGGTCCTTCTGAGCTAAGACATTTCTTCAGCTCAGCCTGAGATGGTTTGCAGGCTCTTTGAGGGTTTCACAACAAGGACTTTGGGGAATGGTCAAGCTCCCATGAGACACAGGAAATTCTGTTTAAACATAAAAAGAAAACATTTGTTTTTTTACTAAGAGGGTGATCCAACACTGCCATGGGCTGCCTGGAGAGGTTGGGGACATCCATGGAAATATTCAAAACCCAACTGGACACAGCCCTGAACTTGGCTGAACTGCTCCTACTTGAACATTTGGCCAGCTGATCTCCAGAGTTTCCTCCATCCTCCAGCAGTTTGCAAATGGCAAATTTTAACCATTTAGCTCAAACCTTCTTCCACAGGTCCTTAAGAAGAGAAGAATTAAATCTGTGCCTCACCATCCCTCCCCAGGTGTGTTGGCATTACCACCCTGTTCTCAAGCCTGCTCTGTGGCACAGACACAAGAAATGGTGACAGCTCCAGTGCAGGGAGGTGATGGGGCTGAAAAGATGAAGATGGGTTTTTCTGTCTGTCAAACTGACTGCTGAGCAGGAGGACAGGACTGGTACAAACCACCTCATCAACCAGACACAAAAATGGGAAATCTGGCGTGCTCCAGCTGTTTGCCAGAGCTTCCTGTGGCTGTGCACAGCATCTTCCAGTGGATGCAGCTGCTCACTAGCACTTCTCCCTCTGCATTTGGAGTGGTTTAACAAGCCAGCTGCCAAAATCCAGCTGTTACAGATGCACCCAGCCTGCGAGCCTGATCATGTTACCTTTAATAGCAATTTGTGCTTCCTCATCAGGGGACTGAGGCTGGTCAGCCAGCCAGGGCATCTACCTCAGATTGACTCGTCTGCTGAGTTACTCACTGCCCAGAAGAGAAGGCAGATGTCCATTCAATTTAGATGATCCCAGCCCAGCTCTAAAAAAAAACCATTAAAAAAAAATAAATCCAGCAAAATCTAGGCTGCTTTTCTACAAGACCATCTCTTTTCACTGGTACTCTATGCTTGGCCCTATATTTTTTTTCAGTCCCTGTGCTGCTCTGATCTCCAGATTAAGCTGCTAGGAATAAAAGCCTTGTCCCTTAGTTCTATGGGGAAAATGATGTCTCTTAATCCTGTAATCTTTTGTTTGACATTTCTTTTTAATTTTTAATTTGTTTAAACCAACTTTTAAATACCCACTCAGTTTTCACAGTCAGAGAAGTGTAGTCCAGACTAAATTTGACCTTAGTATTAAATGACCAATGCGTGGTATGTCTGTTTCTGTGCTGACATCCTCTTTTTCCCTCATGTTCTCATTCCAAGCCTCTTTTGTTCCACTTGATTTCTAATCTGATTCTTTTCCTCCTCTTTCCATGAATTTTGACTGCAGCCTGCCCTGCTAAACAATTGAATTTGTAAACCAATATATATTGTAATTACAACCTGAAGCTGATTTCCGGGATGTTATCTTTGCCCTGAGACTGTGAGGCTGGAAAATAATGAGCAGGGAAGGTGGGTTAGGATGGCTTCCAGGAGAAACTGGGACAATTATCACAGGGTGACAACCTTTGGATACAGGCAAGCATCATCCTTAACTATGGATTTGGTTTCCCTCTCACAGGACTCTGGGAAAGGCTGTTGCTGATCTGAGGAAACGTCTTGCAAAATGTTTGGGAAGAGACAGGAGCTTTACACAGCTACTTCTTGGATTTTACTGCTCCATCAGTTCAATGGTTCCAGCCTTTTGGACTCTTGCACTGTGCTGTGACTCTGAAATCTTTGTGCTTGTTCACTGTCTGCCACAAGCTGATCTGGATCTGATGTCACCTGATGTAGGTTATGGGCCAGTAGAAGCCTGAAGACAACCAAAAAAAAAAAGTAGAGTTTTTTCATTTTGTCTATTCCTCTGTCCCAGGACAGAGCCCATCCTATCCTGGTTTTTGTACCTCATAAACCCTCAACGAGGAGATCTCTACACCTGTCAAAGGCATTTTCTTGAGCATTAAATATTCTCCCAATTTCTGCCCTGCATGTCTCTCTTTGCCATTTAAGCTCCTTATTGTGTCCTCCATGGAGATCCCCATCACCAGCAGGCACAGGAGCAGTATTGCTTTATAATGAAGGATTTTTTACCTGTTGAAGACCAAACTCAAACCACCTCTCAGTCCTGCCTCCTTTCTGCTGAGCAGCACTGAACTTTCCCAGCAGGATTTATTTTCTGGGCCCTTTTGTGGCCTTTCCAGACTCTCCAATCACCCCACATTTTTTTGGGGAGGAGCACAGTTTTGCTGAAAGCTGTCACATGCTGTCTCAACTTTATTCCAAGGATTTCATCCCATATCTTTCAGAAATTTATCCTGTGGTCTGTGACAGCTTTCAAGCATCATTCTAGAATGCTGCTGCCCTGCAGTACACACAACACACTGCCCCAACAGATGTTCTGTCCCTGCTCAAATAGTTCCTATTTTCTTTTTCAGTCCATTTTCTCTACTCCCTGATATTTCTTTCCTACCAGGCTTAGCACCAGGAAAGAGGGATGTTGACTTTTAAAGCTGTTAGGGGTTGTAACAGAAACCAGGTGGATAATTGTGGCACAGAATAATAATTTGCCTATCAGTTGATTGCAGCTACTTTGAATTTGAAGCAATCCCTGCTGATGTTTCACTCAGTGGATTGTTCAGAAGTGGTTTCCTGGAATACATTTGACAGCTGAGCTGTGCAGCCCAGCTATTTTAAAGGAAGAAATTCCCAGAGTCCTGCTCCCAGAATGTCCCTGCATTTAGGTGTTTTCCAAGCATCAATCTCTGCTGGAGTGATTTTTGAGCAAAGACTTTGTGGATACCCCTGGAATGTGCTCCCACCACTCTGGGTGTGATGAGGAACTGCTCAATTCCTCTGAGTTTTTCCCTCCAGGATGGTCTGGCAGCAGAGAATTTTTGGCTCCTTTTTTTTTGCTGGGATGCTCATGGACCATCTCCATGGCTCTTCTGTAGTGATACTTTGACACTTCCCTTGCTCACAGTAGGATTTGCTCCTGTGTTTCCAACACTTGACCCGAATTTCCTCCAAGCAGACACAACTCTGAGTGCTGGTTTGGCTTTCAAGTCACCTCTCCTGGAAGGATTGATGCTCACAGAACCTTTTATTACCTAGCATCCACAGGAAGCCCATTTTGTCCTCACAGCAGCCTATTTTGCACTCAAAAGACCCAGAATTTCCTCAAATTGCTTCCCAGTGGAATCAGCAGCTGCTTGAAAATCCTGGTCACTGCAGGAGTGTGGTGTGGAGAGCTCAGGGGATGTCACCAGTCAGGGTCAGTGACACGGGGAGATGTGAGTGATGGACTGAGAACAGATTCCAAGGCATGATTTTTAAAATGGTGCAATCTCACACAGATTTCAAAGTAGGTGTAAGTCGCAGTCAGAATGAAACCAGGATAACTGGTGAAACTTGGCAGAAAAAATCACTCAAACAAAATCATGGAGTTTCCCGCCCCCAGATTGATGATGGTATCTTTAGTAGAAAAGTGGTAGGAAATAACCAAATAAATAGGATCACAATCTTAAACTCTTCTTGGAAGGGACAAAAAAAAAAAAAGAAAGAACCTGTGAATGCAGAAACAGGGAAATTAATTGTGTTTTCTGATTAACAAACACAATTAAGGCAACTAAGTAAGAAAACCTCTGGCAGTGGTGAGGAAGGTTATTTTTGTATTATTCTGCTTACATGAGACGGTCAGTGCTGGGTGACAGCTTTATTCTGAGAGCTATTAGAGGGACAGAAGCAGATAACACCACCAACTAATTATTACTGCAATCTGCAATTTCTCTGCAGGGAACTGGAATTGCAGGGGACCAGGGTGAGAAAGAGAAATAACCAGTAACAACAACAACAAAAATACAAAATTGAGGGGATGAAGGAGGAAAGTGGAACCAATGGGGAAATTATTTCCATAAAGCAGGAGCGAAAGGATGGGAAAGTTGTTAAGCTGATTTCATGGGCTAACACTGGCAGGTCTTTTAAGGTCAAAACAAAGATTAAAGAATCCTTTACGAGCGAAACCAAACAAACCTTACTGGTGTTGGGAGAAAATAATACATGGCTGGGTTATCAGCAGAAGCCAACAACTATTGCTGCTATTCCTGGAGATTACAGGGACCTTTTAAACTGTGAGGGAAGCAGGAGCACACTGTCACTCCAGATGGGATTTGGATGATTAAGAGCAGCCAGTGAAAGCTGAGCCAGTTGCCCTCAGACTTTTTCAGAGACACTGGAGCCAACCATAAATCCTGGTTCTTTTGGGCCAGGGTCTGCTTTAGGGTGACAGGAGTGTGGGTGAAGGGGGTTTGCTTTGCTGGGGGCATCTCCAGGAGAAGAGACAACTCAGGGTTAATTTCAGCTGATGGAGGGTAGGTTTAGATTAGATGTTAGGGAGAATATATTTACTATAAAGATAGTGAGGCACTGGAACAGGTCACCCAGTGTCTTGGGCTGCTACACAGGATGTGACCAGCAGTGTGTATTCTATCACCATCTCAAACCAGCTGGGCAATCATCTTTATCCTTCCCACAGCCCATCCTCCCTCCAGGAGATATCTCCTGTTCATGGCCATGGAGTCCCAGGGCATGACTGATCAAATTCCATCATCCCACTGGGAGATGCTCCAGCCAGGGCAGGAGCCAAACCTTTCCTACCCAGAGAAAAACTGAGATTTGGGACACCAAGGCACCTTCTTTCCACTGCATTCCAGAGGAAAACCAGACCCTTCCACATCATCCCTGCACCTTCAGAGGAAACTGCACCTTCTCCAGGAGCACTGCTCCAGCTGAACCACATCTGCCACTGCAGGAGGATGCAGCCACCATTGAATGGGACTGCTGCCAACACCCTGACTGACTGACGGGTGTCAGCTTGGATTCTGACTCTGGCAGGGTTTGGGATTGTTCTGTGTAATACTGCATTTCTATTTTAATTTTTCTAGTAAAGAACTCTTATTGCTATTTCCATGTCTTTTCCTGAGAGCCCCTTAATTTCAAAATTATAATAATAAATTGGCAGGAGGTGGTTTACATTCTCCATTTCAGGAGAGGCTCCTGCCTTTATTAGCAGACACCTGTCCTCCAAACCAGGACACCAAGAGATGTTGTGGACTCCTCATCCCTGGAAGTTCAAGGCCAGGTTGGATGGAGTTTTGAGCACCCTGGGATAGTGGAAGGTGTCCCTGCCCATGGCAGGGTGGAATTAGATGATCTTTAACGTTACTTCATGTCCAAACCATTCCATGATTCTATGACTCTGTGACGTAACAGGAATGTATTAAATCAATAAAACAAAGAGGGCTTGCAGAAGCTGACTTGTGAAAGGATGCATTGTGTTGATCTGTTGGAATTATTCCCTGGTGTAAGAGAGTAAAAAGGACAGGTGAGTTTTGTGTCTGCTGGAACCAGGGGACAGGAATTCTGTTCCTTCTGTAATCCTGCCAACAGGACTTAGAGACAAGATAAATCCATCCACTTGTCAAGATGACCTAAAAAAATGGGTATTTTACATCATAATTCCAAACCTCTCTCTTCTCCCCACTCCCTTTTTCCTCTTGAGATCTCTTCTGGGCCATAAGAGCAGGGAAAAGTGATGTCTGTGGCAATCTATATTGCTGTGAAAATAGAAGCCTGCACCTGACAACATCATGAGTGACATCAGTTATGGGATCTCAGGCAGAATGTTCATGCGACCCTTGAACTTGTTGCTGCCTCTTATGCAGAGCTGGGTTTGCTCCTTGGAGTGTGGAAGGTCAAAATATCTCAGTGTGTGGGTGTTGAGGCAGACTGGTGAGATGGGAAAACATTTTGAAGGGAAAAGATTTATTTTTGTAGATGAAGTCATAGGATTGTTGAGATTGGAAAATATCTTTGAAATCATCAAGTCTAACCATTAGCCCAGCACTGCTAAACCATATCATTTCCAAATATCATATCCACACATCTTTTCAGCACTTCCAAAGATTGGTGACTCCACCACTCCCCTGGGCAGCCTGAGCACACTTTCAGTGAAGAAATTTTCCCTACTCACCAACCTAAACCTCTGAATGTTTCCTGAGGAAATCATCAGGAAATATTGAACATTTGAATCCCACATAAGACCTGATCCCACGAGAAGTGGGATCCCCTTCTGATGCACAATAAGCAGTTTTCTCATTGAGCCTGGCATTTAACAACAGTTCCCTGCTGGACCATGACTTCACACAAACCTCACTCTATTGAAGGTGCCAAAAAATCCTTCAGGATGGGATTTCAGGTGTTGTCCATCCCCTCCTGCTTTCCCTGATCCAGGGGAGAGCTGTGCTATAAAGCTTTCTTCATGGTGCCTGTAGGTTGCATGCTAAATATTATTTATAAATCAGTTCATATCACACTATAAATCATAGAGATGTGGGGCACAGTCTTGATGTAACCCCCAATAATAATTTAGAAATTTCCTCCAGGATCATCCTAGGCCCTGGGATTAGGCTGCCCAACCTTTTGCTTTTCTCTTTCCCTTCTAAGACACTTGTCATGCTCCCTGCTCTCCTGTCCTCTGGGACCTCACCTGCCATCCCTGAATTATTGAGCAAAAGGAATAAACTGCTCAGAGCCACATCCTTAAACATTCCAGATGCTTCCACGAGGTCCTGCTGGCTCAGATCCATCTGTGTTACCTCCACATCACTTCTGTTTCTCTCACAGGGCTTTCTTCTCCATCAGTTTTATAATTAATTGTATTATCTGTCAGACCACAATTAACCTTTCTTTTTTCTTTTTACAAGATAGAAATGTCTTACCAACTTTGTGAAGACATGGTCTACTTCATGCCATCTCTGCACCACAGGATGTATATTTTCCTTCCCAATGAAACACCAGACTTGCTCTTTTTTCCTCTCCTTATTTTGAATGATTTCCAGATCTTTTGTTGTTGTTAACTCACTTTTATTCACTCTATACATTAAACTTCTAGGTTTTATTTCTCCATAGTTGCACTTTTCCTTTATTTTTTCATTAAATTTTCAGCCTTCTTCCCACCTTCTGTGCAATTTTTGTTTTTCCTTGCCCAAATATTCAGGCTTTTAAAGCAGTCCTGGTACAACCATGTTGTTCTCCTGCCTTGTTTTTTTCCCTGTGACACTGAGGTTTGCTGATATGGATTTGATGGACTCTTTCAGCAAGAACCAATGTTTATTTCATTTCTACTGAGCCTGTTTACCAACGAAGCAGCATTATTTCACATTTGTTGCCCACTTTGTCAAGCCTGTTTCTATTTTGCTGTTTCTATTCCTTCACTTCTTTAATAAAGTGAGTTACTACCACTGATATTTCCTGGAAGAAGTTACCTTTCACCTTTAGATTTTTAGCATTTTTCCCCCCTGTATTTTTTTTTTCTTCCCTTTCTGAAATTAAAAAAAAAAAAAAAGACTGAAAATTTCAGCTCTCCCTAGGTCACATGCTGTTGCATTTTTTCTCCAATAAATATTCATATCTCCTGGGACTTACATGGTCTTGTTCTCTCCTTCAGCTGCAGCTTCCTCTTTTCCCACACCAAAACTGCACCGTGGAATTCAGTTGTTGGGGGATTTTTTGGGTCACTTGCCATCAAATTCCTTCAAAAATTATCTGAAATGGTCCTGGTATTACACTCAGAGTTTTGTTGTGTCTGAAACAGAGCAGACCCCATGCCAAAAATGCTATTATTAGCCCATCTAAGTGTAATGTGAAAGTTAATTAACTCACACTTATAATCCATGCTGAGATGGATGAAACTCAGTTATAATAACATTAAAACTGTTATATAAGGAAGGTCTCCAGTATCTGCCCTTCTTCTCTGGTCCTGCCAACATCCCTCTGCATCCAAGGACTGACAGATTCCAGTCCCTTCAGCACAATCAGGGGAGGGTTGTGAAGAGTTGTCACCACCCTGAGAACTTTCCTGGACCATTTGTGATGCTCCTGGTGGTGTTTTTACCTCCTCACTCTTGGTTCTCCCCCAGGGCTATTTTCACCCCTCTATTTCCCATCCCACCACACCTGCAGGGACTCACAGCTCCTTCCAAACCCCATCCTCCTGCTCTGCAGGAATTTAAATTCAGCAGCGAGCAGTGCTTGCTTCCTGGGCTGCTGCTTTTATATTCCTGCCTGGCTCCTGGAAATTCACACAGAAAAACGTGTTTGCAAACAGAACTTCAGGTGGCTGATACCTCCCCCCAGCACAAAAGCTGGCAGAGAAGTAATTGCTGCAGGGAGGGACGTTCAGAGGCTTCCCAAACTTTGATGCCCTGTGATTTGCAGCTCTCTGTAGTTGGAACTTGCAGCCTCGAATTGCTGCACAATCCTTCAGGGGATGGAAACCTGTCCAAAGGCTCTTGCTGATTTCTGTGGGGTTTTGACCAGATCCTCACTGAACTTTCAGATGACTTCAAGCGAGCTAAAACTTCACACATCCTTCTTTACCCCATGCAGTGGCCAACTGCTCTAAAGTTTTCTGGTTCTCAGCTTGCTGAGGAATTGAAGAAACTATGTCACCTTGCCTGACTGCGTGTTGTCCTTCCCTTTTAGCTCCCTGCTAGGTATTTTATATGTTAGATGAAAATATTTGCCATGTTATTGAACACATCTTAGTGTTTGAGCGTGATCCAATGGGATTCAGATCCTGCAAGCAACCCTGGGCACTGCTGAAAGACAGAGAATAAATAGGGGACATAACTGATTTTCCAGTCTGGTTACTTAAAGCTTTATGCTATTCATGCTGAATGGAATTGGTTTTGACTTCCTCCAACACTGGATGTCTGAAGGCTTTGAGGGTTGGGGGTTTTCCATTGAAAGGAAAAATAATAGGTCACAAGGAAGGGACAAACCTGCGCCTGGTATGAACTTTCAGGATCTTCTGTGATTATCCTACAACCCACCAGAATAATTCAGTTGCAGGAATATCAGTGTCATTAGCATTTTACTTATGTGACTATTAATTTTCCTTGCTCTGTCCTTGCTGATTGCAGCTCCACACACAGGGCAGTCACGTGTGTGTGGGCAATGTAAAGAATTGCACAACTAATGGAAGGGAAAAATAAAGTCTTCCTGTTGGTGTGGCTTCAGATGAAGTTCAGATTGCTCTGGGAAGCATGGATTACAAAGTGCTGAGAGGTAACTTGGCCATGGAGAAGGAATGTGCAGAGAAATCTCAATTAAATTTAAAATCTCCATCAGGTTGTGCTTCCAGGCAGGAGCAGCTGGAGCTGGCTGCACCACTAATCTGAAAAGGGTCAGTGGCCAGCACCAAGCAGGCCTGGGACAGAGAAGTTTGTAGGCACAGGTAAGGCATGATCATCACCCTGATTTCAAACAAGCTGAAAACAGCAATTCAAACATTTTACAGTGCCAGAACTGGGAAGACAGAATCTACTCCCAAAGCCATGGCCCAGCCAGCAGGTGGGCTGTGTGACCTGAGAACACATTCTCAGTTTGGTTTTCCAGAGGTTAAATATCTATTTTTTCTCAACTCCTTCTGCAGTCAAAGCAGGGAAATGTGGTAGTTTACTCCTCACACCTTAAGCTGAGGTTTCTTCCTCCTCCCTCATGGATAAATTCATCCCTCTCTTCTCACCATTTTCTCCCTCCTTCCTGGTCCCATAGGTAATTTTCCTTGTGTTCTACTTAGCTTGTGTTCTACATTTGCCTGACAATATTTATGTCCCCCTCTGTCATGTCCCAAAAGGACACCTTAAACTCTCACAAACATCAGCTTTAGGGGACTCAGGATGAGGCAGGAGGCTGCCCCTCATTGCTGTGGAAAAATGGGGAAAATCCTCCACTTTAACAAATCATCTTCATTCATACTCTGTGTGCAACAGGAGAGAAGAGTTTGATTCAGGTGGAGGAAAAAACAAGATTTGGGCCTCCACAACCCAAGAGACTCTCCCAAGCTATTTTATGGATGGAGGGAAGAAGGAGCTGCTGCATTTTAAAATAAACCAGCAGCAGCTCTGCCTTTTTGGCTGTAGAGAGCCTCAGCAGTCTGGGAACTGCTGAGGGATAAAGGGATGGTGGGGATAGGTAAACTAAAGAGCAGGGGGATTTCTGGTTAAGGGGGATTTCTGCCCAGCTTTGCCATGACCAAAGATCTTCTGGACATGCCAGTACAGGGAAAAAAATGGTGCCTGTGTGGCTCAGGAACCTCAGGGATCAGGTGATGGATGAGTGGGGATTTTCAGGTTGGCTGTTTCAGGGTTAGGTGCCCAAATTCCCTTTAAATCCCCCTTTAGGTTTGTAAATCCTTTGTGAATGTTCTCAGTAAATAGGATTGCTGCCAGGAAGTACCTGGATTGTGCCAGCCATTTCTCTCCTCCAGAAATTAATCCTGCAGGAGAGTGGGGGCTGGTTGTGCTGAGCCCCACGCACTGGGAGCTGGAGGATGGAGCAGCAGAGCTGCTGCCTGGTCATTGCTCGAGGAAAGACCTTGCTGGCTCCTGCCAGAAGGGAAAAAGGAGAGAAAATGAGATTTAAGCCTCCCAAGTTAAAATTAATCCCGCTGTAAACCAGGTAAGGGCGAAGAGAGGCGACCCCTGGTTTTGTCACACCACCAGTACCAGCCCCAGGGTGCTCAGATCTGCCTGGTGCTTCAGTCCTGCTCTGCAGGGCCTGGTTCCATCACAAGGGGATGGAGCCTCAGTGCAAGTTCAGTTCACTCCTTTAGTTCAGGTCCTGAGTGCCCAGGAGGGGCCGAGGTCCCTGGCTCTCCCTCCTGCACAGGGAAGTGGGCAGAGATAAAGGAGAGTTAACCTCACACCAGGGTGGCTTCCCCGCCCTCCCCAGCCCCAACACCCCTCATTTTCTTCCCTTTTTCTTTTCCCATTTACATTTTTCATTCATTTACACGTGATGTTAATCTTTCCTTAATCTCCAATTCCTTGGTGTCTGTGTGGGGGATGAATTCCATTTGTTTTTGTTCCACTCTATCAGACACAGCAGCTATAAGATTAAATGATAACTGTGGACCTAATAATAAAAATACAATATAATGTAATGAAAGTAATGTAGATCTAATCCTCTGTTTTATTGCATCCTGAGTGCCTTTGGTGCTATTATTTTTTTTCTTCCCTATGTCTCCGTCTTTGACTTAGCTGCATCTTTTCAAGGAAGCTAAGGCATTTGTAAAGATTATGGTATTATTCTGTGGAGAACAGCCTTGCTGTGGGGCACCTTTAATTACAAAATCCTATCACTGCTTATAGGGCTGTGTGTTTCTATATGTGCAAAGCAGATATTCCAAGCCCCCCAAAGCACTAACACCAGCTCAGGCAGCTGCACTGGGGAAACTTTTTGCTGTCTCCTCCTTTATTTTTCATGCTTCTTGTTGCAGCTCCTACACACATATTCTTTCTTTCTATGTCGTTATTTTTATCGTTTCAATCCTTGTTTGGGAGATACTTTAAAGCAGGAGTCTGTGAAAACTCCCACTCTGGTTTCATTTGTGGCCCTGCTCTTTGGGGAGAGAGCATCAGAGGTCTCAGAGGCACAAGGGACCAGCCCCCTCCTGACCTGTGCTGCCCTGGCTGTCTGCCTCTCTGTCTGCATCCTGCTGGGGTGGCACTCTGAATGCTGAAACTGGCTCCATCTCCAAGTGCCTCAGAGCAATGCCAGCCCTTCGTGGCCAGGATGCTTTGAAGGCAGCTCAGGAGAGGTCTGGGATGGGGAAACAGCTGGCTGAGGGTTTTTCATGGAGTCACAGCTGTGGTTTGGTGTGTGTCTTGGTTTGAAGGACAGGTGTCTGCTAAGGAAGGCAGGAGCCTCTCCTGAAATGGAGAATGTAAACCCCTCCCTCCAAATTATTGTAATTTTGAAATTAAGGAGCTCTCAGGCAAAGACATGGAAATAGCAATAAGAGTTCTTTACTAGGAACATTAAAATAGAAATGCAGTATTACATAGAACAATCCCAAACCTGCCAGAGTCAGAATCCAAGCTGACACCCGTCAGTCAGGCAGGGTGTTGGCAGCAGTCCCATTCAATGGTGGCTGCATCCTCCTGCAGTGGCAGGTGTGGTTCAGCTGGAGCAGTGCTCCTGGAGAAGGTACAGTTTCCTCTGAAGCTCCAGGGATGATGTGGAAAGGTCTGGTTTTCCTCTGGAATGCAGTGGAAAGAAGGTGCCTTGGTGTCCCAAATCTCAGTTTTTCTCTGGGTAGGAAAGGCTTGGCTCCTGCCCTGGCTGGAGCATCTCCCAGTGGGATGATGGAATTTGATCAGTCATGCCCTGGGACTCCATGGCCATGAACAGGAGATATCTCCTGGAGGGAGGATGGGCTGTGGGAAGGATAAAGATGATTGCCCAGCTGGTTTGAGATGGTGATAGAATACACACTGCTGGTCACATCCTGTACTGCAATCTTAGATGTGTGTCCAGCTGTTCTGGCCCCAGTGAGGAGAGGAAGGAACAGGGGAAGTGCCTGGTTTGTTGTCCCTGTGCTCATTGCAGACAGCACATGGGGAGATCAACATCACCCTGCTGCTGGGTTTTATCCCCTGGTTAAACCAGGGACTGTGTGCAGCTCAGAGAACCTCAGAAAGATCCTCACCTTGCATCTTATCAATCCCAGCCTGGGATTCCACAAACCCCTTTTAAATGTGGGATATCTTCCACGGTTTTTTTCTCAATTTTCCAATGCTCTGACACAGCTTGTTCTCCTCCCTTAGTCCCCCTGGCCCATGACAGATTAAACCTGTTGCTTCAAACACAGGTTCTAGGAAACAAACATCAGGCAAACAGAAATCTACAATTTTTCTGTGCAGGAAAATATTTCAAACATAAAATAAATTTTTATTTTGCACCGTGAAAACACTAAGCCATTGATGTACTCCTCAGAGAGAGAAAAGGAGATATTTTCTACCCTGGACATCCCAGAACTCACCTGGGATGTGACACAGGCTTCCCTGGCCCAGGAAGGACCTGAAAAACAATTTTAATGTCACATTCATTGGAAGCCCTCTGCAGTCATGAATTTTGGCTCCCATGAATTGGTGTTTGCTGATGCAAAACCAGATTGTGGGGAAAAGCTTTGACATCCCCTGAGAGCACCAGACCTTCATTTTGGGCTGAGTGCTCCTGCCAGTCTGGCTGCTCCTGTAAATCAGGTGGAGAGGGTGCAGTTCAGCTGCTCAAACACAGACTCCTATTTGAGTTTCCCCAGAGCATCCCCAATGCCCCTGCAGAGAATCAGGGATTCTGGTCTCACATCACAGGTGAGTCCCATATGAGAATCTCAGATCCCATAAAGCTTTGAAGGGTTGAGCCTGGTTTCTGCTGGTACCTCAGTTTCCCCTCAACAAACCTCTGTGCTCCCTCCAGCTTTCCCCCTGTATCTGCTCACCTGTCCAGGCTCTGACTTTCCCCTGGTGTGGGAATATTCCAACAGAGTGTTCAGGCACTTGAACAGAGGGAAAACAGATCCTGCAAGAGGGATCCATCTCCACAGGCACTGTGAGTTTAAATGCATAATTTAGATATATATTTCAGGAACCTGGTCAAGTGGAAGGTGTCACTGCCTTGGCAGGGGGGACCTGAATGGTGTTTAAGATCCCTTCCAACCCAAACCATTTTCTGATTCTTTGATGTTTCTCTATCCCACATTAAAACCAGTCTAGCAAGTGTAGCTGGCTGACCCAGACATGCAATTCAGCTTTCTATTTACTGCCCTTTAAAATTTATATATATATATATGCTGTCTGTGAGCTCCTGATACACCTCCTGTGGTCTCTCCCTGCTGCAACACCATGCTAACACTGTTCATGGTACACCCACAGGGTCACAACCTCCAGCCTGCTGGATATAAAGCCCCATCCCTGCTCCTTGAACTGTTGGAATATCAGCAGAATGCAAATCCCAACTGTTGGAGGGTGCAGTCTCTAGAGGGAGACATGGTCATACCAATTTCAACCAGGCACTTCCCTCTGGGGACCTGAGGATTTTGGAGCACCAGGGACCATCCTGCACCCCCAATGTCAACTTTGCACCTGATCTCCATCACCTGCAGGTGCAAAATTTTGGATAATTATGGAGAATGATAATTCCTTCGACAATAAACTCTGCTCAGAAAACAATTTTGCCTTTCTCTTTCCCCTTTCTGCAGAGCAATGCACCCCCCACTCTGGGAAAGTGCTCCTTAAACACAAGAGTAATTTTTCCTATAGTGACATCCTGAGTGATTTTCTTACCAGTCTCACACCTGAGTGTTGATGTCACCTGTCCTGATGTGTGCTGCTGTCTCCAATCTGCTGTCAGAACACAAGCAGGCACTGAAGCAGAAGGTGCAAGGCCCTGGACTGATGGAATTGTCAGGTGAGCTGAGTCGGATGCCAGGCAATCAGAAACCTCAGCTGTGCCTGTAGCCTGGCTTTGTGGTGATGTCCTGGCACTGGAAAATCACATTAAATGTTGCAATGATGGGGTTTCAGTCTGTCTGCTGTGGTAGATGTCATGTCTGGGAGGTTTTGTGATGCAGCTGGATGATTCTCTGAGCTGCAACTTCCAGTGGCTGCATCAGATTTGCATCTCAGAGCCACAGGAATCCAGCTGTGCAGTGACAGCACATCTTGCTTTCTGCAGGGCTTAGCACAGTTTAGTCCCTTCCTCTGGAATTTTGCTGCTTCTGGGAAGGAAAGTTTCTTCCATCTCCAGTTAGAGTAGCAAAACAGAAAATTTTATTCTCTACTTAGAAATAGAAGCTCTAGTAACAAAAACTGGATTGGTTGACTTTCAGAGGACTTTGGGGACCATACAGATTATAAAAAAAGGAAAAAAAAAAAAAAGAGAAAATACAGCCATTGTTGAAGTCAAATATTTCTGTCAACTCCTACAAAAGCATCATTTTAGGGGTTAATGGTGCTGCTGAATGTCCAATCTGTGGTTTGCACTTGCCAGGGGTGTGGGAGGACAGAAGCTCAGACCCTGATATCCTTCTGCAACCACAGTTCCTACCAACAATCCACTGGATTTACCAGGTCAGGATTTATCATCTCTCTCCCTCTGCTGACTTCTTTAGACCTTGGGACATCCAAGAAGAAGTTTCTGTCTACAACATCGATGCCATTGACTTTTCAGCTCATGGGAGGAGCTGTGAGATGGTTTTTTCACCCTGTCCTATATTTAAAGACTGTTTTTGTGAGACTCCATAACAGGCACCTGCAAGGTACTTCTGCCTTGACCTTTAAATATAATGGCAATAAAACAACTCTGTACCCCCCTTGATGGATAAAAGCACTAGAAAAGAGTTGTAATCAAGGTAGAGCCCAAGTAAAAGATTATCCAGTCCAGACACAGGGTGTGATGTAATGAAAGGCACTGGAAAAGAGCCAGAGAAAAGTGCCCTGTGCATCCCCTGCTCCTGTGCAATGTGCAGAAGGACCCTTAATGACCACAGTGGTTGGGTCTGTGTCTTACATCTCATTTGAAAGGCCATCTCATGCAATTAGCCACTTATTACTGGTGGTTAATTGACATCCAAGAGACATCAGGATTATAGCTGGAGCTAAAAGTCAATTAATGGCCCCTTGCTCTGCTCCAGCCGTGTTAAAGTGCAGAAGCAGCCACAATCCCAGGGATGAGATGTGTCCCAGCTCCCTCCCCTTCCCCCAATCCCTGGCAGAATCAATCATTATGATTGATGCTAAATGGCTGTGGTTTCCCATCACTGACACATTTCCTCTTGACTTACAAGGGGTTTCTCCCTCCAGCAGAGACTTCTTGCTTCAGTCCCAAGAGCAGCTCGTGGCTGGAGCCAGCAGAAGGGTCAGCTGGGAATCAGGCACTTCAGCCCTCAGGTTTTCCAGCTTCAAGGGCTGCACTGGGGCTCTCCTGGCACTCAGTCTGGAGGGAAAAATGACATGAGACCCGTGGAGGCACTGGGTTTGGGACAACTGGGATGCACTCATCAGTGCATGGGTTCTCAGGTGGCCTGTGAGGGGTAAAACTCATTGCAAAAGCTCTCTCAGACTAAAGGTTGAATTGTGCCCTTTTCTGCCAGTCACTTCCAAACTTGCCTTTGCCAGCAGTTGGAACTGCTCAGAATGAAAGAAGAAATGGGTAAGAGTCAGGGGAGGGTGTACAAGTCAACATAGACATGAATTTACAGAGGGGTTTCCTTAGATTTGTCATAAACACACAGATTCCTGTTTTCCCTTTACAATCAAATTTCCCTTCAACAATTCACACCAAAGTCTGGCCATGGCCCATGTAAAGTTCTGATCAGTTTTGAGCAGGATATTCTCTGGCTCAGTCCCAGATATTGCAAAGCCTCTGACAGAGAAGTCCACCAGATTTTGGGTTTTTGTCTGGGGACAGGGCAAAGAAACAATCTTGGTTAGGTCCTCACTAGAATAACTCAGGTTCCCTGACACCAGCTGGGACTGGAGAGCTCTGGTTTAGCAAGGAGAGCCCAGACAGCCTCCACTGGCTGTGCTGGGTTTCCTTAGGGATAATCACTCTCTGCCATGTGAGACTCCCAGTTCATCCCACAGGAGCAGCAGACACAACACTGGATCCACTGGGGACCTGAGCCCTTCAGAAACAAGGGCTGAAGGAAAATGGGACATTTCTGGGTGTCCCAGATGACAAAGACATTTGGCTCACAGGGGGATTCTTGTAAGCAGACACCCAATTCAGGTGCCTGGATCAGTGAGGTGAGTCCTCTCCCTCCTTTAGGGAATGGGAAGAGCTGCTGGCATTCAGAGGTGGCTGTTTCCAGGTAGTTTGAGCTCTCCAGAACAATACAGGAATGGCTTGGAATGCCCCAGGATCATGTCATGGGCAGCAGAGGCAAATACAAGCCCAGGCCACATCAGAGTCACCATTCTCCAAGTGGTTTATGAGTCACTATTCCATTACAGCTCCTGAAGTCTAAACAGCCTCACTTTTCCTCCTTAGGGTAATTTGTATTAAAAGCCAGCAGCCTTTTTGTCCACAGCATGCTAAAAATGGTGAACTTTGAGTGTTCTCACCTGCACTGGACCTTCCCCACTCTGCACCTGTAGCTCAGAGGCAGAGCTGTCACCTCTCTGTAGGACCAGGGAGAATGTCAAACCCACTCCATTTTGAAATGAGATGACTTTCCCCACTTCTTTGCTGCTTGTGATGCCTTCACAGCAATTTCTATTCCAGTTGCACTCTTGCAGTTGAAATAATTTGGTCACCAGGTGTTCAAAAGCTGTTCTCCTGTTCTTCAAGGTCTTTCTCTCCATCAAGAGTCACATGCCTGGAGTCCCTGCTGCTGTGACTCTGGCCACAGCAAGGACACAAACTGTGCTCCCTATTTCTGTCCTGAAAAGGTAAATGAAGATAAACAAATCAATAAACAGTGGCAGCTGGTGAGCTGCCTTCACCCTGAAGATGCAGTTGTGTCTGTGTGTCATTAAAAACACATCAAAATGCAAACAACATGAGTGAAGAAATCCAACAGAAGCCAAAATAAAAGCACCAAGCCTTTGGTTTGCACCTTTTCCACTGGGGAAGCCACCATGCAGATTGATAGCATTTTAAATTGGGTTGGTCATGGATGAAGAAGAATTTTAAATGGGATCAATTTGTTTTCTTCTTCTGAAAGACAGTGTCTGCTCCTAGAACAACTTGTCTGGTGAAGAAGAAAAATAAACTCAGCATGAGATTTCTCTTTATGAATAAGATTCTTGGAATGAGAAGAAGAGATGAGCTTGGGAATCTGGGTTGTGCATGTTTTTACCTTTTTTTATTTTACTATGGGGCATGAACCATCACTTCTGCATTAGGTCTGTACAGGACCTGATGCAATGAAGAGCCAACAAATCTGCAAAAACACAGAGAAATCTGTGAGTTTGCTTAATTGTCACAGAATTAAAGGATGGTTTGGGTTGGGAGCGATGTTAGATCACTCAGTTCTTTACCACAAACACCTTCCACTAGACCAGACTGCTCAAATTCTGACAAATTCTGGCAGCTCTTTACAAGGTGAGGGTGGTTTGGTTGGTGTCAGCTGTCTCTGTCCATCAGCTCTCTATCTGTGGTGGGTTTCCCCAGTGGCTGCAGCTCCACAGGCTTGGGTGTCACTTCATTTTCCTGCTCCAGACAGCCCACACTGCCACAGCCAGCAGCCATGTGTTATGAATCTAATTATTGTCATCTCTCCTGCAGACATCCCCAAGCATTTGAAAGGGATGTCATAAAAAACCCCAAAAACTTGTTCTGGATTCTGGTGTGAATGGAGAGACAGCTGCTTTGTCGTTCCTACTTGTGCATCCAGCTAATGAGAACTGCCCTAAAAATGCTGGGAATTAAATAATAATTTGATAATTTCATACTTCAAAACATTTTTAGCTTTGTTTCCCTTTCAAAAACAAGTACATTCCTTTTCAAAGAGCCATGGTCAGAGGGCCCTTTTTGTTTGCCAACACATTCATGGAGAGGAGAGCAGGAGATTCATCCAAGTGTTGTCAGAGTTTTAAAAGACTTACAATATAAAAGTCCTTTACATGCTAGTGAAGAAACTGGAGTTACTCTTATTTTAGGCCAGCCTAGCTATGAGCACAGCTTTTCTGCTGGGGATTTGAAGAGGGCAGGTTTTGCTGGCTTATCTCCATGGGAGGGTTCCTGAATTTTGGAGAGGCTGCCTGGTCACATAGTGACCATGGCAGGCAGTGATTTGGATTTAGAGTCTTTTTCCTCCCAGTGCTGCCTGTGGAACTTGGCTGTGTTTTGTGTTGGTTCCCCTGGGATGGATTTTTCTCTGAGGATGAATGCATTACAGATGGGCTGTGGCACGACAGAAAACACAGACAAAACTCTGCTGGAGGTAAAAACCCAGTTCCAGTGTAAAATGCTGCTTCCAAAATTTAAGGGTTTAGCAATAATTTCACTCTGAAAGATTGCAGTCACCACTCCCAGTTCTCCCAGTTTCCCAGTGCAGAGGCTGTGCTGGGCTCTGAATGAAGCCAAGACCCAGCTGGGAGCTCTCAGTCTCCTCTCCCCCAGCATTTCCCTTGTCTGGCAGGGTCACTTAAACCTGCCATGACTTCCTGGTGAATTATCTCATCATTCCAAACAATCCTGCTTGCCTGATGGGGCTGCCTCACAAACAGCCCCCCACGGGCTATTTCCCCACCTCTGGCTCTTCCTTGCATCTCCTAATGACAAGCACTGCATTTGGAGCCTGCTTTCCCAGCAGCCTGATGGATGCCACGTGTGGATTGATTTCCAGCTGGAGTCACATCCTCCTCCTCCTCCTCCTCCTCCCCCTCCTCACCACATGAGAGGATTGCACTGCTGTCCACTGACACCTCAGCTTGCTTCTCTTCCCTCTGATTCTGGACATTGAACCACCCTTAAGTGTTGATGGGTCATGGCCCAGCTCCTCTGTTTGGCTAATTCTGCACGTCTGCAACCTTATTTACAATTTAAATCTTATAAAACTAATTGATAATTAATAGCCACATCTATTCCAGCACATGCAATGTCCAGGCTCTGCTCTTCTTGCTGCTGGTGCAGCCTGGTTTCTGTGCCAGGATTGATCTATTTTATCCTTGATAACATGTTCCCCACCTGTATTATCCCCTGGAACACCTCTCTATTCAATGCCCAGGGCTGGGCTATTCAGCATCAGCCAAAAATCAGGAAAATGCCAGCAGTGAAAGGATGGGGCTGTGCTCAATTGCTACACAAATAAATCCCAGCCCATTCTCACTGCTGCTGAAAAGCTCAGGAATGGCCTGGTGGGAATCTAACTCCCAGGAAGGCTCTGAGATTGGGCTCAGCAGCAGGAGCTGTGTCCAGCCAGGGAACAGCTCACTCTGGACATGTTCTTATCACCACCAGGATGTGCCCATACTCTGGAGACTGCTGCAGCTGCAGGCTGGCAGGGACAGACATGCACATGCTTCATTGAAATGAATCAGTTCCTCAGCCAAAGCAGCACGGGTCAGCTTTTTTGTTTCGGTTTTTTTTGTTTGTTTTTTTTTTTTTGGCAGTTTATGCCAAGATTCCTGCTGTTGAAGATGGACTGACACTTTGCAATTTAAAGAACATGGAAAAATCCAGTTTCAGGCTCACAGGGTAGGAAATACCTGCATGCTTGGGATCCGTAGCAGCACCAGAGGGGGTGGAGGCACACACACATTATGTCTACAAGTGTGCAGGCTTTCTAATCAACTCTTTGGAGGGTCCCTGAGAGGCACAAAATCCCCCTTCAATAATGGAACTTATTCAGTATTTAATTGGATGCTAATAATTAAAGTACACCTCCTTTCAGCCCCAGCCTGCCGCCGCAATTTTCGCTGATCGCTTCATTTCCACGGCCCTGCCTCTGTGAGGAGCAGCACTGGGGCTGTGGAACAGGCAGCTCTGCTCAGCTCCTGGGAGAAGATGCCTTTGCAGCTCATGGGAGCAGGCATCCATCACTGCTCCCCAGCTTTTCCAGCCTTTTCTCTACACCTCTATGCAAATAACTGGTGTGAAGGATCAGGGAGAGCTGATGGCACAATGGGAAGAGCAGCCACACCTGCTGCTGCTGGAACTTCCTCCTAACAGACTATGAGCTCAGTTGTTTTTTCCTCTGTCTGCTTGGTTTTGTTTTGGTTTAGCAGCAATTGGAGAGATTCTTTAGGGCATTTTCAGATCAACATCTGTAATGAGCCCAGGTTCAGACTTGCCAGACCACTGAGCTGAATAAATCAAATACTATTCCCAAGGTGGAAGCCAAACAGGGAATTTTTTTGCCCAGGTCTTGCTATGGACAGTTTGGGAAAAGTGTGAAACATTCAAAAGGAGGGAACAGAAAGATTCAAGATGTGAAAACTCAGAGCCTGGGGGTTCTGGTAAAATCAGTGAGAGCTGGATTACCCTTGCAGCTGTTTGTCTGAGAGAGATGGAATGGTGTGCTGCTGATACTATTATTATTATTATTATTATTATTATTATTATTATTATTACCATCATCGTTATTAATGTCCCACTTGAAGTTAATGTAATTTTTAGTTAAAGGAAATCCAAGGAAATGTGCTGGTCCATTAGTTCACTGTCTCCAGGATGACCCCAGGGATCAATAACAGAAGAATTCACTGCACCTGAGCAGACAGGGCTCTTTAATCTGACCAAGCCTGAGGGAATTTTTTCCCCCTTTTCCTGCCAATGTTATCTTAGTGCAAAGGTTACAAGAGCTCTTAAACTGGCAAATTATTGCCTGTGAAGATACATGAGTTTACTGCCTAGGAAAAGGAGGTGTCCTGTGCTTAACTTCCCAAAGACTGTGCTCAGCCTGCTGATTTTTATGGACTTTCCTGCAATTTTAGAGAAGATTCTGTTCTTGCTTTCCCATAGCCCTGCTGCAATGTTGGGGTTAAGCTAAGCAGAGACTTGATTCCCTTCCTCCCAGGAGTTCCTCTGACCCTTCTTACAATCCCTTGGGAATAATCTTACCCAGCTCCCTGAACTGGAGGTGTGCTGCTGGTTTACAAAGACTCTTCAAAGCCAGGAGCTGTGCAAAGTGCAAATCTGCCATTGGGACAGCACACCTGCAGCTGAGATCAGAGATGGCTTTGTTTGATCCAATCTGTCCTCAAGAGTTTGCAACTTCTGTCCTCAGAGAATGAGCTCCTGGATCATCACTGGGTTGGCATTAGAGGGAAACAGGGAATTGTCACAGAAATGGGCTGTTAAGCTGTGTTTTCCCTATTTTCTTCCTTGGCATGGACACCAGGGATTATTTAAAGCCTCCTGTCCTGCTCCAGACTCAGTTATTTCCCAGACCTTTCTGCACACAGAAACACCTGCTGTGGCTCCAGTGAGCTTTCAAGAGGAGTTCCTCTATCAGGTCATGTCAAATCATGGAATAAAGGATGGTTTTGGCAGAAGCCTTCAGAGGGGACTGGGTAGGTCTACCAACATGGTTTTACCTCCTTCCACTTATCATAAGGCAGGACAAACCTCTCTGGAGTGCTGGGAATAACCCAAATGACATTCACTGCCATGACTCTTCCTCCTGGACCCTCCAGCTGTGGGGACCAGCTTTCCCCTCTGCAGAGCTGCCACTTCACCTCATCACATGCACCCTTCATGATTTTTTGGTGGGTGAAGCCTTGTGCTGCTCTTGTCCTGCTTATCTGCATTTTTATGTCATCTCTGAGCCAGAAATCATCTCACACTGACCATCTGCCAAGCTCTGTGTGCACACCCTGCTTTGGGCTTTTCGTGCACACAGGAGCAACTTTGCAGAGAGAGGCTCTGGGACCCACCTAAGTTAATTTGAGAGAGGAAAATCTGGTTTGCAATTTCTTCCTTCCCTTCTTTTCCCTCTTCATTTGCCCTTGACTTGCTCAGCTCCTCCCTCACCGGTTTGCTGTCTGGCCAGGGCACGCTGCCAGGAATCACTTGCCAGCCCTGAATAATAAATACCAGCTAAGTGATGGACTAATGCCAGGGTGAGCTGCTCAGAAATATTCCCCCTAGGTCCCAGATCAATAACACTTAGCTCTTGTTCTGTGATGGAAGACAAGCAAAAAAACCACATCATCTCCCCAGGAGCACAGGAGGAGCCTGCAAAGAAACCCATTTACCCCTCCTCAGGTCCCCAGGCATCCACACATGCTTTAAAGGCCAGAGCTCAGGTGTGAGTTTCTGTCTAGAAATGCTTAGCTGGGACATGATCAGCCTGGGTTGTGGAGGGAAAGATGCCAGAGGAGAAATAGAAATTTGTTGGAATCAGTGGCTTATCTCCATCAACATGATCAGGGCAACAGAGTGGTCATGAGCACCTTGGATGCATCCAAAACTTCCAGATGTCCTCAGAGGGCTGGGATGTGGTAAAAAAAGTGGGAGAACATCCCTTTGGTTCAGCAGCTTTAGTCAAGAGCTGGATTTGCCTGAGTTATCAGAGTTGGCACCATTCAGCATCCTGAGTTCTCCTGACCCTGGGAATCAGGGCATGGCACTTCAAACTGGGGCTCTGCCAGTGACAGAATTAATATGGATTTATAATAATAACACAGCAGTCTTCCCAAAAGAGGCTTTAGCACCTTGGCTGTGTGGTTTTCTCCTCCTCTTCCACAAGTGCAACATCTTCTTCCAACCATGGGTCTCTCTGCTTCTGCATTTTTGATGAAGCCAGCCTCACAGAGCTGCTCAGCACTGACTGAGAGTTTATTATGCCAGGCAGATCTCTGAATCTGATGGCTTTTAAATTACTCAGGTGCTGGAAAATAATACATTGCTCTTCCTGACAGGTTAATTGGAAAAGTCCCTGCTCCCCAGTCAGTGTGAGAAGCTGCTGGAAGCCCCTGGGGTGAGGGATGGAAGCTGGGCAGTGACAGAGGAGTGTGGTAGCCCGCCCAAAATCAGAGTTTTAGGTTTGAGCACTATAATTCTCCTTTCCAGAGGGAGCATGAAGTTCTTCTAGTCCCTCTCCATAGTCTTGAGAAGACTTGTGTCCCACAGGGGAGATAAATCCTCCCTCTCTGTGCTGGTTCAAGGTTTAAATCACTTTGGTGTTGGCTGGAATTTCATCAGGGCCCAAACCCCTGGAGTTCAAGGGGAATATTGGGATGCAGAGCAGCAGTCTCTCCAGGTATTCCTCACTTCTGGGGCAGGAACTGGAAGCCTGAGGGAGATATCCACAAAAGGGGTGTGGTTATCAGTCACAGACTTAGGTGCTCAAGAGATGAATTTATAAATGCTCTTCAGATATGCAAACCCAGTCACCCAAATTCTAATTTGTGCCCCAGGAACACTGAAAATCTGGCTCAGAAAGCAGGACCCCTTGATGCTCAGTGCTCTGTCTAAATCCCTCTCCACATGCAGAATCTGATGGGAAAGGCTGATTCTTTCTGTGGAGCCATGTTCAGTTGTCTAGAAAAAGATTCTGTCTATTCTATTCTATTCTATTCTATTCTATTCTATTCTATTCTATTCTATTCTATTCTATTCTATTCTATTCTATTCTATTCTATTCTATTCTATTCTATTCTATTCTATTCTATTCTATTCTATTCTATTCTATTCTATTCTATTCTATTCTATTCCATTCTATTCTATTCCATTCCATTCCATTCCATTCCATTCCATTCCATTCCATTCCATTCCATTCCATTCCATTCCATTCCATTCCATTCCATTCCATTCCATTTCAATGCTCCTCTGTTGGAAACCTCTGATGAATAACCAGGATGTCCAACCACCAGCACCAAGCCTTGACTATAGACAGAGCCATTCCCTTGGAATTCCAGGAGCCAGGAGCCAGTGGAAATGTGTGTTGTATTCCCCACATGGCTGACAGGATCTCAGGCACCCATGGTGAAGGACTTGTGCCAATTACTTTCCTTTGGTTCACTTAATACCATTTTCTTCACTTAATCCTTCCCATCTCAGGGCTCTTCCAAAAATCTTGGAGTTTTATTGAGCACGAATATGAAGGAAAATTTAGGTTGAAACCCTTGGCTGACAAAAAGACCAGCAGTGGTTTTGTGCAGGGACAGAATCCCCAACAACATCAGAAAGGGGAAATTTTGCTCCCCTTTTGGGGTTATGGGGGCAAAGTGTGAATTACTGAGCACGTCAAAAACGCCACATTTATCATGTTTATGTGCCATAAATGTAAAAATGACATGTTTGCCATGTTTAGGTGCTGTGGCCAGCAGCAGTGATGGAGCAGAAGAATCAGTGTCTTTCTCATCCACCTGTGGATGAGCTTTCCTCACCCATCCCAGGGGGAAGTGAAATTCCCTGCATTTATCCCTGTCTGCACCACTGCCTGAGGAAGATGTCTTGTATTAAAATAAAAACCAAGGCAAAACCTGGATAAATTCCTCTTTGGTGTAGTAGCATCCCACAGCCTGCAGATCAGGAGTACCACAGTGACAGAAACTGCACAGAGAACTCACATACAAATGGAAATAGAGCTGCTTTTGTTAAAACCCAGCAGGACATGAATTATTCTCTTCATTTCAGACCTTTCCTGGACTGGCAGCAATGTTGTTCCTGAAAAGATTTCCTCCCACTGAAATGTCTCAGGTGGTCACAGGAGGTGAGGGCAGGGACAGGAACAGCCTCTTCTCCTTTTTTGCAGGGATTTTTGTCACCTTGTCACCAGGCTGAGGTGAGTCCCCTGCACACATTCCCTGTCCCAGTGATTTGCATCTGTGTGGGTTTGCCTGGGAAATGTCACCTCAGAGCCTGCTCCCCACCAGGCACAGGGAGCAGGGAGAGAGACAGGAGGAAATATGAGCTTTATTTGTTTAACATGGAGAAGCAAGGACAGGGATTAAAAGGATTTAAGATTCAACAAAAGGTGAATGCTAAATTGACACATGGCTGATTTAGAATAGAAGTTATCTGAGGAGGATTAGCAATGCAAGGGCATCAGCACCACGGGGAAGGGAAATGGGTGGCAACAAGTGGATCCAGTGTCTTGCAAAGCTGCTCCAGCCCTGCACAGAAATAGGTCATTCCTAACAGCAAATGGAGAGAGCCACCCTCACTGTGGGACAGGAGGGATCACATCCATGGGGGAATTTGGATGGGAGATAAGTCACAAGGGGTCAGGGAGGGGAGTGAAGCACGGCCTGGGTGTGAGACACAGAGAGGGTGCAAGGTCTGAAGGTCATCCTGTCCCACCCCTGCCCTGGGCAGGGACACCTTCCACTCTCCCAGACTGCTCCAAGTCCCATCCAGCCTGGCCTTGCACACTGCCAGGGATCCAGGGGCAGCCACAGCTGCTCTGGGAATTCCATCCCAGCCAGCAATTCCCAATTCCCAATATCCCATCCATCCCCTCCCTCTAGCAGTGGGAGGCATTCCCTGTGTCCTGTCCCTCCATCCCTTGTCCCCAGCCCCTCTCCAGCCCTCCTGGAGCCCCTCTAGTCCCTTTAGGGGCTTTGAGCTCTCCCTGGAGCCTTCTCCAGGTGAGCACCCCCAGCTCTCCCAGCCTGGCTCCATGGCAGAGTTGCTCCAACCCTCTGAGGATCAAAGTGTCCTCATCAGAACTTGTTCCAAGACACCCACACCTTATTTTATTTTATTTTGGGCTGTGCAGAGCTGGGCACAGCCCTGCAGGTGGGGTCAGGAAGCCAAAGAAGCCAGGGGAGGTCTGGGATGGAGAGAAGCTTCAGATGGACAGATCATTTGTAAGGCACTGGGCATGGGATTCTTCTCCTCTGTTTTCCTGGATTTTGATCCTTCCTGCCAAGACTGGCTGCTTTAAGAACTTTTCCAGACCAGGCTGTGCAGTGTGAAAGCCAAAGCCTCTCTCCCATACTGGGAATCACCTCTGCTGACCACAGGGTCCCAGGATGAGCTTCTACTTCGAGCATCTTCCATGACCAAGAGACATTTCTGGTTTGTAAAGCTTTCCTGGGGACCCTGGGAACATCAGGATCATGGCTTCTATGTCAAAGGAACACATCTGTAGGAAGATTATTGTACCCTGAGTATTGAGAGAGGCAGCATTACCCTACTCCTAACCAGCTGCCTGGAACTCAGATAACCCTGCACTGTAAACCTGGGACCTGCTGTGCCAGGACAGGAAAAAGGATAAAAACAAAAAATAAGGAGCAGCAGCATCATGCAGTGTGCAGCAGACACAAATCTCCCTGTGCACTGACCTGATTATCCTGTCATGGGCAGTTTGTTGGGTGTAAAATAACAATAATTACTATTGGAGTAAATATATAAACTCTTCCCCATACATAAGTGTTAATGAGCTGGTTTTTAGCTGTCTGTAGTTACTCAGGGTGTCTTCCTGCTGCTGTCCAGTCACGACAGATGAAACATTTAAATCTGTTTGTTTCCCTGTCCCTCCAGCCTGCCTCCCTCCTCTGACGACACATGAACAATACACAAGACCCAAAGCTAATCCCACCCTGTCACTCTGCTTCTCTGCTTTTCCACTCTGCAGAGGCAGAGCTGGACTTGCTTCCTTTGAGTTGCTTTTTTTTTTTTTTCCTCCCAGTGTGGCTCAGCAGGAGAAAAAAGCATCCTCCAGTTACAGAGTGATTTGAAGGTTAACACAACGACCTTCATCGGGCTCCTAAGAGGGATAATGATCTCTCACTCTAATCAACAATGCAGACTCCTTTTGATACCAAAATAGCAACTGTTAAGTAAAGCCGATTTTTTTCCCCTCTGGTTTTTCTTTTTCTTCCTTCTTATTTTCTTTTTTTTAAATTATTATTATTCTTTGCCTTTTTCCTAACTCTGAGCAGAAGCTCAGAAAGCAAATTGGGAAATCCTATGAGCTTGAAATGGATGTGAGGCAGTCTTCAATTAGACTGTTGATCATGCTCCAATTCAATTAGTTAGGAGCTGATGCTAAGTTTGTTACGGGGTCCTGGGGAGGAAAGGTGCTGACCCTGTTAAGATGATCACTTGTTGGAGTGGCTCCTAAGTGGTGTTGGATATGGATATGCACACAGTGCAGGATGGAGATAATGGCAGAGCTTTCCTTCCTGGCCAGCTCTGGGATCTGAAGGTATTGATGCTTAATTGCCATTTATCTGTGCATATCACACACGATCTGCAATGTCAACCACCAATGGCAAATGCAGATTGGCTGCCTGTCAGGGATGTATTTGCTGACACCCTGCACCTGGGTGGGTTAATGCTGTTTATCTTCATTCTCTCTGGGTACCTGACCTGTGACAGACAATGAAGTGGCACACACGTGCCCACAGAAAGGCACAGCATGATTCCATGGGGCTGTGGTGTCCTTCCATATCACTATGGGGTGCTGTTCTTGGCATAATCTGCATGGAACTGTTGTTTCTTAAAGCCTTGCATTTAGAGGCTCTGCCTCTGTGAGCATTATCCTCAGCAGGGGTGGATACTCCAGCCAACCTGTGTTACACATGCAAGTGTCCAAGGCCAGGTTGGGTGGGATTTGGAGCAGCCTGGTCCAGTGGAAGGTGTCCCTGCATGTGGCAGGGGGTTGGAACTGGATAATCTTTAAGGACCCTTCCAACCCAAACCATTCTGTGATTCTTTGCCACTTCCAAATGAAAACTGAAAGTATTTATGCTGCAGGGTGCAACATAAATCACAGAATTATAGAATATCCTGAGTTAGAAGGGACCCAGAGGGGTCATCAAGTCTAACTCCTTAACTGAAAGTTCAGCTGAGAGAATCTTGTCCTTTATCTTTTATCCAAGTTCCCATAATTTGGCCAAAAAGGCAGAAAAAGTAAAATTCAGCAGTGCCAGGGGCAGATTACATCCTGTAAAGATCCACAGCTCTGGTGCAGGCAAGGCATGACCCCAATGCCTTATCAGCTTGAGGTGAAATATTCTGCTCAGTCTGCTGATCATTCAGATTTTCATAATTCCCTGGGATCCCTCAGAGCCTCCTCCCCAAAGCTGTCCTTGCTCCTGGGTCACTGCTGTGTCTGCTCAGAGGGGCAGTGCTGGGAGCCCTGGTGTCTGATGTGCTGTCCTTGTTCCTTAGGAAATATATGGAAAAATGTGTCACAACTACCCGGGGGGAAATGTCACAGTGTCCACAGGGTTGGTTTTCTGCCTGGGCAATTCCTGGTCTGGACTGCTGAGCTGAAGGACAGCTGGAGGGAGGTTTTGGCAGCCTTGTCTCCCACTCCCAGACATGCTGGACTGGGAGGTCAACACAGAATACCCAAGACTGCAAAGAAAAGATAGGATGTTCTCAATCCATGGAGTTGTGTCCTGTCTCCAAAAAGACTGGAGGAAAATAGAAGGTACATGGTGGCATTTTTACCTCTTGTTGCCTCCTGGGAGTAAGAGGCCTGAAATTACATTTTTATGTTTAATGCACCTTCTATGTTTCTATTTCATCCATTTCTTTAATTTTTGAACCATTTGTATGTTCAGCAACCAGAGCACCCTAAGGCAAGGAATTTCACAGGTGAACTTCCAGGTGTGAAGTATCTTCAGCAAGTTATGATGAATTTACTTTCTGATGATTCTCCTTTCTTTTGGGAGCAATCAGACCCTGCTTCCCTTTCCTTGTACCACACACTCATCAGCAACCAATGTAAAAAGGACCAGGTCTGCAAATCCCATACACACCACTGAGGAAATGATGTTTTCTGGGATGGTGTGAACCCTACACACCAAGGTTTGCATTAAAAAGGAAGGTTATTATCTTGGTTTGAAGGACAAGTGTCTGCCAAGCAGGAGCTTCTCTTTTAAATGGAGAATGTAAACCCCCTCCCTCTAAATTATTGTCATTTTGAAATTAAGGAGCTCTCAGACAAAGAGATGGGAATTGGGAATAACAGTTCTTTACTAGGAAAATTAAAATAGAAATACAGTATTACAAAGAACAACCCCAAACCCTGCCAGAGTCAGAATCCAAGCTGACACCCGTCAGTCAGGCAGGGTGTTGGCAGCAGTCCCATTCAATGGTGGCTGCATCCTCCTGCAGGGGCAGATGTGGTTCAGCTGGAGCAGTGCTCCTGGAGAAGGTGCAGTTTCCTCTGAAGCTCCAGGGATGATGTGGAAGGGTCTGGTTTTCCTCTGGAATGCAGTGGAAAGAAGGTGCCTTGGTGTCCCAAATCTCAGTTTTTCTCTGGGTAGGAAAGGCTTGGCTCCTGCCCTGGCTGGAGCATCTCCCAGTGGGATGATGGAATTTGATCAGTCATGCCCTGGGACTCCATGGCCATGAACAGGAGATATCTCCTGGAGGGGGGATGGGCTGTGGCAAAGATAAAGATGATTGCCCAGCTGGTTTTTGGCTGGCCCATGAGCAGATAATGTGTGCCAGGAGATCAGAGTCACTGCCCCACCCAGTTTAACAGCTGGGGACAGAATTCACATTGCTGGTCACATCAACCAACACAGTTATGTAGGAGGAATGTGGAGAACAGCACTGTGCATCTTCTCCTAGGTGAATTTGTGCAGCTTCAATGGAATTTGAGGTGTAAATCCAGCTTTACACCCCTGGTCCAGTATGGGAAGCTGGTGGGAGGATGCTGCTCCCCCAAACCTGGGGGACAAGGCAGAGCTACCTGTGCTGTGTGTGAGGAATGTGTGGTCACCATCAGAGACAGGGCTGAATGACAGATGGTGACTGGAAATGTTTAATATTCCTGCCCTGTTGAAGGATGTTTCACATTCAGATAAAAGGAGCCATAAATCTTTCCTGGCAATTGAAGCTCTGCTCTACCCCTACTCCTTCTTTCCTTTTTTTTTTTTTTTCTTTTTTTTTAATTGAGAGCTCACCTGGAAAAGAAAAAAAAACCAGATGAAGAAATGATGATGAATCATAGCAGCCATGGAACAGCCCAGATAAGGCACAATTTGCATTTTCATGTGATAATTTCCCTCTCTTGATGCTTTCAAATTACCTTTAAAACCACATTAATTCTGTCACCACGAACTCCACTGTGGGGAGAGACCAGCCATGAGAATGGCAATTCAAGGGGCTCTGGTTGGCTTTTCTGGGCCTTGAATGACATCTGGCACACAACATCTGGATTTGACAGGACACTTGGGTCCCTTTATCACACAGCTCTTGTCTCTTCCAGGGAGTAAAGCCATTGGTTTGAATGGGCTGGTTTGCTCTGCCTGGTCCAGATTAAGTTCTGGAATAACAATTTTCTTGTCATGAACCAACACATGTGCTAGGAGACAATTGTTGTCTCACAAGAGCAGAGTCACCACAGTCAGTAAATGCTGAAGGAAAATCAGTGTTCCTGGCTCTTACGCCCCATCCCTGGAAGTGTTGGACAGGGCTTGGAGCAACCTGGGATAGTGGAAGGTGTCCCTGCTTATAGGAGGGGTTGGAATGAGATGATCTTTAAGGTCCCTTCCAACCCAAACCATTCCACAATTCTATAATTCTATGATTCTTACTATAACTACTGGAGTAATTATGTACTTTACTTTTTTTTTTCCCCTTACACTACATGGATTTGGTACAGAAGGGAGCTGGTTAAACAGCCCTGCACTATTTAATTCTCTCTGAGTGGTCTGCAGAGAGCCCAGCCTCTGCCATGCTCTCAGCTGGAGGTTGTCATCACCTCATCCTTATCCAGAGGCACCAGCTGCACCCACTGCCTGTGATCCTGCTCCCCAACCTGTCACAGCCACAGCGAGCCAGGCTGCTTTAGAAACACTTCCTAAAGCACATTTCTGCTGCTCCAGTTCGTATCAAAGGCAGGGAGCTGGGAAGGAGCACCACCAGCACTCGGGCTGATCAGCTGGAGGAAGGGAGGAAGGTGATAAAGAGCTGCAGGTGCCTTTGGGAGTTGTAACCACTTCAAGAAGCACAGCTGGAGCTGGAAGTGAATCCTGAGCATTCCTCTTCACTCAGCACTGCACAGCTGTAGAAAGGATGAAGTCAGGCAGGTTTAAACCTGACAAGGAGCTGCTGGCGTTGGTGGATGAAGAAAAGGATGAAATCTACTTTGAGAGTAGCTAACAGATTTCAGCCTGTTTGATTCCAGTTCTACAACACTGCATCAGTTCAAAAGTGTTTGTCATGGGAGAAGGAAAATTAAAAAAGAAAAAAAAGTTCTTATTGCATTGTCTTTAAGGCATCTGCATGTGGACAGGAGATTTTGAAGTTAAAACAACATGTTTCTGACCTTTCCTGTGTTCTGGACAGGAGATTTTGGAAGTAAAAATAACCTTTTTCTGACCTCTTCTATGCCCTGAACAGGAGATTCTGGAAGTCAAAATATTCTGTTTCTGTCCTCTCCAGGACACAGCCAAAAATATTCATTCCTATTTTCCTCCTCATCCTAATAAAGAGCTGTGAATGCCCCAGGTAAGAAGCTTCATGAGATAACTGAGTACTCTTTAAGCTGTCTTGACCCCCATAAAAACCATCCCCACCATGGTCATCTTTTTTCCTGAATAATGCATTTCCCATCTGGTCCTGCTGATGATTATACAGGCTGGCCAAGCTCATCTTTTTTATGTGCTTATCACTCACATGGCTATTGATTAAGTGCCTTCTCCTTTTCCCTTCAAAGCTGAAGGCACATCTCTACATGCTCTGAAACAAGGTAGGATCAAACTCCAGTGTAATACTTTCTAAACCCCGTGCCCATGAAATGCAATTCCGTGTGCTGGGGGAATAGGAGGCTTCCCATCAATGCTGGTGACAGATAAGTGGAGCTAACACTGGATTCTGACCTCTCTTTTGTGCCAGGAGATAAATGCTCACAGCTCCTGAAACCTCTCCTTGTAAGAGTGTAAAGTGTTGAGAATCAGCTTCAGAAATTGAGCAGATATTTCTTATTTCACCATTAGTATCAAGCTGGAGAGGTTTTCCACAAAAATGCTTTTCTTGCAGAGCAACTTCATCTAACTGTGACATGAGAACATTCTCTATTGACCCTGATGGGTTTGGAGCAAAGGCTGCCGTGGGTCACTTGAAATCTGATTTATTCCATGACTCAGTGGGGGGAAAATGGAGAAAAAATGGCTGGAGCACATTTTAGGCTGGGGATGCCATGGGGAGAACGGAACAGGAGCCATGAACAAGAAGAGGTCAGTGCCCTGTGGGTAATGCCACTGGGAATAATGCTGGATACACACCCTGGGACATCTCTGTGCTGTTCTTGCAGCCCAGCTAATGTGATTTCAGCCACTGATGGTGAAAGGCCACAGCCTTTGAGCTGACCAGACACTGGGGGAGCTCAGGATGTCTCAGACTTGCTGTGCCCAGAGCTGGGTGTCCTGCTGTGTTGGGTTGATGTGGCCAGAAATGTGTGTTCTGTCCCCATCTGCTGCAGCCGGGTGGGGCAGTGACCCTGATCTCCTGGCACACATTATCTGCTCATGGGCCAGCTTTAAACCAGCTGGGCAATCATCTTTATCTTTGCCACAGCCCATCCTCCCTCCAGGAGATATCTCCTGTTCATGGCCATGGAGTCCCAGGGCATGACTGATCAAATTCCATCATCCCACTGGGAGATGCTCCAGCCAGGGCAGGAGCCAAGCCTTTCCTACCCAGAGAAAAACTGAGATTTGGGACACCAAGGCACCTTCTTTCCACTGCATTCCAGAGGAAAACCAGACCCTTCCACATCATCCCTGGAGCTTCAGAGGAAACTGCACCTTCTCCAGGAGCACTGCTCCAGCTGACCCACATCTGCCACTGCAGGAGGATGCAGCCACCATTGAATGGGACTGCTGCCAACACCCTGACTGACTGACGGGTGTCAGCTTGGATTCTGACTCTGGCAGGGTTTGGGATTGTTCTTTGTAATATTGTACTTCTATTTTAATTTTCCTAGTAAAGAACTGTTATTCCTAATTCCCATCTCTTTGCCTGAGAGCCTCTTAATTTCAAAATAATAATAATAATTTGGAGGGAGGGTGTTTACATTCTCCATTTCAAAGAGAAGCTTCTGTCTTTATTGGCAGACACCTGTCCTTCAAACCAGGACACCTTTGACCACCAGTGTCCCATGAATAGGGGCTTGTGCCTGATGTCAGCACTGGGGACACCCCCATGGCCACTGCCCAGTGAACCCCAGCCCTGGGTGGGGACAGGGGGATGGAAAAACCAAGAGTGAGGAGAAGAAACCCATGGTCATGACACACCTGAAAAAAAAACAAAAAACCGAAACACAGGGTGGTGATGGCTTTTAATCCCCTCTTCTCCTTCTCCTTGGAGAAACAATGGATTTGTTCCCTTTGGGATGAAGAGGAACACTGGCAGGGTAAGCAGGACACCAGAGCAGGGGGATGGACACTGGGAAGGCAGGAATGTCTCTGTACAGCAGTTTTAACAGCACCATTAATGAAATTTTATTGTACTAATTGGATAACTTGAACTATTAGACTGTTAAAACACTTATTGGTTTAGGGATAAATTTTTAGCTCGGCTAGATGGTCTTCCTTTTGTCCCATAACAGGATTTTGACAGCATTGCTAAGCCCTTTTATCACTCTCAGAGAGAAACGTGCCCTGCTGGTGCTCAGAGCATCTCGTCTGGAGACAGAGCTGTCGAAACCAGGGCAGACAAATCTCATTCTGGAAGTGCCCATCTCTCTCCCCTGATTATAAAGAGCATCCAGACAGCTGCCTCAGAGGGTGATGCTTGCACTGAAATAGGAGAGGGTAGGTGAGATAAATCCCCAGCTGGGTGAATAAATTTTCAATTTGACTTCAGCAGAGATGTGAGGAAGGCTCTGGGAAGCCTTCCCTGATGGAAGTGTCATTAAATCCAGCATGTTGGAGTGCAGATAGTCCCTGCTCCTCGTTGTTCCCCTGACCTCAAACACCACAGAAAATATCTGAGTTCACCTTAGGGGCCTCTGATAGCAGCCTAAAAATGGCCACCCATGTTTTTAGGAAAGAGAAACAAGCTGGAGAGAGATTTTAAGATTAAATTTCCTCTAGTGAAGAAATCCAGATCCATCTGCCACACCCCTGAAGAATAATTCAATAACACGATTCTCCTGGTTTTGGGGAGGATCCTTCATTTATGAGTCTTTTAAGAAAGAAAGGTCTAAAACCTGGTTTTCTTTTTCCTTTTTGTTTTCCTGGAAATTTCTGTGAAATGAGGGAATCATTTGTCAAAAACATCGATCCCTCCTCACCAGACACACCCTGTCTTCATGCTCACAACCAGCCAAAGACTCTGGAAAACATCAGGAAAGGTGTTTTAGAGAGTAAAAGAAGTAATCTAAAATAGCAGATAATAACATGAATCACAGATTTTATTCTGAGTATTGCAGAGAAATTGAAGCCTCTTCTCAAATGAGTGAAGCAATGGTAAAATAAAAAAAACTAAACACTGAGTTCGGTTTCTCAATAAATGAAATGTGGAAGATGCTGTGCTAGGATGTCAAGAACATTATGAATTTAGGTCTCAGAGGAGGATTAGGCTGTGAAGGAGATAAAAGTGGGAATTTCTGTAGGTTGGACAGGCATGAGGGGCAGAACTATCACTGCTCCAACTGGGTTGAGGGAAAAACCTTTTGGTTGGGAAATTCTTTCTCCTTGAGATCTCTTGGGCTGCCTTTGAAATCAGCTGGAGGGTGCAGCTATTGGATGTAGACATAATTTCAATATCAACCACCCTGAGAAGCCCCCTAGCCTGGCAAATTTTACATTCCTCAAATATTCCCAATAGCTGTTATTGTAAAGGGCGAGCAAGAAAAGGAGGCACGTTCGCAGATCGATGCCGTAGAAAGAAATCCTGCAGAATTAGCAGAAAGAGAAAAGGGGGTTTCCATGACAACCACCTTCAACCAGCACCACCAGTGAGTGCAGGGTGTGAAAATACAGAGAGAAGAGGTAGTTTGGGGTGCAGCTCCCTGGGTGTGTTCGGGGGAGTGGGCATCTCCCTTGGGGAAGGACCAGGAGAGCTCCCAGAGAACAGAACAGTCTGACAAGGGAAGTCTGAGCAGCTCCTGGGAGCTGAGGTGACTTGGAGAACCTGGATTTGTGCTTGGTGAGGCTCAGCAGGGCAGTGTGTGGGGCTGTGATGCTCTGATCCAGAGGACATGGAGAAATCCGTGGGGAAACCTCTAAATTCTGCACCATGCTGGGGGATCCCCACATTCAGCACCCCAGGGAACCTGTCCCAGCACTCACCCTGCACCCAGCACGGTGATCCCAGCCAGATCCAGCCCTAAAAACCCCCAAACTGCTGCCATGGCCAAGTGGCCACCCACACCCCAAGAGGAGCTGATGTTAAACTCCTGCCTTCTCTCTGGGAACAGGCTGCATAACCTCAGCCTCTTGATGAGCACTATCCAAAGGGATTTCCATCAAAATAATTCCCAGGGGTTAATAAATAGACAGCAATACCTGCAGGGTTGGAGTCAATGATTTCCAGTGTGTTGTTCCAATGTCATTGTTTTACTGCCACATAAACACATATATTAGAAGGGGTGGGGGAGAATCGGCAGCTGTAAGTAATACAGAGAGGTTTGTATAAAAATGAATTATGCAAATATGATCTCCCTTTCCTTGTGAGCACAATAATAAAAATGTAAAATAAATCTTAATAGCGTGTCTTGGACTTAAAATGCTAAGGGGTAAAAGGGGATGGGGGGAGGGTCAATGCTTGTTGTTTATTATTGAATTCAGTGCTGAATCCAACATGCCTAATGTTCTTGGAGAAATTGAAACATCTAATGTCAAATAAGATCTCCATGGTCTAATTCTTCATTCAGAGCCCTGGGGATAATGTATCCGACGTGACAATCCAATAAGCTTTCACATCTTCATCCATTTGTTTTCAGGGAGCCCTCACACCTCTGCATAAAAAGTAAAAAATATCTTTAAAAAGTCATTATTTCTTACATTGTAATAAATTTCACCGGAGAAATAGGCGTAATTTAAGAAAGGGGAGGGATAAAAAAGGGAAGGGAGGCTGGGTGACAGATTGTCCACAATTTTAACACGCAGGATTCAAGCTATCATCTATCTATCTGTCTATTTCCATATCTGTCCATCTGTCTATCCAGCTATCCATCTTTATTACCCTAGTGAATTCCATCCCATCTTGAGTGAAGGCTGCAGGACTGCATCTTTGCAGGCGAAATTTCCCCTGATCAATCACTGCCTCTCCTCAGCTCCGAGGTTTGGCAGGGAGGGCCTGAGCCAAAACGAAAAGACAGAGCAGCAAAGGCAGCAATTCCTGCTGTGGGCAGTGCAGTCCCACCATGGAATCAGCAGGGGAACCCTGGCCCCCCTCTCTCCAGGAATTGTTAAATTATCCAGAGGCACAGTGGGTGCATCCCTTGGAGAGAACAATCCCAGAGTGGCAGAGAAGCAGCAGCCTGGGGTAAAAGGGAGGCAGCAGGGAAATTGGGCTGATCTGAGTTGAATATCCCTTGTTTGGTGTTAAATTATCCAGACGAAGCAGGGTTTGTGGGAGGGACTGGGAGCAGGATGCTGGTGTGAAGAGGGATACAGGATGCTGGTGCAGAGACATCTGCTGACCCTAATCTGGGATCTGCCCTGAGTATCAGGCTCCTTTCAACTCTCCCAGCCAGGCACAGGATGCAGAACACGAAGGCAAAAATAGTTTTGAGAGACTTGCAAAAAGTCCTTTATTCTCTGATGAGGTATTGTGTCACATTTGGTGACAGCAGCATCCCAGGGCTCCGGTGGCAGCCTGCACTCCCAGATGGGAATGAATGTTAATGACTGGCGAAAGCAGCAGAGATCTGAGCAGAGCCTGAGCCTCCCTTGGGAGTGGCTTTTGGTGCTGTCCCACGGAGCCGGGATCAGCCCTATTCATCTATTTTCCTGCCGCGGATTTTTTGCCACTTTTGCGGCTGTGATTTGCATTATTATCTGCCAGGTAGGAGTCGGGACTGCAGGGTTCTGCTGCCGGCTTTATCTGCATTCCCTGCTAATGGAGAGGACGGGAAATTAGAGGAGGACCTCTCATCTGTCTCAGAGCTTTAAGGCTGGGACTAAGCCCTGCTATCAGAGCTGCTCCGCAGCAGCACAGACACATCAAGGTAAACAGCAGTTGCTCTGTTGCCTTTGGCCAGCACGCAGATCAGTCTGTTCCTTGGCACATTAACAAAGTGTTAATTGTTCTTTTCAGATGTGCTTTCCCTGCCAAAGGCAGGAGTAATCCTGACACTGCCTGGCATCCTAGGCTCTGGGGCTTGGGTCAGACTGGAGCAGGGGCTGTGGAACAATGAGCCAGCATCAGGCTTTCATTTGGAAACCCAAAGCTCTGCAAAGCCCCAGGGCTCAGGGATGGTGTAGCCAGCTTTGAAGCGGAGGTGAGGCTTACTGAGAAGTTTATTAAAAAATGAAGAAGTTGAGGATGAACCCGTGGCCTCTGGTCTGCAGTGGATCTGGCCAGAGATTTCAAACGGAGGCTTCAGATAAATGAAAATAAAAGACAGTTTGTATAAAACGAGGTAGAATAGGATCATGTTTTCAGTCAATTTCATTTGCAGCAGCAATGGGAGTGAATTCCAGACTTTCCTGAGGCTCAGTCCAGGACAAATCTGTGGCCAAAGTCCAGGAAGGCTTCGTGGGCTAAAGTTCAACTTTCCCAAGGAAACCAAGATTGCTTTCTCAGGCCTTAAATGGGGTTTCAAACAGATCCCAGAGCATCATGTGCTCCATGCAGCACCCCTGGTCAGTGGTTATCACATTTAGAGAGAAGTTCTGTGGGTTGCAGAAGAATAAATAGGAGAATTATTACTGTGGAATGTGATCACTGTGAGATTTTCCCAAACAAATCTGTATCTGAGCCATAGGTTATATGGGCTGGAGGTGTTTCTTCAGCTCCTGGGGTAAATGCAGGGCACATCTCTGAGATGGGGCTGCTCTGTTTTGCTGTCAGCAAAGCGATGAGTGTTCCTTAGGTATTTCCACATTCCCTGGCCTCCAAAAACACGTGGAAACTGTGGCAGGAGAAGGTGACCAAAGAGAACAAGCCAGATGAAAGGGAGATGTTGTGTTGAGGCCTTCCTTGTCCCAAGAGAATAGAGCAAAATTTGTTCTCTGGGAAAACCATCGCCATGTTTTCTGGGTTTGGTTTTGGTTTGTTTTTCTTTTCCTGGGAGAAGGGGAAACCCCAGCTTGGGCTCTTTTATTTTCCCTCTCCAAGGTGCTGTGTGTTTTTGAGCAGCCCAACAGATACCCAGTTTTTACAGAAACAAGCCCAGACACATCATTGAGGTGTCTGTCTCTGCAGCCCTCCTTCAGATCAGGGGCTGTCAGTGAGTTTTTCTGAAGCAGGAAAGGTGGGAATTACCTTTGGCTTTGGCTGCCCTCTCTCAGAACACTTTGTCAGGTCCCCAGTGTGATGTGCACAAGCTGAGCCCATACATAACAGCAGAATAACTTCCCCTAAGACTCTTCATCCAGAAAATCCAAAACAGCTTACAATTTTCTCTTTACACCTGCAGCTTTCACTGCTTCACTCTGTATTTTGCAGGTGATTGAGAACCTGGAGGACAACAGGAAAATAGCCATATAGACTGAAAATGAAGCTTTTCTGGGACAGAATGACAGCCCCACGATGCAGAGAAGAAAAATTGATAGAGTTCAACTGAGTGTTGCTGCCATTTTCCAATATCAACAAAAATCACAATGCAATAAGATCTGGATTTCTGGGATTATTCTTCTCTAGTCCAGGAATCTCTGTTGATGTCCTTTCCACTGAGTCATAAAATGAGTTCTTTGTCCCAGTTAAACAAAGCTGCAACTGAGAAGAAAGAGGAATTTCACCTCATCTGCACTGCATGGACAGAAAGGGAACAGGAGAAAGAAACAAGATAGAGAGTCACTGGAAGAGGAAATAATTTCCAGGCAAAGAAAACATTTCAACTTTGCAAAGCACATTCATGTGTATGTATGGACTTCCATCATTTGCACATAATTTAGCAAAAGCAGGAGTGAAATACAGTGGGAAGTTTCAGACATGTAACAGAGCCATAATTTTCCTCTGAATTATGACTGAGTAGTTATTATTTGCTCAGGAAGACTTTCTTTCTTCCTTTTTTTCCTTTTCTCCTTTAACATCTCATTAATGTTAATGCAACCCCAGCCTGACAAAAATGGGGAGATTAGGGCAACAGCAGTTTGGCAAATTTATTTTGTGAGAGCAACATCTTTGGTCTGTGTCAATGATTTTACTCCAGAGCTGTGCAAAATGAGCATCTCTGGGTCCCATTAACCCAAAGTGAAAGGATCTGGAAGTGAAACAGGTTTTTCATTTTTTTCTTTGCTCCCACTGAGGCTGAAAGGTGAGTTCCAACCTGGAGCCATCAGAGGGAAAACAAAGCTGGAAAAAGGGAGGACAGTGCTGCTGGGGGGGATCCAAGGTAAAAGAGACTCTAGGGCTCCATGGAAGGGTCCTGCTCTTTGCCTCTGTTCAAACAGCAGGTTTTCACTGTGCTGTGCCTGTCCTAGAGCCAGGGGAGCCCTGGCTGCTCCCAAGGTCCCAGAAGAAGCCTCCTGCTCCTCTCAGGACTGCTGACACTCTTGGTCCCCTGGAGTGAGAATCCATGCAAAGAGCATCATGGCCTCTGTTTGGGTCACTTTCTTCTGCTTCTCCCCGTGGAAATCCCACGTGGGGTGAAGAAGATCATGATGTGGAGTCAGACAAGACACGGGTGCAGCTGAACCTGGGCACTCAGGCTTGCTGCACTGTGCTGCACTGGAGCTGGGGTTCCATGGATGGGGCCCTGGAGGAACTTCCATCTTTCCTTCTGTGGGCTAGGGATTTCCAGCTGCAGACCTACAGCAAGTATCTGCTTTTGTTCCACTGCTGAGCGTGCTCCAGGTCTCAGAGTTCAGCCTTCCATGAGCTCAGGTGGGTCAGAACAGCCTGGAAGGTCAGGGAAGCACTGGACAGATAGAACTCAAGCAAAATCATGATTTTCTGCCTAAAGCTTCAAGCTAGATCCTTCAAATCCTTCAAACCCATCACAGCAAAACTTCCTAGAGGCAGAAGACTGTGGAGGGATTATTTTCCTTCTTCTTCTCCATGCAAAAATTCTATTTATCCAAACTCTACCTACTCTTGGTGAAGAAAAACTGGGGGTGATTCAGCCATCACAAGTCCTGCTTTCCACTCTCCCATTTACAAGCCTGTCTTGACTTTCAGCTGTAAAAAGACATTCAAACTTGGTTGCATGATAATGAACCTTCACACACCTCTGGTGTAGACCCCTCTGCCTGAATTAGCCCTTCACTTGTCTCCCTTTACAGCCAGTGGGAAGGGTTTGGATGCCCAGAGGTCCAGTTTGTCTTCCCTAAGAATCACAGAATAATTCAGGACGTAAAAGACCTTAAGAGGTCTGTAATTCCACCAGCATCCCAGACACAGTGCCAGGTAAATTTGGTTCCCTAAAGGACTCACCCAGCCAAGCTCAGAATCATCCATGGATTTGGATCCTGCAGAGACTTTGAGCCCCTGCCCTGATTTTTATCTATTGGCCTGAGGACCAAAGGAACAAACAAAGAAACCCTTCAAAGCTGACTTTGTGTTTGAAGTAGGTGCAACATCAGCCATTTTTGACTTGGTTTGATGAAGATGTCTGTTCTGTGGAGCTGGGGTTTGGGAGACATCCATGCAGGGCTGCCTGGCAGGGAACATCCAACACATCCCTTGTGTCAGGCAGGACACCCCAGTGACACAGTGCCTGTGAGAGGGCAGCTGAACCAGCTGCCAAAACACAAACAAACCATTCCTTCTCTTTCATATAACAGGAGCTGAAATGGCCAGGAATGTGCAAACAGTAAAACAGTAAAAGTCCTGTCCATAAATTCTGTTACATCCTCTGGACATTGGCAGATGGAAGCCCCCATGCCATTTTTCCATTTTTTTTCCCATTCTTAGTCCCCCATCAGGGCTACACCATCATCTCCTGTGTCAGTATCACATCCAGCTGTTCCTCTCCACTTCTTGGGGAAACCAGTTACTGTTCTCTTTAATAAAAATGTGAAAAAACATTTAAAAAGGAATGAAAGGTAGAAAGGTAACAATTATCTTTTTCAATCAACATTCATATGAAAGGTCTCTAATAATAATAGCACTTAACACTCTTGAGCTCCAAAGTGCTTTTCAGACATTAACTAATGAATCAAGGAATCAGGGAGGGAAGGCAAGTAGCTCATCCATCTTGAGCTTTCCAACTGTCATGGGATTGAGACCAGGCTAGTGCAACTGCAGGAGAAGGCAGAGGTGAAGGCTCAGGAGTGTCCTCATGGTCTGGGACCTTTGAACACTGGATTCAGACAGTTTGGGGTCAGGAGTTCTGCACTTCATTCCAAGGGAAAAGGCAGGTGGACTCCACAAGGCACAGCTGTCAAATGTCCCCCCAGTGCACATCTGCTGACAGGGCTGGTTTTGGGCTCTCTGCAGCTGCCTGGAACTGGAACTAGGTCTGGCTGCACCTGGGACACTCACTGCAGTCCTGGGCTTAGGCTCAGCCTGGCTGAGAGGATTTAATTTTAAGGTTTAATAAAGGGAGACTTCACCCAGCCAGGGACTTCCTCAGCCACTGGAAATCAGGGCTGTAAAGAGGTGGAAAGACAGCAAGGCAGGGTCATTTCCACCTAATTAGTTCCTGACAAATGTATTTCTTCAGCCTGTGAGGATGGCAGCCCTACCACTGCCACCACCTCCCTGCCAACCCCTCTAAACACACCTATGCCATCAAGTCAGTTCTTATCCTGAACCATCCTTTAAAACAACATTTCCTTGCTTTATCCACTGATGGGATTATTTCCTCTCATGTCTGACAAATCCTTCTCTAGAGCAGCAGAATTTCACCAAATCCCACCCTGACCCCATCTCCCTTCTTGTCTCACCTCAAGGAGCACCTTTACTCCATATGTTTCCCAAACCTGTGTTTTTAATAAAAATCTGTGGCAGTAACAGGAAGAAACTTCATTCTCCTGCCTTTAAATTCTCAGTCCTGATGAGTCTTTAGTCCTTCTGTTTCAAAGACATGGATAGAGTTTGACACACTATAAGCACAAAATTTCCATTCTTAGGGAGCTACATCATTTATTGTTCAAGACAGAAGGAAAGGGAAAAGGGAAAAGGGAAAAGGGAAAAGGGAGAAAAGGGAAAAGGGAAAAGGGAAAAGGGAAAAGGGAAAAGGGAAAAGGGAAAAGGGAAAAGGGAAAAGGGAAAAGGGAAAAGGGAAAAGGGAAAAGGGAAAAGGGAAAAGGGAAAAGGGAAAAGGGAGCACCACTTCTTTAACTGACTACTTTAAAAAACTATTTCCCCATGGATAGATATTTTACAGGGGCTGGATCCAAAGTTTAACCACAAAGTCTGTTCAAGAGGATGAAACAGGCAGAAACCCCCAATTTCAACACTCCCATGGTTTTGCATTTCATATTTGGTGGGAAACAACAAAACCAGAGCAGGGCTCATAGGTTTGCCTTGATTTTGAGGGGGGAAATATTGAAGGTGTGAGGCAAATTGCCAAGCAAAGTCCAGCTGTTACCTCTGCCATGGAGAAGGGAAATTTGGCACTTGGGGAAGATGGAAATGGGAATAGAAGGGACTGAGCCCTTCTAAAAGTGAAGGAAAGAAGGGAAGAAAACCCACTTTATATCCTGATGAGGATAAAGCTGAGAAATTATAAGCCCTTTTAAAACAGCCTTTAGTTCACAGCATAATTGGATTTCATGTTTTGGCAGCAAGATGTGATTATTCCTTCCCCAAATAAAACATTCTTCCTGTGAATGATGACCGTGTAGAATTACCATGGCTAAGGAGTTTAGTGAGGAAGATGCTTTGCTCATCTTCCATTTCTTTCACACCAGGATCTCAAAGCACTTTGCACATGGTGCTAGCAAATATTTCTGCTCAGTTTCTACTGACATTCCCAGTTTGCTGATGGAACAGGGAACATCATTTAAGGATATCCTGAAGTTCACACAACAGCTCAGAGAACCACAATCACTGATGTTCCTGCCTCCAAAATGACTTCAGTATTCTATAATTGATGAGAAATCCAAATGTATTGGAATGACTTGCTTCATTAATATAAAGTTTTTTTTTTTACAGAGCTTATTTCTGCTCTCTGTTTGTGGAGAGAACACAGCAGGACAAGGAGATTTCCCACTATGTCCCACTATACACAGGATATTTTTATGTCTTGTTTAGGTTCTTTCTGGACCCCACAACTCAGAGCTTGCAATGCCCAGGATTTATAAACACAGTGCATCTGGAGAAGGAATTTCATATTCTCGCCCTTGCCATCACATTTTCCCTTTTCATATTCTCCTGTTGGCTTGTCTCTGAAAAATCATCCTGGGATTCTGCTGGCTTGACTCCAAATGCTGCCATTCACAGACGTGTGGAAAGATAAGGAAATGCACAACTCGCTGAACTCAATCACAAACATTATCTCAGACAACAATAACTGCAGGCAAGGGGCCAAGATGTGCTATGGTCAGAGTAATGCTCCAAAACAGAGTAGAGATTGTTAAGCACCACAATAATTAGAACAAATTGATTCCTTGGCCAAAATAATGGTGGTTTGGTTTTGGTATTGTTTAAATTTTCAAAAGCTGCATGGAAACCATGCAAAAATGGATGTGAGAGTGGAGAGCTCCTGTAAAATGTTAAAAAGACTAAGAAAGAGAAATTATAGGAATAATTGGAATTACAGGATATTCTGAGTTGGAAGGGACCCATAAGGATCATCAAGTTGAGCTCTGGAGTGGATGGGCCACACAGGGACCTAACCCACAGTCCTGGCATTATTAGGATGAGCTGACCTCAGGGTCCATGTTAGGCAGGTCAGACTCTTGATTTTACAAGAGTAAAATCTTGGTTTTTGGGTTTAATAACCCACACGTGGATAACCATGTGTGCTTGCTCAGCCAGGAGAATGAAGTGGTTTTACAAGTTAGGAAACTGATAAAAGGATTATTCTGTGGGTTCTGCATCAGTCCTAGGGAACAGGCAGAGCTTTCCCTGTTGGGGTTTGGGTCTGCATCAGTCCTGTGCTCTGTAAGTCTCTGCAGCCAAGTCTCACAGCATAACCAAGCCATTTCTCCAGGTGTGCAATGCACACAGCCTCAAACTTCCCTGCCAGTGCACTCCCTCAAAATTCTCTTTTTTTTAGCCCTGACCACCTTTCCCAGCAGGGGTGGGACGTGGCAGTTCAGGTCAGAAAGTGCTGCATCGTGGAGGGGAGAGAGCTGTAACCTTTCATAAAGCTCACAGTCCTGTTCCTGAACCCAAACAGCCCAGCCTGGAGCTGCAGCAGCAATTTCATCAGCAGCAAGGTGTTATAAAATAGCTCAAAACAGAAAAAGGGAATACAGAGAGAGAAATACACCCAGGCAGAGCATAAAGCATTGAGGCAAAATGAGGGTCATATAAAACCTTAAGTCACACAGGAACAAACTAGAACGGTGGTGCTCATTGTCTAAATGAGAAAAACACAGAGGAAAGCAAGAAATAAAAGAATAGTTTCAGTAATTGAAATTTCAGAACACAAAGAAGCAAGCTGTGATTTACCATGGGTAAACATCCTCTCTGATACAAATCACCCCTGTGACAAACATCTTGTAAACTTTATGGGCAGAAGCTCAGCAATGAGAATACAGTGGGAGAGGGAGAAATCTCAACATTTGTTTTTCCTCCCAGTGCTAAGCACAGGTTTGCAGGAGGGATGGGGAGGATGGGGTGGAGCTGCCCTTTGCATTGCAGTTTTCTGGGGGCTGAGCAGCAGAGGGGAGGTGAGTGACAGCCCTGGGTGCCAGCAGGAGAGTGGGATGCTCAGGAGGGGAGGATTTTCTGCCCACTTGTAGCACCTGGCACAACTTTTGTCAGTCCTGCTGCTGGTTTTTGTGGCTGTTGGGTGTGTGCAAGGTAAGAGCTGGAGGTGGAAGGAAAACTGAGTCCCTTTCCATGGAATAGAACCGTGAAATATTTTGAACATCAGTTCATTCCAAGCCCTCTGCCATGGGCAGGGACATTCTGCTGCTCAGAGCCCCATCCAGCCCAGCCATGAACACTTCATATTTAACTCACTTTTCTAGTGAGTCTGATGACCTCAGAAAAGAAACTTCAAGGGGAGGTGCTGCAGGCAACCTTGACCCTGAACTTTGCAGCCCTCTGCACATGGAATGCAAAGAATCCTCCTCTTTTCCACCTCCACACAGGGGATGGAGTAATGCAGTTTTCTTCCCAGAGACTTGGAGACTGCCAGTCACTCCTCTTTCTCCGTAGGAAATGGATTACAGCCATCACAACTGGACCTGGAAAAAACCAGCTAGATGAGAATTTCACCACAGGCTTTGAGCTTGTCTTGGTCCATTTCAAAATAATTTTTCTTTATATGATCTTTAGAAATTTAGAAAAAGGAATTTTCAGAAGAGCTAGAATGGTGAGGTGAACTTCTTTGAGTGAACTTTCTTCCTGTGCCATGAAAGATGTTGTGTAGAAGGTGCTGTGTGCTTGTGAGAGCTGGGGTCTGGGATGGGATGGGATCCCACAGGGATGTTCAGGTGCCAAGTGTGCAAGGCCAAGTCATTGGTGAGAATTCCTAGAGATGGGAGCTGAAAGGACCAGGAGGGTTGTGTGTGGTGGGGAAAAAGCTTTCCTTGCAGTTTCTGCTGGGATGAAGGCTGCCTGGAGACCAGGGTGCTGACCAGAGTCAAGAGCTTTGAAAAATCAAAGATAAAAGATCAAAATCGAGAGTTTGAAGTAAACAAATCTGGGAAGTGAATCTTCCTGTTCCCTTTTCACAGGTGGTGAATGAAAAACTGAAAAACTCTTTGTGCTTCTTCCCAGTCCTCATCCTCATTCTTGGTTTGTCTTCCTTCAGCTTGCTGCTGCTTTTGTGAAATATCCACCAGTCCTGAGAGGAAAGGTGACATTCCAGGCTTTCTGGGGGATGAGCTTGAGACAGCAGTCCTGGCTCTGATGAGGTTCCACTGTCACCTCCTGCTCCCTCTCTCCCACAGGTGTTTGAGACCTGCCTCTGACCTGGACAAGGTTCAGACAGTTTTCAAGGGCCAGGAGTGCCACGAAGTTTTAATCAGAGAATTCCCAGTCTTGTGCACTCTCTTTTTTTCCTATTTGTTTTTTCAAGAGGTGTGTAACACCAAGCTCAGGAATGGCCCAAACTCACCTCTCTCACATTTCCTCACAGCAGAGAAAAGTCTTTGCCTCTTCCTTCTCCTCTGTCCAGCAAGGTCGTGCAGAGACACTGCAGATTCCCCACATCCCCAGCTCTTTATCCTCTGCTCCGAGAGGACAGATGATTTGATCAGGAAAGCTATTTTCCTGCAATGTAGATTATAATGGAAATCTGGAGAGCAGCCCTGACTCCGAGTCTCCGCAGCTTTATCCTTTTAAAAGCACAAGCCAATTAACCTCAGCCTGCAGGGAAAGAGCCCCTCTGTTAGAGGCTGGAAAATGAGACGTAGGGGATTTAAATTCACAAGGCTCTGAAACTCCAGCCCCAGCACAAGCACTCCCCAAGCCTGCACAAACCTCCCCAGTGATGCCACACATGTGGACGTGGGGCTCTACATGGTGGAATCCATGCCAGGCTCTCTGAAGCTGCCCAGGATGTTTCTCTCCTTCCCTCAGGCTGCTGTGGGGCTTGAAGGGTCAGGGTTAAGGGCTGGAATTCCTGGGGACAGGGATATAATTCACGTGGAAGTGGTTTGTGGAGGATGGTGTCAAGAGCTCTCTCACCTGGAGATGTTTGTGGAGGATAAAAAACAGCCCAAGGCCCAGGCTCAATGAAGAAATCACAGGAATGGTGTTCTCACTGTGGGAAATGAAGGGCACAAAGACTAATTAGCTCCTAAGGGTTACACCACGAGGGAAGAGCTCAGCTCATCCTGAAACAGAAAATATGCTTGTTCCTGGAAATTTCTGTTTCCCCTCCCATTTTAGGAGCTGTGATTGGCACCTGAAGGCTGAGTGAGCCAAGCCTGAGTGTCCCAGGATCACAGAATCACTGGTTGGAAAAACTCTCTAAGATCACTGGCTCCAGCCATTAAACAGCACTGCCAAGGCCACCACTAAACCATGTATCCACATTTTTCTGAACCCTTCCAGGGCTGCTGGTTTCACCACTTCCCTGGGCAGCCTGTCCAATGCCAATTTCATTGAAGAATTCTCCTTATTATCCAGTCTGAACCTCACCTGGTGCAACTTGAGGCCATTTCCTCTCATCCTTTTGCAGGATACCTGGGAGAAGAGACTGAGCCCACATGTCTACAGCCTCCTGTCAAGTCTTCTTATTCATGAAAGAAAATGAATGACAGAGGCAGGGAATTTTCCACATCTCTGCTGGTCTTTCACATCTAAATGTTCTCTGCTTATCCCACAAAACTCCTCTGCCATCTGATGTGCTACCCTGGCACCAACTGTTTCCTCGGGAAAGGCAGGCACACACACAACACCCTCTCAGCAGACACCTCTCCCCAAATCATGCTAACTACCTGTCTTTGTGCTCCTTTCATCACAACAGCTCTTGTTTGAGACGTTCACGTCTCCAGACATTTGACAAGCAGCTGAGTAAATGTCAACACCCTTCCAGAGGAAGTGTGGGGTTTAAGGGAATTTAGCACTGACTGGGGAATTGCAGTCAGTTCTGGGGTGGGACTTTCTGGTTCCTACAGCTGAACTCATGCCAGCATTTGAGGCCAGGCAGCAAACAATGCTGTACCCATGGGGATGAGGGATGGACAGAGAAATATCTCTGCTCCTTTTAAGTCACAACTGTCCTGGTTTGAAGGACAAGTATCTGCCAATAAAGGCAGAAGCTTCTCTTTGAAATGGAGAATATAAACACCCTCCCTTCAAATTATTATCATTTTGTAATTAAGGGGCTCTCAGGCAAAGAGATGGGAATAAGGAATAACAGTTCTTTACTAGGAACATTAAAATAGAAATACAGTATTACAAAGAACAATCCCAAACACTGCCAGAGTCAGAATCCAAGCTGACACCCGTCAGTCAGTCAGGGTGTTGGCAGCAGTCCCATTCAATGGTGGCTGCATCCTCCTGCAGTGGCAGATGTGGCTCAGCTGGAGCAGTGCTCCTGGAGAAGGTGCAGTTTCCTCTGAAGGTGCAGGGATGATGTGGAAAGGTCTGGTTTTCCTCTGGAATGCAGTGGAAAGAAGGTGCCTTGGTGTCCCAAATCTCAGTTTTTCTCTGGGTAGGAAAGGCTTGGCTCCTGCCATGGCTGGAGCATCTCCCAGTGGGATGATGGAATTTGATCAGTCATGCCCTGGGACTCCATGGCCATGAACAGGAGATATCTCCTGGAGGGAGGATGGGCTGTGGGAAGGATAAAGATGATTGCCCAGCTGGTTTAAAGCTGGCCCATGAGCAGATAATGTGTGCCAGGAGATCAGGGTCACTGGTTTAACAGATGGAGACAGAACTCACATTGCTGGTCACATCCTGTATTGCAACCCAAGACAACAACCTGTGAGCGTTTTTTATGATGGAGGAAATAATTTGGGGTTAGAGCACTATTCTGGAACACTGGAGAAACACAGGAAACACTCCCTGCACAGCCTTGGATGTGCTTCTAGTAGGTGGCACCCCTGCCCATCGTGGAACCAGGAGATCTTTAAGTTTCTTTCTGACCCAAGCCATTCTGTAATTCTAAATTTTAGTGGCTGTTGGTCTTTGCTCCTCACCCAAAATTCCTTGCCAAGATTTCTTGGACCTGTTCTCCTCATTGTTCTGGCACTAAGAGTATTCCCCAAAGAGAACACCAAGGGATTGCTTCAGCACAGCCCCAGTGCACTCAAATCCTCCCTGTTGATTGTAGCATATCCCAAAACACAGCATTTTCCACTGGCTCAATGACTTTACCAGGCCTTTTCCTGGGAGTTCCTACAGCTCCCAGGCCCACTGTGCTTTGGTCACTTCCCTGTGTGGGATTTATAGGCTGGGGCTCATTTTCCTAAACTTGTTTAGGAAATAAGCACTGCAGGCACCTTCCTCCTTCTTCAGCCCTTTGCAGGGAGGAAAAAAACTCTTATTATGGAGCAATCCAACTCACCTGAGGGTAGATCCAAAGGAAGGATGACATGAACAGTTCCTGGAAAATGCTTATTTCTCTCCTTCAACAGGTCCTACAAGGAAATCTGTCTGGCAAATCTCACCTGTGGAATTTCTTCAGGAAATACATCCATGATCACAGAATGTTGGACAAGGTTCACTGAGTCACAGAGCTCTGGTTCTTCTTATTAGAGATATTTAGGATGAGGTGGGCTTCAATGATGATTTCTCCATGCAAGTTTCAGGGGTTGTGATCAGGGAGAAAAGGAGAATCCCTTCCCTCTTGGCCTGTTGGATTCTCCATGAAAAGCCATTATTTATTTTAATTCAGAGCACAACAGGTGTAATCCACTGCTGCAGGATATTAGAGTTTGCTGTACCGTGTTTTTAAACAATAACTCCAAGCCAGTGGGTTAAAAGTTTGCTGAAGCTCATTTAGGCAAGATTAATGTTGGAAAACATTCTCTAACAGCACAGATAGGAACAGAATGTCCATGGGGGATGTGGAATGTCCCTCCCTGCAAGAAAAGCCCCAATAAAGAAGTGGCAGCACAGTTTTGGATGTCCCTCAACCTGCCAGGAGCAGGGGAAGGCTTAAGTGATCCCTCAGGACTCTTCTCTGTTGTAATTTATGTAATTTATGAAAGTCAATTTTTAGCAATTTTAATTAAAAAAAAGAGAGAGAGAGCCATTGGATGGCATTGTTGAATAGCACAGCTTGGAAGAGACCTCTAGAGGTGTCTGGTCCAACCTCCAGCTCAAAGCAGGGCCACCTTCAAAGCTGGGCTGTACCTCACCCACAGCAGTGGAAAAGATTTCTCATGTAGAGTTTGCATCACCTGTGTGAGCCCCAGCGCTGGTGCTCGGCCAGATTGTGAAGATTTTGTCCTGATTTCCAGCTGAAACTGGAAATTTCAACCAGTGGCTGCCAGCTCTGGCCACTTCACTGCTTCTCTGGGGACAGCCCAGCCTTTTCTGTCACTGCTAGAAGTGGAGGCCACAAAGAAAAGAGTTCCCCTTGCAAGCTGCCAGCCTTGCCAAGGATCCTGGTGTTTCCTTCTCAAGTCACACCCCCAGCTCACTTATGGGTTATTTTTTCTGGCATCCCAGGGGCAGAGGGGATCCCAAAATCCAGATCCTTCACTGTTCACCTCCATCCCTCTCTGCCTCCAGTTGCTAAGAGATATCTCTGCTCTCCAAAGTCACTGACACAGACCCTTGGCTGCTGCATTTCACCATTCCATTTGCAATTTAAATTCCCTGACAGGCAGAAGCAACCAAGCTGTTCACTTCAGATTGCAAGAAGTTATATTGAAATCCAGGAAATCGCCAATGCCTCGAGCTCTTAATAAATTTCACTTTGATAATAGCAAAGACAGGGGTTGGAAGAGGGGAGGAGAGAGATAGGTGCTCGTGTGTGGGACAAAGGATGGAGCAGAGACAGTGGGGTGCAATCACAGGGGTAGAGTTTCCCCTTTATTTATTTTGGTTGTTCCATCTTCTGACCTCCAAGACCTTGTGCTTCTGCTGGGGCTGGTTAAACACTTTCCAGTGAAGTTAAAACATTCCCTTTAATCTATTTTTCAATCCATCTTTTCTTTATTAGCATTTCCTAGAGATAGAGATGGGTCCATCAAATTTTCCTTTCCTAAAATACCCACAGAGGGACTGTGGCATGAAGGACAACAGGGAAGTGTCCCTCATCCAGGCAGGATGATCACTCCTGGATATCCATTGATACCCACCTGTGGCCCTCCTGGCAATCCCAAACTGCTCCCAGGGATGCCAACACCTGAATTTTGGCCACACACAGATGTTGTATTTTGGTTTTGGTCACCTGTGTCCCTCTTGCAAAGGAGGGATCCCACAAATCCATGTTGGGATTTGTGCTGTGTGAAAAGGAGAGTGGCATTGCTAAATCAGAGAGAATCAGGCAGGAATTATTTGGAATGGGCAGCTCTGGAGAGCCTTGGGAAAAGGATCAGGAGCTTCAGTGCTGGGGGGATGGGAGCTGCCCTGGGCAGGGGTCGGGTCCTGACAGTGGGGGAAGGTCAGGGAGTCCCTTTCCATGGAATAGAATCATGGAGGGGAAGGGAAGGGAAGGGAAGGGAAGGGAAGGGAAGGGAAGGGAAGGGAAGGGAAGGGAAGGGAAGGGAAGGGAAGGGAAGGGAAGGGAAGGGAAGGGAAGGGAAGGGAAGGGAAGGGAAGGGAAGGGAAGGGAAGGGAAGGGAAGGGAAGGGAAGGGAAGGGAAGGGAAGGGAAGGGAAGGGAAGGGAAGGGAAGGGAAGGGAAGGGAAGGGAAGGGAAGGGAAGGGAAGGGAAGGGAAGGGAAGGGAAGGGAAGGGAAGGGAAGGGAAGGGAAGGGAAGGGAAGGGAAGGGAAGGGAAGGGAAGGGAAGGGAAGGGAAGGGAAGGGAAGGGAAGGGAAGGGAAGGAAGGGAAGGGAAGGGAAGGGAAGGGAAGGGAAGGGAAGGGAAGGGAAGGGAAGGGAAGGGAAGGGAAGGGAAGGGAAGGGAAGGGAAGGGAAGGGAGGAGAGGAGAGGAGAGAGGAGGAGAGGAGAGGAGAGGAGAGGAGAGGAGAGGAGAGGAGAGGAGAGGAGAGAGGAGAGGAGAGGAGGAGAGAGAGGAGAGGAGAGGAGAGGAGAGGAGAGGAGAGGAGAGGAGAGGAGAGGAGAGGAGAGGAGAGGAGAGGAGAGGAGAGGAGAGGAGAGGAGAGAGAGGAGAGAACGGAACGGAATAGAATTAGAATAGAATAGAATTAGAAAGGAATGGAATAGAATAGAATAGAATAGAATAGAATAGAATAGAATAGAATAGAATAGAATAGAATAGAATAGAATAGAATAGAATAGAATAGAATAGAATAGAATAGAATAGAATAGAATAGAATAGAATAGAATAGAATAGAATCAAGCACTCCCCTTCGATTCTCCTGCAGAGCCGTCTCCCTGCGCTGGAAGCCTCCCTGGGCTCGCAGCCGTGGGCTCTCAGCCAGCAGAGGGAACTCTGCGCCGCACTTATCCCAAATCCCGCAGCTGCAGGGACGGGCAGCAGCGGGGCCGGGGGCACTGCGGGTCTGCAGCTCCCTGCCAGCCGAGAAAAGGGGCTGATCCTCCTCCTTCTGCCCAGGGTGAAAGCGCCAGATTGAAGGAATACCACTTTTTAAGCGGGAGCAGCTCCACAGAGCCCTGACAATCCTTTGTGGACATCGATTCCCCTCGGGTAAGGCTGGAGAGCGGCAGGGCAGGGATCCACCTCTGCCAGCCCCCTGCCCAGCTGTGGGGCAGGGACCTTCCCTAAAAACCAGCAGCAGAAACCAGGCAGGCAAATCCCCTTCCCCAGCTGAGCCCCTGGGTGAGGGCGTGTGGTGCAAGGAGTGTGACACAGGTGACATCAGGCTCGAGCACAGCAGATACTTCCCAAAGTGTGGGCATCACATTTTCCTCCTTCACTCTGTGTTTTTCCAGCCCCATGTCCTTTGATTGAGGTGCAGGACAGAGTTTGGGCAGCCAGGGCACTACAAGAAGGTCTCAGAATTTTCTCATTGAGACTGTCCCCTTGGCAGAGGCCACCAGGTGCCCTCAGGGGAAGGAGACAGCTCTGAAAGAGCTTGCTGGAGCTTTTTTCCATTCCTAACTGCAATGTTTTTCACCTTAAACTTCCCAAAGTGCCCTGATCTGGGAGATTTTCCCCCAGTCTCCACCTAAATTCCCAGAGGATCTGCTCTCTACAGGCACTGTACCAGAGACAGCGTTTGTAATGCATTTTGTAAGACAACTTTCTTTTTTTTTTAACTTTTTTTTGCCTAAGACTGGGTGATATCGAGCTACAGACTGACTCTGAGAAGCAGCCAACAGCTCAGTCTCTTCTATCCTTGAATTTAAGAGCTCCAGTGGGCATCTCTGGATTTTTCCACCCTGAACACTCTGAGTTGCTCCAGTACCCTCAGGGCTGTGTTAAATGCAATGCAAGATTAAACGGAGAACAGCAGGATGGTCAGCAACCTGTCCCTGCAAGGCTGAAGTTCTCATTCTTTACTGCAATGTTTGAATAATAAAGGCTCCAAAAGGAAAAAAAAAAAAAAAAAAAAAAAAAGGTGCTCAGTCAAAGAAGTTCATTTCTGCTTTGTCTTCTTGCACTTCCTTGGGATTAAAACTGTTCTGCTTCCAACAGCATGTTCAGAATGAAGGTTTTGTGTTGCAGTGGGATGCTGGGCCAAGCTCCTAAGGGTCTTCTCCCTCCTGCCCACAACTCAGGGAATTTGACTTTGGTGAATTCCCACCTGCTCCTGCAGCACCCACATTTTTTCACTGTTCTGCCTTTATCTTTTGTGCTGCTCCTTCACAGTCAAGAGAAGTGACAAGTGCCCACCTAACTCTTGGAAGGGCAGGGACTGCTGGGGGACACAACCCACCCTCTGCCCCACATTTTCTCCCCATTATTCTCTCTCTCTCTGCTCCTGTTGTACACTTCTGGATAAATCTTGAGCCTGGATTAACTTATTTATCTCAGGTGCCTGAAGCAAAGAGGATTCCATGTCCCTTCATCTTAGCCACAAGTAATCCCACTCAGATGCTCCCTCTTCCAGGACATAAAAAATGATCCCCAAGAGATTGTTGCTCTCCTTTCAGCCATAAGAAAAACAAAAAAAAAACTTGACAAAACCAGATTTTTTTCCCCAGTGTGTGAGGTATGGACCAGCTGCCACCTCCCCCACCCTTAACCCCACCTCACCTGTGTGCAGGATGCAGGCTGGATTTGGGGCAGCACCTGGGGAAGGGCTGGCCTGGCATCCTCCCCTGCCTTGGGACTGAGCAGCAGGCTCATCACACCACCCTTGCTGGACTCATTCCTCTGTTCCTGCAAAAACAAACAGGCCCCTGAGCTGCAGCGAATTGATTCTCCCTGCTCTAACTGAATTACAAGCCTGAAATGCTCCCTCTCTCTCCCCCTCTCATCTTCTCCCTCCTGTCCCTCCCTGCCTTGCAGAGAGGAGGAGTTTTCCTTCAGTGAGGGCAGGGATGGACAGAGGAGCTGGGCTGTGACCCATCACTGCCTGACCCTGAGGGACAACTCCATTTTTGCCCTCTGGAAAGGAAATCCAATATGTGCTGATGGGGAAAGGTCAGAAAAAGTGTTAGTGTAAGGACATGGATGTGGAAGGAGATCCTTCAGCCTGCAGGTTATCTCAGGAGGAAGTTACCAAACCCTTTTTTTTCTGGCCCTCAGAGATATAGCAACATCTCCAGGATTCCATGCAGGAATATCTCAGGCTGGTTCAGGGGATGAGAATTGAGTTTTTTGTTTTGAAGTGGAGATGGAGATAAGCACCTGCTCTCCCAGAGGTTTCTTTTCAGCCTTGTGTACCTCAGAGCCATTTGGAGAGAAGGAAAAAAACTTCACTCCCAGAGCAGGCATGGGAGGAACAACTCTCAACAGCCCCTGGGCTGTGGGATCTGCACCTTCTCTGGCCACGATGACAGGATGCTCCTTTTCCTGATGCTCTGTGCCCATGTCCAAGTTTTGGCAAGCTGATTAATTCCTGGAAATTGTCAGTGCTAGGTTTGCCTTGCTGACAATCCAAGGGAAAGATGTTTTTCCTCTTGTACCCTCATGGTGTTTTTTGGAAAGACACCAATCTCCAACTCAGGGAGTGAGAGAAATAAAGAAAATCTGAGTGTCCTCCCATAGAAAAATGTCCTGAGCTCAGGGCAGGTTTGTCTTGTGCCTGCTGTCACTGGGGGAGCACAGGAAAGTGCCAATCAGACTTTCAGAAACTAGTTTATGGCTCCCAGAGAAAGGGCAGGAAAATTCCTGAGTGCCCAGAGTGTGACTGCAGCCTGGATCCAGGGCTGCTCCTGGCTCTTGTCTGCTCTCAGGCTGTCATCAAATCCCCTCTGTAATCAGCACAGAGAAATCAGAGCTGCTCTAGGGCGATTCAAGCCCACTTATCTCAGACACCTCTCTCAGGAGGGCTGAAATTCCCCTATCTCCTGGCACAGTGTGGAGATGGGGGCGAGGCCAAGGGCTAGGAAAGAAGCTGAACTTGCAGGCAGGAGGAGTTTCCAGGAATGCAGCCAGGGCTGGGAGCTCTGCTCCAGAGCTCTGCAGGCTCCAGAGCAGGCTCATGGCTTCTGTGACCCACTGATGTCCCAGCAGACACACAGAGACAAGCCCAGCCTTCCAAGAGCAGGAACAATCCCCAGAGTTCACTTCCAGCAGGTTCCACACACCCTCAGCATCCACCACACCAGTTGGGGATGTGCAGAGCTCCCTCTTCCTTCTTTCCTCCTGATTTTTCCAGCCTCTCCCCTTCTCACACATCCAGAAATTCCTGGATTTTCTCTCCCCACACACCATTTTCAACCCCCCAGCCCTGCTCCTCAGCTCCAGCAAGGTTTCATCTTCAGTGGGTAGGACAAAGCTGCCCAAAGGAAATGAGGAGCAGCCTTGCCCTGCTCTCCACGCCAGAGGCGACGCCAGAACTCGGTGATAAATGTGATCCACCCGAAATTAATAAACAAACAAACCCAGAGGAGCAGCAAAGGGGAGCAAAACCCCCAGGTTATTCCTGCATTACTCAGTCACCTCAAGGAGAGAGCAGCTATCTGCTGGCAGCTGGCTGAATCATCAGCTACCTAATGCTGCCTGCAATGAATACAGATGCTTCGGAATTGCCTCGTGCAATAAAGGCAGTGAAAGGCTCTGCCATCTCCAGAACGGTGCCTGACAAATCCAATCAACAAAGCAGCTCTGAAAACACTCCTGGCAAAAATATGAAAAGGGAATTACAGGCTCTGCAAGCCCCAGTGCCCGTTGTCTTCGTGGCTTTGCTGGGGAAAGGTTTGGCTGTGCCCCGTCGGCTCTGTGCGTTTAACACCTCCTAATTCATCACAGCCACTTGCTCTTTGGGTGATTTATTTCATTTATTTCACTGCTCCCATTATTCCCAGAGCCTCCCTAGCACGGGAGTGTGCCTGTGATGGGGCAGCAGCCCTCTCCATCATATCTAATGGCAGGAGTGTGTCACCAGGGGCCTGCAGGGATGGGAACAATGGGAAAGGCACATGGGGATGGATGGACCACCAGGAGCATTCATCTCAGCTGTGTGCAGGAGTCAACGAGCCTGGCTTGCAGGACTGACACTTAGGGATGGGATTTCTGAGGGGCTCACACAGAACCCCACAGCCACGGCCCTGCTTGCCCCAGCACAGACTGGGTGTGTTCAAGGACAGCTGTGCCATGAGCCAGGCACAGCTTTGTGCCACTGTAGCCCCTGGCATGTAGGTGTTCCCAGAGCATCCATCTTCTCTGCTCTGTGCCCAGGGAAACAGGGCCTGGCTGGTGCTCAGCCTGCAGTGGCTGAGCTCTAATTGATGGATGGCTCTAGACTGAGCCACAAGTTAATGACTACAACACCCACTCATTTTACATCTTTCTCCTCAAGCTTAGGCTTCCTCCAGCCCAGAGGAGCCCATGTGCAAGGGAGATCAGCAATCTGCAAGGAAAACACTCGATTAACTTCCCCCCTTCCTCCTCCCCAGTATCTGCTCTCTGTGCATCCTTCCTTTCACACACTCTCTGTTCATCACAGCCCCACATGGCACCAGGCTCTGTCCTCCTTCAGCTCCTCAGGGAGGTGGGGACAGCCTCTGTTGAGGGACCAGGATTTCTGTGTCCAGCCTTGCTTTGCTCCCCTCTGGGTGAAGACTCTCTCTGAGCAGGGCTGTGAGGTGGAAGGAAGCCTCCAGCTCCACGAACTGCTGCAAAACTGCCTGGGCTGGAGCTTGTGGCAGCCACCAGAGATGTCCTGGCTGAACAGAGATTTGTTTGAAGCTGTGTCTTGGGTTGTAATACAGGATGTGGCCAGAGATGTGTATTCTATCACCATCTGTACAAACCAGGTGGGACTGTGACCCTGATCTCCTGGCACACATTATCTGCTCATGGGCCAGCCAAAAACCAGCTGGGCAATCATCTTTATCTTTCCACAGCCCATCCTCCCTCCAGGAGATATCTCCTGTTCATGGCCATGGAGTCCCAGGGCATGACTGATCAAATTCCATCATCCCACTGGGAGATGCTCCAGCCAGGGCAGGAGCCAAGCCTTTCCTACCCAGAGAAAAACTGAGATTTGGGACACCAAGGCACCTTCTTTCCACTGCATTCCAGAGGAAAACCAGACCTTTCCACATCATCCCTGGAGCTTCAGAGGAAACTGCACCTTCTCCAGGAGCACTGCTCCAGCTGAACCACATCTGCCACTGCAGGAGGATGCAGCCACCATTGAATGGGACTGCTGCCAACACCCTGCCTGACTGACGGGTGTCAGCTTGGATTCTGACTCTGGCAGTGTTTGGGACTGTTCTTTGTAATACTGCATTTCTATTTTAATTTTCCTAGTAAAGAACTGTTATTCCTAATTCCCATCTCTTTGCCTGAGAGCCTCTTAATTTCAAAATAATATTAATAATAATTTGGAGGAAGGGGGTTACATTCTCCATTTCAAAGAGAAGCTTCTGCCTTTATTGGCAGACACCTGTCCTTCAAACCAAGACAAGCTGGAACTGAGGTTTGTTTGATCCCACAAGCAGGACCTGGGCTCTGGGGCAGCAGATGCTTTGGGTGGGAGGGAGCCCAGGACATTGCCACAGAGCAGGAGAGTTTTGGGTACTTGTCTTCAGCTACAGGAGGAGGAGGGTTGAGAGGGGAAGGTCTGGAAGAGCAGGAGGGAGGGAGGGAGAGATTTCTCTTCTCCAAGGCTGGGAAAGAGGCCTCAAGCATCAGGTTGCCTGGCAATGGCTTTGAGGGTCCATGAATTGCTCTGAGCTGCTCACATTGGGAGCTGGCTCTGAATAAAAGCCCCTCCCTGGTCCTTTAAAGATGGGGGGAGAGGCAGGGGGAGATGCAATGGGATGCTGCCTCTCCCCCTGCACAAAGCTGCACTCGGGCTGCTCCAGAGTGTTCCAGGCTCAGCCAAACACTTGGAGCTGCTCAGGGGTGAGGGGGAGTCAGGAAAATCAGGATGAGGGGAATTAGAGAGGAGGGAGGTGTGGCAGGGAAGGAAACACCCCTGATGGCCAGGGTGCACTGGCCAGCACACAGATGGCAGTGCCAGCAGGGCTGGAGAGCTGGGGCAAGAGCAGATTGGCTGGGATGGCCTCTGGGGAGACTGGGATCAGGAAATCACCAGGGCTGTTAAATGACTGGAACTACTGAAATGATGGGATTGCAGCTGGGTGGTCCAGCTTGGTCTTGAAATTCTCTGTGGACTCCAAAAAAAAAGGAAATCACTGACCCCTCTTCCTGTCCAAAGCCCTCCCTTGACAGCACTGGGGCCAATATTTTTCTCACGTGTCCAGAACACACAAAGCTGGATCTGCCCCATAAATCCTGCCCCAAAGATTTTGCTGTCTCCAGCTGGCAGATCCACCTTTCCTTTCCAAGCTCAGCTGTACCTTATGATCGTCAATTTAGAGCTAATTGCCAGCTAATGGATCCAGTTTTCTCACTCCATTTCAATCTCCTGGTACTGCTTGAGCCCTCTTCCAGAGCCCCTGTTCTCATCCCTGTTGCTGCCTGGGATGCAGGAAGGGAAATATTTGTCCTTTTAAAGGTGCAATGTGAATGAAAAAAGTTGTTTTTTGTGTAGACAGAAGAGAGCAGGACCCAGGGGTTTCCAAACCCTTTTATTTCTGGACACAGGAGACAATGAAGCACCTTGAATTATTAGGACAGAATGTTAGGGACCAGCTTGGCACTTTGGTTTGAATTCTGTCACTCTCTTCTGTCCTTGAATCAGTGTAGACTTGGTGCTTGGAGAAATGGTTTAGGGGTGGACTTGGCAGTGCTGGGCTAATGGTTGGACTTGGCAATCTTAGAGAGCTTTTCCAAGCTTAATGATTAAAAAAAAAAAAAAAAAAACAAAAAGGGAAGTCTGTTCCTTGCTGTCCTAGCTGCAAAAAGGGCCCACAGCAACCTCCCCCTGTGCAGGGTTGTGTGGCTCATTAAACACCTCTCAGACACTCAAGACTCTGGATTTAGAGACATCCCCTGAGCTGCATGATCACACCAGAATAATGACTGGAATGAGGTGAAAACCAACCCAATGAAACACTCCTTCACTGAGATTTATCAGAACAGACAAAGCACTATCAACATCCCCAACGTATTTCAAAATCCTGTAGGATTTAGGGAAAGTGGTTTTTTTGGTGGGGGGCAGGCAGGGAAGGAATAAATCTTTGTGTCCATCAGAAAATGCCTGAATTTGAGTCGGTTCATTGTGTTAAGCCCTTGCCTCCCCATGGCTTTAAATGACAGAACCCACCCTGAGCTGTGCCAGGAGGAGGAGAGGGATGCTGGGAGGCTGAGGGGGCACATCAGGGCTTTCCAAAGGCTCTGATGGGAGTGCAGGGATCCCACAAACCTGGGGTGCTTGAGCTTCCTGTGCTTTCTGGCACTGATCCCCTGGAGAACACTGCTTTGGACCTGAGGGCTTGGAGAAGCTTCCAAATTTGAGTGATGGAGTTAAAATCACAGGTGTGCTGTTAAATAGAAGTGTGTGACTTCACATGGTGAAGGGTTTTGAATTTGAGATTTTTAAATAAAAGTGTGTGATTTGACATGGTGAAAGGTTTTGAATTTGAGATTTTTATAACATAGTAATAGGTAGGAGACAAGATGAAGGATTTTGGGTGGTGTCTCTTTCTGTGTTCTTCCTTCTCCATGGTTTCAGGCAGTTTCTGTTGGACAATTAGTGCTGCACTGAGGGTCATGGGAATTTAGTTATTGGGTTAAAAGTATAAATAATATAGGTGTTAATTCTCTACTGGACTGTTTAGCTTTAAGAGACCTTGGAGCAGCTGGATCTGTCTCCATTTTGCTCACTTCTAGCTGGTGGCTACAAGTGTGGCTGAACTTTCTGTACTTTTGATAAGATTTAATAAACAACCAAGCCCTAACACAAGAAAATTCGTTTCCTTGGTGTGTTTTTTAATCCTGGCTCTGAGTGAAGGCAGAAAAGACTGAGACAAATCATAAATTAAGTGGTGCAAAACCCCCACTGCTGTTACAGGGCAGAGCTGGTTTGTGTTGCTGTGGGGTGAGTTAACTCTGCAGGGTTCAGCTGCCTGGGAACCTGGGATGGGCTTGGGAAGCATCTGGTGACTTCAGCAAGGACAGCTCAGGTAGGAGGGCAGGGGAAGGGGCTGTCCCTCTGCCCTGGATGTTCCCTGAGCCCTCCTGATTCCTTCCAGGGGCACCAGGTGGGTGATGCATCCTCTGCAGGCTGCAGGAGCTCCTTCCCAGTGCAGAAAGGCTCAGCAGCTGGGAAATGCTGGAACAGCACCCACAGCATCCAGGTGCAAGGGGAGAGAAGGGCAGGATGAGACCTTCACCTGTGCTGATGCAGGAGGATGTGGCCTCACCTCCCTCATGAGCCCTTGGTGTGAGATCCAAAATTCCCAGCCTGAGAAGGGTGGGGGGTTACAGCCCCTCAGTGTGACAGTCCCCAGAGCAGGTTTTTGTACAGGGAGGGATGAGACCAGGCTGCAAATGAACAGCAGACACCTGGAGTGGCAAAAAAGTGCTGCAAGGGAAGAAGTAAGAGTGGAGAAGGAGACTGAGATACCAGAAAATCCTCCCTGAGCTGCCTTTCACACCCACCCAGCTTCAGGTGAGGGCTGATATCACCTTTGTCACTCCCTTGCAGGGGTCCTGAGTAACCTGAGTGTCAGCAGTGGCACTGAACACCGAGGTTTCAGATGCTGGATGGAGCCCAGAACATCCTGCCTGGGATTGCTCTCCACATCAAAGAACCTTCATCTCCTGAACCCATGTCACAGAAAAATGACTGGGAAAATTTATGGGCAGAAAAACCCAGCCAGGGCTGTTAAATACAAAACCTTTTTCTCAAAGCATCCATGATCTGTGGCTCACTGGGGGCAAAAATCACTTTTTTTAATGTTGTTGGGGTTTGGTTTTGTTTGTTTGTTTATTTTTTGTTGTTGTTGTTTTTTGTTTGGTTTTTGTTGTTGTTGTTGTTGTTGTTGTTGTTGTTGTTGTTGTTGTTGTTTTTATATTTTATTTTTTTTATTTCTGGCCACTCCTGGCAGCAGGACAGTGAGATGGAATGATCTGCAGGATCTGCTCTGGCTGTTCTTATCCTTTAACAGCTCTGTATTTTTGTGAGCAGTGGTTCCTCTGGCAATTTGTTTCCACCCACAGAGCAGAGCATGGGATCTGCAGCTTCCCTTCCTCCTGTGGGATCCCATGGGATTGATCTCAGCCTCCAGGAGCACGAGGAGAGCTTTGGGATGGAGCTGTTTGGGTGAGGTTTGCATGGAGCAGAGTGTGCCTGGATAAGCAGAGGTGCCCAGGATGGAGCAGAATCCAGAGCAAAACCATCGTGGTGATGTCACCAAAACTGTGGGACAGATAAAACCTCTCCAACAGCATTTGCTTAGTGCTCCAGAATTAAGGCATTACATTATTCTGGCCAGGATTTGCAGTAGAAACTTCATCCACACATTGCCCAGATGGTTCTTCATCCATACTTATCCATAAAAACCCAAACCAATTCTTTGGTTCAACGTTCCTTGGTCCCAAATGACACAATTCTTAGTCAGTTAAAAATTTTAGAAGTTGTTTCATTTCCAATAGTGATGCTCAGCATTATCCAGGGAGGGGATGGAGGATAACAACCCCTGGCCTGATTTCCATGTTGGTGATGTACAAGGCAAGGAGTCTAACAAGAGGAAGGAACTTAAATCTGCTTCCATCTCCAAAGACATCATGAATCCACAACCTGAAGGAATAATCAGGGCAAAGTGGGAATATCCTGAGCTACTGCTGAAAATTATACAACTCCTACAATTTAAAACTGACTTTAGTCAGGGTTTTTGTTTGTCTTTGCCCAGGGGGAAAGGAGTTGAAGTTTCTTTCCAAAGGACTGTTTCACCACTTGAGGCCTGATGAGTTTAACATTCCAACAGATTGGGAGTAGCATGTAAAATACAAAAAAGATAATGAGCATTCATGAACATCAACTCCAAATATCCCCCTGGCAGGGTCCAAGACTCCTGGTCTGGGAAAGGAGAAATAAGAGAACAAACAATGAGGACCCAAGAAGGGATCAATAACCAATAGGAAACCGAATACTAAAAATTGTGCAAGTTGGGACCAACGAACACCAAACCGATGAATTTCCCTGGATTTTGGCTGTATAAATTTTGTGAAAAATCTAGTAAAGATCATGTGTAATGGAATGATTTTCTCTTCCCAACCCAGGCAACGTGTGGGTGAAATGAGCCCTGCTGCACATCCTGACCAGAACAGAGCCATGCCTCAATTCTCTAACACTAAAAATGTTGTTGGGAGAGATTTTGTTTTTCCCACATTCCTCTTATCCCTGAACACCTCACAACATGCCATCATTTCCCCTTCACCCCTTCCAGGGAGAGTCAAACACCTTGGAAAACCACTCTGAGCACTGGCAGGTGCTGGGGCTCCTCACTGGGAGCAGCCAGGCACAATCCATGAGTGATTTTCACAGATTTTCCCAGCACTGAGGCCCTGGGGGGGTGTTAATCCACACCTGGGAAATGTCAGATCCACTCAGAGGAGCCCGAATGGATTGTTTGATGTTCAGCAGAGGGGGAGTGGGAAATGTGTGGCTGGTTGAGTCAGGAAAGGAACTGTTCCCTTGTGCCAGGCAGGATTTGGTGGTGACAGAGGGACAGTTCAGACACTTGATATTTGGGATGCTCTGCTTTGCCTCTCCAGGGAGCCAAAGTCTGGCAGCCACTGGCAACAGGATGTCTGAAAAGCCTTCTCCTTGCTCCTTGGATGTCCTTGTAGCTGCAAAGAAAAAAGTTCTACCCCCTCCTGAACGGGCAATTCCTTCTGTCTCAGTCTCCTTTGGAATCTTTCTCCACAACTCAAGAATTGAATCACATTCTATCCACAGATATTTCTACACGCTCACATAGATGTACAAACAGGGAGTAGTAAATACTCTCAAAAAAAACCCCAACAAAACAAGCAGTTTGCAAATGAGTCTAAATTCAGATTGAATTTAATGAGTAATTTAGAACAAGGAGATGAAAAGGGAATTCCAGGAAAAAAAACAAAAACAAAAACAAACCTTGTGCTTGGCAATTTCAAGAAGGTTTCAGGTGTTTCAAAGCAGGATTTTAATTCAAAGAACTGACCCAATTTTTGAAGAGGACAAGGACCAAAACTGAAAACATGAATATAGAGGAAAATTATTTTTCCATGTTGACTGAAATGTTTTGCTTCTAAAACCCAAAATGCAAACAAAACTGCTTGGTTTCAGGTCAGCAAATCACAAACATGACTTCTTCAGATTTTGTAGGTTTGTTTCCCTTTTAAGTAATTATTCTGGGTCAAAAGCAACCAACTTGGCCTTTTCACTTGTGGGTTCTTCTTCAGCTTTGATGTAAAACAAACCTATTTCTGGCCATTTCCAAAGTCAACAGAAGAGGTACTTTCCTTGTTTGTATGAAATTTTTTGTGTTTCCAGAACTGGGGGCACCCCACATCCCACCACACTGGTGGTAGGGAATCCTTCCCAACCCTTCTGGGATGAGTTTTGGATCACTCTGCTGACACCACACCTCCATGGAAGGGATTTTCCAAGATGAGCATGGTCTGGCTGTCCCATAAAACTGAGGTGATGGCCTCAAGGGAGCATCACTGCATCCTGGGAAAGCTGTTGTGCTGCCTTCTGGATTTTGCAGGAAAAACAGAGGACAACAAACAGGCCAGTCTGGAAGTTGGGCACTGAATTTGGATTCACTGGTTGAGGTTGTAGCTGGGTCTCACTGGCAAACACCCCCAGCCCAAACCCCATTTTTTATTCATGTCTCCTCTGACCTACCCAGGTAATTCCCCAAGCCCAGGGATGTGACCTCTCCATGCACTGGCACTAGTGAAAGGTCACATCCTGCAGAAAAAGATCAAGAGTTGGACTTTGCTCATCCTTGGGTGTCCCTTCCAACTCAGGATATTCTGGGATTCTGTGATAGATCATTTCCTCTTACCACCACCATCATCATCCCAGCACCTTCATTTGAGCTTTTGAGCCTCTCAGCTTGTAGCTGTGAGTTTGAATAAGCCAAGAGGAATTTCCCTTGAAGTTCAGAGCCAACATGAAACACTTCCCCCTCCATCAGCAGCAAACCCAGATTCCCTCCCTGATGGAAACTGGCCCTTCTTAGCAAAGATGTCATTTCCTGGTGCCTGAAGGATTAAAAGCTTACAGAGCTGCCTGAATAGGGAAATTTGAAGGGAGAACTTTTTTGTTAATGAGAATGTTTTTTTTGCAATTATGATGCTTTTGGTTATGTGACATTTTAAATCACAATAGCATTGTTTAAAGGACTTAGGGAGCAGTCAGCAAAAGCAAGTTCAGCAGAGCAGGAATATCTGTCAAATTCCTTGCTTGGAGAAATGTCCACCACAAATCCTCTCTGACTCCGTGGTGTTTCAAACTCCTGGCAAGGAAAATGATGTCAGGGAGTTCACTCCAAACATTATCCTTTTCCTACACCTCAGGCAGCCACATTTCTCTCCCTGCTGACTTTTCCATGGCCAACATTAAGTGTGCACCCTCCTTTACTGGAATCTCCTGATTTACAGCACATCCTCCAGCTCAGACACCCCATGCAGGGCAAGTGACCCAAATCTGAAGGTAAAAAGGAAAAAAAAAGAAAAAAGGAAAAAAAAAAAAAAAGCCTTGTGAAACAAATTTTCCCCTTCTCTATTCTGGTGTATAATAAATAATAAAAAAATTAAGGTATTGTTCTTCCTTTCCCTTGTGCAGTGTCAGTGATGCTTCTCTGAATTAAGGTCCTTTAGGGCTGCTGAGAATTTATCTCTTGCCCATTGAATTCAATTCTTCTGACTTCTCATTTCTGAGCTCCTCTTATTATTTGCTGAAAATTTCTGGCGAGGTGGGACTGGCTTCAACAGCATCTGTCAACAGTTCTTGTTTAATTACAGAGAAAAGGGCGAGGGGAGGTCCTGGGAGATTTTGGGGGGACACAGACTCACCAAAATCTACTGACAGGAAAAAATAAAGAGAAACAGGACTCAGTGAGCTTGGCACAAAGTTAGGCAGCAGTTATTCTGGCAGAGAGGGTGCCTGAGTGCTGCTGAAGAGCTGTGAAACTGCCAGCATGCATTTCTGGGACCCAGGGGGACAGGAAACATCTCCTTGCACCTGGGAGTGGAGAGTGCCCTGGTTTGGAGGACAGGTGTCTGCCAAGAAAGGCAGAAGCTTCTCTCTGAAATGGAGAATGCAAACCCCCTCCCTCCAAATTATTATCATTTTGAAATTAAGGGGCTCTCAGGCAAAGAGATGGGAATTAGGAATAACAGTTCTTTACTAGGAAAATTAAAATAGAAATGCAGTATTACACAGAACAATCCCAAACCCTGCCAGAGTCAGAATCCAAGCTGACACCCGTCAGTCAGGCAGGGTGTTGGCAGCAGTCCCATTCAATGGTGGCTGCATCCTCCTGCAGTGGCAGATGTGGTTCAGCTGGAGCAGTGCTCCTGGAGAAGGTGCAGTTTCCTCTGAAGCTCCAGGGATGATGTGGAAGGGTCTGGTTTTCCTCTGGAATGCAGTGGAAAGAAGGTGCCTTGGTGTCCCAAATCTCAGTTTTTCTCTGGGTAGGAAAGGCTTGGCTCCTGCCCTGGCTGGAGCATCTCCCAGTGGGATGATGGAATTTGATCAGTCATGCCCTGGGACTCCATGGCCATGAACAGGAGATATCTCCTGGAGGGAGGATGGGCTGTGGCAAAGATAAAGATGATTGCCCAGCTGGTTTTTGGCTGGCCCATGAGCAGATAATGTGTGCCAGGAGATCAGGGTCACTGCCCCACCCAGTTTAACAGCTGGGGACAGAACTCACATTGCTGGTCACATCAACCCAACACAGAGAGAAAGGAGAATTTAGGAAGGAGCTGATCCTTAGGGAGTTGAGATTTCTCATTCAATGTGTTGGATAAAGCCACTGCCAATATCTTCAGGTGGAATAAAGTCACTGAATCTGAGGCCTCAGCAAGGAGAAACCTGAGTGTCTTTCAGTGGATCCAGGATCTGGGATATTGAGGAATGACCTCCAAGCCTTCACACTGCCACCTTCTCACCCTGCCACTAACCAGGATCTCCCCTGCTGATTTTTTTAAGCTGTTCCTTCCCCTCAACAGGATCCACACTCTGTGCCTGTCACCTCCTCCAGCCCTCCTCCATCCCCAAAAGTCATCCCAGCACATCCTGGGGTGTTCCTGGGCTGCTCACCATGACCTAGAGCTCTCCAGAGTGCTGCAGGTGGCCTGGGAGCTCCTGCATGGGCACAGCTCAGTTTTCCAGCATCCTTCCCACCCCTGCTGGCTCCCCTGAGCTCTGAGCATCTCCCTTGGATTCGAGAATGTCCCACTTGGTTCTCCCACATCCCTGCAAGGAGAAAAATCATCACTGCTGTGGTGGAACTGGAGGAAAAGACCCTTCCTGGGGAAATCCTGGGAGCTCAGAGAGCCTCAGCCCCCAGACCCAGAGCAGAGAATTCCCACAGCACACCAGAGCATCTCCTTCCCTTCAGACCCTCCAGGAACACACAGCCAGGCACAAAGGTGATTTTTCTCTGTGGTGTGGTCTATCTCTGCTGTCCTCTGACCACGTGGAGCATTCCCAGCATAAAAATTGTAGGAATGAGGCATCTCTGGAAAATGTGGGAGCTTAGGCTGCCTTGTCCCTCTCCAGCCCAGGAGCTCTCTTGGCCTCACACCTCCCTGTGTGCTTGCACAGCACCTTTCACAGGCTCTGTGTTTGGCAGGGAGTGCTCCCATACTGCTAAAATTGTTTACTTTTATTATTATTATTATTATTCTCATATTATCATGTGGGGCTAAGCATATCATCCCACCAGAGCATTGACTGCAGAGCCAGCCACGCAGCCAAGAATGAAGATTAGAAATAGGGAACAAATCTGGCACAGAATTGCCTAATATAATATTTGAAACTCAATAATTGCTTCTTTAAAAATAGAATTTGCTGAAGCAACTTCTAGCTTCTAATTCTTTTCTTTTTCTTTAATCACTGCATAATAAAGTAATTAGTAATTTGTGTCACTTCTGTGGTTTTTTTATTCCTTCCTTACTGTAATCACAAGGGGTGACACATTTTCACAGCATACTTTAAAAAAAAAGTATAATGGAGAGAGGCAAAAATCAGAGCTGGTGTTTGAACCCTATCACAGTCAGTAATGCATGTCATGTCTGCTCAAAATGATGATTACATCACCGAAGATAAATTATTAATTAGAGAAAACCAGGCTAGAGGGGCAGGGCAAATTCCCTGGGACAGATTCTGGACTTAAGTGACCCCAAGGAATCTGCAGGACTCCAAGCAGCAGGACAAGAGGCAGGAACTGATGCACAGCGAGCTCCCCCTGAACATGAGGCTCAGAAGGATCCTGTGAATGGCTCAGAGGGATTTTGTAGGAATTCAGGAAGATCCTCTGTCTCTGGTTGTCCAGAGAAATTGTGGCTGTCCCATCCCTGGGAGTGTTCTGCAGTGTCTGGAGCAAGGTGGAGACATCTGGGTCTATTCTTTGTCCCAAAAAATGGAGGTGAGAGAGATTCCTGAGCACTCAGGAGCCAAAATATTGCTGGGACCCCTCTCTCTGAGCCTGACTTGACCAAGGCTGGACCAGCACTGCCAGACTGGGACAGAAAATAATACTGAATTAATTTGGCTTTATTGCTCCAGAAAATCCCCATCACACACACCTTCAGCTGTGGCCTCATGGGTTTTGGAGTGCTTTTGTCTAGTTTAGACCCCTCTGAGCCCTGCCAAGGAGGTAAAACCACACACTTGGGCTGAGAATCTCTGCTAAAAAAGTGACCCTTCCTCCCAACCCAGTTTGTCCTCCCTTCCCTCTCATGACCTCACAAGACAGGGCAACCATCCCAACAAGCAGGCAAGCCCTGAGAGACAGGTCCTGCTCCTCAGCAGCCCAAATCTTCTAAAAATACCGGGGTCAGGAGATCACAGAGGAGCAGCACGCTGCTGCATACAGACTAATGCTGCCTTTAATCCCCCTCCATGGGCTTCAGGAGCCAAGTGGGAACGTGGATATCCCCAGGCTGAAGGGCTGCTCGCTTGTGTCCCTGCCTGCTGACACTCTGTGCTCCTGCTGTCACCTCCAGCTTCTCCCTGCTGCCACACACCTTCAGGTCAGCTCCCTGCCCCTCCCCTGCCCTGATTTCCTCCCTAACATCACACAGGAGCCATCACATCTCCCTTTGATCAGAACCTCACCAGTCACAGACATCACCTGCAAACGCCAGTTAAGCCCCATCCACTTTTTTTTATGCAAAAAAAAGAAAAATAAGTCAAATTTGAAGCCTCTTCCCCCAAATTTCTGCAGTTCTGATGTCTCCAGAGGCTGGTTCCGAAGTCCTTGGGTTCAAGAAAATCTCTTCCTTCAGTATTTGTGCCATATCTATTTCAGATCCGTGCAAATTAGGCAAAAACAAACAAACAAAGCCCAGTTCTTTGGGCTGTTGGTGAAGCTGCTGCCTGAGGTGGCTGCACATGCACATGGCCAAGGCTCAAATCATGCCTGGAAATTGCACCAGAGCATGCAAACTATAAAATTAAAACTAAAATTAAAACTATTTCAGGAGCCTCCTAACACCAAAACCCTGCAAGGACTTCTGTTCCTATCCCCAGGAACATTCCTGCACTGGTGCTTCAGTGAAAGGGAAGGTAACACATCCCAGTCAGGCTGTGTGTGGTGGACTGAGATTCAGGTTTGGATCTACTCCCAGTTTTCCTGGCCAGAATTAATTGAGTTTATTTCCCATCAGAGCTCAGCTCAGCTCATGGCCAAGGAAGAGATGGGTACTCCTGGATTCTGATTAATCTGGCCTGTCCTGAGAGCAGCTCTCCCCCACAGAGGTGATTTTTCAGGAATATACAGGGTGCACAGTGCAGAAGTACTGCAGGCACCAGGCTTTAATGAAATGTGTGAATCTTCCTTTTCCTTGGTTTCCCTGGACAAGTCACTATGTCTGTTTCCCAGCAGAGAAGTGAAGCATTTTTCTTTCTCCACCTCCTCAGAACAGAGAAGGATGTGGCACAGAGGCAAGCTGGATGTCTGACCCTCTGATCCTGCAAACCAAATACAAAATCAAATTTATTTTCATTCCCATGGCCTCCATGCACAGACACAGGGATCTGGCCACGCTTCAAAAAAAGGAAAAGTGATGGTCTCACCTCCCCAGGCACTGTGCAGCCTGCAGATGCTGTGGGTGCACTGGGGGGTGGCTGCATTCCCCAAAAAATACCCTGATCTCCCTTTCCCTGGTGGTTCTGGAGAGCTGTGACCTCTCTTTGTCCCCAGCACCCTCCTGACCCCACTGGGGACACAGCTTGGGCTTAGGTGACAACCACATGTCCACGACCCTACATGTTGTGGAGAGACAATGAATTTTATGAACATCTTTTCTGCCAGAGTTGAGCACTTCAGGGCTTGCTTTTTGGCTTGAGGTGGGTGCTGCCATTCCCATTCAAATCCCTTAATAACCCAGCACAGGATTGCTTATTCTGAGTGTCCAAGATTATTTCAGCCTTGTGGAAAAAGGTATCAAAGGGGGAGAGGGATGGAGGGGGCTTGGGGGAGCAGTGGTACTGAGAAATTACAGAAAGATGACTGAATCACATTTTTCCCCATCTGAATTTCTGGATGCAACTGGGTTTGTCCCAAGCCATGAGCTGCCATCAACAGAAAGTCCCTGTTCCTCAGAAGAGCTTGGATGGATCTGCACAAAGACAGGTGGATCTGTGGGATGCAATTTCAATTTTTTTTTCTGAGGATAAACACCATTAACTCCAGCTGGAAGGAAATCTCACAGCCAACCCCTTTTTGTGTTGTCCCTCCAGTGTTTGCTGAGAACACTTGTTTCTTTGCATTGCAATGCCCTGGATTTCCTTCTCCCTGAGTTAAATCAACATTCCAACAACTCCTCCATCCCCTGGAAAGAGCTGTGTGAGAAGACAAGGCACAAACCATCCATCCCCACCCCTGGGGAATACTTTAATAGCTGGAGGTGTCACTAATGGCTGGATGTGGCACTCAGTGCTGTGGTTTAGTTGGTGCTGTTTGGTCGAAAGTCAGATTGATGACATTGGAGTTCTTTTCCAGCCATAATGATTCCATTATTCTGGACAAATCCAAGCCAGTTGTGAAATCCAGATGTGCAGCACCAGGCTGCCTAAAATGGAAGTCTCCAAGGCCAGGTTGGACAGGGCTTGGAAAAACCTGGGATAGTGAAAGGTGTCCCTGCCCATGGCAGGGAGCTGGAACTAAATAATCCTTAAAGTCCTTTCCAACCCAATCCACTCCATGATTCCATGACTCCAAGATCTCAGCATCCTCCATCTCTCTAACTGTGCTGATTTGCTGTCAGGGACGTTACTTCTGTGCATGAATTTATGGCTGAAGTCAATAATTACAAGAACATTTCAGAAAAAGCAGCATTCAGGATGAATTCAGCTTACATGGGACTGCAAACTATTCCACTTTGGCAAGTGGTCTCTCTTCCCAAAACATCCAGAGATCTTGAACAACACAGCAGGGAGAAAGGCTCAGGGATGAGAATTCTGGAGTTTAGGAGTCTTCTGCATTTTTCAGTCCTCAGGATCTGATGTGCCAGACTAATCCACCCTGTGCCTCCCAGGTGCCTCTGGAATACTTTCCATTTCCAGAAGTGAAAATTGTGGGGAGCCCAGGAAGGGCAGGGATGCTGGGGCAGGATCGGGGCTGTCTGTGCCCCACCCCAGCCGAGCAGCAGAAATCCCGAGGGGGCTCCTGCTCCAGCCTTGGGTGGGACCTGGGAGCCACCAGCAACCAGGGCTGAAGGGGAGAGATGCAGGCAGAGAGCTCCAGTGAAAGCATCTGTCACAACCCGAGGTGTCTCCTTAGCCTTGAGGTCACCTCAGGGCTGTGACATTTGGCGTCCCTGGGTGGGCAGGGACAGCACCCAACATCTGGGATCCCTCTCCTAAAACCTCAGCGAGAATTTCAGCCCTCTAAGCCAAAGCAGACATGGATAATTCACTTTGGGAAGCTGCTGGGGGGGATGGGGGGCTTTTTGTGCTGCTAAGGAAGGAATCTGATGAATGTTTCCATGCTGTGTGAACTTGGTGGCAGCAATGTGAACCATTTCAAACAGAATATTTACTTTCTTCCTACAAGCTCCAATGCCTACAGTTGCCATGGGAACTCAGCCTGTCACGTGAACAGGTTTGTTTTGTTAGGAGTAGTAATATTCACATTATTTTTGGTGTGAGGAGCTGATCATTGCCACTACTTATGTTCCAATAACTCTCTACTGCAATACCTTTGATAGGATTGTGCCCAGAGCTGTCCTGGTAAAGAACTGTGGGCAAAGGTGCCAGAGTGGCTCAGAGGAACCTTCCCTTCATTAGGAGATGATCTATTTGCCTGTTGCTGCTTTGTCCATGAATCTCAGATTGTCATCAGAGCCACAGAAAAAGGAAAAAAAAATTCAGAGTTGTGAGAAGGTGAGAGTGAGTATTGGAACAACCACAGAGCTAATGGGGAGAGTCAGGGACTGAGGAGGAGATTAATACTGGAGGGAAGGAGCCTGCCCTCAAGTGCAGTTTGTCAGGCCCTTTGTAGATCTGGCCATGCAATTTGCAGATCTGGCTGTAAAAAATGGATCATGTAACACATCATATCTGCCGGAGAGGATCCCTTGGCAGGTGACAGCCACAAAGCCCTCTTGTTAGCAGGGGGAGACTGGAATAAAAAGGCAAATTAAGGCAGAGAGAGACAAACAGGGTCTGAGCAGCAGGGGAAGGTTGGTCCATGGTGGGCTGGGTGCTTTCTGCAGAGACAGAACAGGGTAGGGTTAAATTGGATTCTAAGAAGAAATTCTTCCCTGTGAGGGTGGTGAGGCCTTGGCACAGGTTGCCCAGAGCAGCTGTGGCTGCTCCTGGATCCCTGGAAGTGTCCAAGGCCAGGCTGGACAACCTGGGACAGTGAAAGGTGTCCCTGCCCATGGCAGGGAGCTGGAACTAAATGATCCTTAAGGTCCTTTCCAACCCAATCCACTCCATGATTCCATGACTCCAAGATCTCAGCATCCTCCATCTCTCTAACTGTGCTGATTTGCTGTCAGGGACGTCACTTCTGTGCATGAATAGATGGCTGGAGTCAAAAATCAAGAACATTTCAGAAAAAGCAGCATTCAGGATGAATTCAGCTTACATGGGACTGCAAACTATTCCACTTTGGCAAGTGGTCTCTCTTCCAAAACATCCAGAGATCTTGAACAACACAGCAGGGAGAAAGGCTCAGGGATGAGAATTCTGGAATTTAGGAGTCTTTTGCATTTTTCAGTCCCCAGGATCTGATGTGCCAGACTAATCCACCCTGTGCCTCCCAGGTGCCTCTGGAATACTTTCCATTTCCAGAAGGGAAAATTGTGAGGAGCAGGTCTGTGTGTGGATGTGAGTGAGTGGTTTCAGCATAAACAGGGTGAGATGGAGAGAGAGCAGCAGTGAGTTGGCACAGGTGCCTTCCCCACCTTGGAAAGTGGGAGAATTATAATTTAACTGCAAAGACCCAAAGCTTTGGTAAGAGCATGGCAGAGAAAAGCTGTCCCCAGTCCCTGGCAGTGATTCCTGAGCTCGGGCACGACAGCAGCATGTATTGGACATGGGATGTGTGTTCAGGCTTCATCAACCCACTGATGAGCCTCTTACCCTGCAACAAGTGTTCCTGCTGTTTGCAAACCTTTCTGGTACCATCAGCAGCATCACCATGAAAATAACACCACTCATGGAATGTATCTTCCTGCTTTGCCAAAGTTCTCCTAAGCAGAAACCCAAAATCCCTTTAAAGGTTTGTCAGGGCATTGAGGCCTGAAAGGCCACAGGTAGATCCCAAATGTGCTCTGCTTCTGTAGGGATATAGGACAGCCTGTGATAGTGAGCTGTTGATTCAAAAATTCAGGTACCATCGAGTTTATGGGATACATTTACCTCCTTTGGATATTTCCCTGCACTTGTCAGCCATCACAGCATCCTGTTTGCTATTCCTGTGCTTGGGAGAGTTCCCAGTGCTGTCAGCTTTCCCAGCTGGGATGGAAGCAGTGCTGTGCACATTCTGCCATCCAGAACGACTCCAGAAGAGCTTCCCTTCCAGAAAGACCAGCTGGACCTCGGCACTCTCCAGGAGAACCAGCTGTGAATCCAGGGCTACCAGCTGCACCAAGAGGCTGTGAAGGAGTTTTTGCCAGTAGATGCTTACAAGGAGAGCAGAGGGGGTCAAAGATTTGACCATCAGCAGCTCAAATGCTGCTCTGGATCATGAATCCTGCAATGAGATCATTCAGTTACTGCTTGTATTAAACTCCTATTAGAGCTTCTCAGGGCTTTGCCATAGTTACTGATCAATAGCAGCACTAACAAACATCTCTGTCTGATTGTGGAATAGTCTGGTTTTGTTTTCCTTTTTTTAACCCACAAACCACATTATTATTTTTTTTTCCTGTAACAAGAGAGCTTTTATACATAATTATACCCACCATTCAATTTGTGTCAAGCAATATTCCTGGGTATAAATCTCCCTGTAATTGTTCCTGCAAAATAAAAAAAAAAAAAGAAAACCTCAGCAGGGTCAATGTGGTGGGGAGCTGTAAAACTCAAAATGCTTTGGTTTCCTGGAGGGGCCACTTGCCAAGCTTGATACTGTTATACTGCTTCTCTCTTTCTAACAGTCTGTCTTTGATGCAGATTTTTTCTTTAGTAGGAATCTATCCATAGGAGAATGCAAGGACCTGTATTTACCAGAGACATTTTGCAGTGCATTATTGAGCAGGAGTGTTTTTAACCAGATGCATAAAGACAAAGGTGGTGGGATCAGCCTGAGTGGAAGGATGGAAGAGCTCATCCCAGCAGCTGCAGGAGTCCATGTGTGGGCATCACCATGTGAACCTGTCACCCAACCTTTCCTCCCAAGGGGAAAAGCTGCTTCAAGGGAATCAATCATCTCAGTTATTCCAGTCAACATCGTGCCTGAACTACCTAGTTATTTTTTTCAGAAAGTAAACCAGACTAGATCATGAGAAAAGGTCTACTCTGCCTCACAGAACAGCAGGTGGAGTAGCTATTCCAAGAGCTGAGGGGATCATTAATAAGTATCTCACTTACTAATAACTACCTCACTTACTAATAACTATCTCACTAATAACTATCTCACTTGATCACAGTTTCATCCAGTTTGACCTTGATCATCCCTGCTGCAAATCACAACATGTCATTAGGTGCTGGCTGCAGTCACATTGGATACATTTCAGCCTGATGTGATCATGTTCTTGGATAGAACTTATTTGAAAATGCTTTTAGAAGGCAATTTTTAATTTAAAAAAAAAAAGGGAAAAAAAAGGGTTGTTCAAGAATGACTGCTGCCTGCATGGTTCTTCCAAGTTTTCCTGTAGCCAAGTGATGTGGATAATTATTGGCACATATCAACACATGAAATGATGAGCAGCTGGGAATCTCACCCATAGACACAGACCTGAAGAAGCTGTAACTCTTAAACGGGCTGAAAGACAAATAATTATCATTCAGCAAGTCTGACTGCAGCCTTCCTTAGGGCAAGGGTGGAGGAGGTTACAGAAACTTACTCAATTAATCAATTGGTCCACGTTATAATTAAACCCAAAGCACAAAAACAATTATCTGGGTAAGTGCTGGTTAGAGGACATTTATTTTAATGACTCTGCTCCATTCCATTTTCAGTTGTGATGCACTTGATGAGATGAGGTGGATATGAGGCTTTTCTGTGTAATTCTAAGCTAAAGAGAGCTGGATTATCTCACCTTAATGGTGAGAATTCCTGAGATGTGTGTGCAAGGCTCTGTTCTCACATCCACACACTTTCCATGCCCCGCATGCACCATTAAAACAAAGTGCTCTGAGTGTGGAACAGTGGAGCATTGAAAAGCCATTAATCATGGCTTTGTACTCCTTGCTGCTGCATGTTAATTTTAATTTACAGTCACTAACTCAGTTCCCCTTCAGCAGAGTGGCTGGCTCTGCTCCTAAAGGCCAGGACAATGAGGGAAAGGGGAGAAAGTCACCTGGAAGGGACAGGGGGGTGTGGAGGGGCTCCCATTCCTCTGGTCCCTCCTTTCTCTGTGTTTACATTGGGAATTGCATTGTCCAGATGGAGGATCTTTCAAACTCTGCTGGAGCAGAGAATGACATTTCCCAGCTGGCCTAAAAAAAAAAAAGGAAGAGGAAAATTGCTGATTAATCATGTCTGGCCCACGGGGATAACAATTATCATGCTAATTGAGGAAGAGTCAATAGAGAGGAAAACCAGGACAAGATCACCTGGTCTCCTGCCAGCCAGTTCCCACTTTCTAGGAGGTAACTCCTGCCAGTTCTGGGGACACAGGCACTGCCACCTGTGTAGGGAAGGTCAGATGTGGAGCCACCCCATCAGAGCTGCAGGAAACAGAGAGCTTTGGTGGGTTGTGGTTTACGTTGGGGTCCTCATTGTCCTTCCTGGGCTGCTGGGAAAGCTGGAAGTGACAATGCTCCTGGCAGGAACATCTCTCTGCAGTGCCTGGAAGGAGCTGAGGGGGTGGAGCAGCCTGAGGTGATGGGTGAGGAGTTTAGAGGTGTCAGCTTGGCTGCTCCCAGCGTTCCCATCACACAGCCATGGGGAAAGGGTCTGCTAACACAGAACGCTGGAATGGTTTGGGCAGGAAGGAACCTTAAAGATCATCCAGTTCCAACCTCATGCCAAGGGCAGGGACACCTTCCACCATCCCAGGGTGTTCCAAGCCCTGTCTAATCAACTTTGGACACTTCCAGGGATGGGGCTGCCACAGCTGCACTGGGCACCCTGTTCAGTGTGACATGAATAAACTGTGACATTGGGCTACAACAGGAAGAAAACACCACCAGGTTGTGTTTATCAACAAAATCCACTTTTGTTCATTCCTAGAGTGTCTACAAGCTCTGTTGCCTGTCCCACTGTCTTTCATTCCCTTAAGGATGCTCTTTTCAGAGCATTCATTGCTTCTAAAAGTTATAGTTTCTCATTATGGGGTTCAGGGTTAGGGGTTTTTCCCTAAACAGGCATCCTCCTTTTCCTTACACTGCAGGATGAACTCCATGGTTACAAACCTGCAGGAAAATATTGAATTTTTCCCACAGAATACAGAGAGCTCCTCCTCACACTGCTGGTGACAAGGAACTCCTCTTCATCTTGCTGGTCAGGGATCTTTAAATATATGGGATCCCCAGTTTTTATAAATATATAAATTCATCCAGCATGAATGGGAGAAGTGGATAGCAGCAATGTGAGATGCTGATTGAGTGTCCTGAGTCTCCTCAACTTCAGCTGGGTAGTTTGGTCTCATTTCAAAAGTGTCAATGACAAGCAGACCAAAAAGGACAAGATCTGTCAATATGAAGACCTTCCAAGGATGCATTTCTTTAAGAGAAAAAAACGTCCCTATCACCCACCTCTGGCTTCTGCTGGACTACATGAGGGACATACTGAGTCCTGGTAAGGCTGTGCTGGTTGGCAGCAAGGAATGCCATGCCCTTCAACGTGTTGTTTTCCAAGTCTGGTGGCAGGACATGAGTTTCATGACCTGGAGTGTGACAAAAACTTTCCTCAGTGAGCTTTGTGTCACTGTTGGGACAGCACTGGACTCAATTAGTGCAGCATGTGCACCGTGTCTCCCTTGGAGAGCATCCCTGGGAAATTGTTTTGATCAGCTCCTGCCTGCAGAGAGCCACTGGCTGGATGCCCAAGAGCCCGGGCAATCAGAGAGCTGAGGTGTTTGTGCCACGTGCTTGTTTTATCCCAGTTCATTGTTACAATGGTTTGTCCCTACGTACCCCCATAAGTTTTTCCCTGGGTGGTTTGTCCCCAAGTTGTACCCACCCTCAAAACAACCCTGTTTGACCTTCCTCACCCCTTGTTCGAGTTCCTTCCCTGTCCATCATTGTAACCCCGCCCCTTGTTCCAGTTCCTTCCCTGTCCATCATTGTAACCCCGCCCCTTGTTCCAGCTCCTTCCCCGTCCATCATTGTAACCCTGCCCCTTGTTCCAGTTCCTTCCTGTCCATCATTGTAGCTCTACCCCTTGTTCCAGTTCCTTCCCTGTCCATCATTGTAACCCTGCCCCTTGTTCCAGTTCCTTCCCGTCCATCATTGTAACCCCGCCCCTTGTTCCAGTTCCTTCCTGTCCATCATTGTAACCCCGCCCCTTGTTCCAGTTCCTTCCCTGTCCATCATTGTAACCCCGCCCCTTGTTCCAGTTCCTTCCCTGTCCATCATTGTAACCCCGCCCCTTGTTCCAGTTCCTTCCCTGTCCATCATTGTAACCCCGCCCCTTATTCCAGTCCAGCTTCCCTCTCCATCATTGTCCACTCCCCCGTCCATCATTGTAGCCCCGCCCCTTGTTCCAGTTCCTTCCCTGTCCATCATTGTAACCCCGCCCCTTGTTCCAGTTCCTTCCCTGTCCATCATTGTAACCCCGCCCCTTGTTCCAGTTCCTTCCTTGTCAGTCCCACCCTGGGCCAATCCCCAGTTGCTCTGCCCCTTGGAAATCCCCTGTTACTCGATGCCCCATTGGCCCTTGTGCCCCTTTCTCCTCCCCCTGCTTCCTCATTGCTTTCAATAAGACCCTGCCCTCCACTCCTCCCCTAAGGATCCCTCATTGGTTAATTGTTTGTACACACCCCCTGATTTTCCCCTATATTTAATCCTGGCTCAGTAATGCTTAGAGTTCTTTACACCTGAACCCTCCAACCCTAATAAACCTGTTGGAACCCCAGAAGCTGAGAGCCTCGTTTACCTAATCTAGATGCCAAGCACACTGTGGAACAATTAGCTCCAAAGGTTCTGCCTCCAGGAAATTCTACTCTGCGGCTGTTCCCAACACCTGGCATGGCACCTTTGTGTCTCCAGTGAGCTAGCCCAGGCTCTGGTGTCCCATGTCAGGTTTCCCTCAGGGTCAGAAACCCCACAAAGGAGTGGACACAGCCATTACTGGACTATATGAACTCTTTGGGATGTCTGCTACTCCCTGTGGGAGCAGACTGAGTTTTATTCAGTGGTACTCCAGGCACAAAGATTACAAGCCCTGCTGCACCAGGGATCATCTTCAGGGTTGAGACCACAACCACAGCAGCTTGTCTGGACAGCAGGGTGAGTGTCTCCCGAGTGGGGAATTTTATTGGCAATGATCCCTGTGTGTGTGGGAGTGTATTATCCTCTCCTGAGCTTTCCCAGACCCCCATTTTTTCCCCTTTCTTTGAGCTTTGTTTTCCTGTCAGTTACAGGTGGAGCGACCGCACAGTTTTAAAAATGGGTGCTAGACTGACCGTCCAGCAAAGGTGCTGCATCAGTGAGGCACAGGCCTCTTGGCTCTGAGAATAAAGGACTGATGCAAGTCTCCATCTCCTGCACCTCCTTCTGTGAGCAGCCCTTCAGAGGCAGCAGATGGGTCCAGCATGGCACCAACACGATCAGACACAGCCCTGGCGCAGCTCCCTGCATGATTTCAGACTCTCTCTTCCCTGGCCATGCGGCCAAGCTGCAGGAACTGCTGGAAAAAGTCAACTGAGCTTGCAGAGCCAGGATCTCATTAGGCACAGCAGGGAGGAGCATGAAAAACAAACACCTGGCACCACGATGTCCCTTCAGCAAGGAGGATTGTGGTGTAAAAGGCAACGATTATGGTCTAAAAGGCAAACCCAGTGTTTGCAGAGCACCCTCCCACCTGTCATGGGCTGGCACTGACAGAAGATCTCATTACAGCCATCAGCTGTGGGGATGGCACGGTTTGTGCTCTCATCTTGGGCTCTGGGCTGGTCCCAGGGTCTCTGAGACAGGCGAGGGTGCTGCAGTGTGCATAAACAATAAGAGGGGTCTCCTATTAGCACCGACCTTTGAGGATGTGGAAGTGAATGGAACAGGGAAGAATTATTAAAAAAAAATCAAGTCCAAGCCAGTGGAATGTCCCTGCTTTATTTATTGCTGCCCGATTTCTTATTTACTGTTTATTTATTTACTTGAAGGCGAGGTGACCTTCAAAGCTGCTGCTTGTCACTGGCAGCTTTTTGGTTGCAGGTTGCATGTTAATTTTGGCTGGAGCACTGACACAGCATCCCTGGCATCCTGTGGGGCAATCTCTGCCCCTTAATTTTAGTGCTGTTTAAAAGCAGGAATCTGCTTTGGGTAGCCAGGCTGGGTTTGGAAGCCTAAATCATAAAAAGCTGTAGGGAAAATGTGAGCCTGGTGATGCAAATTCCCTGGTTTTGGTTCTACCTATCCCACTCATGTGAGGGATGAGTGATTCTGACTCTCTGCCATAGAGAGACTGTTTGCAGGGCCCACAGCAGATGTGGGAATGTTCTGTCCCTCCAAACTCTGCCTTTCCAAAGAACAATCATCTGCCTCCCACAGATCCAACATGGATTATTTTCATTTTTAACAGCCTGCAAACCCAAGCATCTTTTTCTCCAGCCTTTTCCACTCACCAGGGATGTCCACTCAGGTCTTCAAGGTGATTTTACAGCCTCCAGAACAGCAAGGTCACCTCAGCCACAGCCACAAATGCATCCAAATTGTGTCTGTGGAGAAGGATCAAGAGATGATGACAAGAGGGGTTTCTAGGGCAGGAGCCAAAGGAAAAGATCAGATGTCTGTGGTATTTGCAGCACTGCCAAGATGCCAGCAATGATTTGTTGGCAGCCAAACACTTCCAGCCAGGACCTTGCAAGCCAGGCATCTCATTCAGGGTCTGTAGTGTGCCCTGGACACTTCCCACTTGGGACACTTGATTATTCCAAATACATTCAATGCTCTGCTCAGTGTCCCAGTTAATGCAGCAGGACCTGACTCTGGACTGCTCTGAACACATGGAAAACACTTCCCTGTGCTCTCAGACAGATGCCACACTTCACCCAGAGATGGAGGGGTTTTCTGGGAGGGAAAATGTGTCACCCTGGGTCTCACTTGTGCAACCAGAAAATTTTGCTTCTTTCCAAAGCAAGGAAATGAAGGCAGGAAATGAAGGGATGCAAAAAATAAAGGCAGGAAACTCATTTCTTGAAGGAGAGGAGTGTGAATAGTCTAAAGTTTTTCTTTCCTAATCTTAAAACTTGGTTATGGTGAAAATGGTCCCAAAGCATGGGCATATTGAATCAAAGATAAACAGGCTGCTTTGGTGAGCACACAACCTTAACTTAGTAACTCTCTTACCCATAATTTTGGGTATACACCCGTTTAGGAGAAGCTGGTGGGGTTTTTTTTCGGTTTTTTTTGGTTATTGTTTTTTTTTTTGTTTGTTTGTTTTTTGTTTCTTTTTTTGGTTGTTTTGGCTTTTTCCCTTGGCACCAGAGGCTGCTCCACAAGTAAGAACAGAGCCAAAGAATTTGGGTTGGGTTGGAAAGGACCTTAAAGCCCATCCCATGCAATCCTCTGGCATGGGCAGGGACATCTTCCACTATCCTAGGCTGCTCCAAACCTTGTCTAACCTGGCCTTAGACACTTCCAGGGATCCAGGAACAGCCACAGCTTCTCTGGGCACCCTGTGCCAGAGCCTCACCATCCTCACAGGGAAGAATTTCTACCCAATATCCCACCTCAGTCTCCCTGTTTTAGTTTAAAACCACTTACCCTCATTATCATGTAAATGTATGTGTCGTTGTAATGTAAAATCATTTCCTGTATTATCAATACCTGGTGGAGTAAAAAGTCACACACCTCCTTTAAGATCAGCCTCTTTAAATCCTGGCAGGGGTTCTGAGCTCTCTCCGGAGCCTTCTCTTCTGCAGGTGAGCATCCCCAGCTCCACCAGCCTGGCTCCAGAGCAGAGGGGCTCCAGCCCTCAAAGCACCTCTGTAGCCCTCTTTAAACCACTCCATCGATAGAAAATCCCAGTGCTAGACCCTCAGAATTCGTTCCTTTAGATCAAGAAATCTGGGTTGCTGTCCTTCCCATAATTCAACCCCTTTTCTCCCACACTCCACAAACTTTTTCTAACTTTTGACTCTAATTTTTGAGCAGCATCAAAGCACCTCGGTCCAAACAGAACCTCAAAAAAATTCCCTTTTACTCACGAGCATCCAGCTCGCAACAAATCTCTAGTAAAATACAAAAAATTTGCTTGATTTGAAGTAGAACCAGAGTATACTGCAAGTTTTCTGCCTCACACCATGAGGCTCAGGGCTGTTCCCCTGCAGGACATGGTGACCTCCTTCCCCTCCCAGTCCCACTCTGTGGTGTCCCCAGCCTGGTCCCTGGCAGTGACACAGCCCAGCCCCATGTCCCCACCCCAGTGTCCCCAGGGCACAAGTGGCAATTTCAGCCAGGGCTGTGCTGCTGGCCCGCGGTGCACCCTGGGTATGCAAATTACCTGAATACTAATGAGGCACAGAGAATGAGCTCTAGGGGAGCAGCAGGGAAACGCCTTTCATCAGCTGGACAGGGACACGGGCTGGCTGAGCCCAGCTCCCTTTCCTAACCAACACAAATCCCAGCATGATTTGGGTTGGAAGGAACCTTAAAGCTCACCTAGTGCCACCCCTGCCATGGCAGGGACACCTTCACTGTCCCAGGGTGCTCCCAGCCCTGTCCAGCCTGGCCTTGGACACTTCAGAGATGTCAGCATCTTGAGATCCTCCTGCTGATACAGAAAATCAGACTTTTGGGTGTCTCTGCTGGCAGTCTTTGTGATTGGGCTCCTGGCTTAGGCACATCAGCTCCATGTCTTGAATTAGGTGATTCCAGGGCATGCACTATCTGCCAAGGTTTACTTTTATTAAAAAAAAAAATAAAAAAAATCTCTCAGAACACGGGCAGGAGGGGCAGCAACTATGCTGGAAGGCAGCAACTCCAAGAGAGCCATACCAATTCCATGATTTGAGAAAAAGCCTGTGAGCAATGCCTGGAATCCCTCAGAAGGGCTGGCTCAGTCCTTGGGTGCAGAAGCAGGCACACATTGAGTGAGATGAGGAGAGTCATCTCTCATCTGGGCATGCCAGAAGTGGGGACACCCAGCTCTGATGTCTGTGCCTGCAAGGGAGCATCCAAAGCTTGGAGAGAGCAGAAAGAATTACTCAGAGTCTGGAGGATAAACCCTGGGCAGGACACGTGTCAAACTTACCCTGCCCAGTTCCTGGGAGTGATGCTGGAGAGGCACCTCCTTTTGGAGATGCTTGGCTGATTCTGCAGAAGAGTTTCAGAGGAAATGAAGGCAAACATTGCTCAAGTCAGGCTGGAGGAAATAAACACTAAAGTGAATTGGGGAGAGGATTTAACATGGTCCTGAGGAAGCTGGTGGATTTTCTGTCTCCTCAGAACAAACTCTGCAAATCAGGCTGTAGCTCAACACAAAGTGCTGGACCCCCAACAAGAGCTGGTGGGGAAAAACAAATGAGTTATGATATAAAGAGATGTAATATTTATGATATTTTACAGTATTTTCTTTCTTAATTAAAAAATACATTTATTATATAATAAATGTAAAGCCCATAGTTAATTCTAGTATATAAATCTCTGAAATCAAGCCAAAATTCAGGCCAGCAGAAAGGTGGTGCAGCTCAGTCAACCTTCCAGGTCTGAAGTAAGATCCAAACCCTCTGAGCACATTTGAGGCTCCATCACTCTGCAAAATTTAATTTTGCAGCCCTGCTCTGATCCAGCAGGGGATAAATAGCTCCAGCTATACAAAGGGAATAGGATGGAGCAGCAGCAGATGCAGAAGTGCAGGAGAATCCTGAGCCTGTGATGTGCTGCTGCTGCTGCTGTTGGGAAGAAGCACAACAGTTGTTTTTTTGTTTTGTTTTTTTATTTTTCCAGGAGCATCCACACTGATTCCATGAGTTGCTGATGCCCCAAACCAAGTGAAGGCTTGGGCAGGGCTCTGCTGTTCTCTGCTACACCATTTCCTCCATCAGCTATTCCTAGGGATGGTCTGGCAGTCCCAAGAGCTGAGCTTTATTCCCACCTCCTGCCTTTCCCAAATTTCACCTTGGGGGTTTCTGACCTGGGCCCTTCTATATTTTTTTCTCTGAATCACCATCTCTTTCTCACAGATACATATTCTTCTCCCTTTGCCACTGACCAGCAAAGGTCTTGTCCTGCCAGGCTCATCTAAGGCCCCAAGATCTGCTGTCAGAAATTATAAAGACGTTCCCAATTCCCAGGCTGAGCTGCCAGGACTGGGTTTGCAATCAGTTTTAATCACAAGTGTAACTGAGTGGATTGCAAGTGATAAACCCCTTCTGCTGTGATGCAATGAAGATGACAGTTCAGAATTGGTCTGAGGGGTTTTTTTTGGGGGGGAAGGCAGAAAACCACAAAATTAGACTCAGTGCAGGGGGAAAAGAGGAAAAAGAGAGTGAGTGCTTCAGGCTCATGCCACTAAGAGTTCCCTCCCTGCTAGGTAAGAATATAATCAAAATTATTTTGTGGAGGAAGGCAGGCACTCAAAGAGAAATCAAACAGGTGACCACAGCTGGCATGAAATTTCCCAGGATGGGAAAGGAAGAGGGGAAGGAAACAGCTACCAGCTGTCCCTGCCTTCCTGAGCCTGCAGGAGCAGAGAAGCCTTTTCTCAAAATACTTGGATGCTGAATACATGAGAAACAGCCCTTTGGAGGAAGGAGAAATCTCCTGGGAGACAACCTGATGTCTTTAAATGCATGTTCGGGTTAGTCAAGCAGCACATGGCAAGTGATGGATACCACAGGCTCCTGCTCCTGCCTCTTTTCCACAGCCACAGATCTGCAGAGTCCCTGCTGCTGCTTCCCCCCTGCTCTGCTGGATCCACATCCTGGGTCCAGCCCAGTGCTCTGTATCTCAGAACAAGGAATTAATGGCTTTATACTGAAATAAAATAGGTTTAGATGAGATGTCAGGGAATGATGCTCTCCTGTTAGGGTGGTCAGGCCCTGGCACAGGGTGCCCAGAGCAGCTGTGGCTGCCCCTGGATCCCTGGAAGTGCCCAAGGCCAGGCTGGATGGGGCTGGGAGCAGCCTGGGATGGTGGAAGGTGTCCCTGCCCATGGCAGGGGGTGGAATGAGATGAGCTTTAAGGAAGGGATGTGGTTCATGATGTCAGAAGATCTCACACAATAAATCTGTGATCCCATCCTCAGCTAAGGAAGGTCACTCTGGATTTGCCCCATTGCAGTGGGGATGGACACAAACCAAAGGGGTTTTTGCCTCTCTCTGTCCTGCCCTTGCTGGGTCACTTCAGGCCACTG